>JAQSUU010000804.1:3750000-5000000 GCA_038087645.1 Saccharum hybrid cultivar R570 | reverse complement strand
TAGATATAGATTATCTCTTCCTCCTCTTATCTCTTTCCATCCCCTTGTTGTCCTATACATGGGATTTGTGGACGTTTTAGGTGATCTTTGCTGATTGTAGGACACCTCCGTTGTGCCTCTCCCCGGATTCTCTCCCGAGAGACGTTCATGGTTTTATCGAACGAAGCGTCAATTCAGCCTGTCAACTTATTGGTCAGTCTCGCCGTTTAGATCTCCCTCTATTGCGTGTTTCGGTCATTGTGACTCAGGCGATCTAGCCCCCTATCGGAGTAATCAGAATTGCGTCAACACTAATTTTCAGTAAAAAAACTACCTGCAGACCGTGTGTAGATCCTGCCCAAAAACAAACAATGAAGAACCCATGTTTTTACTTTGGAAAAGGCAACACATCTGATTTTCGATCCCATTAAAATCAGGATCTATCATATGCTTGGCGAGTGCCATAAAGCTTAACCCACTATGGAAGATCTGGATAATGCAATGCAATGCAAACAGTGTGACGGCTCAGAGAGCACACAGCAACAGTAGTTACAACCAAGGACAGATGATAAATTCAAGACTAGGAATACAAATTAGATTCTCTGTCCAGCACTCAGCAGAGCATATGGAATGGATAGGATTCACATGTGACTAAATTCACAAATTATGCCTTCCCTAATCCCTAGTGGTAAATCCAACTTCGGCGGCTGGAGAAGGAACACCTTGCAGAACACCAGAACTTGAAGCAAACCAGACCTCTAAACCACCCCACGTCACAGCCTAAAGGGAGGATACACTTCCAGTTCAGATGCCTTAATAAGGGAGGATACACTTCCAGTTCAGATGCCTTAAGAAGGGTGGAGTACAACCAGTGAAGTTACCATTCTCCAGAACGAGAGAGACTAACACATGAAGGCAGAGCCACATACAAGCTTGAATTATTTCGCATTCACAAATCACAAGCTGGAGCAACAGCAACCCATAATTAGAGAGGGGAGGTCAAAAAAAGTAGAGGCTCCAGGTACAATTGTTCCAATAGTACAGTACATTGTGGCATTGGAATGATCCCATATTTTTTTATACATGAAAAGAACTTAACACGCTAAGAAAACAAACCCAAGTTTTCTCAAGACGCTATCTAGTAGTTCCTGTAACTCGTCGAGTCTCCTCCCTACAGTTATTAACACCTGAAAGGGGCCCCGAGTCTCGCCCTAAACTCGCAGAAACAGTTGTACAGCTGATCAGAGATTATGATAGGATTATCGAGATCACCAGCCTTTCTATTTCAAGGAGACAATCCAAGTTATGCTAGTAAGGTGTTGAAGGTACAGAATGAGATTGAAAATGGACACTTCCATAGTACCTTTGTAAACCACAGGTGCCCCCACTTAGACAATCTGGACACAGGCTGGCGTGTCGGACCTTGGACCTGCAATTGTCCGGTAGACATACAATGTCTCGACAGGGCTCTCATCTGTGAGAGAATCCAAGGGGCATCCCCGTCGAGGATCATTCATGACCTCCACACTAAGGCGGGGCATCTTGCGTGCAAGCTGTCGGCATGCGCCCAGGGTCAGTGAGCACGTCGACATCCAAAGGGATCGCATTGTCTCCAGCTTGGCAGCATTTGCCAGCAAGGGCTTATCACCAAATGGGCAGTCCCTGATCTCTAGCTTCTTGAAGCTCTTGCAGCCCGATAGGATGTAGTGCAGGCCCAAATCACTGTTCCCAGCAAAGGCAATCGAGAGCATCTCAAGACGATCAGCATGAGCCCCGATGGATTTAAATACACTATCTGTGAGAAGGCCTGAAACAGAAAGCCGCCTAAGCCCCTTGCATGATTCCACAATGGCACTAAAACCTGCATCAAGAGGCTGGTGTGTAGTGTAGTCTGGTGTGTGAGGATCAATGATGCATAGGCGGAAGCAAGTGAAGTTGGGCCGGTTCTTTGCGATGGTAATAAGGGCCTCATTGGTCATCCGTCTGCAGAAGTAGAGGACTGACTCCAACATTGGGCAACTAGCAGAGACATCAACAAGACCCCTTTCAGTTAAAGAAACCTGCTCAACTGCATCAAAAGGAGCAGAAGGGAAGACCCGCAATTCCTGCAGTTTATTACAAGATGATGCCACAACAGCTAGACCATGGTCTTCAATCAAGTCCATCACCTGAAAATTGGAACAAAGATGTTTAGAAAAGAACCTTTAGGGTATGTATGCTGATCTAAAATAAACAGAAGCAATTCATCTGATAGCATTTTGTGAATGAACTGAGTCACTATAGAAAGCCTTCTATGTCATACTAATTACTGTGTTCTATCAAAACAAGGTTCATGTCTCCCAAATGAGAGGTTAAAAACACTAGTTCCAGTAACTACATGTGATGCTCCAAAATACAATGTCAAGCCATGCAACCTAACCAAATGGAAGTGATAACTGCACTAAAAGCATATGCACAGGATCTAATACTTACTAAAAAATAATCAAAACCACATTTATGTAGGTAATTTCACTTCCTTGGAAATTAAGTGTTCATACACCAATGATCCAATATGCACGTGAGAGTAGAACTTTAAACGCAATTTTCAAAACCTCATCAGCTAAGCAAAAGATGTGGACAAGGGCTGCATACCCATAAGAGCTGCAAATTTTTGCATCTGCTAATGAATTTAATCAGTTCAGGGCCTCGTACAGTAGCATAGCTCAGATTTAGTGATGTGAGGCCCTCGCATACACAATAAAATGCTGGCAGGTATTCTGGAACGGCATCCCAAGCCCCAGAGAGCCTTCTTAAGCTTTTACAACCAGCAAATGCTGCTTCAAGCTTTGAAAAGAGATCCGGATGGTAATCCGCAGAGAATCTTCCTGTTCCAAGTTCTACAATCTGAGGAGCCTTGCGAAGGAGGTTAGCAAGCTTGTCAAGAGGTATAGCATTGTTGAGCTTGAGAGTCTTGAGGTTGCGACATCTGGTTACTAGTTGTTCAAGTACAGTGATCTTGACATCCCCCTCTAGGCATGAAAAATTTAGAGTTACCAGAGAAGTGAAGGATTCTGGAAAGAGACTGAGCCAATGAATAGAGCAATCCTCAATCTCGTTCTCCTGAAGGTCAAGTTCTCTTAGATTTCTGCAGAGAGAGCATACCAAAATTAGGAGTTGAAAATAACAGTTTAATAGATTGTAAATCATATGTTGAAAGAACAATGAAAACTGGAACAAGGCAGCCAATAGTCAATGCTGCCATTACTTTCGAATAAGCATGAAGCTTTGCGAGAGAAAATCACTGAAGGAACTAGAGGTATACTTAATTACTGCAGGCAAATCCGGAAAATACAACTGGTTACCGAAGCTTAAGTTCCACACATAATTAAGCAAGTTCGTGAGCATCCCATATTGGTCTAAATAAAGGAAGCAACACAGATAACCTAGCTTTCACTGAGACCTGCTAGTATTCAATCACTCCAAAGTCATGAAGAGCAACACGTGAAACATACTCTGTTAACGTGGACAATCTTTTCTGCTCAAAAGCCAAAAAAGGAGAAAGCAACAACTAATAATTGCAGATATCGAATACGCGTCATCTTGCTTTCCTGGTGTATCATGCAGATGCCTGGGAATAGCTAGAAACATTGAACTTGCTAATTCCACCTTTTGAGGTAAAAATGCAGAAAATATTTAGCAACTTGTCAACAAAGAACCATCCAGAAGCAGATGCATCAAATTGAGATGCTTTTATGGGATAACCAGTATAAAGCAATATTCCACAACTTATGGCTTTTCAAATAAAAATGCTTAGTTCGTAGGCAGAGCACTACCCACTTCAATTGTTACAGGATTGATCCAGAAATCTCTGAGAACAATCAGCAGATATAAACCAGAGGCGGCAAATAGCAAGGGTATGGGTTTCACATGACAAGGAAAGCAAATGTGCTAAACACTGTAGTGCTTACACAAGACACCAAAGTTTTACTCACCACGTGGCATTAACATTAGTAAAATAAGCACCTAACCTAATTACTGCATGAATTTTAGGAGGCACTCCAAGGTTTCATATTTTTTTTAAAAAAAAAATGGAAGCAGCCAGTTTTTAGTCGGCCCAAACATAACCTGCTTAGGTCTCCATGGTTTGTACTGAGGTTCCACACCCGTTAGACAAGTAAAAGCCTAAACTAGCAGACTACAATAGTTGATGCCAACGAATAGCTGCATCCAATCGTAGTTACCATATCATTTTAATTCAAGCATCAAAGATACACACGCCCCAATTTCCTGGACCAACCTTTTGGAGGTTGCAACAACCCTTGCAGCACATGAGAGAAAGTTAAGGCTAAAGATAACACAAAACTAGGTTTATTTGTCACCAAGTAATAAAATAAGTCAAGACAAGTATATATGCAACCTTGTTTCTAGTACAAATACGTGTATCAGTAACAGACACAATAATCTGTGCTATCCAGAACCAGTCCATCCTCATTCTGTTAATATGTGCTTGTACAAAAAAAATGGTCAAAATTCTCTTTTGTGGATGCGTAAGGCGCCTGTGTATCAGAATCCAAGCAAAGATCATTATCAGGTCATCTATATTTAAGTGTTTCTTGTCACCCAAAAACAATATAAATGATACCGCTTTGGCATGGTAAGGATCAAACTAATAAAAAAAATCAGCATCTTAGGTGTCAGATTCTCCAAGTTCAGTTTTTTGTTTCTAAAAAGGTAGGCCTTTAGCAAGATCCTAATTCTTTTTGGAGATACAGCAAGCTCCACCAAAGTTTTTTTTAACAAATCCAAAGTAATTTTTCTTGTGTGCAATTCAAATTCAACAATCACACTAATAAGGCAAAGTGAAAGTGTTTTCCTCCATGCAAACATTGACAATATGACGAAATACACCTAAATCAAGATAAGCAGCTGGTATAGAACTAAATGTCAAAAGGGGGAGGCAAGCTCAAACGCGCAGAAGGGAATCTAGATGTCAAAAGCATGCTATAAAAGACTTGATTCTTCGAATCAGATATAAGCCTATATCAGGACGGGAACTCACTTGAATCTCAAGCATAAATGAAAAGCAAAACAGTTCAAGTCAGATCTAGCATCTCATGAGGTGGGGGGAAGTACAATACAATTGTTTAAGTAAAGGTGCGTCCAATTGGTTCTAGTCTTGAAACAAACCCTATCATTTTAGTGGAAAGATAAAGGGATGCATCCATCATTGCCCAAGCAAACAGAAATGTTTATTCTGCCAAACCCACAGATCCGTGCAAGAAAGAACATCCACAGGCCAATCACTCAACAACAGTAGAATCCGGAGTCAAAGCTTCCCAAGAACAAAATAAAAGCTTACTGAGGAATCCAAGCTAAGAAAGGTCAAACTTTTGATGGTGACATGAGCAACCAAATTGTATTGAAATGCCCTGGGAATCCTTTTAGATGGAGTACAAATCACTCTTTTGAGTTTTGACACAGACAAGTAAGAATCTAAAACAGCACACTAGTCTTCACATGAGGGCAAAGACTCCAGATCACAGTAGAACAAATTGAAGGTTTACCATTTGTACAGTTAACATAAAGACTAGATCAAATCTAAACTGCAGCTGACTACTACTCAACAAGCACACAGAAAAGATCAAATGCTAAGCTCAAAATCGCCCCAAAGAAGTTGAAATCAATTTCTCCTAACCAAGACATACTTCAGATCACAAAATCCCAAAATGACACCAAAAATTGTGGGGGCTTTTAGCTAAATGGGAGGGGGAGGAGAGAAGAAACAAGAGCTGTTCGTGAAAGATAAGATTCCTTTAAGAGAAACTCCCAGTAAGCTCAAATCTTTGCGCAAAGGGAACCAACTAGCACGCAAAGCCATAGTTTGTAGGTCAAATCTCGGCCTGGATGCGCGGCCTCACCTGCAACCAGCGGCAATGGCAGCGAGCCCGGCGGTGCTGAAGCCCTCGCAGGAGACGAGGCGCAGCACCTGGAAGTTTCTGAAGGAGGCCGCGATCATCTCGAGGCAGTCGTCGGTGACGACCATGCGCTTGAAGCTAATCTCCTCGAGCAGCGGCCAGCCGTCGGCGGCGGCGGCGACCCAGGGCGCGGCGGCGGCGCCCCAGGCGGGCGGCACGAGGCCGAAGTCCGCGAAGTGGGGCTTGCCCTTGACCTCGACGGCGCGGACGGCCGGGAAGCGGTCGACGGCGTCCTGAGGGGACGCGGCGTAGCAGTTGGCGACGGCGAGGCGGCGGCGCGAGCGGCGCTCGGCGCGGAGCCAGGAGCGGCAGGCGGCCGCGGCGGCGCCCCGGTCCGAGTCCGCGGGGAGGAAGGAGAAGGCGTGCTCCCAGACCTCGTCCGGGAGCACGTGCCACGGCGGCGCCGCGGCGGCCGGGGCCGCGCGCGAGCCGCCGCGGCCCATGGGGGCGGCGGGGGCCGTCGGATCGGGCTACCCGGCGGCGGGGACGGGCGCTGCGGATGGCGGCGGTAGGGCTCTCGCGGGGGAGAGCATCTGGCTGCTGGAGCTTGGAATGGGGAGCTAGCTGCGGCTGGGAGAGCCTCCCGTGGTCTTCTCCTCGCCTCCCTCCCCTCTCCCTCTGCTTCTTCTCTTTGCTACTGTACTACTCTAGTACGGCTCTCTCTCCTACTTTTTTAAAAATTTTCAATTTTTTAGAGGGTTTTCATTTTTTCTGCATGTATTTTTTTCCAAGGTCTATGGCCTGTAGGGAGAGGAATGAACAGTGATGGGAGTGGTGGCAGCAGAGAGGGCTCTATATGTTCAGTTTGGGCTTTGGGGCCATCCACGGGATTGTTTGCGGTGAACAATCATCTATAGCTTTGAGGCCATCATAGGTTTTTAGGTTTGATTGAAGTGTATGATTCTTTTATACAGTACTCTCTCCGTCCCATTGAAAGTGTCGTCCGAGAAACGTGTTTGTGAGGGGGACACGCTTTTCCAACGACACTTTCAATGGGACGGAGGGAGTAGGTAGCAATACAGTCTACGGGGACTTGATAATTTGTCGCATTTCAAAACTACTTCTAGGTCTGGTGTGCAGGTTATCATGGTATATACTTGAGATTCTACCTGGCATGGCTTAGGATGGATCCGACTTCATCTTGCTATAGTGTATGGAGGAGTCGGGGCTGATGAAGCAACAAATAATGGCTTCGCCAGCTTCTGCTTCATTTTAAGATGAGAAAGAAAATCGCTCATCGCTACCATGGACGGAGGAGACAAAGCTAGAGCCGTCTAGAGTTTTCGTAACGGACCTTTTAAGATTCACTCAATAACCAAAGGTGTTTTTTGGAACAGTGGTTTAACATTATAATGGCATCATATGGTCTTCTTGGATTAAATATTTGTCTAAAATAGGGTCATTGGTGTACCAATCACCTCGAAGTTTGTTGAAAAACAAGGTGATTTATTAGCATGGGTTTTGTTATGCTTTCTTAGTCTTTATTGTTTGTCGTTATTGACCGTACAAGAGAGATCAAATATTCTGTCAGATTTTAGTTTTTGGGCAGGCACATAAACATATGTTCAATTCGTAGCTGGATAGTCTATTGCATTATTTGCTCTAGACTTTATTGGTTTGTCTTCTCTCCTTACCTTTTCTTTCTATCTCTGTGTAGAGTTGCATCACACTGTAGATGCTAGAATCACTGATGCATGCTTTTATCCCATTATCATTATTAGTTTCTATACAAGCGACGTGTTTGTGCTCAATTTTTCTTGACAACTTTATTTTAGTGTTGATACATGTTTGCCTTTTTTTGTTACATCAATGTTTTACTTATAATTCTTTCTTGATTTTAGATTGGTAAACACCTTTGTGAATAGGCCTTTGTGTGTGATGTAACATGCACATTTCACTTGTTAGGATTTTTCTTTAGGTTTTCATGAGCAAGTTTTGTTGAGCATATTACATCATCATTGTTTATCTATTTACATATACAGTAACACTTGAAGGGAAATAATACAGTGCAAGCTTATTCATCACAAACTCGAAGCCCAAGTGATGCAGAGCAGTGGCAAAGTGGTGTTACACTTGTAAGGTCTCTTTCTAATCAGGTGCATATCCATAGTTTGTTTTGCTTGCTTTTGATTTTTAGCCTATAGTTGTGCTTGCTACTGTTAGTCTGTTATTGTTTGTTGCTTGACCCTTTAAAGACAGTTATTGTGATTGCTTTGTTGTACTATTAATCTAAGATTATGTTTATTTGAATGCAACCGGCAGCTCTCTGTCTCATTTGGTAATTAAAAAGAAAGAACTCAAAGTTCATACCATCATACCATCATGCCTACATTTTCCTTGTGCACGAGGCCTTTGGTCTTGCGTGCGCAGAGGATCCTGAAGGGTAGGGGAGGTGTGGTCCCAGGCAGAGTGGGCAGTGGAGCCATCAGCCATGGCAGCATGTGCTGGGGGCATGGGCCTCTGCACCCTTTTACTGCCCCAGCCCCAGCAAGCCCCGGTGACAGCAAAATTAACCAAAAGACATCACGAGCAATTTTTACTTTCACCTTTTTTGACCTGCTTGCCCCCGTCCGACGTCGGCCGTCCTATCTCAAATCCCCAATCTCGAGAAACCTATTCCTCGCCCTCGCCTTTTCACTGTTGTTGAAACCAATCCGATTGCAAACATCTTTTGGCAGGGCGAAAACGTATACTTAATCCTACCCCGATTGTACTAGTCACAGTGTAACACGCACACGCGTAATCTTTGACGGCCAACATGGATGTAATTATGGTTCATAAAAAGTATCTAGTTTAGATGAATGTATGGACACTCCAAATGCAGGAATCAAAATGGCAACGGGTACATACCCGATGGGTACTGGCCACCCGTACCCGCACCCGCACCGCTAGATCAAAATCTTATCCGTCGGTTACCCGTACCCGCAGACGGGTAGAAAATTCATTCTATACCCGCACCCGACGAGTAATTCTTACCCGACGGGTAACCTGCACCCGACAATATACTCGAGTTCATACATCAAAATATAATAGCTTCCAGCAAAATAAATCAACAATAGAGCAGCAAAACAGAAATATATCCGGGTAGAGTGGAGTGAGGATAAGGATTAGGGTTTGAGGGAGTTCAGGAATATATATACTCATATGCTTATATATGGGCCAAATATGGGCTATATACTTATATGGGCTAAAATTGCAGAGGTTGGATATTATTTATGCAGGTTTTTTTACCCGTGGGTATGCGGGTATGGGTAGTATACACCCACACCCGTACCGCATACCCGATGGGTACAAGAATTCGTCCAATAACGTATCCGCGAGTGCAAAACGTCTTTCATACCCGCCTCCTTATCAGGTAAAACCCATCGGGTACTCGGGTTTCGGATATCCGTTGCCATTTTGATGCAGGAACCACCATAGTTTCTATGTGTATTAATTATACTGTTACCTAAGTGTTTTGCTAATGTGGCAAGACAGTTATTGAAGAGAGTGAACAAAAATCATAGAAACCGGGTTTGAGTTAGAAACCATTATGTCTACACGAGAATCAAGACACGAAGGGATGTGATTGGTAAAGAACATGGTTTTAAATAGCGAGCTAAGGCTAAAGTGTTTAGCGTTTTATAAACCGTAATTAGCGGACTTTAGCGGCAAAATAGCGATAAAATTGTGCATGAACGCAAATAGCGGCACAATTTTTTTCAAGCTATTTCGGGCTATAGCGGCAAAAATAGCGAGCTATTTAAAACCATGGTAAAGAACGAAGAAAGAATATATATGATTGGATAAAAAATTGTTAACCAGAAACTATCTATCGGAACCATGGTTTCTATATGCAGTGTCTATGAAAATTAATAGACATAGTATTGGGACTGCCCTAATGTAATTATGTTCACCAAAAAGTAATATTAAGATGTGTCTCGTTTGGTTTGCAACCAGAACATGCCATACTCAAGTTTAGGTGAAAAACAGGACCGGATTTTTGGTTATCGTTGGCACAAGAAATAAGCTGTAGCATATCTAACCACCTAGCACACCACAAGTCCGGTGACGAAGCAAACACAGCCTAACTTTAGCCACGTTAAGTTGTGGCAAGCCGTGACATGTTCTGCTTATCAACCAAACATATTCTTACTACTATGTGCCTGAAAATCTGGTATATATAAACCCGTTAGCATACGTGAAAATACTCCCTCTATTCTAAGATAAGTCAATTCAATTCAATCACCCTAAATTAATCTACCTTGAGTTTAACCACTTTATAAAAAAATCAAAATATCAAATAAAAATATTTATTATGTACCTCTTGCTATTAAATTTGATAGAGTTTTTACTAAGACCAACTCTAAAAATTGATTTAATTTAAGAGAAAGAGGTATTGTAGCAAGTTATAACATGTAGCCGGCCACCGACTGCACTAAACTATTATTAGTGCCCATTGTAGTATCTGAGGCGCCAATCGCGTAGTTTTTTTTTTTTGACAACAGCCAATCGCGTAGTTAGAAACGGCCAAGTCTCGTGAAGCTAAGAGATATGCACGAGCTTCATAATTATCAGCACAAGGATCTTATATCTGAAAAATGGATGTCGCCTGGCCGTCACGGAGCTGGCATTATTGGTGGATCATAAATTAATACTCATAGACCACTGTTATCTTCAGTAGTAATCAGTAATCCGTCTCTGTGCCATTTTTTGCACCTCTTTTTTTTATATAATTGGCAAGCATATTTGATGCCATTGGAAGAAAAGAATATTTTGCGAGAGAAAAATACTAGGAGAAAAATGAAGTTAGGAATACGTATTTTGTAGTTTTGCCAGACGTACAGGGGTAGACAGTCCTGCTACACCAGTCATGCATCGATGCATCGATGAGACGATAACCCAGAGAGTGTCATCTTCAGACTTCAGATATCCTGCTGCCTCCATGACAGCACTGGGCCTTGTTTAGATGCCAAATTTAGCAACCAAAATATACATAGTAAGTGTCCCGTCACACTGTAGCAATTTTGTTTTTATTTGGTAATAATTGTCCAAATATTGATTAATTAGGCTTAAAATATTCGTCTCGCAAAGTATAACAAAACTGTGCAATTAGTTTTTGATTTCATCTATATTTAGTACTCCATATATATGCCCGACATTTTGATGTGATGGAGAATCTTCTTTTTGCATAGTAAAATTTGGGGTGAATTTAGGTATCTAAACTAGTAGTACCGCCAGAGATTCTTTTTATTTCTATTATTTTTTTGGTTGTGTGTGTGGCCTGCATTTTAATTTGTGTGCCAACTCTTGGACGACTTTGGATCATGGCCCTGTTCTGCAAGTCAGATTTCGGCTTGTTTCAGCTTGTTTCAGCTTATTCTCTCTCACAGAACACTATTGAATCAGCCGAAACTAACCGGCTTTTTCACCAGCCGAACCAGCCCCATGCAGGATGCAGCTGGTTTTGATGAAGCCTTCTTCCAAGAAAATTCTCTTTTTGCAAATATAAAAAGGGACACTATTTATCCCAACCCATATAGTACGGTAATACTAGCTTGCATCGATTTTGTTTTCTTTCCTTCCTGATGAATGAATGATAATATCTTTGCAGTTTTTGCGTTCAAAAAAAATATCTTTGCAGTTTCTGTGAAACAAAAGAAAGAAAGTGTACACACGGCCGGTTTACACTACACCTGTCACGTGTCACCCGATCCATCATCCATCGCTATATATATATAGTATCTAACTAACCCACTGTCACCATGGCATTAGCAGTGGTAGTGAGGCAGTAGTTTAACTTCAACCTGGGGCAGTAAATTAATTTAATCAATAGTTTAAGCCTGGATGGTAATCTCGACGTGCAAAACCTTGGAGAGGCGCGAAGAAAAACAGTTTCCCGTCTGCCAACGGGTCTGCTGCGGCTGCACGCAGCGTCCAGCAGGTGCAACTAGCGCTGGCGGGCCCAGCCGCGCTAAACGCCAGCGGTGGAGCCGGGCCCGCTGCTGCTAGGGCATGTTTAGCTGGGAAAATTTTTGAGTTTAGTTACTGTAGTATTTTTGTTTTATTTGTTAATTTGTGTTCGATCATGGACTAATTAGGCTTAAAAGATTTGTTTTGTGATTTACAACTAAACTATGTAATTAGTTTTTTTCATCTACATTTAGTACTCTATGCATGTGCCGTAAGATTTGATGTGATAGGTAGTGTAACACTTTTTGGGTTCTTTTTTAAACTAAACAGGCTCTAAGTACCATTACTATGCTACTCCTGCTGCCTCTAGCTGTGTACGTAGGAGTAGTAATTAATTGAATCCCCTCGAATCCCGTGATGAATCGCTAACCCCCGATCCAGATCGATAAAAAATCATCCTCCCCCTCCTCGTCCTGCTGCTACTCTAGTACAGGCCCACAACTCTCCTCACAGTTTACTACGGACCTCGTTTAGATACTAATTTTTTTTTTCCAAATTTCACTATGCAAAAAGAAGATTTCTCATCACATCAAAATACCGGTACATGCATGAAGTACTAAATGTAGATGAAATCAAAAACTAATTGTACAATTTAGTTGTACTTTGCGAGACGAATCTTTTGAACTTAATTAGTCAATGTTTGACAAAAATTCACAAATACAAATAAAATACTACCGTGAAGAATCTTTTACTGTACAGATTTTGAACCTCCTAATTTGAGCCAACTAAACACGGCCTAGTATCATCAGTATAACATAGTAACTTGCAATTCTGAATTCTGATGCTTCCTCTGCTAAGAATAAAAGGACGCTGTATAGAGCAGTGTGTATATATAGGACACAAGTTTAGGTTACACATACGAGAACCTGGCATTTTCAAACAAAAGATTGATCACATACATACTGTGCCTGCTTGATGTGGCTTCGGCTTCGGCTCCGGCTCCTGCGAGCGCTATGGTGCACCAAACGGCTATAGCTCTGTTAAAAATCAATTAGAAAACTGATGGGATCGGCAAGGCTATCGGTATATGCGATTTTTAATGTGCTTATAAATAGAGTTAAAATATGAACCGATAAAATCCTTAAACAAACCACTAGCAGTAATACACCAATATCATGGCTCCATGCATGTATTGGGCCCGTCAACTAATCTAGGCCGTACTCTTCGTATGTACTTACTTCATCCCAAATTATAAGACGTTTACTTTTTTTACCTCAAGTTTGACCACTCATCTTATTTAAAAAATTTGTGTAAACATAGTCAAATTTAAATCATTCTTGAAGAACTTTTATTAATAAAGCAAGCCACGACAAAAGAAGTGATATTTTGCACAAATTTTTAATAAGACAAATGGTCAAATTTGATGTAAAAAAGTCAAACGTCTTATATTTTAGGACGGAGGAAGCAGTAACGAACTATTACTCTTTTAGACAAAAAAAAATAAAAAGGGATCGAAGCTACCAGATGAAATGATACTAACACACTAACATACATACTGCATGCATTACTATAAGCAAACACTGTAAAGTTAGGCCATGTCATTCTGTGGTGCTCCTATATACAGCGATGGATGATGGGTGAGCTTATTGCAACTACAGTTTACAGTAGTTAGCAGAGGCTGCTGCTGTTTCTGTGCCTCACCGTTAGGCCGGCTTTGCCGACCAAAAAAAACACAAATGGTCCTCCTCCTTCCAGTTCCAGAGAGCACAGCACAGTGTCCCCTCCCTCTTTGGATTGGAGACGACGACTAGTCGCCCGGTCCCGGCCGTGTGTGTGCAACTGTGAGCAGTTGCCACTTCTGCAAAGAGATCAGATATTCAGATCAGACCAACCCACTTTTGTCTAACAAGTAACAACCCGCTACCCGTGTGTAGAGTAGACTAGAACCGGTTGAAAATCATGGGTTCATTCTTCTCGAAGAACTCCAAATCAGGCTATGTCGTATGGGTCTATTTGAACCTTTGCAGTTCACAGTTAATTAGCTGCTAAAAATAGGCCAGAACTTGTTTGGGTTCTTACGTAATAAGTTAGTTAATGCCTCACCTACAACAAAGTTAACGTCAACTAATAGTTAGCTGTGTGGATCAAACAGGCCCATGTGTATGGGCTTTAGAGCGCTAGCGCTCAAGTTTTGTCTTCATCCTTATTTTTCACAATGAGTTATGTTCTAAATGTGGACTATTGTACTGTTCTCTATTGATCTTAAAAATTTATAGATGACGATTCATCCAACTCTAACCATAAAAAGGAAAGTTTGATTCCTCTCATTCCAAACCTCCCAGTGGATGAGGACTACTGTACAAAGCCATGGCTTGCTTCCCATACAAATTTCTTACTACGACGATACCTAAATGCAGAAACCCTAGGGCCTAGGGCAGACGATTGCTTGAGAGATGGTCCTCACTCAACTCATCACTGAGAAGATGATGATAGCAGTACTAAGAGCAAGGCTAATAATTTAGCCTGCTGCCGGCTGCAAGAGTATGCCATGTCATATACAACCAGTTATATAGTCGACTCATATTATGGCTCAGCTGTTTGACGGGCTGTAGCATTTAATGATTACAGTGTAGGAGTACATGAAATGGGAAAGAAACGCTAGCTTCTCGCTCGCAGCCGGCTGGAAAAAGACGTTTTCTCCTTCGTATGTTGCGCTACAGTCGGCGAGGAGTTTACCGCCTGCTTCGAATTCTCTCTCTTTACGTGGCTAGTTTTTCGATGACATGGATGCTCCTCGCCGGCTAAAAGGCGATTATTATACCTGCTCTAAGATGATACCAGCAGCCCTGCATGCTGCAATCTCCTCTTTTCATAGCCCCTTCTCTCACACACACTCTTAATTCTTTGGCCTGCAAAAGGCTACAAGGCGGCAGCACTGCGTCTGGATACCATAACCATATCCTGGCTGCATCACCTCATGATGCCCACCATTTATATCTACTACTAGTACTACCCTCATCATCTATAAAAGAGTGAAAATTCCAGATTCAATCAAGGTCAAACTGTTTTAAACATGACTAAATTTATAGAAATTTATTATCATTACCAACATGTATAAATCTGAATAGGTGTTATACGGATATTTTACGATGAATCCAATGATACTGATTTAGTATGATAACAATTAGCATATTTTTATGCAAATTTGATTAAATTGCATATTATTAGCACTATATATCTAAATTTGTGTCATTTTTGAACGGAGGGAGTGTTTTTTATATTTACATACTGCTCACATATTGTCGGTACTAACAGTATAGGGGTACCCATATTCAACAATGAGAAAGAGCGAAACACTAATACACTAACACAGCAAGGCTAAATAACGGCAGACAATACACCTCGACCACGTTCCGATTCGCACGAGGCTCGCTCGATAAGGCATCTCGACTATCGGCTAACTCCGACTCGCGCGACCCTGGGTCGAATCGCTCGACCTATCTTACTCACCTACTCTGAGACAAAAAGTCAGAGCATTCAATGCAAATTACCTGCTACCTCCTACCGATATGGCTACAGCCGTGACCGACGTGGGAGCAATACTAGTGTCAGTCCTCACTTTTTACCGCCCATCCTGGGATGGGAGGTGAAAACCTGTCACTATGCACACCTTACCGCCCACTGTCTCGTCACCAACCGCCCTCGAGGAAGGATACGACAAGGTCCGTACCCCACGATCTCGGGGATTCGGCCTTATCCGCCTAGCCTCGACCCGACCTCGATGCCCACCACCGGTCAGCAGGAGAGAAAGGCCGACGTGGCACAGGACTCAGGGTCATTTCACCGTCTCGTCCCCGACGTCATCACGGTGTCCAGGGATGGCCAGCCATTCCTGAGGCGCGTCGCTACAGCCAACCCTACAGGGATCGACAAAACTTCACATCAAGACACCCCCGACGTCCCGGCCTCCTCTTACCCTATAAAGGGGCAGGTAAGGGCTCTGCAAGGAGGTGAGAGGCAAGTCAAAAGCCAAGTGTCAGCAAGCAAAGGCACCCAACTCATAGATCAACATCTCAAGCAATCACCCTTGTACTCTTTTTTTTTCCTTTGAGACTTGGGCTCGACGCCCTCTCTCGCCAGCTTGTAACCCCTACGTAAGCACTTAGGTGCAATGAAATACAAAACTCTCCCCCCCGCTGGACGTAGGGCCTTCTTTGACCGAACCAGGATAAATCTCCGTGTATTCTCCTTACATCACCATCCAGGTTAGGGACACGCAGCACTCACTCGTCGGCTTAGGACCCCCACGGGACCAAACGCGGACACACACATATATATATATATTACACAAAATATAAATAACACACTATAATAAATAAATAAATAAATATAGAATATTTTTTGAAGTAAATATATATAATATACATTCAGGGAACAGAAAAAGGAAAGGGGGCGCAGCGCGCATGCATGATAGGAGCGAGACGAGAGTGGGCCCCGGCGTCCAGATCCGATTGACCAAATCATTTGGGCTGGGGCTGCGAGATTACAACGCCCCCGCGAGGTGACGTCACTGCCCGGGCCCGATGATCCATGTCCTTTTTTCTGCTTTGTTCCGGCCATCGCTCGCTTTTGCCTGACACCGTGGGCCTGCCAAGCCTTTTTTTCAGGCCTGCGCTCGGCAAAACATCATCGGCTGGCTTGGAGAGCCCCCCTTGCTTTTCTTTTCTCTTTTAACGATATTAATAATAATAGTAATTATTATCTTTTTTCTTCTCCATCTGGCGTACAGTATTTATCTACACGATACAAATGCTGGAGGATTGGAGGATGATGGACGTGTGGCGGCGGCTGGGGGAGTAAAGTATGCCTGGGTTGAAAAGTCATGGCCGAAAGTATTATTTATTGTGAAAAAAAACACTGTTCATTAATAAAAAAGTACGGTTTTATAAGCCAAGCGAACAGGGCTGTACATGGGTGAACTGTGCGGACGCACATGCCGTGGAACGAGCTCCAGTCCAATCGGCGACCGACACTAACGTGCTCAAACAAGGAGAGGTGATGATTTCTCACTCCTACCTACTACGCTGTTCGGTCGATGGTTTTTGCGGTTGATAAGCCAGCTGATACTGATTTGTTATAAGAGAAAAATATTATACCATGACTGATAAATTGCATGAATACCGATGTACGAGCCTGACTAGGGCTGTTTGATAGAGGGAACAATCCCTCTAGTTCGATGTAGCCACCTTTACAACAAAGGGGAAAAAATAGAGGATTGAAATCATATAGGAAAATTTTCTATGAAACTCTCTGGAACAAAAGGATCGTGCTGCTATAAATTCTACGAATCGAATGAAATTTCTTTAGAATGGTTGTTTTGTAGGAGTTTTTGGAGAAACTCTACCAAGCGGTTGAACCTCATTAAGTTGCTCTCTGTGTGTGTGTTTTTGCTCCATATATATAAACGTTAAATCTTATAGTTTATTATTTTTGAATTCATAGAAATCAAGATGTTTTTAGTGAATCCAATTCCTAGATTTTTGTTCCTGTGTTCCAAATAAACTCTTGGTCATATTCATTTTTTTCTCTTTAATGCGAGTGGAATGAGAAATTATATACCTATAAGTTCATTTTTAGTCCATCACTCTGTTAGCTTGAACTACTTTTCTGTAAATGAACAGTATTTTCCTCTCACAACAAATCAGTATATATATATAGTGCTCATTTCATGTTTGGCCTTTTCTATTGCTGGAGGTATCACCGACTGGTGGCGGCGCTCCGCCGGAGTGATGAATTGTAATTAACAGCCATGGAGCTAAATAGTGTGTTTCTAGAACAGGCCTTAAAACAAGAGCACAAACTCTACCTGTAAATGGCTGTAATTGACTACCACTGGAAGAATACTCAGCCAAAAGAGAAACTAGCAGCATGTTCGCTTGAGCTTTCAACAGCTTATTTTTAGCCAGCTAACAGTGTTTTTCTCTCACATAAATCAGCTAACAATACTTTTAGCCGTTTATTTTCAGCCAAACGAATAAGTTGTATAACGGCAAACAGCCGAAATTAAAAACGCCCGTGCTCAAAACCCAAATCATCAGATTCCGTCACGACGAAGCTAGCCCCACGATCCAGCAGTCCAGCCAGCACAACGTGGAAGCGCAGCAGCAGCGTAGGAGTACCACGGAGTACTCTCCTACTCCTACCATCTAATCAGATCTTGGAACTGCAAATGTTTCTGGTTGGGTCTCACCCACACCCACACATCGGCCGTACCGGCCCATGCTACGCTACAGCATCTCGATTAGACGGTCTAGGCCCGCGTCCCCACACGCACAGCACAGGCCCAACAGGCAGGCCCCCCTCCCTCCCCGCTCCCCTCCTTTTCTTCCGCTGCCGCCGCCCGCCGCTGTAGCGGCGTCCGCTGCCTGTCCCAGTGTCCTCTCGCCGCCGCCACCGTCACGCTTGGCTCGACACTGTCGCTGCCGCTGCAGCAGCGTAGTAGGAGTAGCACGACCACTGAATGACTTGATCTGACTCACCACGCTTCCAGTTGCAGATTCAGCCGGGTCCGACCGAACGGTGCCGGGCGTGACACATCGCACGCGCACACTTGGAGCCACAGGCGCCATCCGTTTGGTTTGGTTTGCCTCAGCAATCAGCAGGGCTTCTTGGAGCCACAGGAGCAGCAGGTGGAAAGCATGAATGAAACGGATGGGCGTGAATGGAATCCAGCAGCAGCAGCAGCTGGCGATCTGATTTGAGGGCCGACGAGACTTGCACCACTGTTTGGATCACCGTATAGAGTAGTAGCAGCAAACACATAATTATATCTGCACCTCTGATTCTTTCGATTCACGTTAGACGGTTAGACAGAATCAGAGGTACGTAGTTTAAAAAAAAATCAGAGGTACGTACTGTACAGAGTACTCTGATAATCAGATAGCCGAAACAGTGCTCGTTATCCTCATCAATCACGGGGTCTCCCCCCCCACCCCAATCGTATGGTAAAGGCCCTGTTCTGCCGGTTATGTTTCGGCTTATTTCAGCTTATTCTCTCTCACAGAATATTATTGAATCAGCCGAAACCAGCCGGCTTTTTCACCAGCCGAACCAGCCCAAAAGCACAATGACAAACCAGATTTTCATCCAAAAAAAAAAACTTCGCTTATATCAGATAGGTTCTTCGAGAGAATAAAATCTAAATGACCATATAAACTTCGACGATAAAAGCAACAATATCTATCCTCCTACCAACCTTGCACACCATCACCTTTTTCGCTTCTTTGCCAGTATCGCGGCCAGTCTCTCTTTGGCAGTGGTGAAGCCGGCCGGTTGCTGCTGCCGGGACCGGGAGCGCCACTTCCGTTTTCTTCTCCCGGCCTTCTTGCCCGCCAGGCGCTGCCGGCGGATCTCGGGATCGGCCCAGCCCCTGCCCCACTCAGAGAAATCAGAGAAGAGCCTTGGTTCGTTCATTGCCACCAAGAGCATTGCCGCGTCTGGGTATGCATACAGAGGTTGTTCTGATTGTGAGCTACGCAGAAACTTTAATCCCTCCTCCGTCAGCTCAGGGTGCTGCATGGACACACGAGGCTGCAACCACATCCGTTGTCAGTTCGCATTCTTATGTTTTGCCTCTTGTGGTGCGAACAAAGCACAGCAAAGCAATAAATCCTAAACAAAAAAAAATTATGTTTGTCCTGCATATAGATAGAGGTCTTTGGTATCCTCATATTCATGCAACAGAAAGTTTTTGAACAAACTGTCTAGAGGAGTTTCTACACTGAACGCCAGGAGAACTTCACTAATCCATAGTCCCCTTATGCAATTACTAGTATGTACTCAACTGATATGACATTATGAGTTATGAGCCAGTCATCAGTGAAAGTTTTGGTATCAGTCAGGGGTGTTGGATGTCACTAAAATGTTTCCTTATTCTGCGTGACTAGAAAGCAATGCACAACTGAAAACTGGCATGTTTCCAATAGTTAACTTATTCTGAGCAGAACTGGCAAAAGGCTGTCAACATTATTAGCACCTAGAGGCTTTATTAGATCTGAAGAACATGAAAAGGCAGAACTTCTGACTTCGGAATAGTGAATGATGACTTAAAAGCAAAGAAAAGAAGAAGAGGAATAGTAGCTTCTAAAAGGCTCACATACTGTGAGTGAACAGTAACATATATTTTTTTTTCACACCGAGCATCAAAACAACATTGAATTAACACATTGTAAGAACATGCTACTAAAGTAAATTGCTTACAGTTTCAGCTGCTTCCTGTACATATCTCAGGCCTTCTAATATACGGGAAAGACCTTGCCACCATACCTTGTCAGTCGCAGCAAACCTAGGAAGCTACAAATAATCTTCAATCACAACAACAGTTTTGGCAAATGCAACTAAGAACCTATGGCACTGTTTAACAAGACGAGAATTCTCTGTTTAGTTCTAATAAAAATGTATCACAATAAAACGATATTCTAAGAACTTCTCATGCAATGTACAACCACCCTATGGTCATTGTTTAACAAGACAAGAATTCTTTGTTTACTGCTACCAGTTCCAAAATTCAAAAGATGGGAAGTCGTTAGAACAAACCTTTTCCCTTATATGACTGACAACCATTCTAAAATTAGGTGCCTCCCCAAACCCTCTCCTGCCAGAGCTATAATGGGGTACACTGCTGTAAATCATATCTTCAGTTTCATCACCCTGGATAACAAGGATTTACATGAAGTTACAACAATATAGTAAGAAGATACCGTGTAACTAAAATATATGCTGGATTGAAAGTAGCTCAATTTCCTTGTCATAAAAATGCAAAGGAGATGAAACTACAAAAAGGGAAAATGTGAAAAATCTTGCATCTTGAATGTGTCTGTCTATCCAGAGTAAGTTCATAACTAAAAAACATTAAGGGAGACCTTCTCATGTTGCTTCTGTGTATCACTTGGCCTGTGTTCCTTTTATCAGTTATGTGAACAGGCATTTTTAGAAATCAGCAATGTAAGTTTTTGTACAAAAGTTAAAGTTTCTATATCTATACCACCGAGTTTAAGCATGAATCACCATTAACAGTAATAGTGGTACTAAAGGAGGACTGCTCCATGGCAAATTTTAAGTTTATATATAAGTAAAAGGGCTCTTTGCTCCCCTAAAGCCTGCAACTAGATGTATCAGATTCCCTCAAAGAATGAAAAAGACCTTAACACTGTGAAGATGAATGGAATTATCAGAACTGTATCCACATCGTCATTTCCAATTTCAGGCAGAGATGAAACAACAAAGCTCAAAACGGTATAACTAAAGGAAACGTACTGGCTTCCTCAACGACCGAGTTAGACTTTGTAATCTCATTACAATTTGTATTTGACATTACATTGTTAGAGTTCTGAACCAGAATAGTATATGGTCAACCAGATTGGATACTCACACTTCGACCCTGGAGCACATTCATGAACACAATCGCTTCTTCCTTGAAATCATGCATTTGAGGAGGGCCATTAGTACATATGTCACACCTGAGATCAAAAGTGAAAATCAGATACACTTGTAAAAAATGTCTGCAATTAAGAACGCAGTTTCACATGAGATTGCAAGAAGCGCATCCTTGATGTGTATCAGAAGAAGAGTCATGGAGGAAGTAGAAAAGTACATGCGACATCCATCAGGACCAAAATCTTCGCCGAAGTATTTCACTAATACTTTGGCTCTACATATTGAAGTGTTCAGAGAATAGCTGCGACCAAAAAAAAAAATGCAACCAACTTTAATCCCTTGACATTTAGCAAATATACATGTGATTCCATCACCACAGTTTGATAGCTAGAGACATACTGAAAACAATCACGTAGCATTCTATATGCAGCTTTTGTCTGTTCCTCACTTCTTTTATTAGGAAGGAGTGTCGGTGCTCTCAAAAGATTACAATATAGAGCTGCAGACAATTTCAAGGGGAAAAGTGACACAGTGCAGGAGGAAATAAAGAAAGGCTTGATAATAATTGATGAAAGTAGTGCATGATGAAGGTGTACAGTGTACTTTGAATAAGGACAGAAAGGTGCAGCAGGGAATTTTCAGCATAGAGGTCCATTAAAATCTAAGGGCACCAACAACATCCCCTAAACAACATAGAACATTTTCTAGAATATACCCTGTGGCTTTGCTCGTAAACTCAAAAACTCAAAACACAATAAACCAAATAAGAAAACACAGAAGTTGTCATGAAAAACTTTCAAATTAATTGGCCCATCTACAGATGCATATTTAATGGGAATTACTGAACAGGGAACATTTTGGTACAAAGATGCCAATAAAGCTCCAAAGTAAATACCCTAGCCCACTGACTTCTTCAAAATTTATGATCTTGATTGTTTGACCAGTTTTAGCTAGGTTATGGTAAAAAAAAAGGATCAAGGTATTGGTGTGCGTTCATAGGGGTGAGTGTATGTACATGTATGAGTGTCTGCGTCTGTACTATGATTCGCACAAAAAAAATGATCCTGCGTATGTATGAGCAATGCCAGAAGCGCAAGGAGGTGACCCAGGATCAGGATGCAGCACAGAGCACACACAGTGGCTGAGTTCTCAGGGAGTCAGAGTCCTAGGTGCTTTTATTTAGGAGATATGTTAGTTGGTTTTAGTTAGAGATATTAGCAGATTGGATTAGAATATGATTAAAGTCATATGGAGGAAGGACTTGTAACTTGGCCTCGTATCCGCGCCATCGCTGCCACCTAAACGTTGGCCCCATGGTCCAAGTCCTCACCCTTCCACCTCCTACTACTTCGCATTGTGCCATCCACCGGCAACCAACCATCCACCGCCATCTCAACTGGTATCAGATTCCTCAGGTCCCGATCCCCTGGCTCAACCACTCTAATACTTTTACTTAGGAGTTCCATTGTCAACAAAAGTGATGCCTGGAGGTGAAGGCTTCATGTAGTAGTTGCAGCCTTGCAGGTAAACATAAATAATACAAGTAACTAGCGTATGCGTATATGATTCATTAATCATCATATTCTTCAGAGTCTACAAACAGGTGAGAAACATCATGTCTACGAAAACTGTAACAAATCTGAAGCGTCACAACTCACTGCAATCTGAGAGCTTTCCATCTCTACCAGCACGACCAGCTTCTTGATAATATGCTTCTAAACTCTGAACAGATCAATTAAACACTGGTGAGAACTCAGAAGTCAAAAACATGAAACAAAAGAAAGGCTAAGCCAATAGGGGCTGAAAACCTAAATTCTAAAAGAAAGCCTGTATTCTACTAATCAAATCATTCTGTTTATGCCATGATGTTTCATCAAGAATCTAAATTGGCAGCCTGGCGTAAGCCTTTTTAGCGCATGCAGCCATATGATCCCTTAACAACCAAAAAAGAAAGCCAAAAAGAGAACTAGAGAAGTAATAAACAGTCAATGCCCAAAATTTTCTTTTTGTGCTATGACAACTGCCACTACTGTAAACTCCTAAAAGGCACACATTGGCATGTTCAGGTGTGTAAGCCATTGGATAAACATAATAGATATGTTTGTAAACAAGTTTGTATGGTATGCGCTTCTCTGGTTTATGAACAGAACACTTTATCATGCATTTTCACCAAACAGGAGTGTGAAATGATATGAACAGGATTACAGGAAAATTGAGTCTGGAAGTTAATTAGGAAGTACTAAAGGCTATACTAACCTGTGGGAAACCGTAGTGAATAATTCGCCGGACATTTGATTTGTCAATTCCCATGCCAAATGCTATGGTAGCCACCACAACCTACATAGAGGGAAATAACAGTAGGGCTCAACATAAGTGTGGCAGATGTACAGCACATATGGAAAACTTCTATGGGCATGACTTCAGAGGGAATATAATGTTTACTCATATAAAAATAAGTTGGCGTAACAGTTACGAGAACAGGAACCTTATATCAAACAAACAGAGATGTGAAAAATGATTTGGCTGATGGCTCTGAACTTATGTAACTAAAGGAACTACATAGGACTGTAAGATTTCAAAGATCTCTGCAAGCTAGAACAGTATATTACTAAACAATCACTTCAGCACTGAAATACTGCATACAGGTGAAATAACTTGTGCGCCAATATTTCAATACCGCTACATATCACCAAGTTTATCTAAGTGCTGTAAATTGGTAAAAAAAAAGGCCACCAGACATAGTATAAGAGCCATATAGCAAGAACTCACAAATACTGACTACATATAGTAAAGATTAAGTAAGTACTGAAGCATGGACCACACCATATCAGGATTCAGGATTTCAGTTCATTTCTCATTTTAATTCAAGCCATTTTCTCATGGATTGGCACAGCCTAGTAAACAAAAGAGAATGAGCAATAGGCACTAAGAGATAGTATTATTGAAATATCAAAAGAGCTTGCTCTTTGCCCTTTTTCAGGCGCGAATGTAATTCCTGGGTTTGTGTGGGGTTGTGTGTGGTGTGTGTTGTAGGGCTCTAGCCCCTTTCATTCTTCTTAATATAATGAGACGCAGCTCTCCTGCGTTTTCGAGAAAAAAAGAGCTTACTCATTTGAAACATATAGGATGATATGGGTGTGGATTTAATTGGACAAGTCCAGACCTATCCATGCCAACTGCATCCCAAGACAAGTACCCCTTACACATCCATTCAGTACTCAAAAAGTCACATGCTACGAACAATAAGTTACCAATCTTTGAAGAAAGGAGTAAATAAGAAATATACACATCAACCATCTACTACTTCAGGATCTCTAACTGAAAATGCAAAGCTCTATTTCATGCACATTGATGTTTCAAAGACAAAAGGCAGAAAATGAGCACATAGAAATTTGATCTAATAATGAAGAGGTGCAACCTTCCATAGCATATAACATTTCCAGTCATATCTGAGATAAAACAGAAATAAACTGAAGAAAGCATTTGCTACCTCTAAGTCGTTGCAATGAAACTGTTGATGCACCTGCCTCAAATGGGATTTAGGCATCTGAAAAAAAGGTGACAGATAGTTCCAAACAAATTACAGGGTGTCAATATTAAGAGAATAGATAATCTCATGAACCTATAGAAAATTAGAATGTATGTACAAATGGTTCATACTTATTGATTCTCTTTTCTCCAAGAATGAGTTCACTACGCATACAGAAAAACAATGATGACTACCTTTGCATTATATGCTGCAGCTCTGAGACCAGATTTGCAAAGGAAGTTGGCTAGTTCAACGGTTTCTTTCCTTGTGGGTACATAAACAATTGTAGAACCTTGATTACCACATTCTGAGGAGCTAGTTTGATTGGATTGAGAAGGGGACTTGGAGCTCTCAGGCTGTGAGCATTCAAGGAACTCTCCACATGAAACTACAAAAGAAAGTTCAGTTTCAGTCAAGGATCTAACATACTCAAAATAACAACAATCTCAAAAATAAGACACAAAGTACTTTTTCTTAATCACTGAAACTGTACACTAAAAAGCAAATCGCCATACAAAGTTAATCATCAGTTAGTCCATTACCATCAAAATCATCAACTCCTTGATACAGATCCAACTCATTTTCAACGTTTTCTTTTATCAAAGTCATGCTAGTTTTTGTTTTTCCAACATTCTTATCCCCATGGCTTGCAGAATTAACATTTTCATCTTCATCATCTGATGCACTATCATTTAGAGATTCATATGAACTGCTTTCAGAGTCAGTGTCAATTTCATGAAGAATTTGCTGCCCTTTCCTTGAAGCATTATATGTCCCTATCAGTTCTTGGAAGTCCTTTCCATATGATGAGGCAGAAGTTTTGCTGTGCTTTACCTGAAATTGGGAGGGGAAGTAAGAATGTAAGCAGCACAGATTAGCAAATAGTGACATATGATAACAGCTTATCAGTAGTAAGTCCTAAAAACCCTCTCAAGCTTCTACTGCATATGAACTAAGAACAAGGCGATGCACAAACAATAAGCAGGTATCACATTTTGTGAGAGGATCATGGACCTCTTGTCTCTAATAATACATAGAGAATGATGCACCCACGACTTCAAACCGATGCTTAGGTTATGAAACAAAAGTTCGTATAGCTCAACAATCACAATAAATAAAATAAAAAATGTATATTCACAACGATCTTACTTTCTTGCATGGATCTTATAAAGGTCGAGGAATCTGAAGTTGAAGTCTTCATTTTGGTAATGTATACTTGTATATCAAGCATGTAGTTTCATACAACATATCACAGTACAGTGTTCTACACACTGCATTCATACCACCTAGGAAGAGCATAAAAGGACAACAAGCAGAATACTTTTACAGGAGTAGTTGCAGTAACTCACACTGAACCGGAGATTTGGCCGGAAAAAAGAAGTTAACACAATCATTGTATCTTTTGACATTTTCAAGGACTCGATAATGTCTTCTCGTACAGGAATAGTTGCAGTAGCTGTCAATGCCATCAAAGGAATATCATGTTTCAAGAACTTCAATTTGCTGGAACTGAAATTTTCTCTCAACACAGATAATCTCCTGTAGTAAGAATATAAATAAAGCATAGAATAATTACTAACGAATTCTAAAGAGTTGTAAGATGATGTGAGAAAATAGCAAGCACATGTTGGTTCTAGAGTGCAAAATGAAATAAATCTCACTTCATTATATGTGAAAATTAACATGATGACGACAAAAAACCAATGGTAGACAATAACTAGCACCTTTAATAGAGGATATCAAACACAAGAGCAGACCTATAGTCAGGTCGAAAATCGTGGCCCCATTTAGAAACACAATGAACCTCATCAATGGCAAAAAGTGCGATCCCTGGCTTTTCTGCAAGTTTCTTCAACGGTTCCATTAATCTGCAAGAAGAGACATCAGCACCAAGATAGGCATGGCAACACATTAATAAACTTTAGAATACCAGAAGCAAAATGATTACCTTAGTATTGTCTCAGGGCAAACATAAACAATCTTATACATGCCAGCCATCGCTTTACCCTCAACGCGGCTATCAGGTTGCCCTGATCCAAGGAAGCATGCAGATATCCCATGATTTGCAAGTTTCAGGCACTGATCATGCATTAGACTTATCAAGGGTGATATGACCACCACAATCTTTGTTGTTAATAGAGCTGGGATCTGAAAACAGAGGGACTTTCCTGCCAGGAGAGTTAGTTATCCATGTGAGAAAAGGAGGACAAAACTGCCATCCATGTGGGGGAAAATAATAAATTACAGAGGATAAAGAAGAGCAATACAGAAAACACACCTGATCCTGTCGCTGCTAGGACAAGACAATCCCTGTGAGCAAACCAAGCGTCCAAGACCTCCTTTTGGAATGCTTTGAGGCAGGAAAACCCAAAATGCTTTTGCAGAACAGCACTAACTTTGTCCATTTGGTCGGACTCCCCTGTCAAGTTCTCAACCAAAGGCCGAGATTGGGGTCCCAGTTCGGAACAAAAATCAGCACCCACTGGCACCCTGGGATCACCAGGAGCCGATGTACAAGGCAACGAAGCGCTCGCTTCCCGACCAGATTCCTTTCTACCGCCAGTAGATGAGGCAACGTGATCAGTAATGCTGGACTGCCTAAGCCTCCCACTAGGGTTACTCAATTTCGTGCCCTTGCCAGCCGGCCGTGGCCGCGCCGCAGACGGCGCGGGACGGCCTGCCACTCCCCCTCCTCCTCGCCTCCCCTGCTCCACACGGGCGCCGCCGGACCCGCCCAGCAGGAGCTCAAGCACCTCCGCGCGGCGCGGGCCAACGGCGCCGACCGCCGCGCTGATGGCGTCGAAGTCGAAGCCCATGTCGAGCAGCTCGGCGATGAGGCCGTCCGCGGACACGTCGCCGCACCCGGCGGCGTCGGGCTCCATGGCGAGGACGGGCCGCAACCCGCGCGCGCCCCCGCTGCCACGGCGAGGCTACGAGAAAATCAGCGAAACCGCATTAAATTAAGTATCCCCCGAAATTCCGACAGCGTTCAGCGATTCGAATCGAGATGTTTTGGCGGCGGCGGCGGCGGCGGCGGCGCGGGAAATTACCGGTGCGGAGACCCCGACCTTGCTCTGCGCGCCCACGGCTCGGGGCTGGGTCGGTCGCAGGGGAGGCGGTGGGAGAGTTTCTAGAGGCTTCTAGAGAGGGAGGGGTGGACGCGGAATGCAAGCGAGGGCTTCCGATTCGAAAATCGCGGAAGGAGGCGCGGCGGCGGAGGGAACGGAACAAGGCAACCACTAGCAGTGGAGGTGGAGCCACCGCGACAGTAGCGCGGGCCCGGCCCAGCCCAACCGATTTTAACAGCGGGGGGCGGCCCAATCAGAGTCAGAGATCTTAAAACCTACTGTACCGCACATTTTAGCCTGGATAGTGTAGCACTTTCGTTGTTATTTGACAATTATTGTCCAATTATGGCTTAATTAGGTTTAAAAGATTCATCTCGTGATTTACAACTAAACTGTATAATTAGTTTTATTTTTTTATCTATATTTAATGCTTCATGCATGTGTCTAAATATTCGATGTGACGGGAATCTGAAATATTTTGCAAAATATTTTGGGAACTAAACAAGGGTAGTTGCTGAGCGATACGAACTGTGACAAACTGATACTAGCTTCAACAACAGCATCCGGTGAACTCGTACCGATTCTTCTCAAAACTAGAGTTGAAACGAAGAAAAATGTCTTGAGAATCGGAGAACGAAACAAGCTGTATGTGTAGTTTCTATTTCATTATTATATCAGATCTTCGTCGTAGATGAAACAAGGCACTTTTTCACCTAAATTCAAGCACAAGTGTGCAACGAACGATTTGGCTGGCCTGATCAGTTGTGTATATTGATACGTTCTTTTGTTGACTCAGGTCAGGTGACCAGATTTTCACAGTATCAGAATAAGCTACCAAGGGCACATAATGCAAGTATGCAACTGCAGCAAATTTTGCTGGAGAAGAGCAGATTTCATGCACCTTTACACAGCAAGTAAAAACTGCATGTGTTTAGTAGGCAACGGAGTAGCAAATTTATGTCAGTCAGGTTACAATAATACTCTACGATGAGCAAAAGGCTGACGATTTTGTGTGTGTTTGTTCTTGCTCTCCTGGGGAACAGCAAGCAGACTGACCCCCGAAACTTCAGAATGTGTTTCTAAATTCTCTATCTCTAGTATCAGAACTGGACTAAGCTTGACAAATTGTATCTCACAACTAAGCATATCAGAACCGTGTAACGAACAGTGTTTTCATCTCACAACAAATCAGCATAAGCCAAATTTCAGCGAAACGAACAGGGATATGTTGATTGATGATCACACTCATTTGAGTAATTTCTGATAACATCCTAGGTTACAGGTTCCTTTGCCTCTATCTCTCTCTCTTGTTGTGACTCTGATACTCGGATCCTGTGAAAGCAAGCAAGAAACTCCTTGTTCCCTTCTGCACCCTTTATAGGAGATTCGATCCAACCCTTATTGCAGAATCCAAATTCTTCCACGCCTGAAATTATTCTATCCAGTACCTGGAGTGAATGGATCAAAATAGAGTGATTCCCAGGTCACAATTCAATGGGAAAACAATATTTGAAGTACAAGCAGACAATAGAACTAACATCACAAATATGGCACCCTTTCTCAGGTAACATCACAAATATGGCACCCTTTCTCAGGATAATTGAAGATCCTGATGAATTGTCTTTATTTTATGTACACATCAAATTATCATTCAATTTCCAGCAGTAAATAGCCACTCCATTGCAAGGAAGCAACATATTTGTAGTCAGAATACAAAATAATGAGAAATAACATTTTGTTACAAACAGCTTAATGGCATTACTACACAGGAACAAGGTTAAAAACAAAGCAGAACTGCTACCTCTTTATGAACCAGAGGATCTCGAACAATCCCTCCACCTCCTACCTGAGCAAGATCAAACAAGATATATTTGATTGGGTTATCTCTATTAATGTACATATAACAAGTAGCCCGAACTCCAGCTGGGAAGAACCACTCTTTCCCTTCAATCTTACCTGTGATCTACGTGCTTCAAATTGAGGCTTGATAAGTGTTATCAATGTAGAATCCGTCTTCATTACTTTGATAACAGCAGGCATGACCTACATTTCATAGATAACATAAGTCCATGCTAGGGTAATATAAGGCATGACTTAAACACAAATGAAATAAAAATAGAGCAGGCTTAAATAATAGTTACACACCTTCACCACATATTTGCACGGGACAAGCAATTCATTTTCCTAATGCTATGCTTTCTACTCTATTCCAGTTTCAGTGAAGCTAACCTCATGCTAATAACTTCTGAAAATTTGGTGGTAGTTATATGTGTGGTTGATTAGGTTCTTGAACAATATATAACAAAGTGAACTTCACAAGAACTTGAGTCTGAAGCCCATTAACCCTTTACGTCATGCAAACTATACACTATACCAGGACAATTTTCACAACAGGAAAACAATCATTTTTCTAACGCATGGTAAAGATAAGATGAAAGGAAAAACAGAACAACTTGGATAGTCGGCCATACATTCACATAGGGGAAAATGCATCCGAATTTCCCAATGTACGTTTTACTCTACTGTTTTACTTTTACTGAAGATGATGACATGCCTAATAATTGTTAAAAAAATGGTCATCTGTGCAGTTTCTTGGGTTGTTTTACAATACATAACAAACATAGTTTCATGAGAACTAGATTTTAAAGCTCAGTAATTCTTTATAATGATAATTATACAAAGAAAGCACTAAAACATAAAGAAAGGAAATTATGAGCACAGAATAAAAATCAAACAGACAAAATAAAGGCACTATTCTAACAACTAGGGTCAAATGCATCATTCACTTTATTAACATATCAGCTATATGAGGGTGTTTTTTTAGAAAATGTTAAATGCATTGATAACCTTCTGGCTGCTAAATGTGCATGATAATACAACATCAACAACAGCAATAACAACAAAGCCTTTTAGTCCCAAACAAGTTGGGGTAGGTGTTAGAAGGTGTTCTCTATTGATTTGTGCTAACCCTAGAAGGGTAGCTATATAGGTTCCTTACATGGGCCACATGGGCCTTAGCCTCATGGGCTACATATACTCCAACACCCCCCCGCAGTCTGAACTACCGTCGCAGCGGAGTTCGAGGCTGAACAAGAAAGAAAGAAAGAACACACACAACCCCCCCACAGACGCAACTAGCCACCGGTGATGTTGAGGCTGGAGCGAAACTCGGCGAAGGTCGAGGACGGGAGGCCCTTGGTGAAGATGTCCGCGAACTGGGAGGTCGTCGGAACATGAAGGACCCGCACCTCGCCCATGGCCACCCGATCACGGACAAAGTGGAGGTCGATCTCGACATGCTTCGTCCGCTGGTGCTGAATGGGATTGGTGGAGAGGTAGACCGCACTGACATTGTCGCAGTAGATCAGTGTGCTCCGGGAGGGTGAAGTGTGCAACTCAGCAAGTAGCTGCCGGAGCCAGGCGGCCTCCGCCACGCCGTTAGCCACGGCGCGGTACTCCGCCTCGGCACTGGACCGGGAGACCACCGGCTGGCGCTTGGAAGACCAAGACACCAGGTTGCCGCCCAGGAAGACGGCGTAGCCGGAGGTGGAGCGGCGAGTATCCGGGCACCCGGCCCAGTCAGCGTCGGTGTAGACGACGAGGTCGGTGGAGGAGGCCCGGTGTAGGAGGAGGCCGTAGTCGAGTGTGCCCCGGAGGTAGCGGAGGAGACGCTTGAGAGCCGTGAGGTGAGGCTCCCGGGGATCATGCATGTGGAGGCAGACCTGCTGAACTGCATAGGTGATGTCCGGCCGGGTGAAGGTGAGGTACTGAAGGGCCCCGGCAAGACTCCTGTACGCAGTGGGGTCGGCCACCGGAGGTCCCGCAGTATCCGACAGCTTGCCCTGAGTGTCGACCGGAGTGGAGCAGGGCTTGCAGTCAGACATCCCAGCCCGCTCCAGGATATCCCGAGTGTACTGCTGCTGATGAAGAAGAAGCCCAGCAGGACGGTGCTCAACAGTCACACCGAGGAAGTGGTGGAGCTCACCCAGGTCCTTCATCGCAAACTCCTGCTGGAGAGCTGCAATGATCCGCCGGAGAAGTGGCTCGCTGGAGGCGGTGAGGACAATGTCATCAACATAGAGCAACAAGTATGCAGTGTCGGCCCCATGGTGGTAGACGAACAAGGACGTATCAGACTTGGCCTCCACGAATCCCAGGGTCATCAAGAAAGTAGCAAACCGGTGGTTCCACGCCCGAGGTGCCTGCTTGAGGCCATAGAGGGACCTGTTGAGCCGGCAGACCATGTCAGGACGGGTGGTGTCGACGAACCCCGCCGGCTGACTGCAGTACACCGTCTCGGTAAGAAGGCCGTGGAGGAAGGCGTTCTTGACATCCAGCTGGTGGATGGGCCAAGACCGAGCAAGCGCCAGGGATAGCACTGTACGGACTGTGGCCGGCTTGACCACCGGGCTGAAGGTCTCATCGTAGTCGACGCCAGGGCGCTGAGTGAAACCCCGGAGGACCCATCGAGCCTTGTAGCGCTCGAGAGAGCCGTCCGCTCGGCGCTTGTGAGTCCAAATCCACTTGCCGGTGACGACATTGGCGCCCGGCGGCCGGGGCACCAACTCCCACGTCTGGTTGGCGAGTAGCGCGGCATACTCCTCTTCCATCGCGCGGCGCCAGTGAGGGTCCAACAGTGCGTCGCGAACGGAGGAGGGTACCGGAGAGACCACCGCGTCGTCGGTCGAAGCCGCGAGGACACGAGGCGGCAAGGTGCCAGCCGCGTGTCGTGTCACCATCGGGTGAACATGCCGCGGGTGTCGGTGAAGCAGCGGCGGATGGTAGACCGGCGGGGTACCACGGGCCGGTGGAGACAGTGGCGGCGGTGTCGGTGTCCCCGGTGGAGAAGGGACCGCAAGCGGCGGAGGCCGCGGCCTGCGCTGGTAGACCCGTACCGGCGCGGCGAACCTCGACGGAGGCGCCGGTGCGGGTGCCGAGACGGGATCCGGCGTCGGCAACCGGCACGACCCCCCCGGGGCAGAAGCGGGGGACGAAGGCCCCGGGTCTGCACCAACTGAAGGAGACGGGGCCGCGCCGGAGGACGAGGGGCCCGGACTCGCAGGGGAGCCGGGACCGGTGGTCGGCGCGGAGCGCGGTGAAGCGGTACCTGCAGGAGACCACAAGAACGGTGGCTGGACCACCGGGTCAGTGGGAAACAGAGTGGGTGGGTCAGGGGCCGGAGAAGTAGAGGTGCTGGAGAAGGGAAAGACGGACTCATCGAACACCACATGGCGCGAGATGAGAACACGTCGGGAGGCAAGGTCAAAGCAGCGGTACCCCTTGTGATCCGGGGAGTACCCGAGGAAGACACAGAGCGTGGAGCGAGGGTCCAGCTTGTGAGAAGAGGTGGCAGCAGTGTTGGGGTAACAGGCACACCCAAACACGCGGAGGTGATCGTACCGAGGCGGGGTACCGAAGAGGGCGTGGTGAGGGGTGGGAGCGGGACAGGCAGCGGAAGGAAGGCGGTTTAGAAGGTAGGTGGAGGTGTGCAGACCCTCAGCCCAGAAGCGAGCAGGAAGAGAGGCCTGAAACAGAAGAGTCCGCACGGTGTCGTTGGTGGTGCGAATCATCCGCTCTGCCTTGCCATTCTGCGAAGAGGTGTATGGGCAAGACATGCGCAACTGAACACCGTGAGAGAGGAAGAAAGCTCGGGAGGTGGAGTTATCAAACTCGCGACCATTGTCACACTGGACGGCCTTAATGGTGAGACCGAACTGTGTAGACACCCAAGTAAAGAAGTGAAGGAGCGTGGTAAATGTATCCGACTTCGCACGTAGAGGAAAAGTCCATGAATAATGCGAAAAATCATCAACAACCACAAGATAGTACTTATAACCAGAAATACTGATAACAGGAGATGTCCATAGGTCGCAATGTACAAGATCAAAAATGCGGGCCGCATGAGAAGAAGAACTGAAAAAAGGAAGACGAACATGTCGGCCCAATTGGCACGCATGACACAGTTGCTCATCATGAGCTCGAGTACATTGAAGACCAGAGCTACGACTAAGCTGTATCAGGGCATCACGTCCAGGATGGCCGAGGCGCCGGTGCCAGGTAGTAGAGGAAGTAGAAGCAGCGAAGGCAGCTGACAAAAAGGACGGCGAAGAAGATGAAGGCGCCGCCGGGAAGCGAAGAGTGTAAAGGGGCCCGGTGCTGTCACATCGGAGCAGAGGACGCCGGGAAGCCAAATCCTTTACAGTAAGACCAGAAGAGTCAAATTCCACAGAACAAGAATTGTCAGCTGTAAAACGACGAATAGAAAGAAGGTTATGAACCATAGAAGGAGCAACAAGGACATCAGGAAGACGAAAGGAGCCATGAGCACCGGCGGTACCCACAGACGTGACAGGAAGACAAGAACCATTGGCGACCATAATGGACGAAGGAAGGGAGGATGAAGGAGAGTGGAGCGACGAAAGTATACCGGGGTCAGGAGTGGTGTGGTAGGTGGCTCCCGAATCAGCAATCCACTCAGGTCCGACCGGAGGTGTCAGGCCCATGGTGCTGAAGGAGCGGGCCAGGGTCGTCGGGTCCCATCCGGCGACCCCCGGAAGAGGCCCAGAAGGAGGAGGCCACGCCGTAGCAGGGAAGGCGCCGGGTGTAGTGCCAGCAGGAGGAGCGCCGGTGAACATGGCCATCGGTGGGCGCGAGTCAGCCCCAATGGTGTGGTAGGGCCACATGGAGATGCGCCCGGACCACGGGTGCTGGAAGGAGGGCCATGGTGCCCCCCCCTGCGGTCCACCAGTAGCCGGAGGCTGGGTGTGGCCGCCCCGGCCACCCCCGCGACCCCCGCCGCGTCGACGGCGACCGCCACGGCCCCCCCCACCTCCGCTCGGCCCGGGGGGAGGGGGACCCAGAAGAGACGGCGACGGTGGAGCGGCGGACCGTGGTGGAGTAGGCGGGCGCGGCGAAGTAGCAGCCAGGGCCGTCGAGGTGGACGAGGAGCCCGCGGAGGTGGTGGAGCCCGGCTGGAGGCCCTGAGTGAGCTCCTCCATGACGAGATCATCACGGACCTCCAGGAAGGTGGGGAAGGGCCTCTGGCGGGTGATCCACGTCCGGAGGTGGGCGTAGCGGTCGCTGAGCCCCCGGAGGACGTTGAGGACCAAGATGCGATCCTCCACGGGCCACCCAAGGTCCCCCAGGGAGTCCGCCATGCCCTTCATCCGACGGCAGAACTCGCCGACGGAGAGGTCACCCTGGACGAAGGTCCTGAAACTCGCGTCCAGGCGCAGAGCCCGAGCCTCCGCGTTGCCCAGGAACTGGCCCTCAAGGGCGAGCCAAGCCCGGCGTGCGTCAGGAGAGGTGCGGACGAGGTCGTGGAGGTCCAGGGAGATCGTCCCCAGGATCCAGGAGAGGACGATGCTGTCCAGACGAAGCCACGACGGGGTCTGGACGACGACCGACGCGTCAACGAGGACGTGGTCGTCGAGGGCGTAGCGGCGAAGAGTGAGAAGCACCAGATCTCGCCAGCGGGCGTAGGAGGGCGACTCCGGCTCGAGGACGACCGGGACGAGGAGGCGGATGTTTTGGACCCCCCCGGCCTGGTAGTGAAGCTGAGCCACGAGCGGGTCCGCCGGGTCGTGCCAGAGGACGGTCGTGTGGGACAGACGGCGTCCCGGCGAGGCGGAGGAGGTAGCTCCGGCGTCCTGGCCCACGGGAGGGTTGAGTAGATGCTCGGCCTCCGCGATCTGGCGAGCCAGGGCGTCAGCCGCGTCGCGCTCACGCTCCCAGACGGCGGCGGCGGCCCGCACACGAGCCTGCCCCTCCGCGGCGGCCGCACGGGCAGCGACAAGGGCGGCGGCGAGGGTGGAGTCGGAGCGCGGGCCCAGAAGTGCAGGCGAGCCGTCACCGGAAGGCATGGGAGCCCGATGGAGGACGGCGGCATCGGACCCGGCGGCACGCAGGAGGGCGACCAGGGCAGCAGGAAGGGGATCAGAGCCCCCTGCCGCGGCTGCCGCCTCCAGGAGAGTGTTGAGGGAAGCCTGGAGGGTGTCAGCGCCAAGTCCCGCATGGACCAGAGGAGATCGGGCCGTCGGGAGAAGGTGCTGCTCACCGGCGGCCGCTGGAGCAGAGTCCTCCCCACCGCCGGTGGCTGCAGCATCAGCGCCGGTAGAGAGGGCCACTGCCGTGGGGGCAGGGAGGGGGGAGGACGCGGCAGAGAGGTGGGGGGCCCCGCGCCCGGCCTGGACGGCGCCAGCCAGGGGCGCACCCCCGAGCGGCGGGCGGACGGGCACTGTGCCGAGCGGCCCGAGCGGCACTGTGCCGAGCGGCCCGAGCGGCAGAGGAGCGGGCGGAGCCCCAGGCGCTGCAGCAGCGACCTGGGCCCAGGAAAGGGTGGAGGGGGAGGGGAAGAGGGAGAAGATGGAGGGGGAAGAAGGGGGCCGGTCAGCCATGCCCGGCGCCGGCGGCAGGAAGGGCGCCGGCGGGAGCAGAGGGCACGGCGGCGGCTCAAGGTGAGGAACGGGAAAAACAGAGGCTGGATACCATGTTAGAAGGTGTTCTCTATTGATTTGTGCTAACCCTAGAAGGGTAGCTATATAGGTTCCTTACATGGGCCACATGGGCCTTAGCCTCATGGGCTACATATACTCCAACAGTAGGCTAGAGTTGAAACCCAACATGAGCCCCTAGTCACGGTAAATATGCATGATAATAAATTGGACATTAAATTATACCAAGAGAATGGAGATAAATGATAGGTCCAGTGTCACCAAGTCAACCAGTTCTGGCAGTTTAGATAGATATCTTAAATTTGTGCGTTCGATCACTGAAACACGTTCATGTGTGTGAATTTTTTCAGCCACCTGAAATGGAGGACACATTGAGGTTTAGAGTCATATTACTGCAGATGCGTAGCAATTACCTGCAGCTGACAGATAAAGTGGTAGGACTTAGACAGCATCAAAGAAGTAAAGAAACCTGTCCATAGCCAACATCTACACCATAAACATGTGATGCTCCATGCTGAAGTAAACAGTCAGTAAAGCCACCGGTAGATAATCCTGAATCAAGGACCATCTTTCCATCACAATCAATATCAAATCCTTTGATAGCTGCCTCAAGCTTATGTCCTGCTCTGCATTTTTATTTTATTTTTAAGAGAGAGAGAGAGAGAGAGAGAGAGAGAGAGAGAGAGAGAGAGAGAGAGAGGATGATTGTAAGCTTCAGAAAGGAGTAATTTCGTAGATTGCAAATCACAAAAAACTTTAAGGTAATTAATTAGAGCATCACCTACATACATATTTTGGGATTTCAGCCTTGATTTCAATGACAGACTTGTCAGATACTTGTGTTCCAGCTTTATTCACAACTCTTCCATCCACAATGACTTTACCTACAGACATAAAGGTTCAATAAACAAGAATAGTTTATGAAGTATGGCTCTGCATACAAAGTATATAATTAAAAAAATGGCAGATGTCTAAAATCTAATGATATCAGAAATTTCCTACCATAATAAGGATGTCATGCATTTTTTTCCCAAACAACCAATCAAACAGAACAAAACTAAGCAATTTATACACTACCAAGTACCAACAGAGACATATTTGAAGGTGACAGGAAAGAAAATTTTATAAAAAATAAGGATTTTAAACAAACTTAAATAATTTGCTCAGATACTAAGGAGCAAGCAGAACAAAAAACATTGGAAGAACACAAGGAATGCTGGGCAATAATTGACGACTTCCAGAAGTACAAGGATCAAAATGCACAGAATCATCAAAAAAATGAACTAACCTTGAAGAATCCATGACTGGATGTATGTTCTACTGTATTGTTGAAACCTTTCTAAGCACACTTCATCCAATCGCCTTTTTCTGTGTTAGAAGTAAATGAAATTGAGAAATAATATTGCTCAAATAACATAATATCAAGAAAAGAAAGGCATATTGTAGGCATTTAGCACTTCTTTATTCACCTCTTTTAATTGCAACTGTCTTTTTTTTTGTCCAACAGAGGAACAACTACTTTTGACAAAAGCAGATACTAGTAAAGTTAGATCAAATAACAATTAAACAATTAAACGAAAAAGTTAACAACAACTATCTAGGACCACACATTCCAATATATTATGAGCCTAAATCAACATAGTTGAGTTTAGCATCAGTAACTGTCATCACAATGGCAAGCTTATTCAAGTTTCCAAATACACTGCCAGCACAATTCTACTATGTGACACAAGCCACACAATGCCATCACAATTACAGTAATGTACAGAGTATGTGACAACAGAATGTGATAAATTCTGTTCTATGGTCCAAATGACTGGCATACAAATCCACATCTAAAACACCAGTCACTATATACACCTCCATTTTACCGGATACATTGATTTGACAATAGCCATACAGTACGGCGCTTGATTACATGCATGTGCGCAAAATCAGAAAAGAGCAAGTATATGTATCAGAATTTTCAGAACACTTACTTCTTGGGAAGCTGAATCTTTTGAGCTCTGACAGCCGCAAATGCACGGGAAGGAGGACAGCAGCTTGGCCGGACCCCAACCAGCCTAGCTATGAAAGCAGGGGCAGACCCAGTAAAGGGCATGGTGGTACACTTGTAAACCCAACAAGTTTTGCAAAAAGTCGAAGTTAGTAGGCATGTATACCAGGGGTGGATCCAGTAAAGGGACATGGGTGTACAACCCAATAATTTTTGCAAAAACTTCGAAGTTAAGAGGCTTGTCAATCAAATACTCCCTCCATCCCAAATTATAAGACGTTTGACTTTTTTGACACCAAGTTTGACCACTCGTCTTATTCAAAAAATTTGTGTAAACATAGTTAAATTTAAGTTATTCTTGAAGAACTTTTATTAATAAAGCAAGCCACGATAAAAGAAGTGATATTTTGCAAAAAAATTTGAATAAGACGAGTGGTCAAACTTGATGTCAAAAAAGTCAAACGTCTTATAATTTGGGATGGAGGGAGTAGCTAAATAGCTTTAGGTTAGGGTTTCGGTGCTCAGCTTCGCACAGCGTAGGGAAGGGAAGACAAGGGGTGGGAGTACCTGGTGGGTGCTCGTCGCCGGCGAAGAGACCAGCGAAAGCCTCAGCACCTGCACCTGGCTTAGGGCGGCGGGCGGCCCACCAGTCGTCTGCGAGCGAGATGGGAACGAGAGAGACAGAACGAGGAGGGAAGAGGGGATGCAGCTGACGGAAGGGACATCGATGGCGAGAAAAAAAGCACGCACAGGCTTCTTGTGGGCCGGTTTTTTTCCACAGCTTCTTCGAATTTTTTTTTAAAATTTTTCTTTCTCTCCCTTTTATTTTTTTTATTCTTGTCGATTTCATATCTATTCTCTTCATTGGACACTATCAATGGCTAGTACAACATTTGTTTTAAATAGCAGAAATAAATAATGGTATTTATGAATATATAGTACATTGTAAATAAGTAAATGGAACTTTTTATATTTTATTAAGGTTGAATATTTTCCTATTGAAGCTAGAGCCATTTTCTCAAGAGCATATACCAATTTCACAAACCAAGAAGCTATAACAACATTTTTCTAAAATAAAAACATTTTTCTCCTTGTGACAATTTCCCAAGTGAATATTAAATATTTTGTGCTAAACATGGAACAATAGTTCCCATGAACTAGGAACAGTGCTACCATCAATTAAAAAAATGGTGTGGACTCATATTTTCATGCTCCAACGAGAACTAATAAAGAGTACTAACACTTCAATATCTCGTGAAAAAATTTGAGTCTTCCTAGCACTCTCTTTCCATTCTATAATTTACCTTCTAAGGATTTTTATGCTGCAACAGGGTTAAAGATACAACTTCAATATACTTTGTACGGGGCACGACCAATGTCATCTCTCGATCAATCAATACAACTTTATTTTCTTGGCTCAATGCCAACCTTAGGAGCAGGAGTAATGTAGAAACCCGACGAGTTCCTTCGGCGAATAGGGTTGCATCGAATCAATCTCCGTTCGTTTGTAAGTTCTGTCACACCGGCATCTCATCACGTCTAGCGAGGCTGCATCTAATCAACCTCTTGGCTGGGTGTTTGTCGCCCATTATCAATTTTACCCTGTCTCGTAAGCATCAGCTTGATCTCTTGCCAGATTTGGTAGAATCACAGTTATCTTGCCTCGATTAAGATCTACCGGCTTGTATCTTTTGAATTTGTTGTTTAGCTACTGTGAAAGACTGATTTATTTAAATATCAGATTAGTTCTTATTAGTCGATAGTTCTTATATTGGCTTTATTTAAGCTTTTATTGTACTTTTATCTTGTCGTGACTAAATCCACCGTCTCGTAGCTTTTAATTTATCGCCATGCTGTCAACGCTGCCATCGGCTAATGTTCAACCCGATTGATAGTGACGATAGATTAATTGCTTTTAGCTCGTTGGATTTCTTTGCGATAAAGTTAACTGTTTAGTAATTGCTTCATCATCATCGGCCCACTGGCCGATGCTAACTTGTAAATTCTGTTCCGGAGGTCATTCCGGTTTTACCGTTGGAATAGTATGTTCCGGTACCAGCTTATTCCGGTGTACCATTTTAGATTTTATTATCCATTAAAAAATTTATAATTATTCTTTGATAGAAGCTTTCCTAATATGAGAAACCATACAACAAGTGCATATTTTAATAAAATAGAAGCAGGCTTGGTTCGGCCTGTACCTACACAATTGGGCTTTTGGGCGGGCCTGGTGAGTGGTGACGGCTTCTTCTATCAATCGGATTTAAGTATGGCCATACATCCACAGATTTATCAAACGCACCGCCGCCGCCTACCTCCGTTCCAACCAGAAGCAAAAGTAAAGTCCTCCGCCCTTTCTATGGTTGGCTGCTCCTTCGCCAGGAAGAGAGATGAGGCAAGGGAAGAAGAACCAGCGACATTTCTATGGCCGGCCGCTCCTCCGCCCGGAGAGGAATGTCGCCAAGGCGATAACGCGGTCAAGGTACTCGCGCAGTCACCCACAGGACCCGCCGCCTCAACCAGAGCTTCGCCGGCGGCCTCTTTCTCCATGCATTGACGGTACCGGCATCACCGAGACTTCCAATCCCGTCCGGAACGGCCGGAATCACACGAGACGGCCGGTATCACCCAAGATTTTGGCCGGTACGGGATGTGGCCTTTTCTGTGCCGGCTTAGATGACGGTACGAGTTAAACCGGCCGGAACGGCCGGTACCGGCCGATGGCTTGCGCTTCATGATCATCCTCTGTGTTGATTCGGCTCGGATAGCCGATGACTGTTCATGCTCATCAAGATGCTGGAATCAGCCTCATGGCCGATGCTTATTTATCATGTCTTATTTTACTGCACTGCTACCGCTACCAGTACTAGGATCATATTGGCTTGATAGGCCGATCGCCTCGGGCTTGAAAAAGATTATCTCTACCTTGTCGGTTGAATGGTCAAACTGACTGGCATGACCACAAACCTCCAAAATCGACAGGACCTGCACTGAAGTAAAGCAGATCTCTCATCCTGTCGTTTGATGACCACAGATCTCCATCGGCCAAGCCCCAGTCGGCTGGTGACTGGGATTTTTCGGCGTCAACACGTTTTATGCAAACACCTTTTTATAGCATTTATCCATGTAACATAAAGACCATTCTGACCTTTAGTTATTACATAGATTTAACACACAGGGTTTTCCTCATGAGAACCTTATCTACCAACTAATGTCATTGGCCATTAATTTTGATATCTGATGATATTTCTGTCTACTGTACTGAATTACTGATTGGCTTTTTTTTTTTTTTTGGTATTGCAGGCTTCCACAATTCCACTGGATGACATGCTTCATCACTGCGTTGCTCCCTCCATCAGATAGGACTCTACAACTTTGTTTGTTCGCGATGAAAACCACCAAGCATAAGTTGCCTAGGCAACCTTTTTGTTTATGTCAATGTGTGACTGCCTGATCACACCTAGCACTAAGCATTTAGCGGTTGAAGGAACCTGCTAGGCTGCTACTATTGTAGTCAACTAGATATTCGTTCGTGTGAACATGGTTGCATGCTAGAGAATAACTAATTCTGTAGCCAGCTACAGAATAACTAATTCTGTAGCCAGACCTAAACCAAGAGCCCGATCCAGTCCACCCGTCCCACCCCCACCCGATGCGCCGTGGCCATCGGCTTGGCTCACATAAGGTGTGTTTACTTGGTGAAAAGTAGGTGAAAAGTTACTATAGCATCTTTTGTTGTTATTTGGCAAAATTTGTCTAACCATGGACTAACTAGGCTCAAAAGATTCGTCTCGACATTTACAGACAAACTATGCAATTAGTTATCATTTTTACCTACATTTAATGCTCCATGCATGCATCAAAGATTCGATGTGATGGATGAAAGAGGAAATATTTTGGGTTTGCATGCGAAGTGAACACACCCATAGTCAATTTCCAGCTCGGCTTACCCGAACGCATGGAAGCAGACGGCGCAAGCCACGCGTCGCTGGGGCCCAAAATTACTCCCATTTTCTATTCTGTCGTCAGTTACCCTAGTTCCTTCCGCCGCCGACCTGCTCACCGCTCCTCCCTTGCTCACCGCTGCATCCGCCCTCCGCCGACCAGAATCATGTCCAATGAAGAGAGGAACGGAGCACCGATTCCCCAAACTACTTCCTCACTGCTTCAAGATGCCCCAATCCTCCACCGGCGACATCGCGGATTACGTCAGTCTCTAGGGTCAAGGCGTCGATTCCGCTTCGTTTTCGCTGGACGCGCCCAATCCTCCACCGCCGGTGACCTAGTTCCGTTCATGCCTATGCATTCCAGTCGATTCCCCTTGGTCAGCCATCGCCATGCTTCCACCAGGGGGCTGTCGTGGCGGCCGTCGTTCTCGTCGCTTGCTGTCGTGGCGGCCGTCGTTCTCGTCGCTTGTAGCCTCTCAATCCCCATTCGTGCTGGTGGATGAGACTCGATGCTGAGGTGAGCAGCTGTGCGAAACTTCGTCTATCCATCATCCACGGGTTTTGATTCACTTGGATTTTTGTTTCATTGTTTATTTAGCGTTAGATCCTGTCCGGCATTATCTCAATCTGTCCTATCTCATTTGCCCGTCAGATCGAGCCCCAGCCGCACCCATGGTCATCATCTCCGATCTGCCGGCGACAGGGTAGCGTCCTCTGTCTCATAAAAAAAAGCTGATTCGTCACTTCGCCGGTAATATGTTCAACCGGTAACCACGATCTGCTCACCGTCCAGATTGGTCTTGAATTTTCCCCACTCTTCCCCTATATAACAACTCTGTTTTGTTTCGGATGTGACACAATCACCGATGACAGCACTGTGCTTCTCTGTTACAGCAAGTAGATTGCCCAGTTGTTTTCATTGGGATTTCGGTAGCATCATGCCAAATGGTTGGATTTAATTGCTAGTAGTTCCCCTTAGTTCTTGATTTTAGTAGCATCATATCATATTTAAAAACTAACGTAAAGTGTTGTTGTCTTACTGTATTTCTTACTGTGATATGGTACAGAATTCTCGTAAATGTGTCTGATAGCCCAATTTCTTATGCAAATTCATTCTCGTAAATTTGTTGTCTTATGGGAAATTATATTTCATTGTACGAAATTCTCTTAAATTTTGTTGCGCAGTTACCAAACCAGGCTATAGTAGGCTCTTATTTAGCTGGCATGATTGCTTGCATGATTTGAGCAGCTAGAGATGAAACAAGTCTGCAATCGTAAGTTGTGACTGGTGAATATTTGCCAGGGCATATATTCTAGTAAATAATTTGAAAAATATATTAAATAGATTATCATAACTACAAGAGTAGAGAAACATGGATTCTAGTAAATCTTATTCAAGGGCATATATTCTAGTAAATCATGTATACAGTTCTCGCTGTTTCTTGAAGCCTTTAAATATACCATCGAGTAATTGTTGTGACAGGTGAAAATTAGGATACCTGATTATCGTAATTGTTGTTCCAAACAATCCTATCGTAATTACTTTATGGTAAATTAGTCTCGCTGTTTCTTGAAGCCTTTAAATACACCATCGTGTATATTTAAACAGGAAGGTGTGGCATGATGCTCTAATTTCTCAGATACTCTACTTTTTAGTTACATATGTATATCTATTGAAATAGTTACTAGAGAAAAGATTATGGTTATTATGCCAATCAACAATTTTCTGTATATGTCCTGGTTCTCAGAGAGAACCATAATATATTTACTATTCTTATCCTGACGTTTCAGGTGAGACGGTGAGAAAGCCATCTGAGAGTGCACACGAGCCTTCATCTTGCCAACTGCAGGTTGTGACAAATCACCATCTATCACAGTTTTTAATTTTGTTATTAAGATCTCGGATTTTCTGTATAGTGTCTTCAATCCTTAGCTGACCATATTGGAAATCTGATATATCACTGAGCTGCATGGGTGAAAACAATATAGTTTCAATGAAGCTTGATTCCTGTTTAATGGCCTGGATAGTTAATATTTACTCAGTGACTCAGTGTTGTTTATAACTGTGGATCTTTCTCAGTTTCTTTTTCTCCCAAATATGCAGGAACCAAACCTTTCATTAACGAGATGAATCTTGTAGGATGATGTCCACTTATTGTATTTTTTAATCATGTCATAACCTAGACACATGTTTTCATTTTTTAGTCATGCCCACGTATCTATTTAATCATGTCTGAATTATATCATAACCTAGTGAGCTACTATAGTAATTTTACTCCTTAGAGCCATCATCCAATTCTTGTAATTTTCCTTCTATATAGTTATATATATAATCTTCCAGTAATCTTGGGTGACATATGGTAACTGTGTATGGTTAACCAATTTTTGAATGGCGACTCATTACTATAATAAATCATTATATCCATGTTACATGTGTAGTATAAAAATTAATGTCTGAATTATATCGTAACCTACATCTCTACTATAGTAAGTGTACTCTTATATCCATCCTTGGATTATCATAATTTTTCCCTTGAGTAAATCTTATATATAAATCTTTCAGTAATCTTGATTAACTTATGGTAACTTCAAATGTTAAAATGTTGTTGGTCTGGTTACCTGTCAGGACCTGGGAGTTCATGTTGTACTCGTGTCAATATGTTATAATTAATTCCAGGATTCTTGTAAACTATACATTTTATTTCTCGTAAATCATTCTGTTATTTCAGTATTTTTACCAATATCTCAACTTGGGCTCCTGTTATGTCATTTCAATATATTCATTGCACAAAATTCTTTAAATTCATACAGACCAATTCTCGTAAATTCATATCGACTAATCCATATAGGCAATATTTTGACTGCTGAAATATGTAGTCATCTCTTACCTTTCCTGTGCATGACATTTGATATATATCCATTTTTCAGTACTATGTCATGTTGGTAAAGCTATTATGGTACCATGTTTAGTTCCATCTGTTGAAATTATCTCGATGTTGTACAATCCTGATTTTCTTTCACAGCGAAATGCAGGCGAAATTGTGCATCTGAATAGCTCACAGCTTTTCTATAGAATTTAGCGCCCAATCTTCAGTATGAAGAGGCTTCCTGTTGGACCTGAAGCACACGTGCCTTGCTAATGGTTTTCATGGCTCTCCCTATCGTCACCATGAATAACTCATATCAAGATGCCAGATTGTAGTAACTCACTTTAATCGTTACGGTCAACGCACATTCAGATTATAGTGAATCTACGGCAAATCTGATAACACGTTGCAGACTACATAAATAGATATTGTTGTAAATGATGCCTAATGTTATAGTAAGTGGATCATTGTAGCATCTTGATGCAAAATTGTAGGAACTCTACCTACTAATTATTGCCTCGGATCATTTGAATTTATCGTAATTATCGCCCTTTTGACTTGTCATATATGTGTCATGGTAAATTTGTCGCTATCATGGTAATTGATTACTCGGAACAACCTGAACCTGAATAAAGTAACTCATGTAATTCTCATATCAAGCAACTCGAATTCTCATGGTAAATCATTGTCACATTTACAATAGCTCTCGACTTCGTGGATTCTCGTAAATCATTATCACATAAAGTATCAAAGCAACTCCAATTCTCGTAATTGCGTCATAGTAAAACATACTAGCTCTTTACTTTTATACCGAGCATGCAGCCTTTTTGGAAAGGAAGTAACTGCGACCTGCATGAGCGTTGATTGCGCGGCCTAATGACAGCCGCAAGCCCGGGCTCCTGATATGTTGGCTCTAGCGGCTCGGCTTGCTCATTTACGAGCTTTTGGTTCAGCCAGGTGCGCCAGCTGAGTGAATGCTGGTGCGTCTGAATGGGCTGTCTGTAGTTGGCTGCAGAGTATACTCTCCCATATATATATATATATATATATATATATATATATATATATATATATATATATATATATATATATATATATAAAAAGAAAGTCCATATGCACTTAATAAAATTGCTTAACAATTTGATTCAAATCATGCTGGTAGGGCGCCGCGAAGCGCGCTTCCTTTTCTAGTAGGTGTAAAAGGTAGCGCTACTCTGGACCAACAGGGAACAGCAGCTTCTTTCCCTTTTCTTTGTCCATCTTTTTTTGTAGTAATTGTTTTGGCTGTCTTTATTCAAATCAGTTAGAAAAGAAAAAAAGGAAAAGCTTCTTCAGAACTTCTTTTGCCATACCCCGTTATGTATGGCCATGTGTGTGCGCGTGCGTGAATCGTGATGGTGGTGTGAGTGTGTTGAGGGTGTGTTTTAGGGGCTGTCTGGGAGCGCTCTTAGCTCCACATTCTTCATCAGAATTGTTCCTAAACAGACAAACGAGTAGAACACAACTAGATTCTAGTACGATCAAATAGTGGCGAAGTTAAAGTTAATTAAAGGATGGTGCATTTGCCCTTGGAGTACGTAAACACGTGCCTTAGAAGATGCATATATATAGTGAAATTCTAGTACTTTTAAGCATATTTTTATTTTTATCTTTTTTGTGAAAATATTTTTAAAATCAGCCTACCAACCAAACAATTTTATAAAGCGATTCTAATCCATCATCCGAAATATTTCTTGAGAGAATATGGATTTGAAATGTTCCTACAAAAATCTAGATCTCTACCAAATGCACCTATAGCTTTGTCCCTATGATCATTTAAGAACCGTTTCTTAATTTTCACTAGAATCTAGGAGTTAAAAAAAACTTGCACCTCACCACTCCATGCTCAATTCCACCAAGATCACTTCCCACCTGCTTCTCACCCTAGTCTCTCACCATAATCACTCCATTAGAGAATTAGGGAACTAGACATAAGAATTAGTGAATAGAGCCCTACTAAATAGACCCTTGCCTTTATTAAAAGGAGATAATTTAGTGGTATGGATGTCTACGTATGTAGTCTCAAACACCTGTGCGCAAGTAGCAATCTATACGAGTAAATTTATTTTTCAAATACCTATGTGCATCTTACTAGGCCTGAGCATTTCTGGCCTGGCACAAGCACATCAAGCTTGACATGGTACAATATTTTTCTTTCACAACAAAACAACATCAACCGACTTATCAGCCGCAAAAACCATCAGCCAAATAACTTTATAATTATTTCAATCATTTTCACAAAAGACACTATAGTGGCCCTGGCTCAATATGATATGTGAATATGGACGTGCTAGCGCCCGTACGTTCGTCCGGACGCTGTTGTGCAGAGGGAGCAAACGAGCGCATAACACGTCATGAGGGAGTGCACCAACGGTGGGTCCGTGCCACCCCGGACGTCGCCCATGCCACCCCGAATGTCGTCCGCGCCGCCAGCCGCTTCCCACGCGCATTCTATGTGCAACATCCGATCTACTTTTAAAACATCCAGATGTAACAGTTGCAACATACAAAAGAAGACGAATGAAACACTTAAACAAGCGCCCAAAACACTTGCAAAAACGACCGAAAAGCATTTAAAAACCATTGCAAATATATGTAACATCCAGATAAAACACTCGTAAACATACATGTGAAACACCTAAAAAACTTGAAACAAATGCTTACAACATGCATATACATCCAGATCTACTTTTGCAACAACAAGATAAAACGCTTGCAACATTCGTCTGGAACAGATAAAATATTTGAAACATACGTGTATAGCCACTACAACATGTGCAACATCCCAATCTACTTTTGCAACATCAATATACAACACTTGCAACATAAATCTGAAATACTTGAAACATACTATTGCAACATACGATTTCAACGTAACATCTGCTTGCTGCTTGGACGAATGGAGGTTCGTCGACGCGGAGCTCGATGCCGCGGAGTGGTGCGGAGGTCGACGGTGTGGCACGGACCTTGGCAGGGGCAGGGGCATGCGGATGGAGTACGGCCGCGATGGGAGGCACAAGTCCGAGCAAGGGCATGTGGCGCAGCGAGCGGTGGGGACGCGGGTGGGGCCGCGCGGCCCGAGGGGGGCGGGGTCGAGGGCAGGGTCCGCCCCGGAGTAGAGGTGTGCAGTGCGCTAAGCGAGCAGGCAACGCGGCTGGGGCGGCACAGGCGAGACGTAAAGCGAGCGAACGACTCATACGGGGTTTGTCCGGACGAACGGACGATCTATAGGCATCATTACTGTATGCGAATATTCGTAGATATACCTTACCTCCTTGTATAGTCTAACGGTACACTCTTGAGTTCTGTCTTCAAATACACTTTTTATGTCTGTTCCAACTGAAACCAAACCATGATCCCCGTATGAGCGAGGATCCTGTTGAGGACCACCCTTTTTCTTTCGTACAACGAAACACAGCTCTCCAGTGTTTTTTCTTTTAAAAAAACTGAAACCTTCTTTATATCATCGAGACCAGCACTATTAATTCTCCTTGAAGTTGGATATGCTGCACTATTATACGATTCTATTATTCGAGCAATCTTTAACACAATTACTATTCATGCATAGAGCATCTCCTCGTGGTATGTCTGGCCAACAAACAAACAAAAAAATAGGCACAAGGGAGATTTTGAAAACATACAAAATTTTGCCAGTGTTTGAGTATAAGGAAGTGAATTGCAGGTTGGTATTTAAACCCTTGCAGAACCTTTCCTTTTTTTTTGCGTACTCCATAGTGAACACGGTCGTTTGATTTTCTGAAGAAGGAGCTAAATAAAAATGAAAACAACACCCACTTGCCGAGAACACAAACATGGAGATAGATGTGGGGGAACAATTACCTCATCAAATTCTACTCCACACCACCAAAAGAATCAATTCAATTCAATCAAACAAAAAGCTCATACACACGGCATTGTTCAGCCCTGCTCCCAGATGCTATTTAGACAGTCCAGACCTTGCCTCTCCTCAGGGCCAGCCGGCTGATACTACCATTCTTTCTTTCTTTCTTTCACAGCCTCCACACTTCCACCAGTCCCCACCCCCCGTCTCTCAGTCTCCGCTCATCTCCTCCTCCTCTGCTTATTCTTGTCCAGCTGCCTCCTCTCACCTTCTTCGACCTCGGTCCAGCCTCCCCTCTCCCTGCTCAGCCATGGCGGCCGCCGAACAAGGGCCAGAGCCACTCAGGTATCAGGTGAGCAGCTCGGAGTTCAGTTCAGCGTATCCAATTCAAGACTTGCTGCTCATCTTGATTGATGCTTCCTTGGATATATAAATGGTTGTGATGTTTCTTTCTTGTGTTCTCTGTTGCCAGATTCTGGCCTTGAGGGTGAGCATCCACTGCGAGGGCTGCAAGAAGAAGGTCAAGAAGGTGCTCCACAGCATAGAAGGTATGGTATGCATGCTTCACAAGAAACTGGAAGAACAATACTCTTCAAGTTTCATTTTAAGAACCTTCAAGCAGTCTTTTGTTGTTGTCGGTTTTTTCTTTCACTAAATCAGGTTATTAGTTCCTAAAGACTTGACAATAGTCTGAACAAGTCTTTGCCAGTGTCGCCTATGTCCCGCGCTTTTTCGCCTTGTGTTGTTTGATCTTTTTCTTTTGTGTATATATATTGTTGTTGCACTGATGCACCAGCTCCTCTGATTCTGAATTTCTGATCCAGGCGTGTACAAGACGGACATAGACACGCAGCAGCAGAAGGTGGTGGTCATCGGCAACGTCTCCGCCGACGCGCTCGTCAAGAAGCTCGTCAAGTCCGGGAAGCACGCGGAGCCGTGGCCGGAGCCTGCTGCTGCAGCTCCACCGGCAGCCGGCAGCCCGCCCGGGCCCGGCGGATCTCCCGGCAGCGGCGGAGGCAAGAAGAAGAAAAAGAAGAAGAGCAACAAGAGCCCCGCGGCCGCGACGAACAACAAGCCCGCCGAGCCGGCGCCCGCGCCGGCGGAGGGTAACGGCGGACCCAGGCCCCCGGAGCAGCACGACAAGGCTGACGGCGGCGCCTCGTGCGACGAGGCATCGGATGGTGAGCAGGACAAGCCTGAGGCTGGCGGCGGCGGCAACGGCTCCCCTGACGCTGGAGAAGCACACGAGAGCGGTGCGAGCGGCAAGGTGGTCCCTTCCGCCACGACGCCGCACGGCCCGCAGCCCATCGCGCCCGCCGCCAACGGCAATGGCGGTGGCAAGAAGAAAGGCAAGAAAGGCGGCAACGGCAACGGCAATGCCAATGCCAACGGAGAGGGCGGCGCTGGCGCCGGCGCCGGTGCAGTCGTGGAGGTCCACCCCCCGCCGGACGCACCCATGAAACCAACCGCCGGCAACTCTGGCCCTCTCACCGTGGTCGACGCCGGACCGTACCCGCCGCCGCCGCCTGGCGCGGCGATGAGCTACCCGGGGTACTACGCCCCCGGCGGGGTCCACCCGCCGGCGTACGTCATGAGCTACAGCACGGCGCATCCGAGCTCGGCGCTCCGGAGCAGCGCGTACTACCACCCGATGGCCGGCGCGGCGTACACGCCGGGTGCCGCCGGCGGCTACTTCTACTCGACGGCGCCGGTGTCGGCGGCGCCCGGATCGTACTACCTGTTCAGCGAGGAGAACGCCAACGCGTGCAGCGTCATGTGAGAGAGGATTAGACGGTTAATCAATTGATTTGGATTATTAACCGTGAGATTAGAAGATGTTGCAAAGCCTGGCTGTGCTAGTTATTGAGCTCTTGTTCTGGCTAAGAACTGGTTGTGATGAGTTCCTTCAACCTGCAACGTTTTGATGTATCTGGAAAAAGGGAACATATCTGGTGGAAACCACAGCCTTTGTAAAAATTCGTGCAAACCACGGTAAAAAAGTCATCTAAATTCATCAAAAAAATCACACATGTAGATGATATGATGATACATAACCTTGTAAAATATTTTGTCCAAACTCGACTTCGTTTGTGAGATATAAAAATATTAAATTTCAAGCCAGAAAGCTGTCCAGATGATTTGTTAGAAATTTGTTATTTTTATATCTCACAAACGAAGTTGAGTTTGGACAAGATATTTTACAAGGTTGTGTATCATCATATCATCTACATGTGTGGTTTTTTTTGGTAAATTTAGATAACTTTTTTGCCATGGTTTACACGAGTTTTCACAAAGCCTGTAGTTTTCACCAGATATGTTGCCCCGGAAAAATACATGGATTTTAGATGTGTTATTAGTTATATATATTAGAGTTGTTTACTATATGAAATTGCAGCATCATTTGTTTGGTTGTTTAATGATTATTGTTACTACATTTTGCTTCATAATCTACACATATATCTGGGTATTCTTTGATGTATGCATATGGGCAACGAAATATGGTGAAGAAGGAACAAAGATAATCACAAAAATGCTCTCAAAATGCTTCTTCTACCGGTTGCAACAAATTTCCCAAATTGGCTAGGTAGGGGCCAGATCCTGGGAAGCTACCTGTGTGAGTTTTTTTTTTACTTATGTTCAGCAATACGGTTATAAACATGTGTTATACTACGGCATGTTTAGTGTGGCTCTAGCTCGCTCTGGTGGCAGCATCGGCAGAGGAGCCAGACCAAATGCCCAAAGATAAGCTGGTTTTTTAGCATATGGAAGAGGAGTCTGGAGCCATTTTTATCAAAGGAGGAGCTAAGGCTTAGGTTCCTATCTTCGGCTCCGGCTCCGACGGAAGAGCAGCTAGGCGAGGAGCCAAGCACTACATACAAAAGTCATTAATCTGTAAAGATACCTGAGTCACAAGGCAACGTCTGTACTTTCATGGTATTGTATTTGAGAGGGTATCATATTATATATATCATATAGTATCAAACTATCAATATATCATACTACCTCTCTTGTGTACAAAATTGAGGCATACACAAGTACAAATGAGGCAAATATTCTTTTGTCCACTTACCAAGTTAAAACTTTAGGGGTAGGTTGCGCTGGACTGCGTGCTAAAGTTTTATGTAATAACGAACAAATAACACTTTTGTAGGAGAAATACAACAGACGGATTTTCAGGTTTGGGTTTCAATGTTTCTTCATTGCCAAGGATAGCAACGTGGCATATACTGTATGCCGTCAAATCTGTATGCACCTTACTCATTGGCAACTTGGGGGAAGAACAGATGCTCTGATTTCAAGAGGAAGGTCTATTTGCAAGAATATACTCTTACGATAAATTCTCTCTGTGTCAATGAAGAATGTCAAGGTTATGTCTCTGTAGTTTTACATTGAAGACAGTCTCAATTCTTGTTCTTGGGGAAAAGGTGATTGAGAACTTGATAGTAAGGGAAGCATAGAAATTGCAAAATAGTTCATTTGGATGAAAATATATCACTTACTTTTTAGTTATTCTCAACGACCCGTGAAGTTTGTACGAAGAAAAATGGAGATACTTTGAGCATCCACTTGTTTTGAATTGAACTCAAATAAATTTGGAGCTATTTCAGTTGTGTTTCCCTAGTCAAGCTCTGCCGAAAACCAGAGTGTAGGGGGTTGAACAAGTCCAAATATATTGCTGTTCTTGTACCTTTTCAAACTGTCTTTATACCTGGATACAATTATATAACAATTCGTGATTTGCATTTGCATTAGCATGGAAGTAGTGGACCAGTGGTGGGGTTACAAAGGTACTTTTCAAGCAACTAATGAGGCTTAGAGCAGATCACCATGTTTAACTATTCAGGGTCGCCAATCTTTTAGCCTTTCAAAGATGCATGGAGCGCTTTAGATTTGAAAAAAGTTCCTTAGTACGTGCTTAATCACTTGATCTATATTATATGTTTATCAGAACGGTGTCTAGGGACCTTTAAAGAATGGATTCAGATGGAAGGGGGAAAGGAGTGGAGAGAAAACGAAGGAAGAAACAAATCAAGGCCCTAATCTTGGTGGGTTCAACAATTACGAAGCAAACTGATCCCAATTGTTTTTAAAAGCAAATCAGCCACAGTCCAATAAAGCCACTACGGGACTTGGGGCTAGCTATTTAAATTTTAAATTAGACCTAATGAATCTCTACTACTCTTGGTTTTTCAATGGTACACATGTAAATAGCTTGTTGGTTTTCTTTAAGAAAAGTCAATAGATAAAATAAAAGGCTTGTCTGATCTTCGTTGGACAAAGCTCTGTATGATCTAAAGGTGGGAACAACTGTCTTTTGTAGACGAAAACAAAACGCTACAATGTCTCCGGTGGCGTTTGAACTTACAAACTACGCCTTAAATATTGTGTATGATGAAGAGGCTGTGTTGTTTCTATGATGTTTTTGCTAAATTACCACATTGTACTATGTTTGTCTCTCTCTCTTTTTTTTTTACAATTTTAAAATGAGTGGATCCTAGCTTGAGTCCAGCTGCATGATTTTGCAGAGCCCAATGCTAATAAAGTTGGCAAGATTCTTGAAGAGAGAAAGCAACAATGGGAAGGTTTGCCCACATCAGTTTTCCAGTGTTCCTCCACCAAGGCAACACCAGTAAGGCAGTAACAAACAACACAGGAATATCACAATGACATGGTACTAAAGACCTCAGGATTTTCTATCAAAAGATGGAGCACCTCCCCATGGGAGGTACAATCTTCTTGTCCTTTGTTTCTTCCCCTCTCTTGAGCGGATTCTTGGCCTTGCTTTGTTCCCTAACCACCTACTAATATTATAGGCTTAAACTAAGCTACTCCTGACTAAACCAAGGCAGTGAAGGACAGGGCTGTATCCTATATCAATTGGCAAGCTCAGTGCCCTAGAGAAAAGTACAAATGGAAAGTCTAATGCATTTGCATTTTCCAAGGGTTAGTCTAGTCCCATAGCCAGGTATAGGTTTCCTCCTTCAACCCACCTGGTGGGATTCACACAATCTTGACTAGTTAACTTCCATCATCCATTTTTATGGCCATGATCATTTTTTTTCTTCAAAAATATATTATCGACTCACTTGTAATTTCTGGCATAATCTTTTAGGTATATTTCAAAATCGACTTCGTGAAATTAAATTATACAGGCCATTTGTCCTTAAGATATACAAGTAATACAACCATACAAATCATGCAGTGCTATTCATCCCTGCCTCTTGAAAATGCATGCATGTGTGTGATAATAATGTGAATGACACAATGACACCCTCAACTGTGCGAGTGCTGCAGGAAGGCAAAGCAGCCTCTGACAAGAACAGCTTGTATGTCCTTGGATCACTCACTGGTTTGTAACAAGGTACATTTGATGTCACTTATCTTCCCTTTTTTCTCTCCTTTTTCTTTTGTGGTCCTTTTTCAGTGATCTGCATCTTAACCTGAAGCTGCAGAGAATTGAATTGACTCCTCTGATGGATGGATCATCTGAAAATGTTTTTTGCAGAAAAGTTATCTCAAAAATCATGTAGCACTTTGCTTTAGATGTGCATGTCAGTAGCTTTCACTATTTCGACCCCCAAAATTGCTCTCACTATGCTGGTAGGCAGACAGTGCACCGGTAGTGTAATGTGGCCAGGACGCCGGGTACATGCATGGGTGGCACCTTGTTCTTGTTCCCGGCCAGTGGCCACTTCCCTGTCCTCTTTTTGTTATATACATACATTTCTTGGAGATAGAATTTGATGTCAAGGGGAACCTTTCTTTCTTTCTTTCACTCTCCAACTTATCTCCATAGGCTGATTCTCAAGGAAGGACCCCGTTTCCATCATGCTGCATCTTTTTATCTGCTAAAGTGATAATTCGTAGAGCATCAAGGCTCGGCAACCAACATATTCTCATGTCAGGAAATGGAAAAGGAAAAGAGTCAAAGAAAGTGGCATTATAGGATGGATATATATTGGTTTCTTTATAAGGGTCGGATATATATTAGGTTAAATGCGCCGAATGCGCATATTACTCTGTAAATGAGCTTGGCTTCAGATAGTTCAGAATAACTACAGAACATGAAAATACGAGTCTACTTGGATGAAGTAATTTGGATAGATTTTACAGACCCTATTTTATGGGCCCTGTTTGGATGAAAAATAATTTTGCAGAATTAGAAAAAAGGCTTTGGTTTTAGAAAGCTGTTGGGCGTTCGGATGCGACAAAACATAGTTTTGAGAACTATACATTGCGATAGTCATTTTGGAGCCTCCAATCAAAACCTCATGATTTGACTTATGAAATTAAAGTTGTTAATATCATAGCTTCTTGAAACTAGGACATCCAAAACGTCCTGGAGCATATAAAAAGATTCAAAATGGAGGTTCAGTGTTAGGCTCAAGAACCAAGACTAACTAAACCATGCATCAATCTCTCTGCCTAAAAGTGTACCTTCTGAATGAAAGAAAGAAATATATATGCATAGCATGTAAGATCTTGCAGCACTTTATTTCGAGTTGGACCACCTTACATGTTAATCATTGCTGGACCCTCCCTGATGTTGCTGAGGTACAAAAGAAAAATGCAAAAGATATATGCATCACTCAGTCTCGTACTGACTAAATTGATGTTTATGCAGGTCCAAATCCTGCTCTAGATCTCCATGTGATCCCTCCAGCACTGTCCAGAATGTGGAGAAGGGAATCTGCTGAAGATTGGTCCGTCCGTCAGTCTCCATACTATATATTCCCATCATCTACATATCCTTGGCGGCCGGTGCTGCATATGCTTCACGCTCTCTACCCTCATTGGGGTATTTTCTGGTAGAATCTTGAGAGTCTCCCTCCCCTGCCCATCAGCAACACCAAAAGAATCTGAAAGGGAGCTGGATGTCTTTAGTCCCTCTCTGCCGTGAGCAACTGGACTGGTACGTGTACGTGGATACCAAATATCCATGGCATCATTGGGCTCTTCATCCATGGACCAACTGTTGTGATGTGCCAGGAGATGCCGATATGAACAAATTGAAGTTTTTCTTGAAAAAAGAAGAGAACAACAAACTGAGATATCTTACCTCCTGGCCTGTTGCAAAAGCATAACTTAGGCAGTTAGGCCATCTTTTGGAATCGCCAAAAGTCGCCTGGATCGGTGAAACTTTTACAAAAGTCAAAGATCAATTTTTTAGTTTTGTTATCACAAATTATCACTTGGACTAGGTGTAGGTTGTAGGGGTGGGTGTTCGGTCTACCCGAACCAAGCCGAACCAATCGATTCTTTAGTTATTTTGGAAGTTCAGCCATCTGAAAATCAAATAGCGACCGGTTAGTTTTAAAACTTAGGATCGAGCAAGTTTGGTCTTGTTTATGACCAAACTAACCGGACCAAACTAATAGCCACAAAACAATAGAATTTGTAGCAAATTTAAGCAATATTTTTCTACTTCAAGGCAAAAATGTCAAGATAATATATAGATTAAACAAAATTGATAAGAGTGATAGTTAATATAAATCCACTAGGGTAAATATTACATCGATAATAATAGTCCAAAGTACACATTATGTCAATAAAGTGAAAGTTCAAATATTCGGTTAGTTCGGTTACCCGAGCCATATAACCAATGGCGGAGCTTGCTTAAAATCTCAGGAGAGGATAAGGACGAAAAAGGCAAGTCAAATATAGCAATTTTATGGCTTAATCATCAACAAAATGCTTTGAAATTGATAGTTCTCTTAACAAAAATTGTTCAAATACGGGTGCGCGGGCATGGCCTTAGTGGGCCTTGTGGCCCGGTTTGCAAAGTGAGGACGATTTGCTGTATGCCTGTATCTGACCTTGCTCTACAGCTGTGTAAGTTCTGACAATTTTTTTTTCAATTATAGAATAGATATGGTTGTCAGGACAATTAACCATTTTTAAGTCAGTTATTATAGAAGAGGTACTGCCCGCTTCGTTCAATACAAGGCATGTTTGTAGTAGCACATGATAATCTAAGTATAGAAGGCGGCTTAACACATGGACATAAAGTCGATATAGAATATTGCTGCTGGACAATCATGGTTACCATCATGTATACTGTATATCGAATATTTGCTTTGTTTCTTCATACTTATGAATCAAATACTACAATTAAAGTGTGCAAAAATACCTCATTTGCTAGCTGGGCGTCCACATAAGTAAAACCAGATGATACCCCGCGCGTTGCTGCGGGGAATCTATAGCAAACTATATTTAGAGAATTCATAGAGTGATAAAATAGTAAAATTGGAAAATAATCTCCTATATTTAAATAAATTGATACCCTCACCACGTTAGACTTGTCATGCGACCAAGCACGAAAATGAACCCAGCATCACTTTTGGGCAGCCGAGAGCCCGAGATAGAGCAATTTGTCCTGGCTTTTCCCCAACCGCGCCAACGCCTTGTTCCCGGATGCCTGCTCTTTCATGCTTGATCTGTTCGCGCCTACTCGTCCTATACCCAATGGCGCTACTCCCTCCGCCCGAGGCAGCGACGCTGCTCCTCCACCTGCATCCGCCCGCGCCTCCCTCCACTGGGCACACACGCCTCCATCCTCTTCCACACGCGAGCAGGAGGCGAAAGTAGCAAATCGAGCACAGAGAAAGAAGGCAGCGAGCGCAAACACAATCTGAGAATGTCATAATGCTCACCTCGATCCACCGCCGCCCTTGAGCCACATAGGCGTTGCCTCCCTTGACTGCCTAGTGTTAGGTTTTTGATCTCCCTGTCATTAGGCCCAACGGCCTAATGGGCCTTGTTCTCGCGCCCTGATCGGGGGCGCCCAACCCAATATGGTTGGTGGGCCCCCGTCGCACAGCGCTATATATAGGAGGTGGGGGCCGGGGCTCAAGTGACAAGGTTCGCCGCAGCCAGTTCCCCACCGACATTCCTAACCCTAATCCCGATCAGAGAAGGTGCGCTGCCAGCGACGGGAAGCCGTCACCGAACCCATGGCGCCGGCGAACGACTCCAACACCGGCGCTTCCTCCGGATCGGCCGCTGCTGCTCCTAGCGACGGTTTGCGCATTTCACTGATCTCTTTTCCTCTTACTAGCGCAGTCGTAGTAGTAGTTGTGCACCTACTGTAAATTGATTTTGTCTATTGCTCACTGTGATCCGTACCCGATCTAACGAACCAACGAACAACGAATATCAACAATGGTACCGGAGCCATGTTCATGAACTAAGAACCCTAGATCGGGTAAAGAAAAGCAAAATAACATGAACACCGTTTTTTTAAATCGGGATGAACACTGTAACCCTAACCGGGTACTAGAAAGAAAGCCGAACCCTAAAGACCCTAACCCCATCTCCATTTTTCCATTCGGATCGGCAAGAACGAACTCTAGACCTAACTTTTTCCCCATTCGGATCAATCCGAAAAGTACAACTCGAAGAAAGAAAGAAAGAAAGGGGGAAAAGAAGGGGCGCCGAATGGAAATGCCGGTGCCGGAGAAGAAAAACCGAACCGGCGGCGAGCTCGCCGAGTCCGGCTAAGAAAGCACCGCAGCCAGGCCGCTCGACGGCGGCGTGCTCACCCGTTTGGGGAGCACGCGCGCCGGCGAGGGGGCCGGCGACGGCGCAGAGCCCCGGCGGCAGCACCGCTCTCGGCTTCTCCGGCCAAGGCCATGGGTGGCGCGCGCGGTGTGTCCCTCATGGCTGCGGTGGAGGCCGAGAAGAATGGGAAAGAAGGAAAGATGGAGGAAAGAAAAGCAAGAAGAACAAGAACGCCGGTGAACTGTTCCGGCGAGACCAGCCGGCGGCCTCCACCCGCCGTGCGGCTGCGACTGAGAAGGAAGAAAGGAAGAAATGAAATGAAACTAGGGTTTTGAAGGGCTGCCGGCGCCGTCCGGGTTTTGATGAGCCGAAAAGCAAGGAGAACCGTTCAATTGCGATCAGCGGCTGTGATTCACCCTAGGGCGCCGCTGGGGGGGTCGGCCAATGATGGGCCAACTTTTGGCCCAGGCGGGCGCGCGGCTCGGGCTGAAACCCCGGCCCAGGCCCAGGTTGCGGCCTGGGCGCGGGGGCGCGGTGGCCTGCTGGGCCGAGCGGGAGTGGCCGAACGGGCCGGCCCGCTGAGAACGCTGGGCCGTGCGTGCCACAGAAAGGCCTGCGGGCCAGAATTGAAGAAGAAGAAGACCTTTTCAATTTTTTTTTTCAGAAGCATTTTTTCTATGTGTTTGATGAACATTTAATGAATTTAAATAGAATTTTTGATTAGAATTTTCGTGCAAATTTGTCCAACGACATTTTGCTCAGAAATAATGAATTTTTTAGTGCTTCTGGAAAATAACATTGTGAGAATTTTATTGTTTCCGCTGCGTACTTGATATAGTTATTTTCATTATCAAATTTGAACCAACGGGAGAATTTGGTTTTGGAAAATGAATAATAATTGAAGATGAATTGTAGTATTGTTATTTTCTGACCAACGTTGTTAATAACAATATTATAATTTTGATTCATGAAAATTGTGCATTAATTTTATTTCTGCCCAACGGTGATGTAAAATTATTGCATAAATGAATTATATGTTTCGATTTGACCAACGTTGAGTTAAAGCATATGATTTTATGTATAAATATTTCTCATTTACTCTGATGTGGTTTCAGGAGGCAAATGCATTGTGAACATCTCGAACATCCCGACACTCAACGGAACAAATTACCGTGTGTGGCGGGAGAAATATGAACTTGAACTTGCATTGGGAGAGGTCGATTATGCCATCATCTCACCGTGTCCCACTGAACCTGTGGATCCGGTGAGAGAAGACAATGAATCTGACGCTGATTTCACTGCTCGAAAGCGTGATCATGCTGAGATAAGAATGAAATATGATCTTGAACACAGGCAATGGACCCTCTCTAATCGCAAATGCTTATTGGTGGCTAAGGCCACCATAGAAGAACAGATAAGGGGCTCAATCCCTGAATGTGCTACTACCACAGAATATCTTGATAAAATCAAGAGTCAGTTTACTGGGTCTACCAAGGCCACTGCAAGTTCACTGATAAAGAAACTTGTGAATGAAAAATATACTGGCGGTAGCATCAGAGAGCACATCTTGAAGATGAACACCACGACATCTAAGCTAAAAGAGATGAATTTGAAGGAAGATGATTTCCTGATTCATTTAATTTTTGCTTCTTTGCCAAAGGAATATGATACTTTCATTGTGAACTACAATATGCAGCCTGAAAGATGGGGTATAGAGAGACTCATCTCAATGTGTGCTCAAGAAGAGGAGAGGATAAAATCCTCACAGAGTGAGTCCGCTCATTTTGTGAAGGATAATAAAAGAAAGAACTTCAATAACAAGAATTCTAAACCACAGGGGAAACCCAAGTGGGACAAGGCCTCTTCCTCACAGGGAAAGAAACCCCAGGAACCTGAGAATCAGCAGAGCAACTCCTATGGTGGAGCAGAAAAGGACCAATGCAAGCACTGCTTCAAGAAGGGACACTACAAGAGAGACTGTCCAGACTTCCTGAAATCTCTACTGAAAAGAGGTGATGAATTTATTACATTTGTAGATGAATCCCTGTATTTATGTTATGCTAAATCTACTTGGTGGGTTGATTCAGGAGCAACTACTCATGTTACAAATTCCTTACAGGGGTTAAGTGGGACGAGAACCTTGCAAAGAGGAGAAAGAACGATTAAAGTTGCGAATGTAGTACAAGCCGATGTTGAAGCAATTGGAGATTTATCTTTAGAATTGAACAACGGCTTCGTACTTAGACTTAAAGAAGTACTTTTCGTTCCCTCTTTGCGTAGAAATTTAATAAGTGTTTCGAAACTCGATGATGATGGAATTGATTGCCATTTTGGTGATGGCAAATGTAAGATACTTGTTAATAATGAATGTGTTGGTCTTGCCTTCCGACAAGACAAACTTTATTTATTATCTCTTGATGAAAATGTGAACAATGTATGCGATGAGAATATGAATGATTCCCCATCTGCGAATGTAATTAAGAAGCGGAAGCGAATTGATGATGCCTCTTCGAAATTATGGCATTGTCGCTTGGGCCATATTTCGAGGGGGAGAATGGAACGGCTAATTAAAGAATCAATTCTTCTGCACTTAGAATTTTCAGATTTAGAACAATGCGTTGATTGCATCAAAGGAAAGTATGTCAAGAAAATTAAGAAAAATGCCAAACGAAGCACAGGAACTTTAGAAATCATCCACACTGACATATGTGGTCCATTTCCTGTGAAAAGCGTGGATGGTTATGATTCGTTTATAACATTCACAGACGACTACTCTCGTTATGGCTATATTTATCCAATTAAAGAAAGATCGGAAGCATTGGATAAATTCAAAATATTTAAAGCTGAGGTTGAAAATCAGCATGATAAGAAAATAAAGATAGTACGATCAGATCGAGGTGGAGAGTACTATGGGCGACATACCCCATATGGCCAAATTCCTGGACCGTTTGCAAAGTTTCTACAGGAAAATAGCATAGTCGCACAGTACTCCACACCGGGGGAGCCTCAGCAGAATGGAGTGGCTGAAAGACGAAACCGTACCTTAATGGATATGGTAAGAAGCATGATAAGTTACTCCACTTTACCGATTAGTTTATGGATGGAGGCACTGAAAACCGCCATTCACATACTTAATCGAGTACCAAGCAAATCGGTGCCTAAAACACCGTATGAATTATGGACAGGAAGGGAACCCTCACTTAACCATTTGCGTGTGTGGGGCTGTCCAGCTGAGGCAAAAGTGTTTAACCCAAACATAGGAAAGTTAGACTCCAAGACAGTCAACTGCCATTTCATTGGCTATCCAGAAAGATCGAAAGGATATCGATTTTATTGTCCTGACAGACATACGAAGTTTGTAGAAACAAGACACGCTGTGTTCTTGGAGGATAACATGATCAGGGGGAGCATGGTAGCACGAGAAATAAGCCTACAGGAGAAACAGGTACATGTACCCACTCCGATGGTTGAAGAACCATTCTTTACGCTATCTGTTGCTGTTGAGTCGACAGTGCAGGACACTGCAGAGCCAACACCTGTTGCAAGTTCTCCCGTGGCGACAATAAATGAACATGAGGAACCTGTCCTTGAGGAGACTGTCCTTGAGGACCCCATAGAACCAAACGTCGCACATGAGGAAGAACAACAACAGCCCATTGTGGAACAAGTGCCAAAGGCCCCTAGAAGGTCTCAAAGAACAAGAAGGTCAGCGATTTCTAATGACTATGAAGTTTATGAAACAGAAGAATTTCAGATGGGGGATGATCCCACCTCATTTGAAGATGCTATGAGAAGCGACCACTCATCGAAGTGGCTTAAGGCCATGGAAGATGAAATGAAATCAATGAGTACCAACAAAGTTTGGGACTTGAAAATTATTCCTAAGGGAGCCAAAACAGTAGGTTGTAAATGGATCTACAAAACAAAATATGACTCCCAAGGGAATATAGAAAGATTTAAAGCGCGACTTGTGGCAAAAGGCTTTACGCAAAGAGAATGGATTGATTACAATGAGACGTTTTCTCCAGTCTCATATAAAGATTCCTTCAGAATTATAATGGCACTTGTGGCCCACTATGATTTGGAGTTACATCAAATGGATGTAAGAACGGCGTTCCTTAACGGGGATTTGGAAGAAAATGTTTATATGGCACAACCGAAAGGTTTTGTTGTAAAAGGAAAAGAAAATATGGGATGCCGCCTAAAGAAATCAATCTACGGATTGAAACAAGCCTCGAGACAGTGGTATTTGAAATTTGATAGAACGATAAAAGGTTTTGGGTTTAAGGAGAATGTTGAGGACAATTGCGTTTACGCAAAATTCAAGAATGGGAAGTATATATTCCTGATCCTATATGTGGATGATATCCTGCTTGCTAGCAGTGATGTCAGTCTACTAATGGAAACGAAGAAATTCTTGTCCTCAAACTTTGATATGAAAGATCTCGGTGAGGCCTCGTTTGTTTTGGGAATAGAGATTCACCGAGATAGAAGAAAGGGGGTACTGGGACTGTCGCAAAAGGCATACATAGAAAAGATTTTGAAGAAATTTAGTATGCATGCGTGCAGTTCTTCACCTGCTCCTATTGTCAAGGGCGATAGATATGGAGAACATCAATGTCCCAAGAATGAATATGAAATTAACCGAATGAAAGCGGTACCGTATGCTTCAGCAGTTGGAAGTTTACAATATGCTCAAGTGTGTACACGCCCTGACTTGGCTTTTGTCACCGGGTTACTTGGCAGATATCAAAAGAATCTAGGAATAGAACATTGGAAATTGGTGAAGAAAGTCCTGCGTTATTTGCAGGGTACAAAAGGCCTCATGCTAACGTATAGAAGATCTGATTCCCTGCAGATAGAGGGGTATTCAGATTCCGATTATGCGGGAGAAGAAAGAAAATCCACGTCAGGATATATATTTACTCTCGCAGGAGGGGCTATATCGTGGAAAAGCTCCAAACAAACCGTAACTACATCCTCGACGATGTATGCCGAGTTTGTAGCATGCTATGAGGCAACGGGGCAGGTGAATTGGCTAAAGAAATTTATACCCGGATTAAAAGTGATTGATGAAATAAATGAACCGATGAGGTTGTATTGTGATAACAACCCAGCGGTATAATATGCTTACAACAATAGGTCAAGTGGTGCTACCAAACACATTGACATAAAGTACTATGTTGTAAAAGATAAAGTTCGGGATCATATTATAAATCTTGAGCATATAAGTACAGAGAAAATGCTCGTGGATCCGCTCACTAAGGGCTTACCACCCAACGTGTTCAGAGAACACGTAGCCGGCATGGGTTTAAGGGAAAGCCTATGATTCCCGAACATACGAAGGGCCCAGAAGAAACTTCATTCCAAAACAGAGAAATGTGTTGTAGCTGTTAGTCTAACGGCACAAATTGCTGTGACGATGAAACAGTTTAATGCACTAATCTGCAATGGAATAGGATAGAAACAAGAAAAATATGAATCGAAAGTTTGAGTATGAAATTAAAGAACGAAGAAGATGATGAGAGATCAAGGGGGTGAATGTTAGGTTTTTGATCTCCCTGTCATTAGGCCCAACGGCCTAATGGGCCTTGTTCTCGCGCCCTGATCGGGGGCACCCAACCCAATATGGTTGGTGGGCCCCCGTCGCACAGCGCTATATATAGGAGGTGGGGGCCGGGGCTCAAGTGACGAGGTTCGCCGCAGCCAGTTCCCCACCGACATTCCTAACCCTAATCCCGATCAGAGAAGGGGCGCTGCCAGCGACGGGAAGCCGCCACCGAACCCATGGCGCCGGCGAACGACTCCAACACCGGCGCTTCCTCCGGATCGGCCGCTGCTGCTCCTAGCGACGGTTTGCGCATTTCACTGATCTCTTTTCCTCTTACTAGCGCAGTCGTAGTAGTAGTTGTGCACCTACTGTAAATTGATTTTGTCTATTGCTCACTGTGATCCGTACCCGATCTAACGAACCAACGAACAACGAATATCAACACCTAGCAGCCAAATCAAGCTCGTCATGATCCGTCCAGGTAAAAAGCTTTGTAATTGAGGCTCCAGAAGACCACCACCAAATTATCATTCTATTGCTTCTGCTACAGCCAGGAGCCATAACTATATAGTATACTCCTATATGGAATTTGAAAGAAGGGATGCGATGGGGCGAAAAGGGGAAACCTGCGGATGCGGATGGGACTGTTTAATGCGTGACTTTCCACCTGCATATCTAGTGTGGTTTGATACATTAATGCTGGTTTAGTGGTGGCATTCTGAAGCTGGAGAGAAGTGGGTCCTACATGGTGATGTGGCTTCATGAGCTCATAGAGAAATAGCTAACGGGGCTCCCCTATTTAGGTACAGTAGATTTAACTCAATGACCATACGCAGTCGATGACCTAAAAAGTAAAATCGGCATTCCAGATGCAAACATTCTCAAGAGTTTGAAATTGACAACCACTAGTCTGGCAAGACGGAATGTTACCGCCAAACTTATCTTGTTCTGTAGTTGGGGTTAATACATAAGAACAAAAGAATTGTGGGTTAAAATTGGACTTAATCCAAGAGAAAACATAGGAGACATTAAATCCATAGCCTTCTTGGTGCCCCCTTTTGACATCATGGTTTCTTGTATGCACTAAGATAAAAAGGAGTATATAGGTAGAAGAGAAACAAAATTAGGATCATCATTAGACTCTGGGAACAAATGAACAAGAAACACACATATAACTCTTGGGCCTTCAGTACAAGATCTTATACAAGAAGGGCCCTGATAACAAAGTTGTTGATGCCTTGTCTCACCAAATAGAACCACTCCAATTGGCTGCAATTTCTACCAGTACACCAAAGTGGTTGGAAATCATTTTGGAAGGCTACAATCAAGATGACCAAACCAAACAATTACTCACTGAACTCAGTTTGACCGGTTCCAATGACAAGGGGTTCACTCTTGTTGGAGTGTGATTGTATTAGGCCCATGTGGCCCTTGTATGGTACCTATATAGCTACCCTTCTAGGGTTAGCCCAAATCAATAGAGAATCATCTTCTAGCATGGTATCAAGCTAGGTCTTTCCCTCCCCTTCCCAGCCGCCGCCCCTTCTGGCTGGCTGGCGCCGCCGCCATCTCCATGGCCGGCCGGCTTTCTTCTCCCTCCCCCTCCTACTTCCCCACCAGCCAGGGTGCGGACGTCACTGTAGCTGGCCGTGCCGCACTCCACCCTCTCCGCCATGCTCCACGGGGTCCGGATTTCGGGTCGGACACTGCTGGACTGGGCCGCGCGCCTGCGGTCCGCCGCTCCCGGGCACCTCCGACTCCGGCAGCCGCGGGTCAACCCCGTGCCGTTCTCCACCCACCCCCTGTTCTTTCCCACCCGCCCCCAACTCTTCCCCACCCGCCCCCTGTCCTTCCCCACCCGCCGACCTGGCGCTCGCGGTTCTGGACAGGGGCGGCCGGCGCACAGGCACAGCGCCCTGCTCCTTCCTTCCCCACCTCCCTTCTCCACCTCCCTCCCCCTCCTCCTCCTCCTCCTCCTTCCCCACCTCCCTTCTTCCCTTCCGCTCTGCCCGTGCTGGAGCCGCAACGAGCAGCCGCCGCTCCCCTGCTGCCTCCGGCGACTGCTGCTCCCCGGCTACCTCCTGCGACCGCTGCTCCCCTGCTGCCTCCAGCGGCTCCTCAGCCCCCCTGCCAGCAGCTGCTCCTGAGCGGGTTCCGGCCGGCGGCAGCGGCTCCTCAGCCCCCCTGCCAGCAGCTGCTCCTGAGCGGGTTCACGCCGGCGGCCCTCGCTGCTCTGCAGCCGCCAGCAGCTGCCGACCCACTGTCCCAGCAGCACCCGCCCCCTCCCTCCGTTTCTCTGGCGACATCGAGCGACGCATCTCCGCCCCCAACGTCCGCTGCTGCAGCGCGTCGCCCGGAAGCATCGTATGCTGGGCAGACCTACTCCCTCGACTCCTGTGCGCATCGCTGGGCGTCCTCGCCTTCCTCTGCAAGCAGCAGCCGTGCCGCCCCAACTCAACACGGGGCGCCTTCCTCCCTCACAGAATTCCAACCACCACCAGCCGGCGTACCTCCTGCGGCTGGCCCTCTTGCTCCACCGAGTGCAGGTCCCGGCGTCCCTTGGCCGGACCTCGCCCATGCTGCTGCCCTGGCGGCGGGGGGACCCACATCCCTGTGGCCTACACCTTCCGGGCTTGTCGGTTGGGACCCAGCTGCCTACTCCTTCAGCACCACCGCCTGCCCTGATTGGATCGCCACTCGGGCGCCACTTTCCACACCACGTCCGATGCGAGTCTTCTTTCCTCTATTCGTCCTCCCCACCCTTCCTATCCCTCTTCCATCATGGTCACCAATGGCACCTGCATTCCTGTCTCCTCCGTGGGCACTGCCAGTTCCCACGGCCCCTTTCATATTTCTGATGTTCTTGTGGCTCCCGGGATGGTTCACAACCTTCTCTCTATTCGCCGTTTCACCACTGATAACTCTTGTTCGGTTGAGTTTGACCCCTCTGGCCTCACCGTGCGGGATTTGGCCTCCCGGGCTCCCCTGCTCCGGTGTAACAGCACTGGGCCTCTCTACACCCTTCGATTTCCGGCGTCTGTTTCACCTTCTTCACCTTCCTCAGCCGCTTTCGCCGCCACTCCTTCCTCCACCACTTGGCACCGTCGCCTCGGCCATCCTGGCCGGGATGCCCTGATGCAGCTCAGTCGTCGTTCCGACATTCGGTGCTCTCAGGCTCACGACGATCACTTGTGTCATGCGTGCCAGCTGGGCCGTCACGTTCGCCTTCCCTTTCAGTCCTCATCCTCACATGCCCCTCGTGCATTTGATCTTATTCATTGCGACTTGTGGACCTCTCCTGTTCTCAGCATGTCTGGCTATAAGTACTACTTGGTGGTGGTCGATGATTTCTCCCATTATTCCTGGACTTTTCCTCTGCGGGCCAAGTCCGAGGCGTTTCCCACCCTTAGCCACCTCTTTGCTTGGGTATCCACTCAGTTCGGCCTCCCTATCAAGGCTGTCCAGTGCGACAATGGCCGTGAGTTCGACAACTCAACCTCACGGGCCTTCTTCCTTTCTTCCGGTGTCCACCTGCGCATGTCTTGTCCGTATACCTCCTCTCAAAACGGCAAGGCAGAGCGCATGATCCACACCACCAATGACATCATGCGCACTCTTCTACTCCAGGCATCTCTACCCGCTCGCTTCTGGGCTGAGTGTATGCACACCTCCACCTATCTCCTTAACCGCCTTCCTTCTACTGCATGCCCAGCTCCCACGCCTCACCACGCTCTCTTCGGTACCCCTCCTCGGTACGACCACCTTCGGGTCTTTGGGTGCGCGTGTTACCCTAACACCGCCGCCACCGCTCCCCATAAGCTGGCTCCCCGGTCGACCCTCTGTGTCTTTCTCGGATACTCGCCGGATCACAAGGGTTACCGATGCTTTGACCTTACCTCTCGCCGTGTCCTCATCTCTCGCCATGCCGTGTTTGATGAGTCGGCATTCCCTTACTCCACCACCTCTCCACCCACACATCCCACTGACCCTGCGGAGGCTTCCTTCTTTCCTATTGACCCGGCGATTTCGCCACCCTTCTCCCTCTACCCTGCAGGTACTACTCCGGCGCACTCTCCTGGTGCTGGTGGTCCCGCCTCACCTCTGCCGGACTCGCACCAGGACCTTCCGGTGCCGGACACGGTCGAGGCAGCCCCGGAGCTTCCACCCTCGCTCCCTGTGGCTTCGCTGCCTCCCGTTGTGCCTGATGCTGCCGTTTTGATCGCGGGACCGAGCACACCGGCCCCACCTCCCCCCGGGCGCTTCGGACTCGTCTACCAGCGCCGGCGGGAGCCGCGTCCGCCCTCACCTCCTCCCAGACGCTTCGGCATCGTCTACGAGCGCCGGCGTGAGCCGGCTCCGCCGCTCTCGTCACCAGCGCCGTCGTCGCCGGTGCATGTTCCGCCGGCATCGCCACGCTCTCGCGCCGACCCGCCGGTGTACCACCCGCCTCTTCTTCACCGGGATCCTCGTCACACTCACCCGATGGTGACGCGGCAGGCGTCTCGCCCACAGGCCCTCACCGCCGCTGCCTGCGAGCCGGGGATCTCTCCGGTACCCTCTTCCGTCCGCGCGGCCTTGGCGGATCCTCACTGGCGCCGCGCGATGGACGAGGAGTATGCGGCCCTCCTCGCCAACCAGACGTGGGACCTAGTGCCTCGTCCGCCGGGCTCCAACATTGTCACCGGCAAGTGGATCTGGACGCACAAGAGGCGCGCTGATGGTTTCCTGGAGCGCTACAAGGCTCGCTGGGTCCTTCGTGGCTTCACTCAGCGGCCCGGTATTGACTATGCTGAGACCTTCAGTCCCGTGGTGAAGCCAGCTACAGTCCGCACCGTCCTCTCCCTGGCTCTCGAGCGCTCCTGGCCTGTGCATCAGCTGGATGTCAAGAATGCCTTCCTCCATGGCACTCTGACTGAGACGGTCTACTGCAGTCAGCCGGCAGGTTTCGTGGATTCTTCCCGTCCGGACTTCGTCTGCCGACTCAACAAATCTCTCTACGGGCTCAAGCAGGCACCCCCGGGCTTGGTACTCTCGATTCGCTACCTTCCTGCAGACTCTTGGGTTCACGGAGGCCAAGTCTGACACCTCCCTGTTCATATACCACTATGGGGGTGAGACTGCTTACCTGCTCCTCTATGTGGATGACATTGTTCTCACCACCTCCAGCGAGTCTCTGCTCCACCGCATCATTGCCTCTCTGCAGAAGGAATTTGCTATGAAGGATCTTGGGGTGCTTCACCACTTCCTCGGCGTCACTGTTGAGCCCCGACCTTCAGGCCTGTTCCTCCACCAGTGGCAGTTCACTTGTGACATTCTGGAGCGAGCAGGGATGACTGCTTGCCAATCCTGCTCTACCCCGGTTGACACCCAGGGCAAGCTGTCAGAGGCTGGGGGTCCGATGCTTGGGCCAGCGGACGCCACCGCCTACCGGAGTCTTGCCGGCGCGCTCCAGTACCTCACCTTCACACGGCCGGACATCACTTATGCCGTCCAGCAGCTCTGCCTCTACATGCATGCTCCGCGGGAGCCCCACCTGGCTGCTATGAAGCGGCTTCTACGGTACCTCCGTGGCACACTTGGCTACGGGCTGCTCCTCGGTCGGTCCTCCACTGCCGAGCTGGTTGTCTACACCGACGCTGACTGGGCGGGATGCCCGGACACCCGCCGGTCCACCTCCGGCTACGCTGTCTTCCTCGGCGGCAACCTGGTCTCTTGGTCATCCAAGCACCAGCCGGTGGTTTCACGCTCCAGTGCCGAGGCGGAGTATCGTGCCGTGGCCAATGGTGTGGCCGAGGCCGCCTGGCTCCGCCAGCTCCTGGCTGAGCTTCACCGCCCACTCGCCAGGAGCACGCTCGTCTACTGCGACAACGTCAGCGCGGTCTACCTCTCCACCAACCCCGTGCAGCACCAGAGGACCAAGCATGTGGAGATCGATCTACACTTCATCCGCGACCGGGTGGCCATCGGCGACGTCCGGGTTCTTCACGTCCCGACCACCTCCCAGTTTGCGGACATCTTCACCAAAGGCCTCCCTTCCTCGACCTTCTCCGAGTTTCGCTCCAGCCTCAACGTCTCCAGTGGCTAGTTGTGGCTGCGGGGGGGGGTCCTGTGTGTGTTGTGCTCTTACTTGTTTTCTTTCTTGTTCAGCCTTGAACTCCGCTGCGCCGGTAGTTCAGACTGCGGGGGGGTGTTGGAGTGTGATTGTATTAGGCCCATGTGGCTAGGCCCATGTGGCCCTTGTATGGTACCTATATAGCTACCCTTCTAGGGTTAGCCCAAATCAATAGAGAATCATCTTCTAGCAACTCTTACTGATGGAATCATCAAGTTTAAAGGTAGGATTCGGCTTGGTACTCATACTGAAGCTCATAAGGTAGTTTTACTGGCTCTACACTCTAGTGGGTTGGGAGGATATAGTGGCATTACTGCAATCTATCACAAAGTTAGGGCACTTTTTGCATGGCCAAATATGAAACAGTATGTGAAGGACTACATCAATGCTTGTGAGTTATGTGCCCAGGCCAAACCTGAACATTGTAGACTACCTGGATTACTTCAACCACTCCCTGTTCCCACTCATGCTCGGCACACAATTAGCTTAGACTTCATTGAGGGCGTACCTAAATCTAAGACCTTTGACACCATCTTGGTAGTTGTTGATAAACTGACAAAGTATGCTCATTTCATATGTTTGGCTTATCCTTACACTGCTCTATCTGTCGCTCAAGCCTTCCTAAACCACATTTACAAACTTCGTGGCCTGCCTTCCATCATTATTTCAAATAGGTATAGAGTCTTCACTAGTGCTCTATGGCAAGAGTTATTCAAACTCACTGACACCACTCTTAATATGAGTTCGGCCTACCATCCTCAAACCTATGGCCAAACAGAGCGCTTGAACCAATGTCTAAAAACTTATTTGCGCTGCATGGTTCACTCTTGTCCTAAAAAATGGTCTCATTGGATTCCATTGGCTGAATTTTGGTACAATACTCCATATCACTCTGCTCATGGTCATACCCCATTTGAAGCACTATATGGCCACCCTCCCAAACACTTTGGAATCACACCTGGGGATGCTTGCTCAATATTTGATTTGGATGATTGGATGCAGTCCTGCAATAGCATGCTTCAGCACATTCAACATAACCTGGCCCGTGCTCAGTAGAGAATGAAAAGCTAGGCCGACAAAAATCGCTCGGAGAGAACTTTTGCTGTAGGTGACTAGGTCTATATAAAGTTACAGCCTCACATTCAGCAATCTTTCAACCGCAGATCAAATCACAAGCTCAGTTTTTAAGTACTTTGGGCCATATTTGATTCTTCAAACCATTTGGCAAGGTGGCTTACAAGCTTCAACTACCAGCCACTAGCCAGATACATCCAGTCCTGCATGTTTCCCAATTGAAGAAAGCAGATCTTAAGTTGTTCATGTTGGATGCTCTGCCTCCAACTCAGGTATTGGCTCAACGCTTAAATTTGATTGGTCATCGTGTTGTTCCTTCTGTTCTGGTCCAGCAGGAGTCCTGCCCTACTCATTGCGTGACCTGGGAGCTGGCAGCAGTTGTGCCTGCCCTACTTCGCCAGCAGCAGTCGGTGACTTCAATAGCACTGCGGGGACACGGTGCGCCTTAAGGGGAGGGGAATGTCACAAATGGGCCCAGAAGCCGTGCATTTGATCTTGGGCTACGCTAGCTAGATTGGGCCCATAAGACAGTGTGTGAACCGCAGGGGTGTAATTGCTGGGCTTTAGCCCATTTTAGTTTTGAACTCTCTGTTATAGACTCGCTGTGAGGGTGGATGGGCGGTCAGCGAAATAACAAACTGAAAACCTAATCCTCCTCCTTCCGTGTTCATCTTCTCCGGAGATGGTGCCACCGCACTCCTCGCCGCGCATGTTCGCCGATAGTTATCAGGTTACCTTCGGTTATCATAACAGTCTGCCATCATCCTTATGTGCTGGACAATTTGGGGGCCAGGAATGACTTGCTCTTCAGTGGAATCACTCCCAATATCCAAGTCTGCAAGACCAATTGCAAGCAGGCCGGATGCTTTGTCCACGTTATAGTAGGTTTGAGATTAATCCTTGACATGCACACACAAAGTTGTTTGATCTAGTTGATGATACGCGCTTTAACCTGGATAGAATTATTGTTGTCCCCAACCCCAAGAACGGCGTTGGGCACGAAGAACTGGGAGCAGCCTTTAGGGTTGGGCAGCCCATTGGAGAGGTCCGTGCACACCACTCTGAAAACCGACGACTAGTAGTGGCTACGGCACGAGCTCCTGTCACCGTAGTGCGAGAAGACCAGCTCGCGTTGCGTCAACGGTAGCTGTTGAGCACCGTTGGTAGCGCCGCGGCGGATGCGTGAGGATGGATGCAGAGCACGGAGATGGCACGACCAAGCTGTTCCTTCGTCACGTTTAGCAGGAACAGCCAGCACGGGACGCTGCAGCAAGTGGCGGCCGCTTGCTCACTATCGCCACGGTCGTGGTCCGCGAGGAGGAGGAAGTTGAAGCCATCGTGGAGGCGGATGCTGAACGCTTCCCTGGCGCGGACCTTGGTGGTGCACGGCCAGTTGTGTTCGCCGGCAAAGTGGTCCAGCAGCGCGGTTGTGGGGCCGATGAAGCCGCACGACTCACCGAGGCAGTGGCAGGGCGCGTGCGGGCACACCTGACGGTGGCTTTCTTGGCCGTGGTAGGCAGGCATCGCGTCGCAGCCGTGAGCCGCGTATGGGCAGGGGACGCGGATGCAGTCCACGAGACACTCCATGGCGTGGCACTGGTGGTAGCCGCTACGCGTGGTGGCGCGGCAGACATGGCACAAGCCGTTCCCGGTGGCCTCCAGCTTGTCACGACAGACCGAGCACACCACATGCCCCACCTCACACTGCATGTGGTTATCCATTGTTCCATCTCAGTTGCTTCAAGAAATGCTAATAACCCAACATGTATGCAGATTGGAATAGATGTAGTAAAAACCTGGAAGATTGGAGGCCTAAGCGCTCCAGGGCGTCGGCATCCCCCACTGTCACATTCGCCACTACGGCCCTAACACACTCGTCTGGCGACGTGTGAACGTTGTCAGCGCCCAAATCCTCGTCCTCCTCCAGGAAATCGAAATCCTTGTCGTCAAAAATGTCAATTTTCTTCCTCCTCTTGACCGACTTCAATCGACGGCCTGAAACAAATTACTTTCCATAATCGGCAGAATGATAATTTTAAAGAACTTACCACAATCGACGGCCCTGTAAAGCTCGTTGATGATGGCTGTTCCGATATCAGCGGCCGCGGAAACGGCCGCATGAAGCCAATCGGAATACGCCCCATGGTGTTGGCCTTGGCGTCACATTCATGTGCCATTGCTGCTGTTGCTGCCAGGAGTCCCACCGCGGCACCGCTCATAGCGGGGGAGTGCTGTCGCCAGAAGTCCTCCACCGTGCGCCGGCCACCAGCCGGAGCCCTGTCGCCAGCCGCCGCCCACTGGGTGGGTTGGCCGGTTAGGGACGGATGGGGAATTGGAGATTAGGGATTTTTTTCTTGGGATTTGGGGGATTGGGCCTTCATCTGGCCTTAGTGCGTGAGCCATGGCCCCTTTTGGCCATAAGGGCTTCTTCAACGTGGGCCACGACTCATGTATGCCTCACGCTAAAAGCCCAGGTCACATAGGCGCCCATGATTTGGGCTGCCAAAACTCTCAACGCAGGCTGACGTGCTTCCTCGCTCGCCAGGCCCAGTCCAATATGTGCGTCACCTCTGTCTCTGTGTACCGATCACTGCCTGCAGCCTTTGTCAGGTGAAACCATTGACTCCTCTGCAGGAGTCTCTACCAACCTGCAAGGCCACCATCTGCTATGACATGAAGGCTGGGTGAAGACATGGAGGACGGGGCAGCATGCCACACTATAGCGTTGGTGAAGCCCTAAGGCAGCTCCACCAATTGACTCTTAAGATAGCTCTAAATATTTTTTTATATTTTAATAGAAGAGAGAGAAAAAGCTAGTTCTTGATCAAAAGCTAAGCTCTCACATATATTTCAAGGTTATGTGAGAGTATCATATGAGACTATCCATGCTAAAAGCTAGTGCTAAAAGTTAGTTCTATTGGAGAAGTTGTCTTAGAGTTAGTAACTAGCTCTAACCATTGCGGGTAACCTAATGAAGTTCTGCAACTGCATATAATATAACCAAAATAACTACAAAAAGTTTGGATAGCATGAGCTCAAGACTCGACTAGTAATCGAAAACTTCAGTTTTGATCGGCCCAATCCAGACTTTGGTCAATATGGCCAACCGTATTAGTTTTAGCATTTCATAGATTAACGTACTCAGTATCTTGGTGTTTGGTTCTGCAGAAGCAAGTTGTGTTTAGTAAAACTATGTTTGGTAGTTTATATTTTGATACATACAGTCACCTCCATGTTCTAGTAGATGTCTCATGTTTCTTGTAGTGGTTGGGGATATATGAATATTTTATTTTTTGATAATGCTTGGTCACGAGCGTCTGCCCCATCCGGACGCCTCGCGCCTCAGTCCGCCTCGCTGCTTTCTCCCACTGTGCACCTCACCCCGTACCGCTCGCTCGCTCGCTCCTTGCTCCCGCTCGTCACGCGCCCCACCCATACCACTCGATCCTTGCTCCGGGCGTGCGCTGTCTGGTCCCTCTCGTAGCGCACATCGCCTGCCCAGCCGAGCCAAGAAGGTGGTGGTTTGCTCGCGTGCCGCTGCTGTGCTGGTGCTAGTGGTGCTCGCGTGCCGTCGGATCCTACCCCGACGACCGGAATTGACCGACCCTGACCTTCCCTCCCCTATGTTGCAAATGTATGTTTCAAGTGTTTCAGATGTTTTAGAGATATGTTACAATAGTTTCATATGGATGTTGCAAAAGCAGATCGGGATGTTGCACATGTCGCAAGTGTTTCAGAGGTATGTTGCAAGAGTTTGTTCAAAATGTTTCAGAAGTATGTTGCACGTATATTAACTAGATGTTGCATATCTTACAATGGCTATGTTACAAGTGTTTTGTCTGTTTTAGTCATACGTAATCGTTTCAACTGAATGTTGCAAAAGTAGATCTCAATGTGGGGTGGTCAGGCGAGGAAGAGAGAGCTAGCACGGAAGCCATAGCGTTGTCGTCTACGCGGCCCTAGAGTGGGTCCTCATCACGCTGCTCCTGATCAACGGCCTGCTCGTGCCATCGTCGTCACGTGGGAGCCATCACGGTGTGGTGACGTGGGCGCGACGAGCGAGCTCTCGTATTACGTCGGTGCGACGGATGCGCGGAGACGGGACAGAGCTCAACAGGTGTGTCGAACGGGAGCTGCGTCCGATCGCGGGCCTAGGGCCAGACGTCCGCCTTGCCATTTATTTTTCTATGGCCATTGACTTATGCAAATCTGTGTTGTTTATAATACGACCAAATCTGACATACACATGCTAGTTAATGGTGCATTAAACACTTTATGATGTTGCATAATAATCTCTACGAGGAACCAAACATGAAATAATTGCACGACTCTTTAGAAAAAAAATAATTGCACGACTGATCCAGGCTAACAAACACGAAATAATAATCGTACTGCGCACGAGTCAAGACTGGATCTAGGCTAATACAGCAACAAAACAGGCCTAACAAACTCCTTATTCTACAGGCCTAACCCAAGAAATCCGTAGGCCCAATGGGCCAGTCTCACCTAACCCACTCAGCCAAAGATCCCCACAGGTCTCATCCGGAGTCGTCGCCCCCACTCCCTCGCCCAGCCACCGCGATGGCGCAGATCATCGACGGCAAGGCCATCGCCGCTGACATCCGCCGCGAGGTCGCCGCCGATGTGGCCGCGCTCTCCTCGGCCCACGGGCTCGTAAGCACCCCTCTCCCCTTCTATCCGCTGTCTGGGAGTTCTTGGATCGGGGCGCCAGGCTCGGGACTGTGTGCTGACGCCGTGCTGTCTCTCGCTCGCAGGTGCCTGGGCTGGCCGTGGTCATCGTGGGGAGCAGGAAGGACTCGCAGACGTACGTGAGCATGAAGCGCAAGGCGTGCGCCGAGGTCGGCATCTGCTCCATCGACGTCGACCTCCCCGAGGACATCTCCGAGCCCGCGCTCGTCGCCGAGGTTCATCGCCTCAACGCCGACCCCGCCGTGCACGGTACCGCCCCCCATTTCTTTTCTTTTTTCTTACTAGGTAGCATGCCCGTGCGTTGCTACGGGATAACTAAACTTTTATACTAAAAATTACACACGGATCGCACGATAAGATAACAATATTATGAAACTAAATACCAATATTAATGTGACCTGCCCAGGAGATGTCAGATTTCCTTTGAAATGCATGCATTCCTTATCATTTACACATTTGTGAGATTGACTACCTTGGCACATGGTGTTGGCAACGCAGTGCCACAGCCCACAGCTTCCCCTTGTGCCATGTGAGGACGGAGGGCCGCAAGATACATACAGCTCAACTTTTCATGCACCACAAACCTTGTCTAACTCTAGTAATACCTGGTTGATGCTGGCATGAATGGAAGCTCGCTCCCTGAGCAAATGCACTCTTGGCGACATGACACCGGTGGCCTGGCCAGGATCCCACAGAAGTGTGTTCAGATAGGCACAATACATACAACAATAGAAACTGCATGTACTGCAGCAGCAGTTGGTGATCTCATCTACAGTACAAACTTCCTAGAAGAATTATTAGGAGACGACGACTTGGGAGAAGGAGGATCCTGATCCCTAATTCTGCAAGACCCTACAATTCCCCTTCTCCCATCGCGTTAGGAGACTGACAGCAATGTGAACACCAAAAGTTTATAAAAAATCAATACAAAAAGATTCACAATTCATATGGTCGTAGGAAAAGACACATGGAAATCTCCGTAGCCCAGTCAAATAAGTAATAAAAAAGGTCCCAAATGAGCCACAGTACTACACATGCACCAAGGCCGTCGTGGATGTGAGAAACCTCTCCAAATTCCCAGCCTCCACCACCATTGCAGCCACATTCACCTCAGCCGCCATAGTGGCCAATGTAGTGGTCGTCATGGATGCCACCAATAGCTTCGATGAGGCCATCGACGAAGAGTCGTCAGAATCCAACTTCGGTGGCAGACTCCATGACCGCACTCTCTCCTCACCTCACCAGATCCATGGAGGTTAAGTGCCTGAACACCTGCTCCCTGGCCAAAATAATTAGCTAAGAAAACAAAGTTTTTTTGAGATCGCCAGATTATACTACAATAAACTTGATCTTAGCAACACATTGTTTTGAATCATATTTAAAGTAGCACAAATAAAATGAAACGTAATTGGAATGATCATAGTGGAAATTAGTAGCTCAGTCTATTGGTCTTCATGAGCAGCCTGGGGATCTAAAACCTGTCGAGAGGTGGCTCATGGTCCTGCATGTTTGTTGAAAGCAGGGAGCATTAGAAGAGACAAAAAAAAGAAAACAAATTATAGTAAAGGGAAAAGAAAGCAAACATCCATCATGCAGAGAAATTCGCAATTGTAAGTAGCAGTCAGATACTTGCCTCAGTTGTTTGTCTCTATTACCATCTTAAATTTTATAAGCTGTATATGATCATTAAACAATTAGAACAGAGATAAATTGTAATACTGAAAATTAATGACCATCATTTCAAACTAATCATGAAGCATCTGTTATATGTATGAAATAAAAATTAATGATGAAGCATCTGCTATATCTGTACACTTCTATATTCATCTGAAGATTGAACTGAAAAATAAAAGGACATAATTAGGTCTCAACTAACTCCAGCCTTAACCTTGCTGTACACTGGTAAGCCAAAATAAGTTTTGATTCATGCTAATATCTATGTGATACACGTACAGGAGGTCCGATGGGCAAATTATAAACAATCCCTGTTGTCTCCTGAACATCGATCACATACAGTCACTCCTAAAAAAGGAAGGCCCTTTTGGCTTTCCTCCAAACCCAAAATCTTTGAAACGAGATCGAGATGGAAGGGAGGAAAAGCGTATAAAGGTTGTACTCACTTGGAAGCAAAAAAATTTATTGAGCACAAGAATTTATTCTACATTCGATTATTATTTTCATAGTTGCTTTGGCAGCTGGTTGTGAGCATCACTGTATCAATGCCAACCATTGACTCATCCTGTAAATTGTAACAATTCTGAACAACCCAAGGGGAAAAAGACCATCTTAGTTAATTGCTGATAGTCTGATTCCACCTTTCTGGATATGCTCAATTGCTCATTCAAAAAAACAAACATCTCTGAAGAATTTATGAATTGAAAATTCTCCATATGTTAGTTTTAATTATTTTATTTTTTTTGATGAAATATGGCAAAACAATAGGCAATATTCATAGTTTTCGAATTAGTTAAGAAAAGGAAACCAACTCAGATTTAGGGAGGCAATAAAAGAGATGGTCTAGAATTGAGTGCCTTACTTTCTCTTTAATCTTCAGAACAATCTAAGCTAAGAGGTTGTTGAAATGACTCAGTCCCCTTGCTGCTCCTGAAGCAATGGATGTCTTGTAACGGAGACTCCTACCTGTAGCAATCCCAGCCTAAAGTTTAAAAACAACATTTACACATAAATAGTGATAAAAATGATTAATCTGTTCCAACAATGGTCTAAGAAAGATTTCAATAATGTCTCGACAGAATAACTAATCTATATATCTGAGCAAATCAAATCTAAAGCCAGCCAAACGTTTGGCTTTGACGCCAAAGAATTTTTCAACCAACAACTCAAACATTGTACAAAGTGAAAGATATTGACATACAACTGAATTTACCTGAATTTCCAACTCAAGCAATCAAATATGCAAGGAATGTGCAAAATCATGAGCTTTGAGAATCAAGATGCATGCACCTTCTTGCCAAGCCTGACGTGCAATGTGACTAACATACAGAAAAGCATCACTTTTGCCCATCCCCTACAAAGAATAATATACGCGATCAGATAATTCTTCTCAGTATATACTAATGAACCCATTCCATCAAGTCAGATCTAAATTAGTTTTTAAAGGAGAAAAATAGGAACCTAAGCGGCACAAGATGGACAGAAAAAAAATCTATAACTTTTATTAATCAGCTTCCAACTATTAATAAATCAATCTTACACTCATATTCTAATTGGACAAAACAATATAGACTCATAACATAAGCATTTACCAGGGGCATTGCACACATAGAGAGAATAATTCTTTATGTATCTAGGAACAAAAAAAGTAAAAAGAAGATCGAATGTATTTAGAAAAAAAGAAGGATCACCTCTAAACCAAAAGGCAGTATTTTTGGCACGTATGCCTCCTCACCTCTGTATTTGGAGAGCCGGAGCAGAATGGTGACCCACACGGTGCGGTTGACAAAGCTACCATCCGCGCTGATGACTTAGAGCTCCATGTCCGCATCGTCATGGTCTAGCAGCACATTGCATTGTCAGCACTACAATCGTCGTGGACGTGATCATACCAGCCACAGCAGCACATTGGCATTATTAGACATGTGCTGCTAGACCATGCAATGTGCTGCTGTCGTCGTGCTCCAGGTTTAATCAACACATGAAAACATATAGCGAAAAAAGATACCAAATATAGCAAGGCAGAAACATTTGGGTTTGAATTTCTACTTACGTACACATAAATCATTAGATATGGCAAAACAACCAAAAGGCAATGCAATGCATTTGTACTTACCTACACAAAAATCAACTGCAGGCAAGCATCTGACCCAATTCTAAATTACATACCTCCAAGATGTAGATAGGACTGGAACTCTTCTCAGTGGAATATCATCGAACACATACGTTGCATCCAAAAGCAAAACCTAATTAATTTAAACATGACTGACTGCAATTGCTACCTGCTCAAATTGGGTGAAAAGCTAGATCCAACGCAGTTCCATAGAGGGAGGTAGAGAGTGGATCTCACAGCCAGAGAGAGCGTGGAGGCCAGCGACGTTGGGGAACTCCGCCGTGGAACCAGCCTCCTGCACCACAACCACTCCCCCGTGGAACCCGTGCGCACTGGTGCGCCGCCATGGCTGAAGGCGCCCACCGTCGGGGCCCGCTGCGACGACGCGACACCCGGCGGCGCTCGCCATCACCCTGCCTGTGCCGCGTAGGGGGTGGGGGCGGGGGTGTGGAGGCGAAGTAGTACGCCCCCGCTTGGAGAGCCGATGACCGCCGACGACACCACGTGCAGGCAGTGACAGTCGACGAGACAGAGGTGGGTGGAGCCACGGAGGCAATAGGCATCGGGACTCGGGAGCCCTCGGACGATCCGCCACGCCGCTCCTCAAGAGGCATCGGGACTCGGGCTCGAGGGCGACGGCGGCGCTCGGAGACGGAGACGGAGCTTCTTTTTGTGGAGCGCTGATTGCGGTTCCAGGAGAGGATGCGGGGAGCGAGGGCTTTGCTTTGGAAAGAAAATTAGAGGGAGAGAAAAAGGATATGACGGGGACATCGATCGCACGCAGAGGACGGACGAGGCGACCCCAAACAAATGTCGCACCAAATAGTGATCTTACTTTCTTTCTTTTAGTTGTAGGTGCTGGAATTAGAGACTCTATTGATTAGGGCTAACCCTAGAAGGGTAGCTATATAGGTTCCATACATGGGCCACATGGGCCTTAGCCTCATGGGCCTAAACACATACTCCAACACCCCCCCGCAGTCTGAACTACCGGCGCAGCGGAGTTCAAGGCTGAAACAAGAAAGAACACACACAACCCCCCCACAGACTCAACTAGCCACCGGTGATGTTGAGGCTGGATCGAAACTCGGTGAAGGTCGAGGACGGGAGGCCTTTAGTGAAGATGTCCGCGAACTGGGAGGTCGTCGGAACGTGAAGGACCCGCACCTCGCCCATGGCCACCCTATCACGAACAAAATGGAGGTCGATCTCCACATGCTTCGTCCGCTGGTGCTGGATGGGGTTGGTGGAGAGGTAAACCGCACTGACGTTGTCGCAGTAGATCAGTGTGCTCCGGGAGGGTGGAGTGTGCAACTCCGCCAGCAGCTGCCTGAGCCAGGCGGCCTCTGCCACGCCGTTAGCAACGACGCGGTACTCCGCCTCGGCGCTGGATCGGGAGACCACTGGCTGGCGCTTGGACGACCAAGACACCAGGTTACCGCCCAGGAAGACGGCGTAGCCGGAGGTGGAGCGACGCGTATCCGGGCACCCGGCCCAGTCAGCATCGGTGTAGACGACGAGGTCAGTGGAGGAGGCCCGGTGGAGTAGGAGGCCGTAGTCGAGGGTGCCCCGGAGGTAGCGGAGGAGGCGCTTGAGAGCCGTGAGGTGAGGCTCCCGGGGATCATGCATGTGAAGGCAGACCTGCTGAACTGCATAGGTGATGTCCGGCCGGGTGAAGGTGAGGTACTGAAGGGCCCCGGCGAGACTCCTGTACGCAGTGGGATTGGCCACCGGCGGTCCCTCAGCCTCAGACAGCTTGCCCTGAGTGTCGACCGGAGTGGAGCAGGGGTTGCAGTCAGTCATCCCTGCCCGCTCCAGGATGTCCCGAGTATACTGTCGCTGGTGAAGTAGGAGCCCGGTAGGACGGTGCTCAACAGTGACCCCGAGGAAATGGTGGAGCTCACCCAGATCCTTCATCGCGAACTCCTGCTGGAGAGCCGTGATGATCCGGCGAAGAAGTGGCTCACTGGAGGCTGTGAGGACAATGTCATCAACATATAGCAACAAGTACGCCGTGTCGGCTCCATGGTGGTAGACGAACAGGGACGTATCAGACTTGGCCTCCATGAACCCCAGGGTCAGCAAGAACTCGGCGAATCGGTGGTTCCACGCCCGAGGTGCCTGCTTGAGGCCGTAGAGGGACCTGTTGAGCCGGCAGACCATGTCAGGACGGGTGGTGTCGACGAACCCCGCCGGCTGACTGCAGTACACCGTCTCGGTAAGAAGGCCATGGAGGAAGGCGTTCTTGACGTCCAACTGGTGGACGGGCCAAGACCGAGCAAGTGCCAGCGATAGCACGGTACGGACGGTGGCCGGCTTGACCACCGGGCTGAAGGTCTCATCGTAGTCGACGCCTGGGCGCTGAGTGAAGCCTCGGAGGACCCATCGAGCCTTGTAGCGCTCGAGAGAACCATCAGCCCGACGCTTGTGAGTCCAAATCCACTTGCCGGTGACGACATTGGCGCCCGGTGGCCGGGGCACCAGCTCCCACGTCTGGTTGGCAAGTAGCGCGGCATACTCCTCTTCCATCGCGCGGCGCCAGTGAGGGTCCAACAGGGCGTCGCGGACAGAAGAGGGTACCGGAGAGACCACCCCGTCGTCGGTCGAAGCCTCGAGGACACGGGGTGGCAGTGTGCCAGCCGCGTGCCTCGTCACCATCGGGTGAACATGCCGCGGGTGTCGGTGAAGCAGCGGCGGGTGGTAGACCGGCGGAGTGCCACGAGCCGGCGGGGACTGCGGCGGTGGTGTCGGTGTCCCCGGTGGAGAAGGAAGCGCGAGCGGCGGCGGCCGCGGCCTGCGCTGGTACACCCGTACCGGCGCAGCAAACCGCGACGGAGGTGCCGGGGCAGGTGCCGGGACGGGGTCCGGCGTCGGCGACCGACATGACCCCCCGGGGCAGAAGCGGGGGACGACGGCCCCGGGTCTGCACCAGCCGGAGAGGACGGGGCCACCCCCGAGGACGACGGGCCCGGGCCCGCGGGTGATCCGGGACCGGGGGCTGGTCCATCGCGCGGCGACGCGGTACCTGCAGGAGACCACGAAAAAGGTGGCTGGACCACCGGGTCAGTGGGAATCAGGGAGGGTGGGTCAGGTGCCGGAGGGGTGGTAGGGCTGGAAAAGGGAAAAACGGACTCATCGAAGACGACATGGCGAGAGATGAGGACCCGTCGAGAGGTAAGATCATAGCACCGGTACCCCTTGTGATCCGGAGAGTACCCGAGGAAGACACAGAGCGTGGAGCGAGGGTCCAGCTTGTGAGAAGAAGTGGCAGCGGTGTTGGGGTAGCACGCACACCCAAACACACGGAGGTGATCGTATCGAGGCGAGTTACCGAAGAGGGTATGGTGAGGAGTGGGAGCGGGACAAGCCGCAGAAGGAAGGCGGTTAAGGAGGTAGGTGGCGGTGTGCAAGCCCTCAGCCCAGAAGCGAGCAGGGAGAGAGGCCTGAAACAGAAGGGTACGCACGGTGTCATTGGTGGTGCGAATCATCCGCTCAGCCTTGCCATTCTGCGAAGAGGTGTATGGACAAGACATGCGGAGCTGAACACCGTGAGAGAGGAAGAAAGCTCGGGAGGTGGAGTTATCAAACTCGCGACCATTGTCACACTGGACGGCCTTGATGGTGAGGCCGAACTGTGTAGACACCCAAGTAAAGAAGTGGAGAAGCGTGGTAAACGTATCAGACTTCGCACGGAGAGGGAAAGTCCACGAATAATGCGAAAAATCATCAACCACCACAAGATAGTACTTATAACCGGAAATACTCAAAATAGGGGATGTCCATAGGTCGCAATGTACAAGATCAAAAATACGGGCCGCATGGGAAGTAGAACTAGAAAAAGGAAGACGAACATGTCGGCCCAATTGGCACGCATGACACAGATGCTCATCATGAGCTCGAGTACATGGAAGACCAGAGCTACGACTGAGCTGCATCAGGGCATCACGTCCAGGATGGCCGAGGCGCCGGTGCCAGGTAGTAGAGGAAGCAGAAGCGACGAAGGCAGCTGACAAAACGGACGGCGAAGAAGAAGAAGGAGCCGCCGGGAAGCGAAGAGTGTAAAGGGGTCCGGTGCTGTCACATCGGAGCAGAGGACGCCGGGAAGCCAAATCCTTCACAGTAAGACCAGAAGAGTCAAATTCCACAGAACAAGAATTGTCAGCTGTAAAACGTCGAATAGAAAGAAGATTATGAACCATGGAAGGAGCAACAAGAACATCCGGAAGACGAAAGGAGCCATGGGCACCGGCGGTACCCACAGAGGAGACAGGAATACAAGAACCATTTGCGACCATAATGGACGAAGGAAGAGAGGAAGAGGGAGAGTGAATCGACGACAGTATACCGGGGTCAGGAGTGGTGTGGTAGGTGGCCCCCGAATCAGCGATCCACTCAGGTCCGACCGGAGGTGTCAGGCCCATGGTGCTGAACGAGCGAGCCAGGGCCGCCTGGTCCCAGCCGGCGACCCCCGGTGGAGTCCCGGAGGGTGGAACCCACGGCGCGGTGAGCATGGCCACCGGTGGACGAGTGTCGGCTCCGGGGGCGTGGTAGGGCCACATGGAGATGCGACCGGACCACGGGTTCTGAAACGAAGGCCATGGTGCCCCCCCGTGTGGCCCAGCCGGTGCCGGAGCCTGGGGTGGACCCCCCCCGGCCACCCCCGCGGCCCCCACCACGACGACGACGAGTGCCACGACCCCCCCACCTCCGCTCGGCCCGGAGGGAGGAGGAGGGCCCAGGAGAGACGGCGGTGGTGGAGCGGTCGACCGCGGTGGAGCAGACGGACGTGGCGAAGTAGCAGCCAGGGCTGTCGAGGAGGACGACGAGCCGGTGGACGAGGTGGAGCCCGGCTGGAGGCCCTGCGTGAGCTCCTTCATGACGAGATCGTCACGGACCTCCAGGAAGGTGGGGAAGGGCCGCTGGCGGGTGATCCACGTCCGAAGGTGGGCGTAGCGGTCGCTGAGCCCCCGGAGGACGTTGAGGACCAAGATGCGATCCTCCACGGGCCACCCAAGGTCCCCCAGGGAGTCCGCCATGCCCTTCATCCGGCGGCAGAACTCACCGACGGAGAGGTCACCCTGGACGAACGTCCGGAAGCTCGCGTCGAGGCGTAGGGCCCGGGCCTCGGCGTTGCCCAAGAACTGACCCTCAAGGGCTAGCCATGCCCGGCGCGCGTCAGGTGAGGTGCGGACGAGGTCGTGGAGGTCCAGGGAAATTGTCCCCAGGATCCAGGAGAGGACGATGCTGTCCAGGCGAAGCCACGATGGAGTCTGGACGGCGACCAAGGCATCAACAAGCACGTGGTCGTCGAGGGCGTAGCGGCGAAGAGTGAGAAGCACGAGGTCCCGCCAGCAGGCGTAGGAGGGCGACTTCGGCTCGAGGACGACCGGAACGAGGAGGCGAATGTTCTGGACCCCCCGGCCTGGTAGTGAAGCTGTGCCACGAGCGGGTCAGCCGGATCGTGCCAGAGGACGGCGGGATGGGGCGCGCGACGGCCAGGCGAGGCGGAGGAGTGGACTCCAACGTCCCGTGGAGTGGGAGAGACGAGGAGGTGCTCTGCCTCAGCGATCTGGCGGGCCAAGACATCGGCTGCGTCGCGCTCTCGTTCCCACGCGAGGGCTGCAGCCCGAACGCGAGCCTGCCCCTCCGCGGCGGTAGCCCGAGCCGCGACGAGAGCGGCGGCGAGGGCGGAGTCCGGGCCCGGAGGTGGAGCAGTGGTGAGGGAACTGGTGTTGCCACCAAGGAGCAGCGGCGCCAGGAGAGGATGGAGGCCGGACTGCGATGGAAGGACAGAGGGAAGGACAGGGGCTGGCTGCCTGGGGCGGAGGGCAGCCAGAGGATCGGCCAGAGGATCGGCTAGAGGAGCAGTGATGGAGGGCTGGAGGTGGTGGTCGGCCTGGGAGGAGTTGATGGTGGGTTGGATGGGCGGGCGCGGCTGGAGATCCGCCCCCAGGTGTGGGCGTGGCTGGAGGTCCGCCCCCTGGTGCGGGCGCGGCTGGAGATCCGCCCCCAGGTGTGGGCGCGGCTGGAGGTCCGCCCCCTGGTGCGGGCGCGGCTGGAGGTCCGCTCCTGGGTGTGGCTCGACATCAGTGGCCGCCAGGGGCTGCGCGGTCACCAGAGGGGAGGAGGCCGCCTCACTGGAACCCCCCGGCAGGCCGAGCTCGGTCCCAGTCGCGGCCATGGCCCCGGCGGCGGGTGCGCCAGGAGCTCCAGGAAGAGGGCGGGCAGCGATCTGGGCCCAGGAAGGGTTGGAGAGGGAGGGGAAGTAGGCATAGTAGGAGGGAGGAGGGGAGGAGTGGCCGGCCATGGCTGCGGCGGCGGCTGGCCGGCCGGCAGCCAGAGGCGGCGGCGGGTGGAGGGGAAGGGGAAGGAACTAGGCTGCTGATACCATGCTGGAATTAGAGACTCTATTGATTAGGGCTAACCCTAGAAGGGTAGCTATATAGGTTCCATACATGGGCCACATGGGCCTTAGCCTCATGGGCCTAAACACATACTCCAACAGTAGGAGACTTCCTTCGCCTTGCTTGCTCTTGGTCACTTGGTTGGTTGTCAGGCGTCCAGCATGGTACTCTGATTGTGTTGCGAATGTAGTGATCTCTCTGCTTGCCTGGTGACTCTGGAGATGGTTAGATTCCCGTTATTGTGAAATCAAGGTTAATGATCAGATGCTTAGATGTTCACTTGTGTTATCTGATGACGCGGTGCCTGTGGGCTGCGGTGATAACATTCCTTTGCAGACCGGCATCCGCAGTCCTCCAGGTTTGAAGTTCAGTGAATTTGGTCTGATCCTGTCTCCATCGAGTGTACATTTCTGTTTCGATGCTTGGAATTGGAATCCTTGAGCGCTTTCACACAGCACGATCTGAAAAGAGTAGTCTATAGAACTGGCATCAGCTCTGTACAGTATATATGTGTTATCTTTTGGAGCTGTCACTCGCTACATTGCGCATCACAACTTAATTCCACCAATTGCAAATTCGCACGGATAAGTAAAGGGAACAAATGGCCAAAATATCACTCTAATGTTTTGTTTTGGTGTGATTTATTTCTTACTTGATGCTACAGGATTCTCCCATGAACTCGGTTTGCTGAGCTTTTTGATTTGTGTTCTCATTCTGTTACATAACTCCAGAGACTTTGGTTGGCCAAGTTCAGATACAATATTAGTTTCGGCCATGGAGAGCTCAAACATTGCATTGTTTCAATTGTAAATGAGAATCCATAGCTAAAAAATCTGGGCGCGATCAATCTAAGCTCAATGTTTTCCACAAAATTGAACTTTGAGCTCTGTACATTGTCGATCGGTTTGTCTTTTCATAACTATAACTATGTAGATGAGTGTCATGCCATATGGAGAGGGGGTTCTAAAATGAACTTTTCTACCTCTCCATTGGATTGATAGAATGGCAACAAGTTCAGTTTGCTGATGTTTGTATGAGGCAGTTATGTTTCATTTGATTCATGCTTTGTTCTAGTTTCTTGAAATACTGACTATTTGATTATAATGGTTTCATAGAATCCAAATCCTTGTTCCAAATTATGATGGAAAGCTAATTCAGTTTGTTTTCAGGAATCCTCGTCCAGCTTCCACTGCCTAAGCATATCAATGAAGAAAAGATACTGAGCGAGATCTGCATTGAGAAAGACGTTGATGGGTTTCATCCTCTTAATATTGGCAAGCTTGCAATGAAAGGCAGAGAGCCACTGTTCGTACCATGTACGCCAAAGGTATTGGAACAATCGGCACAACATTTCTCTACTCTACAATAGAACACTTTACTCGTGTTGCTGTTTTCACATGTGATTCCTAATCTTAGTATTGTTTTTTCCTTTGAAGGGATGCATGGAGCTCTTGTCAAGGTGCGGAGTTACTGTTAAAGGTAAACGGGCAGTTGTGGTTGGTCGCAGCAACATTGTCGGGCTACCTGTATCCCTGCTCCTTCTGAAGGCAGATGCGACCGTATCTATTGTGCACTCGCGGACCCCTGATCCAGAAAGCATTGTACGCGAAGCTGACATAGTCATTGCAGCTGCTGGGCAGGCTATGATGGTATGTAGCTACCGCAACAAAATTCTCACAGTAAGATGCAATATCCTGCCATCCATTGCCCATTGCTAACTGAGTCGCTGTGCTCTTTTCTTGGTTGTCAGATCAAAGGGGATTGGATCAAGCCAGGTGCTGCTGTTATCGATGTTGGGACAAACTCTGTTGATGATCCTACCCGGAAGTCTGGGTACCGACTTGTCGGCGATGTAGATTTTGCAGCGGTGAGCAAGGTCGCTGGTTACCTGACTCCAGTTCCAGGAGGCGTTGGCCCAATGACGGTTGCAATGCTGCTGAAGAACACGGTGGATGGGGCAAAGCGGGGAATAGTCGAGTAGGGCTTTCATCTCAGTTCTCATTGCTGTACGACCTGTATTGCAAGGATGTGAACTGACTCAGAAAGTGTGTGTTGATGTAGCAATTTGTTCCCCATTCTGGCTGTTTCAGCTACCCAAGAATAAGAATAATAGTCATAGCTGCTTTCCTGTTTAATAAATGCAATGGAAAAAAGTTTGCTGGCTTTGCTGCTGCTCCAAATTACAGGTGACACAAACCTTATGATTTGAAGTTGAAGGGAGGAATGGCCAATAAGGTGGTGGGGGTGTTTATAAATGTAGGAGGAACACATGAAAAATGTCAGGATTTCAATTTCTTAGGATTTCGTTCCTTTGGTTCGTAGGAATAGGCACAAGAAAACTAAAGGAAAAATTCCTTTCCCTTTGGTTCCATAGGAAAATCACAGGAAAAAAGAATCCACTTGTACCACATGGAAAATATCCCACAAGGAAAAAGGATAAGCAAGGGATTAATAGCTGCAGTTGGCCACCTATTGACCTATACCTTATTAGGACAGGATACCTATAATAAGTTCAACAAAAAGAAGCAACACACGGATTGTGTTCTTATGATTCCTTTACAATTCCTTAGTTTTTTCCTACACCCAGCCAAATCCTTAGTTTTTCCTACACCCAGCCAAACACATAGCCTTATGTGATTCCTATGTTTTCAATTCATTAGGTAGGGAAACATAGCATATGCATTCCTATCATATTTCTATGATTTTCCTATTTCTGTGTTTTCTCATTCCTGCATCCTGCATTAAAAAAAAGCCTAAATTAATATTTTTTAAAAAAACAAACAAACTAGAAGAGGCCAACAGTGGAAGGTAGGGAAACCGCCGCCCGTACCTGACTCCAGCAGCGTAAGGTCTCAGGCCTTCCTCCTCCAAGATCCCAATGCTAGCATTAAGGTTTCTACAATTTCCAGAAGAAGACGACAACCAAAGTCGTGAAACTAAGAAGTTTGGCAAAATTTGTGATGGGCGGCAAATTGACAAGTAAAAGCCAGCCTATAATGGCTCTATAGCCCAATACGAGTGACTATTAAACTAAGAAAAAAGTACCCTTTTTGTCCCATGGACTATCACCTTCTATCACGGACTCTAAAACCAGACAAATTGTCTTCTGAAACTCTTAAAACTATTTAAATGACCTCTTTCCTTCAGTTAGAAGTGATTTTAAGGTGATTTCATCATTTTAATTAAACAATTCTAGTAAACACCAGATAAGGTTTTTAAACTAAAAACTATTTCTAAGCTTCTAAAAGTTTAGAAAGATCCTAAAAATATGTTAGGACATGAGAAAGCTAAATAAAATATTTAGAGTTCGTGAAAATATATCAAGAAGTTTCTATAAATTAGATTTAAAACTAGGAAAATATAAAATATCCAAAAAATATATAGCAATTTCCAAAACATTCTAATCAATGTCTTACTGTGTTTAAAAAGCTTCCCACAAAAAAAGGGGATGCAACCGGCATGAATTCATTCAACAGTAGTGTATGTTGCATCCAATCTAGTTGCATCTCATTTTTTGTTGTGGAAAGTTTAAAAAATGCACTTATACATTGTTTAGATTTTTTAGAAATTTTCTAGATACTTTTGCATATCTTTCCTAGTTTTTTAGATCTAAATTTAATTTTTTTGAACCTTCTAGGTATATTTTCACGAGCTTTAAATATTTCATCGAGGTTTCTCCTCTCCCAATATATTTCTAAGAAATTTTTTTAAGCTTAGAGATATTTTTTCATGGTTTAGGCAACTTACAGACGATTTTGATCGAATTAATTTCGGTAATGCTGTTTACAGGTCATCCGTCCGTCCGGACAGACCCCGTATAAGTCGCCCGCTCGTTTTGCGCCTCGCCCACCCCGCGCCGTCCCTGCCCGCATCGCCCGCTCGCTCAGCGCGCTGTGCGCCTCTGCTCCGGGACGGACCCCGCCGCTCGCTCACGTCGTGTGCCCCCGCCCGGACTAGCGCCTCCCGGCGCGTCCACGCTCCATCCGCCTGCCTCTGCCCCTGCCGAGGTCCGTGCCGCCAACGAGATCTACACCAGCGACCTCCACGCCATGTCGCGGCATCGACGTCCACGCCAGCATTGAGCTCCGCGTCGACGAACCTCTATTCGTTCAAGCAGTAAGTAGATACTACGCTGGAAGCGTATGTTGCAATAGTATTCAAGTGTTTCAGATGTTTCAAAGGTATGTTGCAAGTGTTGTATATCAATGTTGCAAAAGTAGATCGGGATGTTTGCACATGTTGTATTGGCTATACATGATTGTTTTAAGTGTTTCATCTGTTTCAGATGAATGTTGTAAGCGTTTTATCTGGATATTATATATACATGCATGTTGCAAGCATATGTTTTAAAGTGTTTTCAAGTGTTTCATACGTATGTTTGAGAATGTTTCATCTGGATATTGCATATGTTTGCAATGGTTTCCAAATTTTTTTCGGACGTTTTCACAAGTGTTTCAGACGCTTGTTTTAAGTGTTTCATTTGTCTTCTTTTGTATGTTATAACTGTTGCATCTGGATGTTTTGAAAATAGATTGGGTGTTGCACATGGGATGCACGTGGGAAGCGGCTGGCGGCACGGACGACGTTCGGGGCGATGTGGGCAACGTTCGGAGCGGCGCCGGCACAATGCTGGTGCGCTCCCTCGCAAGCCCGATATGTTATACGCTCATTTATTCCCTCTGCGCGGGAGTGCCCGGACGCTAGGTTCGAATTAATTTTGAAGACCGCTCAACTAACCTGCTGCCCACGAGGTGCACGAGGTCTTCATCCCTTCAGTCTTGCGGTTATTTTTTATTTCTCTCTCATAAATAATAAATAATATAACGGGTGCGCTCTGTTTGCTAGTGCAGATGAACGTAGAGCTCATACTTGACTTATGTTCCTAAAATAGACGTATTTGAGATTAAATTTTGGTTTATGAGGAGTCTTACATCTTACATATAATCTCGTTTTAAGTGGAGTTTTACATCTTACATGTAGGTGGAAAAAAAAATCTTGGCGGAAATTTTGCCTCTTTATTATTAGGTATAGATTTTTTGTTTTTCTTCCCACTCAACAATCTCTTACGTTATATCTTGTCGTAAAAAAATAATCTCTTACCATAGACCGCTGATAGTTTTTCAAACAAAAAACTAAAACGTGTAGCATTTTTTAAAGTTATCTCTAGGATCAACTGACAAGAATTGAAGGTGGTGGTAAGGTGGCTCTCTAAACTCAGTCAGGTGTGATTGCCAAGGTTTCTCTTCTCGAGGCATCTATCGTCGATCGTCGTCGTCACTCTCGCTCACTTGCCGCCGAGGCCGCGATGGCGCAGGTCATCGACGGCGAGGCCATCGCCGCCGACATCCGCCGCGAGGTCACGGCCGAGGTCGCCGCGCTGTCCTCCGCCCACAGCATCGTAAGCCTCCTCTTCCCTCCTGCCGTCGGTTCGTTCTGTCTTCTGTCTTCTTGACCTCGCCTCGGGAGTGACGACGCGGAGATGGCCGGTGTTCTGCTCGTGCTCGCTCACTCCGTCACTCGCAGGTGCCGGGGCTGGCGGTGGTGATCGTGGGGAGCTGGAAGGACTCGCGGACCTACGCCGACATGAAGTGCAACGCCTGCACCGACGTCGGCATCCGCTCGCTCCTCGTCGACCTCCCCGAGGACACCTCCGAGGCCGCGCTCGTCGCCGAGGTCCACCGCCTCAACGCCGACCCCGCCGTCCACGGTATGCGCATGCCGCCCCTCCTCCTTGCTTGATTTCTCTTCTTCTCCTCTGTTGCTGGAGAAAATTTCCTATTTGACACCGAAAATAATGCTCCTCTCTTATTTGGCACTGAAACTAAAATTCTTTCCTATTTGACATTTCAGTCAGTTCAGACAGCTAACGGTGTTAGGTCCTAGGAGAAATGTCTGTTTTACCCCTATACTGTATAACTCCTGTAAGCTCCAGTAGTGCAGAATGGGGTTGATCGGTTACCTGCAGAAAGTCTTAAGCAGCATAGCACTGGACGATTTTTATATTTAAATCCTTTTTAATAAATATTTCAATATTAACCGCACCAGAAAATAATTTGCATCTGGTAGCCCTTTTTGGTCGCGTCATTCCCAATGGCGCGACCAAATAACATAGTCGCATATGCGTTGGCGTGACAAGATACGGCATATTCGACGGCGTTTCCAACATGAAAAAGTTTGTCGCGCCACCCCTATTGGCGTGACAGTACAGTCTTGTCGCGCACCGGGAATGGCGCGACAAGACTGAATTTTTGAAAAATCATAACTCTTCAATACGACGTCGGAGGAAGATGATTTTTATATGAAAATTGTAGCTCTCGATGAGATCTACAACTTTGTAGTTTTGAGTTTTTTTGTTTGACGACGTTAAGATGCTCAAAAAATTATATAAACTTTCAGCATCAAAAAGGGCATTTTGGTCTTTTGCTGTTGCCTTACTTAGCCAACTAACGGTAGTTGCTAACAAAGCTGACGGAAATGTCAAATAGGAAAGGAAAACTCGAAGGGAGGACATATAGAAAAGAATTTTAGTTTCAGTGTCAAATAGGAGAAGAGCATTATTTCTAGGATCAAATAGGAAATTTTCTCCTGTTGCTGGCAGTGGCACTGTCTGGGTAGCATGCAGAAGAACACATGTTCGGATGCTCCCATTGTAAGCTTAATTGATGGCCTGAGGATAGTCGTCACAAAGTTCCCTGATCATGGGTTTGAGAAACCGACACAAGTTCTTCTTTTTTTTTTAGAAAGCCACGTGACGTACTTTATTGATTATCAAATAAAATTACATCGTTCACCAATTTTTTAAAAATAAAACTAGGGGGTGCATCATGGTTCGGGAAACCGACACGAGTTCTTCTGTGTGCCTGGATTATTGGGGACGGACGACGTTCCACTCCGATCCGTTGAGCTGCAGACGTAACCCCTCCGTCCCTAAATAATCGTCGTTTTTCTTTCCGAGAAACAACTTTACTAAATGTATAAAAAATATTAGTATTTATGGTATAAAATTAATATCATTAGATAGATCGTTGAATCTATTTTCATAATAAATTTATTTAAAAATACAAATATTGTATGTATTTTTTATAAATCAAATCAAACTTACGGCACAGAAATCAAAAGCGACAGTTATTTAGGGATGGAGCGAGTAGTTATTTTTGCTTATGGGTCTTGCCTACAAATCTACAGTTGATGGACATGGACAGAGTTCCGTGTCTCGAAAGAGAGGAGACGAATGAATGATGAGATGCTTAGATGGTCACTTCACTCGTGGTGTAGTACAGTACTGGTATCTGATGATGCTAGGGGCTGCAGTGTGATTTCTTTTTGCTTCGACATCATAGTCCTTGCACCTCCAGGTCAGTCCACTGGATTTGGTCCATCGTGTCATTGTCGAATAGGATTGGCCGATTGGGTGAGAAGTTGGATCACAAGGGAGTAGGGGCCACGTTTGAACCCAGCTTGCTAGCTAACAATTAGCAACTAAGAATTATTAGCAACAGTAGACCCAAACATGCTAATATAATGCCAAAACTTGTGCTAGTGACTAATAGAAATTAGGAATGTGAAGGTTAAGATCCTGTTTGATGGAGAAGGACTTGTTTGGATTGTTAGTCAGCTAAATTTAACCAAAATTAGTCCTATAATAATAGGTAGGGTTTTTTTGCGAAGCTATAATAGGTAGGTTAATTTTTAGCCCCCAGTCCTAGCTGATCCAAATAACCCCTAATTATCCATTGGTTATTAGCTAGAGCTAATTGTTAGCTGATTGGGTGTTTGGGACTGCTTCATAAACTCCACCATGGAGCAACTCCATAAAAAACTGGAGTTTGTAGAGTACCTCTTTAGGTGCTCTCACAACTCCACCATTTTCCCTCGAATAAAGTGTATAGAGCTGAAACCGTTTGACTAAAAAACGTAGAGCAGAATAGTCCCAAATAAATAATTAGCTAGCTAAAGTTTAGTCCGTATTGTTTAGATCCAAGGGACTAATAGATAGTACTATTCCCACATAAAGACGTTTATGCCCCTTGGTCCCTAGCACATGCGGGAGGGGCGTTTTAGACTTTTTCGGGAATGGTTGCTCCTATTAGTCCCAATTAGTTGGGTTTGGCCAACTAATGGACTGACAACTAGCCGGAGGCTTGGATAACAAAAAAAATAGCCTAGCTATTAGCAGGCTACTTGTTTGGATCCTTGGAGTCTAAAAGTTATTCAGTTAGTTGTTAGTCATATGGATCCAAGCATGGTGTGACAAGTGCCAAAAATTAATAGATCAAAATATGAAAGGACCTAAACGATGCCTAGAGGGGGGAGGGGGGGTGATAAGGCTATTTATGAAATTAGACATGGAAAAAAATACAAAGCAATTGTAACTGGGCACTACAGAACCGACCTAACTGGCTTGGCTGCTTGCTGTGCTAGAACCGGCCTAGCCGGTTTGCCTGCTCCCTGTGTAGAACCTGGCCAGTTTCCTCGGGGACCCTACAAGAAATATGTTAGATGCTGATTTTTGCCTCCTTCTCTTCCTCTCAAGTAAAACCAAGTGTTGTGGGATATGTTTGGTACAAGTTTGCCTTGCACAATATGTTTCTGCAACCAAAAACACAACAGCCGAGTAGACACAAATGGTGGCTCACAAAATATGAGATAAATATAATGAAAAATGAGAGTGAGCCAAACCAAACAGAGGAGACGCAGTAATTTGTTTGACCGAAGTTCGGGCCTCCCTCACCAAAGTGAGTCGTACGTCTCCGTTGTGGAAGCCGCTGAGGACCCAACAAAGGTCAACTCATGGCCGGGTCCAAAACGACCTCTTTCCACCTTTCCATTAAGGTGTCTTGTTTCCTTTTTCAGTGGGAAGACTAGCCCTTATAAACTTCTGACCATGCACCACAATTGGTGACTCACCGGTGACTACTAAGGTCGTCTAGGAGCAAAGCTCCAAGAGTAACAAATGCCTCACATGAACTAGCGGTCACCAAAAGTGCTCAAGGGTTGCTCAACTCAGATTTTGTCCACACACAAAATCTCACGAGGCTCAGTTTGCTCTCCAATTCAATGGATGTGTCTAAATGCACTCAAATCCCACAAAGGATGAATTGGCTCTCTATAGGCTTTGCTAGTTGAAGGGTCGAGATGGCGGACTAGAGGGGGGTGAATAGTCCTTTCTAAAAATAATCGCGTCGGCAAACCAAAACAAATGCGAAAATAAAACTATCGGTCTAGCCAAGACTACACCCCTCTATCTAAGTTCACAAGCACCTCACAAAGATCCTAATTATGTAACTAAGGTGCTTTCCTTAGCAAGAGCTCTCCTAAACAATTCTAGAGCAAGGTCGCACAAACCTATGCACTAGTACTTTAGCAATGCCGGGTAGCTCCTACACAATTCTAGTAAGCAAAAGCACGAAGCCACCTATGCTCACTAGCAATGCTCAATGGCAAGGCAACTAATGCCAAACTAGAGAGCGCAAATTACTTAGCTACACAAACTAAGAAATATGACTAACAAGGTTATACAAACCAAATTAGCCACGCAACGAGAGCTACTTCTATGCTACACAAGCAAGAAGGTAACTAGCTAACTACACAAGCAAACTAGTTACATGAGCAACTACACAAGCACAAGTATATGAATGTAAATACAAGCTTGTGAATCGAAAGCAAACCACCGAGAAGATGTACACAATGTTGACACGGCAGTTTTTCACCGAGGTTCACTTGGCTGCCACCAAGCTAGTCCCCATTGTGGCGATACACCCACTTGATGGATCACGAGCTAATTGACTATCAAGAGTCAAACCCTCAGCGGGTGCCATAGATCCACTCTCAAGATGAGGATCCTCAAAGCCATGAGCTTTACTAGAGTTGCTCTTCGCGATCCCCGCGGGGTGAGCACAATCCCCCTCACAAATCCTCCTCCGGAGCCACGCACAATCTCCACGCGTGCTTCAACGGAGTCACAAGCCACCAAGCCGTCTAGGAGGTGGCAACCTCCAAGAGTAACAAGCACCACCGGCTTACAATTCGATCACCTAGTGCCACTCGATGCAATCCTCACGATGCAACGCACTAGAATCGCTCTCTCACTCGATCGGATGATCACTATCAAGCTCAAGTGAGTTAGAGGGCTCCCAAGCACACCAACACAAGCCACCAAGGCCTAAGGGTGCTCAGCTGCCGGCCATGGCCGGCCACAATATCTATTTATAGCTCCACAACGAAATAGAGCTGTTGTACCCCTTCACTGGGCACAACACGCGTTGACTGGACGCGCCGGTCGAACTGACCGGACACGCTGCACCACGTCCGATCACCCTGCGCCGTCCACGTGTCCTCCGTATTCAACCGCGGCCGCCCGATCCTCCAACGGTCACTATGCGCCAACGGTCAAACGCAATCGACCGGACGCGCCACTTGAACGACCGGACGCGCCGATCGCACAGCGCCTGCGCACACGACGCACCGACCAGACGCGCTCCTCACAACAACCGGACGCGACAGTGCCAGCGTCCGGTTGTGGTCCAGAGAGCTCCCATCGCGACCAGACGCGTTCGATCGCGTGTGACCGGACGCGCAGCGCGTCCGATCAGCTCTTCGCCACACACTACTCCTCTGGGTGCCCGACCGGACGCTCTGGTTCCACGAGGGACCGGACGCGCCGGTTGCAAACCCTAACACCCGCGCGCCTGACTGCTGCGTTGAACTGACCGGACGCGTCCAGTCAAACCGTGACCGCGTCCGGTGCAGCGTCCGATCACCCTGGTGACCTCCGTTCGCCTCCGTTTCTTTTTCGACTTCCAGCGTAGTGGAAAATAGTCGTTTCAACTCCTCGAAAACGCCTGAATCCCGCCTCACAAGCTCGGCGGGAGGGAGAGAGGGACCCAAACCCTCTCTACCGCTCAAACTCCGTCGCCTTCGCAATTGTGCCAACACCACCATGTGATCAACAACATGTGCAAGTGTGTTAGCATTTGCACGAACATTTTCTTCGAAGGAATTAGGCACTCAACTTGCCTCGCCACTCGATCCTAACACGTATGCAAAGTTAGATCGCTCAAGTGGCACTAGATGACCGATATGCAAATAAGTTTGCCCCTCTTAATAGTACGGCCATCTATCCTAAACCCGGTCATCATCTTCTCTACACACCTATGACCGGTGAAATGGAAAAGCCCTATAGGTTATACCTTTGCCTTGCGCATTCCATTCCATCTCCATTGATGTTGATGCAACACACGCACCAACCAATCACCAAATGATATGATCCACTTCATATCATCACGTGACCGTATTGGTTCATCGATCTTGACCTCACTTGCTCTTCACCGTTGTCTCGGTCCTTCGACGCCAAGCCATCACACAACTTGTCCTTCACCCTAGCAACCGGTCCATCAAGCCAAGCCTCATCTTGATCTTCTCCACCTTGGTCACATGACTCCATGTCATGTCTCATGAGCAATAGGCTCCTTCATGACATCATCACATGTGGACTGATTTTTTGTGTATCTCACATAAACACAATTAGTCCACCTAAGGTTGTCACTCAATTACCAAAACCAAACAAGGACCTTTCACTAGTTGGTATGGATGTGGAAAAGCTTCAGCAACCAACCCAAGGCAGCGGGAGAGAGTTTAAATAGCAAACTCCCAAAAACTAGTCGTTGGGTTGTCTGGTCAGTCAAAACTGGCCTGGCCAATTTGGGAACCGGCCTGGCTGGTTCTACAGACCAACTAGCCGTTGGAGGATAGCCAAACTTCCCTGGACGGTTTAGGAACCGGCCTGGCCGGTTCTACAGCATTGCACACCTCCAAAACTCTCTCTCCAAAATTCAGGTTTTTCGGCTTGGGTTTGTTTTGAGCACTTCTAGGTCACATATAATATATTGTGTTGCATCCCTCTTGATAAATGTCGCTTCCATAATTTTGATCATTTGAAGGCTTCCAACACCATCCATGTATCGAGTTGAGTTTCCTTGAGCTGTGACTCTGAATTAATCAAACCATTTGATCAAGATTCCATATATCAATCAAAGTCACTCTTTTCAATTATTTGATCCTTCACATCAACATGACCTTCAAAGCTTGATTAGTACCTCGACTAAATGCAAGTACTTTATTCTTCACCTTAGCTAGGTTCTTCGGCCGCCAAGCCGTCATTTGCCCTTCACCTTTTCTTAGTACCTCGAAGCCTTTCCTTGATATCTTCACCTTCTCAAGTCATCAAGTCACATCTTGCTTTGAATCAACAGCTAAGCTCACAATATATCTATTTCATTTGTATTGATGTCTTCATCATTTTGATTTTGATTGATCAAGCTTCAAGAGTGAGACCATTCCATATGCAAACCTCTATGTCTCATTTATGATTGATGCATATAAGCTTGTCAATTTATTTTGATAATATGCCTCGGGCTCATTTCTGATTTGTATGCCATGTGCTATATTTGAGCCCAAATATAATACAACACACTTAGGACTTATACCTATGAATACCTGCAGGTCTCATGTAACACATTAGTCCCTTAATTATGTTGTCATTCAATCTACCAAAATCCACTTAGAGGCTAGATGCACTTTCAAAATAGGACATAGGCGAGTAGTAAATGGGTGGCGCTAGGCTGAGCGTGGTGTCCGATGGTTTAGTGGATTAGCTCGGCGTGTAAGTTTTGGAACTACTTTGGATAAGAACTCTCTCTTCTAGCACAACTTACCCTAATACTTCTTCCAAGACCGCCTTAGTGTAAGTGCAATCAAGCCCTAATGTGAGTTTTGGTGATAACAACCACATAATTAGAGGACTAATGAGATTTATCAAGTTGACAAGCAGATGAGCAATCAATGAGGATACTAAGTGATTTCTGGAGCCCCCAATTACAAAAGGATATGGTTGTAGACTCAATGGATGTTTAAATTCATTTTATATTTTGAAATTGAGCTAGTTCATTAGCTTGTTTTTCCATAACCATCAATAGATGAGTATTATCCAATGTGGAGTAGTTTTTTTAGAAATGAAGTTGTGTCTAGCTCCTCTTGGGTTCCTAGAAAACCAACAAGTTAAGTTCCCCTTCAGTTCCTTGAAAGCCTACATCATTAGTTTGCAGTGATGCAAGTACAAGCCACATGCATCTCGTTTCAATTGACTGATTCGTGTCTATTCTACTTATATTTAATACTTATTGTTTGAATGCAAAAGAATCAAATCCTTGTTCCAAATTATGAAGGAAACTTATTGACTTTGCAACTATGTGCTATCATTCCAGGCATCTTTGTCCAACTTCCATTGCCTAAGCATATCAATAATCAGAAGATACTAAATGAGATCCATGTTGAGAAAGATGTTGAAGGGTTTCATCCTCTCAATATTGGCAAGCTTGCAATGAAAGGCAGAGAACCGCTATTCATACCATGTATAGCAAAGGTATATTGCTATTATTATTAATGAAGGCCCCAAATGGAGACGTCCACGTAATTCCACAACAAACATGCTAGAAACAAATCTTAGCAATTTTCACAAAAATCAGAAATATCAACAGCTATCAAGGTAGTCTCAAATATGTTTGACAAAAACAATGATTCAATCCATTTGTTTTGTATAAAAATGCGCATATTTTCCCATTATGAAAAATAATATAAAGTAGCACCCTATATCTACATCTAAATTACTCAGCGGTGTCACTATGAAAGATAAAATAGCCCCTAAATTTGCATGTAAATCGTATGTCGTTATAAAAGATAATATAAAGTAGGGGTAAGTCCTACTTAGGTCATCAAACTATTGATTGAGTTTATTTTCCTCATAAAACTCCAAAACTAGGAATCTTGGGCCAACAAAGTAGCAAAAAAGGACAAATCTGGCATCTAGCTAGTTTCAAAGGTATTTCCATTTCCTAAATAACGACAATAAAATCTGGTTTGATCTCTAAAAATTCACAAGTGAAATTCACTTTAAATTATAAAACTAGTACCAGATTTTTTCTTAAGATATAATTTATTGTCAGTGCTCTATTTGCATAATCTTACTTGTTTCTATTTCTAGTGTTTTGTTGCTCGCAGATGTGCCTATTATTTATTTAAATTGTCATTTCATCCTTTCCTTTATGTTGTTTGCATCATTAGTTGATTGCAAGATGTTTGAGCCCCTTGTTGTTATGAAACCTATTACCTAATCATATGATGAACATAAAATTAGACTCTAACCATGAAAATTCTTAAATGGGATCTTTATGAATGGAGCATGCCATCAGGGAGGTTGGTGTCATCTTCTAGATTTTCTACGCACTCAGCCATCCATAGGATTCTCTTAGATGATCTCAGGGTCTAATATAACGCAGAAATGATAATTTAATTAAATAAAAAGCACAATTACAAGCAATAAAATACTAGGAACATGAACAAATAAGACACAAATAATTCCAAGTAAAGACGAACATGTAGATAATAGTTTTTTAGAAAAAAAATATATCATTACCATATTTGTTTTGATTTAAAACGAATCACTTATGAATATTAGAGAGGAAACCAGATATTTTTTATTTCCAGAAAACGAAAAACCCACCTTTGAACTAGTTCGATGGCCAAATTTGTCTAGTTTTGATAATTCGATAGCCAAATGTTTCTGGTTTTGAAGTTTCGAGGACGGAAACAAACTCAAAATATAGTCGGATGACCAAAAATAGCCTTCTCACTACAAAGTAAGCCCCCTAAATTTGCATCTAGCATCTCAACCATTCTAAAACATAATGTAAATTATTCACCTCTGCTATTACAAAATATGATCTAAGCAGCCTTGTAAATCCACGTCTAAATTACCAATTCTCTAGCATTATTAAAATATAAACTAAAATGTCTGATCAAATTTACTTCTAAATTATCTTATATTATAGTAAATCAAATAACCATAAAGTACGCCATTTTTTTTTCTGATTCCACTTGCGATTAGAATCGATTTTTTTTTTCCTTTGAAGGCATGCGTGGAGCTCCTGTCACGGGGCGGGGTCAGTGTCAGAGGCAAAATCGCAGTTGTGGTTGGCCGCAGCAACATCGTCGGCCTGCCTGTGTCGCTGCTCCTTCTCAAGGCCGATGCGACTGTATCCATTGTGCACTCACGGACCCCTGACCCAAGAAGCATTGTACACCAAGCTGACATAGTCATTGCAGCCGCTGGGCAGCCTATGATGGTATGTACTATGTATGTATGTACCTCCCCACAAGTTTGATGCTCGCAACATCCTGTGTAATCCATGGCGGATGAGTCTTCTCTGCAGTTGAGTCACTGGTAAGTGGGTCTGATTTGGCAGAGGAGCCGGCATTGCTCACGGTTTCATGTTCTTGGTTTGTCATCAGATCAAAGGGGATTGGATCAAGCCAGGTGCCGCGGTCATCGATGTTGGGCACATAGTCAGTGCAGCAGCTGAGCAGGATGTATGTACACACATGCAGCAGCTACCACAACAAAATCCTCATAGTTTTGGTGCAAACCATCTCCCAGTGCTTACTGACTACTGAGTCACTTGCTCTGTGTGCTCTTTTCTTGGCTGTTCTCAGATCAACAGCAACGGAAATCTGATCAAGCCAGGTGCTGTGGTCATCCATGATGCTGACACCGACTCTGTTGACGATGACCCTGCCGAACCTGTCGGCGATGTCAACTTCGCAGAGGTGAGCAAGGTCGCCGGTTTCCTGACTCCAGTTCCAGGAGGCGCTGGCCCCATGATGGTGGCGATGCTGCTCAAGAACACCGTAGATGCCGCTAAGCAGGGCCAGGGAATATGCAAGGAAGCCAAGTGACTCACAAATTGTGTTGGTGTAACGTTCTCTTACTGTTCCCCATCTTGGTTGTTTCAACTTGGCCAAGAATAACAACAGTAGCCATACTGATGTCCTGGACTCCTGGTTAATAAATGCAATGAAAAAAAAACAGGTTGCTGGCTTTGTTTCTGTTCCAAATTACAGGTGAGGAAAAAAAACTTTTGATTTGAAGCACCAAAAAATATAATTCACAATATGTCGCGGCCTGATTCATCAGCATAATGCATTGGGATTCAAGGGATTCCAATGACTGTAACAAGTGGCTCTCTTACCAACCCGACTGAAACATTCACATCAGTATAAACTGTAATGCTGCAATGTCATTCTCCCCCTAATTGATTTTTGCCTCAATTGGATGTCAAAAGATGATATCAACGCCTAAAATTTCCCTCTTAGGGTCTACTCAATCTGTTCTTCAGCTCTAGAACAAAATCCTTCCTATCAACCTCGTATTCCTGGTTGGCTTCAACATCCTTCAACTTCACACTTCCTTTCTGCAGCTCGGACTCGCCGACCAGCACCATCCACGGAATGCCTGATTGCAAGGCATACTTGATATGGTTCGCCACCCTGGTAGTGAGCTTGAACTCTGCCTTTATCCCAGCATTCCACAGCTCGCTCACGAGCTCGGCAGCTAGTGTAAGGTCCTTCCCCAGAATTGACACCAGCACCTCTGTCTCTGTAGGCCGGATCTTCTACAGTTCAAGAAAAATTTATTAAGTTGCTACAAGTACCCTTGAAAGAAGAAGGATAAAATGATAGAGCGCTCAACTACCTCATTTTTTTCTTTCTCCTGTTGCTCCATGATTGCAAAGACTCTCTCAATTCCAAGGCTCACACCAACAGCAGGGATTTGCTTCCCGCTAAACATACCCACAAGGTTGTCGTACCGACCACCAGCCGCGATGGAGCCAACCTGTTGCCAAATATGGTTAGTACAGGAATTGACTAAAATGGTCTTCAGCTCTTTGAGAGTCAGAAAAGGGTGTGCGTAACTGCGTATGTGATGACAAATAGTAAAAAGACATACCAAACGTTGGATACATACTACCAATGAGACTTTTTTTAAAAAAAAAAACTATGTATTGAGTTGAAGGATAATAACAATATGCTTTAAGAAGATCCAGAGTACTGACGAATTAACTTGAACATCCATGTGCAGTACAACAACAACAACAACAACAACATAGCCTTTTGTCCCAAGCAAGTTGGGGTAGGCTAGAGATGAAACCCAAAAGAGACGAGAAACAGGGAGACATATAAAGGGACATAAAGGGCACAAGACAAAAAGAGGTCACGGTTCAGGCGCGTTGATTGCCAATCTCCAAGCGCTCCTGTCCATAGCTAAATCCTTGGAGATATTCCACTCCTTAAGATCTCTCTTAACGGACTCGTCCCAAGTTAGTTTAGGTCGACCTCTACCGCTCTTTACATTATCGGCCCGCTTTAGAACTCCACTACGCACTAGCGCCTCAGGAGGCCTCCGTTGGACATGTCAAACCATCTCAACCAATGTTGAATCAATTTCTCCTCAATTGGTGCCACCCCAACCCTATCCCGAATATCGTCGTTCCGGACTCTATCCCTCCTTGTGTGCCCACAACACCAACGCAACATACGCATCTCTGCTACACTCAATTGTTGGACATGTCGCCTTTTTGTAGGCCAACACTCAGCACCGTATAACATCGCCGGACGAATCGCCGTCCTATAGAACTTACCTTTCAGCTTCTGAGGCACCCTTTTGTCACAGAGGACGCCAGAAGCTTGACGCCATTTCAACCAGCCGGCTAAAATTCTATGCCTAACATCTTCATCAATGTCTTCATCCTTTTGTAGCATCGACCCTAAATACCGAAAAGTATCCTTCTTGGCCACCACTTGCCCATCGAGGCTAACGTCTCCCTCCTCATGCCTAGTCGCACTGAAATCGCACCTCATATACTCGGTCTTAGTCCTACTAAGTCTGAACCCTTTCGACTCTAACGTGTGCCTCCATAGTTCTAACTTCCTATTAACCCCTGCCCTACTGTCGTCAACTAGCACCACATAATCAGCAAAGAACAAACACCAAGGGATATCACCTTGTATGTCCCTTGTGACCTCATCCATCACCAACAACAACAACAACAACAACATAGCCTTTTGTCCCAAGCAAGTTGGGGTAGGCTAGAGATGAAACCCAAAAGAGACGAGAAACAGGGAGACACATCCATGTGCAGTGATAAGTAATTATTTCTAACCTGAGCTGCACCCTTGAAAACGGCTTCATATATGACACCAGTGTAGTAATCAAGGCCCCTGGCCAAACTTAAATCAAAAACTATCTTGTCTATAGCATTTGCTTTATCCAGAGCCTTGAACAATATCTCCAGCTCATTCAGTGCAGCAACAGACCCTTCATTATTTATAAACTTGCTGCCCTCCTTTCTCAACTCCATCAAAACTTCCAACGGGGGTCCTCTAGTCTTCACTAAATTGCCAATTTCGTCTGCAGTTTCATTTGATATACCTTTCTCATCCACCTAATCGAACATGAAAAACAATTAGGACTATGGTCAACATAACTACAACTCGTTAAGGTGGCATGATAAAACAGAATTATAATGAGCCATCAGCCAAAACCTATTCAGATGCTTACCAGTTCCTTCTTCACCTGTTCGAACGTTTGCTTGTCCAGCTTGTCAATACTCGAGCAAACTGTTCTGAACTTTTGAGGAGGCACACCACAAATCTCCAACATTCCATCAAGCAACTTTCTGTGATTTAATTTTATCTCATATGTGCCTATATCCAGCTGATTCAATAATTCAGTCAAAACTTTGATGACCTCAAAATCCGGTTCCATAGGTTCATATACACCGGCAATGTCGAAGTCACATTGATAGAATTCTCGGTACCTTCCCTTAGATGGATTATCTCTCCTATATACTTTCGCTATCTGGTATCTCTTCAGTGCACTTATGCTATTCATGGCAACGTACCGGGCAAATGGAACAGTCAGATCATACCGCAAAGAGCAAAGCTCACCACCCTGCATGTTATTTTAACAGTAAGACATCAAACCTTAATTATGAGGGCATCATCTAAGGAAAACACTGCAACAAATGAATAGGCTGAGTGTCCCAGATACTGGCAATAGTATCATTAGCCTTCTGCATAATCTAATCTATAGAAAAAAGCAAGTACATGACAAATCAAAGCATGAACATGAATTTTCTGCCAAGTAATACCTGTTCACCAAGCGAAAATGTAAGGGGACACTGAAACAATACCTGATCAGCCAAGTCATATATCAACTTTGAGTCTTCACCATATTTGCCCATAAGGGTTTCTCTCAGCTCAAATACAGGTGTATCAAGCGCAGTAGCACCGTGCATCTTGAATACACTAGTTATAATTGAAAATGCTCGCTCCCTTATCGCCATTTGCTCTTTCCCAAAGTCACGTGTACCCTAACAGGAGTAAGCATAAACATTTAGAAAAAATGAGGAAAGGGAACAACATTACAATCTGAGTACCACTAATCAGACCATATAAATAAAACAGCACCGTCCACGAATAATATGATTCTCACCTTAGGAATTTTAGGCAATCTCCTGACTTCATTGCTCTCAACAATCTCCTTTACCTTCTCCACAAGGAACTCCAAACCAGGACATTTGGGATCAAATAGCAATGAGAGAGAGGTTGCCCACTCTGCAACCGATGCAGAATTCACGGAAGCAATAGCACTTCCATTTGTCACATGGTCCCTAAGCAGCATCAGCACAGCAGAAGTACCCTTCCCCAAAGTTTTCTTCTTCTTGCTCTTCTTGTCACCCTTTCCTTTGTCCCCACCAGCCTGTGGCTTCTCAGTTGAACTGGGTGCTTCATTCTCAACAGCAGCTTGAGGCTTCTCAATTGAACTGTCTGATTCAATTACGGCCATGGCCACAGCTGCTTCCCAGGCAAGAAAGTCCCTGAACTTGAGCAAGTGGTTGTACACTCCCTTCAAGACCGACACAGCATCTGAATCAATCAAAACCTTGTCAAGCATTCCCTTCAAATCATCCACGCTAACGCCACCAGTAAGCTTCTCCCGAAGCTCAGCATCAGCAATGCTCTCCGCACAGAGCCTTGCCCGGGCGACGCTCAGCTTGCACAGTGCCTGCACTGCTCTAGCGAGCTGCGTGGCCAGCACCACCAATGCCTCCTCCTTTCCCTCACCGGTTTGACCGGCATCCCTCTTCCCCAATTTCACAGGCGCGTTGAGCTCGATGCGCACCAAGGCGTGCAGCGCCCGCACCGCCTGGCGGAAGATCCCGTTCAGGGCGGGCACCTTGGCGAATGTAGCGGTGGCGGGGGCACCCCCGGCACTGCCGACAAGCTTGGAGCCAAAGACGAGCACCTTGATGTCGGCGGCGACGTCGGCCTCGTCCTTGGCGGAGAGCCCGTCGCCGGAGGCCGGCACGTCGAAGGCCGCGGCGGCGTCCCCGCGCGCGGCCTCGCACGACAGCGCGGCGACAGCGTCGGCGACGCGGGCCAGCGGCGCGACGCAGCAGTCGATCAGCGCCGCGAGCGCGACGGCGGCGGGCGCGGACGCCGCGGCCACCGCGGCCTCGTCGCGGGAGCCCAGCGGCAGCGCGGCGGCGAGGTCGAGCGAGCCCGCGAGGCGGGCGGCCGTGGCGGCGGTGACGAGCGCGGAGGCGGAGTCGGACGCGGTCAGGACCAGCTTGTTCAGCAGCACCGCGGCGGCGGCGCGGGACTCGGCGGGCGCCAGCGACGCGATGGCGGCGGCGAGCGGCGCGGGGGTCTCCTGCGGCGAGGGCGCGCGGGTCGAGAGCGACTTTTGCGCGGATGGGTCGATGCCCGGGGCGACGAGTCCGAGCGAGAGCGCGTAGACGGCGGCCGGCGACAGGGCGGCGCCCTTGCCGCCGAGCATGACGGTGGCGGCGGCGGCGGCGGCGGAGGTGGACGCCATTGGGGGCCGATGCTAAACCCTAAGCTAAAATTATGGTTTGTGTAATAAAAATCACCCTCCAACAGTCCCCTTGTTCAACATCCTGTGTTTAGTGCTATCCTAAATTATCCCCCCTCTCCCTCTCCTCTCAAATTTGAGATGTCATGTTGTCCACCAGTTAGTGACATTAGATCAAAACAGCTCATAGATACTGATCAAACAAACCGGGCACAGTACCATTAGACTGCAAGGTTGTAGCATTGCTGACCCTAGATCAAGATTTCACTGTACACATGCTATAAATAAATTAGCTAAAGAAACAGTGTGACACTATTCTTTGTAAAATAAACCTACCTAGACTTGCAGTTAATTTATTTATAGATTATATGGGAAAGGCAAGTCAGTCCACCATCAATCACCAATAATAAAAATAAAAATAATAATAAGATATGAACACCAGAATCTTGCCTTCGTTACAAAAAAGAGGATACACATTAATAAGGGTGTGCTTTGCCATATAAGTTGCTACATGCATACGATACATGATTCAGGAAAGTTATATGCATAATGAAAATTTAACAGTGTGGCAGTGGCACAGTAATGCTGTGCATCGCAGAAATCCTAGCCTGAAGTGTCCTGTCATACAAGCACTGTGGACATTCAAGCAAGACATCATACTGTAGGGATATGCTAATATCTCTGTTGGTTTCATAATGATGTGAGCTTGGCACGGATATTCTAGTTATTCGTGTCAGTTTTATAGTATATATAAACCTCGGTATAAATGTGGCCACTTGTGTGCTTCACTATCACGACTGTTTATTTGTCATTGAACCGGATCTTTTCCTTTCAGGCAAGTGAGCATGTGGTGTAACAAAGGGCAAGGTAAATAAAGAGAGTAGTAATACTTGACGACATTTCCCTTTCTTTTACTAAAGTGTAGAAGAGATCTCCTCTCACAGGTAGCGGTCCTTCAGTTTTTCTACTTTGATTTGATGCTTTGTGCTTTCATCAACCACGAGGTCTTTTTTTTTGTTCTTTTTGATAAATTCAGCAGCCACGAGGTTGGGTGTCGGATACCTTACTTGGAAGGATGATACGCTTACATCCTGGAAGAAGGACCAACCAGCTGCTCCAGACCACAAACATACACCGACCATCTGTAGTGACTTTTGTTTCTCTGCTCCGATCCAAATTTAGACATCGATTCCAGCAAATGCCTGTAGCCTGATTGAGCGGAGAAGAGCAGCGAGAAGCAAGCATGGCACAACCAGCCACGGCGGCGGCGGCACCAGCACCGGCACCGGCACCAGGTCCAAGCCCAAGGAGAACAATACTCGAAGTCGAAGCCTTCGTGGCAGGAGCAACCACCCTGTTAGTTTTGCAGCTCATCTTTGGGTTCTGCAGGCGGAGGTCAAGCAGCATGTGGATCCAAGGACCTGTGTGGCTGGCTTACACACTCACCTTCCCCCTTGTCACCTACACATTCGGCCTGATGCAGTCGTCTACGGCGAAGAGCCAGCTGTACCCCGTCTGGGCCATCGCCTTGTTCCTAGCTTCCGGGTGCACCAACTCCGTCACTGCCTATGATCTTGACGAGACCAAGCAGTGGAAGAAGCAACTCTTTGAGCTGGGTCAGCAGTACGTCTACTCTGGCCTCATCTTTCTGCTGCTCCGTCCTAGCCGCATTTCTGTCCTCAATGAGCTCATATGGAATCCTGAAACGTCCGATCCTATTTACGAGTATTGCTACATCCTTCTCGCCGCCATCATGTACACTAATCTGTTCAGAGTCATTGCCTGCTGGATGGCTACCTTCTCTGATCCCAGCAAAGTAGTCGCCGACTACATGAGGGACCTGCTGCAGGTTGAATCGGGAGGCTCTCGGTCTGAGTCTCAGCTGCTGCAGGGGTCCAGGACCAGGTCCGAGTCCGAGTCTGAGTCTGACCCTATCAGGATGGAAGGCGGCAGGTACCTTGTTCGGTGGTATGGCTACTTCCTCAACACTCACGGTGCCACAGGCCATGGTTACAGAACTAAGCTATTTGAGGAGGATATCATCACCGTCGACATGATCTGGGAGAAGTGCACTAATATGCTGCCCTTCGATCCAAGCGGCGGCTCGCAGTCGAAAGATGTGTGCCTCTCATTTGCCTTGTTTCACCTGCTCAAGCGCCGGTACTTTGGGATCAACTGCCATGAGGCCAGTCTCCAGAAGACGCGCAACTTTGTGCTCAACGGGCTCCTGGCGTCAGAGGATGGCAAGAGAGCATTCAGGATCATTGAGGTAGAGCTGGCCTTCATGCACGATTTTTTCTTCACCAAGTATGCATGTGTCTACGAGAACGAGATTTTCTTCTTCGTTATGTTCGTCATGAAGGCCATACTAATCCCCATCCTGGGAGTATTTGTGCACCAGAACTTCTTAAGTCTCAAGACGCAAAGCCAGATCATACCAGTGGGGACCACAAAAGCTGATACCATGATCACACTCGCCATCATGGTTCTGGGATTCGGTCCGAATGGGCCGAATTTCACCGAAATTCGTCCATTTTGGCCCAGCCCGAATAAATCCAAACCGGCCAAAATATTTCGGCCGGTTCAAATTTGTAGCCCATATTATAGTCCAGAAAGAAACCCACAAGCACAATTCCATCGATCCAATGCTGAAACCTATCCATCGGTCCCTTATCCAGTGTTGGCTTCGTTGCCAGTGCCGCCGATAGCGCCGTCTTGTCTGCATTGGCGCTCCCGCGGCCACCGTGAGAGCAGTGCGGTGCTTCCTGATGTGAGAGCTTGCACCTTGGATGCTCCTCGAGGTCGCCCCCATCTCATGGACGCTCCTCGACGCCCGCCGTCACACCATCGCTGCCATCTGCCGCAACTGCTGCCACCACTGTGTCGTTGCTGCCCTCCCTACCGCTGGTGCATTCCATGCCAGCCCCGTATGCACTCTCTCCTTGCCCACTACCATGTTTGACCATTTGGGAAAATTTTGTTCAAATTTGATCAAATTTCATTCAAATTTAGAGTGGATACTGGTCCGAATTTTCCGAAATTCGCCCAATTCGGTGGGCACCGAATTTTTTTGGATTGTGAATCCCAGAACCTTGCTCGCCATTCTGGGGGCACTACTCATTGTGGAGGTATTGCAAGACATGCTGTATTTGGCATCAGATTGGTCCTTGGTATCAATGGCATGCTACCATGTGAGAAAAGGACCATGCCAAGCCATATACTCCCTTCTCCGTAAGCCGATATATATGCTTAGAAAGCGAAGTTTATTCAAGTACTGGCAAGACAAGATAGGCCAGTACTCAGTAATTGAAGGCAGCCGTTGGCATAAACCTTCCCCGCCACAAGGGCCCCTACCCAAAGCAAATGTGCTTCTCTTCTTCATTGTTGCCAAGATTTATATGCTACTCACTGAAATTGCATGGAAGATTTGGACATGCCAGTACTGCCGTAGCATTGTGCAGGATGTGAAGCTGCCTGATACCGTCAAGAGTGAGATTGCTTCATCCCTCAAGTCCATTCCCGCCACTGATCATCTAACAAACGGAGAAGCATCGTTGCGGCGGAATGAACTGTTCATCACCCCGTTCAAGGAGACACTGACAAGGGATGACTGGGACCTAACAGACACCATGCTGATATGGCACATCGCGACCAACTACTGTGAAACTGGGCCAACTCCTGCAGCAGAGATGCACCTGAACTCACACCGCGAGGTTGCCACCACCTTATCCAGGTACTCTGCATACCTCATGGCCTCTGTCCCGGAACTGCTCCCTGGTAACCCTACAGATACCAGCTTCACATTTGACAAGGTGATGCAAGAAGCAACAGTGGTGCTGTACCAAGGGCGGGAGGAGGATATTCACGAGCATGCAATAGCAGACAGAGACATGCTGACAGAGGCTCTCAATCGCTCAAGGCCATCAGACCAGGAGGATCACAATGACACTATATTCATCAGAGGACTGAAGCTTGGGAAGGAGCTGGAGGCCCACATAGATAACGATGAGATCCGTTGGAAGGTGCTAGCCGAGTTCTGGGCAGAGATTATCCTCTACGTTGCACCATCTGACAATGTAAGAGGGCACGTCGAGCGGCTCGCTAATGGTGGAGAGTTCATAACCCACATCTGGGCGCTTCTCTCCCATGCAGGCATCCTGACCCGCCCGCCATCTCAGGCAACAGGAGTCATCCCAGCGATTCACTAGTTAACGGTCAGCTGAAGCTGCTTCCTTCTGACTGAAGAACAAAAGAAGATGGTGCCAGCATGAGTCCACTCTGAATCTGACTATGATGCATGTGTCCATTGTGGTGTGGGGTGTGTGTGTGCTTCCCGTGTGATTGCAGCAGGCTAGATTGTAGCTTCTCAGTGTTAGCTCTTTCAGCTGTGTGCTTCTGATTAATTATTCATTCACCTGGACTTGTCTGCGTAGTAAGAGTGGTGTTGGTTTTTGCCTTTGGATTGAAACCTTTTTGCCGTACCTCAAAATGCCTACAGTAGCTTGGAAGGCACGTGGAAAGTGGAAACCCCCTTGTTTCCCTGGGTTGTGAATCCCTGTGTTGCTGTTTGGGCGAAGGAACGGAAATCCTGGATATACCGTTTAATAAAAAGTCAATAAAAAACAGGAAAATTTGATACAGCGAGAAACTTATTGCAAGGAACTTACTTCAACACAAAAGAAAATCAGTCAAATTCAATACTATGAGAGATTCATGAACATATTTAACATCAGATCGTTATGCAAGAATCTTCAGTACATATAAAATGTAAAATGAGAAACTCATTGTAAGATAAGAAATCCATTGCAAGAAAAATTATATGTGCTGAAGCCTTGGGCTCAGAAGTACCTACAGCACATATAAAACAGAGATCCTTCCCAGCGTCACTAAAATGTCACTTTGTAAGCTACTATAACTTAATTCACACAACTAAAGTATGGAATTGAAGAGCACAGGTAGAGAAGTATAATTCGGTAGCATATGGGAAAATTTGGTGGCTCCATCAGTTGATATAAATAGCTGAAAAAAATGGTTTGCATATTTTCTTTCTTCTACACTCCTGAGTTCAAGCTTATGTTCTCCTAATTGCAATTATGGTCCCTGAGATATCTGCAATTAAGACAAATTGACATACAAATTAACGTAGTCTGATAAGATGTATTCAGATCTTAAACTTGAGAAACATCAATCCAACATATTTAGGTATGCACTGGACTACATTGAACAATGAGCTTTACAGCTGCAGTTCAGAACTGCAACTTCAGGACAGTTTGCATTGCACAGCAGCAAGAAATGCAAAAGCGGACTGTTGATCATCAATGGATGGCGGAGCCCACCATTCAACAGTTTGGTTAAAAGGGTACAGAAGAAGGCCAGAACTCCATATGGTTATCTGACTTTGAATTACTGGACTGAATGCTTGCTCATAGCTTTATGCATCCCTCTATATAGTTTTCAGTGAATCTGGGAGTTGTTCGCTTGGCAGCAGCATGATCAAGAAATATGTGAAATCCAGGAATGAATCAGCAAAGCTGAGTGGAAAAAAGAGCGATCCATCAATGCCTTCGGTGCGTGAGAGAATAAATGTAATCCAGTAATTTGCACACATATATTGCAGTTGATGACAACCAACAGCACTTAACTGCAAAGCATCTTGTACCTGTGAAGGTATGATAGCAGAGATTTTGTTAGATTCACACAACACCAATATGGAAGCACCACAACCCAAAGATATTTTGTGAGTACTGCTGAAAAAAATATATTGTGACCATGTGCAATGAAATGCAGCACTACATGCCTCACCACATTTCTGAAATTCAAAGACTGGTCCATCACTTCTTGCCAAACTTTTGTAAATAACCACCATACCATGTGTGTCCACCACCTTGTGTATGTGCAGAACCTTGAGATGTTTGAACAGGAGGTGGCCAGGCAACCTTGCACTGCACTTCACTACGGCAGCACCACAATGTCTGTACCATTACTTCTGTTATGGAAACAACAAGCATCACTGGCAGTGATTTCTTCAAGACTTCAAGTGCGCAGCAGTTGCATAACTGCAGAAAGATGGGCAAGGAATTGGCCTGAGAATCCATCGCCCTTGATCACAAATGGCACATGTGGTGTCCAAGTTCAACTGTCCCTGGTCCTGTGTCAGGCAAGACTTTATGATCATCACGTGCAACGGTGGCAAGACATGGCAAAACACCACCAAGTGAGCAGGGGTAACGATGGCCATGTACCTGCGCTGCACGCGGTTGAGCGAGCAGCCATTGTTGATGTTCAGTGGGAAGTCAGCTGTGTGTGCTAAGCCGACGTTGCAGTAGGACTGCTTGCTGACGTGGTCAGCGTGGCAATGAAGTGGTTGGGGCCATGCATCGAACACCTGGTGGATGAGTCGGCGGGACACTGTCCTTGAAGCAGGTGGTGCGATGCGAGGTTGGCCGCCGGGTTTTGCTGGCATGGACGTGTGTGTGACCTAGCCAGCGCAGTTGTTGCGTTGTGAGGTGGTTGACGACGGCGCCACGGCGGGGGTCGGTGAAGCTGTGTGTGCAGCGGCCCGGTGGTCACGGACGCGGGAACGCGCGCGTCGTGGCTGCGACTGCCACTGCGACTGGATGTCCAACACTTGATCCGCTGCACTTGGAGAAGAGAAGTCATCGCGGGCGTGGGTGTCGGGGGGCGCTTATCACCGGTTGCTCGCCTCGCCGAACCAACCACGCGGGTTCACGGGGATCGGCGTAACGAAATTGGGAGAAAAATTTTCTGCAATTTCACCAAATCCTGCAAGTCGGCGATGGAGTTTTAGGGTTCCTGGCACCGGGATTTGCAACCGAAAACGGGTACCAAATGTCATGATAGCATCGCGCGAGGCAAATAGTGCTTGGCGGGCAGCGTCGTGTCAGAATACTGGAAGAGAGGAAGAGGGGGAAGAAGGCATTGTTTAGTTACCAAATTTTGCACACCCGAATTACTGTAGAGAACTGTAGCATTTTTATTTTTATTTGATAAAAATTGTCCAAACATTGATTAATTAGGCTCAAAATGTTCGTCTCACAAAGTATAATAAAACTGTGCAATTAGTTTTTATTTTATCTACATTTAGTACTCCATATATGTATCGGTATTTTGATGTGATGAGAAATCTTCTTTTTCATAGTGAAATTTGGGGATGAATTTGGAAAACTAAACACGACCTAACACAGCGAAGGCTGAGGGGGAATACAAACAAAAGTCTTGGGCCAACACACACTGGGCTCGGCCCAATATGAAACGGGCTAGGCCTAAAGACAGACTCACCGTGCTATTCGTAATACTGGCCCATGTCCTTAGTTATGGCGTTCGTTCCCCAGTTAGGCAATGTGTTCAGTTGTCAAGTCATCAACAAGGCAGCTCCAAATTTTACACTTCTCAAGCAAGAAGGTTTCAAAAGAATTATGTTTTTTTTCATACCAGACTTTAATATGATTTATCAAGCCGAAGACAAGAACAACGACAGGCTTGATCGGCGAAACATGAGGAGGTTCCGAGCATTCATTAACAGGGCGCACCTGCAGGAGGTCACGTTGTTGGGACGCCGATTCACTTGGTCCAGCGAACGTGATCATCCGACCCTTGAGAGACTAGATCGTTGCCTGGCAACTGTGGATTGGTTCCAGGCGTTCCCTTACCACTGCCTGAAACCTCTCTCAACGGATTGCTCGGACCACTGTCCGCTCCTTCTGATGCTCGACACCTCCCCTGGGGCCAAACGGAGATTCAGGTTCGAATCTTTCTGGACGAAGCTGCCGGGCTTTCTTGAAGTCGTGGCGGTGGCGTGGTCGCGCCCCGTGAGTGACGTTGATCCGTTCCGATTGCTAGACTGCAAGCTGAGATACGTCGCGCGGGCGCTAATGAGCTGGAGTACGACCAGAATTGGCAGTGTTCGCTTCCAGCTGGCCCTGGCGCGCGAGTTGCTGCTCCGTCTGGATGAGGCACAAGATTTCAGAGCGTTGTCGCCACGGGAGGCTGAGCTCCGTAAATCTCTGAAGCTAAGGACCTTGGGCCTCGCGTCGCTGGCCAGAACCATTGCCAGACAAAGATCACGCCTCGTCTTCCTTGCCGAGGGGGATGCCAACACGAGATTCTTTCACTTGCAAGCTTGCCACAGGAAGAGGAAAAGCAGAATTGACTCACTGTCAGTTGATGGAGTTCTGGTGGTGAATGAAGATTTGATGGCTAAGTCTTTATATGAATACTACAACTCCATCCTGGGCTCCAATTTTGAGAGATCCAGGAGAATCAACCTGGATGCTATTGGGCTTCCATCTCTTGAGCTAGGTGGGCTGGAGGCATTCTTTACCGAGGAAGAGGTTCACGCCGTTGTCATGGACCTCCCAAATGACAAAGCGCCTGGCCCGGACGGATTTACCGGCATCTTCTACAAGAAGGCATGGGACATCATCAAGGGGGACGTCTTGAACGCGTTTAACGCGTTCTGGTCCCAGGATACTAGGAGCCTCAACCACCTGAATGACGCTTACATGGTTCTGCTCAAAAAGAAGCCACAGCCGACACAGATTCGAGACTATCGCCCAATCAGTTTGATCCATAGCTTCAGCAAGCTGGTTACTAAATGTCTGGCTAATCGGCTGGCCTCGGTACTTGATGGGCTTGTTCGCCGCAATCAGAGTGCTTTCATAAAAGGGCGGTGCATCCACGACAATTTCAGAGCAGTGCGCCTCTCTTGCAAGGCGCTACACAAAAAGCATGAGCCAAGTGTGTTGCTCAAGATAGACATCGCCAAGGCGTTCGACTCCGTGTCGTGGACCTTTTTATTGGAAGTTCTGCAGCACATGGGTTTCGGGAGGAGATGGAGGAACTGGATCTCCGCCATCCTGTGCACAGCAAGCACCAAAATTCTATTAAATGGTGTGCCAGGAAGGAGAATATGTCATGCACGGGGCTTACGTCAGGGCGACCCCCTATCGCCGATGCTATTTGTACTTGTGATGGAAGTGATCAACCACACGGTGTGCTGGCTAGATACAGAAGGACTCCTGGGGCAGCTTGGCACAGCAGGAACGGTGCAGAGGGTCAGTTTATACGCAGATGACATGGTCCTCTTCGTGTCCCCCTCCGATCGGGACCTCAGGGTGCTGAAAACGACACTGGAGATCTTTGGTCTCGCCTCTGGCCTGTTCATGTTGGGCTTTATCTGTGCATAAGTGTGTAAAGGCCCATGTGCCTATGTACCATGTATATATGTAACACTAAGCAAAGACAAGAGAGTAGAGTTCTAGAAATTTCCCCAAATATCAACATGGTGTCAGAGCCGATGGTGGTGGCGATGGAGGCGACAACCTGCTCTACCCTATCCGCGTGACGGTGGCCGACGGAGAGGTGTCGAAGGGGTAGAGCATCGAGTTGCTCAGGTGGAGCAGGGGGCGGCACCCATCAGGCGCGAGAGGAGGCGCGGACTGCGGCGACGGTCGCCGCGCGTGAGGAGGCCGCGCCCGAGAGGAGGTGCGGGCGGCTGCTGTCCGAGAGGAGGAGGTCTGCGCGGCTGCGGCGGTGTTGCTGCGATCTGGGTGTCCGGCGACGGTTGCTGGCCTGAGGTGTGGAACGGGAAGAGGAGTACGAAAGGGAGCTGCTGTGTGTGGATTGGGAGCTGCATCAGCAGGAGGAGAAAGCAAGCAAGAGCTAGAAGAAGCAGCGATCTGGAAGGAGAGGCAAGTTCTGGGGAGATTGAGTTGTGTGTGCTTGTGCTCTTCCTGTGCTGTTGTGTTGCAGAGGGAATTGTTGCCTGGGGTGTGTGCGTGTACATCCTAGGAGTGGATTTGGAGCTGGACTGCAGAAGGCAGAGGAGCAGCTGCTATTGGAGGGAGATTGCATTACTCTGTTCTTTGGTCTCGTGAGTAGAAGAACAGCAGGTGTAGAAGGCATTGGAGCTGCTGCTATACTGCTCTGTTCTTTAGTTGTGGAAGCTAGAAGAAGAAGGCCTTGGCAATATTAAATCATGGGGGAAAATCAAGAAATCATGGAAGTTCTTGGGAGATTGTCTGAACTAGAAAAAATGGTAAAGTTACTCATTGTGAAAATCACTGAGATATCATCCTCAAGTAAGGAAACTATGGAGAAAATGGAGATGATACAGAAGGTGGCGTTGATGCCCACGAGTACCAAGTTGGAAGATATTCATGATGAAGCTCTCTCATGCATGAAGAGAGCTCAACTTGGATGGATATTGGACTCTGGTGCTTCCAAACATGTTACTGGTGCTCCTGATGAGTTTATATCTTACACACCATATCCATCTACATATAAGGAGACCATTCAAACTGCTGATGGGACATGTCAACCTATCAAAGGCAGTGGTACTGTCAAGTGTACCCCATCAATTACTCTTTCATCAGTTTTGCATGTCCCTTCTTTTCCTGTTAATCTAGTATCATTAAGTGCATTAGTTGATCAAATGGACTGCCGAGTCTCTTTTGATCAAGAGCACTGTCTCATTCAAGACAGGAGGACGGGAAAGGAAATTGGAATTGGCATTAGGCATGGTGGATTATGGTACCTAGACGGGAAGGAAAATGGTAAGTTTTTGGGTGCTGCTTTAGCAGCAAGCATGAATGAAGATGAAGCTAAGGTGATGCTTCAGCATTGTCGACTAGGGCATTTGTCATTTGACACTATGGCCAAAGTATTTCCAGAAATAATGACTAAGACAGATAAGAGGAAACTAGTATGTGATGCATGTGAGTATGGGAAGCATACAAGAGCAACGTATGTAAGTAGAGGACTTAGGAGTATAACTCCATTTATGCTAGTTCATTCTGATGTGTGGATGAGCCCAGTCACCTCAGTTAGTGGAATGAAGTATTTTGTCACCTTTATTGACTGCTATTCACGTGTGACTTGGATATATCTCATGAAACACAAGAGTGAAGTACTTAAATGCTTTCAGGATTTTTGCTCACTTATTGGAAATCAATATGATGCTCGAGTTAAAGTGTTGAGGACAGATAATGGAACGGAGTATGTGAACAATGAATTCTGTAGTTTTCTATCAGCTCAAGGGATCTTACACCAAACTACATGTCCTGATACACCTCCACAAAATGGAGTTGCTGAGAGGAAAAATCGCCATATCTTGGAGGTTGCACGCTCACTTATGTATGCTATGAATGTGCCAAAGTTTCTATGGAGTGAGGCAGTGATGACGGCGGTATACTTGATTAATCGTACGCCCTCGAGATTGCTTGGTTGGAAAACTCCTTATGAGATGTTACGAGGAGCGAATGAGTTTATTGTTCCACCTAAGGTATTTGGGTGCACTTGCTTTGTTAGGGATCACAGACCTTCTGTGGGAAAGTTGGACCCCCGAGCGATTAAGTGCATATTTGTGGGTTATTCCTCAAGTCAAAAAGGCTACAAGTGTTGGTGTCCTATTGAACGACGTCTCTTTGTTAGTATGGATGTGGCATTTCGGGAATCTGAACCTTACTATGGGGAGAAGACTGATTTGAGCTCCTTGTTTGAGCTTGGTGAACCAAGCATGAGCATACATGAACAGGAAGGGATGGATGGCATAGATGTAGTACAAGATAATGAAGGTCATCAATCAAGAGCAACAGAAGTTATCACAGGAGTGATTCCATTGCGTGTTGGTAATTCTAATGTGAATGAGAGACAAGAAAACAGAAATGTTAATAACATAAACACAAAGCAAGGAAATAGAAATATTGTGCAGGTTTATACTAGAAGAAATAAAAATGTTGGAGTGCTACCAGTGGAGCAACAAGTTGAGCAACCACAACTGGTGGAGCAACAAGTTGAGCAACCACAACCGGTGGAGCAACATGTTGAGCATTCGCAACTATTGGAGCAACAACAATCTTCAACTAGTGGTATTGACATTGGTGATAGTGAGGTTGAGCAGTCCACAGAGACAGGGGGAGAAGTTGACTCTTCCATTGATTTGCCTATTGCTCTAAGAAAGGAGGCAAGGAGTACAGCAGGGAAACCTCCAGTTAAGTATGGCTTTGAGCATGACATAAGTAATTATGTCTCATACGAATCATTATCTCCCGCATATAGAGCATTTATTGCTTCATTACAATCTGCACATATTCCTAAAGATTGGAAAGAAGCAAAACATGATCCCAAGTGGCGTGAGGCCATGTTGGAGGAGTTGAGAGCCCTTGAAAAAAATAAAACTTGGGACCTTGTGAAACTACCTCCAGGAAAGAAAGCTGTTAGTTGCAAGTGGGTTTTCACTATGAAGCAAACACCTGAAGGTAAGATCGAAAGATACAAAGCTCGACTTGTTGCAAGGGGGTATAGTCAGACATATGGCATTGACTATGATGAAACATTTGCACCTGTGGCAAAGATGAGTACAGTAAGAACTTTGGTTTCTTGTGCAGCGAATTTTGGATGGCCTTTGCATCAATTGGACGTCAAGAATGCTTTCTTGCATGGTGATCTTCGAGAGGAAGTGTATATGGAGATTCCACCTGGTTTCTCTAATCCCGGGGCAATTGGGAAGGTGTGCAAATTGAAAAAGTCCTTGTATGGTCTCAAACAATCTCCACGAGCATGGTTTGACAGATTTAAGCGTGCATTGTGTGGCATGGGATACAAGCAGTGCAATGGAGATCATACTATCTTCTATAGACATTCAGGGCGCAAGATTTCGGTGTTGGCTGTGTATGTGGATGATATTATCATTACTGGTGATGATGAAAGAGAGATCATACGACTCAAGGAGAGTCTAAGTAAGGAATTTGAGGTCAAGGACCTCGGGCAACTCAGGTATTTTCTTGGCATTGAGATTGCACGGAATCCAAAAGGTATTGTTCTTTCACAAAGAAAGTATGTTCTAGACTTGCTAAGTGAGACAGGAATGCTTGGATGTCGACCAGTATCAACACCGATTGATTTAAATCACAAGTTATTTGCCGAATCAGGTAATCCAGTAAATAAAGAAAGGTATCAAAGGCTTGTTGGGCGCCTTATCTATTTGTGCCATACGAGGCCTGACATATCCTATGCAGTGAGTGTTGTGAGCCGGTATATGCATGACCCAAGAAGTGGTCATTTGGATGCTGTTTACCGAATCCTAAGATATTTGAAGAATAGTCCGGGAAAGGGGCTCTTGTTTAAGAGTCACGGGCACCTAAATGTGGAAGGCTATTGCGATGCTGACTGGGCAAGTTGCCTTGATGATAGGAGATCAACTTCAGGCTATTGCATATTTGTTGGGGGGAACCTAGTGTCATGGAGGAGTAAGAAGCAATCAGTAGTATCACGTTCAACTGCCGAAGCAGAATATAGAGCTATGTCTCATGGATTGAGTGAAATGTTATGGGTAAGAAATCTTTTGTCAGAGTTGAATGTCCTAAGAAAAGGCTCCATGAGAATGTGGTGCGATAACAAGTCTGCAATTAGTATCGCAAATAATCCAGTTCAGCATGATAGAACCAAGCATGTGGAGATAGATCGCTTCTTCATCAAGGAGAAATTAGATGATGGGATATTAGAGTTAATTCATGTAAACTCAGGTGGTCAAATAGCTGATTGTTTAACAAAAGGTTTAGGAGTAAAAGAATGTAATTTAGCATGTAGCAAGATGGGAATGATAGATATCTATCACCCATCTTGAGGGGGAGTGTTGGGCTTTATCTGTGCATAAGTGTGTAAAGGCCCATGTGCCTATGTACCATGTATATATGTAACACTAAGCAAAGACAAGAGAGTAGAGTTCTAGAAATTTCCCCAAATATCAACAGTTCACCAATCTAGATAAGAGTGTTGCCACGCCGTTGCACTGCAGTGAAGCTGATGTTGCAAGGGTTCTGCACATCTTGGCATGCCGTGTCGAGTCCTTCCCCAGCCGCTACTTGGGTGTCCCGCTATCTATCTTCAAGCTCAAGAAAAGCGACGAGCAAGCGTTGATCGATGCGGTCGCCGCCAGGCTGCCTCTTTGGAAGGGAAACCTGTTAAACATTGCAGGAAGAACGACCCTGGTCAGGTGCACTCTGTCGGCGATTCCAGTGCACATGTCCATCGCCTTGTGTTTGTCTCCATGGGCGATTGAGAGCATTGACAAGCTCCGAAGAGCATTCATTTGGTCCGGGGCAGCTTCTGTGTCAGGGGGGCGATGCAAGGTGGCATGGCAGGTTTGCTGCAGACCGCGTGATCTAGGTGGTCTGGGCATAGCGGATCTTCGACGGACAGGTCTGGCGCTGAGACTCAGGTGGCCTTGGTTGCGCCGAGTCGACCACAACCGTTCCTGGACTTTGTTGCCTGATGATGTGGAGGGCCCGGTACTTGACCTGTTCAGGGCAGCCACCGTCTCGATCTTGGGCAATGGAGAATCCACGATGTTCTGGACTGACAACTGGATTCAGGGATCCAGCATTCGTTGCTTGGCGCCGGCGGTATTTGCAGCGGTGCCGAAGCGGAAGTGGGGTGTCACTGTCGCGGAGGCGCTGCAGGAACGAACATGGGTGCTCCATGTCACCGGTCCTCGAACAATGAGGCTTCTCACCGAATTCATTGGCCTCTGCAGATTGTTGGAACAGGTTCAGCTTACGCCGGGGACGCCGGATACATTCGCCTGGAGGCTGACGGCCTGTCAGCAATACTCGGCCGCGTCCGCGTATGGGGCCATGTTCTTCGGCTGCTCAAGACCGTTGGGCGCTCGCCAGGTTTGGAAGACGGCAGCGCCGCCACGCATCAAGCTCTTCTTCTGGTTGGTCCTGCATAAGAAGTGTTGGACGGCGGAGAGAAGATGGCGTCACGGCCTTCAGGACAGCCGCTCATGTATCATCTGTGATCAGGCGGTCGAGACGATGGATCACATCATCCTCGGCTGTGTCTTCAGCAAAGAGGTCTGGTCATCATGCCTCCGAACCTTCCGTCTGCAAAATCTGGTGAATGTTCAGGAGCTCGACATCATGGAATGGTGGACCAACGTCAGGAAACAGCTGCCCAAGACCATCCGTCGGGGTTTTGATTCTCTTTTCTTCCTTGTTGGGTGGAATCTTTGGAAGGAAAGAAATGCGCGGACCTTCGACAGAGCACCTCGGCAACCGGCAGAACTTGTGCAGATCATTCTGGATGAGGCGTCCTTGTGGATTGCAGCGGGCTACAGGGCCCTGGGGGCAGTGGACGCTCTTCGTCATATGGGTTGATGTAGTCCCCCCTCTCTCTTGTCGCGCTTATCTGGTTTCATGTAATCTACAATCCCGTGTGAGCTGAGTTCAGGAGTAGCATCGGTAATCTTTGGATTACCGTGGTGTTGTAGTTCAAAACTCTATTCCTCTGCTTAATGAAATACATGCCATGCATGTTCTCGAAGAAAAAAAATAGATAAGTCACAGTTCTTGGAACTTGTAAGTTGGAACTACTATCAGCTTGTCTTTCTCCAAGATACAACACTATATGATGTTATAGTATTTTTTGCTGAATCTATGCGAGCTGGAAGAAGCCTCTGGCGATGGTACCATTGGCTCCCCTGGGGAGGAACCCACCGGGGATCTGCTCGTTGCGCGAGCCGTAGAGGATACGGAGCACCTCCGCGGGCGTGCGCTGGAACCCGAGCGAGTCCTCGCCGGCGCCGAGGATGTTGCTGATGGTGCGGCGCTCCGCGCCCTGCTTCCGGTCCAGCACCTTGACCCCTTCGTCCTTGGCGCCGCACCCGGACATGCGGTTGCGCCAGTCGGAGATCCGGCGCGTGAAGTCGGCGACGGTGTGGCCCTGGTACGGCGGGACAGCCTCGTCGGCGCGCTGGTACAGCAGGAGCCGGATCACCGCGTCCTGCCCGGCCTCCACCGCCAGGATGCTCGCCTGGAGGCGCTTGGAGGCGTAGCCCATCAGGCTGGGCCCGATGCCCATGGCGGCGGCGGCGGTGACGTGCGGGAACACGTAGGAGGCGAGCAGGAAGTTGACGGGCCCCGCGTACGCGTCGAACGGCGGGTCGAGGCGGACGCCCATGGCGTCGTCCATGACCATGGCGAAACGGTCGGGGGCGAGGTCGATGGGCGGGCGCGGGAACCCGCCCACGGCCTGCCTGATGGCGCGGATGTGGCCCACCTCCTGGTACCCGAGCTCGGCGGCCACCTCGGTGGTGCGGAAGTCGAGGTCGGCTTTCCTGGCCCCCGACGGCCGCGGCCCGCCGCCGGAGAGGTTCCGGTCCAGGAAGTCCACGCCCCGGCCCAGCGCCGCGTGCAGGAACCACTCCGCCTCCACGAACTTGGCGTTCAGCAGGAACTGCAGCTGCTCCATGTCGCTCGGGTACACCGCCAGCGCGCCGCGCCGCGGCGCCATCGCGCGGCACCGCGGGTCCTCGGGATCGGCCGCCGCCGGAACGCTCGGAGGCACCACGGTGGCCTGAGCCAACACGGCGAGAAGCAGGAGTGCGCCCGCTGCGACGAGGAGATGGAGTGCGGCGTCGCGCGCGCGCGCCATGGCTGCCTGCTTTGGCTTGCTGCTGGTGCTGGTGCTGCGCTGGTTGGGCGACGGAGGCCAGCCCGGGAGAGTGGATCATTTGTAGTGTGGGCCTGTCACCTGTGAGGTGGCAGTTAGTTAATTTTAGTTAGATTGGGTTCTGGCAGGCCATGAAATGCTTGTGTAGAGATTGTTAGGTTGAACCACATACGAAAATTTCATCATATCGATCTTTCGAAAAAAATAAACGTTAAATCTTATACAGAGTAACAGAGTGGTGTTTAGTTGGAAACTTGCAACCATGCACTGGACCATTTTCGTTTGTTGCAGCAACTTCCCACCGACGGGATTTTTTTTCTCCTTTTGTTTTTATTTTTTTCCCTGTTAGAACTTGCAGTGTAAATCAAGTTAATTCCCTTGGTGTGACTTGGGAGGATTTTATGGTTATATAAACACTTCTGGGCACTGGTGTGACGTGTCATTGCGTCGTCAAAAAATGGTGCAAGTGCTAGTTCTCTATACCACGCCTTGTCTTTTTTGCAAACCTTTCTTGATCCTATTTTGTAGGAACTCGTTTTTGAAAATTACATGCTACTACTTCTTTTGTTCATAAAAAATATAATTCTAGCACAGTACCATATTAAAGTAACTTAAGTTTAACTAACTATACATAAAAATATATCAATATATGCATCATTAGACTTGTATTGAGATTTAGTTTCATATTATTCTTACTATGTGTCATAAGCCACTACACCACAACACTAATATAGCGTCATATGTGTGTCGTTATATTACCGTTGAACCATATAGCTGGCCCATGGATCAAGTGTCGGTAAATGTACCTTTTGCGATAAACTATCGGTCGGTATAGATAATTATCTATATAGTCGAACTTTCGGTCGGGATAGATGAGTAAAGAGGACGAACTATTGGTCGCTATAAGCGGGTGCCACCGGCGCGCTCTGAAAATGAAAAAGGACCCGCCACGGGAAACTGAAAATGAAACTGGCCCGTTCACGGCCCAAGTTGTTCGGCCCAAATAGCCCTCTCCAAACACTAAACTCTTCGTCACTGCTCAATCTCCAGCTTCCCAGCTCCCGTCGCCTCCATTCGCTAAAAAAAGAAACCGCGCCTCCGTCACCTACTACCGACGCCACCGGAAACTCTGCCACCGCCTCCAAGCTCCGCCGCAGTCGCCACATCAGCTCTAGGTATCTTGCCCTCTACCCCTCCTAGATCCCGCTCCCTGCAGCTAGCATTAATATTTTTATCTATGGGCGCGTTTGGATGGCGTCCAACACCTGCCACAGATCGCCGCACCCGCAATCACAGCATGCCACTCTCGCCAAACACCCATGCCACACATCGCCAAAGGTTCGGCGGCGCCCACACCAACTAGTTTATTTTCAGTGCTCAACCTCGCCAATGCAAACTATATCTAGTGGAGGAGGAAACACCCACTGTACTCGCTGCGCGGGCGCAGCTATGGCGTGCGCGGTTGTGGCTGGAAGCAAACATGCCTTATATATTTGGTCAAACTTTAGACACAATAACAAAAAAATTCACCTTAGAATTGCATTCTTCCTTGGACAGAGGTTTAGTTATTCAAAGTGATCCAAATGAGTAGAGAGCAACTTTTTATTCCTCTAACAATTTCAATAATTGCTTGCTAAAATAAATCAAAACCAGGGAGGAACCGCATGTTACTGAGAAAAACGAGGGGATAAAGAGGGCCTGACAATGCTGATATGTGTTTCTGTCAAAAAAAAATGCTGATATGTGCGAAGTCACATGCGTCTCCAAGAGTTTTTTAATTTCTAAACTTAATTATTGCATGTAAATCCTTATATAGAGTACATTCTAATAAAAAATCCTCTATAAATATTTCTCTTCTTCAACATTTACCCTATCGCAGATAATATATAGGGTGGACAACATGACATTTCAAATTTGAGAGAAGGAGAGACAGAGAGGGGGTTGATAATTTAGGATAGCACTAAACATAGGATGTTGAATAGAGGGACTGTAGGAGGGTGTTTATTTTTATTACACAAACCACATAATTTTAGCTCTAGGGAGATGAACAAAAAAAACTCTTGGTACGTTGTTAAATCTTTCTACAAAAGCTAGGTTTACTTCTATAAAAAAATAGAAAAACTCTTAAAAAAGCTCTAAGCACAAATGTTTAGAGAGGTCTACAGGGCTTTCGCCGATGTACTCAAACGATATCAAGTTGGATGGTGGAGTGAACAAAGGGAGGCAACGAAGGAGCTAAAGCGCTAACCAACTCTCCTGCGGATGACACGAAGGCCTTTTCTTGATGTTTATATGAATCATGATTCCGTTGAATTTTCAATTCAACGTTACTCCCTTTGCTTATTGTATTTGATCTCGTCTTTGTGTACATTTTGGTCAAATTACCTTCTCTATCTTTTGTAAACGAATCGCAATGAATAGTTTTTTTTTGAGGAATAATGAATAGCTGACTTGGCAATTGGGTGATGTCCGTGACTTGGACAGGACGTTCTCTTCAATAGTGTTTCGGGGAAGAAAAAAAAATCTCGTGAAGAGCAGATGCACCTCAACAGCACTGGGCCTAAATCCACTGCTGACCCAATCCACTGGGAGTCGTCGCTGCCGTGCATTCCAAGTCAAGTTTGGGCCTTTAGCTGTTGGACCCATCAGGCCATCATCGAAGGCATCAGCATCCATCCACCACGCCTCCGCCGCCGCCGTCGCTCCGGAGCCCGGACTGACCGCTAGGTTCTTCCTCCTCCTGCCGCCGCCGCCGCCGCCGCCGCCGCCGCCTCCCAGACCGTTTCCTCCGCCGCCGCAGCCGCGATGCCTACGGTGAGCGTCGGCCGGGACCGTCTCTTCGCCGCCCTGGGTCGGACCTACAGTAAGTTCGACTTCCTTTGCTCAGTTCTTCCCCCAAAACCCCAACTCTCTCCCCTCCGCGACAGCTCGTAACCAATCCTGCTGGCTGCAGCGCAGGAGGAGTTCGAGGCGCTCTGCTTCGAGTTCGGCATCGAGCTGGACGATGTGGTGAGCATATCTCTCCGCCATTTCCCGTCCGCTGTGCTGGCAGTGGCGTTGTCTGAATTTTTAGGGTTTTGGGGGTGCGTACCTATGCAGACGACGGAGAAGGCTATTATCAGGAAGGAGAAGCATCTTGAGGACGACAGCGAGGTGGACGACGATGACGAGGTCATCTACAAGATAGAGGTCGCCGCCAACAGGTCAGCCGATTTTTGTTTTTCCGTAATTGAATCGATGGTGTACTGTGTATCCGGGATTATGGTAGCCGAACATAGATATCGGCCAATTACACCATTCTTGTGTACCAATTGAACATGTGTAATGCAATTTGAGACACCGAAAAAAAATCAGTAAGAATCTGTAGCAGAGAAGCTGCATTACTCTAGTGTTGTCAATAGTATCCTCCTGTGATGATTTAAAATTTTACCTTTTGAATAATATAGCAGTCTGTATAGTAGTACATAGTAACATAGGTAATAGTTCCATTGTGGTTCGTGCCCTCCCTGTGCAGCTGTGCTTTACTGCCCTTCTGTGAACGGTGTATTTGAATGTAAGTATAAATAGATTACACATTTTTTTACATAAACGCACAAAAGCAAGTCATAGAAAACAGGTGCAAAAGCTGTTTTTGCTGTGTTTGGCTGTAAACAAACATCATGCCGTTTATGCCGTGTTTTGCTGCACTGTTTGGCTGTTCTTTTAGTTCAATTTGTTTCATTGTTTGGTTCATGGGGATTTTAGTAAGCGGCAAGTAACTTACCGTAAGTTTTATCGATGTAGTGAGCCAAGTATGAACCATTTTTTTTTGCTCTGTTTCTGCTTTTTTTGCTGTTTCCTTGAGTTTGAAATCTAGTCCAATAAACTTAATGTTGTATAAGGACCCGCATATAGTATAAAGTTGAGTTGAATTTGGACTTAAAATAGTTGAACTTCAGTAAAGCACATTGCATTCAGCATGCCAGTTTGCATGGATGGAACTTCTATCTACACGGAGAGTCTCTTGTCTGGCCTTTCCTACCAGTCGCCTCATTCTTCACTGATCTTTCACTTCCTGAACCGTTACCTAGCGTTGGTGGATGAGCTCTTAGTTTCAAAGCACACGTTGAGATCTCATGCTTCATGTGTTTAATGCTCATTGCCAATGTATGCAGATATGATTTGCTATGCCTTGAAGGATTAGCAAGAGCTCTTCGTGTTTTCACAGGGACTGAAGCAAGTCCTGTATTCCAAGTTTCATCCATCCCTCGTAGTTCAATTCTTCAGATGCATGTCAAACCAGAGGTAAGTTCATGTTCTTTGGACTCGCACTGCATTTCAAATAATATCCTAGAAAAAAAAGCTAGATTTCTTCAGTTTTCTATTTCTAAGTAGTGCATTACGGGTAGGCTGTAGAGAAAATTGTACGGAAGCACTGTTTGGTGTATGTTATAACCTGGCAATGCTCTTGAACCCTCTTGAACCAGTTGATTCTTTTTTGATTTTTGGATATGGAATGTTATGTCTCAGGAATAATGGAAAAATGATGTGTGAAATTGCCATTTTTAAGGGAAAAAAAGAAGCAATACCCTACTTGCATTTTCCATGCCATTAAATATGTATATATATATTTTTGGTGCATGCTCTTTGTAATGTTTTATTATTGTTCTGAAAACGATTATAGCTTGAAGCTGGCGCTAAAATGTCAAGACATTAACATATTCATGATTTTGATATTTGCCTGTTGTTACTAATTCTAGGATCTATGTATTAACGGATTAGTGTTGTATTTGCTAATGTTAACGCTGATCATATTCTCCAGACTGGTATTATTTATGTTCTTATTTCTTCCAATGTAAGCCTTGATTTGCTGTTCTTTTTTTCAGACTTCAAAAATTAGACCATATGTAGTTTGTGCTGTCCTAAGAGGGGTAACATTTGATGAAGCAAGATACAACAGCTTCATTGATCTTCAAGACAAACTCCACCAAAATATCTGCCGGTATAGTTTATTTTATTGTCTTTTGCTTTTCATTGTATTGATATCAAGATTGTACTCAATACAATGATTAATTAACTCAGACTACTTCATGATGGATAACAGGAAGAGAACTCTTGTTGCTATTGGCACCCATGATCTGGACACTCTGCAAGGACCCTTCTCATATGAGGTAAAATTATCAACTTATCACAGTGCTGCAATTAGCTAATTTTGTATCTCAATCTTGGGTATTATCTTATTCGCCCTGCATTCATGGTAATGGACTTGCACACTGTTCCGATGTTTGTGTGTTCCATATTTTTTTTGTGCATCCAATTTCCCCCCTTTTGACGGGGCAAATGATTATGTCTCATGATATGTGCTTGTCGCCTTGCACTATCAAGGCAACTAACTGCAATTACTTTTATACCATTGTATGGAAAGATAAATGCAAGGACATGTTGGTGCCTGTTTGGTTGATTTTATTCTTTCTCCATTGAGGTGTAGAAGCTCCCTTCCACTGGTTTTGAATCTTATTTTTGCGAAATTTGAGTTTTTCTAAAGTCAGTTGGCAGATTAAACTTCGCCAAGTGTGTTGCCTTCTTGGGGGAATTTTAGAGTAAATCTTGGACTGTAATGTGTTCTATGATCTTAGTTGCAGAAAAAAGCCATCCTTTTTTCACCAGTCACAGTTAACATGATACCTTATGGTCATAATAAGGTGTCTCAAAAGCCTAAATCAATCAAATCTGTTGGAGTATATGTCTGTGGCCCATGTGGCTAGGCCCATGAGGTCCATGTATGCTACACTATATAGCTACCCTTCTAGGGTTAGCCTAATCAATAGAGAATAGAATTCCAACATGGTATCAGCTTAATCCTCTCTCTCCCTCCAAGCCGCCGGCCTCCAGGCACCGCCGCCGCCACCCATGGCCGGCCGGCCACCCCCTCCTCCCCCACCATCCTCCTTCCATGCCTTCCCCTCTCTCCCATCTACCTCCTGGGCCCAAATCCTCCCTCCTCCCTCCTCCCAGCCACCAGCCGCCGCCGCCCCTGCCCCAGGCGCGGGCGCAGCCGCTCCTCTGGCTGCTGCGGCCACCGTCGCTCCTGGTGGCTCCCCTGCCGGCGGCGCACCCCCTGCGGCCCTCGCCCATGCTGCTGGTCCCCCGCGTGCTGGCCCCGGGGTCCCATGGGCGGACCTCGCCCGTGCTGCTGCCCTGGCGGCGGGCGGACCCCCTGCTTCGGTGCCAGTCGCGGGTGCGGGAACGAACCCGACCGCACCGGAGGAGGGCTCCCACGACGCCGCCGCCGGACTCCCAGGTGCGGGTGCGGACGCCCGCCCCTCCCTCTGCGCCGGGGACCTTCCTCCAGCGCTGGCCCACCTCCAGCGCCCCTCCTTCTGCGCCGGCGCCCCTCCTCCAGCGCCGCCCCTCCTGCGCTGCTCCTCCTCCTGCGCCGCCCGCACAGGGCGCGGCCGCTGCACCAGCGCCCCTCCTCCTGCGCCGCCCGCACTGGGCACTGGGCGCGGCACCTGCGCCGGCCGCCCCTCCTCCAGCGCCGGCTGCCCTAGGCGCGGCCACTGCGCCGCCCGCCCCCAACGGAGGGGCCCATGCGCTGCTGCACGCCATGGCCACCGCCCCCACTGGTGTGGCCCTTGGCCCGGGCTGGGCGCTGCCGCCAGCCCCATCTGCCTACGCGCCACTCCTCGCCACTGACAGTACCCCCGCGGCCGCGGCTTTCCCGGCCCTGCTGCCCTACAGCGCGCCGCCGGCGCCGTACGGGGCCGGAGGAGGGCCAGCAGGGTACGGCGGCAGCCCGTCCTCGGCGTTCCCGGCTGCCCACCCCGGGTTCTCTGCTGCCGCTACCGCCGTTGGCTTGGGCATGCCACCACCGGACGCCGCGTTCCTGGCAGCCTTGCCACACATGCCTGGGGCCGGTGCGAGTGCTCCCTTCTTCCCTACCGCCACTCCGCGTCCGTCCGCTATGCCGTCGTCGTTTCTTCTGGGTTCTCCTCCCCCCGGGCCGAGCGGGGGTGGGGGGACTGTGGCGGACGCCGTCGTCGCGGACGCGGACGGGCTCGCCCGCCAGCCACCGCCATGCTCGCTGCTGCTTTTCCTGGGTTTCACCCATCATCCTTCCAGTGGGCTACACCTTCCAGCTCCTCGCCCGGTTGGGACTCAGCGGCCTTGGCACACTCCTTCAGCACGATGGGCCCGACAACTCCTGTCGGGCCACAGTGGATCGCCGATTCGGGTGCCACCTACCATACCACTCCCAACCCCACTATACTCTCTTCCGTTCAACCTCCTTCTTCCTCTCACCCTTCGTCCATCATGGTCGCAAATGGGTCTTGTCTTCCTGTCACGTCCGTGGGTGCCGCCGGCGCTCATGGCTCCTTCCGTCTTCCTGATGTTCTTGTGGCACCTTCTATGGATCACAACCTTCTTTCTATTCGTCGGTTTACAGCTGACAATTCCTGTTCCGTGGAGTTTGACTCTTCCGGTCTCACCGTCAAAGATTTGGCTTCCCGGCGTCCTCTGCTTCGGTGTGACAGCACGGGGCCCCTTTACACCCTTCGCTTCCCAGCGTCTCCTTCGTCTTCTTCGCCGACCCCTGTGTCAGCTGCTTTAGCCACCACTACTTCCTCCACCACTTGGCACCGGCGCCTCGGCCATCCTGGTCGTGATGCCCTGATGCAGCTCAGTCGGAGTTCCGACATTCGGTGTCCTCGGACTCCTGGTGAGCATTTGTGCCATGCGTGTCAGCTGGGCCGTCATGTCCGTCTTCCTTTTCATAGTTCTTCCCAGGCGGCTCACATCTTTGATCTTGTACATTGCGACCTCTGGACTTCTCCTGTCATCAGCGTTTCCGGCTACAAGTTCTATCTTGTGCTGCTTGATGATTTCTCTCATTACCCCTGGACTTTTCCTCTTCGTGCAAAGTCTGAAGCTTTCCCCCGCCATTCTCCACTTCTTCGCTTGGGTGTCCATACAGTTCGGCCTCACCATCAAGGCCGTCCAGTGCGACAATGGTCGTGAGTTTGATAACTCCGCCTCCCGTGCCTTCTTTCTCTCTCACGGTGTCCAGTTGCGCATGTCTTGCCCGTACATCTCCCAGAACGGCAAGGCTGAGCGCATGATTCGCACCACCACCGAGACCATGCGCACCCTCTTGCTTCAGGCGTCCCTCCCTGCGCGCTTTTGGGCTGAGAGCTTGCATACCTCCACCTATCTCCTTAATCGCCTTCCTTCCGCTGCCTGCCCAGCTCCCACGCCACACCACGCTCTTTTCGGTACCTCTCCTCGGTATGACCACCTTCGCGTCTTCGGGTGTGCGTGTTACCCTAACACCACAGCTACCGCTCCCCACAAGCTGGCACCTCGTTCGACTCTCTGTGTCTTCCTTGGGTACTCCCCGGATCACAAGGGGTACTGGTGCTATGACCTTACCTCTCATCGGGTCCTCATCTCTCGCCATGTGGTGTTTGATGAGTCTGTCTTCCCCTTCTCCTCCACCCCCACTCCCACGTCCACCCCGGATCTTGACCTCATCTCCTGGTTTCCCTCTGACGCGATGGTCGAGCCACCTTTTCGGTTGTCTACCGCAGGTACTGCTCCACCGTGCCCTTCGCCGGGGTTGTGCCCTCGCTCGCAGCCCGCCGATGACACCCCCTGCCCGGGCCTAGCGGGATCCCCTCATGGGCCGGCCACCGTTACTGCGCCTGACGCGGGTCCCGGGCCGTCGCCCTTGGCGCCACCTGCGCGCTTCGCTCAACCGACGCTTGTCTACCAGCGCCGTGCACCTGCCGGGTCGGCCCTCGTTACTACGCCTGACGCGTGGCCTGGGCCGTCGACTCCAGCACCACCTGCGCGCTTCGCCCAGCCGGTGCTCGTCTACCAGCGACGTGCACGACCGAAGCCGCCGCCTACGTCTCCACCAGTGGCTCCTTCGTCGGGGTGCCCTCTACCACCGACTGCTTCTCCGTCGGCGACACCGACACCGCCGCCGAGGTCACCGGATGCTCGTGTCACGACGCCGGTGTACCACCCCCCGCTGCTTCACCGACACCCGCGTCATGTTCACCCTATGGTGACGCGACACGCGGCTGGGACCCTGCCGCCCCGGGCTCTTGCGGCGATGCCCGGTGACTCACAGCTCTCGGTACCCTCTTCCGTCCGCGAGGCCTTGCTGGACCCTCACTGGCGCCGCGCGATGGAAGAGGAGTATGCGGCTATCCTCGCACGGTGTTGACTACGATGAGACTTTCAGTCCAGTGGTGAAGCCGGCTACAGTACGCACGGTGCTCTCCCTCGCACTCACTCGGTCTTGGCCCGTGCATCAGCTGGATGTCAAGAATGCCTTTCTGCATGGTCTTCTCACTGAGACAGTTTACTGCAGTCAGCCGGCCGGGTTTGTTGACTCCTCGCGTCCTGACATGGTCTGCAGGTTCAACAGATTTCTCTACGGCCTCAAGCAGGCGCCCCGGGCATGGAACCATCGCTTTGCTGTCTTTCTGCGATCACTGGGGTTTGTGGAGGCCAAGTCCGATACGTCACTGTTCATCTTCCACCATGAAGCTGAGACTGCGTATCTACTGCTCTATGTTGATGACATTGTCCTCACCGCCTCCAGTGAGTCACTCCTTCGCCGCATCATCACCTCTCTCCAGCAGGAATTTGCTATGAAGGATCTGGGTGTGCTCCACCACTTCCTTGGGGTCACTGTGGCGCCTCATCCTGCTGGACTTCTTCTTCACCAGCGGCAGTACACTCTTGACATCCTTGAGCGAGCTGGGATGACCGACTGCAACCCCTGCTCCACTCCAGTTGACACACAGGGCAAGATGTCTGAGGCCGAGGGGAACCCGGTGTCTGATCCCACCGTGTACCGGAGTCTTGCTGGTGCTCTACAGTACCTCACCTTCACTCAACCGGACATCACTTATGCGGTTCAGCAGTTGTGCCTTCATATGCATGATCCGCGAGAGCCCCACCTCACTGCCCTCAAGCGCCTCCTTCGCTACCTCCGAGGCACGGTGGGCTACGGCCTACTCCTTCACCGGCGGTCCTCCTCCACCGAGATGGTTGTCTACATTGACGCTGACTAGGCCGGGTGTCCGGACACTCGGCGCTCCACCTCCGGCTACGCTGTCTTCTTAGGCGGCAACCTGGTGTCCTGGTCGTCCAAGCGTCTGCAGGTGGCCTCCCGCTCCAGTGCCGAGGCGGAGTACCGCGCCGTGGCCAATGGCGTGGCCGAGGTTTCATGGCTCCGACAGCTCCTGGCCGAGCTCCATAACCCTCTTCTCCAGAGCACGCTTGTCTACTGCGACAACGTCAGTGCAGTCTACCTCTCCACCAACCCCGTGCAGCACCAGCGGACCAAGCATGTGGAGATCAACCTTCACTTCGTCCGTGATCAGGTTGCCATCGGCGAGGTGCGGGTCCTACATGTCCCTACGACGTCCCAGTTCGCAGACATCTTCACCAAGGGCCTTCCGTCGTCCACCTTCACCGCCTTCCGCTCCAGCCTCAACATCACCAGTGGCTAGTTGCGTCTGTGGGGGGGCTCGTATGTATTTTCTTTTCCTGGTGTACAGTCTGACTCCGCTGCGTCGGTAGTTCAGACTGCGGGGGGTGTTGGAGTATATGTCTGTGGCCCATGTGGCTAGGCCCATGAGGCCCATGTATGCTACACTATATAGCTACCCTTCTAGGGTTAGCCTAACCAATAGAGAATAGAATTCCAACAAAATCTTATTTTGTTTTGCTGCCTTTTTTTTTGAAAGGACATACAGCAGGGGAGGCTCCTACTGCAAATTTTATTAAAGTAACAAAGGCACAAATGTACTGAACAAAAGGACGAAGCTAAAAGTGAGAACAAATGGAGAAGGGAACTAAACAAGCTCCTCTCAGGGGAGGACAGGGAAGAGAGTTAGGAAAGTGACTGGATCCAGTTTAGGAACATAAGGCAGTTGCCGTTATTTATTCTATGAGATTGGAGTCTTGCTTCATCTAGGAAGTCCTTGTTTTGCTGCCTTTTTGGGGCAGATTGCTCATCGGGAAGTGGATCAGCGAGATAGTGCCCCACTGAACTTGTCTACAGTGGGGCTTCAGGAAGCATTTATGGCCATAAAATCCGAGTTTGTGCCATTAGACAAACATGTATTTTCCTCGAATTTTAATCAAAAATAGGCTTCAAGGCCTTTTTGTATGGATAATAGAAATTTCATCTTGGCCAGCTTACCAAGAAGACAATTTGGAGGAAGTTTAAGGCTTTAAGCACTACTCCCTATGCTTTCGAGTTTATATTTGTTTAGAATTAGAATGCATGACAGCATGTATACATGAAAGTATTAACTAGTTTTTCACATAATAAAAGTGATAAGAAACTGTTATTTTAATACCCCTTTGACTAGGAAAAGTAATAACCATTGGTGTATACTGCAGTTTGAATATCCAAACAACTATTATGAAGAAACTATCATTTAGCTTTTAGCATGGAGGAACCTTAAACAGTTTTAACTTAAAGATTTGCGGCTTTATAACTAGCTTACAGCTGAATAATTTATTTACGTTAGTCAATATTTTGGCGGAGAAGCTAGATTTCTGAGGAACTGGTTGACTGTGTTATATTTAGTACCATACATATATGAACAAGCCTCTTAAATATAACATTTTTCGTTGTTAACCAAAGATATAACCATTGCTGACATGTGGCTATATAAATACCACTGATGGTTTCTCTCATCCTTTATATCTTACATTTGATTTTTTTTTCTATCCCTAGGCTCTACCACCACATGAAATCAACTTTGTCCCATTAAAGCAGGTAAAAGTAATTGATTTAGTTCAATCAGATGTTTTTTATGTTATATTACTTGTTGATTTCTGATCATCATTACAATTTTTAGTAAGTTGCTGAGAAGGCAACATTTTGGGACTCACTGTTGTAACTTTTGTATTATTCAGGAGAAAAGCTTCAGAGCTGATAAACTGATGGAATTCTATAAAGTAAGTAGCTACATCAGAGTGTTTGTTGTGTCCTTGTGCACTAAATTGGGCCATGTGTCAGGATGGAAACTGTTATTTTTTGAAGTTTTACGCTTAATATCATAGGTTCTAGATCTTAATACTATTCTTTTAGGTGCTCTGTCCTTGTATATTTTTATTACTGACATCTCTTGCTTTGTGGCAGTCAGACATGAAACTGAAGAAGTTCTTGCATATAATTGAGAATTCTCTAGTGTACCCAGTTATATATGATGGCAACAGGTAAAACAATGACATGCTCTTATCATTTCATTCGTTGACCTCTTTCTTTCAAAGCCTATGATCTTTTTGGAAAAGACTAATAATTACTAGAGAGGAGAACAATAATTAAATCGAAAGATTCTGTTGGCACAGCTCTCTGGAAATTCATCTATCTAGTTAAACTTCAAAAACATTGTTCATTTTTAAAGGAAAAGCTGTTCTCTTAAATATATTCATTTTACTGATAAAGTGGCCCATGTTCCATCATGAGTGCCATGCTTTCTTTAACGTTTATGATATAGAAACTGTTAATACTGGTGTCGCTGCACAGCTGACATTGCAATACTTTGCAGGACTGTATTATCATTACCTCCTATCATCAATGGTGCACATTCAGCTATCACCCTTGCAACAAGGAATGTCTTTATTGAATGTACAGCTACTGACCTTACCAAAGCAAATATAGTGCTGAATACAATGGTCGGTGATGTTATGCTGTATTTTAGATGGGAACATGTCCTCTAGTTTATGAAGTTTAAACTTATTGTATTGATGGGCTTGTTACTTATATTTCTAGGTTACCATGTTCTCTGAGTATTGTGAGACTAAATTTGAAGTGGAACCTGTTGAAGTGGTACATTATGATGGCAGGAAAACAGTTTACCCTGATCTTTCATGTTACAAAATGGATGTTTCATTATCTGATATTCTTGGGCCTATTGGCATCTCCCAGGACGAGAAACAGGTACCTGCAAGTTCCTGAAAGTTTTAGCAATGATGTTTTCAATCTGGATTAATAACTATGCAATCCGTAACTGTAGGTTGTGTGTCTTTTGAATAAAATGCAACTGCAAGCTGAAAGTCACTCATTGAAGGGGGAGCCTCGCATTTCAGTGTCTGTTCCTCCAACAAGAAGTGATATTCTGCATGCCCGTGATTTGTCGGAGGTATATCTGCTATTATCTAGCTGTTCTTTCAACTGTTTTTGTAGGTATTTGTTTGCTGTCACTGTTAACTGGTTTAATTTCTGTTTGGCTTCTACAAAGGACGTTGCTATAGCTTATGGATTCAATAATGTGCCAAAATCAAAGCCGAAGTGTATGACAATAGGAGGAAGGCAACCATTAAACAGGTTCTCAGATAAAATTCGTGCCGAGGTACTTTAGGTATCCGATATGTCTTTGTGGCATCTTGCTGATATTTGATGTCTTTGTGTTTTTTTTCCTTGTGTTTTTATCTGTTCATCAGTTGATCTTTACTGAAAAGTCTTTTGTGACCAGGTTGCAAGAGCTGGTTATATGGAGGTGCTCACATTTATCTTGTCTTCACACGAAGAAAACTTTGACATGTTAAACAGAACAGATGACAAAAGTAAAGCAGTCATTATCGCAAACCCTCGCACTTCTGAATTCGAGGTAAATTGTCCCCAATTTTATCGTCACCCACCCCGGTGCTGGGTGCAGCCATCAGTCAGCTCTCCTATGTGCTCTCAATTGACTATAGTGCAAAGAATATTGTAAATTTTTGGTTGATTGATGCCCTTCTTGCAAAACAAAAAAAAAAGTCAATTCATAAACTAATTGCAGGATAATCATTCTTGTAATCCTATCATTTAAATTTTGACTGTTCCTCCTTATCTGACTTCTCAGCCTTATCTTTCATTTTAATTCTGCATGTTCTACACAGGAAACTAGGGGCGGGCATAATTAACCAAACCTGAGAAACAGAGCTGAACTAACCCAGACCGAATCCGAAATAACAGTTGGTCTCTAATTCGGCCTCAAGAACTAACTAAATGAATTAAGTCCCTGGTTAATCCGAAATGACATTTGGTCTAGCCCAATAACCCTGTTGGAGGTAACACAGGATTGATTAGCCAGTAGCAACAAGCTCCAGGCCGTCTCCTTGATTATATATAGAGATAGACATTGCATTGATTACAAAATAGCTCACTAGAGCATAGCTAATCAGATAGGCGCCTTGGCAGCCGTACACACCTCTTGGACTGCCCAAGGTCTTTAATGACTGTAATTAACTAGCATAGTTATCTAGGAAATGCTTAGGAAGCAGGGCTTATTAACTACATTTCTCCCCCTAAGACCTGCTTCAACTAATCTTGATCTCCTTGATCCCAATCCTGCTCCTCATCTCTTCCAGCTTGGTTTTGCCCAAGGCTTTAGTCAGTATATCAGCGAGCTGATCTGCAGTGGGAATGAACTCTGTCTTGATACTACCTTCATCCACACAATCTCTGATGAAATGATGCTTGATTCTAATATGCTTGCTCCTGTCATGGAAAACAGGATTCTTTGCCAAAGCCAGAGCAGACTTATTGTCTACTCTGAGTTCCACCACCTCAACTTTTCTTCCCAACAAATCTGCAAACAGTCTTGACAACCACAAAGCTTGGGTTGCAGCTGTTGTCATCGCCACATATTCAGCCTCACAGCTAGACAGAGCAACAACCCTCTGTTTGACAGACTGCCAGCTGACCAGGCTGGTTCCAAGGAAGAATAAACATCCAGTTGTGCTTTTGCTTGAATCAACATCTCCAGCCAAATCTGAATCACTGTAACCCACAAACCTTGCCTTGCCTGTTGTTCTGGTGTAGCAGAGCCCATGATCTAGAGTACCAGCCAGGTATCTCAAAATCCTCTTCACAGCCTGAAGATGTTCAGTTGTTGGCTTCTCCAGAAATCTGCTAACATACCCTACAGCAAAAGCCAAATCTGGTCTTGTGTGCACTAGGTATCTCAAGCTGCCAACCAGTCTTCTGTACTGAGTTGGATTTACTTCCTTTGCTGTGCTTTCCTTGCTTAATTTCAGCCTTTCTTCCATGGGTGTGGTGGCTGGATTACAACCTGCCATACCACCAAGCTCAAGTATCTTCTTAGCATAATGGGTTTGCTTCAGAGTGATGTTCCCCTCTGATTGTCTCACCTCAATTCCCAGATAGAAAGACAGAAGACCCAAATCACTCATTTCAAAGGTTTGCTTCATCTTTGCCTTGAAAGCTTCAATCTTCTGCTGATTGACTCCTGTGATGATCAAATCATCAACATAGACTCCAATTACCAGTAGGGAGTCACCTGATCCCTTCCTGTACATAGCAGCTTCATACACATTCTGCTCAAAACCCATCTGCTTGAGAGTCAAATCAAGCTTGGCATTCCATGCCCGAGGAGCCTGTCTTAGGCCATACAGAGCCTTGTACAGCCTGTACACTTTCTTCTCCTCTCCTGATACTACAAAACCTGGAGGTTGTGTAACATAAACCTCCTCCTGGAGTTCTCCATTCAAAAATGCAGACTTCACATCCATGTGATGTACTGCCCATCCCTCTTGTGCTGCCAGGGCAAGCAAAACACGTACTGATTCCATCCTTGCAACCGGTGCAAAAACATCTTCATAATCAACTCCTTCCTGCTGCACAAAACCACGGGCCACAAGTCTTGCCTTGTGCCTAATTGCAGCTCCATGTTCATCCTTCTTCAGCTTAAACACCCATTTCAGTGAAATTGGACGATGACCAGGACGGGGAGAAACAAGTTCCCAAGTCCCATTCCGCTCTACTGATCTCAGCTCCTCCTTCATCGCTGCTTGCCAATCTTGATCATCTTTGGCTTCTTCATAGCTTGTAGGCTCACCAGAATGGGTGAGATTTAGTTCTGCAAACAGCCGCTGCGCCGGCGGAGGGGTTGGCTGATCACCAATAATTTCATGAATCTTCCGATAGCGGAGTTCTTCATCGTCGTGGTAGGCATCCACCCTTTCATCATCATCCTCCAGGGGGGTCACATGCTCAACTTGTGGGCTGGCTGGAGCTGGTGGTGGTGAAGGCGTTTTGGATGTCTCAGACACCTCTTCTCCTGCATCAAGCACCGATTCTACTGCTGGGAAAGCTTCAGGTGAGGCAGAATGGGGCTGAGGAGATGAGTGTGACTGCACTGAACCTCCAGCTCCAGGGACTTCTTCCTCCCAAGGAAATTCCACCACAAAATTACTACCAGCTGCCCCAGACGTACCTGCTGCTGGTGATGTCCAATCCCAACCTCTTCCTTCATCAAAAACCACATCTCGGCTGACACGTACACGCTGAGATGCTGGATCAAAAACTCGATAGGCTTTGGCTCCTTCAGCATAGCCAATAAATACTCCAGCTTCACCACGATCATCAAGTTTCCTGAGCTGAGACAAACGGCGAGTATATGCCACACAACCAAACACCTTCAGATGGCCAACAGTGGGTGCTCGGCCATGCCATGCTTCATAGGGAGTGACATCACCTAGAGCCTTGGTTGGTGACCGATTCAGAATATGCACAGCAGTCATCACTGCCTCCCCCCAAAACTTGGCTGGCATCTGGCGCTGCTTGAGTAAGGCACGTGCCATGGCCACCACGGTTTGATTTCTACGCTCCACCACGCCATTCTGCTGTGGTGAATGAGGAGCACTGTAATGCCTTTTGACTCCTTCATTGGCACAATAAGCAGCAAATTCTGCAACAGTAAACTCTCCTCCATTATCTGTGCGCAGAACTTTCAGTTTACGCCCACTCTCCACCTCTGCAGCAGCCTTCACCTTCTTGATAGCATCTGCTGCAGCATCCTTAGATGACAGCAGCACTGCCCACATGAATCGTGTGGCATCATCTACAAGCAGCAGCACTGCCCACATGAATCGTGTGGCATCATCTACAAGCAGCAGAATATAGCGATTGCCTGCCGAAGTTGCTGGTGTAACTGGCCCACAGAGATCACCATGCACCAATTCAAGGTGATCCTGAGCACGATATGTTGCTGCAGCAGGAAATGATCGCCTCCTCTGTTTGGTGGTGACACAAGTGTCACACACTTGCTCAACATGATCGATCTTTGGCATCCCTCTTGCCATTTCCTCCTTGCCAAGCCTCCGCAGGGCCTCAAAATTCAGATGCCCAAAACGCTCATGCCATTGCCACGCCTCTTCATCCTTGCGTGCCGCGAGACAGAGGGGTTGTGCAGCCTCAAGATGCAGAATATACAGCCTATTCTTCCCTCTGTGTACCTTGGCGAGCAGACGGCGGCTCTTGTCCCAAATGCGAAGCACGCCATCGTCAATCACAACCTTGGACCCTCCTTCATCAAGTTGTCCCAGACTTAGGATAGAATTCTTCAGTGCCGGAATGAAGTAGACACCATGAAGAACCCTCTGCTCACCGGTCTTGGCTTGGAAAACAATAGATCCGATGCCCTTAATCTCTACCTTCGACGCATCTCCGAACCGAACCGTTCCTCGAACGCCAGTGTTCAGATCAGCAAAGAACTCTTGGCGCCCGGTCATGTGATGCGTCGCGCCGGAGTCCAAGTACCAGCCGCTGTCCACCTCTTCTTCGTCCACGCCGAGATAGGCGCGAGCACGTGGCTCGGAGATCTCGACGTGCTGCGCCGTGTAGCTGTGCGCCGGCGTGCTCTGTTCCAGGCTAATGAAGCCATGTGCCAGAAACAGAGCGCCATCTTCATCGCACTCGGTGTACTGGGCGCGCGCCTCATGCCTTCCTTGGTTCCCGCCACGCTGCCCAGCCTGATTTCCGCCGCCACGACCTCCACCACGGTTGCCACCGCCGCGGCCAGCACGGTTTCCACCTCCACCGCCGCGCTCTGCATCTTCACGGCGCGGCTGGGGACACTCACGTGCCCAGTGGCCCTCCTGGTTGCAGTTGAGGCAGGTGTTGGGGCCGACGCGGCCAGCAACATTGCCATCTCCTCGTCCGCCACCACGTCCACCGCCTCTGCCTCGTCCTCGTCCACCACCGCGGCTACGTCCACCGCCACCGCGCTGGTTCCTGAACCCAGAACCACCGGCATCATCTCCCTTCTTCTCCTTCCTCCAGCGCGCTCTCCACTGCTCCTCGGTGTACAGCAGCTTGCCGTTGATGGCCACCGGCTCGGTCAGCGCTTGCTCTTCGCGATTATCCACCGCCTTGAGCCTTCCAGTCACCTCCTCAAGAGTGAGCGCCTCAAAGTCGAGGAACTGCTCAATGGCGACAACAATCTGCGCGTACTTGGCTGGTACCGTGCGCAGAAACTTCTCCACCACACGCTCCTCAGTAATGTCCTTGTCACCATGAATGACAAGCTGCTGGTGCAGAGTTGACAGACGCAGGGCGAAGTCCTCCACTTGCTCGCCGGGGTTGACGCCGATGTTCTCCCACTCGCGGCGTAGGCGCTGCAGCGTTGCTCGACGGACCCGGTCCACGCCGATGCGAGTCGCAGCAATGGCGTCCCACGCCTCCTTCGCCGTAGCCTTGTCGAGGAGTGGGATGCCCATCTCCTTGGGTACGGCCCCGACAATCACCTCCAGTGCGCGCCTGTCATCGCGAAACTGAACAGGGCCGCCCTCGATGGCGTCCCAGAGATCGCGCGCCTGCATCCTCAGCTTCATGGTCTGACTCCACTCGTAGTAGTTTGACTTGTCCAGCATCGGCCACGACGTGCTGCTACCGGAGTCGCGGTACACCACTCTGCCGTGCGGTGATTCGTAGCGACCGCCGCCGCGGCCGCGCCTCCGGTCCCGCAGTGGTGACTGCGAGCGCCTCCTGTCTCGCGACGGAGTCCGCAGCCCCCGACTCCTGCTCTCCACCTCCTCTTCCTCCTCCTCTGCATCCTCTTCTTCTCCCTTCTCAGCAGCAATTTCGGCCCGCAGCTCCTGCGCCGTCCTTGCTGCCGCCTCTGCAGCAGCCGCCGCCTGCTTTGCTGCCTGGACTGCCAGCGCTGCTGCTTCCTCTGCAGCCTTCAAGCGCGCGGCCCGGCCGGAGGAGTCGCCCAGCTCTCCATCGCCGGTTCCCTTGGCTTTGGGCCTGGCAGCGCGCTCAGCAGAGGTCGACATAGGATGGAGAAGGTGAGGAGTTGGCCTCGTGGCTCTCTAGTGTCTATCCTAGCTCTGATACCAAATGTTGGAGGTAACACAGGATTGATTAGCCAGTAGCAACAAGCTCCAGGCCGTCTCCTTGATTATATATAGAGATAGACATTGCATTGATTACAAAATAGCTCACTAGAGCATAGCTAATCAGATAGGCGCCTTGGCAGCCGTACACACCTCTTGGACTGCCCAAGGTCTTTAATGACTGTAATTAACTAGCATAGTTATCTAGGAAATGCTTAGGAAGCAGGGCTTATTAACTACAAACCCTTCCCAACCCTCTCTCTGTATAAGAGATATCTCACTCTGATTCCTCACCACCTGCCCCCAATCCGTCCACTTCCCTGTCCTCTTTAGCATCGTGGCACATAGCGACAAGAGGCTACGCCCCCCTCCTCCTGACTCCACTCAGTAGTGCCTCAGCAGGTCTGCCTTCTCCTGCCTGTGGCCTGCGCCTTCTCTCACACATGTAGAGCTGTTGATAAATGATTAGCGGCTGCCCTAGGAGATGAGGTTGCCCTCTGAGCTGCGGCGACGGTTGGCCGAGGCAGCCACCTGATGTCAAACTTAGCTGACGGCAACGGCTCCTACCTGCTGTCGGCAGATGATTTGTGCTTCATCTTTTGTTGATCTGTGCTTCATCATGCTCATTTGTGTCCACTTATAAAATCTACCGTTATATTACATAGGTGATTTTTTGATTTCTTTTTCGATGTGTGTATTGCTAGCTTGGTTAATTCAGTCATGGCCGAGACCGAACCGAACTAACTGAGACCAAATTTGCTTCATCTCGATAATTTTTAGGAACCAATCAGTACCCAGTTTTGGATACCTGAAATTTGAGGAAAACCGATGAGACGAACCCATTGATTGGGTCTGACCGAATGTCCGCCTACTGACAACTCATGTTTTGTCTCCATATTTGATTGCCAATGAAATAAACATTGTTCTACAATGTCATTCGTTTGCTATAATCATTCTTTTACTTGTTATCTTGTTGGTTTTTTATAATCATTTTTTGTTGCTGTTACCTTGCAGGTTGTTAGAACTAGTCTGATGTCGTGTTTATTGAAAACACTGAAACATAATATAGACCATCCAAGACCTATAAAGGTACTTTTTGAAAAGAAGCAATATTTATATTTGCTATATAAGGAAGAAACCAGAAAGAAAAACTTCAAATTTCTGTTGCTGTCAGTAGTGTCATTTTGCCTGGTGTTTTCCTTCCCTTCCAACTTAATTGTGATTGCATGACAATATTCCTTCAAATACTACATTTCAACCATAGTATAAGCCCATTTAGGATTTCTTGATCAAACCTTGTAAACATAGACAATGAATATCTAAAAAATCAAGTAGATTGGTAACATAAGTTTTATGTTGCTAGATTAGTTATAAAAAAAACTTTTTATAATATATAGCTCTTTCTATTTGGAACAACATGTTATTTAGAATATTACCTGTCAAAGTGTCATTGGAGACCATGTGTTAATGTTCTAATAATGGATTTTGGCCTTTTGGGATTAGGGAAAGTAACTATCTAGTCCTTCATTTTTACCCATGTGGACTTTAATTTATCAATACATAATCAATTTTAAATGGACGAGCTTTATACAGCTTCTAGTGTTGGATATGCCCAAACAGTTACTGTTGCCATGGTTATGATCTTCCTTCTAGATGGAAATTGTTCCCATGATTTTGATCTTTCAAATATTTCTCATTGTAGATTTTTGAAGTTGGTGATGTTGTGATGCTGGACTCGTCACGTGATGTTGGTGCCTCTAATAATCGCAGGCTAGCAGCTTTGTACTGCAATAGGGTTTCTGGATTTGAGGTATACACTAAAGGAAAAGAACATCTGTATAGGCATGTCCGCATGTATTTACATAGCTTCTATGTAGGCCTCTGCTAACTTGATTAAATTGTCCAGGAAATTATGGGATTGGTGGATAGTATTGTCAAAGTTGTCAGAGCTCCACATGTCAACTTTGGCGAGAATTACTATGTACCTACAGATGTAAGTGTAGCTTCATAAATTGACTTGTATTTTGCTTTTGTCAACATTTATATGCTGATTTCATTTCTTTAGGAACCTGAGTTCTTCCCGAAAAGACAATGTAAAATTGTTACAAGTGATGGCAAGCAAGTTGGCTACTTAGGAATTGTCCATGCTGAGGTACTTACTCTGCCTCACTTTTGAATGCTGTTATAACCTGTGCCGCTTAAGTACCAGTGTGAATGAAGATTTCTGAGGATGAAATGAATAAAGTTAGCACCATATTATATTTTCTTTTTGTTAGGTAGCACAATCTTATACGCTTGAATTATGAGCTACTCCAATTCCATAATTGTTTTTTTATACTAAGAGTAAGAGATGGTACTGGCAGAAATAAGAACTTAGGAACACAAATGATATTATCTGAGAATAAGAAAATCATAACATGGATACACATTGTGATTTGTTTTGCCAAATTTAATATCACTATTCCTTCAGTGGTAGTCATACTCTGTGTTTCTTGCAGGTGCTAAGGAAATTTGGCATTCCGGATCCCTGCACTTTCGTTGAGATGGACCTCGAAGCACTGTTGTAATGCCGTCAACCTGAAACAAAGGAATGCTTGAAGCTGATACCTGCCACATATTGGTTTTGTTCAGTAAACATGGATGTGGTACCAGCAAGAAATGCATACTACCGAAGCTGGAATATCTCAATGCACTTCTCAATTGCATTGGATTTTGCTATGGGGAAAAGCGTGGTGCAGCGATACAGCAAATACCCTGCCTAATTTTTGTGTTAGGGACTATTTTCACTATGTTTCCATTGTAAGAGCTCATTCCTATCCAACATTCTATCAAAAGTGTACCTTATATCCTTTTGTAAACCATCGGGTGTCCAAAAGTTATTTCTGCAGCTCTTTGCACCTCTACATGAGATGACCATGATGTAAAGCAGCCTCGTAATATCTCCTTGTTGAAACACATTGGACAATGTTCCCATGAAAACCACCACTTTGTGATTGTGAATGAATTAAAGTTTGTCATAGTGTGTTTACATTGCAACTTTTCACGAATTCCTGAGTGGTGATACTTTTTGTCGCCCCCTGAGTCTGTTGAGTGAGAAGTGGGACACGTTTGTCCAGTATTTATCATATAACTTAATGGTGCTAATAACTCACTAATTAGGATGTAAGTCTGACACCGACTGTTTATCCTAGAATGTTCCAAAATTTTGCGAAAGTCGAGAACTATTGAACGATAGCTATCGTTGCTGTGGTCAAACAGCCAAACCACCACTAACGGAAAATCTAAAACTTGAAATCAAGTATCTCATTTGCATGTTAAAACTTGAGCTTAATACAATCTCAAATCTATCATCTTTTCCTATTTTAACTGGGAAGCGTCAAATATTAGAAGCTTTGATGATAGTCTACTCTCCCTTGTAAAGTCAATTTTGTTTTATTCGATTTGATGGCAAACTTTTTTTTTCTAACTTTGACTAAGTTCTATGAAAAATACCCGTGCATGCACAACATCAAATTAGTTTTTTTTATTGAATCCAATTAATGCGAACTCAAGTTCAAATGTCTATTTCCTTTCCTAATGAAAAGTTGCCGACATAGTTCCTCCAATTGGCTGGGTGGCTTCGAGCAGGAGGAGAGCAGCCGTCTCCGTTCGTCCTAGTCACCCCCAACTCCAGAAGCTCCCTCTCACGGCATCCAGACTCTCCAAAGCCCAGTCACCTGGCATGGAAGCTCCATAGTTTAAACGCACCCCCTCTGACACGTGTCACCTTCCCGCCACACGTGTCCACACGCGAGCAAGCCTCGCACGTATTTAGAACGCGTCTTGCGACGACGATCCGGCGGCCTCTCTCCCGTCCCAGAGATCGACCTCGACTCGATCATCGCGCCACCAATACCAAGCAACAGTACCTCACCACTCTCACCGGGATCGTATCAGCCATGGCGGCCGCCGCGCACGAAGGCATCACCCACCGCGTGGCCACCAGCAGGGACGACGGCGGCGGCGCCAGCGACAGCACAGCCGCGGCGGCGGTCTCGGGTCCCATCAAGAAGCCGGGCGGTGGCGGCCGCGCCAGCAGCAGCAGGCGCGGGCTCCGCTCGCTCGCCGCCGCGGTGTCCCTCTCCGCGGCGCTCACGGCGCTGTCCTTCTTCGCCGCGAGCCACTCCTCGCCGTCGCCCAAGGCCGCCACGGCATCAACGGTGGCGGTGGTGCGGGCGGGGTCGGTGGCGTCGGAGGCGGTGCTGGCGCTGGCGGCGTGGATGGCGTGGGCGGAGGGCGGGGTGCACGCGCGCCCGGCATCCACGCTGCTCCCCTACGCCGCGCAGCTGGGCGCGGCCCTGGCGTGGGCGCCGCTCGTGCTGGGCCATGGCGCGACGCGCGCCGGCCTCGCCTGCTGCGCCGCCATGGCCGCGTCCGCCGTGGCCTGCGCGCGCGGGTTCGGCGCCGTTAACCCTGTCGCTGGTGACCTCGCCAAGCCCGCCGTCGCCTGGGCCGTCATCCTCGCTGTCGTCAACTACAAGATGCTCTGAGCTCTCTCTCGATCGAGAACTTGCGTGCGTTGTTCATGGCCGATCCATCTTGTGCAGCAGGCCTCCGCACCCTCTTCTTTCTTTCTTTATCGCGAGTGCATGCACAGTGTTGGTGTGATACGTCTGTATACTGTATGACGCTTTCTAGCTACTTGCTCTACTACACATGTACTCTTCTTGCCGTGTGTTAACATTACATATCCTCTGTTCCTTGGTTTACTCTTGTGTGCATTACGATTGTGGTTTATATATATTTGGATTGGAAGAGATGGATGTATGCTGCTGACAAGCCATTCGATCAGCGCAAGAATACAGCATCGCATCAGGTTGAAACAGTGTCTCTTTTTTATCGACAGAATCAGAGGGAGAGAGAGAGGCGATAGATCTGAGCAAATGGCAGCAGGCACATTATAGAAGCAGAACAGAGCCCGACCTCCGGTGCATGATGAGCATCGCCACACATCAGAATGCAATGCATATCAGCGCACCAAAGCACGAATACAATGATACAAAACCCCAGTTCATCTTAGCTTTCGAGATCACACGACACACTGATCCACATGTACCTGGCCCTTTTTTTTAGGCTTTGGTCGTCAGCTATTTGGGATTTCGTTGTCAACATCTTATTTGCAGTATTTAAGTCAGGGACGCCAACAAACGAAACATATTTGAGGTATGTTCTTTTTCTTTGCTTGGTCCATCGAAACAAAAAATTGTCTATCTCCATCCAATCCAACATGTAAAAGTATTATGTAGCTACTCAAAACACATTCATCTCTCTTAAATGTAGAAGATCCATCCCCTCTCCTATCCAAGATTTCAACCTCTCCTATATAATCTTATGAAGAGTATCCACTTATGAAGAGTATTATTAATAATCTTTTCGAGGCGAAGAAGAAAAAGCCACCCTACCCATAGTAGAATATCACCTACTCCGTAATAATACAAGATCTTTCAACCATTATAAAATTTCACTTAAATTATATGCAAATCTACTAAGTCTGTCTAGTTAATAACTGGTTGTTTTAGTCTCTCCCAACAACCAAATTTTTATCCATCCACTTACACTGTCTTATAGCTATGTTTACACCGTTTTATTACTATATTTACAATGATTTCTTCATTGTAATTTATTAGACAGAGTGATATAAGGGTCTGTTTGGTTTGGGGTGTTAAAGTTTAACAAACACTGTAGTACTTTCGTCTTATTTGACAAAAAGTTTCTAATTTTGGACTAATTAGGCTTAATAGATTCGTCTCCTAAATTACTCCTAATATGTGCCGACATGCATACAATTAGTCTACATTTAATACTCCATGCATTTGCCGCAACATTGATGTGATGGGAGTTAAACTTTAACATGTGGAAACCAAACAAGGCCTAATTTGCGGATAACAGAACTTCTATTTCTATGGATTACGGATCTTAGAAAAATATACGCCAAATTTTTCAAAAAAAATTATAAATTATTTTTATGGATTACAGATATCGGAGAGAGAGATATCAAATTGTTCATAAATTTCAGAAAAAAAATCAAATTGCTGACACATTGCGTAGGGTTGTTCACTTGGCTGGCCTTGGTGCGGGCGGTCTCGTCTCGCCCGGCGGCGGGCGGGGACGTCTGGCCGTGGGGGGCAGCGTGAGACGTCGGGCCAACCAACGCCTCGGATTGCAGCCGAGTCCGGATCAGAAGGCCAGGAATCCGGTTGTTACGAGAGCCTAAAACAACTGACAGCTATGTAGCAAATCTGAAATAATTTCACTTAAAACTTAAAAGTATTAAGTAACTACTCAAAACACGTACGGCTTGTTGCCAAGCTGCATCTGCATGACATAATAACTATCCTGAAGATCCTGTAGAGCGTGGACCACCAAGCTGAAGCATGAAGAAGTCGACCAAGTCCATCTCGTAGGGCACAGCCGTCCGGTTCATTTGATCCTTGAACAGTGGCAGGAAGCAGTCCATGACCTTCTCCATGGTCTTGCTGTGGAGGTCGACGATGGAGACGGCGCTGCTCCTGTAGAGCACGAGCATGGACCCCTTGCTCAAGTGAAACCACTTCTCCTTTGCTGCCAGAGCGGGGGTATGTCTGGGTACGGCACCGCCGCTGGTATCGTGAAGGCGGTGCTGCGCTCCCACTCCCACGCCTCCTTGTTGGCCTCCGCATGGCCATGGCCATGGCCGGCGGCTTGCTGTTGCGGACGATAAGTGGAAACATCCACGTGCGAGATGTACACGCAGACGACCGCAAGGTTGCCGTCTCCGGTGACGCAGAGGAGCGGGTTGCCTCCGCCGCGGACGGGGATCCTTGTAAAGGCAAAGCAGACGCGCCCTCCTGCTCCTCCTCCTGCTGCTCCCAGCGGCACGCTGAGCTTGTACAGGCTGCTGCCATCATCTCGTCGGGGTCGGGCTCCAGCTCCCGGCGGCAGGGCGCGGTCGCCATCATCGCCACCCGCGGTGTCGTTGTCGTCGTACCGCCAGAGCCAGTGTGCCGCGCCGTGGTGAACGACGGCGGATCTCTGGCCCACCAGGGAGAACCTGCAGCCGTTGACCAGGTTTAGGGTGGCGGGCGCGCTCCAGCTGCGCGTGGCGGCGGAGTACGAGTGGAGGTGCACCGCCCAGTTGGAGGTGGAGAGCTCCACGGTGGCGACGAGCAGCTGCGAGAAGGTGTAGCGGGCGGCGGCGGCGTTGGTGGCGTCGGCGCCCGTGATGATGGCGTAGCAGCAGAGTTCAGTAGGGTCCGTGTCCAAAGGTGCGAGGAGGTGGCGTTGGCCCGTGACGGGGTTGCAGACACCAAGGAGGAGGTGGGTGTTGTCGAGGTGGCGGGGGACGCGCTGCATGAGGACGATGCCGCGGCGCGCCGCCAGGGGCACGGCGTAGTCAAAGGCGCCGTCGCCGTCGGCGACCAAGGAGGAGGTGAGGGCACGAGCCATCGTGCCAGCGCCAAGCCAGAGCGGCGGCGACGGCCGTGCTCCGGGCGCCGGCAGGAAGGAGCAGGCCGAGGCGAGCTGCGCCGCCGCATGCGTCCGCGTCGTCCCCAGCGTCGCCCTTTGCCTGGCGTCCTGCAAGAAGAAGCCGAGGAGGCCCTGGCCCTTTGCCTCGCACGTATTTAGAACGCGTCTTGCGACGATCCTCCGGGCCTTCTGAGAGATCGATCGACTCGATCATCGCACCACCAAGCAACCCTCACCACTCTCATCGTGATCGTGCCAGCCATGGCGGCCGCCGCGCACGAAGCAGGCATCACCCAGCGCGTCGCCGCCAGTGGCAGCAGGGACGACGGCGCCAGCGACAGCGCGGCGGCGGTCTCGGGTCCCAACAAGAAGCCGGGCGGTGGCGGCCGCGCCAGCAGCAGCAGGCGCGGGCTCCGCTCGCTCGCCGCCGCGGTGTCCCTCTCCGTGGCGCTCACGGCGCTGTCCTTCTTCGCCGCGAGCCACTCCTCGCCGTCGCTGACGGCGCTGACGGCGCTGACGACGACGGTGGCGATGGTGCGGGCGGGGTCGGTGGCGTCGGAGGCGGTGCTGGCGCTGGCGGCGTGGATGGCGTGGGCGGAGGGCGGGGTGCACGCGCGCCCGGCATCCACGCTGCTCCCCTACGCCGCGCAGCTGGGCGCGGCCCTGGCGTGGGCGCCGCTCGTGCTGGGCCATGGCGCGACGCGCGCCGGCCTCGCCTGCTGCGCCGCCATGGCCGCGTCCGCCGTGGCCTGCGCGCGCGGGTTCGGCGCCGTGAACCCTGTCGCTGGTGACCTCGCCAAGCCCGCCGTCGCCTGGGCCGTCATCCTCGCCGTCGTCAACTACAAGATGCTCTGAGAGCTCTCTCTCGATCGAGAACTTGCGTGCGTCCAGCAGGCCTCCTCACGCTCTTCTTCTTTCTTTCTTTATCGCGAGTGCACAGTGTTTGGTGTGATACGTCTGTATACTGTATGACGCTTTCTAGTTACTTGCTCTACTACACATGTACTCTTCTTGCCGTGTGTTAACATTACATATCCTCTGTTCCTTGGTTTACTCTTGTGTGCATTACGATTGTGGTTTATATATATTTGGATTGGAAGAGATGGATGTATGCTGCATTGCTGCTGACAAGCCATTCGATCAGCGCAAGAATACAGCATCGCATCAGGTTGAAACAGTGTCTCTTTATCGACAGAATCAGAGGGAGAGAGAGAGAGTGGCGATAGATCTGAGCAAATGGCAGCAGGCAAATTATAGAAGCAGAACAGAGCCCGACCTCCGGTGCATGATGAGCATCGCCACACATCAGAATGCAATGCATATCAGCGCACCAAAGCACGAATACAATGATACAAAACCCCAGTTCATCTTAGCTTTCGAGATCCCACGACACACTGATCCACATGTACCTGGCCCTTTTTTTTAGGCTTTGGTCGTCAGCTATTTGGGATTTCGTTGTCAACATCTTATTTGCAGTATTTTAGTCAGGGACGCCAACAAACGAAACATATTTGAGGTATGTTCTTTTTCTTTGCTTGGTCCATCGAAACAAAAAATTGTCTACCTCTATCCAATCCAACATGTCAAAGTATGACTATCCGCACTCGTCCACCTCTATTTCTATCTCTAAAAAGGAATATTCTATCTCAGTCATCGAGATTCTCTACTCTATATCCATTTCTCCCGCACCCGTGTTATCTCTATCCCATACTCTATACCCACTATTCCATATTTTATTCCCCTCTCTCCCCCTTCTCTCTCCCCAACATACTCTCTCTCCTGCTACAGTGTTTGGCGTACGTGCACAGTGCGCCTCTAGGCGTAGTGCGCGTACCGGCCGGCCGCTACGCGCCCGTGCGCGATACAGGCGAGCGCGCACTATGCCTGGCGTATCGGCCGGTTTGCAGGTCCGCAGTGCGGAGCTACTCAAAACACATTCATCTCTTAAATGTAGAAGATCCATCCCCTCTCCTATCCAAGATTTCAACCTCTCCTATATAATCTTATGAAGAGTATTATTAATAATCTTTTCGAGGCGAAGAAGAAAAAGCCACCCTACCCATAATAGAATATACGCCAAATTTCTATGGATTACAGATCTCAGAAAAATATATGCCAAAATTTTCAAAAAAATAATAAATTATTTTTATGGATTACAGATATCAGAGATAGATATATCAAATTGTTCATAAATTTCAGAAAAAAAATCAAATTGCTGACACATTGCGTAGGGTTGTTCACTTGGCTGGCCTTGGTGCGGGCGGTCTCGTCTCGCCCGGCTTGGGGCGGGGGACGTGTGTCCGTGGGGGGCAGCGTGAGACGTCGGGCCAACCAACGCCTTGGATTGCAGCCGAGTCCGGATCAGAAGGCCAGGAATCCGGTTGTTACGAGAGCCTAACACAACCGACAGCTGCATCTGCATGACATAATAACTATCCTGAAGATCCTGTAGAGCGTGTACCACCAAGCTGAAGCATGAAGAAGTCGACCAAGTCCATCTCGTAGGGCACAGCCGTCCGGTTCATTTGATCCTTGAACAGTGGCAGGAAGCAGTCCATGACCTTCTCCATGGTCTTGCTGTGGAGGTCGACGATGGAGACGGCGCTGCTCCTGTAGAGCGCGAGCATGGACCCCTTGCTCAAGTCAAACCACTCCTCCTTGGGCTGCCAGAGCGGCGGTATGTCTGGGTACGGCACCGCCGCTGGTATCGTGAAGGCGGTGCTAGCTGCGCTCCCACTCCCACGCCTCCTTGTTGGCCTCCGCATGGCCACGGCCATGGCCGGCGGCTTGCTGTTGCGGACGATAAGTGGAAACATCCACGTGCGAGACGTACACGCAGACGACCGCAAGGTTGCCGTCTCCGGTGACGCAGAGGAGCGGGTTGCCTCCGCCGCGGACGGGGATCCTTGTAAAGGCAAAGGAGACGCGCCCTCCTGCTCCCCCTGCTGCTGCTCCCAGCGGCACGCTGAGCTTGTACAGGCTGCTGCCATCATCTCGTCGGGGCCGGGCTCCAGCTCCCGGCGGCAGGGCGCGGTCGCCATCATCGCCACCCGCGGTGTCGTTGTCGTCGTACCGCCAGAGCCAGTGTGCCGCGCCGTGGTGAACGACGGCGGATCTCTGGCCCACCAGGGAGAACCTGCAGCCGTTGACCAGGTTTAGGGTGGCGGGCGCGCTCCAGCTGCGCGTGGCGGCGGAGTACGAGTGGAGGTGCACCGCCCAGTTGGAGGTGGAGAGTTCCACGGTGGCGACGAGCAGCTGCGAGAAGGTGTAGCGGGCGGCGGCGGCGTTGGTGGCGTCGGCGGCCGTGATGACGGCGTAGCAGCAGAGTTCAGTAGGGTCCGTGTCCAAAGGTGCGAGGAGGTGGCGTTGGCCCGTGACGGGGTTGCAGACACCAAGGAGGAGGTGGGTGTTGTCGAGGTGGCGGGGGACGCGCTGCATGAGGACGATGCCGCGGCGCGCCGCCAGGGGCACGGCGTAGTCGAAGGCGCCGTCGCCGTCGGCGACCAAGGAGGAGGTGAGGGCACGAGCCATCGTGCCAGCGTCAAGCCAGAGCGGCGGCGACGGCCGTGCTCCGGGCGCCGGCAGGAAGGAGCAGGCCGAGGCGAGCTGCGCCGCTGCATGCGTCCGCGTCGTCCCCAGCGTCGCCCTTTGCCTGGCGTCCTGCAAGAAGAAGCCGAGGAGGCCCTGGTCCTGGGCTGGAGATGGACACAGGAGGTCGCGGAGGAAGGTCCGGTCGATGAAGCGGGCAAGCCAGCGGCGGCATGTCGCGGCCAACATGAACAGGTCCTTGACGGTGCCCACGCGGGACAAGACCTCTTGCAGGACGTGCTCCGGCAAAGACGACATCATGTCCCCGCCTCCGGCGCCGGTGCACCGTCGTCGTCGTCCCTTTGCAGCAGCAACCGCGTCCTCCGCCATGCCTCCCGCTCTCGCTATTGCTAATTTGCTACTGCTATAGCTGTACATACGTACGTACGTGCAATGGTGCAGGGCGGCGCTGGCCTGGAGAAAGAACAAACAACTTCGTTGGTTTCGTTGTTGACGACGACGAGGTTTATATACACACACACACACACCCCAAGGACGGGCCCGGCCCTGCTGCTGGCCGGCGGCGGCGGCGAATCTCAAGATTTTTCGAGATCGAGTCTGAATCAAAGTTGGATTGGATGGGGTACATTATACAGATGCAGTACAGGACGGTGACGCCGCGCGCGGACCCGGAAAAAAAAAATTCTGCCCGCATAATACTCGGTCCCGTCCGTTGGGCCCCAAACCGACTGGGGCAGCGCGGAACTCATCCGAGTTCGCCGACTCCATCCGCGGCGCATCGGCTGCACCAACGACCGCACCCCACCCGACGGCAGACGTCATCCCCATCGGCTCATCGTGATCCGACTTGGCCGTCGCCCTCCGTGCCAGCGACTGCGAGCACGTCCCCGCCAGCCCCACCTGCGGCGCCCACGGTGCCCCATGGTCACCCGGGCGCGCGATGGCCTCCACGTGCCGTGCCCAACCCGAAGTATGCTCACGTTGCCACGGCGCCGCCACCCACCTCTCCCCGGAGCTCAGTTCGTGCCGCCCTTCGCGATCCGGACTGGCTTGCGGGGATGCAAGCTGAGTTAATTTGACGCGCTACAAGCTAGCCAACGGGACATGGACTCTTGTTCCACGACCACCGCACGGCAACATGATCACCAGCAAGTGGATTTTGAAGAACAGGCTTCACACCCCAACAGCTCACTGGAGCGGCAAGGCACGATGGATTGTTGTGCACGGCTTCTCGCAACGACTGGGCGTTGATTTCCACCAAACATTCTCCCCGGTGGTCAAGCCGACGTCCATCCACACCGTGCTCCACGTCGCGCCAGTGCGCCATTGCCCGGTACACCAGCTCGACGCCAGGAACGCCTTCCTCTACGGCAACTTGGCGGAACACATCTACTGTCAACAACTGGCGGGCTTCATCGACGACACTGGACCGGACCACGTCTGCCTCCTCGTCAAGTCCCTCTACAGTCTCAAGCAAGCATTGCAGGCGTGGTTTCAACGCCTGGAGGCACACCTTTGCTCCATCGGCTTGCTCTCCAGTCCCCACTGGCTCAGACTCGTGGTTGTTTGTCTAGAGGAGTGGCGATGCGATGGCCTACCTCGTCTACGTTGACGACATCATCTTGACATCATCCACTACACCGCTGCTGCAGCGCATCATTGAGGACCTTCTTCTTTGTTGCGAGTTCTCCATCAAGGATCTTGGGATGCTCAAGTTCCTCCTTGGTATTCATGTTCGAGGGGACGCCCATGACTTCTTCCTCACGCAAGCCCAGCACATGGAGGACATCCTCGATCGCGCGGGGATGGCTAACTGCAAACCTACCGCCACGTCGATCAACACCAAGCATAAGTTGTCCGCCACCAACGGCGAGCCCATGAAGGATACACAGCATCACAGGTGTGCTGCAACACCTGACGTTGATGCGCCTAGACATCGCCTATGCTGTCAACCAGGCCTGCCTCTACATGCATTCACTACGGGCAACACACTGGAACCTCGTCAAGAGGATACTCCGGTACGTCCGCGGCACGATTGATAGTGGCCTCGTCATCTTGGCATCGACCTCAAGGCTTACTTCGGTGCCTATTGGGGAGGCTTCCTCGACACGCGCCATTCGATATCGGGGTACTGTGTCTACCTCGGTGACTCCCTCATCTCGTGGTCGTCCAAGCACCAGCCCATGGTGTCACGTTCCAGTGCGAGGATGATAGCGAGCAGTGGCTAACGCAGCATCCCAATGCTGTTGGCTGCGCAATCTCCTCCGCGAGCTCCATGTCATTGTCGACAAGGCCATGATGATCTACTATGACAATGTCTCAGCTGTTTATTTGTCCAAGAATCCTGTCCATCATCGCTAGACCAAGCACGTCGAGCTGGAGAGGTGAGAGGAGCCGGATATTAGTTCGAGACTCCGAGTCGCGTGCCGGAGAGGAAAGTGACGTGTGCATGCAGGAGAGGGGGCGTCAGGGGGAGAGGGAGAGCCGCGCGTAGGGTGGGCGCGAGACGAGGGATGAATGATGAGGTTTGGTCCAAGCAATCTGGCCTATAGGGTTTGAGTGAGTGAGAGAAAGGAGAAGTCAAAGTGGATCTTGTCCCTTCATTTAAAAGGTTGGTTGGATTTGGATGCAATTTTTTTTTGATGCGTGTAGGATAGTTCATGATTGTTATGGTCAATTTTTGATGTGGTTTTAGAAAAGTTCACAACCAATGTATTATTAGTGGTAGATATACTTGTTTGATGTTCTAATGTTCTGTGCTGTATTGTAGGATGTTCTGGTAGTATTCAGGTGATGTTATATGTGTTATATTATGTTCTTATTCATGTGATGTTGTTATAAAAAGCGGAACATTGTTTCCTGAACCTAGAACATCTCCTCTATTTAATAAAATATATTATATTATCTTCTTAGATAAGTGTTTGTTAACAAAATTTTATTTAAATATATCATGTGGAATTTTGTTTTGAAGAATTTATTGCAAGAAATACGTCCTAATTCATTTTAGATATTTGGTTTAGCATCTATGAGTGTTTTTAGTTTCAAAAACAATAACGTCAGCAACACGCAAGGTTCAAGTTGCACCTGACTGACCGCTGACCTGGTCGGCATATAACATATCAAACCGGGTACACACGCGGAAATATCTTTCTTCTGGTTTGTTTTTTCAAATTTATTCATCAAATTTCTTTTATATACCACACAATATATGGTTCCAGTTTTGCCTCCACATCCGCCTTATCCCTTTGTTCTCCTCCCCGCTGAAATATCGCCGCTCCTCTGCTTTCTTAGCTTGCTACTAGACTAGTCGCAGACGACGCCACGTCGACGCGTTTGCTCTTCCTCAGACGCAGATCCGGCTTGCCTCGCACTCGTCGACTGCGTGAAGGCCGTCGTGCGCGCTCGTGAACGCCATCACCGGTATCCGAGGTCTCAGCATCCAACGAAGCTGCGATCCAGGTGCGACTGCGACTCTGACCGTTCTAGCTAGGATCTGTTGTTCCATGTGCGATTCTACCAAAACTCGATCAGTAGGCGATTCTGTGTCGTTCGGCTTCGGTTTCCATCCTGTAGTATCGTGCGATTCTAACAGCCTTCTGTTCAAAACACCCGCAGGGACAAAAATGGAAGGGGTTTTGGTGAGCGCTGCAACGGGAGCACTGAACGCTGTTACTGTGAAGTTAGCAACTTTGCTTGGTGATGAGTTCAAGCACATGAAACATGTGCGCAAGGACATCAAGCATCTCTCCGATGAGCTTAAGTACATGTATGCCTTCCTTGAGAAGATGTCAGCGGAGGAGAATCCTGACAACCAAGATAAGATCTGGATGACAGATGTGCGGGAGATGTCCTATGACATTGAGGACAACCTCGATGTATTTATGATTTGTATTAATTATGACAAATCTGCTCAGAAGAAGAGCATAATGAAAAAGTGCAAGAAGCTGCTGGACAAGATGAAGGCGCACAAACGGATCTCCAAGGCCATACAAGAATTCAAGACACAGATCAGGGAGGTGGGAGATAGAAATCACAGATACAGGACCGGTGTAACGAGAACCAAGGATTCACATGAGAGGATTGATATTCGGGCTCAGGCTATCTTTAAGGATGCGTCAGAACTCGTGGGCATTGATGAACAAAAGAATGAGTTGATCAATTTGTTGATAGATGATGGATCTTCATCTCAGCATCAGGTGAAGGTTGTTTCCATAGTTGGATTTGGAGGACTAGGCAAGACAACCCTTGCCAATCAGGTGTACGAGTCACTTAAGAATAAATTTGACTGTCATGCTTTTGTAACCGTGTCACGGACTCCTCACATGATGAAAGTGCTGAGAACTATCCTCAGTGACATTAGCAAGCCAAAGTATGCTGACACAGAAGCTGGAGATGTACAACATCTTATCCAAAAAATATTCGATTTCCTTCATGATAAAAGGTATGCTAGCAAACGGGTCATCTTATATACCCTTCGTTCGCTACATGATTATAAGCATGTTTTTTTTGTTTTACTTTTTTAGAGCTCCACCTAATTTTGTTTGAAATTTATTATGTACCCGAGTGCTCCAAATATATAATTGATATTTTGTTGAAACCATAAAGAACAATACAATTCAGAAACAAACATTGAAGATGCTCTGTTAATTCTTTTAGTAGCAATGTTAGGTAATCTAGTTTCACAACTACAATAAATAATTTAGAAGTATACTCCCCCATTCCAAAGTGTAAGTTGTTTTATTTTTGTCATAAGTCAAACTTCTCTAACTTTGACCGAGTTTATAAAGAAAATACACAAACATTTATAACATCAAATAAGATTCATTATATACACCCAGAAATAATCTACAAATATAGTTTATGTCAGACAAGTTTAGCTTGGGATAAAACAAAAATAGCTTCAAATTTCGGTGGGAGTATATGGCTTCTTTAGGTTATCTATTTTTGTATTAGTTTGGTGGGAAAATGCACATTGTGGTGCCTAATCTATTAGAAGGTTCTCACCTAGGCCTCAAAACTCTAAAACTGCATATTTTGACTCTGAGCTATGTATGTTGTTCACTATGGGTCTATACTGCCCCTCCACCTAGACTGCTAGCCCTGACATGGTGTTAAAAAATTAGCCCTTGCAGCAATATATGTGCCACCTGCAAATCTCTCTAATAGAAACAACGATTGGATCTACCAAGATAAGCATGTAAGATCACATATAACACTAGAGGCATGATATTTGTTAACAACATTCAAAAGAATCTTACATCCCTAGGGCATGACTCTAGGCACTTCTCTCTAAAACTTCAACACCAATTCTCCGGAATCGCCTTCTCCTGAGTTGGTGGCCAAAAGCTGGCCAGTGCCCACCACCTCAGCATGGAGCTATTGGTTGTGTCTTCCTCTGTGCAGTCTCTGTAATGATAATACTACTAGACTAGCTCATGTGACATGTGGAGCAGGAAGTGCATATGGCCATGGTGTTGCAGCTCGATCATACATAATGCGCGCCCACACGTGCTCCTTGTTTGCCTTTGGTGCATCGCCAAGGCATGAAGAAGAGGTCAGAGGTGGGGTGGCATGCACCGGCACCAGGGTACAGTTTCCTACAGCTCCTCCTCTTTGGTTCTTCTTCCCTTGAGCTCTCATCTCTCTCAATCTATTCATTCCCCCACCAAAGGCATCTGAAGATTATTGCTAGCATCAGCTCCATGTCCTTGCTACCTTCTCCTCCCCTTCCATCTCAGACAACAGAGCAAGCACCCGTGCTTATCCCTCCGGGTCCAAGCCAAAGCCCCACATGCCACTGGTGAGTGGTGACAGGTCTTTCTTCCTCCCTCCTTTTTGTTTTGTTTCTTCGCTACAAACCAAAGACTTGTGCCATGTTGACCCGACAAGTCAGGTTTTAATTGCCATGCTAGGGACGCCCTACAAGTGGAAAGAGGGGGGGGGGGGGGGGGGGGGGGGGGGGATAAACCACTTATAATATATTAAAGATTCGGATATCCAATTTTCGAGTTTGGGCACTCATATTAAAAAGTATAGCATTCATTTGTTTTTCCAGCACACTTTGCCAACACCTGCCAAGGTTCAAATTTTGGTTGCACCATAAAAATATCCCATAACTGGAAGTCTATAAAAATAGTGGCATGGCACCAACCTGTAGTGTCTGTGGTTGGTTTGAACCCTTTTACTAGGGATAGTGTCACGAAGTCATGGTCATCCTAAGTTAGGTGCAACCCTATAGAGTGGAACATAGTGTTTAGGGGTTTTCTCGGGTTGAAGCTTCTACTTTTGGTTATAATGCCTTATGGAGCCTGTTTCCTAGGGTCAAGTTTTTTTCTAGCATACTTTATGAGATGTAACACGCAAAAAGAATTGTTGCAAAAATAGAATTGATTTTTTTATTTATCCACGAATTGAAGAAAACTTAGGCTCTAACTAAACATTCACTTTACACCACAAATTCGAGATTTGGTCTGACCAGGAAACACATTTTTCATTATCGACTTGTATTATTCCTTTTAATTCTTATTACCAGTGGACTTCACGAACTAATTTGGCAGATACCTCATTGTTGTGGATGATATATGGGATTCAGTCTCATGGGAAACCATTCAGAATGCTCTCATAAAAAATAATTGTGCCAGCAGAATCATCACAACCACACGTAAAACTGAAGTAGCTGAATCTTGCTGCTCTTCACATTGGGATCACATATAAAAATTACGTCCTCTTAATCCCAAGAACTCGAGAAAGTTGTTCCTAAAGAGAATATTTGGTTCAGAAGAGAGATGCCCATCAGACCTCTCTAAAGTTTGTGATGACATCTTGAAGAAATGTGATGGTTTGCCTTTGACAACAATTTCAATAGCTGGTTTGTTGGCAGGAAAAGCACCAACTGTTGATGAATGGAACAAAGTTCAACATTCGTTTGGTCATGCACTTGAAAGGCACTCGGATGTCGATAGAATGATACAAATATTGTCACTGAGTTATTTTGACCTTCCTCTTCATCTAAGAAGTTGTCTTCTGTATCTGAGTATATTCCCGGAAGATTATGAGATTGAAAAGGAGCGATTGATACTAAGATGGATTGCTGAGGGATTCATTCATGAAGAGCATGGGTTCACCCAATATGAGTTAGGCGAGAGGTGTTTCAACGAGCTCATAAAAAGAAGCTTGATTCAACCAGCGCATTCAAATTTTTCTAGTGTGTTTTCCTGCCGAGTCCATGACACAATTCTCGAGTTCATTCTGTCCAAGGCTGTGGAAGAGAATTTCGTAACTCTATTTGGTGTTCCTAACATAAGAGTTGATCCATATAGGAAGATTCGACGGCTGTCTCTTCATGACAGGAATGAGGTCAGTGATGCCTTAGTAGCCCTATGGGATAAACGAACATATTATCATGCTCGTGCAGTTTCAGTGTTCCCTAGAAGTCTTGACATCCTCCCTTCTCTGCTAAAGTTCAGACATGTCCGTGTTTTGGACTTTGAAGGCTGCCAAAGACTACAAGCCCACCATCTGGCACATATTGACAGCTTATTTTCATTGAGGTACTTGAGCTTACATGAGACAGGGATAGACAAGCTTCCTGAAGAAATTGGAGAGCTGCAGTATTTACAAACACTAAATGTAAGGGGTACTAATATAAAAGTGCTGCCATCCAGTGTTGGTCGCCTTGCACGGTTGGTCACTCTATTATGTGATTTTGATGTGCGGCTGCCAGATGGATTTGGGAAGAACATGCAAGCATTGCAGTGGTTGGGGTTGATCGGTGTCTTCACTCAGTCACCTAGCTTTGTACAAGAGATTCGTCAGCTAAGAAATCTACATAAACTGGAGGTAATGATTGATGACGAGGTTAGCAAAGATCTGGCATCATCGATCTCTGTGTACACTTGGTATGGGATGCCTAAATTCTTTGACTATATACAGTACCATACTGCAAAACAAATTGATGATGGAGCCATGGAGCCCCACCAGCCCCCGTCGGCCTCAAGATACTTCAAATCTGGGAGATTCGGTTCCCAAGGGTCCCTAGATGGATCGGTTCACTTGATAACCTCTAGTATTTGAGTCTCCTTGTTGAGCAACTCGGGGTGGCAGACTTTGGTTTGTTCGGGAGGTTAAACGCTCTTTCCAGCCTCAACCTCGTGGTAAAAGACGAAATCGCTGACAGATCATCATCCTCCTCCTCTCAAAGAACACAACGGGTTAAGATCAACAACTCACATGGATTTCCGAGCTTGAGAAGGTTCAAAGTCGGTTCAGCAAACTGTGCGTTAGGGCTGTTGTTCGAAGCTGGGGCCATGCCAAAGCTACAAGAGCTCAACCTCAGATTCGATGGAGACAAAACTGGTTCTCTCACCAATGGAGAGTTTGATTTCGGCATCCAGTATCTACCTTGTCTGGGTCTCGTAAGATGTTTCTTTGGTGACTTCTCGGAGGAATACAGCAGAGAGGAGTATGAGCCCGAGCACCCCTTGTGGGATGCCCTTAAGAAAGCGGTTAGCGCCAATCCCAACCATCCTAGGCTGTGTTATATGGTGGAACCCCCACCGTTCGGGTAAAGACAAGGGAGCAGAAATACAGGCTACAAACGCCAGGACCAGCAAAGAAGGCGTTTTCCACTCCACTCCATTGTAACTAAATAATTTGTATCATGATTTACGGACTTATTTATGTTTACTTTGACATAATATAGTTCTTTCGGATTGCAGCTGCTTTATGTTGTACACGCTTCAACGAACCCGAATTGTCGACGTATTCCCTTAGAGTATTTGCCATGAAACGTACGGTTATGACACGCAGCCCGGCCCCAGAGTAATACGTAGCAGATTTATATTTCATAACCATTCACCCCAGAGGACGTTGTCGTCGTCGTTGACGAGGTTGTTCTCAAGTTTCAGATGCTTTGTTTTAGCAAAGTGTTGAACAGAAGAAATCAAGAAAAATATTGCATGCACTTGTGTGGTACTCCTGCATCATCTCACAGAAAAAGAGAACCTTGGCGTACCAGGGCCAAGGGGTCCAAGTCAGACCCGTCTGCTGCTAAGGGCTTCCTTGATGAGCACTGGAGGGACGCGGCGGTCAATCTCCAACAATAGCCCCCCACACCGTTATTTGTTCATCTTAACTGGTGCTGCCGCTTGTTCGTTTCATTCAATCGCGTACTAGCGCTGCTCTGGTCGTGCGTATGGCAGCGGCGGCGGCGGCGGCACACGGACGGCGACGGGATGGAGCACCAGACGGCGGCGCGGTCAAGAGCAAGGCGCAGCGGGAGGTGCAGAACCAGCTGGAGAAGCGGTTTGACATTCTGAACGCAAAATCTGAACACTTGATGGAAAAGTGAAGGGAAAAAAGAAGAAAAAAACAAGAAAGACGACATCACCAAAACTTAGAGTGCTCTGCCTACACCATGGGCGGCAATTTCCTCTGCTACATACAGTTCTGGTGCTGAGTTGGGCAGGACCAACCGGCGGCCAGCAGCTCTGCTGATCGAGAAGCATGCATTGCACTCAATCCAGAGAGTATCCATCTGCTGTAGCAATTAGCAGCGCTAGCGTTGTATACAGCGAGAGGCCAAGGTACACCGGCTGTGGGAAAGATTATTGTTTAGGCAGCAGGTTGTTGTCAACATTCATCAGGATCAGGGTGCTCTTGCTGAAATTCATTTTCAGGATGCTGGCCAAGGCAAACCGATCCAGGATCTGTTTCAGCCTGCAAGTGTCCTGTTCTTCAGCACGGAGGTTGAGGATCCCATGATGAAAATAGTGGCAGTGAGTCACCAATTTGACATCACGACACCTTGAATGATCTCTTGGGGCCCGTTCGTCTAGGCTGATTCCCGGCCGGAACGCTTCGTGGTGGTGGTTGGCCGTATAAAAAAAATACAGCACAGTTCCTGGCCGGATCCGTTCCGGCACTCGGTTCCGTGAGAACCAAACGTTACGTGCCCAAGTGGTATTGCAGAGTATCTTTCATGTTACCAATGTCTATGTTCAGTGGGAGACAAAAGCTTTCAAATGGTCGGCCGATCTATGACTATCAGGATTCAGGAATCGGGCCAAATGGCCGGCCCTGTCTAGTCAGCTTGTTGGGAGGGGCCAGCCTGGAGCATGCTTTTGTGTGGCTTCAAACAATTCAACGTCGGGTGAATGAGTGTGGTGAACACTGTGCTCTAATACTCCATGCCTTGTTCATTTGTCTCGAACCTAGTTGCCACTTGGCAGTGCATTTTCTCATCTTTAATTGTGTTGTTGATTCGTGATTTATGACTTCTTTTTCTTTGGTACATATTTGTATGGTAAAAACGTAAGTACGTAACTAGCAGTGGAAGGTGCTGTGTGGCGACATGCAACGATGGTCTTAGCAAGTACTCTGTGTACTGATAAAATGTCATTGCACGTAACATTTCTATTCATTGTACTTTGCTTCCAGCTGGCATGCACTGTACAGAATTGATATTTGGGACCAAAATGTGTAGAATAAGGGCGGCATCAACGTGGGCTAACAGCCCCGGTGGTCTCCCACAAAAAGCACAATACACGCAGACCAAGATAAGTTTGAGGCATACAGCCCCGACGCAAGCAGCAGCGGCAGGGTACACTACCTTTTTACTGCTCAGGATTTGATCAAGATAAATGATGATTCTCTCTCTCTACTTTTTTGCTAGAGCTATAACTCTTTCTGACCAGGCCATCGGCACCTCGGTAAGCAGCCACAACTATCTGCAAGGCCACCATCTCACCTCCAAGTAGGCATCTGAGCCTACATGGCCCTGCAGGGCTACACGTCACGCTGGTGCATTGAGCGTGCTCTAAACTCCGGCCCAACTGTAAGTTAACTTTTGCACGTTGTAATACCCAATGGCGGAGCCACCCTAGGGGCGGGGTGGGGCGGCCGCCCCAGCTACCGGCGAGCTCACCCCTGGACCCCTTCTTCCCTAACATTGGTGGTGAGGAGCGGCGAGCACGAGCAGCGAGCGACCTGCGGCGGCGGCAGCGGCGTTGGAGCGACCTGCAGGCTGTAGTGGCGTTCGACTAGGGAATGGGCTTTTCTTCACTTTGTTCAGCCTAGCAGAGGTTAGAAGCCCATGAACGCCCACCGTCGCATACTGCCCAACTGGGTGGACTTGATCCCAATTTCTAAATCGCCGAATTGTGATTGGTGAGGAGCTGGCCGCCGGTTCGCAACCTGCTACCCGCCGTCCAGGCACCCACTAGACATCGTGGCGCCACACCGACCGTCGCGGTGTGCTGGAGCAGCCACTCGCCCACCGCTCGACATTGCCCCTGCCCGTCGGCGTCGCCGGCTTGCCGCTCGACCGCCCCATGCAGCCAAAATGGTGCACATTTGTTGCCGGACACCACCATTCTCACTTTTTACCAGAACACACTCTAGTTCGACGTAATTTGGCCACAGCACACCATGCCCCCGTTTCAGCTCAGAGGAGAGAGAAAACTTGCAAAATGATCGTCGGTGCCCCTGAGGCGTTCACCCCGATGCCGTTCGCGGCTGTGGCGGCCGTGGTTCCCCGATGCCCCGGCGACCCATCCCTCGCACATCTGTGCCACGACGGGCGGCACCTCTTCACGGCGAGCGACGCTGCAGCAGCTCGCTCCCATAGCGGTTGGCACACACGAGCACAAGCTCGCCTCCGTCCGCTTAGAGCTTGGAGCTCGCTGGCCTCCATGGCCGCGGTGGGGAGGTTGCACGGACGGCGGGGAGGGCTCATGGGGAGGACAGGGAAAAGCCAGGCTCCACCATGCTACACGCCTATGCTACTGCAGCTGCCACACGATTGTCCGTTGCCCTCCTGGCTCCAGCTCCAACTGCTGCTGCAGACACTGCTGCGGCCGTCGGGGCTTCCAGTGCCTCCTCCTCGGTTTCGACTAGCCACCACCGTAGCCCGCTCGAGTGGCGACGCGTGCCTCCTCCGTCCGCTACCCAGCCTGCCATCGACGGAGACCCGCACGCCACGCGCGGAGCTGAGGAACCTGCTGCGTCGCCACCGTCCACCTGCACCGCACCGAGCCACTGCCGCCCCCGCAGCCAAGCCATGCCGCCGTCCGACACCCTGCCCTGCCAAGGCCGGAGCCGCCCTGCTCGCTCCCTTCCCCTGCTTCCACTTCCCCTTCTTTTCCCTTCCTGCTCGCTCCACCGGCGCTCTGTGCCGACGAGCCGAGGTCGTGGCCTCCGACTCCGACAGGGCTACGTCCCAGGCGCCGGCGCTTGGAGGCCGCCGCGTGGCACCGCCGGATCACCTCCATCTCGTTGCGCCGCCGCATGGCCTCCTCGTCCACCACGAATCGCCGCATCAGGATATCTCCGTCAGCGACTTGCCACGGAACACGCGGCGCATGCTAAGCTCGCCGCCGCCGCCCTTGCCCGTTGCCAATGGCCTCCCCCCGCGCCCCGCCATGGCATGCTGCACTCGACCAGGGAGGAAGAGGCACTGCCGCCAATAAGAAAGAAAAGAAACGGCCGGACCAAGGTAGAAGAAAGGGGCAGGGACAAATTGGATATTTTACCGCCCTTCTCTCTCCTCGACCTGCTGAAACCGGGGCGCGGTGTACCATGGCCAAATTTCATTGAGCCAGAGTGTCTTCTGGCAAAAAGCGAGAATGGCGGTGTCCGCCAGCAAATACGCACCACTTTGATGTCCCATAGCCAAGCCAATTCTCCCTTGATATTATCTGGTACTCTCTAAGTATAGTATATGTTTTTTCTGTACTTTTGGTTTAGCTTGGATAAAGTTTGCCCCAGCTAAAAAAAATTACTGTCCTGTTGTCAGAGCATCATATACTGAGCAAATATGCTTTCTCCTTCAATCACGCTGCTGAAATACTATTTGACAACGTACCTGTTTTATTTTCAAAGCTACTTATTTTTAATCAGTCAGCAGTGTTTTTCTCTCGTATAAATCAGCCTCATCTAACAATCTTCACGATAAAGCACATTTGATGTCTGACGTGCTGGAGACGCTACAATCACATGGTTAACATTGAATCTGATGTCCGGACCGTCGGTTAAAGAAAACTAATAAACGCACAGATCTATAGAAGGCGACGGATCCAGCCGCGCTCAGGCTCGGGCTCTCAGCGACGGCGGGGCAGTCCCAGGCTCGGCGGCGGTGTCAGCGGCTCCCCCTCTCGCCAGTCGCCTCGCACCCTCGCCTCCGTCCTCCGCACACCGGCCGGCGACCCTGCGTACGCACCTCCCTCTCCCCTCCCGCCTCCGCTGGACCATCGACGGCGCCCGGCCCCTCCGGCGGGTAGCGGGAGCCAGCAGCCGCTGCTCCACCAAGGCGGTCGCGCCGGCCGCTTTGGGAGCGCTTATGCCCCATAGCGAAGCGCTATCCGTCCGCTTAGTGCCGCTTTTTGGAACCATGGTCTTGATACAATTTGTCCTGTGCCCCCAATTATGTAACGTTGTATTTCTCAGTAGACAGAAGTGGTTGCTTACTTGCCTTGACCCTTTTTTTTATAAAACTGCATTTCATATGTGCAAGTTTGGAATTTTGTTGTACGAAGATGCAATACCAATTGTATTCAAACTGCAGGGTAACTTTGAGCCATGGGCACAGTTGTGGATGCCGCTCCAGCTGTTGTGGCTGAGGAGGTACTTTGCATTACTCATTTACTTGGAGTTCCTTATCACCTATGTATTCAATAATTGGCTCTGCTGCAAAGCGCTAGGTTCATTGAGAATGTTCAGCACCTTACATTTTCATTAATTAACAAAATATAATTGGGATTGCTGAGCCCTTTAGTTCAAAGGTCAGGCATTTCTAAGTTTCTAAATTTCTATTACATCAACAGTTGGTGCCCTTGAACCTTGCATTTGTATAACTAAATTTCAACTGATTTTGTTAGTACGTATGCCTTGCTTATTTTCCTGTCTGATTCATGCTTCTTGAAAATCAAATCAATCTCCATATCCTTAAGGAAATTGTGCTTCCTGCATGTTTTTATTAAAGAAAGGCCCTCATCATCTCATACGACTTGTGTTATTCATAAACTGTGGTTCATCTTAGAAATGTGCTCTATGTGCAGGTCACTGAGCACATGTTGGGTGGCAAGAAAGTTACAGTTGTATTTGTTCTAGGTATCTGTTCCATCTTCAGTAATTTTCAGTTATTTGTGTCTAGAATAGAATTTTTGGTTATTTGTGTCCTAGCATAGAACTATAGAAGAGAAGGAGCTTATAACAGCTTTGAACTTAAATGAGTTCATGTGTTATATGGGGCTACAATGTGCACTTTAAATAGATGATTTTATTTTGCATCTGAACAAAAATTTACACATAGGTGGTCCTGGAAGTGGAAAGGGCACACAGTGTGCCAACATTGTGGAGCACTTTGGATTCACCCATCTTAGTGCCGGAGATCTTTTGCGTGCAGAGATTAAATCTGGCTCTGAGAATGGGTATGGTTTTCCCTCTATAAGAAAGCTTAGCTTATCCTTTTCATTTATTTTTCCTTTTTTTCTTAGAGAACGCAGGATCAGTCTTGTTGAGCTGCACATTTGACATTTGTGCGTTCTCTCTCCATGGTGCTCCTTGATGTTTCACAGAACCATGATTGAGAACATGATAAAGGAGGGGAAGATTGTTCCATCGGAGGTGACTATAAAGCTGTTGCAGGAGGCAATGATAAAAAATGAAAATGAAAAATTCCTGATCGATGGATTTCCAAGGAACGAAGAGAATCGTGCTGCATTTGAGAATGTTGTAAGGCCATCTTTTTTGTACATAAAATTTGTTCAGTTCTCATGCCAGTTTAAGAAATTATTGTTCCTTTCTTTTAGTTACTTTTAAATGATTTTATAGACTATTAATTCTTTCTCATTCATTCAGACAAAAATTTCTCCTGCATTTGTGCTATTCTTTGACTGTTCCGAGGAAGAGATGGAGAGACGTCTCTTGGGGCGCAATCAGGTCTCCTTCATCGTTAACCAATTGTTGTTTTTAGTCACAAAATTCTTGTTTCCAACATTTCTTACTGTCTTTGCAGGGAAGAGTTGACGATAACATTGAAACTATCAAAAAAAGGTTCAAAACCTTTGTTGAATCAAGTCTGCCTGTCATTGAGCATTACAACTCAAGGGACAAGGTTAAAAAGGTATCGATGAACTTTTATCTTGCCAGGGGTACTCCTATTGCACTCCGATGACACAAATATGTGATGTATTATACAGTAGAAATAAAACCAGAAATAAGATGCACACATTAATAAATATGTGAAGTTAGAAGGATATTTTAGATCTATCGTGTGTGTGTGTTCCTTTGCCAATGGCCATTATAGTCCACATTTCAATTAATTGATGGCCTTTTCTTTTTACAATGTTTTCACTTTAGCCCCTATAGTAACTTTTCATTTGATCAGATCGATGCTGCAAAACCAATTCCTGAGGTGTTTGAAGACGTCAAAGCCATTTTTGCCCCATATTCTCCAAAGGTAATTAGGTTTCACTTGTTCTTTGTCTATTCTTTTGCAAATGTAGCATTTCCAGATGGATCTTTAATCTCATGTTTGCCTTAGCATTGCACTGACTATGTCTACAAACATCAAATTATGTTCACCTTTAAAAACTTCATTTTGTTTCCCATTATGTTTGCATGACTAACATACTAGTACAAATCTACTTACTCATCGCATTGTCATCTTCTCTATCAGGCTGAATAGAACAATCTAAGGGACGTGATAAAGGTGATACATGGCGTCATAGGTATACCCTCTATACCGTGCCTGACCTAAATGATTTCATCTGGTTCTTGCCACCATAAGTGAGATTCTCATGCAGTCTTCATAATCATTTTGCAGGCACGGTATGAGCTACAAGCATATCAGTAGGCAATTCGATTTGTTACCAACAATGGCCCTGTTCGGCAGGCTGTTTTTTTTTGCTTATAAGCCGGCTGTGGCTGATTTGCTGTGAGAGAAAAACACTGTTCCACGGCTGATAAGCCGTGCTGATAAGCTCAGCCGAACAGAGGGAATAAGTAGATCTGATTCCCAGTGCTCCTGCTAGAGTGACATTTTACCACTGTTTTGTTTATGTATCCTTTGATGTTGTGTTGTACCAATGTGTAATTTTACTTTATGGATTGATGAGACCTTGTGCCATTCCACCAGGTTTCTTGTTTTATGGAAAGTGTAAAACTGCTGCCATATTCTTTATGCGTTGAAATATATTCATTGCACCGAACTTGTAATAATACCCCCTCAGCAGTAAATATATACGCTTAACAAGCCTCTTCTAGATGCTGCTGCTTAGATTGAGAGTTGACATGTCCGAAGCACCCCAGTGTCATGAATCATAAAGCCAGCGAGGTCCAGAACCATAGCATATTCCGTATGGTACACTTTCTCGGTCCCAAAAGATATAATTATGAAATAGTGTTAGATGCCAAATTTAACCTAATTATATAAAAATATTAATATTTATCGTACTAAATAGGTATTATTACATTTGTTATGAAACATTTTAATATATATTGACGCCATAAACATTAATATTTTTTATCTATGACTTGAATATATCTAGATTTTTTTGTGTGGACGGAGGCAGTATAATGTTAATTGGAGGTAGGCATGTTCCCTTCTATCTTCTGAGGTCGAAGATGTCGCCAAAAAAAAATCACAAAAGCACATCTGATGGAATCTGACGTATTTTTTTCGCACATCTGATGGAATCTGACTTTTTTTTCGAGGTTACACAGTATAACGTAGACGCTCAAGACGCACGCACACTCACCCCTATGAACACACGTACACTAGCCCTACCCCTATGAGCACCTCCGAAAGACTGAGCCGACAGATCTGGAGATTCCCGAAGTCACCATTGGCGCCTCGTCGTGGACGGGAACATCGCTTACCACGCCTCGTCGTGGACGGGAACATCGCTTACCACTTCAAGCATAACGTCGGAAAATTCTGGAATAAATCCAGTAAAATGCGAGCACCAGCGTCAAGTCGATGACTTGATCTTTGGTGGGCAGATTTTACCACAAGGAATCCAATCAGCTGATGTATGATCAGTTTGCATATGATGGAATCCGACTGTTTTGCACCATTTGTGAGAGCTCCTGTTCCTCCTTCCCGCTTTTGAGGCCTTTGGGCCAGGTTCAATGAATGTTGCACCTTCCAATTTGAGAAGGGAAAAGGATACAAATCTTGGGACCCTCTTCAACGACGCCCAAAGTATATGGCTGAATGAATGAATGAATGGTCCACACTTCACAATTATTATATACCTTTTTCTTTCCTCTGCAACTGAAAATCCCAGGCCAAAAAAGGGGAAAAAAACTGCACTGGAGCAACAGTGAAATCGCTTCTAAATCCCACAGGCCAAAAGGAAGAAATAACAATATCTGTACACACTGGAGCAACACTGAGATCCCAGTAGGGCACTCTGATCCATCGCATCTTAGCTTAGGTTTTATATTTGGGCTCTCCAGTGGGGATCACACCACATATCATCCATATATGCGTATTTCGCACGTAGCCTTTGCTAAGCTGGTAGGCATGTGGGCGCTGCAATACGGTAAGCAAGCACTCCATGTGGGTTGCAACCAAACCGGCGCATGGAGAGCCATCACTCTAATCATTGAATGAAGAAATGAAAAAGGGATTAAAAAATAAAAAATCCAAGTGATGCCGGTGGGTCGGCCCAAGAAGAATCGGCGGTTGACACGCTGGGGCCATGAGAAGTATTTCCGGATGAACAAGTCCACAACGGCATGTGCGCACAGTCCCTATCTACCATGGCTCGTCCCTCCACCCTTTACCGACTCTCTTCCCTAGATAAAGCTATGGTGGCCTATACTGTTCCAGCTGAAAAAACAAGCTGAATAAGACGGATTATAAGCCAGATGAACAGGGTCTATGTGCGTTCGATTCCCAAGCTCAGCCATCGTACACGTCTGCTATTACCAACTCAGGAATCGGCATTCCCTTCCTTTCCCCTCTGCTATACATGGCCAAACGGGCCGCCCAGGCACGGCATGGCACTGGCACTATCAGGCACGGCGGCACTGCCGTGTCATGCCGTATTGTGTCACCGTGCCCCGGTCGCGGCCCAAGCACGACACTACATGACATTAGCTGTGTCATGCCGTGCTGTCACGGGGCACCGTGCCGTCGTACTCTGTTGCCGTCGCGGACGTGCCCCAAGCTGTGCACCGCCGCCGCGAATGCGTTGCCACCGCCGTGCACCTCCGCAAGGACATGCTCCAGCTACGCGGACGTGCCTGCGTTGCCGCTGCGGGGACACGAGGTCGTGCTCCTGACCGCGATGTGCTCCTGGCCGCGCGCGAGGACGCACCACTGCCGCGCCGCGCCTCGCCGCCGCCGCGAAGACGCACATCTGGCCGTGCATGCCGCCACAACCTCAACCACGTGCCTCGGACTCCTGTTCACGTGGTGCTGAGAGGCTCAAAGTGAGAAAAATGATAGCCAAGAGGGATGGAGGGAGGAGAATGAGAGAGAGTGAGCTGGGAGTTTGCTTATATATCTAGGTTTTATAAATCCAACGGTGAGAAATGCTCTGAGTGAATCCAATGGCTAGGAATAATCGGGCCGCAATCGTGCTGGCCCAATTTCCATGCCGTGTCGGCCACCTGCGGCCAGGCACAGCCCTACATCGTGCCCGTGCCGGCACTAGCATTATAGACCCTGTGCCCGTGTCGTGCTTTTTCGGGTCAGGCCTGTGCCGGCCCATAGTGGTCGTAGCAGTAATTTTTTATTCCCTTTTACCTCATTTCCTTGCTTTCTTTTTAGATACAGCATCTGCTCTCGTTCGTACCAGATCTATCTACTCTTTTTCTTATCTTAAAAAAAATGTTTCCCAAATCCATCTTCTTCATTGCGCGCATGGGGTTGTGGAAAAACCGGGTTGCATATCCATCTCATTTTGTTCACTTTGCCGGTGCCACATGCGGAGAGACTGTTCTGGATTGCCGCCGGTCGGGTCATCATGGCCTGGTCCACCATGCGCATCTCTAGAGGAGAAATCGCGCTCCTTTTCGCAAAGGCAAAGACGCCCGCAAAGTCGTGACAAGGTCTCTTCCAACGTGTTTGCCAATCCTGCTCATTTTACTGGGCCCTCGTTCAGATACACTCTAAGCCCTTGTTTAGATTAAAAAAAATTTCAACCCGATAAATAGTACCACTTTCGTTTTATTTGGTAAATATTGTCCAATCGTGGACCAACTAGGCTCAAAAAATTCATCTCGTGATTTCCAACTAAACTGTGTAATTAGTTATTTTTTTACCTACATTTAATACTCCATGCAAGCGGATAAAAATTGATGTGATGGAGAGAGAGTGAAAAAACTTGGAATTTTGAGGGGAACTAAACAAGGGGTAAATTCCAAGTTTTTTCGCACTCTATCTATCACATCAATTTTTGGATATATGCATGAAGCATTAAATGTTGATAAAAAAATAACTAATTGCACAGTTTGATAGTAAATCACGAGACGAATCTTTTAAGCCTAATTAGTCTATGATTAGACGTTAATTACCAAATACAAATGAAAGTACTACAGTAGCTAGAGTTGAAAAAATTTGCAATCTAAACAAGGTACAGTAGTGGTACTTTTCTGCCGGTGGCATGGTTGACGAAGCTTGGTTGGCCGCCGATCCCGGGCGCCGGCAGGTGCTTCAACGTCTCGCAACGTTCGTGGATGGCGGTAGGGGCCGCATCGAAAGCATCAGGATCGGCGGCTAGCAGCCGCTCCATGCCACAACGATCTGGGTGCCCGTCGCTCTCGGCAGCATATCCTGCGATTCCCCAGGCTTGGATTCCTTCTCTCTCCGACAATCGGGACTATTTGCGCCCAGGTCGCCAAACATTCTCTATATTTGGATATGGATGTGTACTTACATTTACCTAATACTTTCTCCGTTCTAAATTATAGTTCGTTTAAATTTTTTTATCACAAATTTGACCACTCGTCTTATTTATAAAATTTGTACACACATAGTCAAATTTAAGTCATTTTTAAAGGACTTTTGTTAATAAAGCAAGCCACATTAAAAGAAATGATATTTAGTACAAATTTTTGAATAAAACGAGTAGTTAAACTTGAGGTTAAAAAAGTCAGACGAGCTATAATTTGGAACGGATTTAGTACTTTTTTTCCACACGCACGTGTGGAGACGCTTCGCCGAGCATGGCCAAGAAGACAAAAAAAATATAGAAGAACAAACCTACTGCTGCTGGAGGTGAAGGAGACCGCGACGTTACGGTTTGGGGTGGGATCTCAATGCTCTCCGAGCTTAGGACTAAGCTTTTTAGGAGGACACGTGGACTGACGACAGTGGTGGTCGAGATGGCACAGACGGCAAGGCGGCAGGGCCACTGCTTGCGGGGCAATGGGAGAGGCCAGTTGGGCGGTGGTGATGATAGAAGGAAAAGAGGTTGAGATTGAATTTTTTTATTTTAACCGTTTTTTAAAAGTATTTTAAAAAATGACCGTGAAAAAATTGTTTTTAAAACTAACCGTTTTGGCGGCGCCGTCAACCATGGCGCCGCATTTCTACACCGCGGCGCCGCAGGAGGATGACATGGCACCAGTGGCCCGTGCCCTGGCCCCACCTGTGGCGCCACCATGCATGGCGCCACACTGTGGCGCCGTAGATCATGGCGGGGACATAGGCCCACTTCGGGCTTTTGTGGAGGTACGCACGAAGCTTGAGCCATAAGAACAGTTTACTTTGTGGTTATAGACATGTAAACTGACTTGTCTATGACGATTGTGAATGCAAAGCTTTAGAAGGGGCTGCAAGAAGTTAGCTCAGAAGTTGACATGCATGGACACTTCGTGGGAGCCGGAAGAGTTCGTGCCGGCAACTGGTGAGACCTCCACCATGCGTACACCACCTGCCTCCGGCGTCGGGACAAGCGCTACCCCCGAGGACCACGTTGAGTACACGGAGGAAGAGGAGGACCACGCCTCGGCATTCGGCATTCACCGGCACCGCCCCAGAGGGACGAAGACTTCGACTGGCCGTGGGAGGAGATTGGACCGTCTCAGCTAGAGGGTGCCCCTCGGCCTACACAGGGAGACGTTCAGGTATGAAGAAGCCACAATTGTTTAGTACGCAACACTACAAATGATACAATTGCTAGAATTTTACATAAATGAGGACTATGTTTTCATTGCAGGGAACAAGCGGTACCCAGCACGAAGAGCCTCCACGGACAACCCGCCATCGTGACCGCTCCGCCGTTGGGTACACTCCCAACATGCTGCCTACCAATCCGAAGCGAGCGAGGAAGCCGAGGGAACCTTACACTCCTGGGACGTAGTGTTTATGTCTCCGATAGTAGGATACTATGCACTACTGCTAATGACATGTAGTAGTCATGGATTGATGAACTTGTAATGACTAGTCATGGATTGTGGAACTTGTTGAACTTTCATGATGGGATTGTTGAACTTCCGCTAATGCCCTTTGCTTTTTCTAGTTCTGTGGCGCCATAGCTGTGTTATTGGTATGTGTTCGTTACTGTGACAACAAACTGGACAAAAACATGGAAGGTGGGCTGCTAATAAGGTCGTCAGGCCTTGTGGCGCCATGTCTGGTGGTGCCACACCCTGTGGCGCCATGGCTGGTGGCGCTACAGGGCCAAAATGCCTTCCACCAATTCATCGAGCCTACAAGATTGTTTTTTACAAAATATTAGCTTGGTGAATTCAACTATTTAGGTAACATATGTTTCTCGCTTCAAAAATTTCTATTACTTAGATTTTTTGTTACATATGTTTCTCACTTCAAAAATTTCTAACAAGAAAACACTCTTTATAAATACTCTGCTCCACCTTTCTAACCGTTGCCTCACCCATTCCTCACGGTTCACCTGCTGAGAAAAGAGCTCCCAAGCATTGACTCACCCCTCTCTCTCCCCTCTTGCTTCTAGGTACGCCTATTCACCCCCTCTAGGCCGATCATAGTTAACATCACAAAGATCATAGAAGTACAAGATTACAAAAATAGATAACGAAGTACATAGCATAAGTGCATCTTAAGCATACACGCAGTGCATGGCAACACAATTAAAAAGCCCAAGGCTAGACGACATTGCTCATGAATAAACGAGTCCAAGATTGCACGGCATTGCGCAATAATAAACCATATGGCTACTGAGTGCAACGAGGCCACTTTCCCTTCCTCTGCCCGTTGGGATTCTCCTCTATCGCTGCCTTTGCACGGCGCACGCAGTCAAGCTTCTTCTCCCTATCCGCCCTGAACTCAGCCTCAAGCCTCATTTCCTCCTCTTCCTTGCGCTCCTTTTCTAGAGCCTCCTCTTTGAGTCTCCTCTCATGTCTCTCCTTTCGCTCCGCATCCCACTCCTTCAGGCTCTTCAGTAACCGCTTGTTGGTCTCACTAATCTCAGTGTCGATCCACTGCTCAAAATCACAGAGCGGTGGAGGGGCAACAATGATAATTGTTAATCAAAATAATTCATGCAATACGCCCCATGACTAGATAAATTAAAGCACGATAAATCATTACTCACATAGAATTTGCTGCGGCGCTGTTGCTCAGTAGGCCTCCATGTAAAATTACTACACATCCAATACCTCTGTTGATAGGTCTCCTCATCTTCAGAGATGTCTACTTTGCAAGGAGTGCCACACCAGCACATGGGTACTGGAACACCTTCAGGGAGCGGCAAAAGGGCATAGGGATTGGGTAGCGCTTGACGATAGCTACAATTCAAGCAATTTAGTTGTAATAAGTGCACTTAAAAACAACGACTATGACCACCAATTCTAGAGTTTTCTATATGTTGCAAAAAAAAGATTACAACTAGGAATTACCTTGTGTAACTAGCTTTACCCTTACCACGCCTTGGCATCCTACCATATCATACAACAAAAAACTTATCAACCACACACACTAGGCAATATCATCTCTAAGGTTACAAAATAAACCAAATGTAGACCAAATTCAAGCATAAAAATTGATATGGGAAATGAGACTACCTTGCTTGCGAAGATGAATAGATTAAATTCGAGTTTCCAAGGTTAAAATCGACGATTCAAGAATTTGGGTGCGGGGCAGAGAGAAGAAACCCGAGAGAGATGAGGGAAGAATGAAAGACTAAAGGGGTGGGCCGGGCTGGTATACGGCCCTGTGGCGCCATGATTCACGGCGCCACACTATGGCGCCATGATCTACGGCGCCACAGTGTGGCGCCATGCATGGTGGCGCCACAGGTGGGGCCAGGGCACGGGCCACTGGTGCCATGTCATCCTCCTGCGCATGGCGCCGCAGTGTAGAAATGCGGCGCCATGGTTGACGGCGCCGCCAAAACGATTAGTTTTAAAAAACAATTTTTTTCACGGTCATTTTTGAAAATACTTTTAAAAAATGGTTAAAAATAAAAAATTCTTGAGATTAGCGTGTGGCAGTGGTGGAGGGTGGCGGAGGAGGCAACGGTGCGCCGCCAGAGCAGGAGGGGGTCGAGGTGGGGGTGCTCATGCCAGTCTTTTCTTCATTTTGTTGTGGTTAGATCTGTCCACGATGAAGGACTAAGGAGAATAATTTTTAGATCAGTCTTTCTCACTCTTGAGTGGCAGAAAGAAGAAGAAGACACCAGAAAGAAGAAGACACCTATTACAGGGATGTTGGCTGTCATTCGTTGGGCATTTGTTCTCAGGCCATTTGCTGAGTGTTTGCATGTGCGGTCATCTATATATATACTGCAAAGCACCTAACATGTTATGTTTTAAGTTGTGCTATTCACTGCGTGGGTACTATTTTGTAATCCAGAGTGCTTGTAACGTGTTGATATAATTCTTTTTCGTCACAAAAAGAAACACGTATGCACATACGCCCGGTTCGCTGGGCTGATAATCCATGGCTGAAAGTACTTTTGGCTGATTGTTGTGAGAGAGAAGCACCGCTGAATGCATGGCTGATACGGATTTTAAGCTCAAGCGAACAGCGCGATAATCACTCGTGTAAAAATGGACACGGGCACAACACAAATTGACAATATCATTAAAGACACGTCGTATATAATAGACGGGCATGTTACTTACTCTTAAAGTGATAACATCATTAAATTTTAAAATAGAACAAAAAATACAAACACTCACTTTCCAGGTAGGTAGTTGCTAAATACAAACTAAATTCTTTGCAAACTTCATTCATGATGAATCTAATAAAAATTCTAATAACGCTTACTTCCTATAATAAATTTTGATAGTTTTTAGGAGCCTCAAGCCCATCTTACTTCCTTTAAAAAAAAGAGGAGCCTCAAGTCATATAATAAAATGAGAGAAATTGTTTGGGATGTAATTGCTATATTACTATCATAAGCCAGGCTGCCATCATATGTACTAAATTAGTAAGGGAGGTCCTCAAGAAGAGTTGTCTCTGCCTACTTTGGACTTCTTGCCTTAACTACTTACAGTAGTTTTAGGCTTTTAGCTACTAAGTGATCTGCTTCTTTATAGTGTGAAAAGTCTGAACAGAACATGGATTAGATGACTAGACTATATGATGAGCGAGAATGTAAAAAAACAAAACAAAATTGTTGATAGAAGAGTAATTCCGCACTGACAGTGCAGATAGATCAAGTGCACTCCGAACTTCAACTTGCCCGTGGTTTGATCGATGAAAAGGACTCGGAGATCCAGCGTATCCGTCTGAGCAACAACCAGGTATGTTGATTAGCAATCGAGGGTCTACCATAGAGTGCTGAGATTGGGTTTATGTCGCATTTGCTTGAAAAGCACTGATTACTTTATCATAAACATGTTCAATGCAGTATGTTGAAGAAAATGATAGGCTCAGAGCTATTCTCGGTGAAAGGAGTGCTCGAGCCGCAAAGGTACTCTTGGTGCAGTGCTACTGTGTATTTATGACATTTGTCCTTGTTCTCGTTATCATATCTTTGAGTATGTTTAACAGCTTGAACGTGCGCTGGAGGCAGAGCGGTTGTCAAACATCGAATTGCGGAAAAACATTGCAAAGTTTAGAGGTCATTTGTACAAAGAGCAGGAGGCCTGATTTCTCCGTGTTTAACATGTACATCTTCGGTGTATAGCTGGTTCCAGAGTTTTACCTAAGACAGCAGACTAAAGACAGTCATCTCGGGGGGAATACTAGAATTCCAGACGATCAGCACAAATTTTGGATAGAGAAGAGTATCTCCGTCTGGATCCATTCGAACTGAGATTGATTACGAGATCGGCACATGATTGTTCGATGATGCATATGCATCTGGTGATTTGTAGAATGCATAGTTTGATGTACATATGTTCGTAGGTTTGATCATGTAGAGTATGATATTCCTCTTCATAAAAATAAAATAGAGTATGGTATTCCTGTGGTTAAAGACTGCCGAGTATCATGAACATGGTAGTGTCTGCTGGTGTGGTTCGCAGCAGACCAGCAGAGTTTGCGGCTCTAGTTATTCTTGGAGCTCTGCTGCAGATATGATTTTGCGCGCTAATCGAAGAGGCAACTAGGAAAGAATGTCACGCCTGCGCACAGCGGCGGGAACTCACTCTTATCGCTGCGCAAGTACGCAACGGCAGAACAGAGGCAGCCCTGCTCTAGCTTGTCTGCATGGCTGCCGCTGACTGAGATTGACATGGAGAAGAGTGGCCGAGTGGGGGGAACAGGAGGAAGAGAACTCGTGTCGTTCCGCGGGGAGAGAGGAGGATGATGAAGCAAGACGACCTGTGGTCCAAAGCGTGAGTGTATCGACTCCTCCTGGCCACCTCCCTACAGCTGCCGGCGGCGCTGGTCGCTGCCCCGGCACCGGCGTCCGACTCCCCCTCGCCTCCCTCCCCCAGATCCGCCTACCGCACCTCTCCTCCTCCACCTCTTAGGGCGCGCGCGGGCGCTGGAGCCCTGATGCCACCGCCACCCGCGTCGGTCTCGCAGCCACTATCGGTGGTCGGCTCCCCGCTGCAGGCAGCGCCGGGCACCACCACCAATGTCACCGTTGACGACCCCGATGAGGTGCCACCAGATCCCACGGCCGACGCCACCAAGGACGGCCGCGGCCACCACCTTCTTCGCCCGCCGTCGGTGGGTGCTCCCCGTGCAGGCTCTGGCGGCCCAGATGACGGGTGCACCACCTCCCCCTGCTTCGCCTGGGCTAGGGGTCGGCGCCGCCATGACCAGCCCTCCCGGCGCTGGGGAGCCGCCGCCTAGGACTGTCGATCTGCTCGGCTCCTCGTCAGTTGAGCCCGAGTCCGGTCCATCTGGGCCCGTGGAGCCACCGCCGCCACCTGTGGTGCTGGGATGCTACTGGCCGGCGCTGGGGGCGCGGCAACTGCCGTGGCCAATGACCTATCCACGCTGTCAGGCTCTGCTAGTGCCAGCATTGCCGTCATCAACCCCATTGGACCTGATGACGATGCACCGTCGCCGGGCTCCCTGCAGCTCTGCGGGGGAGCCTGTCTCCCACCGCCGAGCGCAGCCACTATCCAAACCGTGTCGCGGCTGATGTAGGACGGGTCAGTGGTCCTCATTGAGGACGTCTTGGAGGACGATGATGCCTCGGCGCCCACCTCGCCACCGTGGCTTGCTCCGGCATTGGGGCTCGTCACCTTCCTCGTCCACCCCTCCGCGCCTAGCCCGTCGTCCTCTCTATCCCCCTTTGCCCCCTTCCACCCTTGGGACGGCTTGATGGGGCGTACCAAAGCCTGTCGTTGGGCGGACGAGGCTCTGACGCGGAGAGGTCGCCGGTGAGCTCCCCAGCCTCCTACCTCGACGCAGTCCACCTGGGGTCGTAGGTTCAGACGTCGCCTTTGCCGGAGCGAGTCATGCCACGCCCCACCGTCGAAGGCTCTCGCGGTAGCATCGCTGCTAAGCGGGGAAAGTGGCCCCCGGTTGGGCCTCCCATCGTCGCCGGAGGTGCACGCAGCAATGCTCCTTGCACAGGTGCGGTGCACGGGCCGCGCAACCACGGGGCTCGCCGTTGGCGGCCGCGCCCCGAGCTAGTGCACGGCCTGCCTGCCCAACCCGTGGAGGGTCGCATCCCCACCCGACAGTGCCTTGGGCGTTGCGAACGGGGCTCCGCTCGCCAGCAAATCTCCGCTCCAGACGCCGACAGCTGGCGCGAGGTCTTATTGCTAGAGTCAGTTGGTGGTGCCGGTGGTGCATGCCCCACCCGCCCCGCACCGGCTAGTTAGCAGCACCCCAAGCGCTACCCAACAGATCTTCATGGGAAGTGCTTCAAGTGTCTCTCCTCCGCCCACAGGGTGGCAACCTGCAGGCTGCCTCCACGCTGCCTCCGTTGCAAGGGCTTCTGGCACCTCGCATGGGACTGCAAGCAACGGCGGAAGGTGCCTTCTTCTAGCTTCGACACAATCGGTGCCCTTGATGGTCGGTTACAACGCCCTATCCGGGAGCCTACCCCAGGCACCCGGCCACGTGCCCAGGATAGTGCAATGGGTGCGGCTAGGGCGGCGCTGGGGCAGCTATAGATGTTCCTAGTGCGGGTACATGCGGTGATGGAGGGCACAAGCGGCGGAGGCGTCACCAATGTCGACGCCGACGAGTGGGGGGACGACATCGCGGTGGCAATGGGTGTCACCATTGATAGCAACGGGCAGTCGGTCGGGGCCGCCCAAGCGACACACCATGGGGGCGCCCGCATTGTGCCTCCTTGAACCCAACCCGCTTGCGGTGGCGATGTGCGTGGGCGGAGGTCCTCCCACATCAGTCGTAATTTTCGATCCGATGTTGGAGGAGCTTGCCGCAGCACTCGTCGTGTGCCGCTTTGTTGAGGCTCCCTCCCCAGGGATTGCGGAGCCACCTCCGGCGACGGCTGCTCCGTCGTCTCAGCCGCCGGCGCAGGAGCTGTCGCCGCTCACGCCTCCTCGAGTGGGACAACCCGACGTCGAGATTGGCGACGCGACGCCCACGACACGCGAAGCTGCTCGGCGTCTCGAACAGTTTGTGGATGAGGTGTAGGTTGAGTGAAGGTCGCCCTTACTTGCCTCTCCACCACGGTAGAAGGCAGCAACAAAGAGGCCCCTACCAGTCAGGGGTAGGAGCAGACGGATCGCCGTCCAACCGTTGACACACATACCGGCATCCAAGCGGGTTGAGGTACTCCTCAAGCAGAGGTTGGGTGTCGCGCCGCCGGCCGCTCTGGCTTCACCTTCGTCCAAGGTAACATCCGACGCTATTCGCACTGGGAATTTGACGTCGACCCAGGTGGAAGCCTTGGGCGCGTTGTTCCTAGCGTTCAACGGGTGCGCTAGGGAGCTCTTCATGGAAGCCCCGTAGGACGTAGCGGTATTCGCGCGTTTGGTTGTACCATTTATGTAATATTAAACCTGGAAACAGACTGCTAGGTAGTCCAGATGTTAGACCACGCACATGATGCGCGTCATTTATATGGAAAAACTCTCTTCTTAAAAGCAATGATACACAAATATTTTGTTTTGAGAAAAACACGAACCAGAACAAGATCGCCCTGCAACTCCAATCATACAGCTCATCTCAAATATGCAATGCTGTCAGTGCACCCACACTTATAACCCAGTTGGGCCACCCGTTACAAGCCTCGTGGGCCACTCGCGCCTGAACACAGTTGCCATCTCTACAACTAAAAAGGCTCAAAGGTCATCATTAGCATCAGACCGCTCCTCCTTACCTCTCCGATAATAAACGTCGCACCTCTTCCCCTCCCGTCCGCTACGAACAACCGCCCACGCCGCCCGCTCCTCTCCAGCTTGATACGGACAACCGCCGCGCCCTCACTAGCTCCTCCGCGCCGCCTCCGTCGCTCCACCACCGCGCCCTTGCCGCGCTGGCCCGACGTCCATGGTGTAGGCGGACGTCGGAAGTGCGACCATGGTGTAGGCGGCGGCTGCGGCCCTGGAAGAGGCGACGGCCAGGAAAACGGGTCTTGGGGTGGCAACGCCTGTGCACCAACGCCGGGTGCGGTACGAGACCCTTTGCCAGCGATGACCAACTAATAGGTATGTCCATCCCTTATCTGTTCTCCTAGTTGTGTGATGCCGAGGACCCAAACCCTAGCTTAAGCTATTTCGTGTACTCAGATCTGATCTAATTACAAGCGTGTACATGTATCTTGCCTGCAAAATTCGGTTTTGCTATAAAAGTTATCGGATCCACCTGGTCTCGGTTTATTGGTTTCCTCTGTAGAGATGGAGGGTTAGGGAGGAACTAACTTATTTTTGTTTCTGCATTGGTACTTGGACTTGCGAATCTAGCATAAGCAATTGGAGAGCTTGGTAAATCTACTGGCAGAGGCAAGTAGGTAATTGTCGGTGTTCGGACCCGGGAGGGCCCTAAGCCGATGAGTGAATTTGTGCTGCGTGCTCCCTAATCCGGATGATGATGCAAAGAGAATACACGGGGGTTTATCCTGGTTCAGGCGAAGAAGGCCCTACGTCCATCGGGGGGAGTATTGTATTTCCTTGCACCGAAGTGCTTGTGTAGGGGTTACAAGCTGTGAGAGAGGGAGCCGGTCCCAAGTCTCAAGAAAGGAGAAAATGGAGTCTTGCTTGAGATGTTGATCTCGGATGTGGAGAAGATCTTTGTCTTGTTTTTCCTTTTTCCTCCTCCTCCTTGGAGGACCCTCTGCCTTCTCTTTTATAGAGTCAAGTGGAGGCCGAGGCATCCTAGAAACCCTGAGGCGGTGCCTTGGAGGTGAAGGTGCGGCGGGCACTGTAGAGGTTGCTGTAGCGACGTGCATTTGTGAATGCCGGCCATCCCGGGGGTGTCGTGGTGATGTCGGTGATGGGAGGGTGAAACATCCTAGGTTCTGTGGCGGGCGTGCGATCCCCTGTAGTCGACATGCGGGCGTTGTTCCTTCGTTGACCGGCGGCGGTCGAGGCCGGGTCAGGACGTAGCTGAGGGGGTCAACGAGTAATGGATAAGGCCGGATCCTAGAAAACCCGGGACATGACGGTCGTCGTATTGCGCCTCATGGGGGCATCAGGGGTAGAACAGTGCCCGACGTGGCGTGTATAGTGGCAGCTTTCTTATCGCCCATCCCGGGATGGGCAGAAAAAAGTAGGATTAGACGCGGGTACTGCTCCCACGCCGGTGGGGCTGTAGCCACGTAGGTGGAAGTGGTTGCATTAAATGCCTTGTCAGTGAGGGGGGGTCGACCGACCCGACCCCGGGTCGTGCGAGTCGGAGATTTTCTAGGGTTGAGACCTCCAGTCGAGCGGGCCTCGTGCGAGTCGGAACGCAGTCGAGGGTGCCCCACGTGGCCACGCGGATGCAGACCGAGCTCGGTGTATCCGTGTAGGTGGAGTTTTGGTACAATTTTTTAGAGGGTTTCAGGGCGTAGATTCCTCGGGGGTTTGCTCCTTTTAATCGTAGGTTTTGGGTACCCCTAATTCAGGTACCGGACAGTAGCCCCCGAGCCTTTGCGCGAGTGTGGACGCTCTCACAGAGGCTCAGCGAGTTATGAATTGGAGTCGTAGTGTCGCCGCTCTCCGGTGGGTGCGTGTGAGCGTTCCCACCGGGTGTTGCCCCCGAGGCCTCAGAGGAGTGAGTGACTCCTTCGAGGGCTTTTGATATATTAGTTTGAGGGATACTCCTGCGTTCGAGCCCCTTTGGCGTGTTTGGTCCCCTTTTGTCGAGGCTAGCTTATTGCAGGCAAGCCCCCGAGCCTCGCGTGTGTGAGGTCGATCAGGGTCATGCCTGTCTTTAATCGTACGACCCTTACGCATCCTTTAGCTAAGGAGGAGGGACGAGAACGCCGTACTACCCCTGATGGGTGAGTTCTGACGATCTCTGGTGAGCTGCTAGCGGGAAATTCAAGTGGGAGCCCGTGCCCCATTTGATAGGGGTTGGCTGGCGGCCGTAGAGGCGTTCTCCAAAAGTGCCAAAGAGTTGTCGTGTGGATCTTGGCTTCGTTCGATAGGATCCAAGGGCTCAATGCCTCCCTCCGAGGGGATTCCACCGCCGACCTCTCCTTTAGCCTTGAATATATCCGAGGGCGTCTCGAGAAAGTGGCTTGAGCCCTGGCCTAGTATGGGCACGCCCTCAGTCATCCCTAACTCTGTTTACTCGAGGGTAGCTGTCGAACCCTGGTCGAGGGCCAGCTTTCGAACCCTCGAGGTTTGAAGCGGGCTTGGAGCCCATGGTTCCTTCGCCTGGAAGTGTCCATCTATGAGCCTCCCTTCCCGCCCATTGGGGCGCGTCTTTTTAGGGGGGAAGCCTGTGGCAGAACCGCCTAATTTAATACCCTCCCAAGAGTACTTGTCTTCCATTAGACACTAAGTACCCAAGGGAGAGCAATAAACTCTGCGATTCCGTCGAGCACACCCGAGGGAGAACTCGAAAATCCACATTTTTACCTCAGGATCATAAATGAGAGATAAAGCTTACAACATCTTTACCATTTCTTACATCACTTTTAGTACAACATCAGGGTAATCCATTGTTTAATTATAACAGTGGAAAATAAAATGTTATCAGAGTTCAGCGGAAATGAAACCATTTGATGATGAGTTAAATATTATCATGATGAACATTTATATACAAGAATTCATAATAGGTGGTAAATCTTTCCTTTGTAAAACATTTTTGGTGAGAGTTATAAATCAACTCTATATCCGCAACGTAAGGGAAATCCTCACTGAGCCCACCAGGAGGTTTCCACACATAAAAGTCAGCTTCAAGAACACCTGTCACCTGCAACAGGGTAGAACAAACCCTGAGTACTCAATTGTACTCCGCAAGACTTACCCGTCAGAAGGAAAGAAAAGACTCCAAGGATATGCAAGGCTATCTGGCTTGTGGGTTATTGCAACTGCAGGAAGCATTACTAAAGGTGCATCCTTATATTTAACTTTTATTAGCAGTCATTGGTAGTTCATTAACCCACCATTCTATGTAAGCACCAAAGCTACTTTCAAGCATGTAGTAAGCAATCAGAACCATTTCACCATCTTCCACAGTTCTTACTACGATGCCAGATTATAGTCATGTCGGACCGTCAAATTGACGGCGATTCGCGAATCAATGTAGCCCAGCTGGGTACCCCGAAAAACACACGCCCCACCCGTACCGAGGTACAAACAGGACCAACCCATTATCCCCTTGTCAAGAGAACCGAGTCCCCGTCCATACTGGGACTCCAAGCCCCCGCCCTCTCGCGGTGCTTAGACCTCCTAATACCCATATATAATCCACCTTCAGTTGGTCCGGATGGAGCCGGAACCCATGACAAGAGAATAACAAGTCTTTCTAGCCCCCATCCGCTAGTATATGCTCGGGATAAGGAGATCTGTGACCTGACTATGGAATCCAATGCAACGAACGGTCCTTAATCGACACAGGCGGAACAAATGCAACCAGAGCCCCGCTCTGTTGCCCAACCAGGTCCAAATCCATCCAAGCCCGTTCCGCCCGGTCTCCAATTATCATTCAAATATGTTCCATGTGGTAGTAACATGATAATAATAACAATAATATATTTCCTATCTCTCGCGAGTGACGGGCAATCACTCGACTTCTACCGGAGTCCTGTAGCATAGCAATCTACACGATCTTGACATACTAGTAAGACTCATGGGATCAGGATATATATATGCAAGTGGGTTTCATTCAACTCCTTAAAACTTAATGCACAAGCATAAATAAAGTGCAGCATAATAGAGGTTATGCACCGGGGCTTGCCTGGGTAAAATATAACCAAAAGTTAGCATTCCATCTTCGTGATATGATCACCATAGCATCATCTTTCAGCTACTCCAGTTGATCCCACGATCCACCATCATTCCTATTATGATATGTATTGATGCAAATGCATAGATGTAAATAATCAATGACAGCCGAAATTCTTAGAAATCCGATCACGCTTCCAAAAGTACCATTTCTCCAGCAACTCCCGATGACTCCACAATCCATCGACGTCCCTCCGTCGGTGTCGAACTCGCGGTACTCGGCAAACATACACAATTAAATATTCACATAAATTCAACTGTGTTCCAAAAATTATGAAACTTTATGGATAGGTGGGGTTCGATTTTAGATGAATTTAGGAAGAAGAAGTGATGGAATCAGAGTTAGCATAGTGGAGATATTAATTGTGCAAGGTGGCCGCTAATTAATCACGAGGAGAGAAAATGAAATGTGATTAGTGGCCACGAGCTGCCGCTGGTTATTAGAAAGGGAAAAGGAATAAAGAAATTGGTGGAGTGGATTAATGGCTCAAGACTCTTGACTTTACGTGTATAGGAGCTGAGTTGGTTCTCGGCTTTGCTACTAGCACATGGCATAGGACAAGCTGCTGCTGTGGACTTAAATAAAGAGCAAAGTGGGTATACGGCTAGGATTCTTTGAGAGAGACACAGAGAGCACCGAGCGTTTGTGCTCCTCAGCTCGTCCACCATGGATAGCTGCTGGACTTTCACCTGATGGCGATTCTGGCCATGACTTCCAAATCTAAGGGCATGGGGAGGTAGAAGGGAGGTAGGGGATGTATGGGGACTATCTACCATGGTCAATTACAGCTTGAGGAAGGAGATCAACAGAGCGTAGCCTTCCCAGGCAAGAACAGAGAAACTCAATTTAGAGAGTAAGATGGTGAGCGGTGAAGTGGGATGGCTTGGCAGGCTTGGCGTGTCCTTTTATAGGCAGGAGATGTGGGCTGGAGGTGGAGCTGGCATTTGGCTAGCTAGTCATGTGAATTGGATTTCACGTGATGAACTTGGAGTGGGTCTTTGGTCATGAGTGCATTAATTCAAATGATAGACTTTGAGTGGTCTTTGGACTTGACGAGCACATCAGGACTAGAGTGTGCTTTGGGCTAAACGTGCTTGGTGGTGGGGTGCTGATTCATTCATGCAGGTCAAGGAATTAATGGGGGAAGGAGACCACAGGTCAAGGAAACATTAGAGAATGAGAAGATCAATTACAGATTAGCTACCTCAGCTGATTAATGCAGCTCGGGAGAAATCGATATACGCAACTTTCACGGGCAAGAACAGAGAAACTTGATTTGAGAGAAGCAAGTGAGTAGCGGAGCGGAACGGCTCGGTGTAACCTTTTAAAGGCAGGCGACGCGAAGGCGCGACAGCGACGCGTCGTAAGATTAGCGGCTAACTAGCTTGCTTAAAGGCAATAAAACGTCGCTGCGCAAGTCGTGATGCTTCGGATGAACAGTGTTTCCATGGTGCTACAGTGTTTCCACACCGCTACAGTGTTTCCACACCGCTACAGTGTTTTCTGCGTGTCGTGTGCGCTCCAAGACTCAGTGGCAGTGTTGACTCATGCTACAGTTATTTCCACGGTGCTACAGCTCATGCTCTGTAATGTTTCCGCTGCCATTATTAAAAGCGCTCCTCGTGCACGATTTAACTCTGTCATTATTAAAGCAATGATCATGATCAGTAATATTTTCACTTCCTCACATGATCATCAAGGATAAGCACTAGCTTCTTGATAGGATTATCCAACACGATCATGGTTACAGCAAAGGGTTAGCAAGTAATCAAGTCAAAGAGAAGCAAAGCAAAAGCCAGAGAGCATGGATGCGGATGGATGAGGAGACCTTGCAATGCAGCGAATTGCTGGGCCACGATGAGAACGAGACAGTAAAAAGTAATGCCAGGCGAGTACATTGCATGCCGGCAAAATAAACGAAGTTGCCGCGCTCTCTTTCTCGTCAGTTCGTGCTTAACAAAATAAACCCGTGAGTTTATATATAGGTATCGTTCTATTTATTAATGGATTTTATTTTATTTATAAAAGTTGATTTTCATGCTTAATCTAACAGGACAAATCGTTCTCTAAAATCATTGTCGAACATTCCTGAATATTTCTATGCACTGCGTAATTTATCCTGAGCGTTTATTTGAGTCCACGAAACTAAGTCACACGGGATTCACTTGTCGCAGCAAGTACGTTTTAAATTAAAAACCCGAGAAACTCGTTTCGGAAATTTTTCTTAGGCCTAAATCGCGGTGCTAAATAAGCTAGTAACACCAGGGGTGTTACATCCTTCCCCCCTTAAAAAGGATCTCGTCCCGAGATCTGGAACAAGAAACAAAAGAGGGAAACGTGATTACGTTTCACAGATCTGAGCTTACATAGGAGATTACATGACTTCGAACACCAAACTACTCCGGGATCTAGAGAACACGGCTAAGAACAAATCTAATACAACTCACAACCTCTCTAGAAATCGACGAAGACGGGGACAATGGAAAAGCAGAAGGAAAACGATTATCCAGAACATGGCGTATGCCCAACACAGCCAGAAATTGGAGACTGGTACAAAGATCATTGCGAACTCTAAAACCTAAACTAACCAGGGATGAACTTGAACTTCTCCATGGAAACCAGATCCCTTCTTCTCAAGTTACACCATTGCCTCTGACTAGCAACCCTAGATCTGCGAGCAACGACTGGATCTCGTAGCCCTACCTCCAACTACTTTCTTCCTGACTACTTCTCGAGCTTCTCCCACCAGAGCACAGACGGAGGAAGTCGATACTATGAACTCTACTCTGGATCTGGGGGTTGAATGGAGGAGAAGCAAGGTGGCATTATAAAAGCTTGGTGGACGGAGGTGGTGATGCAGTGCACCGGAAACGGAGGAGATGGGAATCACTGGGGGGGTCACAAGGTGGGGAGAGCGTCGGCCATGGTGCGCTCCCTGTGCGAGCTTGAGTGGGCAAAGGAGAAAGGAGGGGATGCGGTTCGCTCGACCAGGCGGCGTGCGAGCAACGGGGCCCCAAAGGAAAAGAAAGAGGGGGGGTCCGGTACGGGGACGAGAGCGAGAATCGAGAGCCGACACGGGTGCCGGGATCAGAGGGGCGTACAGTGCGACAAGACGAGGCGAGTGCGGCACAACGCCGTGGTCACGCGAGAACGGCACACGTGGGCCCCACCACAAACGGCGTCCACAGGGTACGCAGTGACAGCGACCCGGCGTATGTAGCGTGACCAAACCGGTCACAGGAACGACGTCAAGTCGGGCGATGCAATTTCTCTGACCTACGTGCGGGCTAACTTTCCTGTTGCTTTTCTCTTTCTTCTTTTCCTTTCTTCAAAAAACCTTGTTACCCCTGTTACTTTGACAGAGCACAATTCTATCAACCCATTGTGGATTTCCCATTCGAACACAAGGATATTTTTACCAAAGAGAATTTTTATAGCAAGAGCGATACCGCGGTGTAACTCGGTAAAAGCACTTGGTCAACAACCTCGATACCAGCGCGCGTCGAGCAGCGTCACCATGTGGCAGCTGTTCCACAGGTGGCCCTCGGTTCCGTCGCGGCACCATAAGCTATTAACTAAGTAACTATTACCAACTTACTCGCAGTAAAAACAACGGGGTCATAGACCACAGAATCAGAGGAGTAAGGGAAAATTCAGGCAACACAGGTTCCTTTCAAAATAAGGAACAAGTAAAGTAAATCCCAAGGCAGATTTAAATCAAGGGAATTCAAGTGTTCTGCTGGGACATCCACAATTAGTGATACAGTGTCCTCTATTTTCCAATCACGGCCGATCTGCTGCATCAGAATAGTTGTTCCCCTTGTAACCTGCTTATTGTCGTCTCAAGAACCCTAAGCGAATCGAACGAGGTCTAAGGAAAAACGACGTAACAACACAATGGATAAAGCAAATACTCATTCCCAACGGCCCTACACGGGTGCAACATACAGGCATACACTCTCCCACACTCGACACATCGCTCGAAACGTACAACCAGGCGCCCTTAACAACTACGGCTGCGGTACAACGGAAAGACTACAACACTAGGGGACAACGATGAAAAGCACTACTAGCAACAGTTACATCTTCCCTAGGACAACTAATCTACTTCGTCGGCCCAAACGGCTTCTTTCCTGGGCTCCTGGGGTTCTTCTGCTGCACTAGGTTGTGGATCTACTCCTTCTTGTGGTGGTGGCTGGGTGAGGGGAAGCAATGACTCTACTTCTGAGGCTTCCGTGGGCGGAGGTGCTGCAAAACCAGTTCTCCTTCTCTCCAGCGGATGGACAGGGATCCCCTCCAGGATTAAGGGTTCCTGCCTTTTCGTGGCGAGCGTCCTACGCTTGGCCCTTGTGGCAAGATAGGCGTCCTCCAGCTCCTGGGCATGACGGTCTTGGTCCACCTTGACGGCCTCCGCCATGGTAGCCTCTCGACTCTCAGCGGCTGCTAGATTGGCATGAGCTTCAGCAAGCTGCACTTCGAGCATCCTGGAGAAGATCTCGGCTTCCTCAGCTCGGTGGAGACACTCTCTCAGCTCCGAGGCCTGCCGGTCGTACTGCTCATCCAGAGCGAGCAAGTACGTGGTCAGGTGCACCACGGTCGGGTTGTCCTCTTGCACGTCCTGACCCCGCAAGGCCTCCATGCGAGCCCTCCATACTCGCCGATTCTTGTCCAAAGGTGGAAAGAACCGCATGGGGGTACGAGCAATGGGCTGCTCATAGATCTGGCACAGATGTCGCAAGGCTTTGCGGGCCACAACCTGGTAGGTGTCGCCGAAGCGAAACCCGGTTGCGGTCACATTCCAGGCTTCAGTGACGTCGGGAAACTCCTCACTCTTGCCAATGTAGATGGTGACCTTGCATCGCTCCATGCCATGCTTCATGTACTCACGACCCTCATACTCAGGACGCTCCCGAATGCCGAGTTTTTGTAGGGTAGCATACAGGATTTTGGGAAAACCCTCGGTGTTCAGGCAGTAGCTGCTAACCCAAACTCCTGCCATCCTAGGTGGGTGGTGGTTGCAAGGAAGGCTTGAGGAGAAGCTTGCTCAAGAGAAAAGGGCTAAGCGAGCTGGAATGCACTGAGTGGTGACACAAAGTGGCTGGGCTTGGCCCCCTTAAAAAGGCAGAGCGGCCAGTGGTCCTGGCGCAGACCACCCTCGAGCCATGCGTGGGAACCAGTAAAAGTACAACAACAGGATTTTTACGCACACGAGGTGGGCGGTGTCCGAGGCCATAAAGACTAGCACGGTTGCAGGGCAGAGGTCCGACAAGGGCGCAGAAGGAGTGCCGAAAACGTAAGCCCCGACAGTCATGAATCACGAGCGAACGCGAAACACGAAGCCACCGTACAACAGTAACTCCGGGACAGGGACGCGTGGTACCTAGAAACAGGGCACCTGCAAGTAGGACTCGCACGATGACTATAGCAAAATAGCGCGTCTGACTTTAGGACCGCACGCTACACACCAGTTAGTTTACCGGACGAAAGCCTACTTAAACTTATTCCGAAGACTTAACTATAGTAATAGGGCTACTTATATAACTTCGTATGCAAACGCCCTAACTTTTTGCAAAAATGTGTTGTCAAATTTTAATTTAGAAAGGAGTTTTGAAGCTTTATTTCCTCATTTATGCTCTGATACCACCTGTGGCAGAACCGCCTAATTTAATACCCTCCCAAGAGTACTTGTCTTCCATTAGACACTAAGTACCCAAGGGAGAGCAATAAACTCTGCGATTCCGTCGAGCACACCCGAGGGAGAACTCGAAAATCCACATTTTTACCTCAGGATCATAAATGAGAGATAAAGCTTACAACATCTTTACCATTTCTTACATCACTTTTAGTACAACATCAGGGTAATCCATTGTTTAATTATAACAGTGGAAAATAAAATGTTATCAGAGTTCAGCGGAAATGAAACCATTTGATGATGAGTTAAATATTATCATGATGAACATTTATATACAAGAATTCATAATAGGTGGTAAATCTTTCCTTTGTAAAACATTTTTGGTGAGAGTTATAAATCAACTCTATATCCGCAACGTAAGGGAAATCCTCACTGAGCCCACCAGGAGGTTTCCACACATAAAAGTCAGCTTCAAGAACACCTGTCACCTGCAACAGGGTAGAACAAACCCTGAGTACTCAATTGTACTCCGCAAGACTTACCCGTCAGAAGGAAAGAAAAGACTCCAAGGATATGCAAGGCTATCTGGCTTGTGGGTTATTGCAACTGCAGGAAGCATTACTAAAGGTGCATCCTTATATTTAACTTTTATTAGCAGTCATTGGTAGTTCATTAACCCACCATTCTATGTAAGCACCAAAGCTACTTTCAAGCATGTAGTAAGCAATCAGAACCATTTCACCATCTTCCACAGTTCTTACTACGATGCCAGATTATAGTCATGTCGGACCGTCAAATTGACGGCGATTCGCGAATCAATGTAGCCCAGCTGGGTACCCCGAAAAACACACGCCCCACCCGTACCGAGGTACAAACAGGACCAACCCATTATCCCCTTGTCAAGAGAACCGAGTCCCCGTCCATACTGGGACTCCAAGCCCCCGCCCTCTCGCGGTGCTTAGACCTCCTAATACCCATATATAATCCACCTTCAGTTGGTCCGGATGGAGCCGGAACCCATGACAAGAGAATAACAAGTCTTTCTAGCCCCCATCCGCTAGTATATGCTCGGGATAAGGAGATCTGTGACCTGACTATGGAATCCAATGCAACGAACGGTCCTTAATCGACACAGGCGGAACAAATGCAACCAGAGCCCCGCTCTGTTGCCCAACCAGGTCCAAATCCATCCAAGCCCGTTCCGCCCGGTCTCCAATTATCATTCAAATATGTTCCATGTGGTAGTAACATGATAATAATAACAATAATATATTTCCTATCTCTCGCGAGTGACGGGCAATCACTCGACTTCTACCGGAGTCCTGTAGCATAGCAATCTACACGATCTTGACATACTAGTAAGACTCATGGGATCAGGATATATATATGCAAGTGGGTTTCATTCAACTCCTTAAAACTTAATGCACAAGCATAAATAAAGTGCAGCATAATAGAGGTTATGCACCGGGGCTTGCCTGGGTAAAATATAACCAAAAGTTAGCATTCCATCTTCGTGATATGATCACCATAGCATCATCTTTCAGCTACTCCAGTTGATCCCACGATCCACCATCATTCCTATTATGATATGTATTGATGCAAATGCATAGATGTAAATAATCAATGACAGCCGAAATTCTTAGAAATCCGATCACGCTTCCAAAAGTACCATTTCTCCAGCAACTCCCGATGACTCCACAATCCATCGACGTCCCTCCGTCGGTGTCGAACTCGCGGTACTCGGCAAACATACACAATTAAATATTCACATAAATTCAACTGTGTTCCAAAAATTATGAAACTTTATGGATAGGTGGGGTTCGATTTTAGATGAATTTAGGAAGAAGAAGTGATGGAATCAGAGTTAGCATAGTGGAGATATTAATTGTGCAAGGTGGCCGCTAATTAATCACGAGGAGAGAAAATGAAATGTGATTAGTGGCCACGAGCTGCCGCTGGTTATTAGAAAGGGAAAAGGAATAAAGAAATTGGTGGAGTGGATTAATGGCTCAAGACTCTTGACTTTACGTGTATAGGAGCTGAGTTGGTTCTCGGCTTTGCTACTAGCACATGGCATAGGACAAGCTGCTGCTGTGGACTTAAATAAAGAGCAAAGTGGGTATACGGCTAGGATTCTTTGAGAGAGACACAGAGAGCACCGAGCGTTTGTGCTCCTCAGCTCGTCCACCATGGATAGCTGCTGGACTTTCACCTGATGGCGATTCTGGCCATGACTTCCAAATCTAAGGGCATGGGGAGGTAGAAGGGAGGTAGGGGATGTATGGGGACTATCTACCATGGTCAATTACAGCTTGAGGAAGGAGATCAACAGAGCGTAGCCTTCCCAGGCAAGAACAGAGAAACTCAATTTAGAGAGTAAGATGGTGAGCGGTGAAGTGGGATGGCTTGGCAGGCTTGGCGTGTCCTTTTATAGGCAGGAGATGTGGGCTGGAGGTGGAGCTGGCATTTGGCTAGCTAGTCATGTGAATTGGATTTCACGTGATGAACTTGGAGTGGGTCTTTGGTCATGAGTGCATTAATTCAAATGATAGACTTTGAGTGGTCTTTGGACTTGACGAGCACATCAGGACTAGAGTGTGCTTTGGGCTAAACGTGCTTGGTGGTGGGGTGCTGATTCATTCATGCAGGTCAAGGAATTAATGGGGGAAGGAGACCACAGGTCAAGGAAACATTAGAGAATGAGAAGATCAATTACAGATTAGCTACCTCAGCTGATTAATGCAGCTCGGGAGAAATCGATATACGCAACTTTCACGGGCAAGAACAGAGAAACTTGATTTGAGAGAAGCAAGTGAGTAGCGGAGCGGAACGGCTCGGTGTAACCTTTTAAAGGCAGGCGACGCGAAGGCGCGACAGCGACGCGTCGTAAGATTAGCGGCTAACTAGCTTGCTTAAAGGCAATAAAACGTCGCTGCGCAAGTCGTGATGCTTCGGATGAACAGTGTTTCCATGGTGCTACAGTGTTTCCACACCGCTACAGTGTTTCCACACCGCTACAGTGTTTTCTGCGTGTCGTGTGCGCTCCAAGACTCAGTGGCAGTGTTGACTCATGCTACAGTTATTTCCACGGTGCTACAGCTCATGCTCTGTAATGTTTCCGCTGCCATTATTAAAAGCGCTCCTCGTGCACGATTTAACTCTGTCATTATTAAAGCAATGATCATGATCAGTAATATTTTCACTTCCTCACATGATCATCAAGGATAAGCACTAGCTTCTTGATAGGATTATCCAACACGATCATGGTTACAGCAAAGGGTTAGCAAGTAATCAAGTCAAAGAGAAGCAAAGCAAAAGCCAGAGAGCATGGATGCGGATGGATGAGGAGACCTTGCAATGCAGCGAATTGCTGGGCCACGATGAGAACGAGACAGTAAAAAGTAATGCCAGGCGAGTACATTGCATGCCGGCAAAATAAACGAAGTTGCCGCGCTCTCTTTCTCGTCAGTTCGTGCTTAACAAAATAAACCCGTGAGTTTATATATAGGTATCGTTCTATTTATTAATGGATTTTATTTTATTTATAAAAGTTGATTTTCATGCTTAATCTAACAGGACAAATCGTTCTCTAAAATCATTGTCGAACATTCCTGAATATTTCTATGCACTGCGTAATTTATCCTGAGCGTTTATTTGAGTCCACGAAACTAAGTCACACGGGATTCACTTGTCGCAGCAAGTACGTTTTAAATTAAAAACCCGAGAAACTCGTTTCGGAAATTTTTCTTAGGCCTAAATCGCGGTGCTAAATAAGCTAGTAACACCAGGGGTGTTACAAAGCAGAAACGGCACGGTAGTGGGCGCCGTGGTGAGCGGTTAGCGAACGAGCGGCTGACACGTGCGTGTGCGTGCGGGTTTCGAGGGAGCGGTTAGGTAAGGGCATTAAATGCGGAAACTTTACTTGCCTCTTCGCTGGATCCACCCGTTGGCCTTACGCCGGGGTATAAATACGGAGCCCAGGATTTCATTCGTTCCTTCCTAGACTTTTGCAACTGCCCTCTCCTTCCTTTGCCACCGTCGTCCACTCCCTGTCACCGCCGTCATCTGTTCCTTGCATCCATGGCGGGAAAGAGCCCAATCCTCTCTGTGGATCCATGGATTCCCTCGTCGGTAACGGAGAAGAAGTTGTAGGAGCTCATGCGCGATGGTCTCCTGCGTTCGAGGACCAGCTGAGATCTGCCGGAGTGGAGGGTGCCGCCGACCAACCACCGGGAACCGGCGCTACCGGAGGGCTACGTGGTCAGCTTCGTCGCCTTCCATGAGAGGGGGCTCGGGGTGCCGCCGAGCTGATTTATGCGAGCCATCCCACATTACTATGGGGTGGAGCTCCATCATCTCGCCCCCAATTCCATATCGCAGGCCGCCATTTTTACGGCCATCTGCGAGGGGTACTTGGGGATCGAGCCCCACTGGAAGCTGTGGCTCCACCTCTTCAAGGCGGAGCACTTTGCCAAGAAGGCGGGTGAGAAGGGAGTGCGGCGGGCGGTGCATGCTAGAAGCTGCACTATCCAAGTGCGGCCCGGTCGAGGTGAGCTATACATTCCGGCCCAGCTCATCTCGTCGAACAGCGAGTGGCACGACGGCTGGTTCTACCTGCGCAACGATGATGGCCAGCTGCCTCACTTCTCTGGCCAGGTGCTGATGTCTCAGAAGGAGAACTGGTCATACGACGTCATCGAGGAGGACCAGCCGAAGCTGCAGCCACTCCTCGACGCGCTAAGGAGGCTACATCTGCGTGGGCTGACCGCGGGCATGGTGGCTGTTGCGTTCCACCGTCGGAGGGTCTTACCCCTAATGCAGCGTCAACTGTGGATAGACCAGATGAAGCCAGGTGTCTCGTTGGAGGGGAGCCAGATGTCACACGAGACCCTCCCCCTCCACGAGGTCATCCGGCGCGCTCGGTGGGTGGTGGGGGGCTTCAAGCAGGAGGACATAGACAAAGTCCCAATGCGACCCAACCAGGGATTCGAGCCTCTGGTAAGTATTGTCTTGCTGGCCTAATGTCCTTTTCCTTCCTGGTTTTCTTGATTTAGCCCATCGAGCCTTTCGTGCAGGATCTGTCAGCGGTCAAGGACTCGCCGCCACTGGTCCCGGAGGATCGCGTGGCTCGACAGGTGAGACGCTTTTCTGTGGCTCAAAAGAAAAAAGAGAAAGATGTCGCGAAGAAGCGGAGCAACAGGAAGATCCTCGAGCGCGAGGCGTGAATAAGCGCCATCACCAGCAAAGGCTTGAGGGTCTCCCTGTGGAGGAGTCCTCCTCTGAGACGGCCTCGGAGGAGGAGGGCAATGACAACGATAGTGATGATGATGATGATGCTGAGTCGTGGTACGACACCGCGACTACACTTACGCACCTTCCTGACGTGCGGTCCCTGCAGGAGCCCGTCGGCGGGGGGTCGACCTCTTAGGCATCGAGGGCAACCTCGGCGCCCGTCGAGGGGGGCGGAGGAGCGAGCGGAAGGGAGGGCCCGTGAGGGGCCCTCGGAAAGGGGATCCGTCGAGCTTGTCATCCCACCGTCAACGTCGGTGGCGCTTCACCCGCATACCCGGTCACCTCGGACCTCATTGGCGGGGAGGTCTGCGACGCCGATGCCTGAGACCTGCAGGGTGCCGTCGTCAGGCATGAGGACCCGAGGTCAGATGGCCTCGACGGCGAGGAGGACCCCAGAGGCCTCGTCAGCCAAGGCTCCGAGGAGCCCCGGGCCGACCAAAGGCTCGCCGGAGGGGCCGTCGCAGAAGCCGTCAAGTCGTTTGGGGAAGCCGGGGGCGAAGCCCCTGATCCCCATGTCCAGGTAAGTGTTTTGCTTCATCTTTTTGACAAGGTTATTTCGCTTCTCGTTTTGACGCAGTCGTTCGTTGTGCAGCCGTAAGCGCAAGGCGGAGCCGGCGGGCATGACTCCCACCAAGGTGCTCAAGGCTAGCGCTGCTCTGATGATGCGGACGCCGGCCGACGACGCCGCCTGGGTCGCGAGGTGCCAGGCTGCCACGGAGCGGCTCAAGGCAAAAAAGGCTGCCGCCAAGGCAGGTGCGAGAGCTCAGGAGGGCGCCGGAGTTGGAGATGCCGCTCAGAAGTCGGAGCAGGTCGAGACTGCCCCGAGCGCTACCAGGCTCGACAAGCCTAGCAGTGGTGGGCCAGAGCCGGGGTCGACCACGGGGACCCCGGAGACCGTCGAGGCTGGTAAGGTTGAAAGATCCGCCCGCGATGCGGGGCAGGCGGATGTTAAAAAGATGAAAGAGGTGGTGGAGACCCCGCAAGATGCGGGGAAGGAGCAGCCGGAGCTACAAACGGAGCAGGAGGAGCCGCAACAGCAGCAGCAACAGCAACAGCAGCAAGAGCAGCCATCGCAGCCGCAGTCGGAGGTGGAGCAGCGCGAGCTGAGCCGGCCGGAGAAACCGGTGGCGGACGCGGAGCGGGAGGTGGTCATGCCACCGCCCAACGCGCGAGCGGAGGCGCCGGCTGGCGGGAGGCCACTTCTGCCCCAAGGGCCGATGCCGACCATGATCGACCTTACTTCTGACGATACCCCATCTGATAAGGGGAAGCAGAAGGCGGACATCGAGATGGTCGGCGCCCCGGATCTGCCCGGGACCTCTGCGGCGTCAGATGATGACATGGTGCACACATATTCTGTAATTTTATTTTAGAAAGCTATAGCAGTTACTACTCATGGCCTCCTCTCTTAGTTCAAACTTCAAACTGACACCTGCATCTAGCTTGTTCTTAAGAATGGCAACTGTGTGTCTTCACACATAGAGGAACCAATCAGAATACTGTTGTTGCTTTTAGTGTTTTGAGTACCTAGCTGCTAGATTTGCAAAGTTCAGGTATTCTTGGCTTATTCTGTGGTTTCTTTAAGATCCACCTTCAGAAGGTTGATTTCTTCTTTCAAATTGTTTTCTTCATCAGACTCTGGCCTGAAAGGTTTGCTGAATGAATACTCAAATCACATGGGATACAGCCCCAGAAACTAAATGGAAAGACTTTTAGAGAAAAGGAATCAACACAGTCATGATCCTATGACAGGATAAAGTACCAAGTAGTTAAATTTACTTCAAATTTTTAACAGTTCAGGGAGGATTGAAAAAGATACTGAAACTGAATTGCCCTAGAAAATACAGAAACTGAATTAGATGAAATTGTGTTATCTTTAGTAATTTTCAACTAACTAATGCTCAGGTATGTCTCATTGCACTGTTCAAAAACCTCTGTTACCCGAGGATGCTCACTATGTGCTTGTAGTATGTAGAACTTACATAGGTTACTGCAATGTCCCGTGCGTCTTAAAGTTGCGTGCCAGCTTGTCACTAAGTCCTACATGGGCTACTGTTAGAGATATGGGATATGGATACTTGCACCGCCCGTATATCTAATCATGACTGCGCTACCGGCCCAGCAACCGTCAAGGGAGGCTCACAAGGGCCAACGCCATCGACCTACGTGGAGATCAAGGCAAACCGAGATCGGCGTGGCTGGAGGATTGCGAGGATCATTCTGTTGTAACAAACTAAGAAAATAATCTGTTAGCCCGATCGCCCTTCCTGTAACCCTACTCCTCCTGCCTATGTAATGGAGAGTAGGGGCTCTAGGTTCGGGATTGAACTTCCGTCATTCTGATCTACTCGTAGTTAGGAGCAACAACCCCTGTAATTGAGCATACGGATACTGGAGTTGCCGCGCCCACTGGAGTAGGGCTTAGCGTGCACCACGCCCTGAGCTAGTATAAATCTTTGTGTCTTGTGTGCTACCATCCGAAATCTGTCTACGTGATCAAGCTTATGACTAGCCACCTTTGGGATTAGCACAATGAACGTGTCGTTAATTGTAGCCGGATCATCATACCCACTAAGCACTCTCAAGACCACCGATGTAATCTGCTTGCCACAAAGGTCCCAATGACGCTGGAAAAAGTGAGCAGGAAAACCATCTAGCCCCAGAGCCTTAGTTGGGAACATTTGAAATAGTGCTTCCTTCACCTCTTTCTCTGTAAACGGTGCTAGTAACGTGTTATTCATCTCTATTGTAACCTTAACTGGCACCGAATTTAGCACTACTTCCATGTTTCATGTGTCTTCAGATGTATAGAGATTTCGAAAAAAATCGGTCGCCATATAACCCATCTCCTTCTCATCGGAAGTAAGTTCTCCATTCAGCTTCCTAAGAATTTTTATCATATTCTTCCTCCTTCTCTGGCTCGCTCGAAGATGAAAGAATCTAGTGTTCCTATCCCCGGCTGCAAGCCACTGAATTCTTGATCACTGACGCCACATAACTTCCTCCCTGTGATGCAGTTCATTTATCCTTTCTACAATCTTCAATTCGGCCTGGGATGGCCCCAACCGGTGAGGGTCCGATTGCATCCTCTCCAGGTCCTCCTTCTGACGTTTTAACTCCCGTCTCACATGACCAAAGGTTTGGCGCTCCCATCTTCCTAGATGATTGGCGACACCCTTCATCTTGAGTTGCAAATCCTTTGTTGTCACTGCTTCACGCTCTTGCTGCCATGACTCGGCAAGAGAGGCAGGGAAAGACTCATGCTCTTCCCACATCACCTCATACCAGAACTCGCGGTGCTCCTTCTGCATGTTATCCACCCTGTGCCAGGTCAGTAAAATTGGTCCATGATCAGATGCTGCTGCTACCAGGTGCTGCACCCTAGCCATAGGGAAGCGCGCCAGCCAATCACCCGATACAAGCGCCCTGTCTAGTCGAGTGCGACAGTAGAATCCTCCACTAACCTTTTTTTCGAAAGTCCAGCTTCGACAGTGAAGCCAATGTCAGTAAGGCCACACACATCAACCATCTCTCGAAACGCTCCTATCTGTGCACTTGGACCGCCAACATGTTCCGATCGATGTAGAACTTCATTGAAATCTCCAATACAGAGCCACAGTAATGGAGATGATGATCTGATAAACTTGAGCATATCCCAAATTTTATGTCGCTCACTAACTTGAGCCTCCCCGTAAACACAAGTAAGTCTCCAAGCGTCAGTGCCCCCCTCTGTAACAATGGCATCGATGTGATACCGTGAATACGGTAACAAAGACACACTGATATTATTGTTCCAAAAAAATTCCCAAACCACCATTACGGCCATTACTGCTAACTGCAAAAGCATTATCATAGCCTAGTGTCGTCTTCAACCCCTCCACCCGTGATCTATGGACCTGTGTTTCGAGGACGCACAACACCGTGGGGGTGCCATCCTTCGCGAACTCGCTAAGCTCCTTAACTGTCGCAGCGTTGCCAAGTCCACAACAGTTCCAGCTTAAGCAACTCATTGCGAGCGGCGGGACTCCTCGTGGGAGCTCGCCATATCATCAGATGTTGTCTTCTCCTTCAGCAGATCTTTCAGGTCATCTTCACTACCCAAATTCCTGGGCGACACCATCGCCATCACAACAAAACACACAATCCGGCTGCCTCTGATCCTGCCAAGGCCGGGTAGCCGAGCAAAATCGGCCCCTTGATCAGCCCGAGCAGGACAGGGGAAGGGGGAGGGGTAGTGTTGTGGCTGAGAACCTCACGACGGTGAAAAACGCCGGCAGAGTCGAAAACTAGGGTTGCGTGCGGTTGTCGCTGCCACACCAATCTAACTCATCAAACCTAACCTACGGCAGCGGCTGCGGCAGTGGCGCCCCCACCCATTGCGCGGCCTTTTGGGCTTGGCGCTGGGCTGCCCGTCACGCCTCCTTGGGCCCTTGCCGGCCCATTAGTTCCGTCGGGGGTGGTGGTGGCCCATATTAGGCGTGTGACAATCCAGCTCACCAACACTGACAATTTTGGCATTATCAATTCCCAATCGATAAGAAAATGGCCTTTATTATTATTGAAATCTGGCTTCGTGCATTATTATTCTGCAGATATTGTAGGCCCTCAAGAGGGGCGGCATCTTGCAACATAGCTTTCCGTCGCCAATCTACGTCACGCCTCAGCCAAACTCCGTTCAACTTGCTGGACGGCTCTCGAGCTCCACTCGTACAATCTAAGGATCCACAAGTCTCGTGTTTTCTACTTCTCTGCCTGTGCACAGACAATCCTCAACCCAGCAATAACGGAAAGCAATGGTTAGCTTTCCTTGCGCTTGAAGGATATCATTAGCCTAATAGCCGGTCTCAATCGAGATTTCATGTCACTGTTTCTAACACATCCAAATTTTGGAAACAGTGCAGAAGAGTTTTATCCCCATGAAACTCTCTCTGCTTCCATAAAACTCTTATCATCTTTCTTCATAAATATAGTGTCACATCAACATAATTAATGCCCATAAAACTTTGATAAAACCTTATTAAGACTGGTCTACTCAGCATCTTGGTGCAAAGCATCCCAACTGTTGTAGTGGAAGGACCGACTAAAGGAAGACAAAATATAAAAAAACTTGTAGTGGAATTTATTGGAACTTGTTCTCAGATTCTGTAGGAGTGGACTCTGCGACGACTCGGCGTCATCGCGTTTTCCTTTCCCCCACTCCTCACTCTCACGCAGAGCAACGCGCAAACATCTTTCACTCTCGGGCACGGCCGGCGTCCTGCAAGTGCGCGAGCGCTCCAGCGCTATCCGGACGTCCATCCGCCCTCGCCGACACGCCGACTCCGGGGAGGCCGTCGTGTACGCTCATCAACGCCTCCGGTGTCCGAGCTCTCCGCATCCAGCGATCCAGGTGTGGGTGTGACTCCGATCATCTTAGTATCTCTTCCAAACTGCGATTCTACCAACAATCAACCCGTACAGCGATTCTGTGTCCTGTAGCTTCGGTTTCGAGCCTGTATTGTGGTGCGATTCAAACGCATCCTGACAACATTACTGTTTGCAAACAACAGGGACACCGAGGGAGTGAAGGAGTACCAGAAAAAATCGAAGGATTCTGATTTAACCTGCTTTTTGGATGCACGTCTGTTAGTGCCGCAGCACAGCCCGCCGAACACCCCAGAGCAAACCTTGCTGAGTTGCTGTTCACAAACAAATGCGAACACCGACGGAGGGAGGGATCGACTAGCAGGGAAATGGAAGGGTTCGTGGTGAGCGCAGCAACAGGGGCACTCAAGGCTGTTACTGTGAAGCTAGCAACTTTGCTTGGTGATGAGTTCATGCACATGAAAGATGTGCGCAAGGACATCATGCATCTATCTGATGAGCTTAAGTACATGTATGCCTTCCTTGAGAAGATGTCAGAGGAGGACAATCCTGACAACCAAGACAAGATTTGGATGACAGATGTGCGGGAGATGTCATATGACATCGAGGATAGTCTCGATGACTTTACGATTTGTATCGATGGTGACAAATCTGCTAAGAAGAAGATCCTAATGAAGAAGTGCAAGAAGTTGATGGACAAGATGAAGGCGCACAAACGGATCTCCAAGGCGATACAGGAATTCAAGACGCGGATCAAGGAGGTGGCAGATAGGAATCAAAGATACAGGGATGGTGTGACGAACAACAATGATTTACATCAGAATGTTGATATTCGGGCTCACGCTATCTTTAAGGATGCATCAGAACTTGTGGGCATTGATGAACAAAAGAATGAGTTGATCAAGATGTTGACAGTTGATGGATCATCACAGCATCAAGTGAAGGTGGTCGCCATTGTTGGATTTGGAGGACTAGGCAAGACAACACTTGCGAATCAAGTGTATGAGTCACTTAAGGATAAATTTGAATGTAAGGCTTTTGTAACAGTGTCACAGACTCCTCACATGATGGAAGTGTTGAGAACTATTCTCCGTGACATTAACGGGCAGGACTACGACGGAGATATGCAGCATCTTATCAGAAAGATATCCGATTTCCTTCAAGATAAAAGGTACGCTAGAAAACAGCTCCTCTGATAGACCCTTCGTTCACTATATGATTAAGCATATTTTCAATTTGTTTTATATTTTTAGAGCTCCAGAACTACTAATTTTTAGATTTAGGAGTAAGTATGGGCATACCATCTATTTCTAATTTTCTATCATGTGGCATGTGGCTTGTGGCACCAGCCTGTGGTGCATGTGGTTGGTTTTGGCCCTACTATTAGGGGATAGTTGTAGTGGTGACTAACCAGGATGTCATGGTCGGTCCAAGTTAGGTTAGTATCGAACCTAGGGTTTGAAGGTTTGCTGAGGCCATGTAGTTGAAGCTTCTTTTTTATTATAATACCTTGTGGATGTCTAGGGTCAAGTTTTTATTTATTTGTAGCACACTTTGTGAGGCGTAACATGAAGGTCTTAAAAGAAACCCAAGTTACTAGCATTAAGATAAGATTAGTAATAAAAATTAGTGTCTCTTTATATAATAATAAAGCATTGATGGAAAGTATATAATTTCTTTTTTATTAGTATTTGTCCCTAAATAGAAGAAAACCTAGGTTTTAACTAAACATTCACCTTACTCTATGAATTTGAGATTTGGTCCAACTAAAAAAACACATTTCTGTTATTTGATTTGTATATTTTTTTATTTTAGTCCTTACTAATAGACTTCATTCACTAACTAATTTGGCAGGTACCTCATTGTTGTGGATGATTTATGGGATTCGGAATCATGGGAAACCATTCAAAATGCTTTTATAAAAAATAGTTGTGCCAGCAGAATCATCACAACCACACGTAAAATGGAAGTAGCTCAATCTTGCTGCACTTTACATCAGGGTCACACATATAAATTACGTCCTCTTAATCCTGGGAACTCGAGAAAGTTGTTCCTGAAGAGAATATTTGGTTCAGAAGAGGGATGCCCATCAGACCTCTCTGAAGTTTGTGATGACATCTTGAAAAAATGTGATGGTTTGCCTTTGGCAATTATAGCAATAGCTGGTTTGTTGGCAGGGAAAGCACCAACTGTAGATGAATGGAACAAAGTTCAATGTTCATTTGGTCATGCACTTGAAAGGCACTCCGATGTCAATAGAATGATACAAATATTGTCATTGAGTTATTTTGACCTTCCTCTCCACCTAAGAAGTTGTCTTCTGTATCTAAGTATATTCCCAGAAGATTGTGTGATTGGAAAGGATCGATTGATACTGAGATGGATTGCTGAGGGATTCGTTCATGAAGAGCATGGGTTCACCCAATATGAGGTTGGGGAGAGGTATTTCAACGAGCTCATAAACAGAAGCTTGATTCAGCCAGTGGATTCAGATTCTTTTCATGTGTTTTACTGTCGGGTCCATGACACAATTCTTGAGTTCATTCTGTCCAAGGCTGTGGAAGATAATTTTGTAACGCTGTTTGGCCTTCCTAACATAAGAGTTGATCCACATAGGAAGATTCGACGGCTCTCTCTACAGGACAGGAATGAGGTCAGTGATGCCTTAGTAGGCTCACGGGAGAAAATAATTTATTATCATGTTCGTGCAGTTGTGGTGTTCCCTAGAAGTCTTGATAGCCTCCCTTCTCTGCAGAAGTTCAAGCATTTGCGTGTTTTGGATTTAGAAGACTGTAAGGGACTTCAAGCCCACCATTTGGCACATCTGGGTGGATTATTTGCTCTGAGGTACTTGAGCCTACGTGATACAAACATAGACGAGCTTCCTGAAGAAACTGGAGAGCTACAATATTTACAAACACTAGATATAAGGGGTACTTCTATAAAAGAGCTGCCATCCAGTGTTGGCCGCCTTGCACGGTTGGTCACTCTATTATGTTATTCTGATGTGCGGCTGCCAGATGGATTTGGGAAGAACATGCCGGCATTGCAGCAGTTGGTTGGGTCCATCGGTGTCTGCTGTCAGTCTCCTAGCTTTGCACAGGAGCTTCGTCAGTTAAGAAATCTACGGATACTGGAGATATCGTTTGATATTGAGGTTGGCAAAGATCTGGTGTCATCTCTGTGTACACTTGGTACGGGATGCCTAAATGCTTTGGTTATACACTGCCACGAAGAGAATATGAAATTGGTGATGGAGCCATGGAGCCCCACCCCGCATGGCCTCAAGATACTTAAAATCTTTCTGATTGTGGTCCCAAGGGTCCCTAGATGGATCGGTTCACTTGATAACCTCCAGGATTTGAGTCTCTTAGTTGAGCAACTCGGGTTGGAAGACTTTGGATTGCTCGGGAGTTTAAACGCTCTTTCCAACCTCTTTATCTATGTAAAAATCGAAGTTGCCGACAGATCCTCCTCCTCCCAAGGAACACAACGGGTCAAGATCAGCGGCACACATGGATTCCCATCCTTGAGAAATTTCGTAGTCGGTTCAAAATACTGTGCATTTGGGTTGTTGTTCGAAGGTGGAGCCATGCCAAAGCTACAAGAGCTGTATCTCTCATTCAGTAGTGACAAAACATGGTCTCTCACCGATGGAGAGTTTGATTTTGGCATCCAGCATCTACCCTGTCTTGCTCTCGTAAGATGTGACTTGAGGAAATATTTTGATCCCGAGGACCCCGGGTGGGAAGCCCTTACGAAAGCGGTCAGCTCCCATCCCAACCATCCCAAGCTACATCATGGCTAATTTACCCTGGTGGTAAGGACAACAAAGCCGAAATGCGTGCTACGAACGCCAGGAATAGCGACCATCACGGACAAGGCCTTTTGCACTCCACTGCATTAATAACTAATTTATTTGCAATGTTGTTTATATGTGGTTCATGTTATTGTTATTTAGTTTATGTTTTATCAGCCAACCCGAATTATTGTCGACGTATTCTTTTTTATAGTAATTTGTCACGGAGCGGATATAACGCCCAGTGTGGCAGATTTATATATTTTGTGAAAGCATGCGCCCCGTCCGTCCAGCATTGACGAGTGTACGTGTTGTGAAGTTTCTGATGCCATATTTGTAAAGTGTCGATGAACACAGCGAAATGCTACGTGCTCTTGTTGTAGTGACGAGGAGGAGGGGCAGGTGTTTGATTTCGCCGTTCGTAGGGTTCGACAGATCGGGTACGGAAACAGTAGATAGTAGATAAAAGGATTCACAGTATACAAGTAGTTCTAGAAACGAACAGCGACGCGATAGAGGAAAAAGGGTAAAGATCGCAAACCGTCCGACGGCGTAGGTGTAGCAGATCCGGAGGAGGCGCCGGTGTTGGAGTCGTTCGCCGGAGGAGCCATTGACGCTGCGCGGTGGAGACGGTGGCGGCTTCCCGTCACTGGCTGCGCCCCTCTCAGATCGGGAGTCGGGAATGTCGGTGGGAATGGCGGCTGAGGACAACCTCGTGTTCTGAGCCGGCCAGCCCCCACCTCTATTTATGCGCAGTGTGACGGGGGCCCACCAACCATATTGGGTTGGGCGCCCCCGATCAGGGCGCGAGAACAAGGCCCATTAGGCCGTTGGGCCTAATGACGGGGAGATCAAAACCTAACATTCTCCCCCTTGATCTCTCATCATCTTCTTCGTTCTTTAATTTCATACTCAAACTTTCGATTCATATTTTTCTTGTTTCTATCCTATTCCATTGCAGATTAGTGCATTGAACTGTTTCATCGTCACAGCAATTAGTGCCGTTAGATTAACAGCTACAACACACTTCTCTGTTTTGGAATGAAGTTTCTTCTGGGCCCTTCGTATGTTCGGGAATCATAGGCTTTCCCTTAAACCCATGCCGGCTACGTGTTCTCTGAACACGTTGGGTGGTAAGCCCTTAGTGAGCGGATCCGCGAGCATTTTCTCTGTACTTATATGCTCAAGATTTATAATATGATCCCGAACTTTATCTTTTACAACATAGTACTTTATGTCAATGTGTTTGGCAGCACCACTTGACATATTGTTGTAAGCATATTGTACCGCTGGGTTGTTATCACAATACAACCTCATCGGTTCATTTATTTCATCAATAACTTTCAATCCGGGTATGAATTTCTTTAGCCAATTCACCTGCCCCGTTGCCTCATAGCATGCTACAAACTCGGCATACATTGTCGAGGATGTAGTTACCGTTTGCTTGGAGCTTTTCCACGATATAGCCCCTCCTGCGAGAGTAAATATATATCCTGACGTGGATTTTCTTTCTTCTCCCGCATAATCGGAATCTGAATACCCTTCTATCTGCAGGGAATCAGATCTTCTATACGTTAGCATGAGGCCTTTCGTACCCTGCAAATAACGCAGGACTTTCTTCACCAATTTCCAATGTTCTATTCCTGGATTCTTTTGATATCTGCCAAGTAACCCGGTGACAAAAGCCAAGTCAGGGCGTGTACACACTTGAGCATATTGTAAACTTCCAACTGCTGAAGCATACGGTACCGCTTTCATTCGGTTAATTTCATATTCATTCTTGGGACATTGATGTTCCCCATATCTATCGCCCTTGACAATAGGAGCAGGTGAAGAACTGCACGCATGCATACAAAATGTCTTCAAAATTTTTTCTATGTATGCCTTTTGCGACAGCCCCAGTACCCCCTTTCTTCTATCTCGGTGAATCTCTATTCCCAAAACAAACGAGGCCTCACCAAGATCTTTCATATCGAAGTTCGAGGACAAGAATTTCTTCGTTTCCATTAGTAGACTGACATCACTGCTAGCAAGCAGGATATCATCCACATACAGGATCAGGAATATGTACTTCCCATTCTTGAATTTTGCGTAAACGCAATTGTCCTCAACATTTTCTTTAAACCCAAATCCTTTTATCGTTCTATCAAACTTCAAATACCACTGTCTTGAGGCTTGTTTCAATCCGTAGATTGATTTCTTTAGGCGGCATCCCATATTTTCTTTTCCTTTTACAACAAAACCTTTCGGTTGTGCCATATAAACATTTTCTTCCAAATCCCCATTAAGGAACGCCGTTCTTACATCCATTTGATGTAATTCCAAATCATAGTGGGCCACAAGTGCCATTATAATTCTGAAGGAATCTTTACATGAGACAGGAGAAAACGTCTCATTGTAATCAATCCCTTCTCTTTGCGTAAAGTCTTTTGCCACAAGTCGCGCTTTAAATCTTTCTATATTCCCTTGGGAGTCATATTTTGTTTTGTAGATCCATTTACAACCTACTGTTTTGGCTCCCTTAGGAATAATTTCTAAGTCCCAAACTTTGTTGGTACTCATTGATTTCATTTCATCTTCCATGGCCTTAAGCCACTTTGATGAGTGGTCGCTTCTCATGGCTTCTTCAAATGAGGTGGGATCATCCCCCATCTGAAATTCTTCTGTTTCATAAACTTCATAGTCATTAGAAATAGCTGACCTTCTTGTTCTTTGAGACCTTCTAGGGGCCTCTGGCACTTGTTCCACATTGGGCTGTTGTTGTTCTTCCTCATGTGCGACGTTTGGTTCTATGGGGTCCTCAAGGACAGCCTCCTCAAAGACAGGTTCCTCATGTTCATTTATTGTCGCCACGGGAGAACTTACAACAGGTGTTGGCTCCACAGTGTCCTGCACTGTCGGCTCAACAGCAACAGGTAGCGTAAAAAATGGTTCTTCAACCATCGGAGTAGGTACATGTACCCGTTTCTCCTGTAGGCTTATTTCTCGTGCTACTATGCTCCCCCTGATCATGTTATCCTCCAAGAACACAGCGTGTCTTGTTTCTACAATTTTCGTATGTCTGTCAGGACAATAAAATCGATATCCTTTCGATCTTTCTGAATAGCCAATGAAATGGCAGCTGACTGTCTTGGAGTCTAGCTTTCCTATGTTTGGGTTAAACACCTTTGCCTCAGCTGGACAGCCCCACACACGCAAATGGTTAAGTGAGGGTTCTCTTCCTGTCCATAATTCATACGGTGTTTTAGGCACCGATTTGCTTGGTACTCGATTAAGTATGTGAATGGCGGTTTTCAGTGCCTCCATCCATAAACTAATCGGTAAAGTGGAGTAACTTATCATGCTTCTTACCATATCCATTAAGGTACGGTTTCGTCTTTCAGCCACTCCATTCTGCTGAGGCTCCCCCGGTGTGGAGTACTGTGCGACTATGCCATTTTCCTGTAGAAACTTTGCAAACGGTCCAGGAATTTGGCCATATGGGGTATGTCGCCCATAGTACTCTCCACCTCGATCTGATCGTACTATCTTTATTTTCTTATCATGCTGATTTTCAACCTCAGCTTTAAATATTTTGAATTTATCCAATGCTTCCGATCTTTCTTTAATTGGATAAATATAGCCATAACGAGAGTAGTCGTCTGTGAATGTTATAAACGAATCATAACCATCCACGCTTTTCACAGGAAATGGACCACATATGTCAGTGTGGATGATTTCTAAAGTTCCTGTGCTTCGTTTGGCATTTTTCTTAATTTTCTTGACATACTTTCCTTTGATGCAATCAACGCATTGTTCTAAATCTGAAAATTCTAAGTGCGAAAGAATTGATTCTTTAATTAGTCGTTCCATTCTCCCCCTCGAAATATGGCCCAAGCGACAGTGCCATAATTTCGAAGAGGCATCATCAATTCGCTTCCGCTTCTTGATTACATTCGCAGATGGGGAATCATTCATGTTCTCATCGCATACATTGTTCGCATTTTCATCAAGAGATAATAAATAAAGTTTGTCTTGTCGGAAGGCAAGACCAACACATTCATTATTAACAAGTATCTTACATTTGCCATCACCAAAATGGCAATCAATTCCATCATCATCGAGTTTCGAAACACTTATTAAATTTCTACGCAAAGAGGGAACGAAAAGTACTTCTTTCAGTCTAAGTACGAAGCCGTTGTTCAATTCTAAAGATAAATCTCCAATTGCTTCAACATCGGCTTGTACTCCATTCGCAACTTTAATCGTTCTTTCTCCTCTTTGCAAGGTTCTCGTCCCACTTAACCCCTGTAAGGAATTTGCAACATGAGTAGTTGCTCCTGAATCAACCCACCAAGTGGATTTAGCATAACATAAATACAGGGATTCATCTACAAATGTAATAAATTCATCACCTCTTTTCAGTAGAGATTTCAGGAAGTCAGGACAGTCTCTTTTGTAGTGTCCCTTCTTGAAGCAGTGCTTGCATTGGTCCTTTTCAGCTCCACCATAGGAGTTGCTCTGCTGATTCTCAGGTTCCTGGGGTTTCTTTCCCTGTGAGGAAGAGGCCTTGTCCCACTTGGGTTTCCCCTGTGGTTTAGAGTTCTTGTTATTGAAGTTCTTTCTTTTATTATCCTTCACAAAATGAGCGGACTCACTCTGTGAGGACTTTATCCTCTCCTCTTCTTGAGCACACATTGAGATAAGTCTCTCTATGCCCCATCTTTCAGGCTGTATATTGTAGTTCACAATGAAAGTATCATATTCTTTTGGCAAAGAAGCAAAAATTAAATGAATCAGGAAATCATCTTCCTTCAAATTCATCTCTTTCAGCTTAGATGCCGTGGTGTTCATCTTCAAGATGTGCTCTCTGATGCTACCGCCAGTATATTTTTCATTCACAAGTTTCTTTATCAGTGAACTTGCAGTGGCCTTGGTAGACCCAGTAAACTGACTCTTGATTTTATCAAGATATTCTGTGGCAGTAGCACATTCAGGGATTGAGCCCCTTATCTGTTCTTCTATGGTGGCTTTGGCCACCAACAGGCACTTGCGATTGGAGAGAGTCCATTGCCTATGTTCAAGGTCATATTTCATTCTTATCTCAGCATGATCACGCTTTCGAGTAGCGAAATCAGCGTAAGATTCATTATCACCTCTCACCGGGTCCTCTGGCTCAGTAGGACACGGTGAGGTGATGGCAAAATCGACCTCTCCCAACGCAAGTTCCAATTCATACTTTTCCCGCCACACACGGTAATTGCTCCCGTTGAGTGTCGGGATGTTCGCGATGTTCACAATGCATTTACCTCCTGAAACCACATCAGATTAAGTGAGTAACATTTATACATAAGATCATACGCTTTAACTCAACGTTGGTCAAATTAAAACATATAATTCATCTATGCAATAATTTTACATCACCGTTGGGCAGAAATAAAATTAATGCACGGTTTTCATAAATCAAAATTATAATATTGTTATTAACAACGTTGGTCAAAAAATAACAATACTACAATTCATCTTCAATTATTATTCATTTTTCCAAAACCAAATTCTCCCATTAGTTCGAATTTGATAATGAAAATAAATATATCAAGTACGCAGCGGAAACAATAATAAAATTCTCATAATATTATTTTCCAGAAGCACTAAAAAAATTCGTTATTTTCTGTGCAAAATGTCGTTGGACAAAAATTGCACGAAAAGTTCTTATCAAAATTTCATTCAAATTCATTTATTTATTTATCAAATTCATATAAATTTGCCTCTGGAAAAAAAAATTCGTTTTCTTCATATTTGGCCCGAAGGCCTTTTCTTCCCCCCGCGGCCCAGCCAGCGGAGGCGGCCCAGCTCGGCCAGGTCCTTTTCTTCCCCCCGCGGCCCAGCCAGCGGAGGCGGCCCAGCTCGGCCAGGCCTTTTCTTCCCCCCGCGGCCCAGCCAGCGAAGGCGGCCCAGCTCGGCCAGGTCTCGCCCGCCCCCCCGCGCCCAGGCCGCAACCTGGGCCTGGGCCGGGATTTCGGCCCGAAGCAGGCGCCCTCCTGGACCGTTTCTCAGCCCACAACACTGCCGGCCAATCTGAGCCATTCACTTGCATCCGACGGTCACGAGTGAAGATCGCGAGATCAAAACCAGATGACGCCGTCGGTAGCCCAAACCCTAGACCTTTCTTTCTTTCCTTCATTCCAGCACAGCCGCCGGCCACCACAGTCCGGATAGGGAGCCGCCGGTGGCCGGAGAACTACGGTGCCGCCGCCGGGGTTTTCTTCTCCTTTCCACTTCCTATCTTCTTCAGCGCAGTGAGAGGAGAGTCCGGCGGCTTCCTATGTCCCGTGGCAGCCGATGGCGCCGGCGTCGGACCCTCGCCGGCGTGCGAGCTCGCCCTAGGCAGAGCTCGCCGCCGTCGAGCGGCCTGGCGGCCGGCGCCCCAGCAGTTGTTCGTTTTCTTCACCACGCGCGGGTACCGGTGCCACTGCCGGGGTTTCTTTTCTTCCCCGCGCGCAGCCGCGCCCACGACGACCGCTCTGTGGCCGCGGCCAGTTTTCCCCGATCCGCAACGTTAGGGATCATCTAGGGTTTCGTCGTGATTCGGTTAAGGGTTCATCGATTTCTCTCCGATCCGAAAAAAAAGGTTCCGAATCGACAGTCCATTTTCGTGTATTTCGTTTGATTGTATCCCGATCTAGGGTTCGTTAGGGTTGCCCGATCTAAAATCGGGTTGTTTTTCATTTCATTGTTTCTTCTCCGATTTGAAATCGGTAAAACGGTTTACCCGATCTGGGTTCTCGGTTCATATACCGTGGCTCCGGTACCAATGTTTGATTTCGCCGTTCGTAGGGTTCGACAGATCGGGTACGGAAACAGTAGATAGTAGATAAAAGGATTCACAGTATACAAGTAGTTCTAGAAACGAACAGCGACGCGATAGAGGAAAAAGGGTAAAGATCGCAAACCATCCGACGGCGTAGGTGTAGCAGATCCGGAGGAGGCGCCGGTGTTGGAGTCGTTCGCCGGAGGAGCCATTGACGCTGCGCGGTGGAGACGGTGGCGGCTTCCCGTCACTGGCTGCGCCCCTCTCAGATCGGGAGTCGGGAATGTCGGTGGGAATGGCGGCTGAGGACAACCTCGTGTTCTGAGCCGGCCAGCCCCCACCTCTATTTATGCGTAGTGTGACGGGGGCCCACCAACCATATTGGGTTGGGCGTCCCCGATCAGGGCGCGAGAACAAGGCCCATTAGGCCGTTAGGCCTAATGACGGGGAGATCAAAACCTAACAGCAGGAAGTATGACCTCAAAATTTGGCCAAGTGCATGAGTCTCTTTTCGTAGCACTATATGATTATTTCTTCATCTCTATATATATTTCAAGCGTGCCTATGCCGTGAAAATCCCAATTTCACAGTGTAGCTGTCGAATTCCATCGTATCATCGAGAATGGGCCGCCTAATAAGTAGACCTACAGCAATAGCAGCAGCCAAATAATTGACAAGGATCTCCATTCCAATATAGAAAGGACAAGATTATTTCATCCGGGAAAATCGACACTTGCAATTTGAATTTGATTTTATTGAACGCGGCATGTAGCTTGTACCACGATTTCATGGCTTTCCAGGCACTTGGCTGCCATCTCCTCTGCCCCGCGCGGCGCTTGACAAGGTCGGTACGGTGGCGCTTGTCAGTGCCACGGGCCCAGAGCCATGTTAGCATCTGTAACCGATACACTCCATATCCAGAGAACTAACGTCCGCGTCGCCCTCCCCACGCGGGCGACTCGGACGAAACCGAGATCCAGCGCCGCCCCCACCTTCGTCCTCCCTCCCCAGCCGCGCCGCCGCCGGAGTGGGCCGCCGGCAAGGCCGTGCGACCTGCCAGGATGGTGGCGGCGAGGCTCCTCCTGCTGGTGGCGACGTTGGAGTTGCGTGGGCGCTCCTTCCTCTCCCCCATCCTCTCTCTCTTCTCCATGATCTAGTGGTGGCGGCGGCTCCAGCTTGGTCCAATCCAAGGCCTCGGTGACCGGATCCTGCGCCTGGATGCGTATCCGGTGCCCTCCGGGTGGGAGATGACGTCTGCGCGGCGGGCTTGGCCGGGGGCTGGCTGTGGTTGGTCGGCCGGTTGGCCCGATCCAGGGCCTCGGTTCCGGCGCCTGGATGGACGGTTCCGGTGCCCTCCGGGTGGGAGACGGCATCCGCGTGGCGGGCCTGGACAGGGGCAGGCTGTGGTTGGTTGGTCAGTTGTTGTCGAGGGCAGCTACGCCGACAACGACATCTCGCTGCCCAACGTCAATGCCAGGAGCCTTGCCAAGGTCATTGTCTACTACAGGAAGCACGCGGCGGCACCGATGGTGGTGATGCGGATCTCGGGGTCGTGGGTGGCTGGCCGGCTCCGATCCCGCTTCCGCAGCTGGATCGGGTGGTCTCGTGCCCAGACCCGTGATATTCTGCTCCTGTTTCGACGTGGGGAGTCATCGACACGACGATGGCCGGAGCTGCTGGGCGGCGAGCAGATCTGCCGACGTTGGCTGCCGACATCGACGACAGTAGGTGGCTCGGTCAGACAAGGGCGATGGCTGGCGCAGCGGACAGGCCATGGCCAATGTTGTGCACGGGGTTGTGGTGCCATGGCGAAAGCTTCGCCCTTTTGGGCCGATGACGGCGACGTCTTCAGACGCCGTTTCTTCCGCCGTTTCTTCCTTGGAAGCGTCAATCGATCGGCCCTCGTCCCTTTGTGTAGCTTGTCTTCCTGGGTGAAAACCTGAACCGTCTGGTCAGGCGACGGCGGCGCCAGTGGCGTCGCGTTCCTCGTTGGAGGCGTCGTTTTGGAAGATTGTGCTCGGTCAGTCTACTGCAGCGGCCAGCGTCATAGCTTGGAAGGTGGAGGCCTAGTTGAGGATTCAAGTTTGCATTGTCAACAACAGAGTAAGGCGGTCAGGAGCAGGGCGGTGGCGTGGTGTTTGGAGGGCTTCGCATCTACTGGCAGTGGACCACGAAGTTGGCGAGAGGGCCGGGGTGGGAGGCGCCCACGAAGTTGGCAAGGAGGCCGACGTAAGAGGTGGTGGCCAGCAGATTTGAATAGCCCAGATGACCTGCGTGGACTCGCATCGTGGCGGCTATTTCCGGCGCGAGGAGGCATTCTAACTGACAGCTGGATGACGTGTGTGGCACTTTTATCTTTGATGAGGCAACTAGGTCCGGAAGTTACGGTGTATGTGCTTTGTGTTTGAGTTTGTGTGTTTTTAAAGTGTTTGGGTGTAATAAGGAATAGCTATATGCATCGGTCGATGCAGAAGCTGGGATATTAATATATTCCCTTTTCTTAAAAAAAAGATAGCAGAGGGGAATTTGGGGATCGGAAGCACAGGAACAGGGGAAGGAGAGCAAGCACGATACGGCAGATGAAGGATTCTATTTGAGTTCTGTTGTTTAATGTTTTTTTACCCTCTCCTTACCAACCCTCTCTCTTTGAGTACGCAATACAGAGCAGCGTCTCTACTCATTTCCGCCACGCAGGGCCCAAGTATTTGGCGTTTGGAGCTGGCGCTGCTGACAAGCCATCCATCCGCGCTCACCGACTGTGCAATCCTAACACTGATCGTCCCGAGCCACGATTCTAGGATCTGCTGACAAGCAAAAACCAATCCCAATCTGCCACACTGCGATTCTGTATTTATGTGTCCATCAGCTTTGGGTTCAATCCTTTTTTAATAAATGGCTGTAGGGGCTTCTGCTCCTCCAGATTCATAAAAAAAAATCACCATGTACGAACTGATTGTTTGCACATGTCTACAGTAGATGATTCAAGACAATAATCCATCTTAAATCAATATATGGAAATTTAGAATGTATTGTACGCACTACACAGTCATTTTGTTTTGGGAATTCACATTTAAAACAAAATCAAGTCCTACCTCCTAACTAGATTAGCAACACTACCACATTTGACAATCCCCACCTTGAATCACTTGAATGCAACAGCCATCTCAACTAAAACACATGAAACCTGTACAACAAGGTAATCCTGTTGATGTAGCGCCTCTGTATAGTCCCCTTATATATTACCAATTCCTGAGGACAGTTGCAAATAAGTACCCTGAACAAGCTGTGTTTTTTATGACGAAGTTGCAAGTGCCTGTTCACAATCACAATCGTTCCCTAAAAGCGAATGAACTAATTGTTGATTTCTTCACTGGACAGTACAGGCTTCACCTGTTACCATGAATGAATAGTATATCAGCGCGGCTAGCGTCCGGATGTCTAGCTACTAGCCTCCATCCCGTCCGGACGTCCACATCCACCCCACTTGCTGCGCTTACCACGCATGCTGCTAAGCTTGTCCCGTCTTCTCAAAAAAAAAACCTACGCCACTTGCCTCGCATGCAACTCTGCGTCTGCACGTCTTGCATGCAACTGGTGCTCCTGCACACTCGTCCCTGCATGCTAGTGCGCCTATGCATGTAGTTGTGCGCCTCATGCCTGCTGATGCCGCCTTGTGCCTGCTGATGCGCTTACAGGTGGGGACCGCTATGCCCACGGGACCGCACCTGCATGCGCTAGCTTCCTATGCCGGCTAATGTTGCAACATAAAAGCACTTCTATAAAACACAGGTAAAACCTTTACAAACATATATTTGTAACATATGTTTATAGCAACTACAACATCTAGATAAACACAATTGCAGCATACTTCTGAAACAGATGAAACATTTTTAATATACGCTTACAACGTACTCCTTCCATTCCAAATTATAAGGCATTCCAAGAATCTTGGAGAGTCAAAGCATCTTAAGTTTGACCAAAATTATAGAAAAAAATTACAAAAATTTATAACATCAAATAGGTATACTATGAAAATATAATTAATGAAAAATCTAATGATACTTAATTGGTGTCATAAATATTATTATCTTATCATATAAATTTGGTCGAGATCATTTGACTCTCCAAGTTTCTTGGAATGCCTTATAATTTGTGATGGAGGGAGTATGTCTGAAACATATGCAACATCCAAACGAAACTCTTGCAACATAGGTCTGAAACAGGTGAAACATTTGAAACATACACTTGTAACTTACATGTATAGCCACGACAACATATGCAATATCTAGATAAAACACTTGCATCATATGTTTGAAATAGCTGAAACATTTGAAACATACACTTGCAACATACGTGTATAGCCACTGCAACATATGCAATATCCAAATAAAACACTTGCAACATACGTTTGAAATAACTGAAACATTTAAAACATAGACATGCAACATACGTTTATAGTCATTGCAACATATGCAACATCCAGATGAAACATATGCAACATACATCTGAAATGCATAAAACATATGATTGCAACATATGCTCATCTATTTGCTGCCGCCCAATGAAAGCTAGTTGACGCGGCGCGGGAGAGCACAGATACCAAGGCACGGGCGGTGCGAGCCACGAGCGGGGGCACGAGGCACGGGCGGGGTGTGCGCAAGGCGCGGCGCGCAAGCAGCGTGAGGCAGGTCTGGTGCGACCGTGCGAGGCGCGAAGTGTAGGGGCGCACGGCGCGAGGCAGGTCCGATGCACTGTGCAAGGCATGAATTTTTTTTAGGAAAGTGTGAGGTGTGAGGCGCGAGGCGTAGGGGCGCGCGACGGGTCCATTCCATCCGGACGGATAGACGTCCTGATAAGATCATTACTGATAGTACATTAGGAGACTTTTATTCTCATCACCCTTCAGCCGTATGAGACAGCAGGTGCATCCTTCAAGTACTTGGACTCAGCCAGGGCGACAGCCGCCGCCATCGATGGAGACGGCTCCCGACACGCCGACCCTCTGGACAGAACTCACTGGAGCCCTTGCAGACGGCGTCGACCCTGTGGCCGTAGGTGTAGAAGTCAATTAATCATCAACGGAGAACGACAAAACTTTCAACAAGTAGAAGAACCCTTTTTTCGCGAGGGTGTCCTTGTGACACATTTTTCATTAAGCAGAGTAGAATGTCAAGGTTACCTTGTTCGTGAGTAAACCTAGGATTACTAAGGAAGGGTGGAACCTCAACTAGGATGTAGCACAAAGGTTTAATCTACATAGAACATCTGTTGCGACCCATTGGCTAGCGCTAACGACAATAGGCAGCCAAGCTGTTTGAAGCCTGCCAACGACCACTGCCTGGCCTCCTCGACTATTGCTCGAAACACCTCGTCCGTGGTTGAGTCGTAGCCGTCTAACGTCCTTGAGTTCCTCTCCTTCCAGAGGTGCCATCCAACTAGGAAAGTGAGGGAGTCAAAACGCCGCCTCGCATCTTTGGTGATCCTCTTGCGTGATGTCAGCCACCATGACCAAAAGCAATTGCCCGCTGTGGCCAACATTTGTTCCAGACCGAAGATGCCCAGAGCCATGCTCCATACCTGTCTACTGAATGTGCAAGATAGCAGGATATGATCAATCTCCTCAGCGTCAGATGTGCAAAGAACGCATGTAGGATCCTGCTGCAACCCGTGCCTGTGCCGACAAGCTGCCGTCCAACACCTTTTATGCAGTGCCAGCCAAAGAAGTGGTTGACCTTTGCCGGTGCGGAAACCTTCCAGAGCTCCTTGGCTCCAAGTGGTCTGGAGGCTCCGATGAAAAGACTGCGGTAAGCCGACTCTGAGAAATACGACATGGTGGCATCCCATCTCCATCGTAATACATCGTCGACACCCTCTGACAGTTGCACGTTCTGGAGGGACGACCTCCCTGAGCTTCAGGTACTCCACAAAGACCGGCACCGTGAGCGGTCCTGTGATGTCGCTGACTCACACGTTCTCTGCCAGACTGCCACCGCATCTGCAACTGAACGGCCCAGGAATCTATGACCCACGGCGCGCATGAGACTCGGCGCAACATCGCGCACGGAGCAGCCTCCGGGCATCCAGCGATCGAGCAAAAAAAATGGTGGAGTTGCCATCGCCCAGCAGGACGTCTGTCGGTGCATGAAAGGCCGACAGCAAAACGCCCATGGACGATCGGAGTGGAGTCCGTGGCGGTGTCGACGAGCTCGGACAGCAAATTGGCCGCCTTGCCTTGGTCCCCCTTGCTACGCGCCGGTAGCCAGCGTCGTCTCCGTCGTGCTCGATCCGGAGACCGTGACGTTGGAATGTGATCTCGGCTAATTCCGAGAGTAATTACGAGATTAATTAGGCCTGTTTAGATGGCGAAATTTTTTGGGTAAATTTTTGTAGCACTTTTCGTTGTTATTTGACAAAATTTATCCAATCATGGACTAACTAGCCTTAAAAGATTCATCTCGACATTTACAGACAAACTGTGCAATTAGTTATTTTTTTACCTACATTTAATGCTCCATGCATGCGTCTAAAGATTCGATGTGATGGGTACTGTGCAAACTTTTTTGGCACTTTTTGCCAACTAAACAGGCCCTAAGTTTCTAGTCCACCTACCATACATATCCAACAGATTAGATCTGTCGTGATCGGCGGCAACCTTAAGATCTTCTAGGATTCGGCCCAACCGTAGATGGTGCCCAGGGAGTTCTCCGTAGACGCGCTTGCTGGCGCTTACGGAGGAAGCGTACTCCTGGGCAACCGTGTTCAGCCTATAAGGGAATGTCCGTGGTGGCATTGACCCTGCCGTCGGAAAGACTGCTCTTGATCCAACCGGAGGAGTCACAGCGGACGATGGAATGATGGGATGCCCCGCCGGCATCTCATCCGTAGTCAGGTTCATCCTACGCAGGTCCTCAACGAGAGACGCTGCGTGGGTGTCCGGCTGAGGGGCGCCGGAATGGAGCATCGTATCGCCTTCCTCGGGATGATGATGATGGCTACGCTGGATATGCCGCCGCCTGGCTGTACGAGCCCGGCGGGATTGGTGATACCGGCGCAGCGCTCCCTTGTGCTGGGAGAGCTCATAGTCACGGTCAGTTGGGTGTCTGGGCGGGAGGAGTACCATGTCATAGCCGTAGCCGAGGGACATGAACTCCAAACTCCCGAACCAGATCACCATAGCCAGAGGAAGTGGATGTTCGGGGTCAGCGATCCGGAGAAATGGCAGGAAAACGACGTTGACACGCAATGTCCCCCTACCTGGCACGCTAACTGTCGGTGTTTGGACCCGGGAGGGCCCTAAGCCGACGAGAATTTATGCTGCGTGCTCCCTACTCTGGATGGTGATGCAAAGAGAATACACAGGGGTTTATCCTGATTCAGGTGAAAGATGGCCCTACGTCCAGCGGGAAAAAGAGACTATTGTATTTCCTTGCACCTAAGTGCTTGTGTAGGGGTTGCAAGCCGTGAGAGAGGGAGCCGGTCCCAAATCTCAAAGAAAAAGTACAATGGAGTGTTGCTTGAGATGTTGATCTCAGAAGTAGGGAGATGTCTTGTTTTTCCGTCTTTCGTCGTCCCCTTGTCCAGAGAGCTTCTTGCCCTCCCCTTTTATAGACTCAAGGGGAGGATAAGGCTTACAACAAACCCTAGGAGGTGCCTTGGAGGAGAAGGCGGAGCGAGTACTATCGGTGTTGATGTGGCGACGTGCCCCGGTACATGCAGGCCATCCCTAGGGCGTCGTGGTGATGTTGATGACGGGACGGCGGTACATCCGAGGTGCTGCAGAGGACGTGTGATTCCCTGTGGTCGACGTATGGGTCGTGGTCTACTTGCTCGACTGATGGCGGTCGAGGCCGGGTCGGGACATGGCTGAGGAGGGTCGATGGGAAATGGATAAGGTCGAGCCCCAAAAATCCTAGGATATGACGGTCGGACAGTGCTAGTCATGGTGGGAATAGTGGCTACTTTTCGTTGCCCATCCCAGGATGGGCAGTAAAAAGTAAGACTAGACGCGGACGCCGCTCCCACGCCGGTGGCGCTGTGGCCACGTTGGTGGAAGTGGTTGCATTAAATGCTTTGTCGGTGAGTAGGTGGGTGAGGCAGGGTCGACGGTCGACCCTGGGTCGTGCGAGTCAAAGAACTTCCGGGGGTCGAGGCTTCCCGTCGAGCGAGCCTCGTACGAGTCGGAACGCGGTCGAGGGCGTCCCGTCTGTATACGCGCGTGGCCCAGATCGATGTATCCGTGTGGGTGGAGCCTCAACTCGATCTCTCTTAGGAGGTTCTCAGGGTGCGGATTCCTTGGGGGTTTACTCCTTTTAATCGTTGTTTTTGGGTATCCCTAATTTAGGTACCCGACAAATGTGCATTATGTTAGTAGAAGTTGGTTGATACCATTGTTGCATGATTACCATGATCTACACTTATATCCAGATGATATCCCACTAGTATGGGTAGGTTGATCTCTTATGCTTAGTAATGCTTAGACTTCGGTAGAAGTCGAATGGTGGTTTCATCGTTCGCGAGAAACAGGTTTACCTTTGTTTCTCCTGACCTAATAACAGGTCATGAGAGCATATGAATATGAATATGGTAATATTAAGCTAAGACCGGGTGGGTGGCTTGCATCGTGAAATGAGTCGATGTAGTGCTCCGCCTGTGTCGGTTAAGGAACGTACCGTTGTAGGCCCGCCTGTGTTTCTAGACTTTGCAACTGACCGCATGCTCCGGTAAGCCTAAGACCTCGTTAATGTCATCATGTGAACAGCCAACCGCGCACTGGGAGTGGAGAGATGACGAGAGTAGTGTGTACCCTCGTAGCTAAGGGCTGGATTGGAGGTGTATTGTACTCTCGGGTGGCGTTGGACCCGATCACGTTTTGGAGGATCCGGGTGAAGGTTGATATATGTAGGTTAGAGTCCTACCTATATCACGCGGTTAGGGATCTCTAGCTGGATATAATCGGTTCGAATCGTCGTTGCTCCTCGGTCATAGAGACTCGATCACTTGATCTACATCGTAGTTAACAATGGAACATGGTGACCATGGAAAGGAAATGAAGAGATGGATATGAAATGTGATGCTTGATACAAGTAATTGAGATAAAATAGGTGCAAATCTAGCTATAATAAGTTTCACTAAAACTGATGCTAAAACTTATTTAAAATATTGAAAGTAATGATCCACTTATAGTAAAGTTTTTCTGCAAAACTCCTCTTTTCTAACTCTACTACTTCCCTTAAAGCCAGCATATCCTTAGAGTCTTTTCTTTTCGTCGGGTAAGTCTTGCGGAGTACAATTGAGTACTCAGAGTTTGTTAACCCCTGTTGCAGGTACTAACTGGTGTTGCTAATCAGGTCATGTCAGTGGGCTCGACGTGATCTGGTTGTCCTCTCCTGACTTAGGTGCTCTACCTAAGTTATCTTCTGTAGTTCTACTTGACCTCTGCAATTAAAGTTAAGTTGTAAAAGTAACTTGTTTTTTATATGTAAAATACTATTTTAAATTCTTTCGCTCTCTGATGTAAAATTTTGTAACAAATGCTGTAATATTGTAGTTACTCCTTTGTTAATCATGTGTGAGTTGTAAAATGTGGATGATTTGGGTTTCCTGAGGACACCCGACAGACTTTTTAAGTTATATGGAACACATGCATAGCCGTCAGAGATCTTCGGGACAATGACAGGTGCATGTGGACCATATAATTTAGGAGGTTCCGCCATATATATGATTATGTGTGAAATGACTATGCACGTGTCAACTATGTTTGCTGACATCTCAGTTTACATTACAGGATCTCCAGCATACTAATTCTTAGACATATATATGAGTAATTATGGGTTTGTCATCTATTTGTACCTGTGCATTTTACATATACAATTTTTTGCCCTCTATCCGATCTTAAAAGTCACTTCATCGTTATTATTTTGATTTGATGATAACTAGTTCATTGGCCTGTGTGCCTGCATGATAGACTTGCATTTTTTTTGGAAAATACAACTTTGTGAAATGATTATAATTTAGGATATATGATTGTCTGAAATGACTACGCATGTCAACTATGTTCCCTTACAATAATTCTCCACAGAATCAGATTCTTATGCAAATTTATTTTTCTTGGTTTTCCTCATTCATGATGCACTGCAGATAGCAGAATGTTTTCTTTTTGATTGGTTTCTGAACTTTACCTTATAACTGAGAGAGACCTAAATAATTGGTATTTAGGTGGAAAACACATGGAGCAATACAATTTAGAAGCAAAATACTGGAGGTATTTTGGGTTGGTTTCTAATAGAAAATTTAGATAATTTTGAAGTGGAAATTAGGGTTATTTTGGGGTTGCTTTAGGAATGAACGCGTCCGTAATTTAGAAACATGAATTAAGGGCACTTTAGGTACAACAATAGGATGGTAGTATTTTAGCAATGGATATCAATGTACTCTTGGTTAATTTTTCTGTAGGGTAAAGATAGGTGCTTTATACAGACTGAGATTAGATCCCTATCATTCTCAATTATGATTAGAATCTAAAGACGAGAGTTAGACGTCTTCCTTTTTTAAAAGAAAAAACTAGGATTCCTTTGTCTTTCTAACACACTTTGTGAGGATTAACACAAAGACTCTAAAATGTGTCTCCAATTATAGTAAGATAAGATTTATTACCAATAGAAGCATTATCTCCTATACCGAAATAATACATTGATGCAACAGTATATGATTGAACTTTTGCTACATATTTGTACCAGAACTGGAGAAAACCTAGGTTGTAAGTAAACATTCACTTTTTACACCACAAATTCAAGATTATAGCTGTCCAAAACCTCCACATTCCATTATTGATTTTATTATACTTTAACAAGCTATCCTTACTCATAGACTTCATGAACCTAATTTGGCAGGTACTTAATTATTGTGGATGATTTATGGGATTTAAAATCATGGGAAACCATTAAGTATGCTTTTACAAAAAATAGTTGTGGCAGCAGAATCATCACAACCACGCGTGTAAATGAAGTAGCTGAATCTTGTTGCTCTTCACATCGGGGTCCCACGTATATATACAATACGTCCTCTTAATACTGTGAACTCTAGACGATTGTTCTTGAAGAGAATATTTGGTTCTGAAGAAGCATGCCCATCACACCTCACTGAAGTTTCTGATGATGTCTTGAAGAAATGTGATGGTTTGCCTTTGGCAATCATAACAATAGCTGGTTTGTTGGCAGGCAAACCACCAACATTTGATGAATGGAACAAAGTTCAAAGTTCGTTTGGTTATGCACTTGAAAGACAATCAGATGTCAATAAAATGCTATATATATTGTCACTGAGTTACTTTCACCTTCTACCTCACCTACAAAGCTGTCTTCTGTATCTTAGTATATTCCGAGAAGATTACGAGATTCGAAAGGAGCGATTGGTACTAAGATGGATTGCCGAGGGATTCATTCGTGAAGAGCATGGCTTCACCCAATATGAGTTAGGGGAGAGGTGTTTCAATGAGCTTATAAACAAAAGCTTGATTCAGCCATGGACTTCAAAAAGATCAGGTACACTGATCTCTTGTCGAGTTCATGACACAATTCTTGAGTTCATTGTGTCCAAGGCTATGGAAGAAAACTTTGTTACTCTATTTGGTGTTCCAAACATAACAGTTGATCCACGAAGGAAGATTCGGCGTCTCTCTCTCTCTCCTAGACAGGAATGAAGTCAATGATGATTCAGTAGGCTTACGAGAGAATATGTTGTATTCTCATGCCCGTGCAGTTTCAGTGTTTCCAGGCAGTCTTGATAGCCTCCCATCCCTGCAGAAGTTCAAACATTTGCGTGTTTTGGATTTAGAAGACTGTGAGGGACTACAAGCCCACCGTCTGGCACATCTGGGCGGTTTATTTGCACTGAGGTACTTGAGTTTGCGTCGAACATGGATAAATGAGTTTCCTGAAGAAATTGGTGAGCTGCAGTATTTACAAACACTGGATTTAAGAGTTACTCATATAAAGAAGCTTCCATCCAGTATTGTTCGCCTTGCACAGTTGGTCAATCTATTGTCTAGTTCTGGTGTGCATTTGCCAGATGGATTCAGGAACATGCAAGCCTTGCAGAGGTTGGAAGACATCACAGTCTGGAGTCAGATACCTAACTTCACGCAGGAGCTCTGTCAGCTAAGAAATCTAAGAACACTGAGGGTATGGACCGATGTGTTTACCAAAGATTTGGCCTCATCTCTATGTACACTTGCTACGGGAAGCCTAAATTCTTTGACTATAGGAACCAACGAAGAGTCCATGAACTTCGTGATGGAGCCATGGAACCCCACCCCCGTCAGCCTCAAACTACTTGAAATACTGGGTATTCAGCTCCCTAGGGTCCCCAGATGGATCAGCTCACTTGACAACCTCCAGCATTTGGGACTCAATGTTGACCGACTTGGGCCTGCAGATGTTGGATTGCTTGGGACCTTAAACGCTTTATCCAGCCTCTGTCTCTGGGTAATGATTGAAGTGGCAGGCTGATTATCCTCTCAAGGAACACAACGGGTTAAGATCAGTGGTGCACATGGATTCCCTAGCTTGAGAATGTTCCGAGTTGGTTCGATTAACTGTGGGTTTGGGTTGTTGTTCGAAGCTGGGGCCATGCCGAAGCTACAAGAGCTCAATCTCGAGTTCAGCAGAGATAAAACCGGGTCTCTCACCAATGGAGAATTTGATTTCGGCATCCAGCATCTCCCTTGTCTTGCTATCGTAAGATGTGACCTTGGTTACTTTATAAATGCAAATTATGAGCCCGAGCACCCCGCATGGGATGCTGTTAAGAATGCAGTCAGTTCCAATCCCAACCATCCCAGGCTGTATCATGGGTTGTAGTGACAACAGAGCAGAATTTCAAGCTATAAGCACCAACAACCATCTTGGACAAGCCTTTTTCCTCTCCACTGCATTCAAATTTATTTGTTTGTATTACACTTCATAGAACTTACTTATGCTGATTTTATATGTATGTTGATTTTATATGTTTTGTATTATTGTTACTTTATGTTGTACATGCTTCAGCCAAACAGAATTCTCGCTGTATTCCTTTTATTTGCCATGAAATCGATGTCATCATCTTCCTTTGGAAATCCAAGCTACGGTACAAAGTCTGCTAGATGAGAAAATTCGATTCCATACTGATTCTTCAGCTAGGATTTCATCTTCACATAATAAGATTAATTTTGTTCTATTATTTTGAGTTCTATTGTTGTTCTTCATAGTACATTCTGTGTTTAGATCTAGCGCAAATCCTGAATTTCCATCCTTCTGGTGTTGGATTACAGATGTGTTCCTCTGATCAGAGTGTTCAGTGTAATAAAAAAATTCCATGTGAAATGGTTTGGTGTGCGTGCTTTAAAAAAGACAAGCAATTTTGTGTTAACAGATATGTCTGGACCAAGTCATAGATGAATGTTCACAATTCAATTATACAGCAGCGAAAACTTCCTACACATTTTGGTCCTACACATTTTGGGGCTGTTTGGTTGGGTTCCAAAATTTGCCAAGTCAAAATCAGAACGTACCTAGAAATTTTGGGTATCAATTGGTTTATAGTACCAAAAAAATTGGTACAGCAATTTTTATGGCCAAAACCATGGTAAGTTTATAGAAACTTTTTAAAGCTCACAAGAGAGAAAAGGATATTTGCTATCATATTTTGGCACTAGACCAAATACATGCCTTGACTTTTTGCCCTCATTTTCGTCAGCCCTAATTTTGGCTTGTCATGATTTTAGCATGCCATGGTTTTAGCTAGGCAGGTTTTGGTACCCGAGCCCAACCAAACAAGCTCTTCATTTGGTCAGTCAAGGACAGTCCTGGGTTACACACCAACAGCCAAGCACATACACATTGGGTACTCAAATTGCAGAAACACTTCAGTCAAGGTCAGTCCTGGGTTACACACCAACAGCCAAGCACATACACATTGGGTACTCAAATTGCAGAAACACTTGTAATGAACCAAGTACACCCCAATGTCAGAGCCAGATATAAAAACTGATGACAAAGAACAATTATCAACATTGCTATAGAATTTAATAGATACCCATTAATGTACAAATCATTATCCATAGAACAAAGATAAACTTGTGTAGGCTCATTGCAAGTTGTAACAAGAAGCAATGCCACCACACTAAACCACGCATGCAAGCTCTAGTTCACCATAGGATACACAAAAACATAACACAGTAATACTTGCTACACCACATCACAGGGTTTATACTTGATATAATTGATTATGTAGTTTCCATTCCATTTCATCTTCTACTGGGAGGGGATAGGCTGCATCTCTGGTGCTGGGGCAACGTCAGCCATGGGGTATGCAAACACCCGGGCGATCCGCTCAGTGGGCACTAGCGGGAGATATGTGGCCACAGTGTTCCCACGCTTGGCACCGTCACGCACCGCTGAATTGTACCTGGCAGAGAGCTGCGCAGCTGTGGGGAGGACAGCCCTGGTGACTTTAGGCACCAGCGGGAGGCGGTTAAGGGCCACCCAAGCCTCAGCAGCACGGCGCTCTGCCACCGGCTCATAGCGGGTGTAGAGCTCCCGGGCCTTTGGCTCCGCGCGGGCAATGGCTGACTTGGCAAGGCCTGTGGCCGTGCCCACCAGGCCAGCCTGACGGACCTCCTTTGCGGCCGAGCGGGCAAGGGTTGGGGCTTCCTTCACCACTGGGGGGACACGGCGATCAATCTCCTCAACAGACTCGCCAACCTGCAAGTGGGGGACAACGTGCAAATCATCAATCCCATCTTTGTTCAGTAACACAAATCAGATGTTGAAACAGTGCAGTTCAGTAACACAAATCGGATGTCAAAACAGTGCAAGAAATTGACAAACACAGTGACTTCAATATGTAATGTGTATCAATATAAGGGAGAATGACTAATATGATCAAATATCCTGTGCACAAGTGACAACTCTACATAGGTAGGCATATTCAAGGTGCTAATGAACGTCACTGAAACATCAGCTAAAAGTGGACTGCGCTGATAAATCAACTACATAAACAAGCTTGTCCACAGGGTATTATGTGTGTGTTAGTAGTCACTAATTTATTATAGTTTCTAGTAATACTGGCCAAAAGTGGTGTGCTTGTAATCTACAAGTATTAAGCCTCAAACCTTGGCTAAACACATTTTGTTTGGTTCATCAATCATGCTTCTGCCTTGCAAAATCCCAATTTGCTAGTCTTATTTGTCAAACTAATCATACCACGATACCAATGCCTTAGCAGTGAAACCCTGGCAGTATACATGACAACAAGGGAATATTTTTAGCAACAGAGTACTAAGACTCAAATCTTGGCAAAATGCATTTTGACTGGTTCATCAATCATGCTTCTGCCTTGCAAAATCATAATTTGCTACTCCAGTGTCAAATTAATCGTACCATGATACCAATGCCTTGGGGCTGACAGTATATGTAACATGAACATGTTTCTAGAAACAGGTCAATTAATATCATCCAGAATAACCTATCCAAACCATTAACCACAAGGCCAAATGGACAAGATTTCAACTAAAACAATGATACCAATGCCTTAGCAATTATAAACCATTTAAGACTGACAGCATATGTAACAACAAGAACATATTTCTGGCATCAGGTTAATTAATATCATCCAGAACAACCTATCAAAACCCTTGACAACGCCAAATTGACATTTAAAAAAATGAAGGTTCCTCCTGGAAACCTAAACCTGCGAATTCCATTTCATTGAACCCGCCTATTTTGTAGCACAATTTCAACATACGAAAGAGAAAACCAAACCAGACAAGAGACCCCTCCTCCTTACCTTGCGGTCGATGAACTTGAGCAGGTCGAGCGGGACGGCGTGGAAGCGGTCGTACACCGGGCCAACGACGGCCTTGACGGTGCCCTCGACGTGGTCAACGCCGGGGCGGAGCGGGCCCGCGCCCTGCTTGGCGTACGCGTAGGCCGCGGCCGCCAGCACCAGCGCCTGCGCCGCCGCCTGCTGCACGAACTCGAGGTACCGCAGCCTCTCCTCCTCCGACGCCGCCGTCGCCCTCTCCACCGTCACCTCCTCCTGACCAGACCAAATCAGACAAGCGCGCCATGAGAATCCACGCCAAACCCCTCGGCCAAATCGAATCGAGAAGGAGAAGGAGAAAGAGAAGGAGAAGGAGAAGGAGCGCCGCCACTTACCTCCGTGGTGGGCTGGTTGTTGGCGACCGGGGCGTCGGTGGCGGTGGAATCGGCGGCCATGGCTCTTCTCCGCGGGGCTGGATCGAGGAGGGATTGCGAGATTTGTCGGGGATTCTGGGTTTTCTACTTCTCTCTCGGGGGATTTTGATTTCGAGGACGCGTTTGTGATGAGGAATAGTCGGGGAGGGGAATCGGGGTCGTTTTATAGGTTGGAAACTCGCGGCGAATTCAGTTCATTGACGGTTCGAATGACTTTTATTTTATTTATTTTAATTTTTTATTGTAATAAATGAATTGCTTAGTTGTGAAGCAGCTTAATTGAGGCGTTCCAGCGGCTGGCGAAGCGTCCGGCGACCGCGTGGTGACGTGGCGGCTTCTAGAAGGGCCGTTGCTGCCCGTGTGGCTGGGGGTGGGGCAGGGGTTGACGCGGGGCCCGCAAGTCGGTGGGTGGGGCGGTGGGGATGTGACGTGGGGGCGGCTCGTGTTCGCGCGGTAAACGGTGTGAACGCCGTCCGCTGGGTTTTTCCTTGTCAGCTGGGTTTTTCTGGTTTTTTTTTTATCATCAACACAAGGCTATATTTGTTGGGAACAGCAAGAGAAGGTTAAGTGAAGGTTCTGAATCTGGAGGACAGGCAACGCGATTCCCTCTATTATTCTAAAAAATATGAATCTCTTTTTTTCCATAAGGCAAATAGTTTAAATTTATTCAGATATAAAAAATCTAGACATTTATAATACCAAATAACTATGATTAGATTAATTAAAAACAAATTTTATAATAAATTTATTTAGCAATAATAATTGTTGATACTGTTTCAAATAAATTTAAAAAGATTTGACTTGTTTAAATATACAATATCAGTGTGCTCTTTGCTACGAACATATTTATAGCGACCCTTGTCAGCCGCCCGAGCTCCTCGACAAATATGCAATGACACGCAACGAAGTTGTTATGCTATTTGAAGAATTGAAATATATTTTTTCTATAGCAAATACTCATCATATTAAAATTTGCTTGGGCTCTAAAGTCTTCCTAGGTCTGCTACTGGTTTAGCATGATGGCCGTGCATGGTATGAATCTTAGTCCTTTGGATAAGAACAACAAATGGGAAATGATAGTTTTGATAGGCCAAGATCTATCACGATTAAAAAAAATCAGAGCACCAATTCACGTCCTTCTTAGTGTCATTCCCTCCTTATAGACTCCTTAATTTGGCCATGACTAGCTACAATGTAAAAGCATTTACTGTGGTCACCCTCTATGCCATAACCCAACTGCAGTAGTTTCAGACATTAGTATTATCGCTCAAAACTCAGAACTGAATTGTAATAATTGCAGAAAAAAAAAACTATCAGCGGTAGCAAGGTTCCCTGTAAAGGATATACGATTGAAGTTTAGCATGGTCTCTTCATACTTTAAACTCACGACGTAGGTTGATAATTATGATTCTATATTTTTTTTAGTCAAAATGGGTAAAGCAAGACTCTGAGCACCACTTAACACACATGATGACGACTACGACGTGTTTTGATCCTTTGCCCGGGCTTGTCTCACCTCTGGGTAAACAAAATAAATAAATAGATAGGACATTTGGCTCTTTTGGTTATTTGCCTCGTTTCCCATGCATCGGCGACGCGGGGAGAAGAGCGAGGAAACAATTAGCGGTGGCGCGGATAGGGGAGCAATTTTTTTCTTTTATTTTTTTTAAAACTCGAATTTCTTTTTATCTGGATGGTGAGCAATGACTCAACTTGGGCTGAGACGAGCAGACACGAACGAGTGGACCGATGGTTGGGCTACAATGAATGGGCCAGACGAAAAAAATAGGCTGAAGTTTTACCACTTTATTATTAGGTATAGATATGGATTCCTCTAAAAAAAGGATAGATGTAGATGAAGATTGACCATTTTTTATTTTATTAAGAAGAGGCGATGTTTTAGATCTCAACATAAGATGTTCAGCCGAACATTTTTTTTTCATGTTTAGAATACAAACATTCTAGGAAATGGTATTATAATATCCATGACAATATAGAAAAAGATGAATAACAAGAGTTATAGCATATATAGAAATAGATAAATAACATAACATAAATAAAAGAAAAAATGATAAAAGATAGAACAAAGCATAAGGAAAACAAAAGGAATAAAAATAAAAGACCATGTAATAGCAGAAAATTAAAAAACATTACATGAATACTAATTAAGTACATAAAATACATCATAAAACATCACATGTATACTAAGTGAATATCGCATATATACTATATGGCCCTCACAAAATACATCATAGAACATCACATGTATACTACACGAATATATCACAAAAAATATCAAACATCACATTATAATATGAACATCACTTATATCACATGAAATTTAGAAAAATAACAAAGTAAAAAAATATTAAGCTAATGAACTAAATTAAAATAACAAAGAAGAAATAAAAATAAAAAACATGAATAACATATGCTAAGTATATATAAAATATTAACTTACATAAGGAAGAGAAAAAGAAAATTGAAAAAAATCCACATGCATACTACACGATCATGATATGTATCCCATGTAACATGTGAAATAAAAAAATTCAAAAAACATAAAACATGAAATGATTAAATAAAAAATAGAATAAAATAAATATAGAAAATAAAAAAACAAAGTGAAAAACTCTACATAAATAGAGAAGAAAGTAAATAGAAGAAAAGAAAGAAGAAAAAAGAATAAGAAAAAATAAATAGAAAATAAAAGAATAAGGAAAAATAAAAAGAATAAGAAAATAAAAGAAAAATAAAAATAGAAAAATAAATTACTTATGCGGCGCAGCCCAACATTGGTTAACTGAAAATACCCGAAAGGAAAGAGTCCACATTACCTCCTTCAACTTTTACGAAAGTCTGTTTTTTCCTCCGTGAACTCTAAAACCGAGTAAACCACCTCTCCGAACTTTTAAAACCATTTGTTTTAGCTCTCTAACCGGTTATAAGCGGTTTTCGAATGAGGTTTTGTCTTTTTCTTTTTTATTTATTTCGGTTGAATTATTAAAAAATCATAGTAAATCACAGAAAACTCTTAAAATAAAAAATCAAATTTTATAGGACTCCACATGCGTAGACCTACACAATGGACATATAATATGGTATGCTTTAGTACAAATTATTTATTTTAGCTTTAAATCTATGCTTTTCTATAATTAATTCACAGCTGCGGTTCTATAGAATCTATAACTAAGTTATACATGATCCAATGAGTATGAAATTTTTACTACAGTTCAAGCATACAATAATTAGATCACATAAAATTTCACTACAATTGAACCATAGAAACTGCAGCTATGAATTAATTACAGAAAAACATAGATCTAAACTATAGCAAGAAATTATATTAAAGCATACCATATTATATGTTCAGATTTACTCATGTGGAGTCTAACAAAATTAGATTTTTTTGTTTTATAATTTTTCTGTAATTTACTATAATTTTTTTAAAGATTTAGCCAAAATAAATAAAGAAGAAAGAGACAAAACTGCACTTGAAACTGCTCATAACCGGTTAAGGTAAAACGAACGGTTTTAAAAGATTTTTTCCACCCCGAAATAACCCAACTTACAGTTTACAGGCCCACGAGGATACAGCCCAGCCCAACATTGGTAAACCCTATCCCGCACGCCAATCGCCGCCGCCCCCACTCCCCTCCCCGTGGCGCGCCGCCCCAACTCAAGCCGGAAGTCCCCGCCCCTATCCCGCCGCCCTACTCCCCTCTACCGAACGGTGCGAGGCGAGGCGCTCTCGGCGGCGGCGCATCGCTTTTGTTCCGCACGACTGTGCCCTGTTCCAAGAAACAACAGAAAGCCTTTTGTTCCGCACGACTGTGCCCTGTTCCAATAAACACTCTGTAATTTTCGGGTATGGCTTTGGATCTTGTTTTCTTCACGTTAGTCTTTCGTGATTTGTGTGGCCGGCAACTACAGATTATATAGTTATTAGAGATGTGATATTCTTTTTGACAAGTAGGAGCAGATCGATGGATGTGTCCTTTATGTAGGAGCAGTATTCTGGATGGTCGGGGTTTGAAATATGAACTGAACTATGCTACTATGCTGTGTGTTGTTCACCTCGGTGCCAGTAGATGACCGCTATTTCACCTTCTAGCTAATTCCAGTCTCTGATGATACTGATGAGATCTGTCTACTCATTTACAATAGGGGTTTGGGGTACTGCGTTTACAGTTTGCATACTAGTCTGGGATGCTTCTGATGTTTCATCTGCAATCGATCTGGCTCCATTTGCGCATTTGTTTGTTTATTATTTCCTTTTCAAAAGTCGCTTACAATAATTTCTGCATCATTTGTCTTCATTATGTATCTAAATACTCCGAAAGCTAGCAGTAAAGTGTTCTAGCAGTTTTTTTTAGATTTTTAGTACTGTTCATAATGTTATTAAGTTGTTCGACTAATCGTGATTAGTCGGCCTTATCGGTCCCCCAGCTCCAATTATGGTCACCGATTCGATCAGTAGCTCTCATAAAGATGGTTCAGACAACAAAAATGGCAGCTCTTTTTTTTTTGAACCGGGGAGCCTTTTCTCCTCATTCCCGTGCACTGTGCACGGAAATACCGCGGTCACCGGGGTTCGAACCCGGGGTGGCCACCACGGCCTTTGGCCTCATGCTCTAGCCACCACAGCTGCCGTATTCAGATACATATGGGTTAGGGGCCATTTTTGTTGTCTGAACCACCTTTATGAGAGCTACTGATAAAATTTTTGAGAGATGGTTAACTGGAATATATCATCTTAATGAATGTTTGCGTAACTACATGAACCTTTGTTGCATTGCTCAATGGCTGTTGCATGCCTCATTTTCATGAGATGTTGGAAAATGGATTAAAAGGGAATTGTAACAATAGCTCAAACTGCTTTTTAGTAACACATACAGCAAAAAGCAATTTAGGCATTTATATGTTAACATGCTATCTTGACAATCCAACAAATCATCTACAGAAATGGAATCCATCAAACTGTCTACAGAGTCGCAATTGATAATTTTTTTTTTCTTCCATCACTTACCTCATTATGTTTGTAATCATTAAAAGTACTTTTTTTGGGCTAATTGCTACTCATGTTGTTATGTCATTACATATAGCAAGTGGAATAGAAGTTAAATCAGGGGGCATTATGTCAGTATATTGTTTAGATGAATGGAATTTTAAACATGATTCTTTGGCTGAGTTGCATTAGTATGGTCCTGTTTGCTGCTTTTCACCAAAAAAGAGAAACAGTGGAGCAGCCAAATGAAACTTCTAGGCAGCTTCCTGGCAAAGCGCCTCCCTCAAAACAACTGTGAGCCGGTTTCCTTGTTAAGCAGCCTGTGAGGAGCTCATCTCGGCCTTTTCTTGCTGTCCTCAAGCGCCTCCTCATCCCGAGTGCCTCCTAGTAGCCTGCCTCCATTGTTACGAGTTCCTCCCGCTCAGCGTCCTCACCGTCGATGAGTGCTGCCCCACCCCGCCGGCTGCCTCCTCGTTGATTGACTCCCCACTGAGCGCCATCCCACCGACGAGTGCCTCTGGATCAATGTGTTGCCCTCGACCACCACATGAGCCGCCCCACATCTACGCACACCCTTGGCCTTTGCCTCCTAGTCACCGGTTGGCCGGTTCCACTAAGCAGGAAGAGCCTGCTGCTTGCTCTCTCTTCTAGATTGGAAGAAGCTGGAAAAATAAAGCCACACACAAAAGTACTGCTTTTTACGCTTCTCCAAAAAGAAGCTTTTGTGGACAGCTAGCTTTCTATAAGTTTAAGCCATTCAAAACAGGGCCTATTTGTATATTTAGTGTTTTAGATGTCAGGTTAGCTTGCACATCATTTCATCATATTTGAAACTTATTGAACTGTTTGGGAAGGTGTTTGTCCACGCCCAGGGTTTTTCAGTGTTGTGACAACTTGATATTATTTTTGCAGCTAGATGGAACTTATTGTCTGACGTATTATGTTAAGCAATATATTTTTCCTCGATTCATCATAAAATTGCTTGGTTATTGACACCAGATGAAGATTTTAAAAAAATCTGTGTTTATTTTGGCTTAAATGCTTAATATAGATGCATGTTCCATGCCATTTGGTCCAAAACACATGATATGACTGTCATGTTTTTATATTTGGGTGAGATATTTTAATGCTATTTTTGGGTGAGATAGTTTATATGGATACCGTTCAAGTTTTCTTTTGTCAATGTTCTGCCAAGATGATATTTCCTTTTTGCACTTTGCACAGAACTTAACATCTGATACACTGTCAAGCAACATATTATTTCTTTCTTTATATTAAAAAATTGTGTGGTTATTGATGTCAGATAAGTTGAAAAAAACATTCCTATTTTGGCTTAGGTGGAGTCTATTGCACTTCCACCATGTGTGCTGCTTGTTCGTCCTTAGCACTTTTTTGTTTCTATTGTATATAGGAAGGCCTTGCAAGGTTTCTTTTTCTTCTTTGTTGATAATTTGGTAGATTGCCAAGATTCCATGTTAACATGTAAATTCCTGGACTACTTTTTGGCTGTTTATGTCACTAGGAAGCAGATTGAGCTATTACTCTAATAAACCTTATCTTTAGATTTAACTCTACATTTTCATTTCTGAATTGTGGCACCCTACCTGTTATTATTTTTTGGTGGCTCATGGGACTATTTCTTTTTTACTGTTTCTAAGTTTGTTCTTTTGTTTGAATGTCAGGTGCTATCAACTTGGAAGATGGCAGATGAGGAACAAGCCCCAAGCTCTAGGAAGAGGGTTGCAGGTACCCAAATCAACAAGGATAATCCTGAGCCTGATGATGACGGACCAGAGCAAGAGATCAGTACATTTAAGAAAGCTAGTGAGGAAGTTATGGCAACCCGGAGAATTGTAAAGGTTCGGCGCCAACAGACTTCATCAGCTCCTTCTTCTAATCCTTTCTCTGCAATCAGATTTGCCCCCACTGATTCTGGTGCTCAAACAAGTGCCCCCGTCCCAGAGGCCCAACCTTCAGATGTCAAAGCTGATGAGGGAAGTAATGGCAATGGGAAAGATACTTTGTCTGTGTCAGACAAGAATGCAGGCTCTGGTGTAAATACCGACTCCGGTGCCACAACTGAAGCACCACCTCAACCTGTTGAAACCAGTGACAAGGCAGAAGACACAAAGGATGAATCTGGTGGAGACAAAGTGGTAGCTGGAGAACCCAACGAAGGTAGTTGCATGCCATCTGAAGTTGAGGGCAAAACAAAAGAGGGAGATGCTGAAGAAACGGAAGGGGCAGATGAAGCTGGAAACAACGATAAAATTAGCAAGGATGATACTGAGAAGAAAGATGGAGGTGAATCAGAGACCAAGGATGGCCTGTCTGATGAGCAGAGAGATGCTGATAAAATTGGCAAGGATGGTACTGAGAAGAAAGATGGAGGTGAATCAGAGCAGAAAGATGCTGATAACAAAGGGCAGACATCATCAGCGACACCCCTTTTCTCGTTTAAGAATCTGTCAAGTGGTCAAAATGCTTTCACAGGTCTGACTGGAACTGGATTTTCAAGCACATCATTCTCGTTTGGCTCAGCCTCTAAAGATGGCTCAAGTGCTGGTCCCCTATTTGGGCTGAAAGCTGATGGTTCTTCGTTCCCTTCTTTTAATCTTGGTGCTGCTAACAACGGGAGTTCCGCCACAGCGCTTGCTACTTCAGCAGAGGCACCCAGGAAATTTGCTATGACTGAGGGCCCAGTTGAAACCGGTGAAGAAAATGAGAAGGCTGTATTTACTGCTGATTCTGCTTTGTATGAGTACCTAGATGGGGGCTGGAAGGAAAGAGGAAAAGGTGAACTGAAGCTGAACGTCCCTGTATCTGGCGGTGAGAGAGCCCGGCTCGTCATGAGGACAAAAGGCAACTACCGGCTGGTCCTGAATGCAAGCCTCTACAACGACATGTCACTCAAGGACATGGACAAGAAGGGCGTGACATTTGCCTGCATGAACAGCATTGGGGAGTCACCGAGCAGCCTCGCCACATTTGCTCTGAAGTTCAAGGACACAGCCACCAGGGAGGAATTCAAGGATGCGGTGGAGTCTCACAAGACAAGCAAGGCACCGGACGCGCCGCTGAAGACGCCCGAGAACTCTCCGAAGGCAGCAGAGGTCTGAAGCTGCACTCGGGTCACGCTTACTCGTCCTTTGTACGTGTCCAGGAAGGAGCCGAGAGGTACTTAGGGTTTCTGTTATTATTGCTGAGTTCTTAAGAATGTCGCGTCATGACATGATGTCCTGAGTTGTGTTTGCATACGGATACGGTTCCCTGGTGCTGTTTTTGGAACAGTGGGTAGCCTGTCGAACTTTCATTATTACATTACATACAGTCATAATCTTAGAATCCTGGAGACGAGACTTGTTAGATATGTTTGCTTGTCTGTGCTCCGTTGTGTTCTATCGGTTAAGCCGTGATGTCTTGAATGAATGTACGCAATTATCCGTGTCCTGGTTATTATATTCCACCGAGGGCGGCTTATTTGCATGCATTCGTGTTGAATTGAAAAATTTCTGTCCTAGTCCACTCTAATGGGCCTTTGTCAGTTTGTTGAACAAGGCCTGTTTTTAAAAGCTGATCGAGACAGACCAGGTTGTAAAGATCTGTAATCAGAACGAACTTTTGAAAAGGCCTTCATTGTGGTGTTTGTACGCCCACTGGAACTGTCCGATGAGGGGCACGAGAGAGTAAAGGTGCCCACTGGCAGCCTGTTCGTTTCGCTGGTTTATTATGGCTAAAAGTACTGTTCGCTGGTTTATTGTGAGAAAAAAACACTGTTGGATGACTGCTGATTTGGCTGAATAGCTCAAACGAACAGGGTGTGGGTTGGTCTGATCGTCCATGTATAGTACTATAGCTATAGGCCGATCACTGGAATTGCCACCGGAGCTTAGGGTGCCAGGCCGAAAACAGTGGAAGTTATCCAGCGCTAGCCTATTCTTCCAATGCCATCGGAGCATTGGGCTGACATTCTGGTTGCGTTCCGGTGGGGCCAAAACCTTTCGCAGAACTCTTGAGTGCAATGGGGAACCTCTGGTGGGGTCATTAATTTGGAGGGTTCTCCGGACCTTCACTCCAAAGAGGGTATTTTTCCTTTGAAAACGGCGCTAGAGGTCACTGAATTTGTCCGGTGGCACTGAAGAAGAGCTCACCGAAGCTTTGGCTAGTTAATGACTAGTTTGAACTAGCCGTTGGGACTTGGGAGCTCCTGTGGCCTGTGGTAAGCTCTGGTGCTACCACCAGAGCTTTTCGGTGAGTACATAGAGAGCCCTTTAAGTGCATAACGAATAGTTTGATTGTTGCAATGGTGTTTAAGTGCCCGTTCATAATATGTTTAGGTGCCATATATGTCTAATTGAATATTTTTAAGTGTCATCTATGTGTAGTTGGACTCAACAAGTGTAAATCGTATAAAAGTTTAAGTGAATTTAACGATGAACATAGCAAATTGCGAAAGGGCCTCTAGCCTAGTGGTTAGAGCACCTGAGTAGCAGCCCTGGGTTCGACTCCTCATGAGAGCGAATTAAACAGGTCTGGAATAAAAAAATTATAAAAAAAAATAGGTTGGGGTTTCCCCTACTGACTTCAGTCAAATGAACATAGCAAATTTTAAGTGACATATATGTGTTAACCGAACAAGTTTAAATGAAGCACATGTTTAAATGCACATAGCAAGTTTGAGTGTCATGTAAGTTTTTTGTGAACAAGTTTAAATGGTAGCCTAGACGCTAGACGCAAGACAATTGTCAACCTTCCGACCGTCTAGACGGTCTAGACAAAGATTAGACGTGTCTAGATGTATTGGACGATTCTGTATTGCAGTAGCTAAAATTTCATACAAATATAAAAAATGTACATGTAATTGGCTAAGTATACTCTAGCATCCAAAACACAAAGAAAATATTATGAGAAGGTGATAACATATGAGCAATTCAGATTTGAAATACAATAGCTCCAAGTTCTCGGTTTATCACACATCTAATTCATTATCTCTCTAACATATAGACATGACAATTTGCAATTTATAGAAACCAAAAGAAGCAAAGAGAACCACATATTGTGAGAGTGACATAGTACTTAGTTCTCAGTTTTCACTATGCCATGCTATATAATTGATATGACATGATAATTAATTAAATTCTCAACTATATCATTATCAAATCAAATAACTAGCTAAATTATAAGCTATATCATGATATGATATGATTATTAACTTAATTATAAGCAATATCAATCTACGCTGGATGGTTGAATGCTTCCTTGTACGTTGTTCGGGTCAAATTTGGGCTGTCTCATTACCTAGACTTAATGTCTAGGACACCTAGTCGATCATCAAATAGAGTCTAGTTCATGTCTAGACGGTCTTTGACTAGAGTTGACTATCTAGACGGTCTAACTGTCTAGCCCAAAATCTAGGGGCTAAACTAGTCGTTAACGTCATGACTAGCGTCTAGACGGGCTAGACTTACATCTAGGCGAACATTGCCATATGCTTAGGTGAACATAGCAAGTTTTAGTGCCACGTGTTTATATATAAGTCATAGAAAGTTTATATGTTTACATATGTTAACAAATTTAAATGTCACATATTGTAGGTGCTAAAATAAACATATTGTGATGTGTATGATGTAGCTCATAAGGATTACTCCCTCCGAACCAAATAAATTAATTCCTAAAGTTGTTTAAGTCAAACTTTTTTATGTCTGACCAAATGTATCGAAGAAAACATAAATATTTGTGACATCAAATAAGCACATTATGAAGATATAGTTTTTGGTGTATCTAACAATACTAACTTTGTGTCATAAATCTTAATACTCTTTCCTATAAATTTGGTTAAACTTTAAAAAAAAATTGACTTTAGACAACTCTAGAAATCGATTCATTGAGAAACAAAGAGAGAAGTATCTAATATAATAATACTAATGTGTTTAGGAGATCGGAATAGTAGTTTATTTCATTCACCAAATTCACTTCGTGCCTACTTAAAAAAAATCACTTCGTGCCAGCACATGGTGCCACTTATATTGACATCATGCTCGCAACCACGCAGGGCATTTAACTGGTTTTCCCAAGCTTGTGCTTGAGCTTCAACTTGCTATTATCTCAAGTAACGAATGACATCTCACGTGCGGAATGTGCCGTCCTCATTGACCGTAACAAGAACAAACACCGCTATTACCAATACGTGGAACTGTTTGATTGATGTTTTCTTCGTCTGCGACATGTTTGACAATGATCTAACTCTCTCGTTGGCCTCCAAATTTCTAGCTATGTCTCTCGGTCCCTATGGCATAAAACTCGCGTGTTTCCTACTAGAGAGTTCAGCTTGGCGCCACAAGAAATAGCACTGCAGTTCAGTTTTGCATTTTGGAAGCATGGAAACAGAAAACACCCCATAATAAGACTTTGAATGAATTAGAAAAGAAGAAAAGGAAGACCAAGCCCAGGAGGCCAGGAAGCTAGGGTCGCACGTGCAAGGTCCATGGGCTGGATTCCCAAGCCACGCCTTGCCCGTTCCTTCGGATCTGCGGCCCATCCATCGATGCACCGTTTCATCAGGTCTGCAATTTTGCCATATCATATTCAGAACTTGCCTCGAGCTCACAAAAAATAGGAAACGGAAGACACCGCAAAGCTGCAAACTAGAATACTAGATCTGAGCCTTCAACATACATGCAATTGCAATGCAAACCATCTAAAAGAAAGAGCTTGTCTATCTAACACCCGGGTGTAGATAGTCAGGTGAATGGTGAAGTGAATCCATTCTCCTGTTTCCACGTTCAGCAGGATTGTTGTTTTCTGCACAAGCCAATGACGAATCATGAATTGCGTCTAAAAAACTGATACAGAAACAATGCACCTCAACTAATGATACATGTGCAGAAAGTTCAGGTCTTTATCATGATGCAAATGCAGGAATATGTGCTCCTAAAAAAAGCAGCAGCAGCAAATCTGGGTCTAAGCACGGCACGGCAATACAGACTGACGACCACAAAGATCATAGATACAGCTAGATGCGATGCATGCTCTGGCCAGCTACTCCCAGTAATATAATCGCCATATGTCCACATCAGCATTAGTAGCAAAGCAGAACTACTGACAGAATAATCAGAATAGACTTCGAAACACTAAGATAACCACAAGAATAATCAGAATGTACTAAGAAACTTAGAAGCTGTAATAGATTGATAACCACAAGGACCATACATCCCGCGACATTATTTATTCAGCTATAGTTCCAGATAAATATCACAACCCTCTTCAGCCAAAATTATGATAGCAAACGATCTGCCAATTACAAAAGAGTAAACTGAAACAGCAGGAAACATGGTTCATATGAAAAGGAAAATTGCTAAGAGAAACGATATGGTTATGAAATAATTAAACTGGGACTCCTCCAAACAAGCTAATAAGCAAAGGATGGTTCACTGGGCCGGAAGCTCCTGTAGATGGAGGCTGCAACCGGTATGAGACCCAGAAGTGCGATCTGGACCTGTTCTGAGGTGCTTGTCCTGACAGTGATCTGCCCACTCAACTTGTTGTTCAGACCAAGTCGCACTGCCATTTTCGACCCCCTTCCGATGGAGAACTGGGACTGCAAGTTTGCGCCCAGAGCAAGGTCCCGACGCCACTTCATCAGAGAGAGACCCAAGGTTGAGAGGGACTGGCCAATCGGATAGTCTTTGTCCTTCAGGCGTGCCTCCAAGTTAGCTCCATATGCAGTGTCCCCTTGGGCTCGCATCGCGCCAGTGCTGGCAACTAGTGACAACCTCTTCCCAAGGGAGAGTTGGTCCTCGACCTTCAGTCCAGTTGCCACAATGTCGCCCAGGAAAGTTACTGAGAACCCTCCAGTGGTCTTGTTCTTCTTGATATTCTTGATTTTTGTCTCGCCACGGAGAATATATGCAAGCTGCCGCCCAACAGTCTGGATATCAAAACCAGCAAGCGATGATGCATTCTCTCCATGCTTTGCTGCGATGGAAGAGTCCAAATGGATGCTAAATTCCTTCTTGTCCTTGGTGACCTGAACTGCTACATTTGCTGGGAACCTGCTAAGGATAGCTAGTGTCTCTTCAACGCTCACTCCATCATAACCACAGTCATGATCCCATCCATGCGCATCTAAAACAGGCCTTGCTAGGACAGTCGAAGTTGGCTCCAGAAAGCGGTACCGGTACGTGGGATTGTCACAATCAAATGAAGGAGGCAGCACCATATCAGGTAAGGGAACTGATACATTCTCTGGAGGAGGATCCTGATCGTTCTCACCAGCGATATTTGCATACCCATAATCATCCAGATCAGTTTTCCCCCTCTTCTTCATCTCCTTTAACCTGCGGATCTCATCCTTCCATTGTTTCTTCTGGAGAAGCTTGACCCTGTAGTCATACTCATCGAAATAAGCATTCTTCTGCTCATTTGTGAGCCTTGCAAGCTGAGCTTTGGTCAAGGGCTTGAAGGGTGGAAGCTGATCATATTCTTCTTCGTCATCATCTTGTTCTACATCAGAATAGTCATCCAATTCAATATCAGAATCACCTTCATTGCCACCCTGCTCAGCAGAAAGTTTCGGGTGGGCTCTAGACTGCAAGAGTGAGGACAACAAGAAAGGAAGGGGTGGGGAGCGGAAACGGAAGCCAAAAAGCTTTCCAGGATTAGGATCCTGAAGCTTCAGAAGTGAGTTGGCTTCCGATAATATCTTTGAGGAGTAGCACAAAAGCAGCATCTGATGCCTCCAGCTTTGGCCATTCGGAAGCACTTTCTGGCCCTCACGGTTTTTCCTGCACGAAGGATGGTTCTCAACAAGGGCTACTGGGTTCATCAAGCGCATATCTCCAGCAGCCTGCCTGATGGACTGCTGGATGATGTGGGATCTCTGAGCCATCAAGACCTCATATGTCATGGGAGCACCATTCAGGCCTTCAGGAGGAGCAGAGGCAGCATGTGTGAGTGCAACAATGGCATTGAACCATATGGATGAGCCAAGAACAGCAGTAATTGTCTTCAGAAGAGGCAAATCATTGAGATCACGACTCAGACTATCCAGACGATCCACATATAGAACAATATCAGGTGGACATTTCTTGGTATATTTCTTGACAGCAGCAAGAATCTTTCTGTTTGATCCTTGGTCCATAACGTTGGGCCGAAGGCCAGGTGTATCAATGATTCTAATCTTGACACCATCCACATCACCAACGATTTCCCGCACATTAGTGGTTGCTGAGCTAAAGGCATCAGTTTTGGACTTCTCTTCACCAAATATAGAATTGATAGTTGCACTTTTGCCAACTCCTGTCTTTCCTAGAACAAGTATGTTGCATGAGAAGTTCAAATCCTCCTTTCCCTCTGCTTCAAGAAGTAAGGCCTTCCTCCGTGCATTATCAAGGCTGAATGCTCGGTTTGTCTGCCTACCATGTCGGATACCCTCAGCAAGGCTCAGACGGTACAGCACTTGTGCTGCAACCGTTTCTTCAGGAGTAGCTCCCAGTCTATAAACCAGACGCAGAAACTTTACTCTAATCAACTCAACCTTGTCATGTAGCTTCTTCTCTTCCTCTGTCATCTCTTCTGTAGGGTCAGCAGTAACTGCTAGCTCCGAGGGGCTGAATAGGTTTGACCGGGCAGGTTGGCGAGGCGCAGTCGGCCTCAGAGAAGGGGCTGACGAACCAAGACCAGCAGGTCGGTCCATGGTGAATATTCTAGAACCATCTTGTGAAGAAACTGTGATATTCCCATCTGAGGATCCACCGGTTGCCGCTTTCAGAAGAGCCGCCAAGGCAGCAGAATCAAATCCCTTCTCATCCCCATCATCATTATCATCATCATCCTCGTCATCCTCAGAATCATCAAGCATAATCTGCCCATCCATGCTATTGGTGAAGTCTCTTGAGACACTACCACTAGAGCCTCCTGCAAGCTCCTTCATGATCTGTTTCGCGGCTTCAGAGCTCTCTAAGATTGCAACCCGTGCGGGACTCGTGTCAGAGTTCGTCCCGTCATCATCATCATCAGCCTCATTTCCAACACCATCCTCGTCATCTGGCACAACCTCAATTATGTCAGTATCAGCAGCCTCCTCTTCACGATCAACAACCTTAGTGGCACCTTCAATCTCATCAGCACCATTATTTTCATTGCTTGATTCTGGAGCCAACTCACGAGACAAGATACCATCAGCACTAGGCGCAGCAACACTCTCAACCTCTGTGGGCTTGTCGACACCAACATCTTCCACCGCTTCACTGGCAGTGGCCTGGTCTTCAGTATTCTGCTCCTTCCCAGGACTATCCTCAAGCACACTGTCAGCACTTGCAGGAGCAAGCTCCTCTACGCTTCCATCATTCAGAACCTGGGTCGGTGTAACATTTGAATTCTTTACATCCCCACTAGCATCAAGACTACTAGCAACAAAGTCAGATAGAGGATGCTCACTTACCACTGGACTCGCCTCACTCGGTGGCTCAGGCTTGGTGGCTTCGTCTTCAACATCAGCATCCTTCTTAGTTGATTCTTCTGGTGCTTCTTCACCTCCCAGAGCCACCACATCATCACCATCAGCATCCTTGTTAGTCGATTCTTCTGGGGCTTCTTCACCTCCCAGAGCCACCGCATCATCACTCGCTTCCTTCTCATCACCCAATTCACCATTAGCTTCAGAAACATGGGCTACCTTATCCTCTGGTTCTGCCGCCTCCTCGCTCGGAGGAGAGACCTCAACCTCCTTCTCATTGCTCAACTCACCGCCATCTCCACTCCCAGAACCTACCTCCTCGCCCTTCTCAACTTCCGGTTCCAGTTTCTCCTCTTCGGTCACCGGCGACTCGGCATCATCTGCCACCTTATCCACAACCTTTACCTCCACTGCAGCACTTGTGTCCTCCTGCTGCTCCTCCCGCAACTCACCCTTCTCATCATCTTCCAGCGCATCATGGAAAGCCAGAGAAGGATCTCCCTCCCCCAATTCGCCGTTCTCCGACTTGGACTCCACCGCTGGTACGGGAGCGGCCCCAGAAGCGGCTGCCTCCCCGTCCTCCGACGCCGGTTCCTCGCCGCCGCCATCCTTCTCGGCCTCCGCCGCGCCCAAGTTCCCACCTTTAGCATCCTCCTCCGCCTCTTTTACCTCCCCACCATCATATCCTCCTCCGACACCCTCCGCCTGGCCGTTCTCGGCCTCCGGACCTCCAAGGCCCTCAACTTTCCCCTCCAATCTCACGTCCTCCTCCTCCTCCCTCTCTCCCCCACCCGCCAAGACCTTCTTCGGCGCCTCCCTATCCTCCTCCACCTCCTCCTCCTCCTCCGCCGCCGCCGCCGCCTCGACTTTCTTGGTGGGCTCCTCCTCGGCCGCCGCCTCCGGGGCCGGGGTTTCGTCCTCCACGGGCGCGACTGGGGCGGCGACGGAGGTGGCCACGGCCTCGTCGACTTTCTTGGGCGGCTCCTCCTCGGCGGCCGCCGGGGCGGCGCTCTCTTCCTCCACGGGCGCGACTGGGGCGGCGGCGTCGGTGGTGGGGGCCATGGCCGCCTCTTGCTCCGCCAGCACGCAACGAAGCAAGAAAACAGCGGCAGCAGTAGTAGGATTCGAGGAAGCCGGGTGGGGGGAGGCGAGGCGATGAGAAGATAAGGTGAGGGTTTTAGGTCAGGCTGCGGAGTAAAATTATCTCCGGGATATTTATATGTGGGTTTCTTCCGATTCCATATTTTTGTAGCTGGAAAATACAGATGGTTTTTTTTTTTACTTTTGGTTTGGCGTGTGATTTTGGGAGGAGATGGCGCCACACAATGGCACAACTACGCAACAGTACAAATCATGGTGAGATGACCAGGCAGGCAAGCAAGCAAAGCTAAGATATAGTGCTACTATCTTCTCCTTTTGTTGCTTTGTATTTGCAGATCTGTGTTGTGGGTTGTGCTAAGCTTTTGTTTTTTTTATTTTGGAAGGGCTTTTTGTTATTTAATTGGCTTGTCTTGAAGTTATGTGGAGAAATATCTTCATATGGTTTTATTTCACTATGATTTCAAGGGCAACACAATATTTGTGTGACCAGTGATCGGATGTTGTATTTGACAGATAGAAGCAATCCATGAAATAGAAGGTTCTGATTTGCTCATCACATTTTGGGTTCAACATTTTTAAAGGCAAAGAATCAGTTGCAGAATGCCTCTCCGAGGGCCTCTCTACCCCCACGGAGCACGGAACTCGACCTAGCCCGACGCCCCCTCCTCCCCTTCCCTCTCCACCTCTCCTCCCCTCCCCTCCCGAAACGTCGACCCATGCCGTGACCCGCTCGCGCCACCGAGCCCGCCCCTGTCAGATCTGGCGCTGGGGCTCCTCCGCTGGCTCCCTCGACGCCCGTGCCACCGCCAATTCCGAGCGCAGCTGCCTGGCTCAGCGGACGTCCCAGTGTTGGTGGCCTCGGTGTCCAGCTCGCCGCATTTCACATAAGAAAGTAGAAACAACACTTTCTTATGTAAATTAGTATTATTCACTCTAGGAAAACAGAATATTTCACATAAGAAGCAGAAACAACTTTCACATGATCACCTCCACAGACAGAAATATACATGATTATTTTCAGTACTTTTCAATATAGTACTATAGACTAGGTTCATGCCCGTACGTTATTACGGGACAACTAAACTTTTATACTAAAACACACGGATCGCATGGTATGATAACAAAACTATAAAATTAAATACCGACGTTAAAGTGATATTTAATTCAAAAAGCAAAGTCGTGAAATTAACACAGTCACGGATAATGCGGCGTCGCAAGATCACACACTCTACTGTATAGATCTTTCCGTGATGCGGCTAAGATAATGTTTTATATCTGTAGAAAGAAATCTCATATATCCATTTCTTTCATGGGCCAATAAATTCACGAATAAATTCCGCCACATTTCTATAGCATCATGTATACTCGTGTTAACGCTACGGTAAAATACAAACAAATAAATTTTGTAAAAACTAAAAGGAACAATCAAATTCATTAAGATACACATCTTTGCATAACCAAATATTTTTGTCACATGATGAATATCACATAACGACTGATCCTTTTGTGCAAGCGAATCCTTGGTCAATCTTGCCAGCATATGGAGACACTACCTATAGGTTACACATGTACAATATACCTGCCTACACGCCTTACCTATGTTCCGTGGTATCAATCTCAAAACCAAAACACAAGGACTCATATTTATGTTTGTCAAGCCTACATCATGTCATCATATTGACGTGCATCCAGGCATTCGGAACATGTATGTACAGCGTATCATTTGGTTCATGAATGCTCCTCATGTCGCTGTCTACATCTTCTGCTTGAACTGATCCATGTCTAAAATTTCAAAAGGGTGTAAAAAAACTCATTTAAACAATACAGAGCCGGCAGTTGCCGCGGCTGACCCAGAGCTCGCAGGAGCAGAGGCGGCAGAAGGTGTGGCCGCGGGGGAAGAAGGCAGCGCCCTTGTGGCGCACCATGCACTCGTGCACCATGTCCTCCTCCCGCCCCTCGTTGTTGTTGCCCTCGCCTTTCTTGCGGGCAACACCACCACCATCCTCCTCGTCTTTTAACTAAACAATATATAAATATTTTACATACATGGTACACCCATAAGGCCATGACCATATGCATGACACAACACATCTAGGTGGCTCACTCCAATACAACTCTGAATATTACTGTATTACTATACCAGGAAAGACATGGGAATAGTAGGAAATACTTGCAAATAGAAGTTGGATTGACAGAGTATAGGTAAACAGCTAGGTATAACTTTCTATGTGCCATTAAAAATGGTGTATGCAACATAGGTAAACAGCTAGGTATAACTTTCTATGTGCCATTAAAAATGGTGTATGCAACACTGAAAGCTTGCCTAAACTCTAGTGCCTGGGGAAGAGAATTCTATGTAGCCTTACCTTTGCTTTTTTTGCAAGGGAGTCCCACTACTGAGCTACAATAAATTTCAGTGGCCAGAGCAAAATACCTGCAAGATTCTCTGATGGATGAGGGAAATCAGTCTTCTGGTCCAGATGACCAGATCTCATCAGAGCAGGATTACGAATATCAGCATGATTTGTTGCAGGTATCACCTGCAAGTCACACAACAATCCAACGTTCAGTACACCATATATTAAATAAAACATTGAAAAATATCAGTTCATCTCTCGTATCATGATCAATAGAGGTATTTTTGCCAACATCCCTTTCCCTTGTTGATAGTGTAAGGAAAATTTGACCACACCGGATATTAACAAGGTCTAGAATTAATCATAAGGCCAATAGGATTCATTTAGATCTACAGTTTATTAATATCAGGGATTTGAAACAAGAATTTCCTCACAAAAGACACACAGTTTAAGAACTGAATATCATGCAACAAAGATATCCTCCCTCCTTAAAAATGACACATAAGTGTGAAGGTTCTGCAAGATGATCTAGATCCAGTTGTTCCATTACAATATAAACTACAAAAAAAATTACAGAGATATGTAACAGTTTCCTCAAAATGCACAAATTAACTACTTAATAATGATGGAGCTGAGGAGGAATTGTACGTACACACTGACAATGGTGGAGGCGTAGTTGGCGATGCCGAGGCTGCAGCAGATAGTGAACACGGCGAGCAGGACGAGGTTCCTGGTGTGCTTCTCGCTATACTTGAGCATGGGGAACATGACTGCACAAACAAAACAAACTACTGGACATTGTGGACATATAGGAACCAAAGTTTTTTTAGATCCAGTAAAGGGCATGGGTGTGCACATGTAGGCATGATCTTTGAAGGGAAGAGAAGTTAGCAGGCATAACACACATGTAATTAAATCAGATGGGAATAGAAATAGCCGATTAGCTTAAGTTAGGGTTGGGTGCTCGGTTTTGCACAGCAGGAAGGGAAGAGAAGGGGTCGGCCCCTTCTTTCCACTCTGAAATCTCAAACTAAAGTAACTATGATACTAATTGGATGCAACTGGAAAAGAACCGTGGCAAGGGAATCTATTTTCTTGTGCACACATTTTGCAAGGCAAGTTTTATACGACAAGGGCATCCCTGTATTGATGGAATTGCCAGAAATCAAATCTTTGAAAGGGATACATCTGGAGCGACGGATATCTTTGAATTCAACACTATCTGTTTCAGTTGAGCAAAGTCACTGCCAGTAATAATCATCCTATTGAACAACTAACTGAATGGGTGGACGAATCTTTTTAATTGACAACCGAATTAAATTTGAACAAATAAATTGAAACCAATTGAGACCATGTATAATCATCTGAAGCTGCCAAACCACTCCTCTGAAACCAATTGAAACGTTCCAGACTTATGCAGTTGCACCAAATTCAGGAAAAAGTGGTGCACGGCGGCAGTGTTCCCGCTTCCATTTTTACTAAACCACAAGTAAATGAAACTACAATGGGGCAGCACCTGTCCACCTATAACTGAAAAGAATGGAAGTTCACACATAAAAAGAACTATGTACTGCAAGCAACCTGTGTATATTCTAGCAGCCGTGGCAAATGTAGTGTGTTTCTCTCCCCATCCAATCCAAAAAACATCAAGTAGCACACAATGTTATAGATATATCCAAGCACATCTTTGAGTAACTATTTTTTATAAAGAATTAGTGGGATTACTAATAAAGGATGAGCATTATCAGCTTTAACTATATCAGCATATCATACCTAAACAATTGTAAGGTGTTTTGAAGTACGAGGCCCTCGTACCTTGCTGCTGAGACAGAACGGCTTCTGTGTGTTGTCAACCTTGTCACTTTCCTTGCCCTATCCGACGATCCGCCGGTGCTCTACGATGTGCATACAGTATCGACGAAAAAAAGGTGAGAAAGTTCGGTAGTGGTAAATGAAACTTCACTCTTCTTGGAAAAAAGGTTTAGTGAGTCGTTGTGTACTCAACATTATTCAGAGAATCACCATGGCACGACAGGTAAGTAGAGCATGCTAAAAGGTCTTGATGGCTAGAGGGAGGGTGAATAGCCTAATAAATTTTTCTACAAAATATGCTAGACAAGTTGATTAGTATATCAAATGGCGAGATGCGAGTTTTGCGTAGCCTAAGGAAGTGATGCAAGTCACCTATCCAATTAACAATTCTAGTATGGTTCACACAACCGCACAAGTTTAGACCACGAGAGTAACAAATGAAGAAGTTACACTACTCAAGCTAACAAAGCAACTAAGCAAAACTAAACTACAACAAGATAGTAACACAAGTAATGTAAGAGTAGGTATAGAAGTGATTTCACTGAGGGGCGATGAATAAAGCCAACCAATCAATGATTTCAATAGATGATATTCAAGATTACCAAAACACCGGGATGAATCAATCATAATCAAAAAGTGAAGACCAATGATTTATCCCGAGGTTCACATGCTTGCCGGCATGCTAGTCCCCGTTGTGTCCCCCTACACCACGTGGTTCGGTGGCTAATCGGTATCACACATCGAGCCTCTCAAAACGTGCCACAAGAACCTACCAAATGGTGAGAAGTTCCGACACTAGCAATCCACTAGAGTTGAAATTCGGCGCTCCGCCGGGGAACCACAACAACTCCTCACAGCAAGCTCATCGAACCCGGCCATGAACAATCACCAACACGTACCGGACCTCCTCCGCTGCTCCAAGACGTCTAGGTGGCGGCAACCACCAAGAGAAACAAGAATCCCGCAGCAAAAGAACACCCAAGTGCCAACTAGATGCAAACTCACAAGCAAATGCACTTGAGATCACTCAATCTCACTTTGATTAGGCAATCAAGCAAGGGAGATGAGTGGGAGAGGATGTGCTCAGCTCAAGAGGATGTTAGAGAGTCAAAAATGTCCAAGAGAGCCCTCTAAGAGCTGGCCAACAAGTATTTATAGGAGCCCCCAAAAGAATAGAGTCGTTGGCTTACGAAACAGCCACACTCGGGGTGACCGGACGCGCTGGTCCGGCCTGACCGGACGCGCACAGCGTCCGGTCGCTCCACCGCGACCTCCCCGATGAACGCCACGTGTCTTGCTTTGAATTTCGTTCGTTCGATCGTAACGGTCACTTAAACGTACTCGTTCATGCACTAGAGTGACCAGACGCGCCAGTGACATAGACCGGACGCGCAGGTCACGCACAGCCTGCGCGCGTGAAACATCGACCGGACGCGCTGCTAGAGTTAACCGGATGCATTACACTCGGTGTCCGGTTAAAGTCTAGTAAGCATCCATGCACGACCGGACGCGTCCGATCGATCGTGACCGGACGCGTCACCGCGTTCGATCGACCTCGCGTGTTTCGTAGTTTCTTTGGGGCTTGATCGGACGCGCCGGTCCCGTGATCGACCGAACGCGCCGGTGCGAAGCCCTAGCGTCCCGTGCTAGTCTGCTGCTGCCACTGACCGGACGCGTCCGGTCATTCCGAGACCACGTCCGGTTCAGCGTCCGGTCACCCCAGTGACCTCCGTTCGCCTTTGTTTCTATCCACGATCACTTAGAGAAAATCTCCATCTCCGGCTTAGTGGAAAATATGCGTTTTACTTCCACAAAAAACGCCAAATCCCACCTCGCAAGCTCGGTGGGAGGGAGAGGGCCCCAAACCCATATCTACTGCTCAAATATCACCGCCTTCGCAAATGTGCTAACATCACCAAGTATACATCACCATGTGCATGTGTGTTAGCATTTTCACAATCATTTTCGAGGTGTTAAGTTAGCTTTCCACTAGATCTAAATGCATATGCAAATGAATCCTTATCTAGTGGCACTTAAGTGATCAATAGCCCCGGAAATTCCCCTCTTTATAGTACGACTATCGATCCTAAACCATCCACACCCTCTATGGTGTCTTGGATGCAAACTGAAAAACCCTATCATATACCTTTGCCTTGAGCTCCATGATTTGGCTTTGCACCTTCATCCAACTCCATTATGGCAAGCACTTGATCACATCACCATTGCTTGATCCTTGCTAAACCATGTCATAGCACCAACCACATCATAGCTACACACAAAGTCTTTGCTATGTGGTTAGTACTAGGTATTGTCACTAATTACCAACACCAAACATAGGACTTTCACACGCAACGTAGGCACCTGTACCTCTTGTCCTCTTCTCTCGTGGCCACCGATGCCAACGAGTTGCCACTGCCGTTAGCCATCTCTTCTTGCTATCGTTGCCCTCCTCATCTCTTGCTGCTCCTCCTAGTGCATCGCGCCGCTGGCCATGCCGGGGCCAGCGCTGTGCTGGTGTAGACGACCTCCTCAACGCCGAGCCCGTCACCGGACACTTTGCCAAGCTCATCGGCTGAATCAAAATCAGCAGAGCTCTCGACCAATGACCAATAGCAAGATAAATAAAACCCTAGATAGAACTTGCACACAATTCGTCTAAATGCAACTCCCAGCAAAGGATTCAAGCTATTGTCACCAAATGCTCCCGCTGTAGGAATCCATCCTATCATCCAAGTAATTGAGACACTATCCTCATTCCGCAATCAAATCGCCCAAATTCCTATGGCATCATCGAAATCTATGCAGTGTTCAGAACTCAGAAGACGGCATTAAACCGGTGTGGCGGGTGATGAGGGCGTCGTAGGGGTCCTGATGGCCGGCAGCCTAGAGCAGGGAAGGGGTGGGCATACCTGGCGACTTCGCACTGGAGGGGCCGCATCCTGGCGGCCGCCGCCGCCACTGGTTGGAGGCCGCGACGGACCGCCTGCGCTGCTTGTGCCTCTGGGACGCCGCGCCGCCTACATTGCCGGGAAGGTGGCCTCGCGGGGCGGCCTAGGTGAAAGGTCTTGATGGCTAGAGGGGGGTGAATAGCCTTTTAAAAATTCTACAAAGACAAGCTAAACAAGTTTATCAATATAACAAATAGCGAGATGCGAGTTTTGCTTAGCCTACGGGGTGTTTGCAAGCCACCTATCCAATTCACAATTCTAGTATATTTGCATTCAACCGCACAAGTCAAACCGAGAAGAAAACTACAACTAGCAAGCTACACAAAAGAGCTACTCTAGCAAAGTAACTAAGAAAATAATACAAGTGAGAGATAGGAGGGTATCACCGAGGGGCGAAGTATTTAGCCAACCAATATGATCAAGAATGAATACCAAGACAACCAATACCGGGATCAATCAATCACAATATAAGAGTGATGACACGAAGATTTATCCCGAGGTTCACGTGCTTGCCGGCACGCTAGTCCCCGTTGTGTCCCTTTTCACCACGTGGTTCGGTGGCTAATCGGTCTCACACCGAGCCTCTCAAAAGGCGCCACAAGAACCTACCAAATGGCAAAAGGTTGCAATGACACGAGCAATTCACTAATGTTGCCTTTGGCGCTTCGCCGAGGTAGGCACAAACCCCTCACAATCACCGGAGGTGGCCAAGAACAATCACCAACTCTTGCCAACGCCTCCAAGCTGCTCCAAGCCGTCTAGGTGGAGGCAACCACTAAGAGAAACAAGAATTCCGCAGCAAATCAACCACCAAGTGCCAACTAGTTGCTATCTCGCAATGCAAATGCACTTGGATCACTCAATCTCACTTCGAATATGCAAACAAGCAAGAGAGATGAGTGGGAGGGGAGTTGCTTAGCTCAAAGTGCTCACAAGTATGTCAAAATGTGCAAGAGTTGGAGGCTTGGAGCCTTGAGCCGGCCAACGAGTATTTATAGACGTACCCCTTCGAATATAGCCATTAGGAACGAGATCCAGCTGAAATCGCGCTGACCGGACGCGCCGGTCAAACTGACCGGACGCGCCGGTCACGCAACGGCTATTTTTCGAAACACCGACCGGACGCGCCGGTCGCAACGACCGGACGCGCTGGTCACGACCGGACGCGCCGGTCCCGTGACTGACCGGACGCGCCGGTCAACACTGAGTCGCGCAAAACGAACCAGCGACCGGACGCGCTGAAGAACTGACCGGACGCCACAGTGCCCGCGTCCGGTCGGAGTCCAGTAAGCTCCCTGGACGACCGGACGCGTCCGGTCGCCTGTGACCGGACGCGCCTCGCGTCCGATCAAACAACTGAAAAACGCGCAGATACTGGACACTGACCGGACGCGTCCGGTCAAACAGTGACCGCGTCCGGTGCAGCGTCCGGTGCAGCGTCCGGTCACCACTGTGACCTCCGTTCGCCTCCGTTTGATTTCCGTTTGATTTCTGACTTCCGGCGTAGTGGAAAATAGGCATTTTATATCCCCGAAATCGCCTGAATCCCGCCGAGCACGCTCGGCGGGAGGGAGAGAGGACCCCAAACCCTCTCTACCGCTTAAACTCCAACGCCATCGCAAATGTGCTAACACCACCAAGTGATCATGTCATGTGCGAATGTGTTAGCATTTTCACAATCATTTTTCGAGGCGTTATTAGTTCTATCCAAATGCATATGATCATGAAATGCACATCTAGAGGCACTTAGGAGTTCATTAGCCGCGTCATTCCCCTCTTTATAGTACGGCTATCTATCCTATAATGTAACCACACCCACTAGGTGTCTTGGTTACTAAAACACAACTCTTAAGCATATACCTTTGCCTTGATCACGTAGGGTTGCGTCCAAATCCAAGTGTGGCCATCATGATCACCATGTCCATCTTGCCACCAACCTTGGAATGTACTAATCCTCATATGCTACATACAACTTAGGCATAGGATTAGTACTTAGGCATTGTCACTAATTACCAACACCAAACATAGGACTTTCAATCTCCCCCTTGTTGGTAATTGGTGACAACCCTTTCACAAAGATATTATGATAAAATTTTATTGAACCCATGTCACATTGTCCAAGTATATTACCATGTGTAAGAAGTGTGGACAAATGATCATGAATTCAAATTGATAGCAATGGCTCCCCCTACATGTATGCTATATGTTTGGATTTAGGAAGCATACATGCTTAGATAGGAAAAATATAGGAGCATTGACTATCAATAGGTGCTTAGATAGCAATGGCTCCCCCTTCTTTTATCAATTTCTCCTCTTTTAGAATCTATCTTTGTGAACAACATTTTTCTCCCCCTTTGTGCTTCTCCTCCTTTGAGCTCTATCTTTGTGAACAATATTTTCTCCCCCTTTGGCACCAATGACCACAAGGGACCAATTTTAAATAGATTATCATGGAATTATGGGGTGAGGATCAAGTTTGTGGTTCAACCTAGATTGCTTGCATAAATAAAATGCTTCGGTTTGATCCAAGGGCAAGCTTCTTCACACCTCACTAGAAGGGTTATCACGCACCATGTTGAAGCAAATATTTAGACAAGTGATCTAGATTAAACACTTAGGATCACAAGCTACTTAAACAAGTTATATGCTACCACTAGATCATACAAGTCATGGAAACAATAGTGGCACCATATAAACTTCAAATTCATTTGATTTTCATGAATGAGCCTAGAACAAGTAAATTATGACTAGATGCACTAAGCAAGTCCTTAGCATAGAATGTATGACATGTCAACCAATTGTACCTTGGGGCTCGAAGGAGAGGCATGTCATAACATTGGAGTGCATCAACTCATGTTGGAGAAGTCAATTATGTTCAACTCATTCTTTAGCTTGTGAAATCTCTTCTCATCAAGTGGCTTGGTGAATAAATCAGCTAATTGATCTTCGGTGCCCACACTCTCAATAGCAATATCACCCTTTTGTTGATGATCTCTAATAAAATGATGACGAACATCAATATGCTTTGTTCTTTGATGTTGAATCGGATTGTTGGTTAGCTTCACGGCACTTTTATTGTCACATAGCAATGGTACATTCTTGAAATTGATTCCAAAATCTTTCAATGTTGCCTTCATCCACAAGATTTGTGCACAACAACTACCCGCGGCGATGTATTCGGCTTCGGCGGTAGATAGTGCAATACTATTTTGCTTCTTGGATGACCATGAGACAAGTGATCTTCCCAACAATTGACAAGTCCCGGAAGTGCTCTTTCTTTCCACTTTGTCACCGGCATAGTCGGAATCCGAATATCCAACTAGCTCAAAGCTTGCACCTTTGGGATACCATAATCCAACATCTTGTGTATGCTTCAAATACCTCAATATTCTCTTTGTTGCCTTTAAATGACTTTCTCTTGGTGAGGCTTGAAATCTTGCACACATACATACACTAAACATTACATCGGGTCTTGATGCCGTCACATAGAGTAGGCTACCAATCATTGATCTATATAGCTTTTGATTCACCATGTTGCCACTCTTGTCACTATCCAAACTTCCACTAGTGCCCATTGGGGTTGTAATGCCCTTTGCATCTTCCATGCCAAACTTCTTGAGCATATCTTTGATGTACTTGGTTTGGCTCACAAATGTTCCTTCTTTCATTTGTTTGATTTGAAGTCCAAGAAAGAAACTAAGTTCACCAATCATTGACATTTCAAATTCCTTTGCCATCATTTTTCCAAACTCATCACAATAATCTTGATTGGTTGAACCGAAGATGATATCATCAACATATATTTGCAATACAAACAAGTCTTTCCCAATCTTCTTGGTGAAGAGAGTAGTATCCACTTTGCCCATGACAAATCCTTTGGTTAGCAAGAAGTCCCTCAATCTTTCATACCATGCTCTAGGTGCTTGCTTCAATCCATACAAAACTTTTCTCAATTTGTAAACATGATTGGGTTTCTTGTCATCTTCAAAACTGGGAGGTTGCTCCACATACACCTCTTCTTGAATATACCCATTGAGAAATGCACTCTTCACATCCATTTAATATAACTTGATATTATGAGCACAAGCATAGGCAAGTAAGATCCTAATTGCTTCCAATCTTGCAACCGGGGCATAAGTTTCACCAAAGTCAAGACCCTCTATTTGTGTGTAACCTTGAGCCACTAGTCTTGCTTTGTTCCTTACTACTATCCCATCTTGATCTTGCTTGTTGCGAAAGACCCATCTTGTTCCAATGACATTGTGATCCTTAGGCCTCTCAACTAGTTCCCATACTTCATTTCTCTTGAAGTTGTTGAGCTCTTCATGCATTGCATTTACCCAATCCGGATCTCTCAATGCTTTATCAATGTCCTTGGGTTCTTCCATTGACACAAAAGAAGAGTGAGCACAAAATGATGCCAATCTTGATCTAGTTTGAACTCCCCTTTGTATGTCACCAATGATGGAATCCAATGGATGGTCTCTTGCAATGTTAGTTGGTTGAAGCACTTGGACTTGATTGCTTGGATGTTGATATTGATCATGAGTTGGAGATGATGAACTAGCCACTTATTGATCTTGTTGCACTTGAGATGATGTACTAGCTTGATTTTGCATTAGAGACCCACTAGCTTGTGTAATTGGACTTTGGAGCACTTGATCTTTATTGTCATCCACATCAATCACTTGCTTTGGCCTAATATCACCAATATCCATTTCTTTCATAGCATTGGTCAATTGAGTTCCTCTCACATCATCCAAGTTATTTTCCTCATCTTGAGAACCATTTGTTTCATCAAATTCAACATCATGAACTTCCTCAAGTAAACCACTAGCCAAATTCCAAACTCTATAAGCTTTGCTAGTAGTGGAGTAACCAAGTAAGAATCCTTCATCACATTTCTTCTCAAACTTGCTCAATCTAGTGCCCTTCTTCAAGATGTAGCATTTGCAACCAAATACCCGAAAGTATGCAATGTTGGGCTTTCTTCCATTTAAGATCTCATATGGTGTTTTCTCTAAGAACTTGTGGCAATAGAGGCGGTTGCTATAGAAGCAAGCCGTGTTGATTGCTTCGGCCCAAAATGAATGACTCACATTATACTCATTCAACATTGATCTTGCCATATCAATCAAGATTCTATTCTTTCTTTCAACTAAGCCATTAGATTGAGGTGTATACTTGGCCGAGAATTGATGCTTGATTCCAAGCTCATCACATAGCTCATCAACTCTTGTGTTTCTAAACTCACTTCCATTGTCACTTCTCACTTTCTTGATTGTGGTCTCAAATTCATTTTGCACTCTCTTGATGAACTTCTTGAATATGCCAAATACATCACTCTTGTCCACAAGAAAGAATACCCATGTGTATCTAGTGAAATCATCCACAATCACAAAGCCATACTTGTTGCCACCAATGCTTGTGTATGTAGTTGGCCCAAATAAATCCATGTGCAACAACTCAAATGCCTTGGAAGTACTCATGATGCTCTTCAATGGATGAGTGTTGCCTACTTACTTTTCGGCTTGACACGCACTACATAGCTTATCTTTCTCAAATGTGACATCCTTCAAGCCTCTAACTAAGTCATGCTTCACTAACTTGTTCAATTGCTTCATGCCAACATGACCAAGTCTTCTATGCCATAACCAACCCATACTTGATTTGGTGAGCAAGCATGTTGAAAGTTGAGTGTCACTAGCATTGAAATCAACCAAGTATAGATTCTCATATCTAAAACCCTTGAAGATCAAATTAGAGCCATCAACACTAATTATCTCCACATCATCAACACCAAATATGCACTTGAAACCGAGATCACACAATTGAGCAACCGAGAGAAGATTGAAGTTCAACTTTTCAACTAGGAGCACATTGGAAATGCTATGATCATTTGAGATTGCAATCCTTCCAAGAGCCTTCACATCACCCTTGCTATTGTCACCAAATGTGATACTATCAATGCCACTATCATTTGATTTGAGAGAGTTGAACATTCTTGAATCACCGGTCATATGTTGAGAGCACCCACTATCAAGCACCCAATGCCTTCCTCCGACCTTGTAATTTACCCACAATTGGTGTACCAACAAACCTAGCATGCACACCTTTCTCACCCTTGGTAAGTACATAACAAGAATCAAAAGGAATGTAATTCATTTTAGCATAAAACTTGTTGTTGTTTTTGTTCATTTTATTACAATTAATCTCTAGATGCCCAACTTGCTTGCATCTATTGCAATAACGACCATTGCTCTTCACAAAGCGACGCTTTGGAGTAGCAAAGGCCGCCTTGCCCTTCTTGGGAGTATAGCCCAAACCCTCTTTGTTAAGAGAGAACCTTTGGCTACCCAAGCATTTTAGCAAGCGGGCATCCCCACCATAGGCATTGCCTAATGCGCGGGTGAGATCATCCACCTCTCTCTTGAGAGTCTCATTCTCAACCACAAGTGATGAATCACTAGTAGTAGAGATAGAGTTGGTTGTGGTGGATGATGATGAGCTACATAAAGCATTAGTAGAACCAACAAATAAAGAATCATCAATAATATCACATGTTAGTCCAATATCACAAGTGACAATCACTTGCTCCTCCTTAGCTTCCTTCATGAGCTTCTCCAACTTGAGGTCCTTCTCCTTGATGAGCTCAAGTAGAGAGGAGTGGGCTTCCTTAAGCCTAGTGTGAGCAACTTCAAGGTCCTCGTGGTCTTCCTTTAGACACTCACGAGAGGCCTCTAGCTCATCAAAGGATTTCCTAAGAGCTTTAAGCTCTTGTTCAATTCCTTTGCACTTCTTACTCTTTTTGAGAGCAACAAGCTCTTCCATCAAGGCATCATTTTCATTGCTCTTGGCAATGAGCTCTTGCTCCAAGATTTTGCACTTCTTGGTTGTCCTCTTGTAGCCCTTGCTCATTTGATCTATTATGCCCAATAGATCATCCTTGGAGTATTCCTCATCTTCCTCATCATCACTCCTACAACCATCACTAGCACAAGAATCATCATCACTATCATCATATTTTACCTTGGTAGGCTTGGCCATAAGGCATGTCGATGTAGTGTCGAAGATGGATGAGTTGTTGGAGAGGGCGATGCTTGCAATGGCTCGCCGAGTGGTCCTCTCATCATCACTAGAGCTTTCATCATCATCACTATCGGAGTTGTCACTATTCCAAGTGACCACATAACCACCACCCTTCTTCTTCTTGTTGGTAGTGAAGCTCTTCTTCTCTTTCTTCTCCTTCTTGTCCTTCTTGTTCTTCTTTAACTTCAACTCCCCATCATGATATCTTTTGTCTTCATAGGGGCACTTTGCCACTACATGATCGGGGCTATTGCAATTGTAGCAAAGCATCTCTTTTGCCTTCATGAAGTCCCTTCTCTTTCTTGCACCATATCCTTTCTTCTTCATGAACCTCCCCATCTTGTGTACTAGGAGGGCCATGGTCTCATCATCGAATGGATCATCATCATCGCTCTCCACCTTGCTCTTGCCCTTAGAAGATGAAGCCTTGAATGCAATGGGCTTCTCTTGCTTGACCTTGATCTCCTTCTTCTCATCTTCATCTTCATCATCATCATATTGAGCATCAGTCATGACATCTCCAAGCACTTGGTTTGGAGTTACCTTGTCCAAACCCTCTCTTTGGATCATCTTCCTCAAGATAGCAAACTTCTTAGGTAAGTTCATCAAGAACTTATGTGAGAAGTCCTTGTCCTTGACATCTTCTCCTAGGCTCTTGAGATCATTGACAATAACTTGTAGCCTATAGAACATCTCCGGTATAGACTCATCATCCTTCATCTTGAAGCTTGCAAACTTATCCTTGAGCATATAGAGCTTGGCACTCTTTACCGTTGAAGTGCCCTCATATGTTTCCTCTAATCTTGTCCACACTTCACTTGCCATCTCAAGATCCTTGATTTGCTCAAAGACCTTTGCATCAATCCCATTGTAGAGAGTGTTGAGAGCCATAGTGTTGCATTGGTTGTTGATGCGGTCATTGTTGGTGAGGTTGTCGGGATCAATGATAGCATAATCATGATGTGTCACCTCCCAAACCTTCTCATTGATAGAGCCAAGATATTGCTTCATCTTTCTTTTCCAATGATCAAAAGAAGAGACACCATCAAAGAATGGAGGCTTGCCCCCGACATGGTTGAACACAACTTGAGCCATCTTACACCGAGGTTGTTAAGCCTTGCAAACGGTGACTACGGCTCCGATACCACTTGAAAGGTCTTGATGGCTAGAGGGGGGGTGAATAGCCTTTTAAAAATTCTACAAAGACAAGCTAAACAAGTTTATCAATATAACAAATAGCGAGATACGAGTTTTGCTTAGCCTACGGGGTGTTTGCAAGCCACCTATCCAATTCACAATTCTAGTATATTTGCATTCAACCGCACAAGTCAAACCGAGAAGAAAACTACAACTAGCAAGCTACACAAAAGAGCTACTCTAGCAAAGTAACTAAGAAAATAATACAAGTGAGAGATAGGAGGGTATCACCGAGGGGCGAAGTATTTAGCCAACCAATATGATCAAGAATGAATACCAAGACAACCAATACCGGGATCAATCAATCACAATATAAGAGTGATGACACGAAGATTTATCCCGAGGTTCACGTGCTTGCCGGCACGCTAGTCCCCGTTGTGTCCCTTTTCACCACGTGGTTCGGTGGCTAATCGGTCTCACACCGAGCCTCTCAAAAGGCGCCACAAGAACCTACCAAATGGCAAAAGGTTGCAATGACACGAGCAATTCACTAATGTTGCCTTTGGCGCTTCGCCGAGGTAGGCACAAACCCCTCACAATCACCGGAGGTGGCCAAGAACAATCACCAACTCTTGCCAACGCCTCCAAGCTGCTCCAAGCCGTCTAGGTGGCGGCAACCACCAAGAGAAACAAGAATTCCGCAGCAAATCAACCACCAAGTGCCAACTAGATGCTATCTCGCAATGCAAATGCACTTGGATCACTCAATCTCACTTCGAATATGCAAACAAGCAAGAGAGATGAGTGGGAGGGGAGTTGCTTAGCTCAAAGTGCTCACAAGTATGTCAAAATGTGCAAGAGTTGGAGCCTTGAGCCGGCCAACGAGTATTTATAGACGTACCCCTTCGAATATAGCCGTTAGGAACGAGATCCAGCTGAAATCGCGCTGACCGGACGCGCCGGTCACGCAACGGCTATTTTTCGAAACACCGACCGAACGCGCCGGTCGCAACGACCGGACGCGCTGGTCACGACCGGACGCGCCGGTCCCGTGACTGACCGGACGCGCCGGTCAACACTGAGTCGCGCAAAACGAACCAGCGACCGGACGCGCTGAAGAACTGACCGGACGCCACAGTGCCCGCGTCCGGTCGGAGTCCAGTAAGCTCCCTGGACGACCGGACGCATCCGGTCGCCTGTGACCGGACGCGCCTCGCGTCCGATCAAACAACTGAAAAACGCGCAGATACTGGACACTGACCGGACGCGTCCGGTCAAACAGTGACCGCGTCCGGTGCAGCGTCCGGTGCAGCGTCCGGTCACCACTGTGACCTCCGTTCGCCTCCGTTTGATTTCCGTTTGATTTTCGACTTCCGGCGTAGTGGAAAATAGGCATTTCATATCCCCGAAATCGCCTGAATCCCGCGCTCGCACGCTCGGCGGGAGGGAGAGAGGACCCCAAACCCTCTCTACCGCTTAAACTCCAACGCCATCGCAAATGTGCTAACACCACCAAGTGATCATATCATGTGCGAATGTGTTAGCATTTTCACAATCATTTTTCGAGGCGTTATTAGTTCTATCCAAATGCATATGATCATGAAATGCACATCTAGAGGCACTTAGGAGTTCATTAGCCGCGTCATTCCCCTCTTTATAGTACGGCTATCTATCCTATAATGTAACCACACCCACTAGGTGTCTTGGTTACTAAAACACAACCCTTAAGCATATACCTTTGCCTTGATCACGTAGGGTTGCGTCCAAATCCAAGTGTGGCCATCATGATCATCATGTCCATCTTGCCACCAACCTTGGAATGTACTAATCCTCATATGCTACATACAACTTAGGCATAGGATTAGTACTTAGGCATTGTCACTAATTACCAACACCAAACATAGGACTTTCACTAGGGCAGATTTGCTCCATGCCGAAAGGGCGAGCCTGGACACGGTGTGGGTCAGGGAAGGGCAAGGTGGGCGTGATTGGCGGCCGTGGGTCAGGGAAGGGTCACGAGCGCATGGGGAGGGTGCGCGTACCTGGTGATGGGCGGTCATCTCCGGCGAAGATGGAACCAAGGCCTGGCTAAGGGAACAACGAAGACCTGGGCACCTGCCGTCGGGCGTCGGCGTCGTCGGTCGTGCAGTTGCCGCACAAGAAAGGGAGCGAGCGCGCACACGGGGGTGGACGGGAGATTGGGGGCACTGCGATTTCCTTCTCACGGAGTGCTGATTGGGGGCGCGGCAATTTTGTCACACGAAGAGAGGCAGACGGACGAACCGAAACAAATGTCGCACAAAAAAATGTCCACGTTTTGTTCCTTTTAGTTGTGGGAGATTACTTCTTTTGTACCGGTCAAGTTTACGGAACATATATGATAGGCGTAGCGTTATGGATTTTCTAACAAAACAAACATGAAAACGATGGAGATTCAACGAGGTCAAATTTCTTGTTAATAGAAAGCAACAAAATAGTTCAGGGGATTCTAGATAACAAAATAGACACAGCTCGTTTGCTGCCACATGGAATCTCCCTAATGAAGCCCTGCCCGCTCAGTGCATGTTTCATTTCGTGTTGTCGTCTCGTCAGCATAGGTAACTGTATTGGCAAAGTTTCATCTCCATGAAACTCAAATCATCCCTCTCTTCTTAATTATCCTACTAAGTCATCTAAAATACTGATGTGGCAAAGTATTTAAAGCCAATAAAATTGCCACTAAGACTTAGAGAAACCAGCGGGATCACTCGTCCCTAGATTAGGGATCGCCTCATGGTCACACGTACAGGTTTGTTGCTAGATTTAGATTTAATCATATTCTTTTTTTTTTCTAAAAAACTTACATACTTAATTACTTTTAATAAGTATTTTGTTTGCGTATAGGAAGACCAGCGAGATCACTCATCACTAGATTAGGGATCTGACCCAACAATAATAATATAAAGTATTCATATCGCTTGAGTTTTCTATCGACTAGAAATCTACCATCTCTTTTATGTTTATATCTTGAACAATCAGTATTGCATTTGAATTATTTACATTGTAATTTGTCAAAGTTTTCAACTTAATATTTGAAACTAAGACTTATTATGTTATTCGTGTATGTATACCAAATAACAGACAATTTTATAATTGTTTACCGAATTAATAAATGATTTTACCAAATTGCATATGAATTTTTTTTATGGAGCATTCCCTTTGGTAGAATTTATTGTGGGGGGCATACCAAATTACCAAATGGCATATGAAATTTTTTGTGGGGTTTACCCTTTGGTACAATTGTTTACCTGCAGCGATTCACACTGTGCTCTGCAAGGATTTTTCTTGTCCCGCATCACCAGTTTCGTATTTGTCCCAGTTTCAAATTTTAGAAGACCATATAAAACTTAAATAAATCTAAGAAAGGAACAAAACATAGAGAATATTCTAATATTAAATTACCTATGAATTTTCTAATAATTCTAATAACTAGTTTTATATTTTCTAAAAATTATCTATGAATTTTCTAATATCAAATCGGATTATAGTATTTTTAGATGCATTTTAATTTCAAAAAATATTTGCATATTTTCAAAAATCATTTATATAGTTATTTGATAAAGTTTAATTGAGTACTAAACTATTGCGAAAGTCTGGTTACCTTCCTCGTGGTTGACATGGCGGTATATATGACAGCTAATGTGGCGCCAAATCAGTTAAAATTGTTTTTAAAATCGTTCAGGAGCTAAACGGACAGTTCTAAAAGTTTGAGGTGCCTACAAATTTAGTTTTGTGACTGAGAGACTTGTGACTTGTGAGAGTGCAATAGCTGAGGTGAAATTGACCTTTTCTTCTTCTTTTCTTAGTTAGAAAAGTACACGCAGGAGGGTCCATTGGTAGAGTTTGGGCTTTAATTGGGCCCAAAAGTGTAACTGCAAGCTAGATCCGGCCCACGTCCCACCTTCCACACGCTCCCCGAGAACTCCGCCCACTCGCACAAACCAAGACAAAGTTGCGATGCTCCATGCTCCACGTCGCGCCGCCGCATCTAACCCTCCGGCGACTCACCGCCGGCGAGCCGATCCGCCACGCCATAGCCTCGTTCTGAAGCGCAATTAATCCTACGCCTCGTTCCTCTCCCGCCCCCGCTACCCTCCATAGGCATGGGAATGGGGCCGCGAGAGGGGGCGCAGGGGGCTGGCTCCCCGGCGAGCGGTGGCGGCGGGTCCTCTTCCTGGCGCTGGCGTCCGTCTCCTTCCTCATCTCGCTCATCCTCCTCTTCCTCTCCGCGCCGCGCCTCCGCCTCCCGAGCGTCGTCCTGCCTTACACCGCGGCTGCCGCTTCCGCCGTCCGCCGCGGGCCCGACGCGCCGCCCTGCCTCGCGTATCTCCTAACCGGCGCGCGCGGCGACGGGCGCCGCCTCCTCAGGCTCCTCCTCGCGGTCTACCACCCGCGCAACCGGTACGTGCTCCACCTCTCCGCCGACGCGCCAGACGACGAGCGCCTGAGCCTCGCTGCCGGGGTCGCCGCCGCCGCGCCCGCTGTGGGAGCATTCGAGAACGTTGCTGTTGTCGGCAAACCCACCGCCGGGACGCCCGTGGGGTCCTCCGGGCTCGCCGGCACGCTCCGCGCTGCGGCCGTGCTGCTCCGGCTCCACGCGGACTGGGATTGGTTCCTCACCCTCAATGCCGCAGACTACCCCCTCGTCACGCAGGATGGTAGGGCAACACTGTCATCTATGCATCTCTAAATCAGGGGAAAAAAATCTCTCTTTTCCTGCACAAATTTCACTATGGTCTTGGAATTTGGCACATGGGGGGTTTCTAATTGGTTGGATTAGCTGGTCCAATCTAGGTTACAAAAGAATGGCAATTGGTAGTCTTCTTCCTTTTAGTATATGGACATTGCAAGTAGTCTTCTAGTAGCTATTACATCGAATGGAAATGTAAGTTCTGCTTGCTTCTGATAGCAAATAAATACTTAGAACTTGGAAGAGCTGCACACCCAGTCATGAGTCAACCATACACATTTCATATGATTCCAATTGCCTATTAGGCACACTGTCAGTCTTATTTTGCATTGAAAGTTGCACTGTCAGTATAATTAATAATAGATTGAGGCTCCCCTTATTTATTGATTATTAATAATGCACATGCCAAAACTTGTGCTGCTGCTATACTTATATCTGTTAAAGTGTGCACCACCCAAACATATAGGTCTGTTGTAGAGCCTATGCCAAATGATGTTCATGATTACAAATTCTGTTATACATCACTCTTGAATGCTAGAATATATCAGCCGTGGAACAATGTTTTTCTCTCACAGCAAAACAGCCACAGTCGGCTTATAAGCCGCAGAAACAGCCTGCCGAACAGGGTGTCTGATTCTCCACAAAAACTATTTGTATTTTACAGAAATCTGCTTCGGTGCTTCATTAAATATTCCAGCAAGTCATCATTGTGTGATTATCCTTATTAATTACTGGAGATCATTAGAAATCTTTATGTTTTCTCCCTGTTGCAGACCTGATTCATGTCCTTTCTTCTGTTCCAAGGGATCTTAACTTCATTGACCACACCGGTGACATTGGATCAAAAGAGTATGTGGCATCTGAATTTGCAAATAATTGTAGTTGTTGGCACCAGTGTGACTGATCAAAATTTCTATGCAGACCTGAGAAAGTGCAACAAATTATAGTTGATGCTGGAATCTACTTGTCAGGGAGGACCAACTTCTTTCGAGGAACACAGAAACGACCAGCTCCTGAGGCTTTTAAGTTCTTTACAGGCATTTCTTGCTCTCTGTCCTTGGTTTGTTTCCATTGGTCTTAATAATTTCCTCACCAATTTATCTCCTTATTAATAGGTTCTCCATGGGTCATATTAAACCGGCAATTTATAGAGTACTGCATTCTTGCTTGGGAGAATCTCCCTCGGATTCTTCTCATGTACTTCAACAATGTAATACAACCCCAGGAAGGATATTTCCAGTCAGTCATCTGCAACTCGCTGGACTTCCGCAATTTCACTGTGAACAACGACTTGAGGTTCGTGGTGCGGGATGATTCCGCTCAGACAAAGCCCCTTTTCCTGAGCAGAGAACATTACAGACACATGGTGGATAGTGGGGCGCCTTTTGCAAGGCCGTTTCAGGAGAATGATCCTCTGCTGGACCTGATTGACAGCAACCTACTCAAGCGTTGGAGCCATGGACCAGTTCCTGGTGCCTGGTGCACAGGTAGGAAGAGGTGGTTCAGTGATCCATGTTCCCAGTGGGGCGATGTGAATATTGTGGGACCAGGCCCTCAAGCAGTGATGTTGCACCAGTATGTAAATCGGACCTTAGAAGAAGCAAAGTCTAGCAGCAACTCATGCAGGCGGTAGCAGCATTGGCGTCAAGGACCTCATATCCCATGGTTGAAAGCTTTGAGCCTTTTCCGCTTATCCACCAAGGGTTCTCCACTCTGCTGAATAAATAGCCGCCACATGCTCTTTCCTGATATTTTCATGACGACTATCATAGTCACAGATCAGGGGTTCCACTTGGGTCTGTAATTAATCTGCTCAATCCCCCATATTTGGCTCATATGACACTTCAAGGCAGATAGCTTAGACCCGATAATAGGTAGAAGCTTATATAACTACTGTTGTTTATATGTTGTGGTCATTTGTTGAACAGCTTGTGTTCGTGCTAGTAGACTAAGTTATGAATCCCTTATGCTCCCCTGTTGTGAGGACTGGTGACGGTGTAGAATAAGGGATCTTGTTACTTGTTAGTCTTACTGAATTCATGTTGTGCTTTGGACTTACATAATATATGCCTAGTCCTGTACCTAGAACTAGGCTCCAATTGTCCCAGTTTACCTTTGAATTTTTCCTTCTCTTGCATTGTTGTACCGATACTATATTTTTTTTTCTCTGGAAAATCTCCGTATGTGCATCTGGACACTAAAGAATTTGTTTGCTCAATGCCGATTCTGTACTGGAATGCTGATGCTGTACTACAGTTTGGCATGCAGAGACCATATGGATAAATCAAAGTTCAGTTTGTATGAAAGAGCCTCCTCTATATAAATTGGGAAGGAATTCTTATGTGGATTTCAAACGCCAGGCCAAAAATTTCGAATGAGATTTGAACCTTTCAAAATTTCTCGAAATTTTCCGTCGTGCCAGATGGAGCTTGGCATCATCAGTTGCAAAAGTTTGCAGGGTGAAACTTTAAAACATACAGCACCTAAGCTAAGAAAATTGGAATCCTGCCATTATGAGAAAAAAAAGGTGTGCTTAGCTAGTTTGCTATCCCGTAACGGGGCTCCGCTCAATAGCCATTAGGAAACATGAGCAGCCTAGGGTGTGATCGGTGATTTTTAAACTCAGAAAAAATAAAAAACCAAAATTTCTTCCACTTTTGCCCCCTGCCCTTTCCTACTTTTCTCCGAGGGCCACTACCAGTGTTTCAGAACTCGGCATCTTCAGAGGTTGCTCATGGCCTCCAGCGAGCTGTGTAGCCGTAGAGCTGAACCCTTGAGGAAATCATAAGGGATGCGCCTGAAACGGCAGAAGCCGCCATCTCCGGGATGCGCTGGCGCCGACAACAAGAAGGAGAAGGAGAAGGAGAAGGGATCCTCCGGGCCGCGGCCGGCGGGCGCAGCGGCGGCGGTCGGGTACGTGGCGGTGGAGGACGCCGACGCCCTCGACTGCGGCGTCTGCTACCGCCCGCTCAAGCCCCCCATCTACCAGGTACACCCTAAACCCTACACGCGCCCACGCATTGCCCTGATCCATCCCGTACAAATTAGTGGTGAGTCCTGTGCAACCAGTACATAGCGCTCTAGTATGAGTACCCTAGCAACCTGATTTCCAGCAGTTCCTTTTGAAAGGGGGCACATTTTTGACATTCAAGAAACGTTTCCACCAGCTGAAGCCATAGGACACTTTGTTTCAGTAAATACAACTGCAGACGTGCTACATTATGAATCAAGTATTCGTGGCTCATGGATGCCGTCGCATCCTTGCAAAGCCAAAGCATCACTTCTATCCTTGCAAATTGCATAATGGCAACTTTATCATCTGTAGAGCCCATGATTGCAAACAATTGCTAGATACAAGAAACAAAATCCTCGTTCTCCAAACACTTAATTTGGAATTGGACTTCTCCAAAGTCCAAACTCCATCGATGTTATGATTGCCTGCCCATACCACTAGCTCTAGTCCTAGAGCATCAAAAGTACCCATATTACCTGAAGGCACATATTTCTCAGCGGCAATGCCATTACCATCTCAGCCAAGACTCTTAAAATTGCCAGTCCCCTTTCCCCCCTGTCCTCATCTGTTTTCCTTCGTTATCTGTGCCTACTGGATGATAATTAGTTAATTATACTCAGTTTCAGCTTTCAACAGTGTCAGTGTTCGGACCCGTGGGGGTCCTAGACCAACAAGTAAATGCTGCGTGTCCCTTTCCTGGATGGTGATGCAAGGAGAACACACGGGGATTTATCCTGGTTCGGGCAAGAGAAAGCCCTACGTCCAGCGGGGGAGGAGATGTTGTATTTCCTTGCACCGAGGTGCTTGCGTAGGGGTTACAAGCTTGCGAGAGAGGGTGATGAGCCCAGGTCTCAAAAGAGGAAAAAGAAATACAAGATGATTGCTTGAGATGTTGATCGCTATCTGGTGCTTGGCTTCTCGTCCGTCCTCTTCTCCAGAGCCCTGGCCTACCCTTTTATAGGACGAGAGGAGGTCAGGGCAACGGATGCCTTGAGATGATGTTTTGTCGATCACTGTCGAGGTGACTGTAGCGACGTGCCCTAGAAATGGGAGGCCATCCCTGAACTCCATGGTGTCACAGAGGACGAGACGCTGAAATGACCCGGAGCGCTGCGCCATACCGTCCTTCCTTCCCTGTTGCGCTGCGTTAGGCGTCGAGGCTGGGTCGAGGCCGGGTCGAGGCTTGATCGAGGCTGATCGGATAAGTCCGAATCCCTGGAATCGCGGTGTACGGACTTTGTCGTATCCTCCCTCGAGGGTGACTAGTGACGTACAGTGTGCGATAAGGTGGATACAGTGACGTTTTTCACCTCCCATCACGGGATGGGCGGTGAAACAGTGAGGACTGACACTGGTATTGTTCCCACGTCGACCACGCGCGCAGCCATGCCGGTAGGTGGTAGTAGGTAATTGCATTAAATGCTGAGGCTTTTGTCCTGGGGTAGGTAAAGAAAGAGGGGATCGAGCGCTCCGACCTGGGCTCACGCGAGTCGGAGCGCTCCCGGTAGGCGATCGAGCCTTGTGCGGGCCGGAGCGCGGTCGAGGCCTCCCGTCGAGGGGGCCTCGTACGAGTCGGAGACGAGATGCGGTCGAGGCATTCCGTCGAGCCAGCCTCGTACGAGGCGGACCTGTCGCGCGTTCTGAAGTAGGCTGTGTTTTGTCGTGGCTTAGTCGTTTTAATTTTTATTATCGATAAATGTGGGTACCCCTATATTATTGGTACCGACAGTAGCCCCCGAGCCTTTAGGTGAGTGTATGATCACTCTCCTAGAGGCTTTTTGCCGATGAACTAGAGTTGTAGCGCCGTTGACTTTTCCAGCGGGGGCGTCCGAGCGCTCACGGGACTTCTCCGGTGGGGGCGCGCGAGCGCACCCGCCGGGTGTAGCCCCCGAGGCCTCGGTGGAGTATTGAGAAAATCTCCTCCGAGGTCTTATTCGTGGTTTTATCAGGGAGTAGTTGATGCGGCCGAGCCCCCGAGCCTCGCGCGCACGAGGTCGATCGGGGTCCCTGCCGTCTTTCGTTGTTCGGCCCTCACGCTCTTCCTTCTGAGAGGAGGAGGAGGGGTGGGGAACGTCGTACTACCCCGTCTAGGCGAGTCCGGCGATCTCCAGTGAGCTGCTAGCGGGGAGATTCGAGTGAGAGTCCGTGCTCCAGTCGTTAGGAGTCGGCTTGTGGCCCGGAGGCGCTCTTCAAAGCTGCCAAGGAGTGGTCGTGCGGATGTCGGTTCCCTGCGACAGGATCCAAGGGCTCGATGCCTCCCCCGAGGGGATTCCTGCTTCGACCTCGTCCTTTGGCCTCGAATACGTCTTGGGATGCCTCGAGAGCGTGGCTCGAGCCCTGGCCATGTACGGGCGCATCCCTGGTCGTCCCTTGCTCTGTTGCTCGAGGGCAGCTGTCGAACCCGGGTCGAGGGCCAGCTTTCGTTCCCTTGAGACTTAAAGTGGGCTCGGAGCCCGTTATAGGAATCTAGGAATATCCATCCGTGGATCTCGCCCCGCCCGTTAGCCAAGCGCGCCTTTTTAGGGCGAGATCGGCGCGGTAGTGGGCGACGTGGCGTTCGGTTACAGCGTGGGGGACGGCCACGTGCCTTGCTCCTGTAAGACGTGGGGGACGGTTAGGTGAGCGCATTTATTGCGGGAAACTGTTCCTACCTTTTCGCGCGGCCGTTGGACTTCCTCCTGGCCTATAAAGGCGAGACCCAGGGGTCCGTGCTCCCCTCCGGTTCTTTGCGCTCCTGCCATCCCCTAGCCTCAGGAAACCCTAGCCTTCTCGCGTCTTCCGCGCACACTGCTGCTGCCGCCGCCGCCTTCCCCTCCGCTCGTCCCCCTCCCGACAGCACCAATGGCCGGAAAGAGCCAAATCCTCCCCGCCGAAGACTGGGCCACTTCCTCGGTGACGGAGAGGAGGCTGGAGGAGCTGGTCGAAGACGGGTTGCTGCGGCCGAGGACGAACCGGTCGCGGTCGGAGTGGATAGCGCCTCCGCCGGCCCACCGGGAGCCGGCGCCCCCAGAAGGATACGTGGTGAGCTTCGTGTGCTTCCACGAGCGGGGGTTCGGCATTCCTTCGTCGGTCTTTATGCGAGCGCTCCTCCACTATTACCGGGTGGAGCTCCATCACCTTGCCCCCAACGCCGTCGCACAGGCCGCCATCTTCGCGGCGGTCTGTGAGGGGTACCTTGGGGTGGAGCCGCAGTGGAACCTGTGGCTTCACCTCTTCAAGGGCGAACTCTTCGCGAGGAGAGCCGGGGGAGAAGGGAGTTCTCTACGCGGCGCGGGTAGAGAGCTGCGTCCTGCAGTTGAGGTCGAGCCGGGCGGTTCAGTACATCCCGGCTCGCCTCATCTCCTCGAACAGCGGGTGGCACGAGGGCTGGTTCTACCTCCGCAACGACGACAACCAGTTGCCGAGGTACACCGGCCGCGTGCTGACCGCCCGGGAGGACCGCTGGACATACGGAGTGCCGGATGCTGAGAAGCCGCGCCTGGATCCGTTGCTGGCGGCGCTGCAGCAGCTTCGCGCTCGAGGCTTGACGGCGGCGGTGGTAGCGACGGCGTTCCATCGCCGCAGGGTGATGCCGCTGTGCCGGCGTCGCCTGCGCCTCGACCAGATGACTCCGGAGGTGCCTCTGGAGGGGAGCCGGATGTCTCACGAGGCCCTCACCCTCGAGGAGGGACTTCGTCGAGCCCGCCGGATGGTCGGGACCTTCAAGGCGGAGGAAGCTGACCGGCTCCCCATGAGGCCCACTGAGGGGTTCGAGCCCGTGGTAAGTTCTTTGAGTTGGTACGCTCATTTTGGTTTTGTTCGTTTCTCGGACCCCCTTAACCCGGTCGATGCCGGTGTGCAGGACTTGTCGGCGCCGCGGGAGACGCGACCGCCGGTACCGGAGGACCAGCCTGCCCGGGAGGCTCGACGGCAGCACGCCTCGAAGCAGAAGGAGGTCAAGGAGTCGACCAAGAAGCGGGCGGCCCGCAAGGCCAAGGAGGCGGAGGCGCGGAAGAAGCTTCGGCGCCAACAGGCCCTCGACGGGCTTCCTTTGGAGCCGTCGCCCTCCGAGACCATGTCGGGGGAGGACGACGACAGCAGCGGCGAGGATGATGATGCCTTGTCGCGGTACGAGGCCGCGACCGGGCTGGGGAGCCTCCCCGATATCCGCCCCCTGCTGGAGCCCATCGCAGGGTCATCCTCCTCGGTCGTCGTGGTCGAGGAGGTTGAGGAGGACGACGAGGAGGGGGAGAAGAAGAAGAAGAAGAAGGAAGAGAAGAAGGAGGCGGGCCCCTCGGCGGGAGGGGCTGCCTTGCCCCGGACCCAGCAAGTGGGGTCGACGGGGGCGCCTGCCCCAGCCCAGGCCCCGCAAGCTCGAGCGGGGACCGGGGCGGTGGCGCCGACATCGTCGGCGGCGGCGCCACCGTCGGGCGTGAGGACCCGAGGCCAGCTGGCCTCGGAAGCGCAGAAGACGCACAGTGGTGCGCTGGCGAGGGCCCCACGGAGCGCCCGGTCTGCGGGTGGGGCTGCCGCGAGGCCGCCGCCTGCCGCCTCGGGCGGCTCGGACCGTGCGGGGTCGAGGCCTTTGGTGCCGATCTCCGGGTGAGTTTTCGAGCTAAGGGGATTTGTCTTTTTTCGAATTCGTCGGCCGACCTCATTTTTTACTTTACAGGCTGAAGCGGAAGGCGGAGCATATGGGGCCCACCCCCGTGAAGTCTCTTCGGGCCAGCGCCGTCGTCCTCAACCGGTCGGCGGAGCAGGACGCGGCCTGGGTCCACGAGGTCGAGGCCGCGAAGGAGCGCCGTCGACAGCAGGAGGCTGCAGGCGCTTCGACGGTCGCCGGCCCCGACCCTGCCGCGGCGAGGTCAGACCCGGCGAGGGTAGTGGCGCCTGGCCCGGTCGAGGCGGAGCCCAGGGCGCTGCCCTCGGCTGAGGCCACCGTTGAAGCGGCCGTGGAAAGGGCGGGGGCCGATGCGACCGTGGAGGGGGCCGCACTGGCACCGGAGCAAGAGGTGGCACCGGCGAGGGGGCCGCAGCCACAGCAAGACCTGCCGGCGCGGCCGGCGGGCACGGCGGAGGGCGAGGTCGTCGAGCCCTCTACCGGAGCCCCGGAAGAAGTGGCGCCGGAGGTCGAGGTGCCGGCTGCGGGGGCACCGTTGGCCGGAGCGCCGGTTTCCGAGCCGCCAACGGCCGAGGTACCGGCCCCGGAGACGTCGACGGCGGAGGCGCCAGCTCCAGAGGTACTGGTTGCCGAGGGGCCGGTCACCGCCGAGGGGCGGGTGGCCGTGGTCATTACCCTCGACAACGCCCCCCTAGACAGAGGAAAACAAATAATGGGGGTCGAGGGGGGCGAGGCCACGAGTCGAGCTGACGCCTCGACCTCCGCTGGAGCCACGGGAGCTGCGGGCGAGGCCAACGAGGCCGGCCCTTCGACGGGGCCGGGAGGCGCCCCGGCCACGTCGTCATCGTCGTGGCCTGACTTCGTCGCGCTGGCGATAGCGCGGGCTGAGGAGGAGATCCCGAGGTGGGGGGGGGCCGCCCCTTCAGTTCAGGGACGCCGCGAACCCCGATGCCGAGCCTATCCTCACTCTGAACGACAGGGATGAGGTGCATCGCTGGCAGTACCTCGAGGGCGTCCGCCAGCATCTCGATCGGCTACTTCACGTGGCGACCGACGCCGTCTCGCGGGGTATACGGGATGCCACCGAGGTACGATTAATCTGTTAGCTTCTTTCGTGGCTCTCAGTGCTCTTTTTTCCTTGGCTACTTTATCTTTTTTGGTTTCTTTTGAATTAGGAACTGAAAGAGTGCTCCCGTCGTAAGTCGCTCTTCATCTGGGGTGAGAGTGGCGTGTGGGCGTCGCTGTCCCGGCAACGGACCCTGGTCGAGGAGACCCAGAACAGGCTCGCCGATCGGACCGCTGAGATGGCGGAGCTGCGCACCGCCTACTCGACGGTGAAGGAGGAGGCGATCCAGGCCTGGGCGGCTGAAGCCACAATGCGCACCGAGGTGGACAAGGCCCGGGAAGAGGCTGCCCGGGCCCGCAGGGACCTCGAGCCCCTGGCGGCGCGGGTCAAGGAGCTCGAGGAGGATGTCTCCCAGGTCAGCCGTCAATGTGACCTCCTCAACGTCCAAATCGGGCAGGTCACGGCCCGGTTTAGTGCGCTGAAGGACGAGATCTCGGGGCTGAACGGGGCCGTCCAAGAGAAGGACGCGGCGCTCCAGACCGCCTGCCAGGAGATCGAGGCACTTAAGGCGACCGTCCGTGAGAAGGACAGTGCCCTCCTGGGGCTCGAGCAGACGTGCGGGGGGCTCCGCGATGAGGTTGTGGGTTTAAAGACCCACGTCGAGGGTAAGTAACTTGTTATGGCCATAGAGTTGAGGCATCGCGTTAGGTGCTAATTTGCCTTGTCGTGTTTCAGAGCTGGAGAGTGAGAACCGGGAGGCCCACTCGTCCACCAATTCCCTGCAGAGCCTCCTCGAAGCCGAGACCCGGAGGACCCAGCTGCTCGAGGGCGTGATCACCACGGTGTGCGACGGTCTGGGGGTCGAGCCCGACGCCGACACTGGTGAAGATGCTCTAGGGAACTCCTTCATCCGTCGGGTGGCGGCGCTGGGCCACCTAGCCCGGGAGAAGATTCGGGACAGCCTCCATCACGGCGTGAAGAGGGCGCTGGCCGTCGTCTGCTCGGGGTTCGTGTTCGACATGGAGCTCGTTGCCGACGGCTTCATCACAGACCCGGAGCGGACGGACGAGGAGAATGAAGACGCCTGCCTGGAGCTGATTGAAGCCGCGGAGGGGCCTGGGAGCCGTCTGGCCTCGCTCTTTGAACCTGAGGTGGTCCCGCCTGCTGACGATGAAGGCCTGTGAGCCAAATCTGGGCATGGAGGCCCATGTAATAAGTTAGTTACTTTGAATTTTGGTTGTGGTGGCCTCAGGGGCCTTAAGAACTCAAGACATAAACTAGTTCATGGTGGATCTAGTTTTATTTGAGCTTTTCTTCCCTTAACGGCTTGGATCGTGTTCTCGTACGATTTACTTGACACGCAGTCGCGCCCTTTGGCGTAGGGGAGCGAGTGGAGGTACCGTAGCCTCGGAGACGTAAGTGATCTCGCGGCTCGACTGCCCTCGAGTTTCAGGGTGCTCTTGCGGCCTCGTGGATCGTGTGAGAACCTGATCTAAGCGGCAGGGAGTGTAATCTCTTTTAAAGTTAGGAACCGTCATTTAGGTCTCCCTAGCGTGAAGTTGCACCTCTAGAAGGCGTAAGGACTGAGTGGAGGCACCATAGCCCCGGAGGCATAGGTGATACTCCTGGTTCGAGGGTCCTTTCGAACCTTAGGGTGCTCTTACAGCGCCGTTGATCTAAGAAGCGGTTCTTAAAATTTAAAAAAGAGTGTAAGTTTTTTCGGGGACTGAGGGGTTTCCCCCTGTGTAGCCCCCGAGGGAGGGTCGATTCTGGTAGTGCAGAGTCGATCCTTCCTCACTGTGAGACAAAAGTTTTAACATTGCTGTATTCTTTATTGATGAAAAAGAAGTTACAGAGCCTCGAGGCTTTCTAAGGAAAAAAGCGACGTAGCTGTTCAATGTTCCAAGCGTTGGTGAAGATTTCGCCCTTCTCGTTGGATAGCTTGTAGGTGCCTGGCTTTAGTACTTCTATGATGATGTACGGTCCTTCCCATGGCGGTGTGAGCTTATGGCGTCCTTTAGTGTTCTGGTTCCATCGTAGCACCAGATCGCCGACGTTGAGGTCACACTTGCGGATGTGTCTGTCGTGGTAACGTCGGAGACCTTGTTGGTACCTGGCAGAATGCAATAGAGCCACGTCTCGGGCCTCCTCGAGCTGGTCGAGGGCGTCTTCTCTTGCGGCATCATTGTTTCTCTCGTTGTAAGCCTTCAATCTTGGGGACCCGTATTCAATATCGGTTGGGAGGACTGCCTCGGAACCGTAGACTAAGAAGAACGAAGTGAACCCCGTGGCTCGACTCGGCGTTGTTCTTAGGCTCCACAGGACCGAGGGCAGCTCGGCAGCCCATCTTTTGCCATGCTTGTTTAGCTTGTCGAAAATTCTGGGTTTCAGGCCTTGTAGGAGCATGCTATTGGCACGTTCTACTTGGCCGTTTGTTTTTGGATGAGCCACGGCCGACCAGAGCACGCGAATGTGATGGTGGTCGCAGAAATCCAGAAACTTTTTACCAGTGAACTGGGTGCCGTTGTCAGTGATAATACAGTTTGGAACTCCAAAACGATGGACAATGTCGGTGAAGAAAAGCACAGCTTGCTCGGACCTGATGCTGGTGATAGGGCGGGCCTCGATCCACTTGGAGAATTTGTCGATAGCGACGAGCAAGTGGGTGAAGCCGCCAGTTGTCCTCTTTAGAGGTCCGACAAGGTCGAGGCCCCAGACGGTAAACGGCCACGTAATGGGAATGGTTTGCAGAGCATGTGCCGGGAGATGAGTCTGTCTCGCATAGTACTGACAACCTTTACAGGAGCGTACTAGCTTGACAGCGTCGGAGACCGCGGTCGGCCAATAGAATCCTTGTCGAAAAGCGTTCCCGACGAGGGTTCGAGGCGCAGCGTGGTGACCGCAAGCCCCCGAGTGCAGGTCGCTGAGCAGGTCCCTGCCTTCCTCGTTTGTGATGCAACGTTGGAGGATGCCTGTAGGGCTGCGGCGGTACAGCTCCCTACTGTTGCCAACGATCACAAAGGTTTTGGCCCGGCGAGCGACCCGTCGAGCCTCGGTCTTACTCGAGGGGAGGTCCCCTTGGATAAGGTAGTCGAGGTACGGAGCGCGCCAGTCAGGCTCGAGGCCAGATGGTAGGGTCGAGCCTTCCACCTGTATGGCCTCAGCCCCGGTCGAGGGGGCTTCGGTCTTAGGTGGGGGGTCGAGTGACGTCCCGTCGACCCCTCCGTCTGGCCCAAGGTCGACGGATGGCCGCTGAAGATCTTTTGCGAAAACGTCTGGTGGAACCGTAGTTCGACTGGACGCGATTTTTGCGAGTTCATCGGCGGCCTCGTTATACCTGCGTGCGATGTGGTTGAGCTCGAGGCCATGAAACTTGTCCTCGAGGCGTCGTACTTCCTGGCAGTAGGCTTCCATCTTGGGGTCACGACAACTCGAGCACTTCATGACCTGATCGATTACGAGCTGGGAGTCGCCTCGAACGTCAAGGTGTCGAACCCCGAGCTCGATGGCAATTCTCAGCCCTGTGACGAGTGCTTCGTATTCAACGACGTTGTTTGACGCAGGAAAATGAAGCCGGACGACGTAGCGCATGTGAACCCCGAGGGGCGAGATGAAGAGCAAGCCCGCGCCTGCTCCTGTTTTCATCAATGACCCGTCGAAGTACATGGTCCAGAGCTCGGCCTGGAGCTGTGCGGGAGGGAGTTGGGTGTCGGTCCATTCAGCCAGGAAGTCTGCCAATACCTGTGACTTTATAGCTTTGCGCGGCGCATAAGATAAGGTCTCGCCCATGAGCTCGACCGCCCACTTGGCAATCCTACCCGAGGCTTCCCGGTTCTGGGCTATCTCTCCCAGGGGGAAAGAAGAAACCACAGTAACCGGGTGGCCCTCGAAGTAGTGTCGGAGCTTGCGCCGTGTCAAGATGACAGCATATAGCAGTTTCTGGATTTGGGGGTACCGGACCTTGGTTTCTGAGAGCACCTCGCTAATGAAATAGACCGGCCTTTGGACGAGCAAGGTATGAGCCTCCTCGGCCCGTTCGACGACCAGGACCGCGCTGACTACTTGTGACGTTGCAGCGACATAAAGTAGGAGCGGTTCTCCTGGGGTCGGAGGGACGAGAATTGGTGAGTTAGAGAGGGTGACCTTGAGTTTTGTGAGGGCTTCCTCGGCCTCGAGGGTCCAGGAAAAATGCTCCGATTTCTTCAAGAGGCGGTACAGAGGGAGCGCTTTTTCGCCGAGGCGTGAAATGAAACGGCTGAGTGCCGCCAAGCAGCCCGTGACCTTCTACACGCCTTTCAGATCTCGGATGGGGCCCATCTTGGTTATCACAGAGATTTTTTCTGGATTGGCCTCGATGCCCCGCTTAGACACGATGAACCCTAAAAGCATACCTCGAGGGACGCCAAAAACGCATTTTTCTGGATTGAGCTTGATATTCTTTACCCGGAGGCATTTGAAGGCAACATCGAGGTCGTTCACTAGATTATCGGCTTGTCTGGTCTTGACTATGATGTCATCGACGTATGCCTCGACGGTTGGTCCGATGTGTTCTCCGAAAACGTGCTGCATGCATCGCTGGTACGTTGCCCCTGCGTTCCGGAGACCGAAGGGCATCGTAACGTAGCAATACATGCCAAACGGGGTAATGAATGAAGTCGCGAGCTGGTCGAACTCCTTCATTTTTATCTGATGGTAACCGGAGTAAGCGTCTAAGAACGAAAGAGTTTCACATCCCGCAGTTGAATCAATGATTTGATCAATGCGTGGCAAAGGAAAGGGAACCTTCGGACATGCTTTATTCAAACTAGTATAGTCTACACACATCCTCCATTTCCCACTCTTTTTCTTAACTAATACAGGATTAGCTAGCCACTCGGGATGGTGAACTTCCTTGATGAACCCGGCCTCCAGTAGCTTGTGGATCTCTTCGCCGATGACCCTGCGCTTCTCCTCGTCGAAGCGGCGCAAGCGTTGCTTCACCGGTTTGGATCCGGCCCGGATCTCCAAGGCGTGCTCGGCGACTTCCCTGGGTATGCCCGGCATATCCGAGGGACTCCACGCAAAAATGTCGACATTTGCGCGGAGAAAGTCGACGAGCACGGCTTCCTATTTTGGGTCGAGGGTGGCGCTGACGTTCAGCGCCTTCCCGTTGGGATCAGCGGGGTCGAGGGGCATGAGTTTGACGTCCTCCGCGGGCTCGAAGCTGCCGGCGTGGCGTTTTGGGTCGGGAATCTCGTTGGCGAGACCGTCGAGGTCTGCGGCCAAAGTCGCCGACTCCAAAACCGCCTCGTCGTGTTCAACGCACTCGACGTCGCACTCGTAGGCATGTTCATACGAGGGCCCCACAGTGATGACGCCGTTTGGGCCGGGCATCTTGAGCTTGAGGTAGGTGTAGTTCGGCACGGCCATGAACTTGGCGTAGCACGGGCGCCCGAGGATGGCGTGGTATGTCCCACGGAATCCGACCACCTCGAAGGTGAGGGTCTCCTTCCTGAAGTTGGCCGGTGTGCCAAAACAAACGGGCAGATCGACCCGTCCGAGGGGTTCCGCCCGTTTCCCTGGTACAACTCCGTGGAAGCCCCCGACGCTAGGCTGGAGGCGCACTCTCTCGATCCCCAGGAGGTCGAGGGTCTGGGAGTAGATGATGTTGAGGCTGCTTCCGCCGTCCATGAGTACTTTGGTGAGGCGTGTGTTGGCGATGATGGGATCAACAACAAGAGGGTAGACCCCCGGATTGGGGATGTAGTCCGGATGATCATCACGGTCGAAAGTGATGGCCACCGTAGACCAGTCAAGGAAACGAGGGACTGCCGTTTGTACGGAGAAAACCTCTCGCCGCTCTCGCTTGCGCTGGCGCGCTGAGAGACGGGTCGAGGGTCCTCCGTAGATCATGAAGCAGTCGTGGATCTCGAGGAACCCCTCATCCTTGTCATCACCTTTTGGGTCTTCCTTCTTGTCGGTGTTCTTGCTGCCTGCGCCCTCGAAGTACCTGCGGAGCATATGACAATCTTCGAGGTTATGGTTAATGGGTCCCTTGTGGTAAGGGCATGGCTCTTTAAGCATTTTGTCGAAGATGCCCCCGCCGGGGGGGCCTCGAGGCTTCTTGCGTTCGGTAGCGGCGACAAGCTCGTCGGCCGGGGCCTCGAGCTTGCCCTGCTGGCCTTTCTTCTTCTTACGGTTGTTCCTCTTGGAGCCCCGGGTGGAGTTCGCGGGATCGTCGGTCTTCTGCTTCCCCGTGTCCTGCTCGCCGCTGAAGATGGCACCAACTGCCTCCTCGCCGGCGGCGAAGTTGGTGACGATGTCCATCAACCCGTTGGCAGTGAGCGGGGTGTGACGGCCTAACTCTCGGACCAACTCCTTGCAAGTGGTGCCCGAGAGGAAAGCCATGATCACGTCAGAGTCGGTGACGTTGGAGAGCTCGGTGCGTTGCCTGGAGAAACGCCGGATGTAATCCCGGAGGGATTCACCTGGCTTCTGCTTGCAACTCCGGAGGTCCCACGAGTTGCCGGGGCGCATGTAGGTTCCCTTGAAGTTTCCCTCGAACACCCTCACGAGATCACCCCAGTCGTGGATCTGCTGGGGCGGAAGATCCTCGAGCCAGGCTCGAGCGGTGTCGGAGAGGAACAGGGGGAGCTGTCGGATGATGACTCGATCGTCGGTGGCCCCGCCCAGCTGACATGCCAAGCGGAAGTCGGCGAGCCAAAGTTCGGGTTTGGTCTCGCCGTTGTACTTGGCAAGAGTCGTGGGAGGGCGGAACCGCGCCGGTAGTATCGTTTCGCGGATTGCCTTGCTGAAGACCCGAGGGCCCAGAGGCTCGGGTGAAGGACTGCGGTCCTCCGAGCTGTCGTAGCGCCCGCCCCTATGCACGTGGTAGCCTCGAGCCACACCGTCACCGTGCTTGCGCGTGCGGCGCTCGACGATGTTGCCACGGGTGTCTCGAGGCCCTTGGTCGTGAGTCATGTGCTCGGGGGCGGGAGCCATTCGAATCTGTCGAGGAGGTTCGGGATGAACCGAGGCCTCTCTCTCCTGTCGGGAGGGCTCTGCGAGCCGCTCCGAGGCGGGCTCGCGTCGCCTCGAGGCAGAGCTCTCGGCCTGCTGCAGGGCAGCGGTCTCGAGGAGTTCTCGGATCTCATCTCGAGCCCGGCGAGCATCGGGATTTGACGGTTCGGGCATATTGCGCAGGAGCATGGCGGCGGCGACGACGTTCTGGCTGGCTCGAGCGAAGACCGAGGGGTCGGTTACCCGGTCCTCGTCAATGCGACGGTTGACGTCGCGAGCTCTCCCGCCAAGTGCGCGTTCCGCACGCTCATGCTCGAGAGTTTGTTGGAGTAAACGCAGGTTTTCTCGTTCCTCGTCGAGCTTTTCCTGCAACTCGCGGATTTGGTCGAGCTGCACCCCTTGATCCGCAAGGAGTTGAGCCTTGTCCTGCTCGGCAGGGAGCTCGACGTGAGGGGGCGTGTGCCTTCCTCCGACCGGCTCTTCTTCCTGCGAATCCGACGCGCTTTCAACATCGACGTTGAAGCACTCACGGGTCGGATCGTAGGTGTCATCAGCCGAGTCGGAGTCAGGAGCGCCGAAATAATAGTATGACGGGGGAATGCATGGCCGTTGCGGATCGCCACTAGGGTTGCGGCGTGGGGAAGCGGTCACACGGGGTTCTGTTTCTGGTGCCTCAGTAGAGTCCAGATAATCAGAAGCCGGCGTGGACGCAACGAGATCCAGAGCGGAGCGTAGATGGTGCCCAAGGAGTTCCTCATAAGCACTCATGCGAGTGCTCACGGAAGAAGCGTACGCCTGGGCAACCGAATCTAGCCCAAACGGGAACGGCGAAGGAGATGTGGCTGTCCACACCGGAACGGGTGCTCCGGGTAGCGGTGTTTCACCGGACGAAGGAGCGGCAGGATTCTCCGTCGGCATGTTGCCCTCGGCCAAGCTCATCTTCCCCAGATCTTCAATGAGGAAGTCGGGGTTGGAGTCCGGCTGGGGGGCGCCAGACCGAGGAATCCCGTCACCCTCCGTGAGATGAAGATGGTGGTTGCGCCGGGCTCGTCGCCGTCGGGCGGCTCGCGCCTGCCTTGAACGACGATACCGGCGGATCGCTCCCCCAGGCTGGGAGAGCTCGTAATCCTCGTCAGTTGGGTGCCTAGGTGGGAGTAGGACCATGTCGTAGCCGTAGCCAAGTGACATGAACTCCAAACTCCCGAACCAGATCACCGTGGCCAACGGGATAGGACGATTGGGGTCAGCCATCCAGGAAAAAGGCGGGAAAGCGACGTTGGCACGCAGCGATCCCCTACCTGGCGCGCCAACTGTCGGTGTTCGGACCCGTGGGGGTCCTAGACCAACAAGTAAATGCTGCGTGTCCCTTTCCTGGATGGTGATGCAAGGAGAACACACAGGGATTTATCCTGGTTCGGACAAGAGAAAGCCCTACGTCCAGCGGGGGGGAGGAGATGTTGTATTTTCTTGCACCGAGGTGCTTGCGTAGGGGTTACAAGCTTGCGAGAGAGGGTGATGAGCCCAGGTCTCAAAAGAGGAAAAAGAAATACAAGATGATTGCTTGAGATGTTGATCGCTATCTGGTGCTTGGCTTCTCGTCCGTCCTCTTCTCCAGAGCCCTGGCCTACCCTTTTATAGGACGAGAGGAGGCCAGGGCAACGGATGCCTTGAGATGATGTTTTGTCGACCACTGTCGAGGTGACTGTAGCGACGTGCCCTAGAAATGGGAGGCCATCCCTGGACTCCATGGTGTCACAGAGGACGAGACGCTGAAATGACTCGGAGCGCTGCGCCATACCGTCCTTCCTTCCCTGTTGCGCTGCGTTAGGCGTCGAGGCTGGGTCGAGGCCGGGTCGAGGCTTGATCGAGGCTGATAGGATAAGTCCGAATCCCTGGAATCGCGGTGTACGGACTTTGTCGTATCCTCCCTCGAGGGTGACTAGTGACGTACAGTGTGCGATAAGGTGGATACAGTGACGTTTTTCACCTCCCATCATGGGATGGGCGGTGAAACAGTGAGGACTGACACTGGTATTGTTCCCACGTCGACCACGCGCGCAGCCATGCCGGTAGGTGGTAGTAGGTAATTGCATTAAATGCTGAGGCTTTTGTCCTGGGGTAGGTAAAGAAAGAGGGGATCGAGCGCCCCGACCTGGGCTCACGCGAGTCGGAGCGCTCCCGGTAGGCGATCGAGCCTTGTGCGGGCCGGAGCGTGGTCGAGGCCTCCCGTCGAGGGGGCCTCGTACGAGTCGGAGACGAGATGCGGTCGAGGCATTCCGTCGAGCCAGCCTCGTACGAGGCGGACCTGTCGCGCGTTCTGAAGTAGGCTGTGTTTTATCGTGGCTTAGTCGTTTTAATTTTTATTATCGATAAATGTGGGTACCCCTATATTATTGGCACCGACAAACAGTGCCTCTTAAATCCAACTGTGGGCCTCTACCTCCACTGAAATTTGTATATTAGGTTATTATCCGCACGCAAACAGACTGGAAGATTTCACGATATGCCATTAAATATTTAATATTGTCATAATTCAGGATTTATTTAACTCAACGTCTCAATGACATGTGGGGTCTGTTTGTCTGTGTTACATCTCAGATCAAGTTTCCCGAAACACCCTGTACCGTGCTCCATACTAATCTAGAGACACTTTCCCAGATTTCAGTGTTATAACAGTACTGTGCTCCATAGTCATTACCTTTTTATACTACGGAGCAATTATGACATAAACAGGAACATATTATTACAAACAAATCCTAAGAATTGATCACATGGTAGTGGAACTTGTCAATGTCATAGTTTGCCATTTGGCTAAAAACTGGTCGTGTATCAAGCATAGACATTTCGAGATATAGCTCACAAATTACTGAACTCCCAACATAATCTGGCTAAAATAAGAATTTTCTTTAAGGTTCCTTTGGAAAGTTCTCGGTTACCTCTGATTTTATCTTTGGCCATAGATGTTTATAGTGTTTATTTATTCATGGATAATTTCAACTTGATTACACAAGCTGATGCATACCTCTGCAGTGTAACGAGGGCCATGTGGTGTGTTCGTCATGCCGTGACAAGCTTGTGCCGGCGGGCAAGTGCCATGTATGTGGCACTGCCACAAGCAACTACCACAGGTGCCATGCCATGGAGTGCCTAGTGGAGTCCATCTGCGTCCCATGTCCGAACGCGGCCTATGGCTGCAACACCAGGCCACCCTACTATGACCACCATGGCCACTGCAAGACGTGTCCATATGCACCGTACCGCTGCCCGAGCAAGGAATGTAGCTTCTTGGTTCTACAGATGCGCTCCTTGACCACTTGACCGGTGCACATGGCTGGCCTTCCCCCACCAAGATCAGTGTGTTTGAGAGGCACAGCATCTGCCTCTATGACGGCTTCAACTTCCTCCTTGCTGACTGCGCTGAGGACAACAATCATGGAAGCACTACCACCACCATCAGTAGCAGTAAATACCTATTCCTCCTGAATGTGACAAAGCAGTCGCTTGGCCGTGCCATCTCCATGCACCTCATTGGTCAGGGGTCACCCTCAGAAATACTAAGATGTGTGCTCAGCTACTCACTGGTAGTCTATGACCCTTGTGAGCGCCATAAGTTCCTGGCCAGCCATTCTCTGCAATCTGAGATCAATGTGGAATGCATGGACCTCTCCAATGGCCTGACCCTGCCGACTGCTTCCACTTCGTCGTGCCAGATTCCATTCTTGGAGACAAGAACAAGGAGGATCCTATCCAGGTAAATGTCTGTATCAGCATCATCAATCTGCAGTAGTTACCTGTTGTTGTTGTTGTTGTTGTTGTAGTTAGGCTAGTACGTCATGTTATCCACCACCAGTTTCATTCTTGGTGTTTCTATATGTATGCAAGAGTCGATGTCATTTCAAGTGGCATGGCAATGACAAGACTGTAGAAACAATAGACACAACATGTCTTGTATCCTAACTAAGAATCATCAATTGTCTGATGGGGTGGCAGAGTGGTTGCGAATGCCAGTGGTAATTATATTAGCTAGAATATGTTTTACTACCTCCATGTTTGGTTGAATTAGTAAAAAAATGAAATTGATCCATACAATAATCTGATGGAATGATGAGGATCTTAGGTAGCAACACTATCGCTTTAATAAGTCACGAAGCAGTAGTGCTTTGTGTATGTCTGCTTGGTCTCACTCTTCTGAACATTCTATCTACTCCATGAAATATAATGTACCCAAAGCGTTGAAATTGTCCCAAATTATAAGAGATTTAAGGTGAAGCCATCGCTCAGCTCAGCTTAAAAAGACATTATCATGCACACCAACCTTTAAGATCTATCACCAACCCATATATAATAATTATTATATGTCCTCACAATTATGGGAGGGATATATGCATCATTTGTAGCTCATGGCAGAGAGGAATACATGTCTCAGAAGAGGTACCTAATACCAGTGCTCACAACTGAATGATTTCATTGGCAAGCTGATGTTGGACACTTAGATACAGAAGCAGTGTTGTGAGCACCAAACGTTAACGGATGCCGACACGACGCACACAACACACAGGAGTGTGTGATCCATAGCTTGGGGACGATGTGGAGCTGAAGATCCGGTAGAAAGTTACTAACAGCCGTGCTAACAATTCAGTATGCATAAAGTAATTAAATCACAGGTGGAGCTTCTCTAGTTTGGCAGCTTGGATTTCATACTGTCACATCTCAGCACTTGAACACGCCTCTGTTCACTACAACTTCGCCTAATGTAAGAAATTCCCATGAACCTGATAATACTCAGAGATTAAGTCGATGCTTCGTATCGTCCAGGAAGGATGCTGCATGAAGGCACACATAGTCAACGAAAGAAAGAAGCAGAAACTAAATTCAGTTTTGCAGCCTATGAAACTAGCTTGTTGGAGTCAGTCAAACCTCAATGGTATCAGGAGAGATCCCTACTCTGGAACTTTTGTGATGCAAGATCGATCAATTTTTACACGAAGGGAGAGCGTATTTCCATGATTTTGGGTCCATTAGTTTAAGCCCTGCAGATGGACAACAATGTAAGAATTCTCTGTGCATCAACTGCACCATAGTCAAAAAAGTAAATGTATATAACTTAGTAATGTTGAGCTACACCAGTCATAATGGATTGCTCATTGCAATAGAAATGTTCACATGCCATTGGTGGTAAATATTCATTTAAGAATTAAGAGAATTCAAACACATACTTCTTCAATAATTATTGAAGTAGATGCTGCAAACAGGGCACGTTGCAGTTCGCAACACATAGCTAGAACTACAGTTATATTCTGGAACAGAGGTAGTACTTTAAAGATACAAGGATGTATAGAGGAGAGGCATTATTAGGTAATAATGGCTTGAAATTAAAAAAAAAAAGAAGATGAGGGGATAGAAGAATACCTTCACGAGGATCTCTTGAATGAGCAAGTGACAAGCGATGATATTCGATGCTGTCAAGCCGTTGTGGGAGGTGATCGTAAAGAGGCTTCATATTTATGGCTCGGCAGTGTTCAACTCTTACCCCCCTAAGAGCAGAGTAATTCCCGTGACTACCAGGTAAGGATGTCAGACGGTTGCAACAATAAAGTCCCAAGTGTTCTAATACGGGCATGCTCCCCCAATCCGGTGATTCCAACTTATTACAGGGCCCAATATTCATGTTCACGATTGCATCCAAATGCCCTGATATGGAACGAAGCTCTGGACAGGCAACAACAAATAACTTCTTGAGAGACCGAGGTAGATTTGGAAGCGTTGCCAACTTATCGCAATTTATTATAGATAGACTATCTAGACAAGGTAAAGAGTTATTTCTTGGCAATTGCTCTGGCACTCTTCTGGGTTCGAGGGCATTGTCATGCTCCAACAGTACATTCATCGACTCTGTATCATCGTTTCCCCATATGAACTCAAAACTACTACAATTAAATATGTCGACGTATGTAATAGATGGAGGAAGGATGAACAGCTCTGATAACCTTTCACAGTTTCGTATCTCTAGTTTCTTTAGCTGTGGTAGGAGCTGCTCCCTTGCTCGTGCTGCTACTCCATTCACTGGTGCACGGCCAGTTAGCTTAGAGCAGCTACCAATGACTAATTTTGTCAAGGATATCAAGCTTAGGAACTCTTCCTCCGGCCAGTAGATGACAGAACTGCAACTATGAATCTCCAGTGCTTGAAGTTGTCCAAACGATTTCCAAAATCCCACTTTTTGTTGTGGAGTTGAGGCGAAGAAAAAGCTGCAGCCAGTAATTTTCATTTCTGGAATTGATAACTCGTGATTCAGATCAAGCTCCAGAGTTGCATCTTTGTCACTTACAGACAATTCTAACAAAGACAATGCAGACAAATATCTGGATGAAAATAGTGAAAGAGACAGTTGTGCATTGTCTTCTTTTATCTTTATCACCTTGATCTTCGGTGCTTCAGGTAGATTTGTCAATCTGGGACAGTTCTGAATATCAAGCTCATGAAGCACTGGAAATGCTAGTTCTCTTGTTGCCACCATATTGAAGTCATGTAACCGGTGTTCCTTTGATGATGGAGATTCCATAGATGTCATATTGCCACACAAGCGCTGCAATTTATACAGCTTAATCAAGTGAAGAACTTGGAGAGCCCTGAAATGAGAAAATTCAGGAAATTCCTCACACATTGTACAGCCAACTAGATGGAGCTCGGTCAAGTGTTGGTGAAACAAACTAAGATCTTTCACCCACGTTGGTACCTTGCTGCCTCTGTAGTCTACTATCCTTAGCATCTCCAGCCCACCAGGAGGTTTAAGAGCATCTAGTACATTCTGATGACAATCTTGTATTAGTTCTTCATGACCCTCACTTTTCCATTTCAGGGATAAGTGTGTAAGTTTCTCTTTGTTTTCAAGATTGGCAGCTTCTGCGTGCTCTTCACTTGCATTTTCTAGACCATTTAAATCTAATTCACCTCCAAGGTTTATGTTTTGGAGTTCACTAATAGTGCTGCAACCATAGCTAGAACCCACCACAAAATATGTTAGAGTCTGTAGAGAAGTGAGTTGGCCAAGGTTAGGAGGCATCCATTCCAATGATATGCATCCATTAGTGTAGAGATGCCGGAGGCTTCTCATATATTTCATATCATTTGGAAGCCAGCGAAGAGAGTCACAATTAGAAAGGTCCAATGTCAGCAGATTATAGAGTAAGGATATTTGTTGAGGAAGTTCTTTGATCCGCTGATTGCCTGAGAAGTTAAGATACCTTAGGTGTTGCAAATAACTTGGCTTGATTGGAAACTTGTCTAATAGACGTACTTGTATTGCCCGTAGAGAATTGCAGTTTGATAAATATAAGGTTATGTAATGTTTGTCCGGTTGTGGATATAACAATGTTTGGAGAGTTGGAGATTGCTTCTTCAGAAAATCGTTCAAAGGACTGTGAGATGACTTGTATGACATAAACATGTAGCGAGTAATAGGATTTGACAATGAAATCTCACTGGATCTATCAACTATGGTTGCACATTCATTTCCCATAATACGCAGAGCCACATCATGCATAAGATCATGTATCTTGCATATTTTTCTATAACGGAGCTGTTTTCTTCTTCCATAAATATCAATCGGTGCTGGGGTTTGCTTCACATCTTGAAAGAATGATCTCCAAGCAAGCTGGTTAAAAATTTCCTTGCCTACCATGTCAAGATTATCTTGTTCTTGCACGGGTATAAAGTCATGAGCCATCCATAATTGGATCAAACTCTCCACATCAATCTCATAATCTTTGGGAAACACAGCACAAAATGCGAAGCACTGCTTCATGTTTGACGGCAGGTCATCATAGCTGAGTTTGAGTATAGGAAATATCTCTGTCTTCTCCTTGCAAATGTTACTTTTGTCTAATATGTCCTTCCATTCTTGTATGCTAGTCTTGGTACTCAACATAGAGCCAAATGCTTTGGCTGCCAAAGGAGAACCAACACATCTGTCCACAATCCTATCAACAGTTACATCTAGCTCATCACTTATTGGTGTTTGGACACTGAATGCTCTGCTCTGGATAATTTCTTTGATATACTTGTTACCCAAATTTTGAATGTTATAGGGTCTAGTTTCACCCGTGGTCATAATTCGAGCTACTTCCGCATCACGAGTTGTTGTCAGTATTGCACTGCCCCTGTCACCTTGCTTAAGGCATGTCATCAGTTTTCCCCACTTTTCTGCATCCCGATTCCATACATCATCCAACACAATTAGGTACCTGTTTCCACTTACTTCTTTCCTGAGATCCTGCAATGCTTTCTCACGATCCTGCTCATGTCTTTGGCAAATGCTTCGTGCAATGCTAACAATGTCAAAATTTTCTGACACACAGCACCACCTCAGGAGACTGAAATGCTTCTGGACTTCAGGGTCATTGTAAATCAGCTGCACAAAGGTAGTCTTACCCAGACCACCCATTCCAATGATAGGAAGAACCATGAGATGCTCATCATGCTGAAGCAATATCTTTATGATCTCCTTCTTCTCCTCATTTCTGGATCTGCTAACTATGTCTATCTCAGAGTCAACCATTATGCTATCAGTCTGCCGCCACTGAGTGGGTGGTGGAACATGCTTCCTTTTGGTGAATCCAAAGTCATTCATCTCTTTGACAAGGACTTCGATGGCCTGCACAATTTTGTGCAGCTTCTTGCTCATCCTGTAACGAAACACAATGGGGTTACGAGCAGGGAAGAGGCTTACAACATCCATGCCGAGCTTGCTGCAGTGTCCCTTTTCCTTGGCGTCACGCCGGAGCGCTTCATACTTGAACTCATCGAAGACGTCGATCGCTTCATACGACACCTTCTTGAGTGCTTGTAGCCAAGCACTTGCTCCTGCTCGGCTAGCCCCCTTCTCAGCATCCTCAATGACGTCCAGGATAGCTGGCAGCCTGCGCTCCAGGATCTCGCGCTGCTTCTCCATCCCTTGCATCACCTTGTATGGGTCCAGAAGGTAGCTTGACACCTTATCTTTCAGCAAGGAGACCAACGGCCCGATCATCAGCTCAGCCATAGATGCTCTCACTCTCACAACGTATAGCTAGGATCACACGCAGAGAACACTGGCAAACAAAGATCTGCAGTGGTGAGAGAGCAGAAGAGAAATCTTTTGGGAGCAGAGAGCACTACAGAGGATATGGATGTGAGGGTGTTGACTTTCTGAATGAACCAATGTCTGCTCATAGAAAAGATGCATTCATTTGCAAGAATGCTATACGGAATACTACTAGCTGTGTAGTGTACATTTGCTAAGGACATGGGGAAGTTACCCAGAAGCTGCAGGGAAGAGTACGGGAAGCACCATATGCCGTCACTTCACCTACTGTGAAAGTGACACCGTAATACCAAATGCAGTTATTTAGCAATAATAATGTGAAACAATGAAGGTGTGATCGGACAAATATTCTTCACATTAACAATTAAGAAAATCGCCACTTCCCATTGGTCGAACATCCATGATCTTTCTTCCTCATTTCAATTATGATTAGGAATTGGAAAAAGAAGTGGTTGTACTGAAGTTCAAATTGGCAGGGCAACTAAAAACTATTGCAGATGAATTTCATCAAACACCTATTTTTCATGCTGTGTGCTTGTGTCATCTATGGAAGACTTCAAGGGATTCATTTTCATTATTTTTTATCCAAGTATTACTAGTGGGTAAGGTAACTTGTCAAATCGAGATGCATCATTACCTAATCCTATTGACGTAATACCAAGATAAGGTTGGTGACAGCTAGCAAAACATCATAACTTAGCTAGTGTCAGTCTATAAGAGCATCTCTAGACTCAGGAAATGCGTTCTTCTTACTCTATATATACTGGAAGTAATAACCAGCAGTATGTAGAGGGGTTAAAGGCAAAAAATGAGCTTTACCAAATCCCCTTTCCAATCTTCCTTCCTTGATTTTTTTTCTCAATCCCTCGAAACCTCCACTCTCTGTCTCAGATAACGGCAGCAATCAACAATTTTTTCAATCCCCTTTCTTCATTTCACGCTCTACTGCACCGCTGTGCGGGGCGTGCATGCACGGACGCCACCGCACCAAGGCAGGCAGGCGCACAGGCCCGCCGCGCTGCCAAGCCGGCCAGGCGGCACCACAGCCGCACTGCTCCAGGCAACCGCACATGCCACCGTGCCGCCGAGGTGTGCGTGCAGGCATCCAACTGGGCGAGCAGCAGCCGAGCGCGCCGGCCGCAGGGTGTGGCCGTAGGCTGCCGCACCGGCGAGCCAGGCGCGGCTTGAAGGCGAGGGAGAAAAGAGAGCTGGTCAATGGAAAGAGAAGAGCAAGCCGGCCGTGGGCAAGAGAGAGGAGATAGAGGAGGCCGGGAAAGGACAAATGAAGAGAAAATTGGAGGGAGATAAATGAGATGTTTTTTCATTCAATCTGCTGCAGCAACTATTTTAGGAATGAGGAATTATGTTTTTTTTCAAAACACTGTAGCAAAATTTAAAGGAAATAGAACGTGTGATCCGGTGGAGTTGTTTTAAAGAAATCGAAACCACTAATGGCACTCGGTTAAATATTAAAAAAAATCACAAATTAAAAACGCTCATGTCCTGGTGAGGGCGGACGTGTCAGGACGCCCCGTTCACAGGGCTGGCACAGTGATTGGGCCCAACAAGGCAATGAGTTTGCTCCCCTCCATCACTATCCAGCAACCTTTTCCAGCAATTTCTAAAAAAAATAGAAATTCCCCATTCGCTGGCGTGCGGCTTCACCACGCCGTCCTCTCCGCCTCGTGCCGCGAGACACGTGGTGTCCCATCCCGCATCGCGCGCTCCATCCCCCACCACGCGGCCTTCCTCCCAATCACATGGCCTACCTCCCAATCCACGCTGCGCCAGTCGCAGGTGCTCGTCAGGGGTGCTTGCCTAGGTCACGCAGGTGGTGTTCGCCCAGGTCGCGCAATGCTCGCCACTCTGCTGGCGCACCGGCGAGCTCCATCCGCCGCCACCGACCTCCGTGCCGGCATCGAGCTGCACAACGATAAGCTCCATTCGTCCAAACAACAAGGTGACATTGTGCTGAAAACGCAAGTTGCAAGCGTCTGTTTAGTATTTCAGATGTATGTTGCAAATGTTTCGTATAGTTGTTGCAAAGTAGATTGAGATGTTGCATACGTTACGGTGCTTGTACATATATGTTGCAAACGTCTGTTCCCAATGTTTTATCAGTTTTTCAGACGTATGTTGCAAGTGTGTTTGTCTGGATGTTACATATGTTTCACATATATGTTGCAAGTGTTTTATTTGGATGTTGCGTATGTGTTGCAATATTTTTTAAGTGTTTCATATGTTTTTTTTGCAAATGTTTCAGACGCAGGTTTTAAGCATTTTAGATGTCTTCAGACGTATGTTGCAAGTGTAGTATCTGGATATTTTAAAACTAGATTGAGTGTTGCATCTCTCTCCTCGCCTTCAGCTCCTTTGCATCTTTCTCAGACTGCGAAGGGATGCTATGGGGCCGGTGGAGGGGGCGCGCCGTAGGATGGAACAAATGTGAGCTTATGCTCTCTCCTTATATATATATATATATATATATATATATATATATATATATATATATATATATATATATATATATGTGTGTGTGTGTGTGTGTGTGTGTGTGTGTGTGTGTGTGGTGTGGGGGGGCAGGTAGCGGTTCGGTCTCTTTAGTTTTTCTGTTATGCGAGATGCTGAGATGGGATGGTCTCAGTGGGCTGCAACGCCAGCCCACGGTTCGGTTGGCTGAGCTGCATCTGGACGCGCTACTAGCGCCAGACATCCGAGCGCTATAGCCTCCGAATAAAAACTGCTACTCCCTCCATCCCTAAATAACTGTGGTTTTTGTTTTCGTGCCATAAGTTTAACTATATTTGTAGAAAATGCCTACAATATTTGTATCTACAAATAAATTTATTATAAAAATAGATTCAACGATCTATCTAATTATATTAATTATGTACCTTAATATTTTTTTATATAAAATTAGTCAAAGTTATTTCTCGGAAAGCGAGAACGACAATTATTCATATCGGATCGTTGCTAACTTCATGATCCACTATATTTTTTGGATCCACCTGCCAGCACTAATATGTATCAAATCATCCATGAATTGTAAATAGCAACATCAACTTATAATAACTAGGATCTACTAACTATTATAGGATTCCCTTGTTGCCACACCACATGCACGCACTAGCTACTAGCCTACTAGGCTATGGTCACCAGATGTATAGACTCTTACCTGGCTTCTAGCAGCCACAAGTTAGAAGCCGAAACAAACAACTCAACCGTTGAACTGGCTTTTGAAAAGTTGGACAGCTGGCTTCTGAAAAAATGAAACAAACAACACACCTATATTGAGCTGGCTTTTGAAAAGCTAGAAAACTTGCTTCTAATGAAATGAACTAAAAGCCGAAAAGCATGTTCCGATAAGTTTTTGTGGCTTTTAGTGTGTTGAGAAACTCAAAATTATTACAAAAGCCAATAGCAAAATAAACAACGGCCAGAAAGCCAGCTTTCGAGCCAAAGACCCAAAGCTACAAGATGTAGCTCATAAAGATGACATCAGTCAAGTCAAGGAGGAAGGCAAATGCGTTTGGGCCTTGGCATAGATGGATACTCATTGATATTGGTGAGTCACACCTTGCGTGGTGTGTGAGATGTTTGCTAGTTTGGTCCCATTAAAACTAATGGTGGCAACTTTAACCGGTTTGGGCCTCAAAATTGGGATGATGAGTCAGAGGATGCATGGGACCATCAAAAACTTGTGTTGGGGCAAAGCAAAGTCATGAAAATGTTGGGTCCACTAGGTGCACCAACAAAAATATGGATTATTTTAGCCTTAGAGGCATTTGGGTTGAGTGCTTCAAGTAAGGAAAATTCGAGAAATAATAAGTGACTATATATATAGTGGATATAGATTGGCAGCCATTCCTTGGCGGTGTCTATCTCGTTACCTGTAGTATTATACTCCCTCCAGGTTGGTAAAAGAAGTCGTTTTGGACAATGTTTAAGTCAAACATTGTGAATATAAATCATGAATAACTTTTAAGGTGCTGAGTTTGAAAATATGAAAACCATATGAATAGATTTATCTTGAAAAATACTTTCATAAAAATATACATATATCACTTTTCAATAAATATTTTTTTTAAAAAATAAGAAGTCAAAGTTATGCTTTGGAGACTGTGTCGCTCTTCAAAACAACTTCTTTTACCAACCTAGAGGGAGTATTAGTTTTGTCCTAAGTCAACCATTTGTATAAAGCTCTAACGATTTTTTTAAAATGAATGGTCAAATATAGGAATGTTTGAGCTAGGACAAACCTAATGTGACATGAAAAAAAGAACAGAGTAAATATGTGATTGTGATCTAGGATAATTAATGTATGCCATTATGACTTGATGGATGATTTGATTTCTAGGCACAGTAGAAGCACAATTGTTGTTTCTCAATGGAGCATTTAACAGTACTAGTGCTAGTAAATAGGATTGCATTTTCCCTGATGACATGGCACCATAAAGCTACATTACTGTTTTGCCCATCCCCATGCACGTTGATTCATCCCACCAGTGCCGGAGCAGGAAGGAAAAGCAAGCAAGAACAATCAGTACTAAAATGTTGCTTGTTATGCATATATTTATGTTAATCTTAACTGTCAATTTAGTGGATGATTAATGTAGTCTTCAATTGGCAAGGGGAAAGGGGAGGGGGCATGACCACATTTCGCATGTCATCCTCCTCCGTGATCCCAATCCTTGGTCTGACCCGTTCCTCCTCTTCTTCGTGAGTCAGCATGCTAGGCTAAGACAAACCCTTCCTTATCCTAGCTAGGACGAGTTTGTGAAATGTCTAAGGATAGTTGTTAAAGAGGGATATCCTATCTTGTCCCATCCGTTCCTTTAAGATCAAAGGCTACATAACATGCTTTTGGCTCTAGAGGCATGCAGGTTATTTGCATAAGATAGAGCAAGTTAACGATAACACATAGGGCGATGGTGCGCCGTGGGCCCAATCAGTCGCCACGTCACATTCAGCAGGAATTGACGGTGACGGTGCACATTCACCGAGGAGTAAGGGCAGCTGGCGCATCGGGTCTTCCATCCACCAATAATTCCTGACGCTTGGGCTCCCTCTGCCCGCCTCCTCTCCCTATTTAATTTCTGTGTGCGGTTAGCGCATGCGTATGCGAGAAGGCCTGCCACTCGTCGGCGGCGGCGGCAGAGCAAGCGGCACAGCAGCGCGTACTGCGGCGGAACCTGCGCTCGGATCGGATGGAGTCCAGAGGCAAGGAGCGGTCTTTGGAGCAGGTCCAAGAACACGATGAGCATGTCAGCAAGAAGCGGTGCCATGGAGTCATGGGAGCAGGAACGACAGAATCACCGGATCAGGTAAGCATCATCACTTGTGTTTTTCCCCCTTTCCCGCGCACGAGCTTGATAAATTTCCCAGCATGCTGTTCTCGGAACAACTCCTGATCCATTCCAGATCCAAGGTAACTCTAGCACTGACGAATGGTGCTCCGAGTTCGAGGCTGAGGAGAAAGTTGCTAGTCAACTACCCAACAAACCATGTTTAAATCCAGCAGGTATATATATAGATAGATGTATATATACTTCAAACTCGATCGCTAGTCATGCATCAACGACATTTTTCATGATTGACCATGCTGTTCTTACTACCTGTTCTCTTTCTTTCTTCAGATGTAATGGTGGACATAAAATCGGTTTCGCTTCTCTACACTGAAATAAGGTCCAGCTTAGAGCGCACCATGCAAGTATGGGGCTACATCAACAAGCTTCTTCGCCACCCCGAATCAAACCAAAAAATCGTGGTTCCTAAATCAAACGATTCATGGATAAGCTTGGCAATGGGATACGTGCGGCAGGATTTGGACACGATCAAGGAGCTGATATATAGGTGCACCTGTGCTGGATAAGCTTGCTCTGGTCGCCAAGATAGCAAAGAACCTACTAACCTAGAGAGCTGGAAAACGCTGTTGCATGGTCATGCCGACTCAAAGGAGGTATCCAGTTTGATGCGCGAGCTAGAGGATCTGAAGAAAGACCTCTCTGATGGTGCCGCACAAGGGGCGAAGCAAAGCAAAGAAGAACAAATAATGCAGGGCCATCTGACCACGGCGAATAATTCCCTTCGCTCTGTGACGCGTGGCCTTGCTTCTACCAAGGATAATGATGCCAGGCTCGTAGGAGAAGCGGAGGAGAGGAAGAGGCAGTGTCTCTCTAAGTCTAAGGTCAAGGAGCTGGAGAGAGAGCTGCGCCTCGCGCGGTCCGATCTCTCGAAGGAAGAGGAGCGTGAAGAAAACATAGTGAGCTCACGCGTCTGGCACAGCAACATGGTGAGCAGAGTTTCAGAAGCTGTCACAGATCTTGCAAAGCTACTGGCACAGACGAACACTTGCTGGGAGACCATGAGAGGTAGCATCCAAGATGAAGGGATCTCGGCAGAGCTGTGGTTCCAGCTCAAATTCGGGGAGTCATGCCAAATAGAGGGTGCTGATGAGGAGTAATATATACATACTATCATAATCAGTTTGCCGAAAGGAAACCGCCTCCGCCACCTTCACCTTCGTAAGCATTGATTCTGATATGCATGATCGCTGCCCGCCCTTCGCTACCTGGTGCGCTGCCAGGTGGTAGAGTACCAGGATTGGTCGGAGCCCCGCCACACCACGGATGAGGACGAGGGGGGTGGCGACGATGACAGTGGTGACCGCGGCCACCACCACCCCGGCTTCGACACCTCCCGTCGCACTTCGTGGGGTGCCAAGTCTGTGTGCGCCTCGCCAGCGCCGGCGACGACGGCCCTGCCCTCGGCAACCTGTGCGGGGCAACCTTCCGGTCTCGCATGGCGGTGCTCGTGGGGGCGTTCGAGTTCCCGGTCATCGGGTCACATGCTGTCAGCTGTCAGGCGGCGGAGACACGCGTCAAGACTGCTGACCATGCAAAAAGTGGTTAGCAGGAAAGATGCGTCGATGACTTCTCGCCCTGTCAACATCGCGAGGCCGATGCCGATTGGGGAAGGTTGTGGGACCCTATGACGGACGAGGCATATCCTTGCGTCCTTCCCAGATGGGAAAGGAGGGTCGCTCGCCCGGCGTGCTGCTCGGCCTGACGCCGCGTCCCTCGATCCACGCGTTGACAGCTGCCGCGACAGCCATGGCTTTGTCACAGCGGCGCTCCGCACAAATTGGTCGCTCTTTGTGGGTGCCCGTGACAGCCGGGAAGGGGTCCCGCTGTTGCACCCCGCGGGGTCAGTGGTGGAGGTCTGCCCTAGCGAAGACTCACCGCTTGATGCACTTGACGCCCATGTCCACCATGGGCATGAAGCGGAGGGAGGCCCACACAGTGCTGGCCCGCGTGACTTCTACCACCCTGGGGGGGGGGGGTGTGGCGGAGGAATCAGCAGCATTGTGCGGATCGGCTGCTGGGCCGGCTACCGTTCTGTCCACTGACGCGGCCCAGCTCGCTAGCGTGGCCCATGATGACGCCTCCACACCCGTTGTCGGATCGGCTACAGCTGTAGCTCCAGATGACGGCGCCTGTAACCCAACCACCGTCGCGGAGTTCATCGACTCCCTCCGTCTACCGCTGGAGGAGCCCTTGATCTTCACTCCGCCTCGCGCCCGCATGACCAGAGACGAGGATTGGGTGCCGCGCCGCAGCCCGCGCCTCGTGGCCAAGTCGGCCTATCGTGACCCATAGCCTGAGAAACAGGCCCGGCGTGTCTTACTGAACCGATGGAGAAGGAGACCTGACGACGCCGCCACGAACACGCCGGACGACAAGACCGCGTCCAAATTCCATGAGGCCTTTGCGGAGCCTCTGTCGCCTTCTGGGAGGGAGGCAATGCGCCTCCTCTATCCTAGGCACGGTCACCGCAGGGCGAGGGCCGTGCCGGACATCGCAGCTTGAGGCCACGGCCGCTGTCGTCGCAAGCTACCTTTACCCATGAGTGCAAACCACCTTCTGATCTGGAACGCACGGGGCTTGAACAGCCATGCACGTCGCAGTGTAGTCCGTGACATCATTGTGCAACAGTGCGCGTCGAACGTCTTCTAGTTAGCCCTACACGGTCGCCTGTGGACTGCGGAACGTTGGTGGCGCCACGGCCTGCACAATGACGCCGCGTACGTACTCTGCGACCAGGCCGACGAGACGACGGATCACCTACTCGCCGCCTGTGTGTTCATCACGTGCCAGGTGTGGCATGGTCTGCTGGTCAGGGCCGGCCTTCAGCGTCCGAAACCGAGCGCGGACTCCACGCTGCCGGATTGGTGGCAATGGGCACGGCGGCAGGTCCCAGAGCGGTTCCGGCGAGGCGTCGACTCACTGGTTATGTTAGTCGCTTGGATGGTATGGAAGGAACCTAATCGACGCACCTTCGACGCGCCACAAGAACGCCCGCCCAAGTGATTGATCTCATCCGCGAAGAGGCTGATTCCTGGGTGGCCGCCGGGTACCGGAGCTTGGCCGCGCTGCTCGCGGTAGCGGACGTTTGAGACGGCATTGCGGCTCCCTCTCTTCTGTGGCAACATATGTTCACCGTATAGTACGACTATGTAGCGCCACCGTCGAGCCGGTGATCATTGTATGTGTTCTACCGGAAGTTGTCGACGGCAACTCGTCGGAGAACACTTCGGGTCGTGTACTTTATTCCCACTTCCCTTAAATGAAGAACGTGCCACGCACGATTTCAAAAAAAAAGATATGCATGATCGATATGTAGTAGTTATCTGTTCTTTTTGTTAGCTAAGTACCTCATGTCATCCAACACCAGTTTCATTATTGGTGTTTCTATATGCATGCAAGAGTCGATTTAATGTCAAGTGCCATGGCAATGACAAGAGTTCAGAAACTACGAATCAAATGGTAGCATAAATCACCAATCATCTGATTGGGTGGCAGAGTGGTGGTGAATGCCGGTGACGCTCAATGGCTGCTGCGGACAAGGCTAGGCTCACAGCAACACGTTCTATACTAGAGAAGGTCAACAGTATAGTCAAGTGTTTAGCTATAAGCTAAGTTATAAGAGCCAAGCTATACAATAGTTAACCTTCTATTTGTTTATAAAATTTCTTTATTATTTTATATCTTTATTCTTTTTTCTATTTCTCATCACATTAATCTCTATTGAGACTCACTACTGTCTATACTTTCGTGTCTAGCGTGCTTGCATGAGGCCAGTCTCATTAGAGCAGGTACAATAAGCCATATCAGCTTGGCTAATAGCCAAGACAACTCTTCCAAGTGGAAGAGAGAGAAAATAGGAGAGAGAATAAGTTGTCGACGGAGGTGTCGCCCGGCTGCTCACACCTTCCAAGATTCTTTTCTGGTTTGTGGATGAGAGCAGGGCACAACCTCCCAGAATCCTTCTCTGCCAGCGTATGGGAATACATGGAAAGAGGAGAAAAGGTGGTTGTGGTGGGTCCCATGTAATTTAAAAAATATTTTTGAAGTCTGTGAAGAGCCTAGGTTATTGTATGTCTTGTATACAAGAGTAGTCTACATATGACATGGCTTGGCTATTAGCCAAGCTTATTGGCCTTGCTCTTATGAGTTTTATTTATATTTAATAGCTTGCCACATACTCCCTCCATACCCAAAATACCTGACGTTCTAGGGTTGGAGTCCATTTTCTCAAAACCAGACGTCCTGGCCATCGCTGGGTCAAGATGGACGCGAATGCCCCTGGCGACGCCGCCCGTTCGCTTCGACTCTTGTGTGGCCGCATTCATCTCTCGTGCACACGCCTACCGCATTTATCTCTCGCGCACGCGCCCCGATCCCGCGCACAAACCTGTAACCGGGCGCTAAAAATAGAATCCCTCGGCGCCACCGCACAAACGCGAAAAGATAAAAAAAAATTGGCGCCACAACCGGCCGGAAACACGCCGAAACGCGAAAACAAACGCAGACGCTGCGAACTCTGCGGCTCAGCGCGCTCACGAGCTCAAAAACGCGCCATGCAGGGCCAACAAAAAAGCCACAGGAAAAAAAAAACTGCGGCCGCTGGGAGTCGAACTCAGCTCACGTAGCTCACGCCTCAATGCGATGCACTAGCCATCAGAACCAGGTAACTTTCTCTTATATGATGCACCCACGACCATATTTAATAAGGGCAAATATGGAAGAATATCCCCTAGTTAATGACTCCTTGGTAAGCGCAATCATGTCCTAAACGTCAGGTTTTTTGGGTATGGAGGGAGTATATAATTTTGATGACATGACAACGTTTTAATAAAGAAAGAGAAGAATTAAATTTTATAGGGATGAAACTCTCTCGGCACGATTACCAACTCTTTATGAGTCACAAAATTAAATGCCTATAAAACCATAAAATGAAACTTTGCATTAAGAGTAGGTGTTTTATCAAGTTTCATTTCATTCTACATGATATGGTAGCCTTGCAAATAACGAAATAAAATTCTCCACTGAGACTGGCCTGAGAGCCCAGCTCTCTTCTCTCCTTCCTTCTCTCTTCCATATCAACAAAAATATTAATTATCTTGGCTATAAGCCAATTGTTATATTTGCTCTTATCTGAGCTAGAATAGGCTGTGTACGTCTACTTGGCCTCACTCGAGTTTTTGAACATTGCTATCTCAAATCCCGTAGTTCCTAGTCCACAAATGAACCTTTTCTTCTGTTACTTTTTCAAGCTTATTCTGATTACAATGTACTTTCTCTTAATATCCTATTATTTTTTTTGATTCATGTGGTGCTCTATATTAGCTCATCTTTTATGAATTATTTGTGCTTAAATTTCCACTGGAGCGACAACTACTAGAGAACAGATCTTTCGTCGATGTCTAAAATGGACATTAGTCCCGACGAAATTTGTATCCGGGACCAAAAACGACTTTAGTCCAGGTTGGTAACACCAACCGGGACTAAAAGTCCCCCGCCCAACGGCTCTGGCGCCAGACCATGTTAGAAGAGACTTTTAGTCCCGGGTGGTGTTACAAACCGGGACTAAAGGCTAACCTTTAGTCCCGGTTGGTGTTACCACCCGGGACTAAATGTTTTGTCCCGGGCCGTGGCACAAACCGAGACTAAAGGTTGGCCTTTAGTCCCGGCCTGTTATAGGAATCGGGACTAAAAGTGCCTCCCACCTATTTCAACTCTTCTTCCTCCCCAGCCCGAGCCCGAGAGCTCACTTCTCTGCTTCTTCTTTGTTGTGTTCTTGCTTGTTCTTGCTTTCATCTCCGGCCATTGATCCATCTCAAGGATTTTACTTCGTCGGCGACTTCTTTAAAGGTAATTAGCTTCATCCTTTCATGTTTTAGCAAGAGCACTTGTCATTTCATGGTGTATATATATGTGATTTTTATTTTATGATTTCTAGGCCAATTTAAGATCTAATCTCTTGATAGTTTGAATATTTTGATGAAGGAAGCTAAAATTAGTGAATGAAAACTAGTATACACCTTTCATTGCTAGCATGTCTACCACATTTCATGGTTTAGTTAGAGAAATAAAGAATTTAGGGTATTTTATTAACTTCTTTCAATTTGCTTATGAAAATTATAAATTTGTAATACTTCAATTTACAAAATTGTGTGGCCGGGTCAATTAGTTCATTAAAATTAGTATATATACTTTTCATTCTTAGTATGCCTACCACATTTCGTGGTTTATAAATATATAGAATTTTAGTTTTTTTAGTTTTATTTTTTCTAGAAAAAGATGAATTTACAGTAGTTTGCAAAAATGAGTATATATTTAGAGAGTAGATGGCAACTGTTTCCGGGTCCTCGGCCTCTCATCGGGCTCCAAAGCGACATAGGCCAGACCTCCCTCTCATTGGGTGCGGCGAGTGTGGAAAGATTGTGCAGGAGTACCGAGTGAAGAAGGAGTGTCCCAACAAGGGGCGTATCTTCTTCAAGTGTCCGAATCGCAATGTGAGTTATTTTGTCGCATATATTTGATGGGTATGGTTAGTTTGCACCAATTTTTTGTAATTAAAGTTCTATCTTTTTTTGTTCTAATTTCAGTGGGATGGCACTGGATGTGAAGGCTGGTACTAGGAGGAAGAGTATGAGGAACACGTGCAAATATCTCTTGCAAAGGTGGCAGCGGCGGCAGATGAGGCAGTGAGCGAGCCGAAGCCTGTCGATGTTGGACACATCACGAATGATATGTTTGTTTTAGTTGGGATTGGTCGTGAAGTCGTTGTGCTGCTGAAGTGCATTTTAGTGTTACTTTTTTTAGTGCTAGTTAGGACTCTCTACATTCTAATGAGGCTTCCTTAAATTAATCGGTTGAGTAGTGGTGTCATGCGAGTTGTACTTGTGTAGTTAACTAAATAAGTTCAAGATTTATATATATATGGTATGTCTTGTAATGCAGATGAAACGACATTGGATGCACAACGCCGATCGTCGCTCCCAAGAGTTCATTGATGGTGTGCATTATTTCCTTAGTGTGGCCGAGGCAAACAAGCGGGACGGTTTCATGCGTTGTCCATGTGTTGAATGTAAGAATTCAAGGGAATATGCTAGCTCAAGGATTATTCACTCACACTTGTATAGGTCGGGTTTCATGCCAAACTATATTTATTGGACCAAGCACGGAGAAAGCGGTGTTATAATGGAAGAAGACAAAGAAGAAAAACAATTGGACCCTGACGACATTCTTGCTCAATACTGTGACTTCCCTGATACTGCATTGGGGGAAGCTGAAGAAGAGGCAGGTGCAGAACACGCACTCGCTGAAGATGATGATGCTCTTGGTGATGTCATTCGTGATGCACAAATAGATAGCGAAAGTGACAAGGAGAAGGCTAAGTTTGACCGCATGCTAGAGGATCACAAGAAATTAATGTACCCATCCGCCAAAGATGGGCAGAAAAAGTTGGGTACAACACTAGAGTTGCTACAGTGGAAGGCACGGAATGGTATATGTGACAAGGCATTTGGGTAATTACTGAAGATAAATAAAAAGATGCTTCCGAGAGCAAATGAATTACCCGCCACTACATACGAAGCAAAACAGGTCGTTTGCCCTTTGGGATTAGAAATCTAGAAGATACATGCATGTCCTAATGAATGCATCCTGTACCGTGGTAAGGACTACGAGAATTTAGATGCATGCCCCGTATGTAAAGCATCGCGGTATAAGATCAGGCGAGATGACCTTGGCGATGTTGAGGGCGAAGAACGTCCCAGGAAGAAAATCCCTACCAAGATTATGTGGTATGCTCCTATAATACCACGCCTAAAACGTCTGTTCAGAAACAGAGACCATGCAAAGTTGTTGCGATGGCACAAAGAAGACTGTAAGGTAGACAACATGTTGAGACACCCTGCTGATGGGTCCCAGTGGAGAGCAATAGACAGAGAATTCCCGAACTTTGCAAAAGACGCAAGAAACCTAAGGTTCGCTTTAAGTACGGATGGTATGAATCCTTTTGGGGACCAGAGCACTAGTCATAGCACTTGGCCTGTTACTCTATGTATCTACAACCTTCCTCCATGGTTATGCATGAAGCGGAAGTTCATTATGATGCCGGTGCTCATCCCAGGCCCGAGGCAACCTGGCAACGACATCGATGTCTACCTGAGGCCATTAGTTGAGGAACTCCTGCTTCTATGGAGCAAACCAGGTGTGCGTGTGTGGGATGAGTACAAACAGGAACACTTCGACCTGCGAGCATTGTTGTTCATAACAATCAATGATTGACCTGCTCTAAGTAATCTTTCAGGACAGACAAACAAGGGATATAATGCATGCACACACTGTTTTGGTGATCTTGAGGGTGTCTATTTGAAAAAATGTCGAAAGGTCATGTACCTTGGCTATCACCGATTTCTTCCTAGGAATCACCAGGTAAGAAAGAAAGACAAGCATTTTAAAGGTCAGGCAGAACACCGATCCAAGCCTGACAACCGAACTGGGGAGGATGTATTTGAGATGGTCAAGGATGTGAAAGTCGTCTTTGGAAAGGGACAGGGCAGTGAACCTATTTTGAAAGATGCTTCGAGGCACGCACCAATGTGGAAGAAGAAGTCAATATTTTGGGAGCTACCCTATTGGAAAGACCTAGAGGTCCACAACTCAATCGACGTGATGCACCTGACAAAGAATCTTTGTGTCAACCTCCTGGGATTCATGGGTGTGTATGGGAAGCCTAAGGATTCACTACTTGAGGCACGACAGGACTTGCAACACATGAAAGAACGAGACAACCTACATCTAGAGAAGACAGATGATGGACGCCATTATTTAAGACATGCTAGCTACACTCTTAGCAATGAGGAGAAGGAAACCATGTTTGAATGCCTAAGCAGCATTAAGGTCCCATCTGGATTCTCCTCCAATATAAAGGGTATAATAAATGTGCCAGAGAAGAAATTCATAAACTTAAAGTCGTATGACTGCCACGTGATTATGACGCAACTGCTTCCGGTTGCCTTAAGAGGAATTCTACCTCCACATGTACGTTTGGTCTCCGTGAAGCTATGCGCATTCCTCAATGCAATTTCTCAAAAGGCAATCAATCCTTTCGATATAGCTACTCTACACACTACAAGAAACCTTTCATCTTTTGACATTTTCATCCATTTATAATGTCACAAGTTGAGTGTCTATAATGACAACTTGTGACGTTTACGCAGTGGTTTTATGACATCAAAAATAGTTATGACATCAGTTATGCCTGATGTCATAACTATTTTTGATGTCATAAAACCACTGCGTAAACGTCACAAGTTGTTATTATAGACACTCAACTTGTGACATTATAAATGGATGAAAATGTCAAAAGATGAAAGGTTTCTTGTAGTGACAGAATGATGTGGTTCAATGTCTTGTCAGCTTTAATTGAGTTGGTGTTCCCTCCATCCTTCTTTGATATCATGACACACCTTCTAGTTCACATGGTCAAGGAGATTAATATTCTTGGTCCTATGTTCCTACACAACATGTTCCCCTTTGAGAGGTTCATGGGAGTCCTGAAGAAATATGTTCACCAGCGTGCTCGGCCAGAAGAAATCATCCCCAAGGGATACGGGATAGAGGAGGTCATTGAGTTCTGTGTTGATTTCATTCCTGACCTTGACCCGATTGGTGTTCCCAAATCGTGGCACGAGGGGAGACTTGGTGGAAAGGGAACACTAGGGAAGAAAACATATATCGGCACGGGGGATGATTCTTTCAATAAAGCACACTACATAGTTCTTTCTTCTTCCTCTGTGGTGGAGCCGTATATCAAGGTACACAAGGAGTTCCTACGATCCCAGAATCCAGGGAAGAATGAGGCTTGGATTACGCGTTAGCACATGAAAACATTCGGCGGTTGGTTGCAAAAAGAATGTCAGCGTGACCAAAATATTGATGAACAACTGTATTTGTTTGCTAGGCAACCATCGTGGCACTTCCTCACGTACAAAGGGTACGAGATAAATGGAAATACATTTTACACCGTAGCCTAAGATAAAAGGAGCACCAATCAAAACAGTGGTGTCAGCTTAGATGCCACAGACCCTAATAGGAATAAGCATACATATTATGGCCGAATAGAGGAGATATGAGAACTAGACTATGCCACAGACCCTAATTTTATAGTCCCTTTGTTCCGGTACCAGTGGGTGAAGGGGACTAGAGGCGGGGTAAAAGTTGACAAGGAGTATATAATGAAAACAGTGGACCTCAACAATACTAGGTACAAAGACGATCCATTCGTCCTTGCTGCTGAGGTGAATCAGGTGTTCTACGTGAAAGACATGTCTACAAAACCCAAGAGAGGGAAAAACGATGACAAATCAACCAATGAGCCAAAGTGCCACATAGTTCTTACAGGAAAAAGAAACATCGTGGGAATTGAGGACAAGTCAGACATGTCAGAAGATTATGAAAAGGATGAACGAATCCCACCCTTCAGTGTGACCACAGACCCAAGCATCCTGCTCAATGCTGAGGACACTCCATGGTTACGGCATGATCATAACCAAGGGGCATACGTCGAGAAGAAGTTCACCACTGTGCCCGCTTGATATAACTAGTGATGTATTAGACATTTTATGTAATATAATTGTAACTTCAGATGTTTCTATCATGTTCTTGTTTTTATCGTACCTCTGTGAAGCATGTCTAGTCCTCAAATGCAAAAATGACCTATATAACAAATGTAGATCTTGATGAGTTGATCAAACTTGATATTCATGACTTTTCTAGTTGAGACCATCTAGGGTTTCGAAAACTGGTTTGGAGCTATCAAAATTTAAAAATCCAAAATTTGAATCATTCAAACTTTCTCGAATGAAAAGTTGACCAAAACAACAAATGGAGATCTTGATGAGTTTAACAAACTTGTATTCATGAATTTTCTATTTGAAACCATTTAGAGTTTCAAAAACTAGTGTGAAGGTGTCATTTTTTGAAAATTCAAAATTTGACTTGGTCAAACTTTGTCAAATGAGACACTAAATGACCTCAGATGAAAAACTTTTGAATACAAAGGTGCTAGAGCTCATCAAGATGTACAATTATCTACATAATATTTGTTGTTTTCATATTTTGTAAGTTCAAATTAAATTTCTATTTGATGGTGGATTTCTTTGTCGCGTATTTGGACAAATGACCGATGGATCACCAAAAGATTTACGTTAAAATGATGTGAAAACAAATTTCCTGTTGAAAACCAATAGTTTTAGTGAAATTAATTGAACACTATATTTTTGCATTAATGAAATATTGATTATTAGTTACATTACGTTCAATATTTACAAAGAAAAAACAAAATAATTTAGGTTACATATTTTCCATGTGTACGATAAAGCAAAAAGAAAAGCCATATTTTTTCAGAAAAACATTATCACAAATATTCAATTTACTGTGAATTTAACAAGACTCAGCATTTTTATAAAAGGAAAACAAAAAAAAGATTCAACAAAAAAAAGATGAGGCAAACACGCGGGAAGTGAAACTGTAGCCCACCATTTAGTCCCGGTCTGTGGCTAGCACCGGGACTAAAGGTGGGATGCATTTTCGTGGCCCGCCAAAAACATGATGTGATCGGGCCACCTTTAGTCCCGGGTGGCTCTACGGCCCGGGACTAAAGGACCTTTAGTCCCGGTGCTCAATACCAACCGGGACTAAAGGTCTAACCTTTAGTCCCGGTTGGTATTGAGCACCAGGACCACCCGGGACTAAAGGTGCCACCGGCATATAACTGCTGTCCTTTTCCCTTCTTCCTCCTCTGATCTCTCTCACTCCATGCCCTCGAGCACGCCGTGGCCGCCATCTCCACGCCACCCCGATCGACGCCGTCGGTGACCCCGCGCGCGCCGTCACCCCGCCGGCTCGCGGTCGGCTCCCCGTGCCCCGACGCCACCGGCCTCCTCCACCATCGAGCCCGCATTTGCCGGCGGCCCGGCCACCATCTCCGCCGTGCTCTAGGAAGCCGCCGTGCATCTCCGCTGCTGCTGCTCTCCCACGCTGCAACGACCCCTTGCTCTGAGCATCGTAGAAGGGTAAGGATATACCCAGTATTGATTAGGACCAATTTTGGCCAGAGCGTCACCATGCCGACGAGCTCCCATCGGTCGATGGCCATGTGCGTCATGGTCAGCGCGGGCATGACGCCGGACCCGCTGTCAGTGAGAGAGGGTAGAGAGGAGTCAGGTGAGGAAAGGGTTTAACCCTTTTTCATTTTTCTGAAAATGCTAAATAATGCTGAATCTTGATTAATTCACAACTAAATAATTAAGGCTGATAAAATTATGAAAAGTTTTGTGTAAGCTTGTTATCTTATTCTTAATCATGGAAAAATATGAGTTTGCCAAAATCAGTACTTTTGCTAGGTCTAAAAATTACATCTTTGAATTAATAAATGGACCTTCCATGATTTTTATAGGTTAAAATAATTATCCTAAAATAAGTAGTTCTAACGTCCTACACGTATATTTGCAGAAATGGCCGACCCGAGAGATGACAACATGGACGATGCCATGATGGACATAATCAATGATGGCAATGAAGTACAACATGACGGAGACGATGAGAACCCTGACGGCATCGATGACGGTAGTCAGTACCTTAACCCTGACTTGTCTAAAGAGGAAGAAAATATCGTGCAAGACAATGATGGCGAGGTATATATACAATCTCTTATGTATATATACATGGAATTCAAAATGATTTTCTTTTTTTTTGTATAAGTAGATTTATTTAAATATTTGTGTTTGTACATATGTAGCTCTCTGGCTCGACGACAACCACGGGGAAGAGCAGAATTGTACGAGGCCCGAAGAAGCCGTTGGAGGGTCGGTTCCTTATCTCGGATTTCGAGGAAGAATACAGGCAAGCCACTTGGACCACATGCAAGGAAGTTTGTGGCCCACTTAGGGTACCTTGTAAGGGACAGGATCCTGATCAATGCCCGTGAATGGAAGGAAAAGAAAGGGGCTCCTCATATTAGTTTTGTCTCCGATCGTGACAAGGACCTAGTCTGGCGTGATGTGTTGCTGCATTTCGGGCTCGACACAAATGATGAAGAGTTGAAGAAGAGAGTTCGGGACTGGTCTATGAAGAAGATGGCCACACAATTCCAGTGCTGGAAGAAGAATCCATATAACAAGTTTATCAAGAAGAACCTCACTCCAGATTTCAGCACTCAGGCCTACGTCAAGTTGCGGCCATTTTGGGGTGAGTTTGTACAGTTCAAGACATCGGAAGAGAGTGAGGAACGGGTGAGAAGGAACTAAGAGAATGCTCGACACAAGAAATATCACCATCACTTGGGATCAGGTGGCTACCCTAGTGCCATTCCTAAGTGGGAAAGATTGGAACAGGAGATAGTCAACAAGGGGATGGAACCAGAATCAATCGACTGGCCTGAGCGCGCCAAGTATTGGTTTTTCGGTCATGGGGGCACCCTGGACCCAGAGACTGGAAAGGTAGTGTTTGGGCAAAAACTCCAAAGAGCAGCAGAAAGATTTGCTTATGCTTTATCCACCACCCAAAGTGGACAATGGCAGCCAAAGAGAGATAAGGATGAGCTGACATTCGCCTTGGAGAATCCTGAACACAGTGGGCAAACGAGAGGCTATGGGGAGTTGTCGTGGGAGCATGCCTTCCCTCTAGACAGAGACACCTATAGAAGCCGACAGAGAAAGAAGGAAGAGGAGGCAGAGCGGCTGCGCAGTCTGGAGGAGCAAGTTCTTCAGCAACGTGAAGAGGTTCGTCAGGCAAAAGAGCGAGAAAAAGCACTTGAAGCCAGAATGAATGAGGAAATCAAAAGGCAAGTGCAGATAGCAGTAAGTTCCCTCCAAAGGTCATTATCAGAGCCGGCCGCAGTCAACATCAGCCCCCCTGGTCAGTTGAAAAGCAGTTGCGCTTCCACGGAGGTGCCAGTACCTCAAGATGACGCAGGGCTGCGCTTCCCGGTGGATGACATCACCGCTCCTTTCACGATATGTGAGCTGCATATTCAGGAGGGGAATGCCACAGTCATGGCGGCTACCGGTGTTGTATCTCCTATCGACCCTACGAAGACACCAAGAATCCACACGACAGTAATACCACTTGGATATGCTAGCGTCTCGGTGGATAGAGTTGTCAAAGGCTATAGCAATGTGCCTCTTGACATTGAAGGTGGTGATGGAGAGAAGACCTTAGGAGAAGCGGAGAAGGCATTCATATGTTGGCGCAAGCGCTACATCATTATTCCTAGGGCGTCAACTCCTCCCCCTCAACAACAACCGAACCCTAGGTGCGGATGAAAGTGAACGAATTTTTTTTCACTAATTATGTATTGGATTAAATTACGGTTTACTCATATATACCTCGTTAATTGTTTTCATAGCAGGACCTCCCCCAACCTAAGTCCAATTATCAATTCACTACTTGGTCATAGTGCTGCGGACGATGACAATGCAGTGGAAGACACGGCTGCATCCCCACCGGCTCAATCTCCTCCACAACCGGCTCCAGCACCGCCACCACAGCCTCCAACACCGCCACCGACCAAATCTCCTCCACAATTGGCTCTAGTGCCGCCACCGCAGCCTTCAGCACCAACACCGGCAGCCTCATCGGCAACGGCCAAGTCTCCTCCACAATTGGCTCCAGTGCCGCCACCGCAGCCTCCAGCGCTGACACCGGCCGCCTCATCATCACTAGCTGGCCCACCGGGAAAGAAGAGGACCGCCCCACAAATAAAGGGGTCGGCCCCACCTCCGCCGAAGAAGAAAGGCTCTGCGAGGACACCAGCTATCCCGCAGATGACGAAGCTTTCATATGAGAAGACTGCGGAGGAACTGGATGCTTTTGTGAAAATGGATGTGGACAAATTCTTCTCTCATTGCCGGGCTACAAGTCGAGCGAAGCGAAACTCGGAGAAGCCATACTTATGCATCCCTCCAGAGAAGCTAAGGCGAACGGTAGACGCTCAACAGACAAAGCAACGTGCTGATCGTAAGAAGCGTTCGCCACTATCAGACTATGACCGTACGATCTCTAAATCAATTCAGGCGGAGAAGAAGAAAGAGAAGATGGCACGGAAGGGTATTGCACAGCTCGGGGAACAAGCACAACAATCAGTGCCACCACTGCTAGTTGGGAATCAATATGGTTCAAACATGAGCATGCTAGATCAAATACCCGACGATGTGCAAATGGATCAGTTCGAAACATTCATTCATGAGGGCGGTCTATCCTGGGATGAAGTGCTCGGCATCGGAAATGTGTCATCTTTAGAGGAAGTTGATGAGTGGAAGAAGGAATATAAATATGGCAAGAATCTATACAACCCTGCAAAGCTATATGAACTTGGTACGTAAATATACAAGTTACACGAGTGGTACAGGGGCGCGTGTGCTGGAGGAGAACATGACTGGATTGGCGTCAAAGTAAGAGACCATCACTACTTCCGTGGCAATGATGTCATGTGGATCCAGTTTAATGAGTTACACCAGCTATGCCACATGGATAGTCTAGACAAATCTCTCTTGAGCTGCTACTGTCTGTAAGTGATTCTTTCTTTTAATAATCTCACTCTAGCATATGTATATGTATAAGTAATAATTATGCTCACACTAGCTAGCGTGTCTATACATATGTAGAATCATGATGCGAGACCTCAGAGACACAAACGACAAGCGGATTAGTTTTATTGATCCGTATGTCGTATACAAGGACACAATGACCCCTGATCCTAACAATCAGAGGCCGGCTAAAATGGAAAGGAACCTCCGGCGGTTCTTGTATAACTAAAGGGACAGAGGATCAATACTCTTTCCCTATAACATGGGGTAAAGTGTTCTTATCGTGTGCACATTTTATTTTACTTAGTCAATCTAGCATAAAGATATATATATTGACTGATCTATAAACAAATGCAGGGGTCACTAGATACTAATTGTCATTGAACTTGATAGTCAACATCTATATGTCTGGGACTCATTGAGAAAACCGCGGACAGATTACCAAGATATGATAGACATGATCCAGAGGTAAATACTTCAATTCGATCTTTTAAATATTGATGCCTGCTCTTTTACTCTGCAATAGCTAATTAATGATCCAATTATTGGGCAGGGCTTGGGCTTGGTTGGTCGTAAAATATCGTCCGAATCTGAAAGTGCCACTTCCTGATCCTATTTTACTGAGGGTAAGTTGTACTAAGCTCCCCACATCTTTAACTTATCATGATTCAGCTCATACGTAGCATGAGACGACTAATCTTTTTATATCTTACAGTGGGTGGCCGTGTAGCCAAAAGGTACCAATTTATGTGGATACTATGTTTGCGAATACATGAGGGTGTACCTCAAAAGAACTCGTAAAGAGACGGAGAAAGTAAGTAACATGCATGTATATATAATAAATCCATATCTTGTTTATTTGTTGCTACTAAATAAATCTTATATATATTAATACCTTTTTCCTTTAATTAATGCAAATTGAAGGAGAATTATGTGAAGAATCAGGTGTTGGAGATGGTCCTGCTCAAAGGAATCCAAGAGACAATCGCCGGATTCATCAACGACCACGTCCTCCCGAAAGGCGCCGAGTTCTACTACAACCCTGCGTCGCCATTGAAACCAAACCAAGATGAAAGCTTGTATGACATTAGTTAAGTGGCGGAAAACATGCAGTATGACCTTTAAGTGGCGGACGAACACTTAACTGTACAATGTTGTAAATTTTATGTGCATGTACATATATTATACATAAGTATAGCTCTATAATATATATAGTTTCGTAGTATATTTATGTGTAATAACGCTCGAAACTAAATTATAGGTCTAGCGTATACGTATATTAACAGCGAAGAATACATTTGAAAACCTATTGTAATTGAAAAACCAAAATCAATAATGATTTGAATTGAAAACAAAAAATACCAACCGGGACTAAAAGGCCTGCGCCGTGGCCCAGACTGGCGAGCCTTTTAGTCCCAGTTGGTAATACCAACCGGGACTAAAGGTGGCCCTTTAGTCCCGGGCCGCGGAGCCAGGAATAAAGGTGGGACATTTAGTCTCGAACCCTTAGTCCCGGCTCCGGAGCCAGGACGAAAGGCTGTTTAGGCCTGGGACGAAAGGCCAACTCTGTAGTAGTGGACAAGAACCTATTAATTGCAACAAAACAGCAAAAACTTTATTGCAACAATGGAGAAACAAGAACACTTGGAGCAATCAGAAGCATTGCACTACAACGTTCAAATCTTCAAACAACACTACCGCAATAGTTGTGACATAGTTTCCCCCAACATACTCCCTGTGTTTCTTCAAGATGCTAATTTTATTTCTTTTCATTCAAAAATGATATTGGCATGGTCAGCACTCAGTGATATGCAACACAACCATTACTCTCATTTTGAAAAATTTTAAGGTAGAAAAAACATCATAAACTAGATATATTATTTTCCCAATGCACATGAGATTCGCACGTCATCGTATTAAGAAAGAGGAAAAGGTCCAAAACAAAACACACCCACCAAAAAAGTCCCGAGGCTCCGGGGATTATCTGAACGTGCTCAGTGGGTCAACCATGCTGATGTTTATGTCAGTCGTGATCGTGGGAAAGATGTGGCGCTTCTCTCTCTAGTTTTGCAGCTTGGATTGGATTTCATGCTCTCACATCTCAGCGCTTGAACTTTGCCTCTGTTCACCGCAATTTCGCTGAAAACATAATGTACACAATATATTCCCATGAACCTGCTATACTCAAGCTGAATCGTCCAGGAAGGTTGCTGCAACAAGGCACACACACACAGTGAACGAAAGAGAGAAGCAGAGAAATCTTTATTGATTTTAATACAAAAAGACATTGCTGTTTTTTTTTTGGAAACTTTAGAGGCTCTACAAAATGGTATTGTTCCCGGTCATGCATCCAGTGTGACATGACTGCGAGACTTCAAAGACTAACACCAAAAGCTACTATACAATACTGAACTCCATGCCAATTTGAACCCTCCCTACAAGAAAAGGAACATCCATCCAATATAGATGTTTTATTTGATGGTGAACTGAACAGCTAAAATCTATCCCCCCTAATCTGGTGAACAAAACAGAACAGCCGTGGCATTACACACCTATTTTCTACCATCTCAAATATGTAGATTTTATTTCGATGCAAGCAGGTTGATGTTTCCTTGAAGTTTCCATTTTAAACATGCAGATTTTGTTTTGACCTGTCAAACATGTATACGGTTGATGGCACGTTAGAGCAACTATAATAAGGGGCTGTTAGTGAGCGAAATGCTGTCGTGGAGGAGAGAGAAAAGGAGAGAGAAGAGAAGCGGGCTGTAAGCTTACAGCCAGCTTATGCACAAGAACCAAGTTATGTGAGACAAACAAGTGGGCTGTATGCCGACTAACTATTATATGAGTGGGAAATGGTTTTTTAATGATTATCCATGCGATACATGTACCACCGAGAAAACAATTTTTCAATCATTATCCATTCGATAGATGGATACGTGCATTCAAACTGATTTTCATCCCGTCATATATTTGCATTGCTCCGTTTCCAACTAACTATAAACCTTCGCCCTCTCGTCTAATTCACCGTCGGTCGCTCATGCTCATACGACTGTACAGGCTGAACAAGCACTTGGCACGGCACGGCGGCAGTGCGGTCCGGAGACAGGGCACTGCCTCTGACCTACGGGGCTGCATTGTGCATAATCAGGGTGTCCGCCGTCTCGGCTGCACGCCTGCGCTGCACGGCAGAGATGCAGGTTCATTCTTGAACGCTTCTCCTTCCAAGTTCATGGCTGCCGGTCGGCTACCTCATCATCTGAATGAATGTTTTGGTGCTTTAGAATGTTTGTACGTTAAATATTGGCTTGGTTATTGTCGGTTCGGTTAGATAGATCACAAATTCATCACAACCTGCTGACTGCTATGCTGCCAGTCTGCTACCTCATCGAACAGCCGGCCAAGGGCTGAGCGACTCACGCCATCCTGATGGTGAGTGGTGATGTTTTAGAAACCCTAACCTTGACAACTCTATCACACACAACAGTATAGTAACGATTCGGTACAACTGAGATGAACTGGAGCAGGGAAGGAGGCAGCAGAGAGTACAGATCAGAGGAGCAAGAAGTAGGAGAAAGATCTAGAAGGCTCTAGAAGGAACTGGAGATAGGAACCTGGGTACAAGAGAGAGAGGTACTTGCATCCTGTTCGCTTGATTTTATCAGTCAGAATGAGCGAGCCATTCCGCAGTGTTTTTCTCTTATAATAAATCAGCATCAGCTAGAATCAGCTAGCTAGCGAACATGGCATTAGAGAGGAACATGAACAGTAGACTGGAGAGGAAAGTTCTCTGATTAATTGTTCGATGCCATCTTGACTGCCACGGCTACTCCTTTTCTATTGCTCCGTGTCTTCCTTGGCCTTGCCTGTGAGAGCACATGATGCCCATGTCATGAACCTCAATCGGATTCACTCACAAATCAAAATCATAACAACAATCAAACAGTCTGTGGTAGTTTCTAGAAGGTACTGGATACAATTGTGAAGTAATCGGGAGGAAGTAGGATTAAGAGAAGAATATACAACTCTACACGAAGCTAGCCTCGAGCAATCGCTCACCTCGACACGAGCTCGTGCTCGCCGGCACCTCAATTCGAGCTCGTGCTCGCCGCCGCCGGTTCGTGGTTCTGGTTGTTCGACACCCATCTCGTAGGTGCTGCTGCCACCTCATGTACCCTGACACCCTGTTGCATTGGATGCCTACCTGGGCCAGCGCAGCCCCAGCCCAACTCACTACTGGAGACGTCTTCTTTGCCGAGTGCCTAGGGTGCTCGGCAAAGACTCAGTAGCACTCGACAAAGGCTTTGTTGAGCGCAGCTCTCGGCAAAGAATTCTCGGCAAAAGTCCTCACGACAAAGAAATCTTTAACAGAGCCCTATCCCGGGCGCTCGGCAAAGGCTTTGCTGAGAGCTCGGCCCCACACTCGGCAAAAAAAGTAGCCGTTAACGGCCAGCTGCAGTTGATGGCCTCTTTGCCGAGAGCATGTCTGATGGGCTCTCAGCAAAGATTTTTAATTTTTTTTTTGGAAAATCTTTGCCAAGAGCCTGTCAGGTGGGCTCTCGGCAAAGTTTTTTTGTTTTTTTAGAAAATATTTGCCGAGAACCTGCCCGGAAGGCTCTCAGCAAAGAAGTTTTTCCCTTTTTTAAAAAAATTCTTTGCCGAGAGCCTGCTAGGTTAGCACTCGGCAAAACGATGCCTTTTGCCGAGTGCTATGGCCATTACTCTCGGCAAATCTGGGAACATGGCTGTTCTGTTGGTCAATTTCCTAGCTTTACCGAGAGCTATGGCCATAGCGCTTGGCAAAGGGTCCCTTTGCCGAGAGCCACTTTCGGCAAAGTGACCCTAGGATTGTTTTTTTTTCTTTTATTTTTTTCATTCCACCGTGACAAACATATAAATCATCACATATAGCATCACACGAACCAAATATATCGCATCAGACACCACATATATATCAAATCCAACACAATAGCATACATATATCACAATGTATCATCCAAACGATATGAAACCATCACAATAGTCGTTGAAATATGATTAGTTCACAATCTAAAGTTCCAATGATACTAGAGGCGACACTCTAAACCACCCTCACTGCCCACCTGGCCCTGGCCACCCCGGAGACGGTGAAGGAGAGCTGCCTTGACCCCCGGGCGTGTTCCATCCAGGCGCATGTGGGTTGTTCAATCCCGCCGACGGAGGCTGCAAAAGGTAAACGTTTGTGTCAGACAAGCAAATGCAGAAAAGAAAGGCTGAGGTTTCATACTCATAGGAGTAGCTATAGCGGGATGAGGCGGCGGTGGTGGAGCCATGAGCATCGCGGGCAACTCAAAGCCCTGGTTCGCCCCCATCCTAGACACGAACGCGATGAGGTCCGCCATCCTCTTCTTTGAGGCCACCCGCTCGGCCTCCATCTGTGCCTGCATCCGGGCCTCCATCTGCAGGCGCTCGTGCTTTTCTGCTTCTTATAAAAGTTCCTGACCCTGCTAAATAGCTTTCTGGCCTGCTAAATAGCAATGATGAACGCTTGTGATAGGTATCTACAATACTTACCTGAATTGATTTCGATCTAGGTTTCAGCTTAACGACAATCATCTAGTTCCTCAATGTCCATTTATCTTGCAGGAGTAAATGAGGATTGATGCTGCCAAGTTAAGTTTCATAGAGCCGTTGTCATTGATTAGCGCTGCCAAATTAGGTTTCATAGGCATATCATCATCATATACATGGATGCACTAAGAGTTCTTAGCGTTTTGTCTCCGTTTGTCCCATGTAATGCTCAGGCTTGCAGAGTTGCAGGCATTATCTGCGCCAAACAATGTGATGCGGTAAATGAACACTGATGTGGCATTACATGTTCAACAGAGATTCAACCAATAGCCGCCACAGAAATATCATGTTTTTTTTACTCAGCTACTCTTATGGTGATTCTGATACCTGCAGCCTCTGTATGATTGTTTTCTATGAGCTTATTGCCATCTTCAGTTTTTGTGATTATTTTTATTATTTTTAGCCTATGTCGGTAGAGGCAGCAGCTCGGTAACATTGGAAGCCATTTGGTTCACCTGACAGCTTGAATTACCTTGATGGGCGAGGACGATGACGGCGACGACGGCCGGGCGGAACGGCAGGAGCGCGGGGCAGATACGACGGTGAGGACGGATGTGGGGGCGCGACAGGCGGCCGCGGGGCAGGCAGGGCGCTGTCCTTCTCCTTCTCCTCCTCCTCCTCCTCCTCCTCCTCCTCCCCCCTTCTCCGGCGAGGCCGAGTGGCGCTAGTGGGGGCTGTCCGTGGGGGGGGGGGAGCCAGCGGGGGCGTCGCGGGGGGCTGTCCGGGCTCCTCCTCCTCCTCCTTCCCTTCTCCGACGAGGCTGAGTGGCGCTGGTAAGGGCTTTCGCGGGGGGAGCCGGCGGGGGCGTTGCGGGGGGCTGTCCCGGGGTGCGCGGGGGGTGCGGGCGCGCGCGGCGGTAGGGGTCAGCATTGGGGGGAGGAGCTCCTTGAGGGGGGGGGGTGGATCTCCGGGGGGGAGGTGGAGCGCGGCGGTGGGGGAGCTGGCCGAAGGGCGCGCAGGGGGGGAGGAAGCGGCGGATCTCTGGGGGTGGTGTTTTAACATTAGGATGGGCCATCCAAGTCACTCGGCAAAGATTTTTTTTGCCAAAATCATTTGCGGAGAGCCTCCTAAAGCCCTCGGCAAAATCGTTTGTGGAGAGCCAGGGCTGGGGCTCTCGGCAAAGAAATTCAAAAAAAAGAAAAAAATCTTTGCCGAGAGCCTAACAGCTGGCTCTCGGCAAAGAATGACGGCGTGGTTGAGCCATATCCGGATCGTCAATTTTGCCGAGAGCCATGTTTTGCCGAGGATCGGGCTCTCAGCATATTTGTTCTTTGCCGAGAGCTGCTCTTTGCCGAGAGCAGGGCTCTCAGCAACGAATTCTTCGCTGACGGTTGGTTTTGCTGAGGGCTGACTCTCGGCAAAGAAGATTGTTGCAGAGCGCCCGATATTTGCCCCTCGGCAAAGCTCCCGGCCCTCGGCAAAGATGCTGTCTCCCCGTAGTGACTCTTCTCTTGTCCGTCGCACATCACAAGCCCAATTCAACACTTCTCCTGTCCACTGCACGGCCCAACTGGAAGCTATACTGGAAGTTCTTGACAGCCCAGTCCATAGAGCCCATGGTCATATCCTGACATGATGCCAGGCGTAAAGCCAAGGCTGCTATCATCCGTGTCTTTCAGGTGTTCGACAAAACGCGTCACTGGACAGTCTATTAGTTGCATGATCTGTTTTGATTTCAGAGACTTCATACTTTATATATGCAGCCTTTTCCTATATAGTTAGTTGCTAATTTGATCACTTGGTGCATTTATTTTCTGATCGATTACCTCTGAAGACACATCAACCTAACCATTTATTTTATTTTCATTGAAGACGGGAAGAACACCAGAAAAAACGTCAATGGCTCAAGTGGGTCAAGCTCCAAAACAACATTTACAAAAGCATTGCAGGCTAGTTGTTCGCCTTAAGAATGGGCTCCACCTTCCACAAAACACGGCAACCAACAGTAACCATTCACGAACAAGGAGTGCTAGTAATAAAGCAAGGAAATAAAAAAGGTAACGTATACTCAAGGTGTTCCCCTGGAATCAATTTGGGTTAGGAACATATGGCTGATATGTGCCCATATGTGTCGAGCTGTGATGAGTGATTGTCATGAGATGATTAGGCTTCGGTTAAGTTTGAGACAATCCCAAGCGTGAGAGTGATGGGTCGATAGGGATTGCACGTACTGCTGTAGTGAGAGCTTCTCTCATGAAGCCATTTCGAAGAACCCAGAGAGCCACAACTGAAGGCCCTCAAGAAATTTGACAAGCAGGGGCTAATAAGTACTTTTTCTATTTTCGCACCACTTTATCTGTGTCTATAAATGGCCTATATTTTTTTGCATCCAACCGTAAAGCTTATAGTAAAAGTAACGTTATCTTCTATATTTTTTGCAACCAACCTTAAAGCTTCTTCTAGTAAAAGTAACGTTATCTTAATTTTGTTAATAAAGGGGGCCGGCATGAGGTCCATTTGGTACAGAATCTGTCTATAGATGGTCCATATTTTTTTGGCAACCAGCGTAAAACTTGTAGCAAAATTAAAGTAATGTTATTTGAATTTTGTATTGTGTTAAAGGGGCCGGCATGAGGTCTTTCTGGTAAAGGAAAGTGTCTCCGCTCTGCTCCATTATTTAATTTACATTGAAAACATTTGTAATGAAAATAAAATAACAAGCCATTCGTTGTTTGAAATATTAGCTGATACTCCCTCCGTCCTAATATATAAGGCGTAACCACTTTTTATTCATGCTCTCTCTAGACATATGTACATCGATGAAGTAATACAAGTATTGTGAAAGAGAGAGGGAGTAACTTATCATTAAACCATCATTTCTCTAGACAACAAAAACCCACTTCAACGAACCCAAAATATTAAATAATATTAGTCACTACTACAAAAAAATCTTTTCCGAGGCTTTTTGAAATAGGCCTCTGAGGCGGGCAAAATTTTCAACCGCCCCGTTTAATGCTAGGCATTAATCGAGGCAGTCATTTTGTATTAACCAAGGCGGTTATAAAAACCGTCTTGCAAAATCAATTAACTGAGACGGGCAACTTAAAATAATATTAACCGAGGCGGTTTTTGTAATGCAAACGCCTCGGTTAATACATTAACCGAGGCGGGCATACTATAAGGCCCGCCTCGAATAATATTGGCCCATCTCGGAGGCCAAACAACCCACCTCGGCCCGATAGTGTGCTCAGTGTATATATACGGCCACTTAGGGTTTCATTCCATTTAGCCTCCTCATCTCAGCCACTCCCTCACCGCAGCCCCTCCCCCTCACCCGACACACGCACCTCCTCCCTCTCCTTCTCCTCCCATGTCGGCGCCCTCCTCACCCTCACCCAATGCTCCTCTCCCTCACTCCTCTCTCTCACTGGCCCCTCCTCCCTCTCCTTCTCCCACGCCGGCGCCGGCCCCTCCTCCCTCTCCTCCTCCCACGCCGAGTGCCCCTCTCCCTCTCCCACCACGGCAGCGCCCCTCCTCCCTCCCACCACGCCGGCGCACCACCTGCCTCTCCTCTCTCCATCTTATTTCTCTCAAGCGGATCCGACGGCCCACCCCCTCGGCTCTCTCCTCCCCTCGCGGATCCGGCGGGCGCGGGCCATGGAGGTCGGATCCGGGGGGCGTGGTGGTCGGATCCAGCCTCCCCACGGCGGCGCTCCTCCTCCACCTCATGGACAACACCGGCAGCGGCCCTCCCTCTCCTCCCTCTCCCTCCCCACACAGATTCGGCCGACGGGGGAGCCACCTCCCTCCTCCCCCAACCAGATCTGGTGGAGACCTGTGAGTGGCGGGGCGGGGCCTGCTCCCCAGCGGCGGCGACGGCGGCGGCCGCGCACAGGGGCAGCAGAGCCAGGCCCAGATGCAGGGTCAGTTAGGGCTAGATACGGGCTTTTTCTTTTTTTTTGTTTTTTTATTTGATTAACCGAGGCAGGCATGGAAACCGCCTCGCTTAATGCCTGATTTACTGCGACCTTTGATCGGAGGCGTTTTGTTTGCCTGCCTCCTAAGATTATTGTAGTAGTGAGTTTTTTTTATCAAAACAGGAGGGGTGGGTCCCCTGCTGTGCTTTATTATAAAAGAGGGCAATCCAATACAAAGTCTCAAGAAACAAAAAAGGAAACAAAGAAAATAAGTAAAATTACACATAAGGTTGCAGCTATTAGTGATGATAGTACAAATGGCATAGGTATATAGGAAGACCTACCACCACTACTACTCCAACGAGTAGCAGAGAATACAGTAGCGGCAGCATTCATAGGAATGGGTTTCATATTTGCCATGTTCGGTGTGAGTAAAATGGCTTCCATAGTTGCTTTGACTGCTGCGAAAACAATAGTGATCATGGTAAAACAAGCGGCTGGGAAGTATGTTTCAAAAACCAATCCAAATTTGGGAAAGACGACGCACACTTATTTGGGACACCCGATACATATCCTTTGAAGTTGGGGAAAGACGCGTTTTCTGAAGTGCCTAGGCGTTATCTAAAGAAAGAAGCGCCTACGAAGTACTGCCCGTCCATGGACGAGCAATAGGGTGGTTTGTACTATGAGTAGTGGTGTAAACAACGCGGCAAGAGGGAGCACACAGAAGACAAGGGCAATGTGTCGATCAACTGGGGTGAAGGCCAGGATGGCTGCGAAGAAGAAAATAGCAAGCAAACCCCCGCACGCAATCGGGAAGCAGAGCTCCGCAATGGAGAGGCATAGAAAGCGAACTTGACGGTCCGTGATGGAAAACCCCGCGAATGTGAAGCAGAATACTGCCAGTAAGGAGGAAGCAAATGTGATGGCATCAAAGACGACTAGAGCTTTGAAAGCACGCACCCTGCCCTCAGCAGCACTGACAACAGGAACGGGAGCAGCAGTAGCTTTGAAAGCACACACCCTGCCCTCAGCAGCACTGTTCGCTTGGCTGATTTGGCTGGCTGAAAGTACTGCTGGCTGATTTTTTATGAGAGAAAAACACTGCTGGCTGGCTGGCTGATTTGGCTGATAATCTCAAGCGAACAGGCTGAGATCTGTGGGGGTTAAATGCTGCTTCGCTATGTCGAAGAAGGTTGTCACCGACATATTCAGTATAAAAATCGCGCAGACAGCCATAAGTCCGGCGAACTTGCTGATAGACTCTGATAACTTGTCCTTGTCGAGTTTTCCTGCTATCTCATTGTTCAAAACATCCCTTCGACAGGTACCGTAAAGAGCTCCAGACTTTTTCAAGTGCCAGTATATCAGTACTCGGGAACTCTGTGCAATACATACAATATATAGAGCTAGTGGATTAGTTCATCCATCTGGCAGGTACGAGTATACGACGAACAGTTCATAAGTTGAAAAAAGGAAGCCAAAGTAGTTACCAAAATGAGTCGTAGTCCTGGTCCCATGCTCAACTTGGCGGCATCTAGTGGTGTCCACCCTTTCCTGTTTGTGGAACTTAGGTGCACTCTCCGGTTGACCATTAAATCGCAAAAAATCCACTGATTCCCGCCCTCTACGGCTAGGTGGAGAGCTGTGTTTCCATCATGATCGGTCAAGTTGAGGAGTCCTACTAAGCTTTGCCGGCTGCAAACGTACTGCACCACGTTCCGCCTTTTCTTCTCGACGGCAACGTGAAGGAAGCTCTGGCCGCTTGCGTTGCGTGACTCAATGCTCTCGGGGCACTTGTGGATTAGTTGCTTGATGACACCAAGGCTTCCATTTGCTGCTGCGACGTGTATGGGCAACCAACCTTTGGAGTCCTTCATGAGGGCAGCACGAGTGGGTTTCCCCGCAGTTCCAGAGCCAGATCCCACTGTTGACAGAAAAACAGTATTGCCAGAATTATTACTAAGGTGGCCTGGTATACCCGACATGAAAGAAAAATAGTATACTGATATCTATAGGATGGACACAGCTAACGCACCGTCGGCCGTAAATTACGTCAGCCGCATGGCCGCTCCGGCATTGGCCTTCTTCTTCTCACGCACACTACTACAAAAAAACATTAACCGTGACATTTTGAAAACCCCCTCGAAGGCGGGCAGCATTTTCAACTGCATCAGTTAATGGTAGTCATTAACCGAGGCGGTTGCTAAAAACTGCCTCGCAAAATCGATTAACCGAGGCGAGCGCATTAAAATACCCGCCTCGGTTAATAACGATTAACCGATGCAGTCATTCTAAAACAACCGCCTCGGTAAATCATTAACCGAGGTGGGCATTTTAAAGCAACTGCCTTGGTAAATCAGGCCCAGCCCGCCAAGCCCACTCTAGCCCATTATCATGTTGAATATATAAACTAGATGAGAAACCCTAGAATCACTCCCTCTCACTCACCCCTCCCCTCCCCACACTCAGCTGCACTCATCCCGTCGCCCCCATCCCCTCCCCTCATCCTGTCATCCCGTCGTCTTTCTCTCACGCCCCCATCCCCTCCCCTCCCCTCCCCCATGCCAACGCCCCCTCCCTTCCCCTCCCTTCCTCTCCCGGTGGCCGTCTCCCTCCTCCTCTCAGGCGCGGACGGCGGCGCCCCCTCTCCTCCCCTCTCCACCACGGCGGCGGCGGCGGCGTGGGTGACCTCTCGGTGTTGGCGTGGGCCAGATCCGGTGGCATAGAGGGCACGGCGGCGCAGGCCTCGCGCCCTGGTTGGTGGTGGCGGCGGTCGCGAGTCCCTGTGCCCCGGAAGGTATGCCCCCTCACTCTCTCTCTCTCTCCTATCAGATCCGTCCCTCACCATCTCCCTCCCTACCTCGCGGATTGACGACGACGTCTTCAGCTGCAGCAGCTCCCCGGAGGCGGATCCGCCCTCCCACTCCCTCTCCCGCAAGCAGGGGCCCGGATCCGGCGGCAGGTGCCTCGATCTGGTGAGCGGCTGTGATGGTGCGGAGATCTGGCGAGCTGCGGCCGCGGCGTCGCGTGGATGGGCTCGGCGGGCCCGTGGATGGGCTCGCCAGGCTTATCCATGGGTTTTTTTATTTTTTATTCGATTTACTGAGGCGGGCAACAAACCGCCTTGGAAAAGGTCACATTAATCGTGACCTTTGATCCGAGGTGGTTGTCAAAACCGCCTCGGTAAAGCCTTTTTGCCCGCCTCCTTTAAAAATATTGTAGTAGTGGCGCCCACCCCCGCCTTTCTCGCGTGTTGCCCCTAGCCAGCGGCTGCCCCGCCCCCGGCCATGCCACCCACCTCCCGGCCTCGCCCCTCGACCCCGCCCTCCTCCTCGTCCTCACCCCCACCGCTGCCCACCGCCCAGCGGTGACCTCTTTCTTCCCCTCGCCTCCTCCCGCCGCTGCCATGGCCATGGGCACCCTTGCCCCGACTTGGCTCGGTCGTATCTTATGCCATCGAAACCCTAACGCCGTCCTCCCACCATCCTCACTGCATGGGCAGTCTGCCTCCCCTGTGCCCCTTCTAAGCCCGCCAGAGTTGGGAAAGAAGAGAGGGAAGGTCAGAGAGAGAGGGCGCTGAACCCGCTGTCGCGCCAGAACCCTAGCCGCCATCGTCTTCTTCTTCGTCGGTGTGGGCGCAGGCGCGTGGGCCCATCACATGCTAGGCTGAGCAGCGCACACACAGTTCGATCTGGTGTGCGTGCTTTGCGAGAAACGCACAGCCGGCTGCTATGAAGTCTTTACCCTATAAGATATCAAGAAAAAAGTGCTCTCACGTGTAATAATTGAGCCATGCCATGAAATATCAACTAAATTTCTGACGTGTGGAATAAACATGTATGCATAACCTAAGTATGGGAATTGCCAAACCTGCACTACAACTTATTATAATTCTTTCTGTGTAATGATGGATTACCTTATTGTGTTCATGTAATTAAAGATTATTTTCATTTGAGATCGTATGAAAGGGTTACATCCTTTTCTAAATCATCTAAAACAGGACTAATTTTCTTCAAACCGTATATTTTAACCAATCTGAATGGCTAATAAGAACTATTTTTGCTGATGGCCAATTATTGTGGTACGGTGTCCAATTATTTAGATGTTTATTATGGGCTTTGGTGTGTGCTCATAGATCGATCACTTGATTAGTGTGGGCCGAAATGATACTTCAATCTTCATTCATATAATAAAGAAATGTCTCATCATGCAAACACAAAAACAGTGGGAACAATTATTTGATGCTGCACGACACCGACAGGTATTGGGAACCAACCTTTAGCGGTGACAGAGAGCAAAAGCTTTGCAATGGCTGCCCCATCGTGCACTGATGACACAAGGTGCAGCGGGGTATTGCCAGAATTATCTGACATAACTGTAAGGTCTGGTACATCTTTAACATGTTCCATCCAATTGAGGACCTGCTTGGTGAGTTCTGCAATGATGTATAAAGAAATGTCATGTAAAAGTTCGATGGCTTGATTGACCTTTTGATTAAGTTCAGATGATTCTCGAAGGGCTGGGAACTGGTACCAAGCACTAATGACAGAGGAAGAGATTAGCATAACCTTGGTTCAAGACGACGGCAGCATGCATGGCAGTCTTTCCTCCTGGTCCAGAGAAGGATGCTACTATTTGGTTGCGCTCCCTGGCCATGCCGTCTGGCAAGGCAGGAATACCGGTCGTCCCATTTTGATTGTCTGAGGCTGGGATCGCTGCCTGATTAGCTAGCTGCCTGCCAGGTCGCGATCCACGCATGCCCTTATAGTCTTGGTACGTTAGAATAATCGTAACAATCTTACTGCGGCATAAAGTGGTAGCCAAATAGAGGGGAGACACGCCTTCATAATCCACTATCTGCACCAGCTGTGGGCCATTGATCTTGATGCCATCAGCAAAGATCGGTGGTTGTCCAATATTATTGGTCTTGATGAGGTCCTTCATTATTTTTTCATCGGCCAAGATCAGTGATAGCGCAAATAGCTCATCGCCATGCCTGACTGCTTCATGTAGGCAGGTCTCCCCCTTGTGGTTTCTTGACCTCAGCAACTCTTGCAACTCGACCAATTCTACTATTACATTTGTCGTTGGGAGGACTTGTACACAGGCATCTTCGTTGTTCGTCGTGCTGCCCTCCAGCAGTCGTTTTTTTAAGGCTTCAAGGCTCAGTTCGACATCCACCTCTTTGAAGATGGCACGCAGTAGCTCCAGATCGCCATACCTGGCAGCAATGTGGAGCACCCCATCCCCATCACAGGTGGCTCCTCGACGAAGGTTTTGCCGCAGCATTTTTCTTTTTCGGTCATCTTCCATATTCCTTTCTGGGTCATCTTCCAGATTCCTTTCAGTACTTACCTTAAACAATCCAGCAAATTCTTCTGCATTGTTTTCTCTCACTGCCTTAAGCAATCCAGTATCCATCTTACAACGTGTCCAAGCTGGACGACCTGCAGCTCCGACATAGGAAAAGAACTTTTAGTTAGGGAAATTTTTGGTTGTAACTTATATAACATGTTAAGGAGAATAATTGTGCGTTTGTGCTTGAGAGGGGTAGTACCTCCTACTCCCTCTCCACTCCAAATTATAAAACATTTTAGCTTTTTTGATACATAGTTTTTGCTATACACTTAGATATATGTAGTAAAGAGAAAACATCTTATAATTTGGAATGCAGGAAGTACTTAACTAATTATGAGACAATAAATTGGAATAATATGCAAAGTACTAAAACTAAAGTACTGAACAAAGAAAGAAATATGGAGACACCAAAATCTCAACACAATAGGTACCTGAAACTTTTTGGGCACGACGCTTTAGCTTTTCCATCGGGCCAAAGACATCAGGAAGATCGTCAAGCTCGTATACTTCATTACAGTTGAAAGAGACTGTATTCCAAGAAGCCTTTTCGCAGCTCTTTCGGCTCCTAATGTAAAGATATGACAAAAAATTTATTGAGCGAATGCGATTCAAACCAAAAAAAAAAGTTAACTGATGACGAAAACAAAAATATATATGGATGGCGCGCTATGGCGGCAGCCGGCCGCTAGGAATCTTACTTTGGGAATCTCTTCTGGATGAATAAACCGTTGGCCATCCCAGCGACGCATGAAGTTGAATACAAAGAACCCAGAGTCCTGATCGCTACAAATACGGAGGGGAGTAGCGGGTAGCGAGGACGTTTCCCTAAACTGACCTAATAAGCCAGTGAATTCATATCTCCAGCTGCTAAACTTGCCGGACGCATTTTTGAACAGGTTGAAATTATCCTTCACAAACTCAAGAGCTTTGCAGATCTTCAGCCTGCTATTTTCGTGCTCACTCTCAGGCGTGGCCACGAGCAGCCGCCCCACACCACTCTCAGTCACATATGTAGGATCTGCAGCACTGAGCTTCTCGTAACTCAGGTTGAAAGCACGTTCAGGTGGTGGATCAAAAATACTGAGCTTCTTGTCACTTATGTTGAAAGCATACAAACTCCAGCAGCCATGATGGACGACTGGAATGTATAGCTTATATATGTTAAAAAAAAACTATCGAACATTCATAGGAAATGAGAACCCAAATGATACATATCTCTTTATTTTTACCCTTTCTATAAAATTTAAAGACATAGTTTATTTTTATGATTATAACATACATAATACTCCCCCGTTCCAAATTATAAGTCGCTTTCACTTTTTTTATACATCGAATACATAGCAAATTCGATGTACCAAAAAAGTCAAAACGACTTACAATTTGAAACAAAGGGAGTATAAGCTAATGTTGGCTGGCCAATATGACATTGTCTTATTAAGATTGTATCAAATTGAAAATATAACGATGAGAAGGATTAGTGGCGGATCAACGATGCCCGATGGCAGCAAGTTTCGCATAGTTCCGTGGCACCAAAATACCGACCCAAGGAAACCAACGCCGAATTGATGGGTTTTGGGTATGTTAAAAACTGTTTGTCTTATAAATTTCTGTAAACCGAACAAACTGAGCCAAATAGTCGGTTTAACCGATAACCTAGCCCTACCATCAATGGATAGACCAACCATTCAAATAATAACAACTAACTCCTTATCGACTCTATTAGATATTTTAATTACATATTTTTATGGGAAAGAAAGTCAAGGAACTCGATATTTAACTCTATCAATGTGTGGATTAGTATGAAAATGAAAGTTGTGATATATTCACAAGTAAGTATTATTGTGCCTTACAACGCAAGAAAAACCTATCAAAATTGCAATTTAACTCGATACAGACTTAATAGTACGTTAGCATACATGTTGCCAATATTATGGATGTTGTGGTCATTGTAATATAAATTATATCTTTTAAATTTTATAGAAAGGGTAATAAAACGTAAACAGATCTATAACATACCGTCGTTGTTTACATGTTTGATAACTATTTTTTTGTTCTGTTGCAACAGACGGATATTTTTGCTAGTAAAATAAAAAAGGACCTAAACCAAAAAAAAATCTTTGTGGTTTAAAATTAAAATAGAAGTAAGATAAAAGAATAAATATACCCCTTCTTTCTCGCAGTGATGACCAGCAGGCAAATCAGCATCTTGGCCAAAAGCATTGTGATGATGATACACAAAATCATTGCGTACACAAGTTTCCAAATCCAATAGCCCATCTTCGCTAGCAAATCTCTAAACAATAATGGGAAAAGAGAATAATTAATTTTACATGATATAACAAACAAATATCTCTGTACCGAGTATTAGAATCATACATACCGCGAAATCTGTGCTAAAGTAGTACTTGCGGATCATACTCTCAGAATCTGTTGGACTTCTGTCAATAGTTTCCTCTCTCCTTAATTTTCGGATTGCAAAGTTTATGCTATCAGTGTCCATACGTCCCTTATCATCTTTCAGCATTTCCTGAATGCCTTGGAGCTTCAAGCTAATGGGCGATGGGTATGAACTTGACAGCAGAACCCTATTGGTCATGAGAAATAAAACGTATCAACTACATATATGCCATCATACACATGACTTTGGAAAAATAAAGTATATATTGGCACACCCTTGAATGTTGACTTGAGCCAACAATTATCTGCTATGTAGGAGTATCTATAATTCCTTTGTTTTTAAAAGTGGTACGCATCATTTGGAAATCCGATTGACACATGCACACAGATGAATCTATATGTAGCTTACTTTTGCAGTTTGTCGGGGTTATTCTCGGACGCGATGCGTTCGTACAGTTCATCCAGTACTTGACGGCAGTGTGCTTCTTCACCATTATTAGTAGCTGTCCTGTTCGTTGAATTTTGGCCATCAACGGCGGGTGTTGTCTCTCTCTCCGCGTGGGATTCTGACATTTGAGCTTCTTCTTAGTTCTTTTTTACTCTCTGCATCTACCGCTTCGGAACAACGAGGAGCTTGATGAAGCCGTCGATCCTTTATGGTTATATATGCATATAATGGCCCTGTTCGGCAGGCTGTTTTTTGGCTTATAAGTCGGCTGTGGCTGATTTGCTGTGAGAGAAAAATACTGTTCCACGGCTGATAAGCCGTGCTGATAAGCTCAGCCGAACAGGGGGAATATCAGAGCGAGGCACACGGTTATATATATATATATATATATATATATATATATATATATATATATATATATATATATATATATATATATATATATATATATATATATATATATATATATGATGATGTTTCTTTTTTAATGAAGATGCATATATATATGAAAGACGATAAGGACTACTTCACTACTCCCTCCATCCTGTAATATAATGCATTCTAGTATTAAAAAATTGTCTTCAAATATAATGCCTTCTAGAGGACAAAAACTAATTTTACATTGAATACTTTTCATTTATCAACCAATCACCATTAATCAAGTTGATAATAGCATTTGATTAGGAAATAAAATGAGGGTACATGCGTATTTTATGTTCTCTCTTAATTTGTCTTAAAATTGCTAGAATGCACTATATTACAGGACATAAGAGTACCTAAGAGCATCTCCAAGAGTTTGCCAAAATTCACTTGGCAAATATCATGATTTGGCAATTTGCTAAAATATATGGCAAGTGAAAAAATAGACTATCTCCAAGAGTTTGCCATTTGGACTTGTAAAATAAGAAGAGGCCCGCTAAGTGAACAAAGAGTCCCGCTAAGAAACGAAGAACCCCGCTAAGCGAACAAAGAGCCCCGTTAAGAAACGAAGAGCCCCGCACACGAAGCCGGATGCGCGCTCGCGCTCAGCGCGCAAATATACGCGTGGAGGAGGGAGATTTGCCAAGTTGCTAAAATTTGCCAAGTTGAATGCCAAACTGTTGGAGCACAATTTTTCCTGTTTTACTAAAAATAGATGGATGCTAAGTTGATTTGGCAAACTCTTAGACATGCTCTAATAAACCATATATATCTCGATCGAGACAAACTGAACTTACTACTAATGCACAGGTGTTGCACACGAAATTCAGTGGGTCGGCTGCATGAGTAGCCTCGGTAATGGATATACCAGTATACCACTAGTCAATCTAAAAGTTACACCGGACATGAAAGAGAAGTGGTATATACTGAGATAAAACATGCCAAGAAAATAAAGTGTTGTCACGTGCAATCCAACCGTGCCATGTAATGTCAACTAAATTTGTTACGTGTGGAACAGTGAACCTTATCTCAATATCTCATCTCACAATTATTACTAGTTAAGAATATCACTTCGAATAGAGGTGACAACAAGAGGGGGCAACACAATCTCCACGCTAATTCTCATGAAACACGCTAACAAGAAGACTAATCTAGATTTTTTCGAAACAATCCGAAACTATCTAACCTTTAATTTGGTAGACTCCAATTATCGTCGCTAATAATAATAGTCATTGGATATATTCGGCTTTACAGAAAATTATCCACGTCTACCATTATATGAACATAAAGTAACCCCTAAATTTGCATTTAAACTACCCACCCTTGTCATTATGAAATATATTTCAAAATAATACTCTAATTAAATCTGTATTTAAACTACCCAACTCAACCATTATGAATGATAATTCGGAATAACACCTTAATTTGTATCTAAATTACACAACTCAGACATTACGAAAGATAATTTAAAGTAACTCCTAAGTTTTTCTATAGACACCCACATGGCCACACCTGCCATTATAAAAGATAATGCAAAATAATCCCTAAGTTTCCATTCAAACTACCCATATATACCTTTGCAGAAGATAATATAATGTAACACCTCCAACTTAGTTGTTATAAAAATAAAATTAAATATATCTCTAAAATCTACATAAAAATACTAATATAAGTGTTGTGGGTTTGGAACTGCAACAAGCATCGAGTTTGTTCATTGGAGGTCGATGTGTAGGTCTCTGGTCGCTTGGACACTCAAACACGCAAGGGACACAATCCCTATGTCTAGCAGTATGGTGTTCTTCGTGTTCGAAATGCCCAATCGGGTTTTCTTACAATAGAGGAATTGGGAGAGAGTTTGGTAGGGGGTTGCGCAGTGCTATCTTAGGGTTCTTCAGATTCTACCTCAAGCTGATTGATCTGATCACCCGAGCCGATTGTTGATTGTCCTGATTCCTTCTACAGGAGCCCATGCCTCCCCTTATATATTGAGAAGGTCATAGAGCGTGGATTCTAACCTAGGGGTTCTTAGCCTTGTGCTTTTGATTTCTTCGTCTTTGCATCACTAGGTACTTTGTCGTGTAGGAGGGTCCCGACAATGTCGCAACCACTCCCTAATGTCTCTGTGCAGTCTGGTGCTTGACTGTCAGGTGTTGTCCGCCGCTGCACGGCCTCCCTAGGTGAGCCTTCTCGATGCTTCCTTGGAGTGCAAGGAGCCTGCCCTGCCCAAAGAGGCTGATGAGTGGGCCTAGAGCCCTTTGCCCATTGGCCTTGGGGAGTCAGTTGCCCTGATGTGTGATGCCCGTTGTGTGACCTTGTCAAGGGGGTGGTTGACAGTGCCTCGTAGTTGTAGAACGGGAAGAAAATGTAGTGCCTCTGTGCCGTTAGGCTCTAGGCGCCTGATAGATTCTGTAGCTGGCTTCTGGTCTTGGCTCAGGACATCGGCTGGTCCTCAAGCAAAGGCCCGGGTGGTCGCCATGGCCGAGGCCTGGCCCAGGCTCCCTGTCGGTCAGGATTCCTAGTGCTGTGGCCAAGCCCCCTAGCCCAGAGCGATGGTTGCTAGCTTGCTCGGGCTCATCCTCCTGGCATCACGGGGCTCCTCGGGGAGGGCGATCCGTGGGCCATTGAACCATCCTTACTCCATCGGAGGGGACACATGAGCGTACCTGGTGGGTATAGCCCCTGAGCGACTCGTAGAGTTGGCCGAGAGATCATTTGATTCGGTATGTCCTTCTCGGGGACTTAACATACCCCTATGTTAGACTCATGTCAGAAGCCCCCGAGCCGTTCATGGTCTCCTAGGTTGCCACCGGGATGGCGATGAGGGGCTATTGCCAATATTGTCAAAGGCGCGCCGAGCCTTGCTAGTCTCGAGTCGACGTCCTTCCTAGGACATGGTGGTTGCTTTGTGCGACCACTAGGTCAGGCGATGCCATTGGTGAGCGTTACTTCGGAGGAGCCCGTGCAAGAGCCCTCGTCGGTTATGAACCTTGAGGTGCCCTGCTTACCCTGGCCTGCTATGGGTCAAGCAAGTTGGCTTCGATGCCTTGGGTAAGTGCCATTTTGTCGCTCAGCATCCCAACCTATATGAGGGCTTGATAAAATGGCTCTTAGCAGTGGCTTAGCCAGGGGGGCTAACAGGGGCCAAGGCCCCCTATGGTCTGAAATTCTTTTATATACTCTTAATTCAGCCATAGCAATAGTAGGTATTTTAAAGGAAGTGAGTTCTTGAAGGTAGTGTATCTATGCATTTTCTTCATCTTGGCGCCTCCCCCCCCTTATATATTTCTCTGTCTCTGCTTCTGACACTTAGGCTTGGGATACACATTACGACAGCGAGGGGCACTGAACTATTGTGTTGAGTGTCACCCTGCTTGCGAAGGCCCTAAGCACCTGAGATGTTGTTGAGCTAAGCCCCTGCGCAGTGCTCACCTCGCTTGGTTGCGCCTGCGGCTCACCATAACCAGAATCTGTCCTAGTGATGTGGGGTTCTCCTAATGTTTTAGCATTCAACAATTAGTATAAACATTTCCTAGTGAGGTTTCTCATGTGCTGTGACTTGTGGTAGTGTGTTATTATTACTTAAAAACACTAGAAAAACTCCACCATATTGGTGGTGCACGACTAGGCTGTGGTTGGGAAAGAGGAGGAGCAAGATGGGAGGGAGCAGATGATGTGATGCATGAGTGCATTAGGGAAGGGAAGAAGGAATGCGCTAGGGTTGAGGTGAGGGTCGCTGACGTAGGGAGGGGGCGACTTTTATGTGCTAGGGTTTGGATCATGGTCGTCCATCTGATCAGACGGTCGAGGGTGAGGCATGCTTAAATTGGGTCTGCCAATTTCGTTTTTGGGCTGAATAAACATTCTATTAGCCCATAACTGTTTTTTGTATTTTGCCTTTACATTTTCAATAAATTTCATGTTATTGTTTTAATTGACTAGATAAATGCCCATGCATTGCACGGGTTACGATTTTTTTGACTGAACCTCACTAGTTGATGTAGACGCGTGAGCTTCAAAGACTCCATATCGTACACGAACACGTGGAACCGGTCTTCTCGTATGAAAATTGGATAGGATGCGGATACGTGAGCTTAGGATAGGTAACATCTAGACACGAAAATCAAAATTTCAAATATTATCAACAATTAACTGTAGCAAATGATTATCAATAAACAATTAACTATAGCAATATTTATTCATCTTTAAAAAAAATCAAATTCCTATATGGCTCGGCTGTTGTAGTAGTAGTAGGCCTGTACCCCACATACGTCTCTACCTGAGTTCTTGGATGCGTGCGCAGATTCTCGTCCACTATGGCGGCCGGGCCATAGAGATCGAGCTAAGTGGTCTGCATACAATGCGGTGGAGATCGGGAGAGACGTCTTCTTTTTATTTGCACGCGTGAAGAGTTCATGTCTGATCGGGACTCGTTTCCGTTTGTATTGAACGCTGGACTTCGTATCCGTTCCTATCGAACACACGCGACAGTCAGGAACTGTGGCCGAATAGTATATGTATTCGGTAGTCTCTGTGACTGGGATCATATACAGTTTTTTTTTTATCACCAGGTAGATGATTACTTTAGAGATTTTTTAGGTGTACTAGGTAAATGCCCGTGCGTTGCTACGGGAACACATAATACCAAAATAATACATATATGAAGGTGTGTTATACTGTTATCTAAAATATATATCACAATCATGATGTTCAAATCAATATTACATAAGTCTTCATGAAAGATAGATAGGTAAAATATCACTCTAAATTCGAATGCAAAAGTGAAACATAAACTTCAATTGTTGCATAGCTCTAAATTTGAATGCAAAACTGAAACATCAACTTTAATTGTCGCATCACTTCATGCCTATGATATGCTAAAGATAAGCTTGCACTTCTTTAGGAATCAAGAGCCACGGAAAGATAATCAAGTTTGTGTTTCACAATACATGTTTTACAATCTATTGTACAATTAAGAATCTAATCTCTCCATAGTTTGACCAAGAGAATGTGCTTTACACGAACACCAAACTGCAGCTGGTCACTAATCAATGATGACCCAGAAGATTTTTGAGCCCAAGATGTGGCATCTGACTTCTTCTAGCTGAAGCATGCAGATGGCTGAAGCTGTAGTTAGAAGTATCCTGCATATAAATTGTTTATTAATTTTTAAAGTTAAAGTACCATTGATATCCTGAAAAATAGGCATTGATATTTCTACGGGAACACATATACTCATAGCAGCACATAATCTGAACAATATGAACCGATGCAAAGTATCCTAGAGATCATATTTCTACTTAGGTGAAATGAAAATTCAGATCGAAAGCACAGCTGTAGAAAGATGACACTGAACAACAAGAGCAAACAACAGTGACGGTCTGATGGACAGAACGTGTTTTAGCCCTAGGAGAGGTTAATTGGATCATATTTCTACTTATCACACATTTGGGCATTCTTCCCCGACTTTGATTACAACCAGTTTAGTAGGCAACATGTTGAACAAGGAATTAAACTTGCCAAGAATTCTAGCAAGGCACTGAAGGAAACATATTGTACAATCTGAATGAAAAAATAAACAACAAGGAAATTTGTAATACTGTTTTTTCATGCTAGCAACGAAGTAGCAATTTTTGTCACCAAAGCTTAAATTGGACAAACACGTGCTGGGTACGTCATCTGTTGGAATACTGCTCCAGTCTTCAAAGATAAGTGAGACCATGGAATATGATATAACAATTATCAGACTACATATCAATGCTAGATGGTTGTATCCTTGAGGAAGACACGTAGGGGAACACTAAAAATAAAAAATAAAAGTGAGGAGGGATTGATTTGCATCTGACCTAAACACAAAAAAAGTTAACTAAGCTTCACCCCAGTGGTTGTAGTCAGTGTTCCCAAAGTAACTTCTCCCTGAAGCACAACAACCAAACAAGAATGTCCTTTTATTTTGCATAAAGAAAAATCAGTAGGTAACATGTTTTTTTGTTCTTGCATAAAGAGTACATTATGAGAAGGACACAACTCGCTGCTAGTTAACTCAGAAAATCAGGAGGGATTGATTTCCCTAGTCCAATTAAAATATTTATCAAGATGAAAGAGGTGACAACATCATGCTTCCATCTATCTGAGAGATAATCTGAGAGTAGCTTCAGGTACGAAGAAATTGTATGTTTCTTGTGTCCTAGTTTTCCTATCAGTGTGCATGATTTATCTTTTTACAGGAATGGAAAGAACGAACTAACATAGGAAATAAAGTTCACTCATCATGACCTGACATTATCGAACGCATGTTAATCCATATCAGTTTCAGGGGGTTAGCAAATCCCTATCAAATATATGACAGCCTTAGAATTTAGTTTCAGCCTTGAGTTCAGGTTGTCAAATCCAATACATGATGCAGAGTTCATGTATGCTCTTACTAATATGGGTTCAGAGATCATAGCATCATATGATTGTTTTTTAGCAAAACTGAACAAACTGCAACATCCTTATAGTTCTGTGCTTCTAATTTGTCACTGTCACTTCTACCTTTCACTGCTATCCTGTATCATACAAACGAGTTAAGGATGAATACCAAGGTACTAATTAGAGTACTAATTGCACAAGAAAAACTTGTGGTTTCTGATGCCAAAAAAAATAGAAACAAATAGCATTGATGCACTTGCATTTTAGGCAAATTTAGTACTAATTGCATGAGAAAAACTTGTGGTTTCAGACTCCAAGAAAATAGAAACAGATAGCACTGATGCACTTGCATTTTAGGCAAATTTAGATATTATAACATCTGAGTTTGGTTTAAGTAGTGCAATGGTGTAAGTAGCTAGGCATGTATTCATGAAGATTTCAGTCAGAAAGTTGGTGACGCATTTATATCTACACGATTATTCTCAGAACAATTAAGTATGCAAAGGGTAACTGAATGTTGCATTTTTCAAATACAGGAATGGACAGAACGAATTAAAATTATCAAATACATGTTGATCCATATCATTTTCAGGGGTTAGCAAATCGCTATCAAATATATGACAACATGTGAATTTAGTTTCAGTCTTGAGAATATTGGTTAGCAAGCAACGATTCACCCAACTCATAGTTCAGGTTGTCAACGATTCAGAGCTCATGTTCTGCTCTTACTAACATGAGTTCAGAGATCTAAGTGCTACGCATTGCCTTCACAAAGATACCCTCGTATACAAAAAAGGTGATGCCTGCAATTTGCTGACAGAGAAGATACCTTATAGTTCCTTCTAGATGGATTCTCTGAAGAAATTAACTGCATTGCCTGTAAACCTAAAACGTATCACACATTGCCCCAAAATTCAAACCAGAACTGCCCCCAATCATTTAGATGGGAAGCCTGAACAGAACGATGATGCATAGGCAAACTGCTAGAAAAATAACAGAGACAATGAAATTGGCCGGCCTTGAAAATGTACCGATAGAGGCCAGAGAACTCATTCCTACAGTGCGGCAAGCAGCGTCCTTCTGTCGTCGTCGGCAAGCGGGCTGCTGCTATAGCGGCCAACGGACAGCTAAAGGCTTGCTGCTGCTAACAATGTGGATGGGAAGGTCATAGCTGACCTGAAGGAAGGCGTCAAAATGAGCAGGAGGGATGCTAAGTTAATTCTGTCATTCTTTCCCTAAACTATCTTTCCTTTAAATTGTGGCCCTATGCTCCTTGTAATAGCAGTATTGCACAGGGAGGAAAAGAACTTATTTTAGTAATAATATATGTCTATTTTTTGCCAACTTAATCACTTAATTGGTACTAATAAATGATGGTGTGAGATGAAAAAAATTGGGTGGTCCTGCATCCAAATAGACTATGACAAGATTAAAAAAAGGACAAAGTGTTTGGGTTTTGGGCTGCTTACCTAGAAAGTTATGGTTACATAAACTGAAAGGTGAGCGATCGAGAACCAGATCAGTGAACAACTGACCTGATTGCCAGAGACCTGCATGAGTAAATTAGTTTGCATTACCTAAAAGAAAAGTTAACAGTAATTAACACAACTATATCAAACTGAAACAAAGGAACTTGTGGCCAAAAAATGTTTTTAGTTTAAGACTAATTCACCTCGCTCAATTTTTTTCTTTTTGGCAATGACATAATTCATAGTGGTTAACATGTTTTCATGTGACTCCAAGGCAATGACACAATTCTCTGAATCTCCGAGTCTCTAAACATGAGGAATCTCTAAATATGAATCCAATGCAAACATTAGTCACATGAACCTCTGAATTTACTGCCCATTAATTTTTCAGTCTGATCAAGGATCAAATAAAAAAATCAGCAATCATCACACATGATAAAAAAAATCGGCATTCATCACCTAGAAGTGACAACCATGCTTCACACTACGACAGTGCACACCATGAGACAAAATAGACCGAAGCGCATTCTGGTGCTTCCTTACTTCCTCTGATCTGCAAAGTGCACACCATGAAACAAATCCTGTAAGGCCCATGTACATACAGCAGATGTGTTATGACAGTTATAAGTTTTTAGATCCTAGAAAATTTAATCTTCACCTATCATGATGCAAAGTAAATTCAGATGCGCAAATGGCTCAACCACACTGACTACCTCCGGTGCCCGATGGTCCAAAAATCAACAAAGAAATATTATCTAAATTATTTCTTTCCCAGGTACAGAGGATGTCCAAAATTTAGATAAACTTATGGAGCAAATGTGCAGCAATAGAACTTCACCTAGAAGAGTATGGATGTTCACGGTCTTCTTTCTGCAGGCCCTGAGCCAAACCGTAACTCTGAGCTGCTATGCTGCTACAAGACCTAATAACAGAACACGTATTTGTTACCTATTTGAAATCGGTGGTCCTGGCCACGGCTGCTGGTCGGTGTTGGGGTCGGCGTGGCGAAGGGTCGGTGCAGGTTGGCGATGAAGGCGTGGGCTTCCAGCACGTGCGCGGAGCTGCCTTGACCGCGGCCTTCAGCGGGCAGAGTAGGAGGCACGGCCGCGGTAGATCCGTTCGGCGCGGCGAGGGTGGTACTGGCCGTGGCTGTTGGTGGGTGTTCGGGTCGGCGTGGCAAAGAGCGGCGGCAGCCTCCGCGTCGGCGAGTTGAGGGCTCCGGTGTCAGGTCCTTCACCGTGCCATACCCCGACCTCCTGGTACGAATCCTCTTGCTGGTCCACCACCACCGTAGCGAGATCGAGAGAAGATCGTGGAGTTGGCTGAACGTCGGGGCGGCGCAGCAACTCCGGGAGCCGGCGCGTCGACGGCGCGAGGACGAGGAGGCGCGAGCAGGAGACGGAGGATCGGCTGGAACGTCGGGGCGGCGCAACAACTCCGGGAGCCGGCCCGTCGGCGGCGCGAGGACGAGGAGGCGCGAGCAGGAGACGGGGGATTGGCTGGTGAGGAAGATGGAGGACGTCAAAGCCAGGGCGATGACGGCGACGACCGCACACGACGGTGATGACGGGGGCGGTGGATGAGGACGACGCGCGGGGGAAGCACGGTGAAAGCGGGCGGGGATCGCAGGGACGGCGATTTCCTTTTCTATCGTGCGGGGGCACCGTGCGAGGATGACGATTTCCTTTTCTATCACGCGGGGATGGCGCGGTGAAGGCGGGCGGGGATCGCACGGGCCTTCTAGATGGATTCTCTGAAGAGATTTTGCGGAGACGGAGCGAGCGAAGGAGCGTGGTGTGTTTTTCGCTCGCCCGGTGAACGATGCTCTTCTATATTTTTTAGTAGTAGAGATATAGAAAGATTTCCTTTCTTTTCCCTTTTTTTCTATTTTTCTTTTTTTACGTACGTGACTGGAGGTCTGGGGCTCCATTGCATCCTTTTTCCTTATTTTCTTTTCAATTTTCCTTATTTGCTTATTTATTTTTTTTCCTTATTTCCTCTTTTTTTCTTTTTTTTTACGTACGTGACTAAAGGTCGGAGAAGGACTCGAGCGTTTTTTTTTACCGAGAGGGTGGGGTGGCTCGGGTATTTCTTTTTTTCTACGGAAGAAGGCAGACTCGGACGTTTTTTTAAGGAGACGGGCGGCAGACTATAGGCTTCGTTATTTTTTACGTGGTAGTAGATATTGTTTTACATGATCTCTATGGACCCGTGGCACAATTTTTAGATGAATTATACTACATATTAGCAGTATTGTCTAGGATTTTCAAGGATTTTTGAAGTAATTTGCTACTTTCTAATGTTTAAGTGATTTTCTATGCACTTTTGAAAAGTATCCACAGATTCATCGGTGAACTTCACGTTTTCTATGGGTTATTACTACACATGAGTTCAACAAGTGTCTTATAATCAACACAAAAATCACGTTATCATGCAAGTTTGTAGAATTTTCTGACCAAGTTTAGATATTATTATATTTACTCTATGGTAATGCAACGAAATAATTGCAATAATAATTAATTTTTTCAGATAATTTTGCAATTACACAACGACATATTTTGGGTTCATAAGCATTCCATAAAAAAAATCGAGGATTTCTAGTAAAGTGGGATCATACATCTTTCACAGATAGAAACATCTCTAACTTAGTCATATAACTATATGTGTAAGATGTATTTATTTGTGAACAATGTGTAGTACCGCTTTGTTAAAAATCATTTGAATTTTTTATGTAATGACTATACACCAAAATCATGTTGTCATGCAAGTTTGTAAATTTTTCTGTTGACATCATTTTTTGACACGTGTCAAGATGGTTAGAAGGGGCTAATCAGCAGAAGAAAAATTACTGTGTAGGTTGATAGCCGATGAAAATCAGCTTGTAAAGAAGGCTGCCTATGAGTGGTGGCGGTGTATGGAGAAGTTAATTCAAATTGAAGTGTTGCCGATAAGGTTAAGGATATTATTGCCGATGCCGATGAAAAAAGACTTGCTGCCGATGAAACAGGGGGTGTGCCGATAAAAGAAGACTTGAAGGCTGCTGCCGATGAAACAGAGAGTGTGCCGATGGAGAGGAGGTCGATGGGGATTCCATCGTAGTTGAGGCGGACTAGGGAATAAGATAGGAATTAATTTCCTTTTCTATGTTTATTAGAGTCTGAGTTGTATAAGAGTCATGTGTTTTCTTAGATTTGGATTTAGTGTCCTAGTCGTATTTGGTTACGTTTCTGTAGATCAGGATATAAATATAGAGTGAAGGGCAATGTAATAATGAATCAATCAATATCAAAAACCAGCTTTTACTCTTATTTACAACTATTTATTTTTCGGCGACTTCGTCAATTTGCATATTTTTCCTTTTTACGAGTTCTCATCGATTCGGCGAGTTGCATTGCTCCAGTGCAATCTTCGACGATCCTCGAGTTCCGCGTGAGTACCTCTTAGCCGTGACTTCCGGGCGTATCGCTGTTGTCAGGACCAAAGTGCTCGTATCTTCATCCTTGTCGATTAACAGGTCAAATCGACTGGCACGCTTTGATATCGATTTCGGGTATTAGCCCTTTGTGTTTGCAGATCCACTTTTGCATCAACACATCTTTTAGCACGTCCGGTGGGACCAGGTCTAATCAATATGTTCAATCCTGAGATTGATGCGGGGAACATCATCGCGGTATCAGAAGAAGATCTTAAGGAAGAATAGAAGCAGGCTATGAAAAAGGCTATAGAAGAATACAGACAGCTTTGCTTGAAGTCATTCAGCTTGAACAAGAGTGGACAAGTTATCCAGAAGCAAGATTTACCGTTGCCTCGGCAAGTTACCTTTGATTCTAATCCGGGTAAACTTCAAGAGATGGTTAATTCTGCAGTAAATCATGCTTTAATTAATCACTCCAATGTGTTGCCCAATACTGTTCATAATGCTGTGGTTCGAACTTTCAAAGAAGAGCAAGCGTCACCGCATTACGTTGGACCTGCCTATCATCAACCAGAGTCAGCATCTGTTATTACTCCATCGGCTCCTCCAGCCGTTGTGGGTACAGAAGTTTCTTTCCCTCCAGTATCAGCAGGCTTATCTAACGTACAATCTACACCGATGCGATCAGATTCAGTAATATCAGGACGAGTTCAGCTTAATACAGATCTATCGGCATCGGCTTTGTCAGGTCCTGTGCCACAGAGTAACCAGACTCCTGCTAATTGGTGGGGATATGGTATGCCTCCAGAGCCATCTGCTTTTAACCCTGGGTTACCTCAAGTATTTGACACAGCAGGAAAAGCTCATATGCCATCGGCTGGTTCGCCAATAGCTCAAGTGCCTCAATATACTACAGCAACTACTGTGCAACCAACTCTAGGAGGTTTCCAGATGCCTTTGAGTCAAACATCTAATTCAAGTCCATCGGTAAACTTGTTACCGATGCAACAGAAGGCTCCTGCTGTAAGTCAACATGGAGTCTAGTTCATGCCTCAAGCTGGTTGTAATTATCCAGCAATGCCAATAAATTACCAGCCATCGGCAAATTTTGTACCGATGAACACTAATAATAGTTGGTCAGGGCAGTTTCCAACTCAACATATAGTTCAGCCAAATCAGCAAGTTGCAGGGATTCATCAAGGTCATATGCAAGCTGGTTTTCAGAATCAAGCATCGGCAGCTCAGCCGATGAATCCTTTCCAGCAGGTTAATGGACCACAAATAATGGCAAATATGCCGATTGCTGGAGATCGTGGGCCACAAAGATATGCAGAGGGGTATCAGCAAGTACCTCCTGTGGAAATTCAGCCATATCGTCAACAAGATGTTGATGCTTTTTGGGCCGATAAAATAGCAGAGATTATGAAGGATCAGTTTGGGATAAAGCCCAAGGTCAATACTTATTCTTATCGGACTCCATATCCTCCGGCATATGATTTAATTCCTCTCTCAAATCGGTACAAGGTACCAGATTTCACTAAGTTCTCTGGGCAAGATGATACATCAACCATGGAACATGTTAATCGCTTCATTATTCAATGTGGAGAGGCAGCTAGTAGAGATGAATTAAGAGTTTGTTTGTTTTCATCATCTCTATCTGGATCAGCATTCACATGGTTTATTTCATTACCGCCAAATTCTATTATTACTTGGGCTGATCTAGAAAAGCAATTTCATAAATATTTCTTTGCTGGAGTTCATGAAAAGAAGCTTACCGATTTGGTAAAATTGAGACAGCGCAATGATGAATCGGTGGAAGGCTTTGTGCAAAGGCTATGAGATGTAAAAAATAAGTGTTATAGCCTGGTACTGGATGATCGGCAACTTACCGATTTGGCTTTCCAAGGATTGTTGCCACACCTTAAGGACAGATATGCTTCTCAAGAGTTCGAAAGCCTAAGTCATCTCGTGCAAAGGATTTCTGATCAAGATACTAGGGTTTTTGAACCCAAGAGGAATTGGAACAAGATGGTTTCATTTGTCGGAGAGGTAGAAGATTCTGATTCAGATGAAGAACCAGTTATCGGTTTGGCTAAGTGGGTTAAGAATAAAAAGCCGATATCTTGTCCCTTTGGTCAAAAAGAGCCTTCTCAAGAGTTCGAAAGCCTAAGTCATCTCGTGCAAAGGATTTCTGATCAAGATACTAGGGTTTTTGAACCCAAGAGGAATTGGAACAAGAATGTTTCATTTGTCGGAGAGGTAGAAGATTCTGATTCAGATGAAGAACCAGTTATCGGTTTGGCTAAGTGGGTTAAGAATAAAAAGCCGATATCTTGTCCCTTTGGTCAAAAAGAGCCAGAGAAGTTTACTTTCGATATCACCAAAGCCGATAAGATATTTGATCTTCTACTTCAAGAGGGCCAAATTAAGCTGTCACCTAATCATGTGATCCCATCGGCAGAAGAGTTGAAGAAAATGTTGTATTGCAAATGGCACAATGCAACTTCACACAGTACAAATGAGTGCAAAGTGTTTAGACAACAGTTACAATTAGCTATTGAATCTTGGAGAATTAAATTTTGTAATTCCAAGATCCAGAAGCCGATGAAAATTGATCAACATCCTTTTCCAGCAAATATGTTGGATGCTGAAGGAAAGACTAAGGCGTTGACATCAGAAGCTGCTGAGAAAAACGCATCAGTGGATCCCCAACATCGGATAACTACCGATGATGCAAAAGGCAAGGGGCTACTAGGAGAAAGTAGCAGTTCTGGAAAGCCTCCTCGATTTGGCATTGTGATTACCCATCAATGGCAACAGGAGGGCTGGCGTCAGCAAAGGGACCGATATCAACAACAGCAAGAAGAGAGACGCCGAGAGGAGTGGAATCGACATAAGGATCATTGGAGGTGTCCGTTTTTTATTCATTGTTGGGAAGAAGGTATTAAATTACCTACTGTTAAAAATTACCCAGAGTGCAATGGTTATTATGGGGTTAATCGTTCAGAAAGGAGGTTTCAACCTGGCAACCAAGGTTTGTCCATCAATGAGCCGATCAGAGGTAAAGCATCAGTACATGATCAGCTGGGGGGCAGGCTTAGTGTACATGAGAGGCTTGGTAAACGCGCTGCATATTTTCCGAGAAACCAAGAGGAGCTTGAAGAGATGGCAAACACAAGAGTTCCTGATGAAGAAATATTTTACAAGGATCCTAATATACGTCGTGTAGAGTCAACTAGGACCTATTATCAGCCAGTTTGGAAAACTAAACTTCCTCCAGAAGGTTTGACAAAGACACAGAAAAGGAGGATGCAGCGAGAGCGTCAAGAGAACTTATACCGAGAAGAGAATTCCTCCAATGAGAGATCTGGTAATCAGCAGTGGCAAATAAAGCACAAAAATAAAGACCCATCGGCAGATGTCAATATGGTGTTTATGTTGCCGATGGAATTTTTGTCACTCCTTGATAATGAGGAAGAAGCTATTTTCTCTAACCAAATAGCTCAATTAACGCTAGATCTAATGATGGCTGTTTTTGAGAAACCTGCCGATGATGAGAGACAGCATCTCAAGGCTTTGTTTGTGAAATGCAGAGTTGATGGGCAGCCTGTATCTAAGATACTTATTGATGGAGGAGCTGCGATTAATATTATGCCTTATGTGATGTATCGGAAACTTGGTAAGGGAGATCAAGACTTAACCAAAACCGATATGATGCTAAAGGATTTTGAAGGCAATGTGTCTCCGGCTAAAGGGGCAGTGTGCGTTGAGTTGACCATCGGCAGCAAAACCTTACCGACGACTTTCTTTGTTATCAATGATAAGGGTGCATATAATCTGCTTCTAGGAAGGGATTGGATTCATGCTAATTGTTGTGTTCCTTCTATAATGCATCAGTGCCTCGTACAATGGATTGGGGATAAAATTGAAGTTGTTCCTGGTGATTCTTCTTATATCATCGCATCGGCAGAATCAGACACTTATGAACGAACCAAGTGCATATCAGGAGAAGCTTGGGAAAAAGAGTTCCTCAAGGTTGCCGATTATGAAATTCCACCGATCCAAGCAGTCGGTTCTGAAGAAGAATTTTAATGGATAGGTTTGTCGATGATGGAAAATTAGGTCAAGAGTTTACATCGGCTGATGATTTAGTAGAAGTAGATATTGGTGAGGGTGATAGGCCAAGGCCTACTTTTATTAGTGCTAAGTTAAATTCTAAGTGTAAACAACAATTAGTCAATTTGTTAAAAGAGTATAAAGATTGTTTTGCTTGGGATTATACTGAAATACCTGGATTAGACCGATCGATAGTTGTCAATTTGTTAAAAGAGTATAAAGATTGTTTTGCTTGGGATTATACTGAAATACCTGGATTAGACCGATCGATAGTTGAACATCGGTTGCCTATTAAGTCTGGATTTCGGCCACATCAGCAGCCAGCACGCCGATGCAATCCTAATATACTTCCTGATATTAAGGCCGAAATAACTAAATTAATTGAGGCAAAGTTTATTCGGCAGTGTCGATATGCGGAGTGGATTTCTAATGTGGTTCCTATTTACAAGAAAAATGAAAAACTTCGTGTTTGTATTGATTTCAGGAATCTCAATAAAGCCACACCGATGGATGGTTATCCAATGCCGATTGCTGATTTGTTGATTGATGCTGCAACAGGACATCAAATTATCAGCTTCATGGATGGTAATGCGGGTTATAATCAAATATTCATGGCTAAAGAAGATATTCCCAAGACTGCTTTTAGGTGTCCAGGTCATGTGGGATTATTTGAATGGATAGTTATGACGTTTGGTTTGAAAAATACCGGTGCTACTTATCAAAGAGCTATGAACTTTATTTTTCATGAATACATCGGCACATTAGTAGAGATCTACATCGATGACATAGTGATTAAGTCTAGAGATATCACAAAACATCTAACCGATCTACGGAAGATACTGGAGTGCACAAGGAAGCATGGACTAAAGATGAATCCTAATAAATGTGCATTTGGTGTATCGGTAGGACAATTCTTGGGTTTTATGGTGCATCAGCGGGGCATTGAAATTAGTAGGAAGTCTATTGAGGCAATCAACAAGGTGGTTGCTCCTGCCAATAAAACTGAATTACAATTTTTGATCGGTAAGATTAATTTCATTAAGAGATTCATATCTAATCTGTCGGGTAAGATCAAGGCTTTCAGTCCATTACTGAAATTGAAAGCCGATCAGAAATTTAGATGGGGAGATGAGCAGCAATTAGCCCTAGATAAAATTAAGAGCTACTTAACAAATCCTCCAGTGCTAGTTCCACCTTAACACGGGAAACATTTCAGATTGTATTTGTCAACTGATGATACTGTTATCGGTTCAGCTCTTATTCAAGAATTTGAGGGGAAAGAACATGTTTTTTATTATTTGAGCAGACGGTTAGTGGATGCTGAAACCAGGTATTTAGCTATCGAGAGATTATGTCTGTGTCTATACTTTTCTTGTATTAAGTTGAGGCATTATTTACTATCGGCTGAGTGTACTGTCATATGCAAAGACGACGTGGTCAAATATATGCTGTCGATGCCGATATTAAGTGGTAGAATTGGCAAATGGATTTTAGCGTTATCAGAATTTGACCTATGTTATGAATCGGCTAAGGCAGTTAAGGGACAAGTTATGGCTGATTTTGTTACTCAATATTGCAACACAGTGGACTCTCTGGAGATTGCTCCTTGGACACTTTTCTTTGATGGGTCTACATGTGGTGAAGGAGCAGGCATCAGCATTGTGTTAATTTCTCCTCAGGGGAAGAAGTATGAGTTTTCATTGTCGATTGTTGCTACATCAACAAACAATCAGGCTGAATACCAAGCTTTGATAAAAGGGTTAGAATTGCTTAAGGAGGTACGTGCCGATGTTGTTGAAGTTTTTGGTGATTCTATGCTAGTTATAAATCAGTTGGCTGGAATTTATGAATGCCAAAGTGAAGTTTTAATTTCATATTATGAGAAATGTCTGCAATTGTTGAAAGGGTTTAGGAATTTTCATCTGGAACATGTTTCTCGATTGCATAATGAAGAGGCTAATCGATTAGCTCAGCATGCTTCGGGGTATCAGCCTATTCAAGAAGTATTAACATCGGCAGTTGATACCGATGACTGGAGAAAGGAAATTATTGATTATTTAAAGAATCCATCTAAAAAGGTTGAAAGACGTATAAGATTCCAAGCTACCAAGTATGTGCTCCTTGATGATGAATTATATTACCGTACCATAGATGGAGTTTTACTCAGATGTGTTAGCATCGATGAATCAAAAAGCTTGATGGGTGAGATTCATGAAGGAGTATGTGGGGCTCATCAGTCGGCTTTCAAGATGAAATGGATGATCAGAAGTAATGGATATTATTAGCCGACTATTCTCGAAGATTGTTTTAAATATTTTAAAGGATGTCAGGAATGTCAAAAATTTGATAATATTCAAAGAGCACCCGCATCGGCTATGAACCCCATAATTAAGCCTTGGCCGTTCCGGGGTTGGGCTATTGATCTCATCGGGCAGATTTATCCACCATCGAGTAAGGGGCATAAATTTATTCTGGTTGCTACCGATTATTTCACAAAATGGGTTGAAGCAATTCCTTTGAAAAAGGTGACATCGGCTAATATGATTGATTTTGTGAAAGAGCATATTGTTTACCGGTTTGGTATTCTTCAAACCATCACTACCGATCAGGGTACCATGTTTACATCGGGCGAATTTGATGGGTTTGCTATAAGTATGAGGATTAAAGTTTTGAATTCTTCACCATATTATGTCCAGGCTAATGGTCAGGCTGAGGCTTCTAACAAAGGAATTATCAAGCTCATTAAGCGCAAAATTAAAGAATATCCTAAGAGGTGGCATACGGTATTAAATGAAGCCTTGTGGTCATATCGGATGGCGTGTCATGGTGCAACCAAGGTAACACCTTATCAGTTGGTATATGGACACGGCGCAGTATTGCCTTAGGAGATTAAAACTGGCTCTAGGTGAATACGTTCTCAAGATCAATTGACAGCCGATGACTATGATACCCTTATGAAAGATGAGTTGGAAGATGTGGCAGGTCATCGGTTAAAGGCTTTAGCTAGCATCGAAGAGAATAAGAAAAGGGTAGCCAGATGGTATGACAAGAAGGTGAAGATAAAGGAGTTTGTCGATGGGGATTTGGTTTGGAAGTTGATTTTACCGGTTGGGACTAAAAGTTCAAAGTTTGGCAAATGGTCGCCTAATTGGGAGGGTCCATATCGGATAAATCAATCTATTCCTGGTAATGCATATATTCTCGAAACCCTCGAAGGGGTTGTGTTTCCTAGAGCATTAAATGGAAAATATTTAAAGAAATATTATCCTAGTATCTGGATAGATGCATAAAAGTATAATTGCCGATAACAATCCTATCGGCTAGAGTTAAACAAAGTATTAATGTGTCATTGCCGATGCACTAGATGAGAATTACAGATTTAACAAAGATTGGATAGCCGATATTGCACGCAGGCGAATCTCATCGGCTTCCTTCAATTCTTTAGCGTCTTCATCGACAACCCCCTCCACATGCTTGAGTTTCTTTTTCAAGGCCAAGGCCTTGCGAGCTTGGACATCCCTTTCTTGCTGAAGGGCTTTGATGACGTCAGGAAGCTGGTTTTCTTCTTGCTTGGCGTGAGTTAGGGCTGCTTCAACTTCTTCTAGTTCAGCTAGAAGAGCTGCTCTCTTCGCCGATAGATCTAGAATCTTCTGCTTAAGATCGGCACCTGAGGTTTGCAAGTTGCTGATGCTTTTGTGCTTCTCATCGGCAGTTTGTTTTAGCTGCAGCATCTCTTCCTTGAGTTGGGCTTGAGCTGCTCTATCGGCGATACGGTGAGCAGTCCGTTGATATTGAAGTTGTCGGCTCTCTAGATGGACTGCTGGGAAGAGAGTTTCTTCAACATCGGCAGGAACTTGGCCACAGATTGTCTTGAAGATGGTTTTTGCAGGATCTAAATCATTTACCAACTGAGCAGTATCTTGTTGTAACAGATTCAGAAGGGCTTCTAGTTTGCCATAAATTTCTGCCGATATTGTCCCCAGTGCTAGGGAAGAACTCGCTTCTTCTCCATCATCATCGGAGATGTCGATAGCAAAAGAAAACATGCTATTGGGAGAATCTTGTTCCTGTGAAGAGGAAAGGAAGTCAGAGATCCTACCTAAGGATAGATATGGATATTATAAATCGAATAGGTCAATCGGTTTACCTGCTTCAAGGCGATTTCTTGGGCCTGAGGGAGCAGCTTGAAGGGGACCATGTGAAGGATCGGCAGAGATTGCCGATGGGATGTCTTCTACGACTTTATCAATAGTTGGCCCTTGGGGTATGATGGCCGATGATACATTTTGTGCAGGAGGGTCAACTTGTTCAACTACATCGGTTGACTGAATAATAGGTGTTGGAGCAGATGCGGGGACTGGCATAGATTTCTGTTGTTTTTGCTGAGCTTCGGCATCAGTTAAAGCTTTACGCTTTACTTGGATCTCAGCGACAGTTGGCTGGGGGGCATCGGCACTTGTTGATTGAGGAGCTTGAGCGCCTGGTATGCTTGCCGATGTACCCATTTGTTGCTGCAAAACAAGTGTGAGATTGGATGTTTAACAGATAAAATATAAAGATAAAAGAATACCTCTGAAGGCTGGTTGGAGGTAGTGGTGCTTGATGTTGGAGGAGTTGTCGATGACGATCCAGCCGTAGCTCTTACACCCTGATGGTTACATGTTAATATAGTTTGTATCGGCAATGAATAAAAATAAACAAGGTTATTACCTTAAAAGCCTTAATTAGGCTTGTAGCGGCAGCCATTGGAGTGGCCCTAGCTGTTGCCAATTTTGATCTGGAGGTGATAGTCTTGGCACGGGTCCTCTGGAAAGTTAAAGCGGCTAAGGTGGGGGCGTTGTAGCCGATCACTGAAACTGGGGAGATAGGTTGGAGGTTGAAAGGTTTCCCACTCTTGTTTATGGATGGAACTGGATCATCGGCTTGTTACGAGAAAGATTAGCTGCCGATATATGAAAAAGGAGAAACAAAAGAAAGTTAAAAGAAACTTACTGCATCGTCAGGAATGACGTAGTCGGGATCGATCATGTGCCGATATGTATGGACGGATGTTGCGAATAATTGTTCCTTCCATTCTTGCCACCATTGCTTATATGATTCTGTAATAAAATACGCTGGTGACTAGGCGGAAAGATCAACGTTTGAGATATCGGTATCGGGGGCGAGTCTCACTACCCTGCTCCACTCAGTTCCGCTGGTGATTGTTTCTCTAGGCTTGATCACATCGGCAAAGCACAGCTTGATTGGCAGTTGTCCAAAAGCCAGTTGACGAGAACTGTCGATGGATTGTAGAACTCATAAGTGGTATTGGAATTTTTCCCACTACCAAATGTGTTCACCGGGATTGCCCTAGGAGTAATGATGGCCATCATAAGCTCATTATCTTGGTTCAGCTCGTCATCGGCAAAGTTGAAGAGAAGGGGGAACTTGTTCTCTTCATCGATATAGGGTACCCAAGCCCTATGATCGCGAGGGAGACCGTTGTAGAAGTTCTAGAAAAATCTGCCGATTTGATCTTCATTGGCCTCTGTTCCAGGGAGGATAATTATAGCTTCACCGAAGTTGAGAGAGGGGCATGTTGCCGATTCATCATCTCCAAGAACATAATCTTCGGCGATTTCTCGTGGAAATTCTTGGGCGAAGAAATCCCACTGCAGACGTTTATGCATATGGGCATTTAGCCACATATTGATAAACCACCATGGGCCTCCCAAATTGCTGATGGGTTCACCAAGTAAAAGCTTCTGGGATACTTGGTGAAGGAGATGGTAGGTGGAGCTCAGAAGGTATCGACCGAGCGGGAACCTTACACCGTTGGCCAGGAGTTCAGCTGCAGGAAGGAAGGCGTTGGTTGGTCCTACCGATCGACCACAGAAGATAAATTTCTCCAACCACATATTCAAGAATATGGCGTGTTCCCTCTGGTTAACAGTACCAGTCCTTTGGTATTCCTGGATGTATCCTGTCCAGCCGCCGATGTTGCGTGTGTTCACGGCTTTTCTGCCATAGATGGAGCCTTCATCGACAGTTAAGATATCTAAGCCAGTGAGCATGTATACATCGGTAAGAGTAGGGGCGGATGGACCATGGCCAAACATGAAGGTGTTTGTTGTGTCTGACCAAAAGTGAGCGGCGGCTATCATCATGGATTCATTCTTCTGCATATCGGCAATAGACAGCCTAATGCATTGGTCTATTTTCCGCTCTGCCCAGTACACCTGCATCGACCTGTTAACCCTCAAATACCAATCTTTCCACCCTTTGGTGGGTTTGGGCCAAGATCGGAATGTATCTTTCCATAGATTCAAAGAAAAATTTTGAGCTTTGAAGGGAATTCTGTTAGCTTCTGCGTTGATCAAATCAGTTGGATCTGGGTCGCCCATTGGACCTAGGCATTGGAGGGGTGGTTGGTCGGTTGGAATAACCAATTTGTTGCGTAGTTCCTAAGTTCGGAGGATCAAAAGAATGGAAAAAGAAGAAAAAATTACCAACTGTATGAACTCGCAAAGACCAAAGGAATCAAGGTAAAAATAATGGAAGAAGAACGAACCGCAGGAACGTTGAAGTTGATCGCCATTGCTCTGAGAAGGATGAGGGCACAAGCTGGGGACTTAAAGTTGACGCTGGAAAGAGCTCTTGTTGGTTGAGGTCACGCGGTTGTTCGTCGGGGTCGCCGCCGGAGAGAGAATGCCAAAGGTCGAAGTCTGAGGGTAGAAGACGAGCGTTCCAGAGAAATCTATTTATAGGCCGCTTGGAGTAGGGGTATTCTTGACTTATCTCTATGCCGCGCGCATGTGGGTCGAGGTGGTTCAGATGGATATGGTAACTGTTCGCACGATAATTAAGGGATTGTATAGAAGATTTGATGGCAAGTAATCATGACTTGGAAGAGATCTTGGTACATGATCTTTTAGTTCTAAAATGGTGGCGTTGTTATGTTAAGATCTTGCCGATGGGTTGTTATTTCGGTATCTCAACTGTAATTGGGGCAAGAATGGTTAGAAATTGTGCGATATTTACTGAGATGCATGAATCAGAGCTAGATTTGATTAGATTCAGTAACAGATTATGTTATGCTTGGAGAATGGGTTGAGGAAAATAGGTAAAGGCAAACATTATCTGGAGTAAATTTCGGAGCATCAATATCTTATACTCCGAAATTGGAGGGCATGTGTTGACATCGTTTTTTGGCACATGTCAAGATGGTTAGAAGGGGCTAATCAGTAGAAGAAAAATTACTGTGTAGGTTGATAGCCGATGAAAATCAACTTGTAAAGAAGGCTGCCTATGAGTGGTGGCGGTGTATGGAGAAGTTAATTCAAATTGAAGTGTTGCCGATAAGGTTAAGGATATTATTGCCGATGCCGATGAAAGAAGACTTGAAGGCTGCTGCCGATGAAACAGGGGGTGTGCCGATGAAAGAAGACTTGAAGGCTGTTGCCGATGAAACAGGGAGTGTGCCGATGGAGAGGAGGTCGATGGGGATTCCATCGTAGTTGAGGCGGACTAGGGAATAAGATAGGAATTAATTTTCTTTTCTATGTTTATTAGAGTCTGAGTTGTATAAGAGTCATGTGTTTCCTTAGATTTGGATTTAGTGTCCTAGTCGTATTTGGTTACGTTTCTGTAGATCAGGATATAAATATAGAGTGAAGGGCAATGTAATAATGAATCAATCAATATCAAAAACCAGCTTTTACTCTTATTTACATCTATTTACTTTTCGGCGACTTCGTCAATTTGCATATTTTTCCTTTTTACGAGTTATCATCGATTCGGCGAGTTGCATTGCTCCAGTGCAATCTTCGACGATCCTCGAGTTCCGCGTGAGTACCTCTTGGCCGTGACTTCCGGGCGTATCGCTGTTGTCAGGACCAAAGTGCTCGTATCTTCATCCTTGTCGATTAACAGGTCAAATCGACTGGCACGCTTTGAATATCGATTTCGGGTATTAGCCCTTTGTGTTTGCAGATCCACTTTTGCATCAACATTTTCTAACCAAGTTTAGATATTATTACATTTATTCTATGATAATTCAATGAATAATTGCAATAATAACTAAATTTGGTTAGATAATTCTGTAAATTGACACAACATTCATAAAAATTTCAAACAATTTTTAATAAAGTAGGACTATACATCCTTCACAAATAGAGACATCTCTCACATAGTCATATAACTATACGTGAGATGTATCCATTTGTGAACTATGTACAGAACTGCTTAAAATCATTTGAAATTTTTATAGAATGATTGTACACCAAAATCATGTAGTCATGCAAGTTTGTATATATTTTTTTAACCAAGTTTATATATTACTATATTTGAATTTTGAGAACTTTAGACATAATTTTGGAACCATAAATGAACTCAAATGGAAAATTCATCGACTACGAAGCTTTAAACCTTATCGAGGTCTACAAATTTGGTTTCAGTCATTTTACAATATGAGTTCTTTTGATCAATTCAAAATTATGAATTTCCAATTATGAGAATTTGAAATAGAATTTTGATACAGTAAATAATTTCAAGTAGAAAAATTGTTAACCATAAATTTTTAGAACTCATCGAGGTCTACTACTCTTGTTTTGATTGTATCTTCGTAGTTAGCTTACAGGATGGTCATTAGGCCTTAATGCCAGGGCAGAGGTGGTCGGGCTGGGCCAGCCTACAGGAAGAGACGAAAGATGGGCTGCAACATTTGGCTTGTTCGAGCAAGGAAAAAGCTTATATTATCTTCCTCAACTTTTGAGGAAGTCTGCTTTTCCTCCCTGAACTTTAAAACCAGATAAACCACCTCCCTAAACTTTTAAAATCAATCGTTTACCTCCATGACCGGTTATAAGCGGTTTTCAATGATCCAATAAATCTATAACTAAATAAATCTATAATTAGCATACACCTAAATAAGTCTACAAATTTATAAATACCTTTTAACAAGCATACACCTAAATAAATCTATAACTATATATGATCCAATGAGTATGAAATTTTTACTACAGTTCAAGTATATAATAATTAGTCAACCCTAAAAATTTCACCATAATTGGACCACATAAACTGCACATATAAATTGATTATAGAAAATATAGATCTAAAGCTACAACACAAAATTTATACTAAAGCATGTCATATTATATGTTCACTGTATAGATCTACTCATGTGAAGTCTAACAAAATTAGATTTTTCATTTTATAACATGCCATATTATATGTTCACTGTGTAGATCTACTCATGTGAAGTCTAGCAAAATTAGATTTTTCATTTTATGATTTTTCTGTGATTTACTATGATTTTTCAAAGATTTAGCCAAAATAAATAAAAAAGAAAAAGATAAAATCGTATTTGAAAACCGCTTATAACCGGTCAGGGAGGTAAAATGAATGGTTTTAAAAGTTAAGGGAGGTGCTTTACCCGATTTTAGAGTTCAGAGAAGAAAAATAGACTTTTGCAAAAGTTGAGGAGGTAATATGGAATTTTTCCTTTCTTTTATTAGAGGTCGCTTTCATTTTCTCTAACATAAACTTATACATTGCCATAGCCTGGTGGTTTGGCTATAAGTTGCCATCTTAGCTGACCTGTATATAGGTTCAAATCCTCTTCGGTGTTTTTTTTATAGTGACCGACGCGACCCTATACTGGAAAGGCCTAAGGATGGCAATGGGTCGGGTTCGGATTGGGTGGAGTCTCCGTGCACCCAAAACCGAAACCCGAAGTCGAAACCCGAACCTGAACCGAACACCGATTCGGGTGGAAATCCATCACCAAAACCAAACCTGCGGATACCCGAAACCCGAACGGATACCCGAAACCCGAATGGATACCTGAAACCCGCGGATAAATATACACATATTCAAATGTATAAATAAGAGACAATAAATAATAAATATTTTCATGAGTCAATTTTGAATAGATTTAATAATCTAAGTAAACAAGTTATTATTAGCATATTATAAAACATGAGTTTTAATTCCAAATGATTTATTTTGGATATCCATTGGATATCCACGGATGAAAAACCAAACCCGATACCAAACCCGAAACCGAACCCGAAAACCGTGGGTGAAAAATCATCCTCAAACCCGAACCCGTAGGACCCGAAACCCGCGGATATCCGCCCCGAACCCGATCCGCTACCATCTTTAGAAAGGCCCCTCGGGGTGTATGAAAGGTAAGGAAGTTTTTCGCGCATAGCTTGGAAATGTGATCTGGGCAAAAACCTTTTAAAAAGGTTTTGCCCCAGACCCCCTTTCCAAAAAAAAAGAGTGATCAGTGAACCTAGCTTTTTCTAATTTGATTCAATGGTTAGGTTCACTACTATGAAGAGAGATAATTAGCTGTCCCCGCCATGGGCCTTATTGGCCAAGTGGTGGTATAAGCTTCATTGCGGATGAAAAGAAGTCCCTGTGAGCGGAGCTACAAAAGGAAGCTCAAGAAATCCTCTCAATAGGGATTTGGCGCAAGCAAGCTGTTTGTTTATTTGATCTTACCCGGTTGTGAGTCGGGACGCGAAGTCAACCAAGTACATGTGTGTTCATAGTCCCCGGCACCTTCCTCCTAGCTGAGTATGGAACTATGGATATGCTGAACTGGAGTGTGGGGAGTGCGTGGTAGATGGAACTCCTATTTACCTATACATTGCCATAGCCTGGTGGTTTGGCTATAGGTTGCCATCTTAGCTGACATATATATAGGTTTAATTCAAATCCTTTTTTTTTGGCGCGGACAAAATGGGCCAGGCGACGTGGGCGCTGCGGCTTTGCACCAGACAGCTAAGGAACGCGCATGAGCTCAATTCACAGAGGCAAAACATCGAGCATTTGGTGTGCATATGTGCTTTGAATAGACAGCGGTGAGTAGCAGGGGCAGACCTCGCAGCTCGGTATGCCGTTCATTGCCGGCGTGGAGGAAGAAGGTTGCAATACTTTGGGAAGGGAAGGGACGGAATGGTAGGAGCAGCGCTGCAGCGGAGATTCGAGTCATATACCTGAATCAGCGCAACGGATGCTGCGCTCGGCGGCCAGATCACGCAGAGTCGCCTATCCCTTCCCTGGAGACCACAGGAGGGGCTGGTCACAACTGCGCTCCAGCACCTTGTTTCCAGCGCCTCCACCGAGCTCACCTACGGGGTTGTTCTCAAACTTATCTAGTTTTTTACTAAATTTGTCAGAAAATGCATGAAATTAAAATCTGTAACATCAAACAAGATTTAGTCATACAATACACGTACCTTCTGGTTTCGTATTTGTTCGAACGATCTCGAAAGTCAGAGCTCCTAACTATTCCCTTCACGATGGCCGTCGCCGATGCCCCGTACGTGCTAGATTTAGCAAATAGAGCTGTATTCTGGTGGCTGAATTGAGGAAGCGAACACGATCGAGGGCTCGAGGCCGGCCCTTTAATAGAGCTCCGACCTGTCTGGTTTTAATTAAGGGTACCGGCCGGCCTCAACAGTATATATAATATATACCCTCTCCGTTCTAAATTATAAGACGTTTTGATTTTTCTAAATACATTGCTTTTAGTATGTATCTAGACATAGTATATATCTATGTACATAGCAAAAGCTATGTACTTAGAAAAGCCAAAACGTCTATAATTTGGGACGGATTGAGTATATAAGAGGGTTTGTTATGCTTGGGAGGAACAGTTCCTCCCAATAGAAAAATTGGCAGCCGTTGATTATTAACATAATTAGCTAATTGTAATTAGGGGTACTTTAGTACTTTTAGCCACGATCATTAGCTCTAATTGATCCAATCGTTTTTCTTTGGAGCATCAAGCACGATCTGAAGCTCCGAGCCTGTGCTGCTGCCCGCCTGCACTGGGTTGTTGCCGCCCGCCTGCCAATGGTCGTCGTTGTCCGCCTGACCGCGCTCGTCATCCCCAGCCTAGGCTGGATGGCAACGTGAGGAGCAAGGGCTTACCGCCCAGGACTAACCAGTGCCCATCTGATGCAGCCGTGCCCATGTGGTCACCGTGCAGTCATAGGCGGAGCTACACGTCGGCCAACGTGGGCTGTGCCCCCCCACCCGCTGCCTCAGAAATTTTTTTAGCGATTCAGTAATCAGTCAATGGCCCATGCAAAATTTGACTCTGGAAACCCAAATGTTACAGCTTGCAAGATCTGCTACTCTGTTTGTCTCAAGAGCCGTGGACTTCCGAACTGCAGCAACGGTCGTCGCGTCGTTGTCCGCTCCGCCTTCCGGAACGGCGAAGTCTGAAGCCGCGTGCGTCGTCGTCATCGTCTCGTCGTTGCTGCCTGGCTCTGTCTCCGGTTGCGCTGCTCCCAGACTCAAATCCCCAGTCCGATCATCCTGTTGAGTGCCTGATTGGTGATTTGGTTTGCTAGTCTTGGACACTCAAGATTAAAAAAGTTTGTTTCTTTGTTTTGTAGTGATTTTGTTCTTTTTTCCCGAATTTCCAGGAAGCCAAATCGATTAGGCCAAATGACACATGGATTTCTGTACATGTCCCCCCACCCCCCTATGTTTTGCTGCGATGCCTGTATGTCGACGGCTCCTCTGAACGCCGTAACGTTGAAGAGAAGACCCAGTGAACCCTCCTAGTTTTTCCCTCACTTTGCTTGCTTGATGCTCTACTGCCCAACACTAGCACACAGCTGGGCTCGTTCGGCTGGAATTATAAGCCGGCTGAAAAACACTGTTGGCTGATTTTTTTGAGAGAAAAATACTGTTTCGGCTAAAAAAACAAGCTGAATAAGACGGATTATAAGCCAGATAAACAGGGAAAAAAAAGGTCAGATGCATTGGGAGCGCTGGCAGGGACACATAATGCGACTGTGGGCGGCCGACACCTGCCTAGGGTCGGCGTGGTTGCCAAAACGAATGGAAGCAGAGCGTCGGCAGGGAGAGGGATGGACGGCCGAGCGCTAGCCGGGACGGGATACAACCATGGAGGCCGACGCATTGCCCGGACTCGGCATGGTTGCCGAAGAGGAGGCCGGAGGGAAGGGGCACGTCAGCAGAGAGGGGGATGGACGGCCGCCGCTGCTGCTGAAAAGACAGCGATTTCATCGCCAGCGAATCCAACGAGTTATATTTGAATCCTGGGTTGGGCTGAATCGATAGGAGTATGAAAATACAGTTATAACCTTTGAAATAATTCTGTAACTAGTTCTAGGTCCACTAATTTTCAGGTCCTGTCCACAACTTAAGTTCCTTTGGATAGGTTCTTCTTATTTTTTAACCATTAGATCTCGCTAAATGGGTGGATGCTATTTTTTCCAAACACTGTAAAGTTTCTCATAATATAATTATTAACTTTAACTTAGCTTCTCTAATAATGTTAGTTTTTAGTAGATAACTCAGTAATATGAAAAGTTTCAAATGACAACCTCATATAATCTTATAGCATGTTGTGCTTTTGATCAAGAGATAATTTTTCTCTCTACCATAATATAAAATTAATAATATGCTTAGATCTAGCTAGTAAGTTTCCACTAAAGATGCTCTAATTAGCTCATACAAAATTTAAAAAGAAGAAGAAAAAATAGAGCAGCGTAACATGTTTGTATAGAAAAATGTGTAAACATGACATGACTTCTAGAAAAGTGTACGTGCTCATCTTTTTATGAAAAGATATCTAGTTTTTTTTTATCATTCCTTCTTATTCTTATTGAATGAAATATGCAAATTAGCTATTTTAATTACTGTTGAAGCTTCCCTTTCTCCATCCACAAAGTTGCACATTAATTCCCCAAAGAAAGAAGCGAATGTAAGGAAAAAAAAAGAAGAGAAGACATTATATTACAATGATTTGGTAAAGTACAATCATCATTATCATATCCTGAATAGCGCTTGCAGTTGTCTGCTCCTTGGGGCTCATCTCTCACCTCACAGAAAGCCAAATAAAGGCGAATGGAATCTATTCCCTTCAACTGGACACTAGTAAGGCTGGACGAAAAACTCGAAGCTCGATAGCTCGCTCGGCTCGTGGCTAGCTTGACTCGGCTTGTTACTATAACAAGCTGAGCCGAGCCAAGATTTTAGCTCGTTAGCTATAACGAGCCAACTCGAGCTAGCTCGCGAGCGGCTCGCGAGCCAAACGAGCCATAGTTTTAGGGAAAAAGTCATCAAAACTTATATTATGTTTGTATTACTTCATGTCTTACACTCTGCAAATGGTTGATATGTTAGCTCATATGAATATTTTATTTAATTTAAGGCTATTGGATATATTATTTTTATATTATTACTATTTTTAAGCTTTTGATAAATGCAAATATTAAATTTTGTATATTTTTTATAACTGACTCACGAGCCTAACGAACCGAGCCGAGCTAAACAAGCCATAACGAGCCGAGCCGAGCTGGCTCGTTATCCAGCGCTAGACACTAGGATACTCGTATAAGCAAATATTGTGTTTGTGTTTGTGTTTGTGCCCAATTAATGGATGGGATCCAGAGATGGTACGTATAGCAAGTGAAAGCTCGCGTGGGCTGGGGTGTTCGGAAAACATCATCACTTGTCTAGCTACTATTTTCGTCCCTGAACAAGTGTCGTTCTCGTTTTTCAAGTAGTTAAGCATTTTTAGCTTTGATCAAATATATAAATAAAAAATACTAGTATTTATAGTACATAATTAATATCGTTAGATAGATCTAAAATCTATTTTCACTATAAACTTTTTTGAAGGTAATAAATGTTGCTACATTTTCTATAAATCTAGAAACGCTTATTTAAAGATAGAGGGAGTATATTATTGAAATGCACATGATGATCTATCATCGTGTCGATGAGTCATATTATTTATATATGCTATAGGGTGTCACGGGTCCTAGTTTCGTGTGTCTCCCTCTCTCTTCGCTGTCGTTGCTTTGTCAACCTAGCCATTTCCAACGTACTCACTCCGTCTTAAAATAGGTGTCGTTTTTGCTACCGAGTGGTCAAATGTTTTTAACTTTGACTAAAGATATACAAGAAAATATTAATATTTATAATATACAATTAATATGGTTGGATAGATCATTGAATCTATTTTTTTAATAAGCTTATTTGAAGTTACAAATATTGCTAATATTTTTTAGAACCATAGTCAAACACGAGGATCATAGCGAGACTTATTTTGGAACGGAAAAAGTATGCCTTTTTGAGAAAGTCTGTGGAAAAAAAAACTCGTCACCAACTAACCATGACTCCACCCATACACTTGATAGATTAAATAAAATATATAAAGAGCCTGGAGGAGCTTGGACTTATATTTAAAAAAGATATGACCTTTTCTTTGTGCAACACCTATTTATTGGGACAACCTATAATATCAATCCCTCCGAGAAATCAATTTGCCGTGGTTGTTTGTGACACTAATTGTCTTTGAAAATATAGGGCATTTGTACTGACAATAGATAACACCTGCCACCCCAAGAAAAAAGTTTTTAGGAGTAGTCAATCTATAGAAGTATTTATATTTTATATAGAGAAAGATACAAAGTATAACCGTGTCTAGTAAAATCGAGCCGCCTCTAAAAAAACTCCATATCTACAGTAGTGCAACTAAAGCTGAATATCACAGATTGCGCGCACGACTAGGGATGAAAACGGAACAGAAATATTCCGAATTGACCGTTTTCGTTTTCTATATTATAAACCGTTTTTTAATATGAAAAATTATCAGTTTCAATTGGTTTCACAACCATTTTCAATTATTTTTTGTACTCTGTAATTGCTAAATGTAGAAATATTCCGAACCGACCGTTTTCGTTTTTCTATATCGTAAGTCCGTTTTCGACCGTTTCCGACCGTTTTCATCCTTACGCACGACTGCACGAGGGCTTCCCCTCAGTCGACGAGGCGTATGGATGGAGCACGGACAAGCGCGAGCTGCGGGCCAACCTCGACGGGATGGGGTGGATGCGCGATCGAGTGTGAAGACGAACACGGGCACGGACAAGCGCAGTGCTGCGTCAAGAGGTGGCTGGGCGATCGAGCGACTGAAATGAACTATACATAACACACATATGTACCCGGCTTAATAATTCATCAAATGTGCTTCCTTATTATTCGTGGATCTTAGATCTGTGCACTGTTTTTAACCAAGAGCCTGTTTAGTTCTAAAAAGGAAACCCAAAAAGTGTTACAGTACCTGTCACATCAAATCTTACGGTACATGCATGGAGTACTAAATGTAGACGAAAGAAAAAACTAATTATACAGTTTAGTTGTAAATCACGAGACAAATCTTTTGAGCCTAATTAGTCCATGATTGGACACAAATTGCCAAATAAAACGAAAAGTGCTACATTAGCGGAACCCAAAAAACTTCACCAACTAAACAGACCCCAAGCTGCTCCATTTGACTAGTACAGGGTAGCCATTGCCTTGTCAGTTCATCTAGATCTGTGAGTTTACTAGTTTTCTTTGACCGGCCGGACTACAAATTCAATACCAACCATGTGATTAGAACATCTCCAGCACAGTACATGTCCTTTGTGAAGATTGTTATCTGAAAACAGATAACGTCGTCAAATATTTTAGCAGTGAGAGAGAGCATATTTGTTCTATGAGGCTCTAACAGCAGGGTATTCCAACATGCAAAAGGTGACTTAAAAATGAAGGCCGGAGCTTACTCTACATTTTTGTCCCCCAATATCAACTCTAAAAGATTCTGTACAGAGCATGCCAGCTAGAAGCAACTACAATGATAGAAATGTTAGGTGCAATGACATTTTATTTTATCATAACTCGCCATGGACGCACGCTCTTAAGTTGACAAAAAGTTTAATTATGGTATACTTGCTAAATTTTTTGCTGCATGTCGCAGGACAACACCTTGCATTGCTAGTTAAAATTTTACTACAAGAAAATAAGCAAGGGGTCGTTTGGCACGACTCTTCCTAGCTCTGGCTCTGTCACTGTTCATTATTATAGTAGCACTGTAGCACGGAGTAGGTGGAGCTAGCAATTATGGCTCCACCGGCTCCTCTTCTTCCCACTTCATTTAAAATGGCTCCTGCTACAGTATCCAACAGTGTTGCTGCATTGTTTTGGAGGAGCTCACCTGAGAGTCCTACCAAAGAGGCCCTAAATCATGAAGAAAACAAATATAATTAAGGATGAGAAAATGCACTGCCAAGTGGCAACTAGGTTCGAGACAAATGGAGGCATGGAGCACAGTGTGTGCATATTCACCAGCCATTCAGCCCACTTGAATTGGTTGAAGTCATGTGAAAGCCAGTAGTTTGAGGGGGCCTTACAATTTTTTTCAACTATTTGGTTTTTAGGCTGGGATGTGTACTTTATCCCATGGTATAGCTTTATTTGTATTTGAGTTTTGCTCTAGTGATCCTCTTTAAAAAGCTAAACGACTCTTGAAGCACCAGAATATTTTAATTAAAATTATTTTCGATTTGGATCAGGGTTGTACCCAGCCCTATCCATGTCCAGCCCAAGCCCAGCGGCTGCCCACTCAGGTCTATAGGATTATACACTCTGTTGTTCGATCCGCAGGAGACGGACAGTCGTAGCGGCGACGGGCGAGGGACGACGGCGGCGGTGGCACACAAAGTACCAGTGTACTAGATGGCTAGAGGGGCAAGAAGAAAACGACGCGGTGGGTCACGTGCTCGTGCTTCCCAGTGATGCGTCGAGTGATTGAGTTTGCGTTTCCAAATGTGAACAGTTATAGATGAAAAAAAAATTAAACAAGCACCAAATCATAGTTGGCTCAGTAAGGGGTTGCAAGCCTTTCCTGTAACCAAGCATCAGATCATTCCTGAAATAAATGTGTTAACCCCATTATTCTTGTTTTTTTTAAAGGATTAACCCCATTATTCTGAAGCTTGAAATATATCCTACCAATCCATTGTTAATTCTGGCAAGCACTAACTGGCTCAGAGTTGCTGTTGGTTCATGTGGAGAAGAGCTTCTTTAAGTCCAATCGAGTATGAAAAAAAATTCCAAATACAAACACTGACCTTGACATCGAAGCAGCAGGAAGAGCATGAAAAAGTGTGTCATTTCAAGCCTCCCACTGACGTCGACCAAACCAGATGCGCAATTGCTATCTTGCACGCCCGCAGAAGCTGCTCGCGTGCTTAATGGATTTGGTGTTCCCATTCACTCACCAAGAAGAATGCAGCCCCAAACCAAAAGCTAGAACAGTGCTATATACAAGAACATAATAATAAATAACTAATAAGATACAAAATGATTGCTTTAAATTGAATTCCATGGAGAGGAGGAATAATAAACTTAGCATGGCAACAAATTTGTGAAACAGCTGTTTGGTGTGCATTAACGGGTTGATTGCAATTGTGGCATTGCACCCGGTGGGGATTGGGAACTGGCACTGTCTTTCAGAGTGATCTTTCCAATGGACTGCCCAAGCCTGACGAGTGCTTCCGATTGTGGTGCCAAACAAAATTGAAGTATGAGGTCAACTTTTGATCGATCAGCTGGATCAATATATGGCAGTTCTTAGTCACTATCACAGTTTGTAATCAGTTAGGACTGGTTAAGCTCTGTGATCACTTGCCTGTAATTTCGTTGCTGACTGCATGTACGCATGTAAGCGTTGACAAAGTGTAATATATTTTGGTTGCTTCTGTAGCAGTTCTGTACGTTTGATCCCAGTTTTCGAATGCTAGCTGCCTTTTATGAAAAATGGGTGATGTCCTGGAGCTGAATAGGTTGCTGCTACCTCCCTCAGGCTTCAGTTCTAACTTGACCATACTCTTTCTCCCCTGCGTCGCTCCCACGCGAGCGACATGGGAGGCGAATAGGACCGCGCCGCCGCTCCCCTTCCTCCTTCCCTCCCGCCCGCCGCGCCGCCGCCGGAGTGGGCCGCCGGCAAGGCCGTGCGGCTTGCCGGGAGGGCAGCAGCGGGGCCCTCTCTCGCGGTGGTGGGTGCGATGGTGGACGAAGAGGACGCTCGTGGAGCTCTGGGTGCGGGTGCGGCAGCGCCGGCGTGGACATCGACGGGTCCTGTTTGGGCTTCGGGCAACACCCCTGCGTCCGGATCCGGCGAGGCTAAGGTCGGATCCGCGCGTTCGCGGCCCCTGGGCAGGCATTGTGCGACATCGGCGGCTTTGGCCCAGATTTGGCCCCCCGGGGGACGCGGCGGTGCCAGCGTGGGGCATCGGGGGCGGCTGCGCCGGCCTGGGTAGGTCTCCTCATCTTCCTCGTGTTGGGTGGTGGTGGTGGCATGCACAGTAGCGGGTCAGCGGGGGGCGCCCTTGCGCGAGTCGCGTGGGTCTCGACGGGGCCACCCGCTGCAGCTGCGGCGGCGCCGGCCAGTGCCCGTGCTGGCGTCGGGCAGCGGCGGGGAGCTTCTCCCCCGCATCCTCCTTTGGCGACGGCAGGGGAAACCGGGTCTGATGCCCTGTAGGCCAAATCCGACATCCTTAGGGCAGGGGGCAGCACCCATGGTGGAGGGTGCTACTGATGGTGGCTGGCAGAGGTCAGCAGCGTCGATGGTGGCGGCTTCGACGTGTTGCGGGGGGATGCACATGGCGGAGTGCGGCCAGTCTTCGGCATGTTGTTTAGCCGGCGGGGGTTGCTGACGCAACTTTGCGGCTGCTCGTGCAGCCGGCGCGTCGATGCTCCTCTGGCTAGGCTACTGTGGGATGGCCGGCGATGACGACGGGGTGACAGGCTGGGGTCCGACATCTTCACCGACGTCTGTGCTGGGGGTTCCTCGGGCGTAAGCCTGGCGACGGCGACGCCCGAGGGCGTCACTTCCCTGTTGAGAGCGTCGTGTCCTAGCACATCTTCCGCGGGTGAAAACCCGGTCCATTCCTGGGCGAGCGACGGTGGCGCATTCGATGTCGTACCCTTCCTGAAGGCGTTGCTGTGGAATTCCGCGTCGGTCGAGATGTCTCCTGTGGCGGATGCCCTCTGCTCCTTGGGGCCCGGTCCACCTCTCTTCGACGGCAGGGTTTGCTTCGGATGCATGGCAATCGCCGCGAGCGGGGCGGGAGGTCGTGGGTGGAAGTCGGAGCTGCTCTTCATTGCGTGCTTGAGCTTGGCAACGATAACTGCCTCGGCCTCCTACTTCGGGTTCTCAGTCTCACTTTAGTTGGGTTGTCTGTGTGCTGCTACGGAAGTCGAAGCTGCTGGTTGCTTTGCAACCATGCTTGACAACGATGACTTGCAGCAGTGTGTACTCTGCCGTGTCTGCGTGGGTGGGCTTCGCCTTTTCGTGGTGCTTATCGCTAGGTTTGACTGCCTTGTACATAAAATTGCCCTCTACTTATCAATAGAAGCCGGTAAAACGGATCTTTCAGAAAAAAACATTCACTCCTGAAACCCCTACAAGGTAATGGACATGGACCTTTGGTGAATTGAACTCAAAGATTATTTTTGCTGTCCACTGAACAAAACAATGTTATTTTTTGGTGAACATATCATTTGGATGTCCTATTCTACAAAACCACAAATTTGGATGTTCCAAAGACAAAATTTCCTTTATTCTACAATATTAGTTTTGCATGTAACATGACAATGATGTTTAAGCTGGTCGGATACTCGGATGGAAAATAAGACATTCAACTGTTTACCTCTTTTTCCTTGGGATACATTATACATGGAAGTTTCTCTATAGATGTATCTACAACTGGTTTGGCATATGGATACACTAACATAAATACATAAAAACATACAGATATCTAAAAAATAGGGCCCCGCAAGTAGCCACGAATATGTTTGTATGCCCACACTTTGGACCACTAAAGAGAGATTTCTTATGTTTCTTTCTTATTTCGGTAATTCTTCGATCCGAGCGTCCTGACTCTTTACTCGAGTATCGGACGGACGCGGGCGTGGGGCTATGTGACACAACCTTTGTTTAATAATCCAGTCAATTCATCCATCGCCCACTCCACAATATCTAGTCAATTCATCTATCTCCCACTCCGCCGCCCGCCCCGCTCCTCCTGTCGTAGCACTCGCGCCCGCTGCTCCGTGTGCCCCGCTGCTTCGGACGCTGCTCCGCGCACCCACGCTCATTGCTCTTGCCGCTGCTCCGTGCGCTCACCCTACTGCTCATGTTCCTCGACCCACTCCGCCCGACGACGCCAACAGGTGCCACCAGGCCAAGAAGAAGCGCTGGCGCGGAGGCCCTCCGGTCTCGCCTCCTGCTACGGTTGCAGCTAGGGATGAAAACAGATCGGATACGGACGAATATCACTGATATCGTATTTGTTTTCATATTTATGTCCGGATTCGGATTCGAATACGGATAGTATCAAAAATACCGGATAGAATACGATTGGATATCGACATCATAAATATATGATTTAAATATTCGGATACGAATACGGTATCGGATGTTAAATATCCGGACTCGGATACGGACGGATTAAAACCCCTCTAAACGAATTCGGTCTCGAATACGGTCGGAAAATATCCGTACCGTTTTCATCCCTAGTTGCAGCGCCCCAATGCAGATGACAGAGGAGGGTGCACTGAGATATGATGCATGTTGCAAGTATACATTTGAAATGTTTTAGATGTTTAGAGGTATGTTTTAAGGGTTTCACACGGATGTTGCAAAAGTAGATCGGGATGTTTCATATGTTGCAATGGTTGTACACATATGTTGCAAGCGTTTGTCCCTAATGTTTCATTTGTTTTTTAGACATATGTTGCAAGACTTTACTTTATAAGACTTTGTAAGACTTCTGGTCTAGTATAGCTCTTTTACCTTTTCCTTTGTAAGACTTTACTTTATTCAATATATTACTCTTGCTCTACTTCACTTAGCATTTACTTTGTGCAACATTATACTAGTTATAGTGTTGTTGTGGTTAGTCTTAGCATATAGTTGTTATATAATAGATCGATGATCCATAACCCACGCTTGTAGTGATCATCGCCTTTAACTTGGTGCTCTATTCAACCTGTATGATCACAAGTAGAGTAGTGAGAGAAGGTGTAAGCATGGTGCTCACACACCATCTTGCCATTGGTTACCTCTTGTTGCATGGATTGTTTGTGATAGCTAGCAGGTGGTGACAACCCTGTCTAGTATTTGTATTCCACCATGTGTTCGAGACAAGTTATTAAAAGGTAAGGTTAGCGTCAATTGTGTAGTCGCTTCAGGTAGGAGTTTTGCCTCCTATTCTCTCAGCTGCTGCCTAGTATACCCATTGTGTGGACTTGATCTAGTTATGTTACAGCTGTGTGATTAGGATAAATCATAGGAGTAGAGTTTGAATAATAGAAACCTTGTACTCTCTCGTTGTCTCCCACCTAGTTATACCTTACTAAGTTATCTTTTAGTTCTGTGCACTTGTTTCATCACCCTTCCTATCCAATATTCAATTACCCCACTATACTATTTGATACTAGTCTATGGTAAACATTAGGATCTCTTGTTTATTATCATTCCTAGCTACTACTTTCCCTTGGGATTCAATAATAATGATAACCTAGAATACTCTCGGGTGAAGTGTTGTATGGGTATATTCTGTGCACTTGCGAAATACTCTACTTGAGCGTAAAAAAATACCAACAGGCACACACAGAAGGCATCGGACCCTGACATTGAATGGTCCAACGGCCATGGGTTTAGGGTCTGATGGTCGATTTTTAGGCCTACCGGCTAGTTGGCTCAAGGGGTGTCTATTTAAGGGGCTTGGCCAGCTTGTGGTGCCCCCTCTTGGCACTTCGACATGGTATGCACCCTCTTGAGCATAACCAAGCACCTCCCACTCATCTCCTCCATGTGTTGATCATCCAAGTGAGATTGGGAGTGATTTCTAGTGCATTTGCATTGAGTTGAGGCATCTAGTGGCACTAGTGATCGTGTTCGCTATTGGTGTTTCTTAACGTCATTGCTAGAATTTGCAACGCTGCCAAGAAATACCTTGACAATAGTTTTGAATGATCACAGAATGAATCCGCAAGCGCACGGAATTATCATTGTAGCATTTCACCTAGAAGTATTCAGGGTATTGTTATTTATATTTTTCTAATGGAAGGCATGGTGTTAAGAGTCTAGCATGGATATGAATAAGATAACATGACTTACTCAATATAGGGGTAAGCCATGGTAGGTTTTAAGATAGTGTGGCACACAATCGGGCCAACCTCATGGATAAAAGGAAAACAAAGAATAAAAGAATAATTTTTGTGAAATAAATGTAAGTTTCTCAAATGATTCACTCGATATAAAACCTCACCAAAGGCATTTGGGGTCTTGCCTGCTTTTTCATAGCCTACCACTAAAGCTTTTGAGTGGAGTTTTGGGTAGGTATGAAAGTGGGCATACTTGCATCACATATTTTGCTAAGTCAAAAACTGGACCACAAGGAGATGCAAGACATACACTTTGATCAAGACGTGCAAGTGTATGGAATTTTTCATAATATTCCTAATTCTAAATATTTTTGGTACTCCTTGGATCATGACTCTCTCCCTTTTGATAAATGCCTTTTATTTGAAAGTATGGGCTATCTTATTTCTTTTTTTCTCTCTTTTTTTGGGCGGGCATCTAAGTACCCATTGTTTTAATTATTCGGACACTTTTGTGTCCATTTTTTCTCATGCCCCTTGGCATGGATTTTTTTCTTCTCTTTTTTAGCATGGTCCATATCTTTCGTTTGGCATATGAAATTTTGAGAGAGAGACATCATGATTAACAAATGGAATAAAATTTGTTTTGGTGGATGAGAAATTGCATGTTGTGTGTAACTCTCAGTGCAAGAGTTAGCATTTATTTGTGGGTGTACTTGTGTCTTGATCATGAGTGCATGACGAGAATCTCAACACGGGTCACAACAATTTGACAAAGCTCAATGCTTAAACAAGTAGCATATGACTAAGGTTTGAATTTGAATATCATGTCATATGGTCTTGGTAGGTATTCATAATCATTGAGGAACTTTTGATTTTAGCATTTTTGAAAATGAAATCTCTGGATGTCAAGTCTCTCTTAGAACAAAGTCATAGCAAATTCTATTTTGTACCATATCATAATCTTGCAACAACTTAGAAAAGGATCATGCATTTGCAAACCCACAAGTTTTCAAGTCTTTTAGGGTGAGACATTTTTTAGCCAACAAACTTAAATCTTGGGGAATACTAAGTTATAACCTAGGCACAGATGAATTATAGACAGAACAACTATTCATCATTTCAACAAAGGAGAAACTAAACATTCCTTGAAACACATATGAGAGTGGAATAAATATTTTTGATATTTTTGTCATGTTTTATTTTTTTTTGTATTTTTGATTTTTTAAATACTAATAAATAAATGTAGAAAAATAAATGTGGAAATTGAACAGATACAAGTTACCTCTGTGGAGGTCCTCCCCCAAGCTAGCTCGAGGCAAGTGGCATGACGAGATGCTTGGTGATGGCTCCGAAGTGAACTATTTTATTACATATGATTTTTCTTATAGGTTTATACTTTTTGTTTATCCCACCCATGTCTATACTCCATGGTTTTGGCTCAATGATCAAACTAGACACCACGTTTAACTTGATCAAGGTAGACTATTCAACCTAAGCACCATACTTAATTTGAAAAGCCTATGAAAGTATGACCGTCAACGAAGGTCATACCCAAACCAAAGCATACTTGCATAGATCATGGGAAGAGAACAAAGATTTTATTAAAGGTAAAGTTTTTATGCCATGGTTTTATCATGCAAAGTTTATACTTAGCAGTTTTAGTACAATGATCAAACGTGTTGTTTGATCAAGGTAGGCAATTTAACCTAAGCTCCATGCTTAATTTAAAAAGCCTATGAAAATATGATCACGCACTAACCATACTTCAAACCAAAACTTGCATTGTATAAAACTTTGAAGACTAACTAAGATTTTAACAAAAGGATTTATTTGTTTTTAGCAGAATTTATTTATGGTTGTATTATATATAGTAAATATAAAGGATAACTACCGATTTACCTTCGGCAAGGGCTCACCGTTTAAAGTCTAATGAGCAGGACTCCTCCTTCACTCTTTGCTTGATGAAGGTACGTCCGTGCCTGGAGAAGTAGGTTGTACCTTTTTCACCTGCCATACCTGCTTAATATTTTTTTGTGGTAATGTCTTGGGTTGTTTGTTTTTAGTATATTTATGCATGTTAAATGCATTGAATGGGCATATCATTGTTTGACCTTGAATGCGAAAAGCTAACACGAACCCTATGTGTAAAACTACATTTGTAGTGTTAAGAAATGGTCTCCCTACGAGGAGGGGATCTTTCTTGTTGTGGCCCATGTCTAGAACGATGAAGTCCATAGGGATGTATGTATCTCGAATTTTCACCAAGATATCATTGGCTACTATCTCCGGATTTTGTAGGGATTGATCCGCCATCTGCAGTTGGAAATGTCCAGCGGACATAGGTCCACCCAGTATTTTATCATATGTTACCTTGGACATGATGTTGATACTTGCTCCAAGGCCACAGAAGGCGTTGTGGAAGACATGCAGGCCAATTGAGCATGTGATTGTCGGGCGGCCAGGATCTTCTTTCTTGGTGATGAATGGTGGATCTATGACATGATCATGGCTTTCCCGACATAGAGGCTTTGAATTTTGCTAGAAGTTCAAAATTTCCTCCCTTAGGGCATGGCTTTTGCCCATGGGGAAAATTTTGTGAGGAACACCGTGGAACATTTGTCACACGTGTTGACGGCTTTCTTGTCCTTGTAAAACCATTGTTTCGCCTTCCCCGCGAGGGAGAACGGAAACAGACGGAGCCTGATGCCTACTGGTGTGATGTCTTTTATGGTGATGGTGTCACACAGCTCAAGGAAGTGTTGCAAGTGAGCACTTGCGCCCTCGCTAGGCAAACCACAGAACCAGTTTGCCTGCACCATCGTGATTAGGCTAGTCCAGAACTCAAAGTTTTTGGCGCCCATGTTGACAGCGGGCCCAATGGGCACGTTGGCAATAGTAGGGGTGGAGTAGTCGCAGAGTGACTTGCCCATGAGTGAAGTAGTGGGTGATGCGGGGGTGACTTGTTTCAACTGCTGGTGGAGTAACGGAGGAAGAAGCAGTATGGGACATGTTCTTCCTTAGGAATGCTTCCGGATTATCGGTGTAGTTTTCCAGCAAGACGAACCGGTCATACACTATCCTGTTTTCATCCATAATAGGAGAAAACACGAAAGATTAGACTGCATGAGCAATGGCTACCATACATGCATATCATCATGAACATGTCCTACTAGATTCTTTTAACCAATGCCTTTCCGGCAACGGCACCAAAAATGCTTGTTGGCGTTTCTTAACGTCGTTGCTAGAATTAGCAACACTGCCAAGAAATACCTTGATGATAGTTCTGAACGATCACAAAACGAATTTGCAAGCGCACGGAATTATCGTTGTAGCATTTCACCCGGAAGTATTTAGGGTATTGTTATTTATATTTTCCCAAAGGAAGGCATGGTGTTAAGAGTCTAGCATGGATATGAACAGGATAACATTTGTATACCAGACCAATACTCAATACAGGGGTAAGCCATGATAGGTTTTAAGATAGTATGACACACATTCGGGCCAACCTCAAGGATAAAGGAAAACAAAGAATAAAAGAATATCCTAAGCGGAGCAGGCATGTTCCAAATTAGCCATGCAAAGAATAGTGAGTAATCATACATGTACATGGTTAAGAGTTAGAACTAGGCATGAGATGGGTCGGGAGACCACCGAGTACTGGTCTGCCAGCATCCTCATGTGGCAATTTAGACTCCTACACCCCAGACGAACATGGGGGATTACAAGGGACGAACAGGGCTATCACCACCTGCCACCTACCCCTCAACCGGAGAAAGGGAAATATATCCGCCTGTTCCCTTGTACCTGAGCACCATGCCCGTTTACAAGGAAACTACCCACATCCCCCTCAGACTCCAAGCCTACATATTAACAAGCATAGGCACACCTGAAGGCACGACAAACTGCCACCTCAACTCAGCTCTAATCCTCATCATATATATAGTATGAAAAGTTAAGCATAAAGTTCTAAATGCTAAGTTTATAACATAAGAACTATACTCTAGTTAATATGCTATGATCATAACACAAGAATTATACTCTAAATCATAAGCATAACTATAACAAAGATATGAAAGCTTGAACTAGGAAGAACTCTTCATAGTAATATTCATACCAAGATGATTCTCTTCTTCCAAGGAGACAAGCTTTCCTTGATAGCTTTGCCTTGCTCTCAACTACTACTAAAACTAAGACTAAGAATACAAGTGAGAGGTGTGAGGTGCTTGGCTCCAAAATGTTGTGTGTTGAGGAGAGAGCTCCACCCTTGCTTTTATAGTGGAAGTAGGACGGTTCAGCACAGGAAAAAATGGTAACCACCGGAAACCGACGTTGCATGCCGCCATGCAACTGCCAGAGCAAAGTGGGGCTGAGCTGGGCTGGGGCGGTGCGGCCGCACCCTAGCCTACTTCGCTCACCACTGACTTGTCTATTGGGCTTCTGGTTGGTCCTAGATGCCTGCCATGTTGGTGCTTCAGTCCAGGTAATTGCGTAGGTGGGCTTTCTCCATTTCTCTCCTTTGCGCACTTTCTAGAATACGCGTTCTGCTTTGCACTTTTTACTTCGTTTTGTGTATTTTCCACTTGATTTCGGATGTTGTCCTACAAAACATACTTTCTCAAAATACAAGTGGAACTCAATCAATAGTATATGCATATGTGTCAAAAGTATGTTTATTTCTCCCTTTTTGGATATAAATTGGCGTTTGCAAATGTGCGTTAGTGACCGCCAACATTAAGCTGCGAGATTTCTCGTTACTCTTGGTGATTGCCGCCACCTAGACGTCTTGGAGCAGCGGTGGATCATTGAGCGGATTTGGTGATTGTTGCCAGCTCCAATCGAGGCATTGTGAGGGGTTCTTGTGCTTATTCCCCATGGGAGATTTGCAAAAAGCAACCCTAGTGGAATCATGGCTAGTTGGAGTGCCTTTCTAGTTGTTCTTGTGGTGCCCGTGTGGTGGGCTTGGCGTGTGATGTCAATTAGCACACAAACCACTTAGTTTGGACTCGCCACAACGTGGACGTAGGTTGCCGACAAGCAACCGATCCACGTGGATAAATCTTAGTGTTCATATTGTCTCTTGCCCAATTGTCACACCCATTTAACGACCAAATGGAGTGCATACCCTTATGTGCGCCCAGAGATCAATCACACATAAGTTCACAAATTATAACGGAAGTATCATCACAAATGTTATTACATCACGATATTTAACACATAGTCTTAACACAAATGTAGCGGAAGTATAAATAAATATCTCTCGTGGTAGCTCCAGTCACAGGTACATTGACTGGTTGACAGCAAGACTAGTAATCTTCAGGAAAGTAGGCATAGTAGTCACTATTACCTCCATCTGTTGCCCATCCGGAATTTTTATCCAAGTAAGAAAAATAAACAAGCGTAAGTACATCTCGTACTCAACAAGTGTAACATGGGGTTCATGAGGCTCAAAAAGGCATAATCATTGGTTTATCAGCATGTAGCTTTTAATTAGCATGATTTTAGCATATCAATAGCATCAAAATGTCTCAATGTAAACAATAAACATATGATCCATGTGAAATGATTAATGAATAGCAAAAACATAACCATTAACAAATATCAACTATTCCATAAGGGTCCAAGGCCACTCGTGACCGTGAGCACGGCTGTTATAACAGTTTTACACTCTGCAGAGGTTGTACACTTTCACTGTGAGTCGTGTTACCCAAATGCCCGGGTTAATTACTCCCAAAACACTACCAAGGTGAGCAGGCAGGGTAAACACTATGAAGTCTTTCGAAGGTTCGTCTAACAAGTTAGGGCCATTAGATTCACTCGGCAAACAGATGTAGAGCCCCCCTTCCAAATGGCACAATAACCCGCAGCCTATACACATAAGGACAGAGGCCGCACTATACCCGATTCGTCAAGCCGTTCTTACGCCAAAAAGGTTACCTCTAACAAGCTAGAAAAGGTCCTTCTATATGACTAAAGCCAGAGCCATATAGCCCCCACAGTTGTACTGTAAATCCCGGATTGTCGCTTATAGATGAGTCCTTATGGAGAGCAATTAGAGCATCAAAAGTAACCCCCATGCTCTAATCCCCTTTAAACATTAATCAAAATCATCTTTTAATGTTTGTTGCATATTCCTCTAATCAATTTACATGATCATAGTCCATGTTTAAGCACTAGCCATACTACTCAATGCATCACAATAGGTATCAAGGTGTAGGATCAATCACTAAGTCATCCTTAACAAGGAATAAATGCATAATGATATTAATTGCATAAGGTGAATAGGACAACAAGGATAATCCCATGCTATACTTGCCTTACTCAAACTGGTCCTGAAGATCTTGCTCGTAGTAAGGCTCTTGATCCCCAACGAATTGCTCACCGTCTATACTCGATCAACCAATAGCAACAACACACATCCAGAGGCAATCATGCATAGACAAACAAGACTATAATTAGAACAATACACCAACAGTAATAAAATAAGATAAAAAGTCTTTAAAACGAATCTACAACTCGCTAGGATCACACAGACGCGAAGATCACGAAAAACGGAGCTAAAACGACAAAGTTATGAATTTCCAAAGATTTCCTATAGAAAAATAAATACTTTAATTAAAACTCGAAAATAAATTAATCCAAACCTACTGTACAGTTGTATAATTACATAGAGCTCGCAAATATGAATCTAACGCAATTTGAATGGACCAAATCGGAGTTAAAACGGAGATTCTACGACTAAAACAAGTTGAATGGCAAAACTGTAAATATCAGAAAGCGTATTTTTCTTTTTCCGAAACGAATTACGTTTTCAATTAATCAAAACGTATTTTCCGGTTTACGCTTTGGACCACGGGTTTTATATACTAAAATCTCAGGGTCTCTTTTACAATTTTACAAACGAACCGGTAACTTCTATTTACATCCGTTGGATTCAAATCGGACGGTCCAGATTGGATCGGGGAAGATCCGGCGGCGCTCCGACCGGATTCCGGCCCGACGGCGACTCTCCACGGCGGCGCCATGGCCAGGTAATGCCATCTTGCTCTACGGTGCACGAAAACGCGAACGGAGAGCACCTGCGGGTAGACAACTCGAACGCGAACTCACCTAGGGTAAAACCGTAGGCGAGGATGAAGCGAGGAACGCGTGTGGCTCAGAGGGGCGGACGGTGGAGGCGGTGCTTCGGCGGTGGCGCAACTAAGCGACTACGACGGCTCCAAAGGGATGGGATGGGGGCGGAATAGTGCGGGGTCCCGTTTTTATAGCCCGAAGGCGGCCTCAAGAAAGGAAAGAGGGAGATTGAGCCGCGGATTCGATCGGTGGAAGAAGGAAGGAAAATCCGGCCGACGTCGGGAGGAAGAAGAAAGGAAGGTGGAAGGAGACACTGACAAGTGGGTCCCACGTGTCGGTGGCTCAGAGCGGCTGCGCGCGCTGCTGGGCTTAGCAGGCCGCGGTTGCTGGGCTCGGCCCACGCGGGAGAAGGCGGCCACGGGGAAGGGAAAGGAAGGTGGGCCGCGCCAAGGCAGGCCGAGACGGGCCGAAAACCAGATGAAAATGAATTTCTCTTCTCTTTTTCTTTTTCCAATTTTTCAAAGCAAATTTTCAAAAGATTTTCAAATCAAATTTGAATTTGATTTAAACCACTCAATACAAAACTTCAAATGCAGCAGCATGAATGCTCAATCATGTTTCTACACTTATATTTGATTTTAAATTTATAAAAATTATTCTTATTCTAAATTTGCATGCTCACAAAAATATACAAAAATCATATTTTTCCTATTTTTCTTCTTTTCAAATTTTTAGGGTGTTACAATTCTGCCCCCTTAAGATGAATCTCGCCCCGAGATTCGACTGATGCTTACTCAAACAGTTGCGGGTAGGTTTTTCTCAGATCCTCTTCTCGTTCCCAAGTAGCCTCTTCTGCTATGTACCGATTCCACTGTACTTTACACATTTTGATTGTTCTACTTCTTGTGACTCTGTCCACAGTCTCCAAAATTTTAATCGGAAACTCTTCATATGTAAGATCCTCCTTAACAGTGAGCTCCTCTAATGGAATATGTTCCTCTGGTACTCGTAAATATTTCTTCAATTGAGACACATGGAACACATCATGTACACCTGCCAAACTTTCGGGTAATTCCAACTGATATGCCACTTCACCACGTCTCTCTATAATCTTGAAAGGTCCAATATATCTTGGTGCCAATTTACCCTTCATGTTGAACCTCTTCACACTCCTCATGGGTGACACTTTCAAGTAAACATAATCCCCTACCTCAAAAGTCAACTCTCTTCTACGAGTATCAGCATAGCTTTTCTGTCTGGACTATGCTATTTTTAGATTATCTCTAATCATTCTCACTTTCTTTTTAGCATCCTTTAATACATCAGGCCCAAACACTTGACTCTCCCCTGTCTGATTCTAGAACAACGGGGTCCTACACTTTTGTCCATACAGAGCCTCAAACGGTGCCATTTGAAGACTCTTCTGATAACTATTGTTATAAGAGAACTCTGCGTAAGGCAAGCTCTTATCCCAGCTAGTACCATATTGTAAAGCACAAGCTCTCAACATATCTTCTAATATCTGATTAATTCTCTCCGTTTGACCATCTGTCTGGGGATGATAAGCTGTACTAAAATTCAATTTGGTCCCCAATGATTCATGTATCTTTTGCCAATAATGAGATGTAAACTGAGTACCTCGATCAGACACAATCTTCTTAGGAACTCCATGTAGACTCACTATTCTTTCCATATACAACTCTGCCAACTTAGCACTGCTATATGTAGTCTTTACAGGCAGAAAATGAGCAACCTTAGTCAGACGATCCACTATCACCCAAATTGAATCATACCCTCTTTGAGTCCGTGGCAACCCAACTATAAAGTCCATACCAACCTCTTCCCATTTCCACTCGGGTATCTGCATAGGCTGTAACAATCCTACAGGTCTCTGATGTTCAGCTTTCACCCTTTGACAAGTGTCACACAAAGCAACATACTCAGCAACGTCTCTCTTTAAACCATACCACCAATATTTCTCTTTCAGATCCAAGTACATCTTAGTACTCCCCGGATGTATGGAATAAGCTGACTCATGAGCTTCACGCAGAATTGCCTTTCTAACATCCTTATCTTCAGGCACACACAGCCTTTTTCCAAACCATAGCGTACCATTATCATCCTTACGGAATCCTAGAGATTTACCTTTCGCTATGTTTTCAGCTATCTCTCTCAACTTTTCATCCTTCTGCTGACCTTTACGGATTTCTTGCTCCAAAGTAGGCTCTAATACTAATTCCACTGCATTGGTAGTAAATCCTAAGTTCAGATGCTTGCACTCATCACACAATTCTTTTGGCATAGGCATTACTTGTATTTCATTTGCATAACTTTTCCTACTAAGAGCATCAGCAACAACGTTAGCCTTTCCTGGATGATAATGCACCTCTAGATCATAGTCTTTTATCAACTCCAACCATCTACGCTGCCTCAAGTTCAGATCCGTTTGAGTGAAGATATACCTTAGACTCTTGTGATCAGTGTATATATCACTCTTGTGTCCAATCAAATAATGTCTCCATATCTTTAATGCATGAACCACTGCAGCTAATTCCAAATCATGAGTAGGGTAATTTACTCATGCTTCCTCAACTGCCTCGATGCATATGCCACAACTCTACCTTCTTGCATAAGAACACATCCCAAACCCAATCGAGATGCATCACAATAGACAGAGAAAGGTTTATTCAGATCTGGCAAAACTAAGACGGGTGCAGTAGTCAATCTTTTCTTTAATTCCTCAAAATTAGCCTGACACTTCTCGGACCACACAAACTTGGCATTCTTCTCCAACAATGCAGTCATTGGTTTTGCAAGCTTTGAAAATCCCTCTATAAATCTCCTATAATAACCAGCCAATCCCAAGAAGCTACGGATCTCACTCACATTGACGGGTGGTTTCTAGTTCAATACATCTTTCACTTTACCAGGATCTACTGATATTCCTCCATTTGAGACAATGTGACCCAGAAAAGAAACTTCCTTCAACCAAAACTCACATTTACTCCGTTTTGCATATAGTTGGTGTTCTCTGAGCTTTTGCAAGACCAACCTCAAATGTTCAGCATGTTCTTCCTCAGTCTTGGAAAATACTAGTATATCATCAATGAATACCACTACAAATTTGTCCAGATATTCCATGAACACCTTATTCATTAAGTACATGAAGTATGCAGGAGCATTAGTCAAACCAAAGGACATCACTGTATACTCATATAACCTATACCGTGTGGTAAAAGCTGTCTTGGGTATATCCCTGGCACGAATCTTCAATTGATGATATCCAGAGCGAAGATCAATCTTGGAGAATACACAAGCTCCTCTCAACTGATCAAACAGGTCATCAATTCTAGGCAATGGGTACTTGTTCTTAATAGTAACCTCATTAAGAGACCGATAATCTACACACATCCTCTGAGTTCCATCTTTCTTATCCACAAAAATCACTGGTGCTCCCCATGGTGAAGAACTAGGACGAATAAAACCCTTATCCTGCAACTCTTTAATTTGTTTCTTAAGTTCTTCTAATTCATTTACTCCCATTCTATATGGACGCTTAGCTATAGGTGCAGTTCCAGGTAATAATTCAATAATAAATTCAATGTCACGGTCTGGTGGCATACCTGGCAATTCCTCCGGAAACACATCTGGAAACTCCTCCACAACTGGATCTTCCTGGTTGGCACCGTCATTGAGCTGGTTCACTGTAGCGGTCTCCTGTTTCTGTACTTTTACCTCAACCTTGATTCTATCACCCTTTGGTGTTGTCAGTACAACTGATTTATCCTTACACTGAATCTCTGCTTGTTGTTGCATCATCCAATCCATTCCCAATATAAGATCAATCCCAGCTGTTCTCAATACTATAGGGCTAACTGTAAACTCTACCCCCCTTAAGTTGAGACTAATCGGAAGACAGCGATAAGATGCTGGCATGCTTCCACCAGGTGAGTTTACTAAGATAGGGTTCTTCATGGCACACAAATGGATTCTATGTATTCTAACAAATGATTGTGATATGAAAGAATGTGATGCTCCAGAATCAAAAAGAACAGTGACGGAAGTAGAGTGAACATCGAACGTACCAAGCATAACTTCTGGCTCCTCCACTGCAGTTTCCTGGGACAAGTGATTCACCCTTCCCGAGTTAGGTGCGGGCTTCTGATGGCTGCTCTGTCTCTGGGGAGTCTGCTGGTTGGGCTTCTCCGGGCAATTGTAGGACAAGTGACCTTCTTTTCCACATCGGAAACACCTGTTGGGAGTATTGGGAGCACTAGTCTTCGTGGGAGTGTTGTTGGAAGGACCCTGACGCTGTGCTTGATTCCCATTCTGCTGCGGAGGACGTTGGTTGCTATTCTGCGGCTGGAATGGGGGACGTTGCGGGAACTGTCCACGGAAAGGGGTCTGACCACGATTCCACTGTCCAGAAAGAGGCCTCTGCTGATTATTCTGTTGAAAGCCAGTACGCGGACGGGTGTTGCTATTGGAGGCTTGACCCTGTAACCTCTTCCTCTTTGCATACATTTCCTTGCGCTTGTTATCCACCACGATAGCGCGGTTCACAAGCGTCTGAAAGTTAGGGTAGGTATTGGACATCAACTGCAACTGTAGTCCATCATATAATCCCTTCAAGAAGCGGCGCTGCTTATCATTGTCATTGGCCACCTCATGTGGAGCATATCGTGACAATTGAGCAAACTTGTCACGGTACTCAGCTACAGTCATTGACCCTTGGGTCAGGTTCCTGAATTCCTCCGCCTTCAACTCTATCATTCCTTCAGGTATATGGTAAGCCCTGAAGTTCTCTCTAAACTCCTGCCAGGTGACTGCAGGAGCATTGGCAGGACGACCATACTCATATGACTCCCACCAATCCTGAGCTTCTCCCTGAAGTTGCCCAGAAGCGAACAGCATCTTCTGTCGGTCATCACATTGTGCAATATTGAGTTGTTTCTCCACAGCACGAAGCCAATCATCGGCCTCCAAAGGATCAGCAGCATGTGTGAACACTGGGGGATGACCCTTCAAAAATTCACCACGCTTATCACGTGGTTGAGCCCCAGCAACTGGCTGATTTTGCTGATTCTGCACTAGTTGTTGCATCAACTGCGTCTGTACTGCCAACAGTTGCTCGATAGTTGGTGGCGGTGGTGGTGGTGGATTTGGGGGAATGTTTCCACGACCCCTGCCTCTTCCTCTTCCGGCCATCTGCCACCCATAAACATGCAAACTTTAAGAATTCCAGGTTATCAACCACTTATAAGATTAAGAATGAGATCTGAAAGTTTTCTGAACGAGTAGCAATATTGACAGTGTAGTATTTCGATCATATCTCGAGCTACAGAAGTCCAAAAGAGGCGTGCTTTATATGGTTGGAAAGCTTATGAAATTATCCACAACTTCTATTCAGACCTCAAGATCAGATTCTGTCGTTAAATCTATGAAAAATAAGGCGTAACAGAAACTGTTCCAGATTCCAGATTGTGCAGAAACTTTAACTTGTGAAAATTATATCTCTCGAACCAGATCAGATAAAAAGGTAATTCCAATGGCATTTGAAAGATGCTTGGGTCTAGTTTCTTTCATAAAAAATTCATAAATGTTTCACGAACCGTTTTTAAACTATAGCAGAAACATTGAAGACTACTCCAGAAAACAGCAAGAACAGAAACGTGATAATACCAAACCCAACTATTATTCCCTTGACTATTAAACTTATTATTCTTAAGAATGGAACTTGTAGACATACCTACAAGTCCCGACACTCAAACAAAGATCCAACTCATACATAAGCATAATAATAAAGCAACTAGCACACCAAGGTTTAAACCACACGACAGACTCGACTGACTCAACTGACGTTACTAAGAACGTTCTTATTACATAAAGGACTCCTACTTCCTAAGGAAGTGGCTCATGCTCTAATATCTCATAAATCTTGGGCAGGCCTTGGTTTGCTCGGAGCTCATCAATGGTTGCTTGGCACCTCTTGATAGTCTTCCCTTGTGCCTTCACCATCTCTTCTAGCTGCAGCTTCCTATCCATCATATCATAGACAAGGTTCACCATCACCCGAGGTAGTGGCTCTAGCTGCACTAGATCTGTCATAGCCCATCCAAGGTCGGGGTGTGCACGAGGAAAGAAGCGATGGATGTCATGCTTCATAAGGTTAAAGCGAAGATAGCGGAGACCCATACATGCTTCAAAAGCAGCATCTTCAATGCTATCCTCTATAGTAGCTCGATGTCCCATGTGAGAGAACATCCTGTCCAGCTGATATACCCCCTTGTCTTGCTTATGTGCAAAGATGCTTGCCCTTGCCTTCCAGTATGTATCCTCCAGTGGATGAGTGTACTCCCAGCAGACGTACTCCACAGCTGGATGCCAATCAGCGAAGTAAGCAGTGAGCATCCCCACCAGGCGAAGATGAGAGACAGCATTCCCTCCATTCCTGTGGTAGATCCTCACAGTCCACCCCATTGGAGGAGGTGGCATATCTCCAAGAGCTTCATGTGGTGGAGACGGGGGTTGTCCTCCTCCATTAGCTTCCTCTTCATCATCTTCAATCTCGATGATTTCTGGATCTTCTTCAGGCTCAGGCTCTTCCTGGGGAGGTGCTGGTGCTTTAACTGGTGCTTCAGGAGCCTGCTCCTGTTCCTGGGGTTCTGGCTCTTGTGGCTCTTCAGTTGCAAGCAGGGCACGAGGTGGGTAGTATCCTCCAGAGCTGATGCGGGCAGTCTTACGGTCACGGGCCATCTACAGAATTTTTAGATGAAGTTAGAATAGAGGCAAAATTTCGTAATAGAATGAGACATAAGAAGCATAAAAATTTATCAAATAACAAGAGCAAGATAGTGAGCACAAAAATAGTGTAAAGATAATACTAAATCGACCATTTCTAGCTAGGCTTGCGTCCTACAGTCAACAAGAGCTCTGATACCAATTTGTCACACCCATTTAACGACCAAATGGAGTGCATACCCTTATGTGCGCCCAGAGATCAATCACACATAAGTTCACAAATTATAACGGAAGTATCATCACAAATGTTATTACATCACGATATTTAACACATAGTCTTAACACAAATGTAGCGGAAGTATAAATAAATATCTCTCGTGGTAGCTCCAGTCACAGGTACATTGACTGGTTGACAGCAAGACTAGTAATCTTCAGGGAAGTAGGCGTAGTAGTCACTATTACCTCCATCTGTTACCCATCCGAGATTTTTATCCAAGTAAGAAAAATAAACAAGCGTAAGTACATCTCGTACTCAACAAGTGTAACATGGGGTTCATGAGGCTCAAAAAGGCATAATCATTGGTTTATCAGCATGTAGCTTTTAATTAGCATGATTTTAGCATATCAATAGCATCAAAATGTCTCAATGTAAACAATAAACATATGATCCATGTGAAATGATTAATGAATAGCAAAAACATAACCATTAACAAATATCAACTATTCCATAAGGGTCCAAGGCCACTCGTGACCGTGAGCACGGCTGTTATAACAGTTTTACACTCTGCAGAGGTTGTACACTTTCACTGTGAGTCGTGTTACCCAAATGCCCGGGTTAATTACTCCCAAAACACTACCAAGGTGAGCAGGCAGGGTAAACACTATGAAGTCTTTCGAAGGTTCGTCTAACAAGTTAGGGCCATTAGATTCACTCGGCAAACAGATGTAGAGCCCCCCTTCCAAATGGCACAATAACCCGCAGCCTATACACATAAGGACAGAGGCCGCACTATACCCGATTCGTCAAGCCGTTCTTACGCCAAAAAGGTTACCTCTAACAAGCTAGAAAAGGTCCTTCTATATGACTAAAGCCAGAGCCATATAGCCCCCACAGTTGTACTGTAAATCCCGGATTGTCGCTTATAGATGAGTCCTTATGGAGAGCAATTAGAGCATCAAAAGTAACCCCCATGCTCTAATCCCCTTTAAACATTAATCAAAATCATCTTTTAATGTTTGTTGCATATTCCTCTAATCAATTTACATGATCATAGTCCATGTTTAAGCACTAGCCATACTACTCAATGCATCACAATAGGTATCAAGGTGTAGGATCAATCACTAAGTCATCCTTAACAAGGAATAAATGCATAATGATATTAATTGCATAAGGTGAATAGGACAACAAGGATAATCCCATGCTATACTTGCCTTACTCAAACTGGTCCTGAAGATCTTGCTCGTAGTAAGGCTCTTGATCCCCAACGAATTGCTCACCGTCTATACTCGATCAACCAATAGCAACAACACACATCCAGAGGCAATCATGCATAGACAAACAAGACTATAATTAGAATAATACACCAACAGTAATAAAATAAGATAAAAAGTCTTTAAAACGAATCTACAACTCGCTAGGATCACACAGACGCGAAGATCACGAAAAACGGAGCTAAAACGACAAAGTTATGAATTTCCAAAGATTTCCTATAGAAAAATAAATACTTTAATTAAAACTCGAAAATAAATTAATCCAAACCTACTGTACAGTTGTATAATTACATAGAGCTCGCAAATATGAATCTAACGCAATTTGAATGGACCAAATCGGAGTTAAAACGGAGATTCTACGACTAAAACAAGTTGAATGGCAAAACTGTAAATATCAGAAAGCATATTTTTCTTTTTCCGAAACGAATTACGTTTTCAATTAATCAAAACGTATTTTTCGGTTTACGCTTTGGACCGCGGGTTTTATATACTAAAATCTCAGGGTCTCTTTTACAATTTTACAAACGAACCGGTAACTTCTATTTACATCCGTTGGATTCAAATCGGACGGTCCAGATTGGATCGGGGAAGATCCGGCGGCGCTCCGACCGGATTCCGGCCCGACGGCGACTCTCCGCGGCGGCGCCATGGCCGGGTAACGCCATCTTGCTCTACGGTGCACGAAAACGCGAACGGAGAGCACCTGCGGGTAGACAACTCGAACGCGAACTCACCTAGGGTAAAACCGTAGGCGAGGATGAAGCGAGGAACGCGTGTGACTCGGAGGGGCGGACGGTGGAGGCGGTGCTTCGGCGGTGGCGCAACTAAGCGACTACGACGGCTCCAAAGGGATGGGATGGGGGCGGAATAGTGCGGGGGTCCCGTTTTTATAGCCCGAAGGCGGCCTCAAGAAAGGAAAGAGGGAGATTGAGCCGCGGATTCGATCGGTGGAAGAAGGAAGGAAAATCCGGCCGACGTCGGGAGGAAGAAGAAAGGAAGGTGGAAGGAGACACTGACAAGTGGGTCCCACGTGTCGGTGGCTCAGAGCGGCTGCGCGCGCTGCTGGGCTTAGCAGGCCGCGGTTGCTGGGCTCGGCCCACGTGGGAGAAGGCGGCCGCGGGGAAGGGAAAGGAAGGTGGGCCGCGCCAAGGCAGGCCGAGACGGGCCGAAAACCAGATGAAAATGAATTTCTCTTCTCTTTTTCTTTTTCCAATTTTTCAAAGCAAATTTTCAAAAGATTTTCAAATCAAATTTGAATTTGATTTAAACCACTCAATACAAAACTTCAAATGCAGCAGCATGAATGCTCAATCATGTTTCTACACTTATATTTGATTTTAAATTTATAAAAATTATTCTTATTCTAAATTTGCATGCTCACAAAAATATACAAAAATCATATTTTTCCTATTTTTCTTCTTTTCAAATTTTTAGGGTGTTACACCAATTCGGTTTGCAATTCTATCACACTCGAATTTACATTTCATACTTGACTTGTGTGATAGTTGCTTGTGTAGCCTAGTGTAGTGTAGAGCTAGTTGTAATTAATTTATCTAGTTGCTCTTGCTAGTTGTAGCTATTTAGTGTAGTTGCTAGTTTGTTTGTTTGTTTGTGTGAAATCAACCTTAGAAATCATAGCAACTAGTTTGTGTAGGAGGCTTGCTTGTTGTGTTATAAAGCTAGATCTAGTTGGCTTAGTCGCTGTCTTATTTACTAATACACTTGCTCTAGTGTTTTGTAAGTTGTAGGATAAATTTTATAGGATATTCACCCCCTCTAGCCATCTAGATCCTTTCATCACCACACACTTGCAAATCAATGTTGATAGTCACTAGCATTGCATACTCATCGGCATCGTCAATCTCAACCTTAGACTCATGAGCGGGCTCTGCCTTCGCCTTTGATGCATCATCAGTCAAGCTTAATCCCAAGTCCTCACCAAACAAGATGGCAAGTCAGGAATAGTAGATGAACCCTGAACACCTCTGCTCGGAGAGATTCTGGCGTCGATAGCTGCCATGAGAGGGGAAACACCACCGCAACCCCCAAAGTCCATATCTACACCTTTGTTCTTATCCTCCTTATCTCCCTCTTTGTCCTTGTCATCGGCTAGGTCATCAACCGCCAGCTGGCTACCAGAACCACCTGTCTCACAAACCTTCGCCTTCTTGCGTTTGCTAATCTGCTTTGTAGCGCCCTTCCTCTTTGTAACGCCAGCCTTCCAAGCTGAAGCCCACCAAAGTTTCTTTAAGACAGACCACTCTCCATACTTCACACTGATCTCCACGAAGACCCGGTTAAGGCATGGGGCATGCGTGAGCATGAAAACCCATGAAGCATGCTTCTTATCATACTATTCACCCAATATCTCCACCACCTGGCCTTTGACTCTCCTGATAACATCCTCATCGGATTCACCTTCAGCTTTCTTAATCCCAAATTTAGGAAATGGTATTCCTTCCAAGTCTCGAACCAACGGGCCAAACGTCAGTAGCAAGAAATTCCTCGACCAGATCATGGCCACAGGATCTTCTCACAAGATCTTCGATAGTCACTTCTCCCAACTGAAGCCCGAATACTTGTAAGCAAAGGGAAAATGGAAAGCATCATTCCCATCTTCATCCTTAAATGTGTACCTCGGAGTCTTAACATAAAACCAGTGGTGATACTAGTTGTTACTCCACCGATTCCATTGAGCGTGGGATATTTCAACCTTCACATGACCCTTCAAAGCTCGCATAGGCATAAACGTGCACAAAGCATACTGAGCGACTTTCATCTCCCCATCGTCACTGGGAATAACACGCTTTGACCCTTGATGGTGGAGCTCATAATGGGCACAAAAAATAATCAATATTAGGCTCCGCCCTAAAGCTCTTGTAGGCCCAATAGAACTTAGCCATGTTCAAAATACTGTTGGGGGTCAGGTCATGCAGCTCCACGCTGAAGGATTCCAAAACTTCCCTGAGGAACCTCACTGGCGGCATTTCGAAGCCCACAGACCAAATGATCCCAAAACACCATGAATTTATTGAACTTTGGATCCAATGTAGTTTCACCTTCAGGAAGCCTAGCTTTCTCTACCCCAAACCAACCAAGAACATAGTACCTATCCAGATTAGCTTGCGTGGTGAACGAAGGACCAAACTCAAAGGTCTTTTCCATATCACACTTGCTGGCTTCTGAAAGAAGATCTTCAACACTGATATCAAAATCACTGAGACCCTCATCCAAAAATCCTAAGCCCTCGTGTTAGCCAGCATGGAGGCTTCGCAACATCCACTTTAATCTAGTTAAGCCTCGCCCATGGACCAGTGCCCCAGAAATAAGCCACGGGTGCGACCACTAGGAAAAAGCAAAGCCTTAAACGACTCTAAGGCCAAATGAAATTATTGCTCAATAGAAAGAGACATGGGGTGCCTCCATTTTACCCCTGAGCCTTATATAATAACCTAGCCAACGGCCAAACTTCTGCCCAAATGCTTCATCTATCGTGCCCCTAGCAACCTAAATGGAAGTCTCCACATCAAAAGCAAATAGGAAACGAGTTCGACCCAAACGAGCCCAGCAGGAGTGAACCCTCGGGGCCGGGCCTGCTATAGTCGATGAGGTTTAGGCTCATCTGAGTAAACCCTTACCCTCAAGGGGGAACTGTTGGATGCGAAGCCCCGCCCTTGAGGGTTCACTAACACCTTTTCTCTTTTCATCTAGATTGGAAATGCCTTTGTGATCGTAGGGATGCAAAGGTCCATCGACCCTAACTCAAAAGCCTTCATTGATAGGTTCGTGAAGGCTCCGGTGGACCCTCGCGAATGGTTGTTGTGAAGATGCCAGAAGACACCATCCTAGGAGGGATCGTGAGGCTTCGCCCGAAGCCTTAGAAGGCGATACCGTGAAGGCCCCAGAGAACTAACAACATCGTGAGGGTCACAAAACCTTTAGAGTCGGGGCCATGGAAACCCCGCAGACATCGCGAGTGGGCCTTAGGGCTAGGACCTTTGGCGTCTCCAAGAGGAGACGGTAGCCCTAGGGATGAGGCGGTTCAACATCGACTTGAAAATGGCCCAATAGTAAGATGGTTCTGAGGGGGAATTCCCCTTAAGCCCATGTGACTACAACTCTAATGGGCCATGAGAAAATTCTGGCATTATTCTGTAGTAGGTAGCTATAGTGTATAATTGTACAAAGAAAAGGGGGCTCACATACCAAGAAAGAGAGAGTTAATTCACCAACCACCATCCTTTCTTGCCTCTGTATTCGTGTTTGTTGTCCCGAAGATTCACACCCTCGCGTCGACACCCTCGCCCATGCATAATTAGGTCTAGTTTGGCATAGCTTAGCTTTACTAGTAAAACAGTTTTTTTTTATTTTTTTGCCTTCAGCTCCATGAGCAACTCCACGGGTAGAGCAGAAGCTATTTTGATGAATCGTTTGGCAAAATAACTCCTCATAGTAAATAGAAATGATGAAATATCCATAATACCCTTATCTTTTATTCTCCTCCTGTCCTATTTCTCTCACTTCTTCCCTTCTCTCTCCGGACCAGCATGTGCCTAGGTGCCCTTGCTCTACCGCTCGCACCACGTCGGCTATGCCCACCCACGCCGCGGTGGTCGCTCGGCTACTCGTGCCCCGACAGCCACACCTGCTCATTCTTCGATGGTCATTTGGCTGTGTCGCTCACCCAGCCCAGTGGCTCCGTGCCAACTTATCAATGCCCTTCCGATGGGGGAAAATTTGGCTTCCACACACTGGGGCCTACATGTGCAAGTTGAAGCTGAGAAAAGCTATTTCATCCCACCTAGTTCTGATGTGAGAGTAGGTTTTCAGGAGTTTTATGTTTGAAGTTGTTTGGCACAAAATAGCTTATGAAGCTGTTGGAAAGCTGTGTTAAACAGGGCTTAGGCTCTATTTGGTACAGTTTCTCCAGCAACTTCACATGCTGTTTGAAGTTGTTTTGTATCAAATAGGTACTTTTCAAATAACTTCACATGTGAAGCTTCTTAACTTCGTAAGGGATTGCTGTGGGGTAACACAGATAATAGCCACTTCTCCTAGCTTCAAATAGCTCTGGTGTTCCCGTGCGTGGGCATGTGAGACTATCTCCAACAACCACTACCTAAAATACAAGACCCATTCGACGTTTAGGTAGTGCTATAGGCAAAGGGTTCAATACCTATTTTTGTCTTCTCCAAAAACATAACCCGAAAGAGAACCCCCTCTGCAAAATGAGTCTCAAGGAAAGAGGATACTCATTTTTGGGTTATGCCTCCCCTATCACCTAAAATAGGTCTCCCGTATAGGTACTCTGTTGGAGGCTATAGGTATTGTGTTGAAGACCCATTTTGGGTTTGGGTACCCCAATGGGTCTCCTGTTGGAGACAGAGCATGTTTTAATGAGCTTCACTTGTAGAGCTCTTTGGCCAAATGGTTTACCAAAACAACTTAAGCTCTGCCGATAGAGGTGTTCATGGAGCTAGAGAAAAAAGTTACTTCACTAGTGAAGTGTCAAACGGGGCTATTATGTCACAATAATATAGTTGATTTCAGGAGGCTTCAAGCCCTCAACAAGAAACAAATGGCAGGGTTGTTGCAAATGCTGCCTACTCTCAATGGGCTCAAACTGCTCGCTGCTCGGTGGAACACTGGAACTGCATCACTGTAACAAGCAGAGGAAGGCATCAGAGGGGGCAGACAACAAGGATAAAGCAACTGTAACTACAGTAGTTGCACTGCAATACTGATACGGAGATGTTAGCAGTAACACAAAACGAGCACAGAGCAGACTTTACACAACAGCAGCACCAAAGCATGAATGCAGGTCGGCCAGCGAATAACAAATATAGCAGTTCTAGTTCTTCCTTCACACTACAAATTCAAGCACGCACCGGCATACTTTTTATTCAGACATACATAATGCAGAGTACCACAGTAGTATTTTATTATGGTATTCACACACAAGACAGAACAAGCCCAGGGACAGAGCAAGCACGGCTGTGCTGGATTTTCCTGATTGTTGCGGATCTTGATTAGTCTTCCATCTCCTTAATACACAAGCATGCATGATGACACCAGGGCCCTCACCAAACATTTTTGAAGACCCAATCAATCCTGACATTCAAACAACCTGTAGCTAGCTTGCCCGCTCCATATGCACACGCTTGCCGGGTAATTTCTTTATCCATGATAATATTGTGATTTGTAATGTCACTCCACTCCGGTGACGGAACACTCTCTATGATGAAGAATATAAGTAAATAGCTGGTCAGTGACTCATGACGAAAGCACCAGGGCAAACAGAACTAGAGTAGATAATATGTAACGAAAATACAAATACGCACCCAGCCAAGGTTATAGCTTGTATGCTATCATCGCTTCTAATTGTAGACATCCAGGTCTTCACCATGAAGGTGCTGGCGTTGCTCTTGTAACCCAGGCAGCCACAATGAGAAGACCTCTTCCATATCCTTGTCAAGCCATACATCCTGCAGGTTGTCCAACTTATCTACACTCCTCAAGTTTGGACAGCCCAGCGCATACAGACCTCTCACTTTTGGAAGATTTGATACCTTCTCAAGGCCTTCACATCTTGCAATAACAAGGGACTCTGAAAGGAACGGCAGGTTCTCCACCACCTTAAGGCTGTCCAAATCAATTAAATGGAGATTCTTCAAGCTAGTGGCCTCTTGTCCAAGCTGCAATGGGAGAGCTCTAAGCTTGGGGCAGTCTACAAGCTCGAGCAAATTCAAACAAGGCATAACACGAATTTTTGGTGGTCGGGCATCCCTTTCTTTCTTTGCAGCTGCACCATCCTCTCCCTCTTCCTTACCTCCTTCCATTGCTTCTACATCCTCTTCTTCAGCAACAAAGGCCCATATCTCCAAGTTCCGCATATCATTGATAATCAGTGATTCAAGCTTGGGGAAAGTTACTATCTCTTTAGGTCCGGGATTGCCAAACTCATAGCAAGCAAACTCGGGTCCAATTGTTTTAACTGTAGCTGCTCCACTGATTTTCACATATTTCAGGTTGGGTAGCTGCCCAATTGGTGGAAGGTGGACACATGATTTACAATCTATGAGTGACAAGTACTTCAATGAAGGAAAATGGGTTGCAATACCTAGCCAGCTGGGAAACCTCCGACCATAATAATTCCCAATAGCAAGATCTTCCAAATTGTGTGAAGGGATTAGTTGCTCCAAAGTCGTCTCAATATTAATCACATCCTCTTCAAAACATGGTTCGTCTGTTTGTTCACTGCAACATAGTCGTAGTATTTTGAGATACTTTTTGTCTGCTAGCAATAAATCTGTTGTACAAGGAGCTGCTCTTTCCAATTTAATTATATGAAGTTTCCTTAGCTGTGAAAGAGGACCCAACTCTTCCAAGCTCCAACCATCTTGCACTCTAGTACTGTTATCACTACTACCACCAATTGGAAATCCTTCTAAATCATTCAGAAATTTCAATCCCATTATACCTTTTGGAACCTGATTTATTGGTGTGCCCCTAAGACCAAGACGCCTTAAATTGTATAATTTAGTGATTGCCAAAGGAAGAACATGCAAAGCATCGCATCCTCTCAAGCTCAATATTTGAAGGTTGATGAGAGAACCAATGGACTCAGGAAGATAACATATGTCACTCCTATCAAGGTCTAGTAATCGTAAATGGATCAAATTTCCTATTGAACTTGGAATGCTTTGTATAGATACATCAGACAAATCCAAAACGCGAATACGTGGAAGCATTTCAAAAATTGCACTGTCAACTCTGAATGTCTTGCCACATAAATTAATCCAAGTCCTGAGTCCCGTTTGTTCCTTATCCATATTAGGGAACATTACTGAATCCTTATCAGTAACAATTGAAACACGTCGTAGCCTACACAAAGATTTACCCTCCAATGATTGTGGGTCACCACAAAAAGTTTCCTCTCCTAATAAATGTTGAGCAAGCTGCCTTAAAAGATCATGGATTTTGCACCAACCATTGTCAAGAAATCTATCGTCTCGTTGAAGAAGGTTCCTACATATCAATTCATTGTAATATTCTTCGGCTGTATCTTCTAGGAGTTGATCCTCTTGCTCTTCTACAAAACCTTCAGCAATCCAATACCTGATAAGGTCATCACGACTCATGCTGCGACCTTCTGGACATAGGGCACCATAGAGGAAACATTGCTTTAAATAATGTGGTAGTTCATCATAGCTCAAATACAAAGCACCTCTCAACTCAACAGGAAGTTTGCCCATAGACCAAACATTTTTATTTAAAATCATTCTCCATTGGTTCTCATTTTTCTCTTTGGATGCTAGGACACTAGCAATAACCTTGATTGCAAGAGGAAGGCCACCACACAAACGAACAATCTCCATCCCAATATCCCGCAGATTTAGTACTTCACTCTCTTCTTTAATGTTCATACTCTTCCAAAGCAGTTCCCATCCTACAATTGGTGACATTAATTCAACTCGATGCATGTCATCAACCCCAATTACTCGTGCAACTGTATCATTGCGAGTTGTGATCAGAACTACTCCAGTTTCCGCAGTGCTAAATGGAATTCTCAAAAGATTGGTCCATACATCGTGGTGCCAAACATCATCCAACACGAGAAAAAAGCTTTTGTTTTTAATGGTTGTTGCAAGCTTTCCACTAAGTTCTCCTACATTTTCGTCATGCTCATATCTTACCCCAAGGTTTCGAAGAACTTCTTTCAAAATATCAACTGGAGAATATTTTTGAGAAACACAAATCCAAGGTTGTTTGCTAAAGAATCTTCTTACCTTTTGGTCATTATATATTTTTTGAGCTAGTGTTGTCTTCCCAACTCCTGCTGTCCCAACAATGGCAAGCTTGTATAGTTTTTTCTCCTTATTTGTAAGTATCAATTCAACCAACAATGTACAAGCATGTAAAGTTTCATTTCCAACAAGGTTTGGCTCCACAAGCTGCCCAGCTTTCGCCTGCCCTACAGCTGAAACTTCAATTAAAGGTTGCATATTCTGAAACTTCAAGAATCTTTCTCCCAACTTTGATATCCTCTCAAGTTCAGTGTTGAAGTTTCTTATTCGAACAGCAATGTCATGACGTCTCCAAATGTTAGGAAGGCAATGTAAAAATGAAAAGGAATAACATGCATATGAGTCGCTTGGTGATGATGAAGAAGTCGATGAAGAGTACTCCTGTAAGAGCTTGATTCCTTCTGATCTAGCCAAATCAATAATATCATCAGCTTTATACATAGCATCTTTTAGCTCAGAAAGCCAATTGTTAACTGCCAACTCATCTGTCCTTCTTTTCTCAGCATCATTAAGAAAGCATTGTATTTGGTTCAATGTTCTCCTTAGTTCTTTGAGCTCTTCTTTTACCCCAAGAATCATAATAGCATCCTCCGAAATGATATGCTGCAACTTCTTGGCACATGATCCAACCAGAGAATCTAATATAGTTGCCATAATAACTGAGGAAGATGAACCAAAAACACGAAGGATTGTATCCTATATGGAAGATTTGAACACTTGCAGGGCTGCAGGCTACAAATGAATGCAAAGCAGGTGTTAATATGACTAATAATTGGACAAGGGTCACTATTTTTTTTTGTCTTATAACAGAGACTCATATTACTAGTTTTTGCCATTTAAATTTTGAATAGTATACCGCACCAATCAAAGTCCATTAACTGATGGTTTCACTATATTTGTCATATATCTTTTTGCATCACATGCACTTGTGACTCTCCACAGTTGTGAAGCTAAACAAATATGGAAACATGTTCATGGTTAATGTCTGCATATAGCTCCAAAGTTGCCAATGATCACTCAGTCATATATCTTTTTGCATCACTTGTGACGTGAACAAAGGTGACACTTACAGATCTGAAGTGAAGGTTCATATGCACCCTTGACTAAAGGGTAGTGAGCGATTGTCAAGATGATTCGAGACTTTTTCAGCTAAGTTCATATTTTGTATATGATTGATTATGCTAATTAATGGTTAAATAGATGTGTTGTGTGGGAAAAAGTATCTTGTGTTGTCTCTTGGCTTGTGAAGTGTAAATGATTGATGTGACATGATGATCGGTGCCAAAGGGTGAAGGTCATGTGAGTTTCACAATAATGGGACAAGGGCAAAGGGCAAGCAAGAGTGCTGGGGACCGATTGGCCGAGGCCATGGGCGATCCACAATGCTTGCATGAAGACAAGGAGTACACAATGAATGCAAATGATGATGATGGCATTGGCCAAGTCAAGGAGGACGGCGATGGAGAAGTGGTACTTGGCGGAGACCGGATGTGCACCTAGGACAACAGTTTGAAAATTTGATAATGAAAATGTAGATTCATGATGTATGAGACATGGGCTGCATCAAGAGCCATCATAATTTAATCTGAGGTTCCAACTAAATGCATATTGAGGATATCTAGAGGTGTCATGCAAAGCCAAAAAACTATGAATATTGATGAAAGAAACATATAGAGCAGTAATTGATAAGTTTATCACAATTGGATGGAGATTAAAGATTATCGATATGCCTATTGTGTTTGAAAATAAATAAAGAGAAAAAGGTGCAAATTAATATAAGTAATTTTTATTAGTCATAGGTATTAAACTTTATCATCTAATGCTTAAAATTCTAAGCTATGAGGGAGCATGTGTTGATGGACTAGTGTAAACTAAGTAGATGTTAGCCTCGCTTTTGCAGCTGCGCAACACATACAAATGGGGAATGACAAAGAAAAAATACGAAAACTGTATGAACTGACTGATAAATTTGAGCTTACCATCGTCATCACGCATGCACAGCCAGTAGCGCTGTCTACAGATTCGCCAATGTCTTCTCCAGCTTTACTCCTTCAGAAGAGAAGGACGATCCTTTCAAACTGAATGAATAATCTTGGTGAACAGTAATCATTTTGCAGAAATAGTTTGTTCAGAAAATGAATTCATAAGTACTTTGATGTCTTAATTTTTTGAACAATGTCTGTTTCTATTAGTATAGCAGAAATTACAAGTAACTGGGAGGCTACCTACTGGAAAAGAAAGGAAAAAAAACAACATCATGCTCTACTATGGTACACCTCTTACATCCTAGGAGGGAAGAATAAGGCAAACAAATCTAAGCCCTTCATTTTATAAAAAGAAAATTAGTTATAAATAAACTTAAGAAAAGCTTATTCATCGGTTACTGCCGGTTGATAGATATCAGTGCATGCACTCCTAAAATCTCGGTGTGACCGCGTTTTTAGACAAGCTGCATGCAATTAAAAAAAAAAGCCGCATGCATGCCGGTCTAATAAGACGTTAGGGGTGTGGCAACGTGGACTGCTAATACATTGAGAACATGTTAGACTATACAATGAGCCATGTCAAATTTCACTAGAGCGTGGGTTCATACGTGACATGCATGTCAAGGCAATGCAACTCGGAGTTTGTCATTTTGTCGTGGCATTCAACATTTGTACATGATCATAAGTTCATAACTGATGTCTGGTCTCGATCATTCTAAACCTGAAGGAAAAGGTCACTCTTGGGATGTAGTTATATTCCACAGTTATATATATAATCATTTATGTTGAGATGAGTTTGTTGAAGTGTGTATAGACCTCTTCCTGATAGCTTATGCTTTTGGGATGAATTGGTTGGTGCGTGTAACTTAATAGAGTTTACGCATACATATGGACATAAGCTAATGACGTACATTACGAAGACAATAGTTAAAAGAGCAGCATCTAGTACGTACGAGCACGATCATGTTGCTACTTGACCGTGCTACACGGATGCATTATATGGCAAAGAAGTGAGAAAATCATCTATTAATATTCTAAATATCAAATCTGAACAAAAGAAGGTGAGAGTGTCTAAAATCAAGAAAGATTTGCTGCTATCCAAAACAGAAATAAAACCGATATGCTCAATCGGTTTACCAAAGTGGCAAGAAAACAAGTTACAAAAGCTTAGTGCAGAGAAGCTAAAAGAAAAAAGCTTGACATGGGTTTCCAAAGCAAGTATTCAAGCTCAGAAGGATGATGTTCAAGCAAGTGGTGCAACAAAGGCAAAGGAGAGAAGGAGATTCAAGAAACAATTGCTAAGCTGGAGGTTTGCACCAAATTATCAAAATTATTGGTCATGGCATCATCCATATTCTTTGCCTATCCTATGTGAAATTCATCCCTGGTATGCATGGTTATCCTTTAGCTTCTTATTTGGATCCTTGGTGTGGATCTTTATGTTTTGGAGGATTGCCAAATTATTTTACTTATCGATGATCATGAGCCAAAATATTTATTTCGGTTATGCTTGCTCTTGTGGATGAATTCGTATGGCCGATATTTTGATATCGCCCTTAGTGTAAAAATAAGCCGATGAATACTTACGACCATCGTGCTATTAGAAAGTCCCCATAGAATTTACTTTGATGGCTTTAAGGCCCGGGTGGCATGATATATGCATTTTGGATTTACTTTATGGATGTGACAATATGATTAATTGACTTGCAAATGAGGCTAAGTTGGCATTGTTATTGTTTCTCCCAATTGTGTTGAAATTGGGATGTCAAGTCGATTAGATTTCTATTGTACCAACAATCAAACCGAATACGAAGCTCTCTTATTCAGGTTGATCATGTTGCGGTCCATAGAAGTAAAACATGTTGAGGCCTATGGTAATTCTTTGCTGGTGGTACAACAAGTTGCTGGTGAGTTTCAATGTTTGGAAGGATCGCTAAGAGCTTGTCTTGATGCTTGCCTTAATATCATTGATTATTTTGCTGAATTCTGAATTCGGCATATTTTGAGGCATGAAAATCAAAAGACCAACATGTTAGCTCGACAACATCTGGCTATGATGTCGGTGGGCATAATTTTCATATTCAAGAACGACCGATGCATAAAAATTTTAATTTTTCCCGTGAAGGTGCAAACCAGTCGGCTAAGCCGACTAACCCAGTCGGCTCAGCCGACCCCCCTTCTGCTAGAGCCAAGTCGGCTCAGCCGATTACTATAGTCAGCCAGGCCAACTCCTCCCAGTCGGCTAAGCCGACTACCCCAGTCGGCTCAGCCGACTCCCCTATGACCAGCCCGGTCAATTCGCCCGAGAAGCACCCAAATTGGTCCAATGAAACTTCCAACAATGTTGGGGCTAATTTGGATAATTAAAGGACTCTCTTGCTGAGATATTTACGTGATCCAAGTGCTAAGGTTGACAAAGGTATTTGACGGAGTGCTTTTAAGTATATGTTGCATAATGATGAGCTTTACCGGAGAACCGCCAAAGATTTGCTATTGAAGTGCTTGGGACCTGATCAAGCAAGAGTGGCTATGGGAGAAGTCCATGAAGGTATTTGTGGTACGCATCAATCGGCTCCAAAGATGAAGTGGTTATTGCGTAGAGCCGGTTTTTATTGGCCTACCATGATGGCCGATTGTTTTCGTTATTACAAGGGTTGCGAAGAGTGTCAAAGGTTTGGAAATATTTAGCTTGCGCCTGCTGTTATGCTTCATCATATTATCAAACCATGACCTTTTCGTGGTTGGGGGTTAGAATTCATTAGCCAAATTCATCCCCCATCTTCCAAGGGACACTGATTTATGTTGGTTGCTATGGATTACTTTACTAAGTGGACCGAGGCAGTTTCTTTGAAGAATATGACACATAGGAAGGTAATTGAGTTCATTACTGAGCATATCATTCATAGATTTGGTATCCCTCAAATATTGACTACAGATCAAGAGACATCAGTTGTGTCCAAGGAGGTGAGGAAATTTACCGAATCATATAGGATCAAGTTGCTCAATTTGTCTCCATACTATGCTCAAGCTAATGGCCAGGCTGAGTCTAGTAATACGACTATGATTAAGCTTATCAAGAAGAAAATTAAGAAAAATCTAAGGAGATGGCATGAAGTTTTGTCTGAAGCTCTATGGGCACATCATATTTCTAAACATGGTGCTACCAAAGTTACTCCTTTTGAGCTAGTATATGGTCAAGAGGCCGTGTTACCTATCGAGGTGAATTTGGATGCATACAGGCTTGCTAAACAAAATGATCTATCAGCTGTTGTGTATCATGATTTGATGATGGATAACATCGACGAGGTGACCAATGTAAGATTAAAAGCTTTCAAGGAGATAGAAAAAGATAAAGCTCGAGTTGACAAGGCATATAACAAGAAAGTCAAGAGCAAATCATTTCAAGTGGAAGAATTAGTGTGGAAAACTATATTACCAATTGAATCGAAAAGCAATCAGCTTGGCAAGTGGTCACCAAATTAGGAGGGTCCTTATAAAGTGATCAAAATCATATTTGGTAATTCATATCTGCTAGAGACATTGCAAGGTGAACATCTCAATAGGGCATTCAACGGAAGGTACTTGAAAAAGTATTTTCAAGTGTTTGGCAAAAAACCTAAGTGTTCTTCAAACAATGGCTGATACATGTATCGTCCTTAGAATAAAAATGGCCAATGTATACATCGCCCTTAGTCACTGAGTAGCTGATGAGATGAGTATCGTCGCTGTTCAGTTTTATTGTGTTTGGTTTGATTAAGTGTTTTTAGATTCATGCATCATTCACCTAAATCCATGGGTATATGTTGACACTCAAAAATGTCAATTTTATAAAGTTGTCAAAATATAGAATGAACTTCACTATTGCGTTTCTCTCATCGAGATGGTTAAAAAACATATATGGAACGTCTAATTCGGAGTTCGGATGAAGAAGTTGTGCCCCCGAAAAGACGCTCCGTTTCGAGACTTCTGATCCAAGTCGGGACTTCCGACATTTCCAACCCAAGTCGGGACTTCCAACTGTAGGGACTTTCGACTCAAGTCGAGACTTCCCGCAGACCTAATAAAAAGGCCTGTTCGGATCTGGCATTTTGGATTCTGATCCAAACTGTTCTAAACTCATGGGAAACTTAAAAAATAAGGCTTGAAGAGGTTTCCTACTGGGATAAGACCACCCCCTCTATATATATGAGAGAATCATAGCCGATTGAGTTTCCTTCTATCTAATCGTCAGAACACAAGAAATCAATCTACTCCTGTCCTTTTACTCTCTTCTCCAACCTCAATGTTGTTCATCCCTTGATCCACGATAAGGATGGTGCTCTAGGCTTGCCAGCCGACCTAGGACAACTCAGCGACGTTCTTGCCCTAACGAGGTCCCTCCCGGGCAAGAGTTTCGACGGTTTCTTTGCTAGTTTGCCTGAAAACTAGTCGGTTCTTTGTCACGTAAGCACGTTGATTATCTTTTGGTGGTTTGCTCGTAAACCTCTCCATTCTTCACCGCATAAACGTGATACCTTCGCTGTGTTTTTCGGTCTGTAACGGCCCGAGCGTCAAGGCCCTGGTGTGTAATTCGGATCAGTTCCGACGTCAACGTATATATGTGTAGGTAGCTCTCGCTAGCGATTCAGCAATATTTTCCCATGAACTCAGCAAGCTTGCAACACGAGTGCAGTGGCAAGTGCCCTCCTTCAGCGCAACCTTGAATTAGAAGAGAAGAGAGGATTCTTTCAAGGCGAGGGCAGGTGGGCCGGTTCTCTCCCTTTCCAGTAGCTTCCGTTAGTTTCCCCTCAAAAAAAAAAAGTAGCTTCCGTTAGTAGAATAAGTGGCCCGGATGGGCGTTTTGACTTTTGAGGACATCAGCCCTCCTCACCTTAGTCGTTTTGGTGGTGGGCAGGCTTGTCGCGGTTATGGTGGCCGCCACAAGTCTCCTCCAAACCGATGAGGTGTGTCCTTCAATAAAGCCCTCTTCTACTCCTGTGCTTCTTCCTGGGTGGCTCTATGGCTGTGCGGGCGGTATGGTGCCGTTCCCTTCCATCCCGAACCAAGGCAAGAGCACGGCCAGCAACAACGACAACGACAGTCGCGCCATGGTCACCGTCGTCAACAACGTCAGAATCAAAGGCGGTTCGGGGACTCACGGCGGCCGGCCTGCAAGTGACGAGCGCCCTGTTCGTCAAGCTATGTGTGCTGTTCGCACGGCACAGGCGGCGCGGTGCGGAACTGCGGATGGACCTCCGCTGGCGTAGGCGCGGGTGCTGCAGGCTACAGCGGTGGCCCCGTGCTCCAATCCTCGGGCCGCGAATCGATGGGGCGAGGTCGCCTTCTCCGAGCTCTTCTGGCGGCGCGGCGCGGAGGGCCTCTGCTAGGGAAAGCGCGGGTGTTGCAGCCTTCTACGGCGGCCCGGTGTGCAATTCCTCCGGCTGCGTAATGGCAACGCGAGGGCACCTTCTCCGAGCCCATCACGAATCAAGTGGAAGAAGGAAGGACGATGCCGGGGCGGCTTCCCGGACGGTGGCCGGCGGTTCTCCGTGCAAGATCCGTTGATTCTCCCGTGAACCCCGTCGGTGTCCCTGTGCTGCGCTGCGGGGCCCGCGTCCTGCGCTGTTGGCCCTCCAGCCGCTTCGTGGCTTGCATCGGGGCATGCATGCACGAGCTTCTGGTGTCCCTCCCTCCGTCACGGTGACACGCGCCATCCATGACATCCTCGTGTCCTCGCTCGTGTCCTTTTATTTTGATGCCTCAGCTCCTGTGGCGCAAGCTGCAGTACACTAACTCACATCATCACCGCACACACATTTTTCATTTCTAGTGCGTAAACCAGATCTATACCTATACGAAGAGACTTGCACGTGGTTAAGAGGCATCCAAAGTCTTCAAACTTCGCACATAATGGGCACGTTATTCTGACTATTGTGGCACATCCACACGTGCGAGGGAACGAAAATTATTTAGGAACTACTGTTTCTGTGAGAAAATCCCGCGACGAGTAGAGCGCGAACCCGGGATCGGTGTTCCTGTGAGAAAATCCCGCGATGAGCGGAGCTCGAACCCAGGATCGATGGCCTCCGCAGCTGGGGTACTCACCAACCGAGCTAAGGCTCGGTCCCCGTGTCCTTTTATTTTGGATGATGTGTTGCGCATGCAGGACAAGTTCATGATTTCCATCAACCTGGTTTTCTGTTATTCTGCGGATATAGAAGTGGGAAAGCAGCTATTGGTGTTCGGGTTGATTATCAATGTCAGTTGTTGCAGGTCCTCAGATTTGACATTGATGACTATGGACCCATTTCTCTTGAGCCCGGTGAAGCCTCCATCCTATCCATGGCTTAAGACTACTTATCCTCGAAGACACAGGTCGATTAGACAGTTGAGAGGAGCGCTGACTGTGCTATTGGAGTGTGAGAACGAGAACCCTCGATGTTTCTATCGTGGCCACTTCTCATGGGCCCTGTTGCCTCGACGGGCCTCGCGCCCCCGACGAAAGCATCACCTATGTCTACGGAAGCAGATTAGCAGTAGCTATTACTTGTCTGTGCTCTATAATCTGGAAATTCTTTTCCCACACTGGTGTACTATGCTTTAACGGTTATATATTAAAAGTTGTTGTCAACTGATTTATCTAAGCCAGGACAACGGCATCTTGGTCGAGGCGTCACTGTTGCACAATTTGGGTTGCTAATTGGGTCGTTTCGACCATGTTGTGTTACTAGTAGGGTCTTTTCGACCAAGCTGAGGTGGTCTTTTCGACCAAGCTGAGGTGCTAGATGGGTCGTGTTGACCAAGTTGGCTCGATGAAGTTAATCGGAGCAGATAGTGGTGTGAAGTTGTCAGTGGTCCGGTTGGTATACAAGTTGTATGGGATGAGTGGCATACTCTCCTTAGCTGTGTAGTTTTTAGGTTCGGTTTCCACTTTAAAAACTGGGCCAGCACTTGTTTTCTTTTTCTTCGTCTAATAAAAATTACGGTAAAGCTTTTGCCATCCTTTCAAAAAAAATAATCCTATGGAAGCAATTAGAGCTTTCAAAAAAATCTTGAGACTTGGCACTGGGAATACTAATTCGCGGTGAGCTAACACAAAACCATCGTAGAACCAACGACGTTCCATGATCATAACAGAAGGGAGCAAGGAGGCAAAGTAGAGGTGTTGAATAGTGCTGAGTGCCTGCTAGGTGCTTAACGAAATGTATAACAGAAATAAAACTAAAGTAGCAGGTGCAGTATCAAAGCGACACATGCAAATGTGGAATGACTTAGGGAAACAAAATGAAAACTGTATCAACTGACTGATGAGTTTGAGCTTACCAAGCTGAAAGGGTGCAGAAGAGGAGGAGATTGTCGAACATGCAAAGAGCAGTCCCTACTGAAGCATCATCCCTGTTCCTTCCCTAATCGGCATCACTTCAGCAGCGAGAAAATGAAATCTTGAAGAAAATATGTATGTAGCCGTAGCCCTGTCTACAGATTCACCAAAGTTTTCCACATGCACTTGGGCTACCTCTGCCTCTGAAGCCTGGTGTCACGAAACATCAATTAAGCTTGGGACTCAGTGCAAATATTACAAGAATTGCTGGGTGTAATTGAGTGGCATGGTAGAAGGAAACAAGATGCATTACCAGTTACCACAGAATTAGAGCTAAGGCACAATGATCGGAGTGCTCCAGAAGGTGTTAATGCGAACTTCCACTTTGACAGGATGTCATCAATCAGAAATGATGCTCTCAAGCATGAAACTTCGGTTATCTCTGCAAGATCAGCGTATTCAAATTCAGGCATGTGTTTCGAGAAGGAAAAGGTGGAAACCAGAAATCTTTCTTGGATCAAGTGCTGGAGGCCAAGGAGCAACTGATGTACCAGAAGCTGAGAAGAGCAGAGTTGAATGATGCAACCGATGGTTGATACAGACGGATGTCAGTATGTATGACAGCAGATTTGTTGACCCCAAACTGGATCTCGTCACTTAGCTGTCAAACAGAAATGTGAAGGAACTGGTGCACTGTCAAGACATGTAAATCAAGCACAACTCTTTAAGAGAAAGATAGAGGGATGCAGAACATCTGAAACCTTTATGAACCACATAATGATGCTTTTTACATACCATACCAAACAGATAGGATGTAGAAACAGAGGATCCGGCTACAGAACATCTACTGAAGAATCATCTCAGTTCCTCCTGTTAGTAGCCATAATGGTGCTTCAGCAGCAAGTGAACATAATCTTAGAGAAAATATGTATGTAGGCAGTAGACCAGTCTACAGAGTAATGTTTTTCCCTTGCACTCGTGCTAGCTTCGAACCCTGGTGTAACGAATTAACAAACAAAGCTTATGATTGAGTGTAAATATTACAAGAACGGCAGGATGTTATAGAATGTTATGGTAGAAAAACAAGATCCACAAGATCCATTACCAGTTTACCACAGAATTAGAGCTAGCAGGAGCACAGAAAGTTCGTTACGGCACACTGATCTGAGTGATGCTGAAGGTGTTAATGTGAACTTCCATACAAAACAGGGTTTCTTCGAGCAGCTAGGTCCAACAGAAACGGTGTAAATCACTAAATCAGTCGTGAAAGTAGAGAAGAAAGATGAACAAATCTAAAACCATTAAACTCACCAAAGCAAATAGCGTAGTACCAGGAATTGGAAGGATGCAAAAAGAGAGGCGCCGGCTGAGAACCCAAAAGGCACTACTGAAGCATCCTCTTTGTTCCACACTCACTTATTGCATTATTGACACCGGAGAAGTGCAGAATTTATTCGGCAACACCAAGGCCTCGTTTAGATGCTAAAAAAATTTCAAACTGATGAATAGTACAACTTTCGTCTTATTTGACAAATATTGTCCAATCGTGGACCAACTAGGCTCAAAAGATTCATCTCGTGATTTCCAACTAAACTGTGTAATTAGTTATTTTTTATCTACATTTACTACTTCATGCATGGATCCAAAGATTGAGATTGATGTGATGGAGAGAGCGAAAAAATTTCAACTTTTTGAGTGCATCTGAACGAGGCCCAACTCGTTTTTTGATAACAACAACACCAACTCGTTGGAACCTTATCGGGAACATCACTGACGCAGCACATGTGCCATCTGAGTGGCTGCAGATGCGCCACACACTCTGCTCCGCCGGTTAGTCGGGCGTGGGGCCAACGACTTGACTCAGCTGCTGCGCGGGTCGACGTCTCCTCGGACCACAGCGTCGTACACCACTGCTGGCAGCGGGCCTTCTTTGTCGGCTCCATGGATGCCTGCATTATTGTCCTCGGCTGCAAGCGCTGTGCCGCCGACCGTGATGGCTTGGAGACTTGGACAGGCAGCAATGGCGGTCTCCATCACTGCAGTGGAGACGACGGGGCACCAATGGTGTATTAGTCAATGGTTATGTTTGTGGGGATCAATTATCAATAATGACTAGGCAATGAACCTGCAAGTGACGACACAAGAATAAAAATCAACAATAATGATTTAGTGCAACATATTTTTTTTCTTTGAAGCAATGTGGTGCACTTTATTGAGTTGTAAACAAGGTTACATCCTTCACTAGACTTTCTAAAATGATTTAGAGGGTTCATCGACCCAAATACATAAGTGTTTTAAAGATAAAGCTTCTCTAGCTAACCGATGGGCCTGGGATGAAAACGGACGGAATTTTTCCTGTACCGTCCCGTTCTGTTTTCTACATTTTTCCGTCCATTTCCGTATTTGTGAGATCCTATTTTCGTATTTGCGGAAGTAGAAAATGGTGTTTTCCGTTCGTTTCCGAGTAATCCCGTTTTAATATGGAATAGACACGTATTTATCCCGTTTTTATCTCGTTTTCAATCTATGCTCAACATGTTCAATAATTACATGTTCTTATATTATGTTAATATAACTATGAATCACCAAATATGCATGTTATGTTCACGTACATAGCATGCAAATGAATATTAAACTTTGTATATATTATTACATGATTTTATATATGTATACTTTGAGAATATTAGATTTTGTGATCTTAATTTAATTTTTCGGCTCTCCATCCGTATTTGTCCGTTTCCATATGTCCGCATATTCCGATTCCGTTTTCGAACCCGCATTTTCCGAACCCGCTCCTGTTTCTGCCAAAAATATAGAAACGGAAGTAGAAATATGATTTTTCCGTCCATTTTCATCCCTAGATGGGCCACCTGATGAGCTTTCCAGTCACTAGTGCAACATATGCTTTTAGTCGCTTATATTTAACGAAGGACCCCTAATCCTTTGGTACAGAATGCATCTGACAGCTGGACCTCGATGTTAACAGGCCTCGTGGTCTTTTCTAGGCCCAATGAGGAATTGAGTTCGAAGTAGAATCTGTCTTATATTTTCCAAAAAGACTGATCTAAATGCTTAATGGATCAAGTGTCTTGATCAGGCAGTGTCAATCTCTTCTTAAGTCAGCAGATATTGTTGGTCAGACTCAGGCTGGACAGCAACGATAACACAAATCACAAATGTGGTGAACACGTTTCAGCCGATGCGAGTAGAGGATAGCGTGAACGCGGCACTGCTCTTGCATTCAGAGCTCCATGATGAGCGAGCTCAAGTCAGGGCATCCTAACACAAATCCTCGGTCGCCCAAAATGTCTTTACTCTCGGCGATTTCGATGACCGGGACTAAATAGACTTTTAGTTCCGGTTGGTGTTACTAACCGGGACTAAAAGTCCCTCACCAACGGCTCTGTTGTTAGGCGCTGTCGGGAGGGACCTTTAGTCTTGGTTGGTAACACCAACCGGGACTAAAGCCCTGCCTTTAGTCCCGGTCAGTTCCACGGACCAGGACTACAGCTTTTGTCCCGGTCCGTGGCACCGACCGGGACTATAGGATTGGGTTTAGTCCCGGTTGGTGTTACCAATCGGGATTAAAACCTCCCCTATAAATTGAACCTCCCTCTTCTTCCTGTCCGAGCCCTTCCTTGTTTATATTCTTGTTGCTTGTTCTTCCATTATTCTTGCTTGTCTCATCTTCGGCGATCAATCCACTTCAAACGCTTCTACGTCGTCGTCGATTTGTTTGAAAGGTTGCTAGCTTCATCTTCCTATGTTTTAGCAGCACCATATGTAAATCCATGTTATATGTGGCTATTTTATTTCATATTGCTAGCTCCAATCACTTTTCATGTTTGAATTTTTATGAACGATGCTAATTATAGTACCTAGAAAGTAGTATACACATATAATGTTTAGTTCTATTATAGACTTTTTAGGATACTTTTTACTTTAATTTGTTCATGTTCTCATTTTAAAATATTAAATAATGTTGATTCTTTGTAATTTTGAAACAAATTTATTTTAACTTTAAAAATTCTTCAAATTAATTTTATTTAGAGATAAAATTACACCTTTTAATAGAAAAATACAAATTTTATGATTTTGCTATCTTTTTATTAACGTCCACAAATTAATTTTATGAAATTTTATGATTTTGAACTCAATTAGACAAGGTTGTGCCGCGCTCTTTTCTCATGCTGGGCTTTTAATTATGTGATGCCATATAATACAGATAATGACACGCCATTGGATGTACAATGTCGATCGCCGCTCCAACGAGTTCATTGAGGGCATGCGAGAATTCTGCAGAGTGACAGAGGAAAACAAGCGGAATGATTTTATGTGCTACCCATGTGCCATGTGTATGAATTTGAAAGAATTTTGTAACTCAAGAAGTATTCACATGCACTTGTTCAAGTTGGGTTTCATGCCAAACTATATTTGTTGGACCAAGCACGGAGAGACCGGGTTATGATGGAAGAAGGTGAAGAAGAACAAGCGGACCCTGACGATGTTTTTGCTCAATACTGTGACTTCGCGATGGAGAAAGTTGAAGAAGAGGTGGATGCAGAAAACAGTATCGCTGAAGATGACGATACTCTTGGTGATGTCATTTGTGACGCACAGAGAGATTGTGAAAGTGAAAAGGAGAAGGCTAAGTTTGACCAAATGCTACAGGATCACAAGAAGTTACTCTACCCGTCGACCGAAGATGGGCAGAAAAAGCTAGGCACGACACTGGAGTTGTTACAGTGGAAGGCAGAGAATGGTATATCTGACAAGGCATTTGGGAAATTACTGAAGATCCTAAAAAAGATGCTTTCGAAGCATAATGAATTGCCCACCACTACATACGAAGCAAAAAAGATCGTCTGCCCTTTAGGATTACAAATTGAGAAGATACATGCATGTCCTAATGACTGCATCATGTACCGTGGCATTCACGAGAATTTAGATGAATGCCCTGTTTGCCATGCGTCACGGTACAAGATCTTGCGAGATGATCCTGGCGATGTTGAGGATCAAGAATGTCCGAAGAAGAGAATTCCTGCCAAGGTTATGTGGTATACTCCAATAATTCCACGCCTAAAACGACTGTTCAGAAACAAGGAGCACGCAAAGTTGTTGCGATGGCACAAAGAAGACCGTAAGGTGGACAACATGTTGAGACACCCTGCAGATGGGTCCCAGTGGAGAGAAATAGATAGAGAATTCCCAGACTTTACAGATGACGCAAGAAATCTAAGGTTCGCATTGAGTACGGATGGATTTAATCCTTTTGGTGACCAGAGCTCTAGTCATAGCACTTGGCCCATTACTCTATGTATCTACAACCTTCCTCCATGGTTATGCATGAAGCGGAAGTTCATTATGATGCCAGTGCTCATCCAAGGCCCGAAGCAACCTAGCAATGACATCGATGTCTACCTGAGGCCATTAGTTAAGGAACTCCAGCTGCTATGGAGCAAACCAGGTGTGCGTGTGTGGGATGAGTATAAACAGGAAGAATTCGACCTGTGAGCATTGTTGTTCGTGACAATCAATGATTGGCCAGCTCTAAGTAATCTTTCAGGACAGACAAATAAGGGATATAATGCATGCACCCATTGTTTTGGTGACCTTGAGGCTGTCTATTTAAAAAATGTCAAAAGGTCGTGTACCTTGGCGATTTCTTGCTAAGAACCACCAGTTGAGAAAGAAAGACAAATATTTTAAAGGTACGGTAGAACACCAGTCCAAGCCAGGCAACCGAGATGGGGCAGAGGTATTCAAGATGGTCAAGGATTTAAAAATATTGTTTGGAAAGGGACAAGACAGTGAACCTATTCCAAAAGACGCTTCGGGGCGCGCCCCAATGTGTAAAAAGAAGTCAATATTTTGGGACCTACCATATTGGAAAAACCTTGAGGTCCGCCACTCGATCGACGTGATGCACCTGACAAATAATCTTTGTGACAATCTCCTAGGGTTCATGGGTGTGTTTGGAAAGCCTAAGGATACCCTTGAGGCACGAGAGGACTTGAAGCGCATGAAAGAACGAGACAACCTGCATCCAGAGAAGACAGATGATGGACGTCATTACTTAAGACCTGCTAGCTACACTCTTAGCAATGAGAAGAAGGAAAGCATGTTTGAGTGCCTAAGCAGCATCAAAGTCTCATCTGGGTTCTTCTCCAATATAAAGCGTATAATAAATGTGCCGGAGAAGAAATTTGTCAATTTAAAATCGCACGACTGCCACGTGATTATGACGCAACTGCTTTCGGTTGCCTTAAGAGGAATTCTACCTCTACATATACGTCTGGCCACCGTGAAGCTATGTGCATTCCTCAATGTAATTTTTCAGAAGGCAATCAATCCTTTTGATCTAGCTACTCTACAGAATGATGTGGTTCAATGTCTTGTCAGCTTTGAGTTGGTGTTCCCTCCATCCTTCTTAGATATCATGACACATCTCCTAGTTCATCGGGTCAAAGAGATTAATATCCTGGGTCCTGTGTTCCTACACAATATGTTTCCCTTAGAGAGATTTATGGGTGTACTAAAAAAATATGTTCACCAGCGGGGTCGGCCAGAAGGAAGCATTGCCAAGGGATACGGGACAGAGGAGGTCATTGAGTTCTGTGTGGACTTCATTCCTGACCTTGATCCGATTGGTCTTCCTGAATCACGGTATGAGGGGAGACTTGGTGGAAAGGGATACGGGACAGAGGAGGTCATTGAGTTATGTGTTAGAGGATTATGAAAAAGATGAACGAATCCCACCCTTTTGTGTGGCCAAAGACCCAAGCATCCTGCTCGTTGCTGCGGACACTCCATGGTTACGAAATGATCATAACCAAGAGCATTACGTCAAGAAAAAGTTTACCACTGTGCCCGCTTGATATAGGTAGTGAACTCAAATTAATAATGTGTATTTGACATCTTGTGTAATATAATTGTAACATTATGTGTTGAAAATTCAAATTTGAGTGGTTCAAACTTTGCTATATGTGGGAATTATGGATTTTCAACTACACTTTGCCAACACTTTGTCAAATGCAAAAATGGTCTATATATGAAATGTAGATCTTGATGAGTGAAACAATATTGGTATTCATGAATTTTTCAGTCGAGACCATCCAGGGCTCGGTCAAAGTGTGTGTTTCTAAAAACCAATGTTTTGACTTTGGTCAAACTTGGTCAAATGACCTATTTGATGACTTCAAATGAAAAACTTTTGAATACCAAGTTGTTAGAGCTCATCAAGATCTACATTTGATACATGGACCATATTTTCATCTGGATAAATTTTAGCAAGTCCCAGGCATATGTTTTCAAAATCGAAGACGGGTTTTGGTCAGACTTGGTCAAATGACAGACTAAATGACTTGAAATAAAAAACTTTGAAATACCAAGTTGTTAGATCTCATCAAGATCTAAACTTTTTATATAGACCATTTTTCTTATTTGAAAAAGTTTAAATAAACAATACTCACCAAATCTTGAATCTCACACAAACTAAATGAAACTATATGTGGGAATTGTGGATTTTTAACTACACTTTACCAATACTTTGTCAAATGCAAAAATAGTCTATGTATGAAATGTAGATCTTGATGAGTGGAACAATATTGGTATTCATGACTTTTCCAGTCGAGACCATCCAGGGTTTCGAAAACCAACGTGTATCTCTGAAAATTTTAAATTTTCAAATTTAGACAATTAATGTCGCGCATTTGGATAATTATTATTGAAGAAACAAAAGGTTAACGTCCAAATGACCCAAAAACAAATTTTCTGTCGAAAGCCAATAATTTTATATATTTTAATTGCCCATTATATTTTTGCATTAACACAATATTCATTATAAATAACATTTATTTTGCATAATATGAAATATTTAAAAAAATAGTGTTTACAATTTATGTAATGCACAATAGAGTCAAATTAAACTAATGTGTATTTTTAAAAAAAATTATGATAAATATTTAATTTACTATGCATTTAGAAAGATGAAAGGAAAAAAAAGGTGAAAAATAAAATCCACCAAATTCTGGCGTCTGGCCTGGCCACCGCCCGGGACTAAAGGGGCTTTAGTCCCGGTTCCAGCCATGAACCGGGACTAAAGGGTCCCTTTAGTCCCGGTTCGTGGCTGGAACCGGGACTAAAGCCCCTAGTCCTGGTTCGTGGCTGGAACCGGGACTAAAGCCCCTTTAGTCCCGGACGGTGGCCAGGCCCGGGACTAAAGGTCCCTGGCCTATAAAGTCCCGCCTTCTTCCTCCTCCTCCCCACCCGCGCGTAGACACACGAACCGCCGCCTCGATCTCGATCTCCCGAGCACCGCCACGCGCCGCCCCGAGAACCGCCGCGCGCCGCCATGTTCGTCTCCGCGCGCGTCCGTTGGGCGCTGCTGCTGTGCCCCATTGCCGGAGCCGAGCTGCTGCTTTCGGCGCCGGCGCCCACCTACGGCGGATATATATATACATATATATATGTATATATATTTATATATATATATATGTATATATATATGTATATATGTATATATATATATATGTATATATATATATGTATATATATGTATATATCTATATATGTATATACGTATATATATGCATCGATTATTCATGAACGATATGTATATTTTGGAAGAATTTAAGTTAATATACATGTTGTGTCCATTTTAGAAGCCTCAACCTTAGCATTTAATTTTGCATGATAATTGTGTTGACGTTATCATTTTTAGCTATTCTTCACTCTTCCTCACTACCTGCATATATATATCTAGGAAAACTATTAAACCTGAAATTTAAATAGTTTTTCCATGAGTTAAAATTATCTATTTTAATTAAGAAATACAGCTTGTGATAGACATACTTGTTATTAGATGTATTAAGTTAGTAGGAGTTGGTCGATACCGTTGCTGCATGATTACCTTGATCTACACTTATATCCAGATGATATCCCACTAATATGTGTAAGTCGATCTCTTATGCTTAGTAATGCCTAAACCCTAAACTGTAAACCCTAAACCCTAAACCCTAAACTGTAAACCCTAAACCCTAAATATGTTTGCAGAAATGGCCGACCCGAGAGAAGACGAAGAAATATTGTTGAACATGATCCGCGGTAGCGCTGAATAAGGTCGTTATGACGATCGTGAAGACAATGAGAACCCTGAGGGCATCGATGACGGTTCTCAGTACTTGGTCGACCCGAATGACCAAGACAATGTTGGCGAGGTCTGTAATATATGCAGCCTCCTATGTTTATATACTTGAAATTCAAAAAAAAATCCTTTATTAATTGTCTTATTTCTGCCTACATAGCCCTCTGTCTCAACAACAACCACGGGGACCAGCAGAAAAGTACGAGGCCCGAAGAAGCCGATGGAGGGCCGGTTGGTTATCACGGATTTCGACGAGAGAACAGGCCAGCCACGTGGACCACATGCAAGGGCCTTTGTCAACCACTTAGGGTACCATGCCCGGGATAGGATCCCGATCAATGTCCATGAATGGAAGAAAAATAAGCAATGCCCAGAAATCAGTTATGTCTCCGACCGTGACAAGGAACTAGTTTGGGGTGACGTGTTGCAACATTTCACGCTAGACACAAACGATGAACAGTTGAAGGAAAGAGTTCGGGATTGGTCTATGAAGAAGATGGCCACACAATTCTAGTGCTATAAGAAGAATCTATATAACGACTATATCAAGAAGAACAAGACTCCGGATTTCAACTGTAAGCACTTTGTCAAGTTGCGATCGTTTTGGGATGAGTTTGTACAGTTCAAGACGTCGAAAGAGGGTCAGCAACAGGCGAGAAGGAACCAAGAGAATGCCCGACACAAGACCTACCACCATAGGATGGGATCAGGTGGCTACCCTAATGCCATTCCAAAGTGGGAAAAAGCCGAGCAAGAGCTAATTGACAGGGGGTTGGTGCCAGAATCCCTCGACTGGCCTGAGCACGCCAAGCACTGGTTTTTTGCTCACGGAGGCCGCCTGGACCTAGAGACCGGAAAGGTCGTGTATGGGGAACGCATCCAAGCTGTAGCAGAAAGATTTCATCAAGCCCGCTCCGTCGCTCAAAGTGGAGAGTGGCAGCAGAACAGAGATAAAGATGAGCTGACATACGCCCTGGGGAACCCTGAGCACGGTGGACGGACGAGAGGCTATGGCTCCGTGTCGTGAGAGCATGCCTTCCCTCAGGACAGAGAAACTTATAGAAGCTGCCAGAGAAAGAAGGAAGAGGACAGGGAACGGCTACGCCAGTTGGAGGAGGCTGTTATGAAGACCAGTGAAGTGGCTCATAAGGCACTAGAGCGGGAGGAAGCGCTTAAGGCCACTATGAATGAGCAAATCAGAAAGGCCGTGGAGGAAGTTGTAAGTTCCCACCTCCAGAGCTTGTCACAGCCGGCCGCCAACATCAGCCCCGGCTCAGCTCAGTTGAAAAGCAGTTGTGCTTCTACGGAGGTGCCTGTGAGGCAAGATGATGACGCAGGGATGCGCTTCCCGGTGGATGACGTCACCGCTCCGTTGACGTCCTGTGAGCTACATATTCCGGAGGGGAATGCCACAGTCAAGGTGGCTACCGGTTTTATATCTCCTATCGACCCCACCAAGACACCAAGGATCCACTCGGTCGCAATACCACCCGGATATGCTAGTGTCTCAGTGGATAGAGTTGTCAAAGGCCATGAAAATGTGGCTCTGGATATCGAAGGTGGTGATGGGGAGAAGACCCTAGGTGAAGCGGAGAAGACATTCATATGTTGGAAGAAACGGTACATCATTATTCCTGGGGCGCCGCCACCACAACCGAACCCTAGGTGTGGATGATTATGAACGCAATTGCTTTTCAATAATTATATACTGTATCTAATTACGGTTCACTCATGTATATACCTTGTTCGTTTTTTTCAAATCCAAGACCTCCCCAAGTCCGTCTATCCATTCACCACATGGCCACAGTGTCGTGGGACACGACGACGACGATGATTTCATACAAGCAGACAAGGCTGCATCCCCACCGCTGGCCGTATCTCCTCCACGACATACTCCAACGCCGCCAGCGGCCCAATCTCCTCCACAACAGTAAGCTCCAACCGCGTCGCCGCCGCCTCCGCCAATGCCGACAACAGCCGCCTCATCGGCACCGGCTGGTCCATCGAGGAACAAGAGGCCCGCTGGCTCACAGAGATCGGTCCCACCACCTTCGCCGAAGAAACAAGTTGTGGTCATGAAGATCCCAAAGATGACCAAGCTTTCATACGAGAAGACTGATGAAGAACTTAATGCTTCAGTCAAGGTAGAAGTGAAAGCGTTCTTCGAAAAGACCAAAGCTGACGCACGAGCAAAGCAAGAGAAGCCATACCTAATGTATCCTTGTGTAAAGCTACGTCAAATGGTGCAGGCTATGCAAGACGAGAAGCATGCCGCAAGTAAAAAAACCAGCGCCGCCACTATCAGACTATGAGCGTACTATCACAAAGAAAATCAAGGAGGACAAAAGGAAACAGAAGGCGGCTGGGAAAGATGTTGCACAGCTCGGCCAACAAGCGCAGCAATCAGTGCCGCCACTAGTGGTTGAGAATCAATATGGTTCCAACATGAACTTGATGCAAATGTCGGTACCTGATGATGTGGACTTAGATGAACTCGCCAAGTGGATGAATGTGACTGGGCTTTCATTAGAACAACTTCTCGGTCGGGAGGAACTGACAACTGTTAAAGAGGCCGAAGTTGTTGATGAATGGCGGAGAAAGTACGTATATGACAGGAGTCTATGCGACCCTGCAAAGGTAAAAAATCTTGGTACACAAATGTACAAGCTGCACGAGTACTACTTGAGATTCTGTGCACAACATCAAAGTGAACAATATCTGGGCGTCCAAGTCAGAGACCGTCACTACTTCCGTGGAGATGACGTCATCTGGGTATAGTTTAGTGAAATACACCAGCTTCTCTATATGGATGCTCTTGACAAATCTCTCATAAGCTGCTACTGTCTGTAAGTGATTCTTCCTTTTAATCAATAATCCCACTCTAGCATATGTACGTATTCATAATAACTATGCTCACGATGTGCAGACACATGATGAGAGAACTCAGATTGAAACAAGACGATCGAATTGGTTTTATCGATCCGTATGTCATGTACAAGGACACAAAGACTAAAGATCCATTCAATCTAAAGATCAAGGAAATAGAGAAAAACCTCTGAAGGTTCTTTTATAACCAAAGGCATAAGGAGTTGATACTCTTCCCTTACAATATGGGGTAAAGTGTTGTGTTATATCATGTCTTAGTCAATCCAACATTAATATATATATATATAAGTTGACTCTATAAACAAATGTAGGGATCATTGGATACTCATTGAGATTAAGATCAAGGAACAAACTATAAATGTGTGGGACTCAATGAGAAAAGAGCTGGCAATGTACCAAGACATGATCCAGAGGTAAGTTCTATCATTCGTTAATTATCGTTGCCTGCTCCTTTAATTTACTATGCTATACTTAATCAACGACCGACTTATTGGGCAGGGCTTGGGCTTGGCTACAACAAAGATATCATACGGATCTGAAAGTGCCACTCCCCCCTCCTATTCTACATAAGTGGGTGTCCAGACAACCGTACGGAACCAATTTATGTGGATACTACGTTTGCGAGTACATGAGGTGTAGCAAATTTACACCTGCTAAAGAGATGCTAAAAGTAAGTAACATATGTATACAGTAAATTCATATCTTATTTATTTGTTGAAACTAAATAAATCTTATGTATATTAATATCTTTTACTTTGATTAATGCAAATGGAAGGAGTGGGAATTGAAAGAACAAGTGTTCAAGCACACAATACTCGTCGCAATCCAGGAGATGATCGCAGGTTTCATCAACGATCATGTCATCCTGGAAGACGGCGAGTTCCACCACAACCCTAGGTTGAATTTGAAGAGTCCAAGCAAGAACGAACACTTGTATGAGCTTTGAGTGGCGGACAAACATTTGTGTAACTCATTAACCGGCAGCCGAACACTTGATTACTTGTATATTATTGTAAATGTAATCTGTATGTACGTATATGTATAGCTCTATAATATATATATAGTTTCATACTTTATTTGTGTACAATAATAACGCTCTCGTATAGGTGCAACGTATACGGACAGTACAGCGAAGAATAAATTGGAGAACAATATAACTGAAAACCAAAATCAATAATGAATTAGAAAGAAAAAGGAAAAAGAAAAAAGAACCTTTAGTCCCGGTTGGTAATACCAACCAGGACTAAAAGGTGCTGCGCCACGTCGATGTCTGGCAGCACCTTTAGTTACCAATCGGGACTAAAGGTCTCCCTTTAGTCCTGGGCCTGAGAACCGGGACTAAAGGTGGGACATTTAGTCCCGAAACCTTAGTCCCGGCTCGCAGCCCGGGACTAGAGGTCCTTTTGGACCGGGACTACAGCCCCGTTGTGCAGCAGTGAGAACAGGGATTAACCTGATATAAACAGGCCAAATAGCAACATATAGATGAACCTCTTCACGTTGCATATTGACAAATGTCAAGCACGGCAAGCAACCAAACATAAATTCTCATAACAGAGTCGACTGACTCAATGCAAGTAGCATAACGTTGCTTTTAGTTAGACATTCGTGTAGCCATAGATATTAACGTATTGGCATAAACAGAACAAAGCATTCCGGCAGGCTGACGCTCTTCTCCTTGCGTTCCCACATCGATCAGCTCGTCTTGGTTGACTTACTTCATGAGCAGTCCCCCCTCCTTCCTTCAGGAGCAAATATCCAGAAGAAAAACAAAAGATCATTAAAGAGACAACACAAGAAAGGAGCAGGGACGCACAACCAAATTAATTCCAAACCAGTTAGTTTGTTCATACCTTGAGGCTGTGCTGCCCACCTGACCGGGTGTATGATGTATCTCAATCAGGCCATGTGAACACTTCGAGGTCTTCGCCAGGGTATTTTTGGCGTCCGTGTCTGAGCCCAGGAGAGGTCCTGCATATCTAAGTCCAGGCACAGCTGCTCCAGAACTCATGTTCCTCCTTTTAGTAGCACTAGTCCATCAACTCGTGCTCTCGCAGGGACAGAATCTTATATCACATAAGCATACCTCTAACTAATAAAAATACTAATATTATTTGCATGTTTTCTCACTTTATTAATTTTCTAACACAATAGATACCACATAGTCTTTATCCAGTTGTGATAAACGTATCAACTACTAAACATTAGCTTAAACTATGGTGGCTCTTGTTGTAACACATATCTTCTGATGTTATGGGTCTAAAAATAAATTACTAATATTAAATTACACATTTTACTAATGTTGTAACAACTCAATAGATACAATGTTCTCTATCTAGTTATGATCAATGTATCAATTACTAATCTATATGTTTTTCCATCTATATTCATAGTTTTCCCCTTTGCATGGCATCTCGGTGACTGTGTGCTTCAATATGCATTTAGTTGAAATGTTAGCTTAAAAAAGAAAAGCTTAAACTAAGGTGGCTCTTATTGCAGCCCATATCTTTTGATGGCACAAATCTAAAATTTTGATTTTCAAATTTAATCTTGTTAATTACTATAAATTATTTATTCTCAAACTAAGTTAAAACACCTATTGTATCTTTATTACCTCTCCATTTGTACTTTTTAAAATAAGGATTTTAGGTTTTAAAGTGCACTCTTAAGTACTACAATGACAAAAATAGTCATAACGTGCACCACATAACTCAAAATCAATGGTAGAGCTTGAAGTGATATCTAGAACGTTGCTAGACTATAGAGAATATTAATATTTCAGTCATATAATGATTATTTACTATAAAGTAATCCCAAGGGTAAGAAGATATATAGACACATATGGTCTGCACTTATCAAAATGTTATATGTGAAATAATAGTTATACTATCAATATAGATAACATTTTAGTTAAAATGTACTTCCATTCCAAGTTATAAGTTGATCTGATTTTCCTAGGTAATAGCTTTTGCTACATATTTAGTGTTGACGATCGCTAATGTCAATTATAAACTGTCAACATAACATGCATATGTACTTAATTCCATCACCAAACATATGTATAGGGGTTTAAACTAACAAATTCCACGAGTTTTGGTGAATCTGTATTTTCAGTAGGGTTTAATCAGAAAACCAGCAAGACAGACCTACATGTCAGAGATAATTATGCAATTTTATCGTGAAACCAACGTGGGAAGGTTCTAGAGGACTCCAGAGGACACCACGCCGAGATAGAGAGGCAGAGGCTGCCACCTGCAGGCTGGCCGGCCCCTGGGTCCCACATGTCAGCCTCCCCTTCGAACGTCGGATATCCACTGCCTCCTAGGTTGTATCTATACTGTTCCTTAAGTCGGTTTGATCCAAGAGCTCACATTGCAAGCTCTAGCCCATATAAGCAGCCCTATACCCCCTCCCTGAGGCATCCCTGAAACTCTAATTCATATCTCTTATTCAGAGATCAGGGTACACCAGGACGATTAGGTCTAAACTCTCCAATGTAGTAGATTAGTAATTCGAGAGCGAGGGTCGAGGTGAGCTCATGCTCAAGTTCTGGATCTAGTCTTGGAGGCTAGGCAAAGCCTTGTATCCTCACTTCTACATCTCGTAAGAATTATTATTAATTTATCATATTTTTATCTACATGGCTATGTTTACTTTTAATATATATCTTGATTAGTTATGGTTATCATTATTTTTGTGTGCGGGTTCATAGAGCGCTTAGCCTACTATAGTTTACCGGTTGGGCTAAGTAGCCGAGTCTCGTGTAAGCGTGGTGCTTATACGGCTGCCTGTGAGTACACCTTGTTCTCTTGTTGTGTGGTAGCAGCGGGTGGTGACAGCCCCATCTATCCTTTGTAGTCCACGCCGAATTGAGCAGGTTCTTAAATTGTAGGACCGTAGTCGCGTAAATAGAGTTATCTTTTATGGGTACTCTGCTGTCTAAGTGGTGTCTCAAAGTACACAAGAGTAGAGTTAGTTGTAGCTATAGTTGGATATATATATATATATATATATATATATATATATATATATATATATATATATATATATATATATATATATATATATGTCATAGGAATCTACCTCACCCAAAATTAACTAGTTTACATTATCTTATAGATCTATCCCCTGAGTGTCATCATATATAAATTCCCATCATTACCTTTACCCCTTGCTTTAGCTATGCTGGTATGTTGACTGATAGCTACTTCTTTGTTACCCAATAAGTCTTTACTCCATTGTTTTTCTATGGTAAAATATAAATAACGATAACTGGAATACTCCCAGTAAAGTGCTACAATGGTATTCTGTGCGCTTGCGAAATGCTTCATATTTTATTTGCGTTAATAAATACCAACATTTAGATATACAATACATAGCTTTACTATTTCCCTATAAAAGTAAGAAGTACTTACAATTTGGAATGAAGGAGTAACATATCTAAAGTAAAAAAATATATAAATCACATGCCACTGTTAGTAATATAGTTTTAAATAATTTGTAGCATCATTAGTATATGAGTTGTTAAGAAAATATTTTTCATGATTCCTAAAATAGAGTGTATATATATTTATCGCATGCATGTTTACTTGATATGTATGATGACATAACATGTCTATTTACTTCATTAAAATTCTAATATATTAATATTAATATGATTGTGTAACCTAGAAACAATATGTGCTTTATGGTAATTTAAATATTTGTTGTAATAGAAGATGATAGCTTAGATGTAGATTTGAGGTGATCTTTTAGACTTTTAAATAACGAAAAATACTTTAGATGTAGATTTAAGTGGGTATGATAGATTATCTATCATAATAGCAGGTGGTAAATTAGAATTATATTTCAATTCACTTTGGATCGTGTTTTTAGTAGTGGGTAATTTAAATACAGATTCATGGACTTCATTAATTGTTTTACACAATCACAGAGGTTAGTCATTATAAGAGAATAGGATAGATCCTAATGGCTATTATTATGAATGGTATTAGAGTCTACTGGTCTGGCGGCCTTACCTTTTTTGTTTTTTTAGAAGAATTTTACAATATATATTTAGTTGAAACATAATCTTAAGTTATATAAGTTCTTGTTGCATCTATTTCTATAAGATCATAATCAATATTTTAGCTTTCAACTTTTAATCTAGTTGTTGCAATTTTTTGACCACATGTTAAGTTAAACCTCTAATGCTTATTGTATCTTTTGTTCAAAATTTTCTTTTAATTTATTTAATAAAAGGTGTTAGGCCCTAGGCTACCTTCTTATTTATTACAATCGTCTATATAGTTGCTTTAGATTGCAAACACCTAAGATGTTGAATTTGTTATATCAAAGTTATATAATGTATAGTAATTTGTTTTTATAAATATAGAGTGCCTGAAATTAAATTATGAATATTGATTTCACGTAACGCTTACGTCAAGATTTATAAACATATTTAAAATAACAACCTATGAATTTTATTGTCATGGAGTATTAATTTATTTAAAATAAATTATCAGTATAATTGCTATGTGGTTTTGTTAAGGGACTATTTTCTGCGTTTGATAAGCTATTAAAATAGATATTTATCCTAAACATGTACATGTTTACTTGCTCTACATGACCGAACATAGCAACTGTTGAAGTGTGTAATTTTGAACTATATATCGCCTACTTTTATGGATATTGGACTATTTTAATATATTGTATTAGTATTTGCATATGGATATGAGAGAGATTTTTATTGTTTTATAAATGCTGAGATTGATAACATTGATACAAACTAAAAGGTATAATTTTATATTATACTTTATAATGACATATATGGGTATTTTGAATGCACATGGGTTAGTTTACTTCTTTTGATAATCTGTGGGTAATTTATAAAATCTATTAGAAGGTTGTTTTGAATTATCTTTCGTAATGGCTAAGGGTTAAGGTGTAGTTTATTTTTAAATTTAGGGGTTATTTGAATTACTCCCTCCATTCCATAGACACATAGTTTTGACACAAATTAAAATGTATTATAAATTTTTTTACTTCTCTAGCTTATATAAAATAGTTGTTGCGCGAAACAACAACCTTTATCTTACCTCCATCTTTCTCCACTACATCATAAAAAATATTACATAGTGATAGATGTGTAGCAATGTATTTGCTATTATTTATATACCTACATCCTAGCGCACATGCATATCTTATTTGTTGAGGTTAATAGATTCTATCTCATGTTTTATAAAATTTTGTATTAATTTTTTGATTTTTTATTGACAGATTATCTAACCATGGATGTGACGGGCACCACTGACCTGATATTTTATTAATATCTGACCAAAGATTTTATCTAACTAAAAATGTTATCGGTATGCTGATCATATAATGTTTTTTTAATCAACTATGAACGTTAATGCACGTTTTTTCTAGAAGAAATTTTTTACCGTACGTCAAAGTTGTGTGAACGTCCGTTCATGAGATTTTTTTCCTGTACGTTTTTTCTTGAAGAAATTTCTCTCGTACGCCCAAGTTGTGTGAACATGAGTACAATAGATTTTTCCGTTATTTTTTTTCTTCAAGATTTTTTTCCCATGTGGCGAAATTGTTTTACTATCGTACAAGGAGATTTTAGACTGTTTTTTGTCTATATAATTGCGATGGTGGATAATTATTTTGAAAAACAAAACAAATCTAATGGTTAAGGATAGTTGGAGTCTTTTGATTAATGGCTAGATATTTCCAATTAATGTGAGAATTTGTAGCATTTATCTTTTTTTCTAGCGCTTCTGATGAGGATTAACGTAGAGGCTCCATTGGGGCCACTAACTAGTAATAGTTAAATAAAACAAATATAATGGTTAAGGATAGTTGGAGTCTTTTGATTAATGGCTAGATATTTCCGATTAATGTGAGAATTTCTAGTATTTATTTTTTTAGTGTTTTTGGTGAATATTAACGTGAAGGCTCCATTGATGCCTCTCATTAGTAATAGTAAAATTGCTTCAGCAGCAAAAGAAATGGAATGTTAGACTAGACCAGTCTACAGATTCAGTAAACTTCTCCCCATGCGAACTTCCACTCTGAACAGGATTTCTTCAACCAGCTAGGTTGAACAGAAAACGGTGCAAATCAGTCGCGAACTTATGCCCAGTTTAGCCGGCTTATAATCCGTACTTTTCAGCTAGTTTTTTTAATGGAAACAGTGTTTTTTTTCAAAAAAAATCAGCCGAAACAGTATTTTAGTTTGTTTTTCAGCATAAACGAACTGGACCTATTTAGAGAAGAAAGATGAACAAATCTGAAACCATTGAACTCACCCGAGTAAATAGCGTACCGTGAATTGGAAGGATGCAGAAAGCGAAGCGCCGGCTGAAAAGTGAAAACCACAAAGAAAGATGAAGCATTCTCTCTCCCTCCCTGGTTGGCACCGCAATGGACAGGAGGACACTACGAGTTAATTCGGCAACAGCAAGGTGTGTTTAGTTCGCGAAAATTTTTAACTTTGACTATCGTAGTACTTTCATTTGTATTTGTTAATTAGTATTTAATTATAGACTAATTAGTCTCAAAAGATTCGTCTCGTAGTTTTCTACCAAACTGTATAATTAGTTTTTTTTCATCTACATTTAATGCTCTATATATGTGTTTAAACATTCGATGTGACGAGAAATCTTAAAAATTTTTAGAAACTAAATGTGGCCCAACTCATTGATGCATAGCCATGTCACTGACGTAGCACATGTTCCATCAGATGCACAACGTACTCTGCTCCGGCGGTCAATGGGGGCCGACGACTTGACTCAGCTGGCACCGAGGTCGTCAAGGTCTCCTTGTACTGTGCTGCCTTCTCGGCCCTTGTTTAGTTAGCCTAGATTCCTGAATTTGGCGCTGTGTAAAAAGAAGATTCCCGTCACATTAAATTTTTGGTACATACATGAAGTACTAAATATAGACGAAATTCAAAACTAATTGTACAGTTTGGTTGTACTTTGTGAGACGAACGTTTTGAGCCTAATCAGTCAATGGTTGAACAATTATTACCACATACAAACGAAATACTACAGTGTACTACAGTGATCTACCATTATTCCGGTGGCGCCTAACTTTAGACAACTAAACATGGCCTTGGTCGGCTCCATCGTTGTCCTCGGCTGCAGGCCGCAGGCATAGGCACTGTTCATCCGGCTTATAATCCATATTTTTCAGCTTGTTTTTTCAGTTTAAACAGTGTTTTTCTCTCGCAACAAATCAGCCAACAGTATTTTTCAGCCGGCTTATCAGCACAGCCGAACGGAGCCATAATGCCGCCCGTGATGGCTTGGAGACTTGGACAAGCAGTAACGGTGGTCTTGCAGACTTCATATGGAGACGGTACTGCTAGCAATGGTGGATTAATCCATGCTTACGTTTGTGCGGATCAATAATCAGTAGGCCATGAAGCCAGCTGTACAGTACTATACTTATTAGGTCTTGTTTATTTCTAGGGGTGTAAAGTTTTGGGACGTCACATCGAATGTTTTATGAGATGTTGAAAGGGGTGTTCAGATATTAATAAAAAAACTAATTATAGAACTCATCTGTAAACTGTGAGACGAATTTATTAAGACTAATTAATTCGTCATTAGCATATGTTTACTGTAGCACAACATTATCTAATCACGGACTAATCAGGCTTAAAAAATTCGTCTCGCAAAATACACGCAATCTATGCAATTAGTTATTTTTTAGTCTACATTTAATACTTCATACAAGTGTCAAACATCAGATGTGATAGGATGTAAGTTTTGGAGAGAAACTGAGTGAGCCTCGCTGTCAAGATGAGCAACACGTACAAGAATACAAGAACATACACAAGAATAATTTAGTGCAACATGCTTGCAGTCTCTTATACTTATCCAAGGACCCTAATCCTTCAGGCCACCGTTGTTATCGAGATGGGGTTGAACCTGCTACTGTTTTGTGGTTAACAGGCCTCGTGGGCTTTTCTAGGCCCAATGACAAATGTAGTTCAAAGTGGAACCTGTGTCATATATTTTCGAAAATGCCGTGGAAGGCTCAGCTAGTTACTTAATCGATCAAGAGTCTTATATATTATATTTGTTAGATTGTGCCCAAGGGATGAGCTGGTTGGCCAGGAATGATAACACATATACACAGGTGAACACATTCCAGCTGATGGCACTGCTCTTGCGAGCCCAAGCAGGAAGCAGAGTCGGCATTCATGTCATGCAGCCATGACTCCATTCACAGGCGCTCCATGTTGTGTCAGGGCATCCAAAGACAAACCCAAGAGAATGGAGATCAACCTAGATAGCCCAATTCGTTTCGCTGAAACATGGCTAAAAGTACTGTTCGTTGATTTGCTGTGAGAGAAAGACACTGTTCTAACTAAAAAAACAAGCTGAAAAGTACGAATTATAAGACAAGCGAACAACGCCTTAAACTGGCCCAGCCAATAAGAATATATAGGTGAAGCTCTTCACGTTACATATTGACAAATGTCAAGTACGGCAAGCAACCACACATAAATTTTCATAACAGAGTCGACGGACTCAAGTAGCATACTGCTGCTTTTATTTAGGGCATGTTTAGTTTAAAAATTTGCAAAATTTTAAAATATTCCTCGTCACATCAAATCTTTGGACGCAGGCATGAAGCATTAAATATAGATAAAAAATAAAACTAATTACACAATTTAGACGAAATTCACGAGACGAATCTTTTAAGTCTAATTATACCATGATTGGACACTAATTACTCAATAACAACGAAAGTGCTACAGTACCATTTTTCAAAAAAATTCACAAACTAAATGAGGCCTTAATATAAGACAGACATTCGTGCAGGCATAGATACGAACGTATCAGGGTTGATTTAAAGTCCCTCCCTTTGCTGCCACCGGAGAATTTGAGGCATCGTTGGCTTCTCCGTGTGCCGACACCTGTCCCTGTATATTTTGCAAAAAGACCCTTCAGGTTTTCAGAATCAACCCGCGCTCCATACCTTTCCGCCGCTAGCCTCCCACCCCGCAACCCTAGCCTGGCGTCTCGAACTCTCGATCCTCTCTCTTTTCTCTCCTCTCCCCTCCCCCATCGCCGCCGCCGCCAGCCGCCGCCACCGTCACCTCTGCCCCTCCCTGTCCTCTCCTCCCTACGCAGCCTCCACACGGCCAACGCTGGAGGCCTCGAGCAAGGAAGTCGCGTGGTCTCGCTGCGCAGTGGAGGGCGTAGAGGCACGCGAGATCCAGAGGTGCGCATATCGGGCGAACCTTTTATCGGGCCCCATGGTGGTCATGGTCGGCGGAGGAGGAGGAGGCACTGGCTCCTCCCTGCCCTCTCCTCCCCGCACCGCCTCCATCTCTGGGGCAAGGGTGAGCGCGTGGACTCCTCGCCTATGACCGCGCCCGCCTACCAGCTCGCCTCCTCGACGAGCGCATCCAGGGACACGGCTGGGGGCGGTCTCTGTCCAGGCGAGGGGCCTGAATACGGCGGCGCCGGTCACCCTTCACCACTGACTAAAGGGAGGCATGTTACTCTACGACTATTCTTCTCCCCCTTTTCTCTTTCACTCCTCTCAGATCCACTTGTACCGCGTGCGGAGGACCGAAGGAGGGTTCCCACACGGAGACGACTCAGCGTCTTTCGGAGCTAGCGCCGGCCTCCCTCGTCCCCTGCCGAAGATGACGTCCAGCGTGGAGATCCCACATGGTGGCGCGGCCGAGCAACAGCCCCTTCGGGTGCCACCGACGTGAAGCAGGTAACCCTACAGCCATTCTTCTCCCCCTTCTCTCAGATTCGCGTCTCATCTTCACTTTTCTCTTTCAGATCTGGCGAGTGCAGGCTGGACATGACCTGAGGCGGTGGAGGACCAGCCGAATCTTCCATGAGCATGCGTGAGATCGGCGGTGCGCAAATAGGAGGAGCTCGCCGACCTCCACCGCATACATGCTCGCCGGCTGCGAGGCCCCATGAGCAAGCAGCTAGGCTCCCCACCTAGAGATGTGAAGCTTCAGCTCGCTTTCCTCCAGATCCGAGCATCCGGTTGGCACCTCCCCCTCCTCCCCCTCCCGATCTGGCATGACGCTGTGCTCCGGCCGTCGGCTTGTCTGAGCGAGCTGCACCAGACTGGTTTGTGGTGCCACGCAGCAGCGGGGTCGCCTTATGGCCATGTGGGCCGGCGGGCCGCCCAGCACCAACGCGCACATCGTTGCCTTCGTGCTCCCGCTCTCCCTCTTCGTCGTCGTCCGCGTCACCAACGGCCTTGACGAGCGATTCGTAAGGGAGGTACGAGTAGTCGAGTAGGATATGCTTCTGTCTGTGATAGCAACTACTGCGTATTCTACTAATTGGTTGTTAGCTTCCTCGTCAATTTGCTTGGTCCTGCTAGCCAGTAACTACGGCAGTAACAGGTTGCATTACTACTATTGTTATTAGATGTGCATCTCAAATAAGATTCTGCTGGGTTTCGTCAATATATATTAGTAAAAGTAAATCTGTGCTAGCTAGCACTAGAGTGAGTAGTAGCACCGTGCAATGTGTGTGATGGTATTTCTAAACCTGAGGTTGCGAATAAAATTGTACTGCCTCTGCTTATTCCTTGTCATCAACTCAGTATAAGCGAGAACATGTGTGAACTGAAGGGATGGAGATATAAAGCTACAAGCAGTTATCAATTTAGTTAGGTACTTGAATTAGAAGTTGAGGCTTATGTACTCTTATGTGAGTTGAAAACAACGTTAATTCTATTACATTTTGAATTGTTTTAGCCAATGCTAAAAATTGTCCATCAGGAGGTCTGTGGGGAGGCCACCAGTGAGTCTACTTTCAGCTGATGGGGTCTGCGGTGGTGGTTGTAGGCTAACCCCCTGGTGCAGCCTTCTCATCGTCACTGCCAGGCCCTCTGCTGCATCTTCCTTGAACTCGCCGGCCTAGGTATGCCTCACCCCCATCCTGCACGTTGTGCGCTGTTGGTCCATACATCCATCTTAGGTTCCATATATTGAAGTGAAGTTTTCAATGAATATTTTTCTTGTTTTCCAGTTGTATAACTAGCGTTGAGCATAAATTTCTTGCTTAGAACTTACACCTGTCTCCTTACTTTTATGTGCAGTCAGTTCTTCAATGTTCCTAGAGGATGGTCTTGTCCTGGGGCTTTTGTCAAGTTTATCAGTACCCTGGTGCAGCCTTCTCATCGTCACTGCCAGGCCCTCTGCTGCATCTTCCTTGAACTCGCCGGCCTAGGTATGCCTCACCCCCATCCTGCACGTTGTGCGCTGTTGGTCCATCCATCCATCTTAGGTTCCATATATTGAAGTGAAGTTTTCAGTGAATATTTTTTCTTGTTTTTCAGTTGTATAACTAGCGTTGAGCATAAATTTCTTGCTTAGAACTTACACCTGTCTCCTTACTTTTATGTGCAGTCAGTTCTTCAATGTTCCTAGAGGATGGTCTTGTCCTGGGGCTTTTGTCAAGTTTATCAGTAACAAACAAGGCATCAGTGGTCCCAACCCTTTGCTCCCTGCTGAACCATTTTTTGTCTCTGGTTCAATAGGTTTCGATCCTCAGTTGATGAATTCCAAATACACCATGTTGTCTGTGAGGCTGTAATCGATAAGGAATAAAAAAAGGTTTGCGACGCTATCTATGTCATTCCCCTTTGTTAGTTATTTTAACCTTGCTTTTTTACACTTAACCATGTGCTGATAAGATGCATTTCGCTATCTATGGCTTAGTAAAACATCCTATGCAAGTGGAACATCAGGTTTTAGCAGGAAATAGTTATGTTTATTGTCATGATTTTTTTTGACATGATTAATGAATGTATATCTATTTTAACATGTCATGTTAGTCCTATAATTGGAATGCAGTGCACTAACTGTTTTCTATTTAGTAGTACTTGATTTAATGATAATCAAAAGAAAACTTCTAATAGACACTAAATAATTAATTTATCACTATATAAACAGTCTTGAAATAAAATTATTTCTATAATCATGCTGATGTGCTCAGTAAAATCCTTTGGTTTACTCTAGCAGCCATTTTCGTGAGGTTTAGATTCCACTAGAAGCTTAGACCTGTCTAGATTAGATGGACTATTATTCAAAACCTTTTGAAGTTAATACTTAAATAGATCAAATGTTGTGCAATGCATATGAATAGCAAATCTTGAGTTTTCTCTCTCTCAAATGCAGGCTACATAACTATCAATTTAGATGTACCGTTATGCATAATGGATCACAAATTTTATCGTCAGTTTTTTTTAGGAAAAACTGCGTCTAAACTCCTGAATAAATGTGTCCATTGGTGAATTCTTTCGTTAAAATTACTACAGTTTTGAACCTGTTGATGCTCATTGCCAGTTGAGCGTATACGCCCCCTCTGATTCAATAGACCAGAATCTAGGAGACCAACTGAGTCTTAAATAAACTATTAAACTGTGTTAGATCATATTAGAAATGATGAAGTGTTTTTTTCGTTTGGAACAATGATTTTGTATTTGATGATGAAGACATTGTCTGATATAAGACACTCCAGTGTTTAGGAACTCCACCATGCTCAGTATGCTATGTTTATGTATAAGAGCATGTTAACCCACACACTGAAGTGTATTCTTTCAAACTGCTAGCTTTGAATTTTTATGTTATATATGTTGCTTTGTCATGTTCATAATTTCATACATCTTCAGAGGGTAGTACACATTTCATAACTCTGCTTGATAGGAACTATTATTGACATATTATTGGTTTTTGTCATCCTTCTCTTTTGGAGTGCTTTAGATGTCAAACTCTGGAACACAATCCATTTGTGCTTTCTTTAGGAAATGAATCATCTATGCTATTTCTCTCAAGAACTGCAGGAAGCGATTATGTGATGGGCCTGATTCTGTGATGAACATGTTGAAATTCAAGACTCAAGTAGAGTAGTCATGAAAAGTGAAGAAAGTAACAAGATTCTGCTGAATGAGACTTGAGAGAGGATTGCGAAATCATACGTGTTTATTCGACAATCCTTATGTATTGTATATTATATTTATAATTTTCCAACTTGAGAGTTGATTGTAATTGCAAAACATGTATGGATCGTATTCATTTATTGTTTTATTGCTCACACATGATAATCAAAGTAATCTTGTTCTTCAAATCACGACAGGGCGCCCGAAGGGCGCCAGATGTTCTAGTAGGCATAAATAGAACAAAGCATTCCGGTAGGCAGACGCTCTTCTCCTTGGCGTTCCCACACCAGCTCCACTTGGTTGACTTACTTTATGACCACTCCCCCCTCCTTCCTTCACAAGAAAAACAAAAGATTGTTAAAGGGACAACACAAGAAAGGAGCAGGGACGCACAACCAAATTAATGCCAAACCAGTTAGTATGTTCATACCTTGTAGTTGCGCTGCCCAGCTAACCGGTTGTTCCTCAGCACCTGGGCCATGTGTACACGTCTAGGTCTTTGCCATGGCATTGTTGGCGTTGGTGTTTAAGCCTAGGCACCCACAGCGAGGGGAGGTTCTGCATATCTGTGTCCAGCCACAGCTGCTCCAGACTACCCAACTCCTCGACATGCCTTAAATTTGGACAGCGAGTTACCCGCAGCTCTCTCACGTGAGGAAGATTTGAGACCCTTTCCAGACCTTCACAATCTAGACCCTAGGCCCCGTTCGGCTGGAATTATAAGCCGGCTGAAAAACACTGTTGGCTGATTTTTTTGAGAGAAAAATACTGTTTTGACTGAAAAAACAAGCCGAATAAGACGGATTATAAGCCAGATGAACAGAGGATTAAAAGGAGCTCTGACACTGTGCACACGTCTTAATTGGATCTCCTTCTAGCTGGTGGCCTCCTGTCCAAGCTGCTAAGGCAGAGCTCTCAGCTTGGGGCAGCAGACGAGGTCCATGTAATTCAGTCGTGGCAGCGGCTGCATCCTTGGAGATGGGGCTTCTCCCTTTTGCTTTGCAGCAGCTACATCCCCTTCCCCTTCCTTACCTGCTGTTGTTGCTTCTTGTTCTTCCTCAGAAACGAAGGACCACTCCTCCCAGTTGGGCATATCCCAGATGACCAATGTTTCAAGCCTAGGAAAAGCTACTGCCTCTGTAGATCTGGTATTACCCACACTATAGCCAACAAATTCGGGTCCAATTTTGATGACTGCAATTGCACCATCGATTCTCAGATATTTCAAGTTGATGACTGCAATTCCACCCATCTTGTGTTCTAGTACTATTATCATAGCCACGGCCAACTGGAAATCCTTGTAAATCATTTAGAAAATGTAATCTGCCTATACCTTTTGGGACCTGATGTATTGTTGTGTCCCAAAGGTCAAGGCACCTTAAGTTGGATAGCTGAGTAACTCCAGAAGGAAGATTTGTGCAAAGCATCACAGCTCTCCAAAATCAATGTTTGAAGATTTTTTTAGTGAACCAATGGACTTAGGAAGGCAAACTATTTTGGTTCTGCTAAGATCAAGTAAGCGTACACTACCGGATTCTGGGGCTTTGCCGAGTGCCACACTCGGCAAAGCCCCAAATACACTCGGCAAAGGCTTTGCCGAGTGTAACATTTGGCAAAGCCCACTCGGTAAAAAAAGCGTCGGCAAAGCTGTCTTTGCCGAGTGTTTTTTTTGGGCACTCGGCAAAGGCTTTGCCGAGGCAAAGGTTGAAACGAAAAAACCTGAAAAAAATATGGAAAAATTTTCTTTTAATTGGGGGAGGGCCCCACCGGCAAGTCGCAACATTTTTCGCGCAAAATTCGCTGCTACACGGCCGGCGGGATTCAAACCCGCGACCTCTCCCTCGCGCGGTACCTCCTCTAACCACTGCCCTACATACTCACATGTGTCTATAAGTCATTTCAGTTCCCCACATATTATACTAAACCGAGTGTAAATTGCTTGTTTCAGGCCCTAAACGAATTCAAATCAAAAAGTTGTCAACTACAAAGTTTCATAACTTTTCGAGATCTACACTTTTCATTTAGCAAGTTTTTCCGTCCGAGGTCGTTTACAAAATTTGAATTTCAAATTTGAGAAATTCAAACGTAGTTTTGCATGACAAGATGATTTCAAATCAAAAAGTTGCCAATTACAAAGTTTCATAACTTTTCGAGATCTACAAAGTTTATTTTGGTTGTTTTTCCATCCGAGGTCATTTGAAAAATTCAAATTTTAAATTTTTTAAATTCAAACGCAGTTTTGCATGACAAGATGATTTCAAATCAAAAAATTGCCAACTATAAAGTTTCATAACTTTTCGAGATCTACAAAGTTTGTTTTGGTTGTTTGGTATTTATTCATCCGACATGGTGGTTCTAACATTGTTCACAAATCTTATATATCTTTCTTGGAGTTTTATAAACTACAAGAGAGATATGTAAGATTTGTGAACAAATTTACTTTCACTTTGTCATATGAAGAAATGACTAAAATAAACTTTGTAGGTCTTGAGAAGTGTTACAACTTTGTAGTTGAAAACTTTTTCATTTGAAGTCATTTTGTGCTTCAAAATATGATTTTAAATAATTGTTTGCCTAGTGCAAAAAAACAATCGGCAATTCTTTGCCGAATGTTTTTTTGGCACTCGGCAAAGAAGGTCTTTGCCGAGTGTTTTTTCCCGGCACTCAGCAAAGATCTTCTTTGCCGAGTGTTTTTTAGACACTCAGCAAAGAAGTTACTTTACCAAGTGTTTTTTTTGCCGAGTGTTATTTTTTTGCACTTGGCAAAGAGCTCCTTTGCCAAGTGCCCGAAAAATTGCACTCGGCAAAGAGCCGGTTTCCGGTAGTGGTAGATGGATGAAAGTACCAATATATGGTGAAACCTCTAGTATACTTGACCCACCCAGATATAGAACTCGGACATATGAAAGTCTTGTGAAAACTGAATCTTCAATTGGAATGCACTTGTCACAGAAACATATTAAAGTTCTCACTCTGAATTGTTGCTTGTCCAGATTAGGTAAATCAAACTTATCCTTGTCTGTTTTTAATGAAACACGCCGTAGATTAGATATACTTTTTCCTTGCAATAATTGTGGGTCTCCGAGGAAACACTTTTCATTTGATAAATGGTGAGCAAGCTGCCTTAATAGATCATGCATTTGGCACCATTGTTGGTCAACATAGTCACGATCTGGTATGAGGAAGTTCCTTGAAATCAACTCATAGTAGTATTCTTCGGATGTATCTTCCATCAGTTGGTTCTCTTGCTTTTCTATAAAGCCTTCAGCAACCCAAAGCCTAACCAGCACTACCGGAGGCACGCTCTATGCCGAGTGTCTGCGGCTTTGCCGAGTGCAATTTATCGAGCACTCGGCAAACCAATGATTTGCCGAGTGTAGCACTCGGCAAAGAAAAGCACACGGCAAATTGCGGGTTTGCCTAGTACCAAGCACTCGGCAAAGACCAGCACTCGGCAAAGAGACAGTTTGCCTAGTGCCTGGCACTCGACAAAATAAGACACTCGGCAAACCTGCCGTTTGCCTAGTGCCAAGCACTCGGCAAAGGCCGGCACTTAGCAAAATAAGACACTCGGCAACCTGCCGGTTTGCCTAGTGCCAAGCACTTGGCAAAGGCCGGTTTGCCAACTCGGGCCGCCTCTTCCTTCTCTCTCTAGCTCGGCCTAGCCGAACGGCCCGTTCGCGTGCTCGCGCCCGTGCTTGCCCACTCGGCCCAGCAGCCCGCCCAGCCCAGTTGCGCCCGCGCGCTCGCCTTCATCCTCCCCGCTCCCCTCTGTTCTCTCCCGCGCCCGGCCACGGCGCTACGACGGCCGGCCGATGGCCACGGCCCCGACGGTGCGGCTCTGACTAGTCTACCACGCGCATCACGATCTACATCACCTACTGCACTCCCATGAAGACACTACCTTCCCGCAGAGGCCATGGACGAAGCCATACCCGACCATGGCGGCATGGTGGCCGCGGTGCCCGACGACCCAACGATACAAAGCGTAAACGACCGAATTGAAGGAGTGGGAAGCACCAGTGGCTCACCATGAGCTTAGACGTGCAGTTGGTGGACGCGGAGGAGCGACGAATATGGCTGACCACGAGAGGCGGCACGACGGCTTAGGTATGGCGACTGCCGCTCCGATGAAGACTTGGACGTTCCGGCGTGTCTCCCCGTGCGCTGGACAAGACGGCAAGCGCATGAGCAAGCACAGGTAACTAGGATGCGGAAACGTGAGATTGAAAACGTTAACTCGGATTGCACCGAGCTGACCACGGTGGCGGAGCTCACCCCGGACGATGGTGACCCGAGGTTGAAGATGACGGTTCCCCGGCGATCCCGAGCAGTAGCGTCTACGCTGAGAGGCGCAAATGGTTCGCAAGATGATGGCGGAGATATTGGCAAGATGGAGAGGGCTGCGGTGGAGTAGAGAGGACGAATTTTGCCGGCGAGGTGAGGACGGTGGCGGCGGCAATGGCGAAACAGGACGGCGACAGTAGCGGTGGTGGGCTTTATATAGCGCTGAGAAGATAGAGAGGAGACTGGAGAGCGCGAGGCGGTCTAGTTGGTCGCGGTGGCAGGCTGGAAGATTGTGGAAGCGGCCAGCGTGACGTCGGCGGCTCGCCGGCGCCCATGCCGCGCGCTGCCGGTCGTTGATTCGCCGAGCACTGTAGCTCCCTCCCCCCCCAAACTATTCCAAATCAAACTGTTTTTCTCAAATTACTCCCAAATTCATGTAACAACTCAAAAAATTCCCAAGATATGAAATCTTCAGAATTTCAAGCTCTACAAGTTTTGTATTGAACACTTTTCAAATTCGAACTGGATTTTGAAATTTGAGTTTAAATTCAAAAGGAGGACACTTTTTGGAAATTTGTTAATTTAGAAATTACTTTGGATTTTATGTTGAAACTTCAAAAACTTCAAACACCAAAGTTGTACATCCAGCCAAGACCTACAACTTTGCTATTCAAAACATTTTTAAAATCTACCTCCATTTTGAAATTTGAGTTTGGGGATGAAAAGGGGTCAAATCTGAAATTTGCTTATTTTCAAAATTGCTCCACATTTTACACTAAAACTTTGAAAACTCAAAACACCAAAGTTGTAGCCCTTGAAAAGTTCTACAAACTTGGTTTTAAACTTTTTCCCAAATTTTGCTTAGATTTTGAATTATTTCAAAAGGGGTAAAACAGGGTTTTGAATTTTTAGGGTTTCCGGAGGAATTTTCAATTGAAATTTGTTGCTACCTTAATTGGTGATTACTTAATGATCAAACCATCATCCAAGGGCATAATTTGGACAAGCATGACATGGTTGACCAAATGCCACTCTTGGTTGACCAATTTAGTTTTTGAAAATCTTTTAATATTTCCCCAAAATTTGAATTCAAATTCGAATCGGAAAACTCGTGACAAGTTTTTGGATTCCAACTCGAACTCAAACTTGAAGCTTCATTTTACATGTTGCACTTGAGCTCATACCCTAAACTTGACACTAGTGTGTAACACAGTCACACACCTCAAATTACGCAGGGCATGGACTAAGTATTTGCGGTGGCATCCAAAATTAGGGTTTTCGGTTAGAAAGGTAAACTCATTTTAGTTAATGCATAACAGGGTTGACCTAATCAAGGATGCTTTGCGACATAATATGATGACATGGCAGATTAATTAGCAACTATAACACCCGGGGTGTTACAGCCCTTCCCCCTTAAAGAAATCTCGTCCCGAGATTTAAAGCCTTGAGTTAAGTAATGGAAAAGGAAACGTGTCAAGCAAACACGTTCAGAACTTGTCTACAAAACAGGTAGGGGGTTTTCTACATTACAAAAATTTGAAAAGGACAGGTTACAATTTAAAGAAGAAATTGCAACCTAGATAGAAGCAAAGAACTCGAGGAAGTTCTCCAACAGATAATCTTTCGATTCCCACGTGGCTTCCTCTTCTGAATGTTGATTCCATTGTATTCTGTACCATTTAATTGTTCTACTTCAGGTAACATGATCCTTTTGATCTAAAACTCGAACAGGATATTCAGAATATGTCAAATCTGGCTCAAGTTCAACTCCATCAACATCAACAACTTGATCAGGCACTTGAAGACACTTCTTCAATTGCGATACATGAAATACATTATGCACGGCTGACAGTTGTTCAGGCAACTTTAATTTATATGTCACCTTTCCACATTTTTGAATGATTTGGAATGGACCAATATAACGTGGTGCGAGTTTGCCTTTGACTCCAAATCTGTTAACTCCTTTCACGGGTGATACTTTCAGATAAACATAATCTCCTACTTCGAATACCAAGGGTCTACGCCTTTTATCAGCATAACTCTTTTGTCGGGACTGAGCCACTTTCAAATTATTCTGGATCTGCCTAACTTTTGTTTCAGTTTCTTTTACAATATCAACACCGAAAAACCATGTTTCTCCCGGTTCTGACCAGTTCAACAGAGTCCTACACCTGCGGCCATACAGTGCCTCAAAGGGTGCCATTTTGATACTCTCTTGATAACTATTATTATAGGAGAATTCTGCTAAGAATAATTGAGTGCACACGACCTTAACATATCTTCTAGAATTTGATTGACCCTTTTAGTCTGGCCACTTGTTTGTGGATGATAAGTGATACTGTGCAGAAGTTTTGTACCCAGGGACTCATGTAAGTGCCTCTAGAAATTGTTAACAAACTGTGTACCTCTATCAGACACAATGGTCTTTGGTACACCATGAAGACTTAAAATCCGTGCAATATACAATTTTGCATAGGTCATAGCAGAATGTTCCACCTTGACTGGAATAAAATGAGCTGATTTTGTCAGTCGGTCCACAATGACCCAAATTGAATCAAAGCCTCTTGAGGTCTTGGGTAACCCAGTAATGAAATCCATACTGATATCTTCCCACTTCCGAGATGGAATGGGCAAGGGTTGTAACATTCCTACCGACTTCAAATGTACAGCCTTCACTTTACGACAAGTGTCACATCTGGCAACATATCTAGCAATCTCAATTTTCATTTTAGTCCACCAGAATCTCTGTTTCAAATCCTGATACATCTTATTACTCCCTGGATGAATAGAAAACCTTGTATTATGTGCTTCATCAAGAATGAGCTGACGTAACTCCGGAACCTTTGGGACCACTAGCCGGTTCTTGAACCACAACACATCTGTATCATCAATACTGAAATCTGTCTGTTGATTTGTTCTAACTTTTTCTTTGATGTGAGTTATACCGGAATTCTTTCTCTAAGCAGATACAATCTGATCTTTGATTGTTGATTCTACAGTGACATTGATTAACTGACCTTGTTGGACTATTTCAATATTTAACTTTTCCAATACATAACACAAACTATAATCCATTAGCTTCACAGTCATACAATTGCAATGATTCTTTCTACTGAGTGCATCAGCAACAACATTTGCTTTTCCAGGGTGATAGTGCACTTCTAAATCATAATTCTTTATTAACTCAAGCCACCTTCTTTGCCTCATATTCAATTCTGACTAAGTAAAGATATACTTCAAGCTTTTGTGATCTGTATAAATGTGGCAAGTATTACCCAACAAGTAATGACGCCAGATTTTCAATGCATGAACTACAGCTGCTAATTCAAGATCATGAGTTGGATAATGCTCTTTGTGATGCTTCAACTGTCTCGAGGCATAAAAATGACTCTGCCTTCTTGCATTAATACACAACCAAGGCCAATACCAGAGGCATCACAGTATACATCAAATGGCTTTTCTATATATGGTTGTGCTTGTCACACCCGGTTTCCTAAAGAACAAAATCAGGCTAATCATATGTGTGCCCAGGAAGTCCACACATATGTCAGAATAAAAAAGTATTAGAAACAATGTTATTATACACCACAGTGTAGAGAACGACGAGGGCTGCCTCTTGGTGGTGGTGGCTTGCGTCGGGACGTGACGGTTTGGCCGGAAAAGCTCGTCGGAGAGTTCGGCGAGGGGTGGAGAGAGCTACGAGCGGCGACTCGCGATAAGGGTTGTACTTCTGAAACCAGGGCGTTGAGGGCTACGCCGGCATATATATAGTTGTAGGGTTTGGAAACTTTTTGGATTTTCTTAATTTTGGGATTATTTTAATTCCGCGAATAAAATAATTCCAGAAAATCTAAAATTACCTTTTTGGCCGTGAAAAATAGCCCGGAGCTCAGAAAAATCACGGGAAAAATCCTAGAGACTCTTGGAGAGATAAGGAACTCAACCAAATGAGTTTGAGCTCATGAAAAGATTAATGAAGAGATCAATAGAAAAGATTAAGCTCACGGAAATTGAAATTTTAAATCCAGAAAATGCCAAAAAGGTTTCCGATGAGAAGTAATCGTCGTCCTATGGTATTTTGAAAATAATAGCACTCACCAACACCAAAGACAAGCATCACACAAACACCACATTATCAAATTAATATGAAAAAGTTTAAAACCACAATTTTCTATATTTAAATTAGCAGCAACTTAACTTATCTAATAAATTTATTCAAATATTGAAATCATTTATTTTATTTAGTCTTTTCCAAGCACAACCCAAAATTGAAATTTTTAGGGTGTGACAATTCTACCCCACTTAACAGGAATCTTGTCCCGAGATTTGGAGAGACTAGGGAGAAAGATAAAGTTGATCTGCAAGTCTTCATTTTTCCTTCATCAACTCTTATCTAATGATGATGCCATAAGCTCATAACCCACTTTGTAAAGGTATCCTTTAGGCCCTTACGATCCTTGTAGATGGTTCTAACAGGTTACCAACCTTGAGAAAAGATACTTGCACTCGATAGTGACTTTACAACCATGTGGATAGCTGATGCTTCCAGGTGAAGAAATAGAAACGTATAAAACCTCCATCTTGTATCGTCTTTAGTTTGGCAACCCACTTAAGAAGAGATCAACTAGAGAACACCAAATGATAACTTGCATTTGTTTCTGAGTGATGACTATCGTCATGTCCTTCTGGCATCCCAAAGAGATTCATGAGTACATACAAGAACAAGTAATCCTGTGCTTCCTCGCGAGCAGAAAAATAGCAGTGCAGAAATACAGTTATAACTCAAGTTCTACGAATCCGATGATATTGTAGCTTATACCGTTGGAAATCTTATCAAATTTACTTCAACTTTCTTATATAACACTTCTCCAGATTCTGCAGTTAAGGTAGTCGAAAAATGTGCCCAACAGAAACTATTCTAGGTTGCTGACAGCACAGATGCGTCGCCTTGTGATTTTCATAACTCCCAAACCATAATAGATATCAAGGTGGTTCTTGCAGTCAGAGAAAGATATTGAAGTCTACTATTGTCCAGAATTTATCCATGATTTTTGGGCATCCAAAAATAGAGATATAAGCTAAGAAAGACAGACTGTTCTGAAAAGATAGGATAAGGTATGAACGAGATTCAGAGAGACTAGAGAGATAGATGACACTAATCTTCAAGTCTTCATGCTTCTTTGATTTGTGTTGTTGAGATACAAGACATGGATCGAGGATAGCCAAAAGATGCCAACAAAGATAAAGTATGATCTTCAGTTCTTCGTACCTTGTCGCTTGAGATATTCAGCAATTGTTGTTGTTAACAGCAGATGCTACCCCACTTAACAAAGATCTTGTTTCACATGACGACGTCATTGAAGGTAACACTTTCTCTAAGGTTTGTTGCTATTGATGAGTCCTTCATGTGTTGATACTCCATTAAGATGAGATAAAGAAGGTAGCATGACAACCAAGGGTAGACAAGAACGGTGTAAGAGAAAAATGACAAGATTTAGGATCGATTGAAAGATAAGTAGGATAGAAGATGACACTACCCCACTTAACTTGGATCGAGCTACTCCTCAAGACTTATACCTTCCGAGCCACCTTTGAAACATGAGAACAAGGATAACACACAAGCAACACATCAAGCAAAACAAGCACACATCACATCATCGGTACTACATGTGCTTCTTCAACAATGGTGGTCATCCTAAGGGAAGAGTATAGATGACGAAAGGCCATCGAATCTTTGAACCAGGTGCGATTAGAAAACATTTAGCAAAATAACACAAATCAGAAACCAAGGAAATAAGTAGAAATAGCTCAAAGGAAGTTATATCAAGGAGGGGATACAACAGGACAAGGAAGAGGAAATAGTCAAATTCAATGAGTCAAGGGATGACAAAATAGTTTTATAGTAAAATGAGTTTTAGAATACGTCTGGTGCTACTTGGCATACGTCCTAGAGTCAACACCGCTCTGATACCACTCTATCACACCCGGTTTCCTAAAGAACAAAACCAGGCTAATCATATGTGTGCCCAGGAAGTCCACACATATGTCAGAATGAAAAAGTATCAGAAACAATGTTATTATATAACATATACATAGCTATATTAACACTTACATCAGAGTATCGCGGAACAGTGACTAAACTTCAGGCTCTATTCTTCTCAGGGATGGCTGACTGGTGGCTCTGTATGCCAAACACTTCTGAAAGACTTCTGGAAACTTCACTACCTCTTTATCCTTCTTCTGAGCAGCACCTTACTACACACTGGAGTGTGGGGAAATAGCAAGAGTGAGTCCATGTCGAACTCAACAAGTATAACACAGGGTTCATGAGGCACAAAAGGCTAGACACTGTTTGACTGTGTTTAGCTTTTAATCATCTTATAATTAGCAATTGAGTAGCATCAAGGTATTCCAATTTCCATTAATGAACCAATGATCAATTGTAATAAGGATAATGAATAGCATTAACATAAGCATAATAGTAACAACAATAATTAAGCATGATATAACAATGGTGATCAACTATTCTGTAAGAATCCCCAAGGTCGCTCGTGTCCATGAGCACGGCTAGTATACTAGTTTATTAAACTCTGCACAGAGGTGTACACTTTCACTGTAAGTCATAATTTCCAAATGCATGGGATAGCTAGTCCTAAAACACCGAAAATCATATAAAGCTATTCAAAAGTTCGTCTAACAAGTTAGGGTCATTAGATTCACTCGGCAGGCAGATGTAGGAACCCCTTTTTCAAATGGCACAATTCCTTCTCGGCTATACTCATAGACTAGAGGTTGTCCTACACCCAACGTGGCAAGCCATTCTTACGCTATTTAAGGTAACCACTAACAAGCTAGAAAAGGTCTCTTGAACAACTAGAGCTAGAGCCATATAGCCCTTATAGTTGTACTATCAATCCCGGTTATCACTTACAGGTAAGTCCTTACGGAGAGAAACCAGAGCAACAATATAACCCCTTGCTCTAGCCCCCTTTTTAACAGTAATAAAATCATCTTAATGGTTGGTTGCTTAATCCATTAATCAAATTACAAGACCATTGTTCATAATTAAGCACTAGCAATAGCTATCCAAATGCACAACCCATAGGTGATAAGGAAACAAGATATCAATAGCTAAGTTATAATCTCTATGGTTGTCAAGGAGGACACATTCATATGTATGATAATTTCAGTTAATAGGACAACAAGGATGATCCCATGTTATACTTGCCTTGATGAAAGCGTCCCTATTGATACTGCTGGTCTGGCTCAAAATAATACTCCTGATCGTTAAGAAACTGCTCACCGTCTATACTCGATCATCAAGCATCAACACATAATCATCCGAGCAATCATACACGAAGCAAACAAAGAGACATAATTAAAATAGTACACCAACAGTATCAAAATAGTATAAAAAGTTTGTAACACTCTTCTACACGTTACTACGATCACACAGACGTAAAGATCACGAAATTCGGATTTAAAACGTGAAAGTTTCGAATTTTCTAAGATTTCCTATAGATAAATAATTACTTTAATATACACTCGAAAATTAAACTTTTCAAACCTACTATACAGCTACACTAATATGTAGAGATTGCAAATACGAACCTAACGCAACTGGAACGGGTCAAATCGAAGTTAAAACGGAGATTTTATGATCAAAACAAGATTAGTGACAAAATTATAAATAATATCATCTTCTACCTTGGGCTTGGAGGAGCTCCGGTCAGCCATGGTGGAACCTCGCCAGAGAGAAGCAAGATGAGATGGGAACTCGATGAAACGGTAATGGATTCGCACAAACGGATATACCACGGAGTAGAGAACGACGAGGGCTGCCTCTTGGTGGTGGTGGCTTGCGTCGGGACGTGACAGTTTAGCCGGAAAAGCTCGTCGGAGAGCTCGCCGGAACGCAAGCTGTAGATAAAGAACTTCGGCGAGGGGTGGAGGGAGCTACGAGCGGCGGCTCGTGATAAGGGTTATACTTCTGAAACCAGGGCGTCGAGGCCTACACCGACATATATATAGTTGTAGGATTTGGAAACTTTTCGGATTTTCTTAATTTCGGGATTATTTTAATTCCGTGAATAAAATAATTCCAGAAAATCTAAAATTACCTTTTTTGCCGTGAAAAATAGCCCGGAGCTCATAAAAATCACGGAAAAAATCCTGGAGACTCTTGGAGAGATAATGAACTCAACCAAATGAGTTTGAGCTCATGAAAAGATTAATGAAGAGATCAATAGAAAAGATTAAGCTCATAGAAATTGAAATTTTAAATCTAGAAAATACCAAAAAGTTTTCCGATGAGAAGTAATCGTCGTCCTATGGTATTTTGAAAATAATAGCACTCACCAACACCAAAGACAAGCATCACACAAACACCACATTATCAAATTAATATGAAAAAGTTTAAAACCACAATTTTCTATATTTAAATTAGCAGCAACTTAACTTATCTAATAAATTTATTCAAATATTGAAATCATTTATTTTATTTAGTCTTTTCTAAGCACAACCCAAAATTGAAAATTTTAGGGTGTGATAGTGCTAAAACTGGAGCAGTTGTTAGTGACTTCTTTAGAATTCTAAAAGCCTTCTCACATTCTGTAGACCAGATGAACTTGGTTTGATTCTTAAACAATTTCGTGATTGGCTTGGCTACCTTTGAAAAGTCAGGTATGAATCGATGGTAATAACCCGCCATTCCTAGAAAACTTCGGACTTTATGAACTGAGATTGGTGGTTTCCAATTCAAAATATCTTTCACCTTACCAGGATCGACTGCTACTCCTTCGGCTGACAACACATGTCCTAAGAATTGTACTTCCCTTAACCAAAACTCACATTTACTAAACTTGGCATACAGTTGATGATCTCTTAGATGAGTCAGAACAACTCTAAGGTGCTCAGCATGCTCTTCTTCACTTTTGGAGTATACCAAAATATCATCAATAAAGACAACCACAAACTTGTCAAGTTCCGGCATGAAAACTGAGTTCATCATATACATGAAATGTGCCGGTGCATTGGTGAGGCCAAAAGACATAACTAGATACGCATACAATCTATATCTGGTAGTGAATGCAGTCTTTGGGATATCTTCAGGTCGAATCTTGATTTGATGGCACCCTGATCGAAGATCGATCTTTGAAAATACCTTTGCCCCCGCAAGTTGATCAAAAAGTATATCAATGCGAGGCAATAGGTACTTGTTCTTAATGGTTATTTCATTCAACGGACGATAGTCAACACACATCCTTAAAGTCTGATCCTTCTTCTTGACAAAAAGAGCCGGACATCCCCACGGTGATGAACTGGGCCTGATGAAACCTTTGTCACGTAACTCTTGCAATTGATCCTTGAGTTCGGCCAATTAATTTGGTGGCATTCTGTAAGCTCTCCTGGATATTGGGGCAGTACTAGGTTTTAACTCACTTACAAATTCTACTTCTCTGTCCGGTGGCAGACCAGGTAGATCATCTGGAAACACATCTGGAAATTCATAAACTACCGGTATATCACAAATCTCCTTCACTGATATTGCACATATCCTCTCAACTGTTCTTTTTGGAATAGGAAGTTGGATAAGAAGATGAGATTTATTATCTGGCAAGTTCAACCTTATAGTTTTGTGCAGTGCATCTATAATAGCTCCTCGTTGGTACATCCAATTCATACCCAGGATTACATCTATATCCTGTTTCTGTAATATTATCATTGAGGTAGGGAATATATGCCCACCCAACTCTATAGGTACGTCACGTACCATTTCCTTAGTACACAGTCGTCCCCCGGGCGATTGAATAAAGAAATCCTCTTGCGTTCCCATAATTGGAATGTCATGCTTTGTAACAAAGGTGCGATTTATGAATGTATGCGATGCACCAGAATCAAATAACAGTACTGCTGGATGATTAGCAACAGGAAACATACCCATCATAACAGGTTCTCCCTCTAGAATTGCACTTGCTTGGGTGTAGAATACATGTCCCGTCTTCTTCTTCTCACCTTTACCCTTCTGGACATTCAGATTGTTATTCTTACTCTAAGGCTGTTGTTGTTGCGGTACAGGAGCTCTTGGATAATTGAGATTGTACTACCTTAGATACGGGCAGTCCTTGGAGAAGTGGCCTGACTTTCCACAGTTGTAGCAGGGAAAGTTATGGGTTATTGGGCTCTGATTTCGAATACCAGGGGCATTCGGCTGTTGTGGATATTGCTGGGTTGCGGCAGGACGGATAAACGTCTACGGCCGAGCTTGGTATTGCGGTGGACGATAAGGAGGGTAGAAATAATTCTGAGGGTGGTAGATAAACTTTTGGCGCTTCTTAATACCACCTGACGAGCTAGACAACACTTGCTTCTTCTTCTTTGACTCCTTGTGAATGCGGGACTTCTCTTCTGAAGCGATAGCGACATTGACTACTTCATGATATGTGGCATTATAGCATGTGACCAAAGCTGCCTGGATCTTGGTATTCAAACCCCTCATGAAACAACTCTTCTTCTTTGCATCAGTGTTCACATACTCGGCTACATACTGGGACAGATGATTGAATTTTCCCACATACTGAAGAACTGTCTGGCTTCCCTATTTCAGAGAGAGAAACTCTTCTAACTTCATGGCCATGACACCATCTGGGATGTAATATGCTCTGAAAGCATCATGAAACTCTTGCCAAGTGATACGATGGCCAGCAGGTTGTGCGGCGACCAGATTCGCCCACCACGCCCCTGCGGCACCCCTGAGCTGCTGTGCCGTAAACACAGGTTTTTGGTATTCCGTGCACTGGATAAGTTCAAACTTTTGCTCCATTGTTCGGAGCCAGTCATCCGCCTCTAGCGGCTCATCGGCCTTTGAAAACACCGGTGGACGGGTATCGGTGAAATCCACATAAGTGGTTTCTCCTCCATTATTACGGCCTCGATGACCCCGATTTCCATTCTGATCCTGGGCCAACAAAGTAGTGGCATTGACTAGTGCTGCAATAGCCTCTGTCAAAGTAGGTGGAAATGGTGGGGGATTTGGAGCATTGTCTCCATCCTGAGAAGTTCCAGTACCGTCCATCTGTTGTACACAAACCATGTTTATTTACATTGCTTTATTGAATTAAAAAGCAGTTAGTACAGTACTAGTACACACATCAAACTTATCTTACATAATTTTTTTACAAACTTGCTCGCAAGCAAGCAACTACCCGCTAAGGTTCTTAGAAAACAGGAAAGACTACTATATTACATAACCATCCATTTCGACACTTCACTCCTCATCATCACTGATCACAATCACTCCATCCTCATTCTCTGGAGCACTTGCACCAATGACATGACTTGCCTCATCCCCACTTTCCATCATGGGTTCATTTTCTTCCGGATCCTCTTCCTCGTTATCCTCTCCACCAGGAACAACTATGGCACCGACATCATCTTCTACCGCCTAGGGCTGATGATTGGGATTCATCAGATCATGTAGCCTATGGACTTCCTCATGTAGAATTGTATTGTACTGCTCCAGGTGTGTCGCATAAAGCTCCAACTCTCGAACACGAGCCCTGGCTTCTGTCTCCTTTTCCAGAGACTCATTCTGGCACTGCTTCCAAAAATGCATGTTGCGCTTCAGTCGCTCTATCTCTGACGTAAGCCTTGCGACCTCTGCTTGTGAATCCGGGTTCGGATTGCGACTACTGCTTGCTCCATCACCTCTGGTTGCCAACTGATGACGTGGCACTCCTTGCGGACCACTTTTCTTGCGAGGAGTCGTCTTCACACGTGCCATCCTAAAGCAAGACAAAATTAGAAAGATGAGGACAGATGGGAGAGATCTGAAGGTTAGCATGAATAGGATTGAACCTTACTTAACCCAAACCACTTTAAAAGGGAAGGTAACTTAAACAGGTTAATTAAACATGATGCATGCATCGTACTTACCATTAACAGAAAAGTTTAAGTAACACATGCAATAACATTTGTAACATAGGGCAATATAACATGATACTTCACTACAAAGCTTTCAAATATGATCTAAGGAAACTACAGAGAATAGATTGGGATAAGCCAAAAGCAATTTGGACCAAAATATCAATATTAAGTTTTGTTCGATCCAAATCATTTTGAAGTTTTGCAAAGTAATACTACAATAACTCCAGTAATTATGCTCTGGTACCAGCTATCACAGAACCTCCTAATTATGATGGCCCACATGTACCTGTCATCATCATAATGACCTCTGACAGCCGTACTTATGTTCCTCATAACTTAAAAGGCCTGCTTTCCTCCGAACAGGATCCAATCACAGGAGTATTGCAATATTACAACAGTTTATTCAAAATATCAACAGAGTAAAGTAGCGGAAGTCTTACAATAACTTAAGTTTATAAATCACCGTTTCCAAACTTCAAACCTTAGGTAGCATTATTACAAACCGGTAGTAGAGAAGTATCAGTAGTAACTTTATTACAATCACACAAACGGGATGCCTTGCCCAGAGGCCACACAGTCTACTCGTCGTCACTTTCTTCAGCCACAACGGTCATGCAACAAGGCTCAAAGCAGACTTGTTCATGAACCGCACCTGCAACAAGGGGTTCAACAAATCCTGAGTACGAGAGTACTCAACAAGACTTATCCGACTAAGAAAAAGACTCCAAGGGCATGCTAACTTTAGGGAATCAAGGTACGGGTATTCCATAATCAAATTTTCTTTTGCAGAAAAGCTTACTAACGTAAGTCCTTACCTTCAATATTTTACTTTACCATTGATGGTTCATTAACCAATTCTAGGTGATCCTAATCTAGATCAAAGTAATTCTCATCAAGACCTTTCTCATTCTCTTTCAATTCCAGTTCTTAACTACGATGTAAGTCAGGTGATCGAGTCTCCATAACCGAGGAGCAACGACGATTCGAACCGATTATACCCAGCTGGGGATCTCTAACCACACGACATATGTAGAACCAAATCTTGCATATGCCAACCCTCATTCAGATCTTCCAAAACCAGAACATGTCCATCGCCACCCGAGAGTACAGTACTCCTCGAACTCGTCCTGATTCTAGCCCTGAGGGTACACGCTACTCCCGCCATCTCTCCACTCCCAGTGCGTGGTTAGACATTCTCGAAATGGAATCACCAACATTTTGGGCTTACCCAAGACATGAGGCTAGTTGCAAAGTCTCGAAACACAAGCGGGCTTACAACGAACGGTCCTTAGTCGACAAGGCGGAAACACTACATTGAGACTCCTTTCCCAATGCATGTTAGCAATGGCCAAACCACCCACCCGATCTTATAAGTTCATTCTCATATTTTAATATTCATTAAGTATGCCGTCATGGTCATGTAAACATTCATTTAAAAAGCTGAACTCATAAGCATAGCGAAGCATACTACGCATTTTCAGTAAAACAGGTATCAAGGTTGATATCGCAATAATCAAGGATGACAATGCAGCAATTGGGTTATCACTCAACTCCTAATTACTTAATGTAGTAAACTATAGTATAAATAATAAAGATTTGTAAATCTCAAGGTAGGTTTAAATGCACCGGGGCTTGCCTTGCTCTGACGCGACGACTGACTCGGGCTCAAAGACTCCAACCTCCGGTCCGGAACCCATCGACGACAACTCCTCTCCGGAGACTTGCTCGCCAACTTTAACTTCTTCGAAAGCGGGAACTACACGAGTATATAACTTGCTTCAACATGATGCTTGATGATAAACATGATGCTGGATGATGCTATGCCACGGTTTACGACTTGAGTACAACTTTCCTTCGCGGTACAGTCGCAAAACAATAAAACCTACTAACTAATAGTGATTACTAAAACGATACTAGCGTTTCTTACCAAACATGTTACTAACGAGCTCAATCATAAAATTAAGGTGCCAAGGATCACCTAGAATTAGTGACCCAAGGTCATCACTCAATCAAAAGGGCACACAACACTTAAAGTGATCAAATTAACATTTATTTAATATTTAATTAATTAGGGCATAATTAATATTAGATCATACTTCATCTAAATGAGCCTAAACTTTTTCTATGGATTAATTATGACCTAAAACAGTGTCAAAATAAATTTCATGATTTTTGGATTAATATTTTAATTACTAAAATTTATGGAAGTTGCATTTAATATTTAATTGAACTAATTAAATAACTTGCAAAAAGTAATAAAATTTAGTATTTAATATTTTTCCTAAACAGTTTACACCTTGAAAAGCTTACACAAAATTTTTCATTATTTTTGGAGCTCTACAGAATTTTTAATGAAATAAACAAATATCAGTACTATTCACATTTTGTAAAAAGAAAAACAAAAACTCAACTCGAGCCGCCTCTTCCTTCTCTCTCTGGCTCGGCCCAGCCGAACGGCCCGTTCGCGCGCTCACGCCCGTGCTCGCCCGCTCGGCCGAGCAGCCAGCCCAGCCTAGCTGCGCCTGCGCTCGCCTTCTTCCTCCCCGCTCCCCTCTGTTCTCTCCCGCGCCCGGCCATGGCGCTACGACGGCCGGCCGATGGCCACGGCCCCGACGGTGCGGCTCTGACTAGTCTACCACGCGCATCACGATCTACATCACCTACTGCATTCCCATGAGGACACTACCTTCCCGCAGAGGCCATGGACGAAGCCGTACCCGACCATGGCGGCATGGTGGCCGCGGTGCCCGGCGACCCAACGATACAAAGCGTAAACGACCGAATTGAAGGAGTGGGAAGCACCAGTGGCTCACCACGAGCTTAGATGTGCAGTTGGTGGACGCGGAGGAGCGACGGATATGGCTGACCACGAGAGGCGGCATGACGGCTTAGGTATGGCGACTGTCGCTCCGATGAAGACTTGGACGTTCCGGCGTGTCTCCCCGTGCGCTGGACAAGACGGCAAGCGCATGAGCAAGCATAGGTAACTAGGATGCGGAAACGCAAGATTGAAAACGTTAACTCGGATTGCACCGAGCTGACCACGGTAGCGGAGCTCACCCCGGACGATGGTGACCCGTGGTTGAAGATGACGGTTCCCCGGCGATCCCGAGCAGTAGCGTCTACGCTGAGAGGCGCAAATGGTTCGCAAGATGATGGCGGAGATATTGGCAAGATGGAGAGGGCTACGGTGGAGTAGAGAGGATGAATTTTGCCGGCGAGGTGAGGACGGTGGCGGCGGCAATGGCGAAACAGGATGGCGACAGTAGCGGTGGTGGGCTTTATATAGCGCTGAGAAGATAGAGAGGAGACTGGAGAGCGCAAGGCGGTCCAGTTGGTCGCGGTGGCAGGCTGGAAGATCATGGAAGCAGCCAGCGCGACGCCGGCGGCTCGCCGACGCCCATGCCGCGCGCTGCCGGTCGTTGATTCGCTGAGCACTGTAGCTCCCCCCAAACTGTTCCAAATCAAACTGTTTTTCTCAAATTACTCCTAAATTCATGTAACAACTTGAAAAATTACCACGATATGAAATCTTCATAATTTCAAGCTCTACAAGTTTTGTATTGAACACTTTTTCAAATTCGAACTGGATTTTGAAATTTGAGTTTAAATTCAAAAGGGGACACTTTTTGGAAATTTGGTAATTTAGAAATTCTTTGGATTTTATATTGAAACTTCAAAAACTCCAAACACCAAAGTTGTACATCCAGCCAAGACCTACAACTTTGCTATTCAAAACATTTTCAAAATCTGCCTCCATTTTGAAATTTGAGATTGGGGATGAAAAGGGGTCAAATCTGAAATTTTCTTATTTTCAAAATTGCTCCACATTTTACACTAAAACTTTGAAAACTCAAAACACCAAAGTTGTAGCCCTTGAAAAGTTCTACAAACTTGGTTTTAAACTTTTTCCCAAATTTTTCTTAGATTTTGAATTATTTCAAAAGGGGTAAAATAGGGTTTTGAATTTTTAGGGTTTCCGGAGGAATTTTCAATTGAAATTTGTTGCTACCTTAATTGGTGATTACTTAATGATCAAACCGTCATTCAAGGGCATCATTTGGACAAACATGACATGGTTGACCAAATGCCACTCTTGGTTGACCAATTTAGTTTTTGAAAATCTTTTAATATTTCCTCGAATTTGAATTCAAATTCGAATCAGAAAACTCGTGACAAGTTTTTGGATTCCAACTCGAACTCAAACTTGAAGCTTCATTTTACATGTTGCACTTGAGCTCATACCCTACACTTGACACTAGTGTGTAACATAGTCACACACCTCAAATTACGCAGGGCATGGATTAAGTATTTGCGGTGGCATCCAAAATTAGGGTTTCGATTCAAATCACACCACTGAGAAGCACATCCAATCTAGAAAGGTAAACTCATTTTAGTTAATGCATAACAGGGTTGACCTAATCAAGGATGCTTTGCGATGTAATATGATGACATGGCAGATTAATTAGCAACTATAACACCCGGGGTGTTACACTTTGCTAGAGGCCGACGAGGCTCTAGCACTTCACCATTTTCATTCATTTATGCTTATGCATATACTTGGAGACAACTCTAATTTATTTGGAGACGACAATGACAACCATCAGAATAGCTTAATCGGAGGTGTTCTGTGGCCCAACACCACGGATGTAATTAACTGGAGGCCTCTAGAGACCCCAGGAACCAGACCACACAATCCTCTGATTGTCAGATAAAGCTCGGCGCAAAATTATATTAAAGTGGGAAATTATACTTTGTAATTCTCAAATGAATGAATAAAGTGTTATTTCCCTAAACTTTTGTCCCTTGTGTTTTATTGCACATTTACTTCAATTTGTATACGAATGTATACTGGCATGCCTGCGCTTATTAGTAGTAAGTAGTATGATCAGCGAAACACAGAGAGATCCCCTCAGCGATTTTTCTGACGAAACATCTACAAAACCACAAATTTGGATGTTCCAAAGATAAAATTTCCTTTATTCTAACTGTTGGTGTTTTGTGTTTAACTAATAATTTCTAAACTCGTCAGATTAATTGGTTGGGTTCCTTGTGGTGGAACCTGCCCACTCGGGTTCAAGTTTTTGACTTGGCATGGGTGCTGACATTTTTCTGAATTTATTCAAGATTTAACGACATTATGCTTTCAGTGATAGGTGATGTCGCCGTTGACACAAGGCGCATGTGGTGACTTCGTAAATCTCCAGATCTGCCGGCTCAGTCCTTCGGAGGTGCTCATAGGGGTAGGGTTTATGTACGTGTGTTCATAGGGGTGAGTGTGCGTGCGTGTTGTGGACATATATGTTGTACTGTGTAATTCTAAAAAAATAGGCATCACCTGTTTACCTCTTTTAGCCTCAAAAAATATTCACCACAAATCATATTTTCAGTGGAATTGTAAAAATATATCTAAGATTTATAAAAAAAATGCATATCCATAGTTGCCACGAAATTTGAGACTCAAGCTTGTTTTGAAAAAAAAATCATATCGAAATAACAAAGTTCATGTGTGAATTTTGGCTTCTAGTGTGCACCTGATTTTTCTTCTTCTGATTTTTCTAGAATGAGTTTGAAAGTTAAGTTTTGTGACCTTGTATATCTATAGATACAACATGGATGTGCATCTTTTAATCTTTTTTTTAAAAAAACTTCTAATTATGTTTATCTAGTGGGTTTTTATGATTCCATCGAATACATGGTTTGTACTAAATTATTTTTTCATATATCCTTGGGATACACGGAGATTTCTCCACAGGTGTGTTTCTATAATGGTTGGAAATAAGCTTTTACACTAAATGTATAAATATGTGGAAAAATAGAGTCCCACAAGGAGCCATGATGCGCACTTCGAACATTTAGGGGTGTTTGGCGGAGCTCCACGTAGCTCAAGAACCTCAAAAACAACTCTGTTTTCAAATTTTTCAGCCAAACGCCCTAGCTTTGTGAGCTCTTGATCCGCCAAAAACGTGGATCTAGCTCCTAGATCTACCAAATCTATGGAGCACCTCAAGGGGTGCTATGAAAACTCATGATCTGTGGAGTTGCTTAAAATTACCCACCATGCCACTGATTAGTGAAAAATGAACGGTTTGTTATCTTTCTTTCCCTCCATCCTTTCCCGTGCCTCTTCCTCTCTCGTCCTTTACGGCAAGGGCCGGCGCAGCCGCCTGACTGGTGCGGCAGGGGTTGGCACGGCCAGCCTGACCGGCGCGACAAGGGCTGGCGTGGCGGCCTCTTAGCTGGCGAGCGCAGGAGGAAGAAGACATGTTTTTTCGTTTTAGCCCTGGATATGTTTTCATAATTACATATGAGTCTATTTTAGAGTGGAAAAAGTCTAATTGACCCCCCCAACTATAAGGGGTGGTCTAGTTTACCCCTGAACTATGAAATAGTCTAATTTATCCCCCTGAACTTTGCAAAACCGGCCAAATCACCCCCTCGGGCGGTTTTGGGCGGTGGGTTTGCTACAGTGTCAGCGGTTTTGCTACAGTAACAGCGGTTTTGTCTTTTTCTTTTTTATTTATTTCGTCTAAATCTTTGAAAAATCATAGTAACTTATAGAAAAATCATAAAATGGAAAATCTAATTTTGTTGGACTCCACATGAGTAGATCTACACAGTGAATATATAATATAGTATGCTTTAGTACAAAGTTTTTGCTGTAAATTTTGATCTATTTTTTTCTGTAATTAATTTGAATAATTCATACAACAAAAATTTTGTACTAAAGCATACTATATTATATATTCACTGTGTAGATCTACTCATGTGGAGTCCAACAAAATTAGATTTTTCATTTTATGATTTTTCTGTGATTTACTATGATTTTTCAAAGATTCAGACGAAATAAATAAAAAAGAAAAATACAAACCGCTGTTACTGTAGCAAACCGCTGACACTGTAGCAAAACCACCGCTCAAAACCGCCCGAGGGGGTGATTTGGCCGGTTTTACAAAGTTCAGAGGGTAAATTAGACCATTTCATAGTTCGAGGGTAAACTAGACCACCCCTATAGTTGGGGGGTCCATTAGACTTTTTCTATTTTAGAGTTGGAGTTGTATCAAACGGTTTAGTGAGAGCTCAGCTCCACCGTAGAGCTGCTTCGTGGTGGAGCACCTGCTCTGAAGCTATGTTTTCAGAGCGAAAGCCTTGCCAAACAGGCCCTTAAAGAGAGATTTCTTATTATCGAACTCTCCATATATTATATAATCACGCTTGAGTATTTTAATGGTTTCCAACGCAAGATTTATTTCCGACCGTCCAATTTTAAATGTATGGCACAGATTAGGTCTAACTTTCTGGTGTGAAAAAAAGATGTTTTTTTTGGGACATGAAAAAAAGATGTTTTTTTTTGGGGATGGGAGTTTCCAACACCATTTTTATACCATATTATTACTACTAAAAATAACAGTTAAAGTGGTTGATAAGCAATTTTACTGTAAACTAGCTGTAACTAAAGTACAAGAAAAGATTCATCATGTCTTAAAACTTAAAACACTTGAATTTTCTATACCGTATATATTCATCCGACACTCGCATGGGATTTACTCCTGGCAAATTTCAAAATAAATTTAACTTTTTTATAAAAAAAATTCGAAGTATTCCCGTGGAGAAACGAATAGACGACAGGGCTCGTGGGTGGCACCGCCGTACCGGAGCAGTTGCTGAGCCATGGTGAAGCTCCGCGCCGGCGAATCGTTCCCGGCGCGAGAGGAGCCGCGGCGAGTGCTCGTGGTAGTGGGGCTGGGGCGGAACAAGGCAACTACTCCTACTTCTATTCGGGCAGGAGCTGGCGTCCGCAACAAGAGCAAGGGCCCCACCTCCCCCGATGCCGCAATGCCGCCGCCGTCGCGGATGCGGCCGGAGCAAGCTGCGGCAGCGGCGGGGGACGTGACGGTGGAGGACACCGACGCCCTCGACTGCGGCGTGTGCTTCCTGCCGCTGAAGCCCCCAATCTTCCAGGTACACGCGCGCGGCACTAGGTGGTCCTCGTCCCTGCCCACGCGTAGAATAGATTACAGATCCCCAATCTTCTAACCAATCGAATCCACTCACCCCGAGCTGCAGAGTTGTGCTGACTCCGTGTGCTCATTACATCAACTGAAGACTAGTAACATTCCAAATTTGTTGTCTTGGCTGTGGCAGGTAACATAGTGTCCCCGTCGATGAGTATGCTGTTATCTTGCTCTTAATGTATTTGTTTCATAGAGATTTTATTCCAAAGTTTGTCTTGAATAATTTCTTTTGACTTCAAAACTTCTAGTACTAGATGAATTCCCAGTGCGTTGCCGCAGGATTTAGAGGTCAAATTTCTATGTGAAGGATGCAAATACTAATGAGGTAGATTATTCAATAGAACTATTCTGGAAATGTAAAAGTAGAAAAAGTCGCCGTTCAAAGAAAAAAAACTACCATAGAATTCAAAAGACATTGACATGTAGATTTATTTTGCTTGATTTCTGGGCATAGGTCAAGTTGACATTTATTATTCCATTAAGACATGTGCTGAGCAAGCCTTATCAATTATTCAGGAAGTACATCACTTGAAATTTTTATTATAAGTACATATACATATCATTACAAGAAATAGAGCTTACAACTAAAAAAACTATTCTTGCACATCTCCATCCTCAAGTAGGAGTAACAGACAACAAAGCAGGTTGTAAATTTCAAGAAAGCATGCTGAATTATATGATCAGCTATTGTAGCCCTGCTCTTGCCTCCATGAATTATATCTTCACGGTGCAGCTGAGCTTCCCAGTATAGTTTGAAGTAGCCTGGGCATTGGAGGCATTGAAACGTCTACTAGACCCTCCAAAACCTGAACCACTTCACCCATCGTCGGCCGATAAAATTCACTCTCTTGAATACACCAGCATGCAACCTTACAAGCTGTTTCAACCTCATGCATGTTGATCTCACCTTGTAATTGTTGATCGAGCAAACTCTGCACATCTCCCTGAATTAACTTGCTTGCAGCTTGCACGGGAAAATAAATAGCTTGATCACCATTGCTTGTACATTCTACAAGTGAGTTCCTCCTTCCTGATATGATTTCCAAAAGCACCATTCCATAGCTATAAACATCCACCTTTTGTGTGATAGCCACTCCACTAATCCATTCTGGTGCGAGGTACCCTACAGTTCCTCTCATTGTAGTCAGAACTCGACTGAATTCCCTCCCCACAAGTTTTGCCATCCCAAAATCTGCAATCTTAGGAACAAATGCTTCATCAAGAAGTATGTTTTCTGGCTTAACATCACAATGTATGATACAGTCTCGACAATTCTCATGTAAGTAGGACAATCCTTTAGCGATCCCTATGGCTATTTTGTACCTTGTACTCCAATTCAGTAATGTACCAGTGCTTCGAAACAAATGGGCATCAAGAGAACGGTTCACCATATGCTCATAAACAAGCATCCTTTTGTCACGCTCACAACAGAAACCAATCAGTTTGACTAAATTCACATGTTGAATCATTCCAATTGTACTGATCTCAGCTCTGAACTGCTTGTCTCCTTGGCGTGCACTGTCAAGAGTTTTTACCGCTATGGTATTTGAGTCGCTTAGAATTCCCTTGAATACATTACCAAAGCCACCTCCACCGAGCTTCTCTGAGAAATTGTTAGTTGCACGCTGCAAATCGACATATCCAAAGGCTAAAACTCCACCTCCATCTTTAATCTTATTTGGATGATCGCACAACTTCCGCTTGTTCCTCCGAATAATTAGTAATATTACAAGAACGAATAAGACCAGAGAAGAAAGACTTGCACCAAAAGCAACACCAATGATCATTTTCCTTCTCCCACTGTTTTCCCAACTTTGCAACTCTTCAGCAGCAAGACGAAGGTAAAGAATCTCTCCATTAGTACCTGTGGTGCCATTATACTGCTTTACGTTAACAAGATCACCTTGCCATATTGAACAGACACCTTTACTATACGAATATCCAGTGCAATTGCAATCACGTAGACAAACCTCCATACATTCCTGAACAGTTGGGACAGCTTCCATGGCTTGAGCATCATAGGGCAATCTAACACTAGATATGGGAAAGAACTGGTCAGTCGACTCTTTTGTGCTTTTGTTCTTACTGCATTCTAGTATATTGTTTCTGATGCATCCACCCCTCCTGTGATTTAGGCTCCAATCCTTAGGTGACTTCACGGAGAAGCCTGTCATGCAGGTGCACATTGGAAGTGCGTTGTCATTGCAGACTGTAAAAGGTCCACATACGGCAAAAACATCACATGAAGCCTTGGGCTGGACGTAGATCATTTCCCAATCTTGCAACGCGCTGACCCAAACAAGCTGCTTGGTAAGACCATCCGAGTCAAGTAAGCAGATCGTGGTCACAGTTTCATTGAAGGTGTAGTACGTCAAGTATTCTTCTTCATGAGTTTCAACGAATTTGGCAGTGGCAAAAGCATTGCCGGACATTTCTGGCACTGAGGGAAAGTACTGCCCATTCCATTCCCCTGTGGAAAAATACACTATAGACGTGTTGCAAAGCTTATCAACGTATTGCTTAGGACTGCTGGGATCTAGCTCCATGCAGTATGAGCCTGAGGATGGGTCTACAGAGTTCATCTTGGACACAAGGCTGTACATCAGACCAGTGACCTTGTTGCGGCCAATCTTCCCACCGGGGAGGATGACATCCGTTGGGTGGTCAAAGCTCTGCCACCAGATTCTGGCAGGTTTTGAGGCATCTTGTACCACAAGGTTTCCATTGTCAGAGAGCACTGCTGTGATGTTGGTACTGGTTTTGGTTCTGTTACCAATTTGGGTGGACCAGATCTCAGAGTTTGTTACATGGTTTATCAGGACTAGCTTGCCGTCTTCTGAGACAGTGAGCTTGATTGACTGGTTCAGGGAGGGCTCAGTGATTGGTTTATCTCTATTGGCAACCCACACAACTGTGAACTTGGGGATCTTGTTGAACCAGATGCCTAGGTACCAGTTGGGCAAAGTGATGTTACCAGAGTACTTACTGGAGCCTGTTTGGAAGAAACCGAGCGCGAACTTGCCGTTGCTGGAGATCAGCCTCTCACCGGCAATGAGTGCTTCACCTGTCATCAGAGTATTGCTATATTCAGCAGCGCAAGCAGGGGAGCTGTACCCCAGGGAGAACAGAAGCCAAAACAGTGTGTAATAAGGAGGAAGCATGGAGGCTTGCTCGTAGGATGGCTGAGAGTCTCAGAGAGCAGGGGAGAAGCCAAAACAGTATGGATGGATGGTTAGGTAGCGCTTACCATTTGGAATTTAACATTTGGAGACGACAAGCAGTGATTATGCCCATGCACCGGTGCGGCCGTGTGAGTAACGCATGACGCGTGACGCACGGCAGGGGGCATGGGGCAGCAAGCGAGAACCTAACACCTCAACTGAAAGGTGTGGCAGCAGTCCTCAACTGAAAGGTGTGGCAGCAGTGCGTAAGTCTTTGCATCGCTTTAGACTCTTTGGACTGATGGAAAACACACGGCAAGTGCATTCTTAATGTCCTTTTTCAGTCAAGCTCGGCATGAATGGTCGTAGGTTTCGTTGGTACTGGACCTACTGGTCAATAGTCTCGGGTGTTTAGTTCTCCTAAAAATTTTTCATCCCATCACATCAGATGCTTAGACACATGCATAGAATATTAAATGTAAACAAAAAAATAACTAATTATACAGATTGCGATAAATTTGTGAGACGAATTTTTTAAGCCTAATTAATCCATGATTTGACAATGGTATGCTACAGTAAACATGTGCTAATGACGGATTAATTAGGCTTAATAAATTTGTCTCGCGGTTTCCAGATGAGTTATATAATTAATTTTTTATTAGTATCCAAGCACCCCTTCCGATATCTCGTGAAACATCCGATGTGACATCCAAAAATTTTTCACCCCAGGAACTAAAGACCGCTTCAGTGCTGCCGCTTGGTGGATGTCAATGCTAGTGCTAGCGCACCATGCATTTCATGCGTACCATGTCACCTTGGTGAACTTTGTTATATATGGTTGAATATATGCTCCAACTTGTGACTATTCATACTCTACCTGATGCCTCTGGTTGTAACCCAGACGTTATAATTATTAGTCTGTTGTGTAATAGGTTCAGCCATAAAAATATCGTAATAATAATAAAACCCATAAACTCATGATTGCCACACCGTGTTTTCAAGGATATTCATTGGCAGGCGATCCGTTAGTGCGTGATCCAGTCCTCTCATCATTAATTGGGTGATAAGGCGATCTTTGTCATGTAAAGGGACACTAATTACTCCGTGAAAGGGAAAACGTTTGAATTGGCAACAGGTGTGTTCAAGTGCCATAGAGACTAGAACGACTGGTTAATTAGATTCATTAAAATTTTGTATATTCATTTCTTTCATAGAGGGAGCACCTTAAATATTTTATCACCTTAAAGAAATGATTTATCCGAAGATGCAGTATATTATGTATAGGATAAACCACGAAATGTCTATACGTATGTGTCTCCATGAGGTTTAGTTGTAGTATTTCTCCGGTGTTCATAAATTATTAGCGGATAGATCATTGAATTCAAAGAGGTTTCCGGTGGCTTGTCTGTACCCACCAGATATTCTGGCGACAGTCTATGAGCACCGGGACATCCGATGAATACAAAATAATGTGACCATTGGTGCAACAACTAGGTTGTGGGGTTGGACTATATTATACGCCTACAACTATGCATTATTTGAGAACTGCTGAATGTAAATAAAATGTTGTTGAAGAATCAAAGACCCTGGTATAGGATCATTGTGATTTTGATGATTAATGACAACATTGTCAACGAGACTAATAATATTTGCTAATATGTAAGGTTTAGAGCCCGTTCACTTCGCTGAGAAGCCATGACTGAAAGTACTGTTCACTGATTTGTTGTGAGAGAAAAACACTGTTCCGGCTGAAAAAACAAACTGAAAAGTACAAGCGAACAGGGCGTTAGTCTCCTGGATGCTAGCTAGGTGATGGACTTGGGTGTGTAACCACCTCAAAAGGATCTATAGAAGATCCAAGACATCAGGAAAGTGGAAGCTATCGAAGCCCATGACAAAAGATACGATTGAGTTAGAAAAATATCCTGCCATGTCATGCACTGGAACTCCGGTGACTGCATTGGCGATTTTGGCAAGGCAGTGAAGGCCTAGTTGCTTTGTATTCACCATGGAACATCATCAAGGGCGACGTCATGAACGCGCTCTACGCGTTCTGGGCACAGGATGGACGAAGCCTACACCACCTCAACAACGCATTCTTGGTACTGTTAAGGAAGAAAGCACAGCCTGCTGAGATCCGCGATTACCGCCCGATCAGCTTAATCCATAGCTTCGGCAAGTTGATCACAAAATGCTTGGCAAATCGGTTAGCACCGAAGCTCGACGCACTGGTTAGCTGAAACCAGAGCGCGTTTATCAAGGGCCGTTGCATCAATGACAACTTCCGAGCCGTGCGGCTCTTGTGCAAGGCGCTGCACGCCACAAAGACACCAAGTGTGCTACTTAAAATCGATATTGCCAAGGCATTCGACACCGTATCGTGGACGTTTCTACTTGAGGTGTTGCTGCACATGAGCTTCGGTCGTCGATGGAGGAACTGGATGTCCCTCATTCTCAGCTCGGCAAGTACAAAGATTCTTCTGAATGGCAACGCAGGTAGGAGAATTTGTCATGCAAGGGGACTACGGCAAGGTGACCCGCTATCACCAATGCTATTCATCCTTGTAATGGAGGTGATCAACCACACCATCCGATGGCTGGACCAACAAGGCTTACTCGCTCCATTTGCGAACGCCAGGCTACCACAACGTGCAAGCATATATGCCGACGACTTGATTCTCTTCGTTGCACCCCGAAACAGTGACTTGAGCGCATTGCGGACAGTGCTCTAGGTGTTCGGTCAAGCATCAGGGCTCTTCGCTAACTTGGATAAGAGCATTGCAACGCCGATACACTGCACTGACGCCGAAATTCAGCTTGTTCAAGAGGCCCTCTCCTGCCGGATCGAGGGCTTTCCGTGTCGCTATTTGGGCGTGCCACTATCCATCTTCAGGCTAAGGAAGATTGAGGAGCAGGCTCTCATTGATGCGGTCGCAGCTCGCATACCGCGATGGAAAGGGAGTATGCTCAATGTCGCTGGCCGGACAACACTGGTGCAGGTAACTCTATCAGCCATACCAGTGCACATGGCCATCGCCTCATGCCTATCCTCCTGGGCAATTGACTGCATTGACAAGCTACGGAGGGGGTTCATTTGGGCTGGTGCGGATTCGGTCTCTGGGGGACGATGCAAGGTAGCTTGGCCAGTGGTTTGCAGGCCACGCGACCTTGGCGGTCTCGGCGCGGCTGACCTCCGCCACGCCGGAGTGGCACTTCGCCTCCTCCGGCCTTGGCTACGACTGGTAGAACCGGAGCGGGCCTGGACGTCGTTGCCGGACAAGGATGATTGCCAAGTCACCGCGGTGTTCCAGGCCGCGACATCGTCGACTTTGGGAAACGGCGAGACCACGTTATTCTGGACTGATAACTGGCTGCGGGGATCTTGCGTGCGACAACTTGCTCCTGCGGTGTTTGCCGCAGTACCGAGGAGGAGGAGGCACATCGCAGTGGCTGATGCACTCCAAGGAAGGACCTGGGTGCGGCACATTACAGGTCCAAGAACAATGAGACTGTTGCTCGAGTTCTTCAACCTCTGGAATTTGATCGAGCAGGTTCAGTTGTCGCCGGGTGTGCCGGATACTTTTTCATGGAAGCTTACTCTGGATGGTCAATACTCTGCATCATCGGCTTACGGCGCCATGTTTGTCGGCTCCTCTACTCCTCTTGGAGCAAAGCTACTCTGGAAGACGTCCGCACCAAACCGTGTCAGGTTCTTCTTTTGGTTGGTTTTGCATAGACGGTGCTGGACGGCGGACCGCCGCCGGCGTCATGGCCTCCAAGACAACGACACTTGCATCATTTGCGACCAGGACGCTGAGACGATGGATCATATTATGTTGGGCTGCATTTTCAGCCGCGAGGTCTGGGATATCGCCGTGAGAAGCTACCGGCTAAACAACAACGTAGCGGTATAGCAGCAAGACGTCATGACTTGGTGGACGAAGGCGAGAAAGCAGCTGCCGAAGGAGCTTCGCCGTGGATTCGACTCTCTTGTCCTCCTCACGAGCTGGATGCTTTGGAAGGAAAGGAATGCAAGGACGTTCAATCGCATTGCATCGACGCCGGCAGAGTTGGGAGCGGCCATCAGGCTTGAGGCTGATCTCTGGGTTGCTGCGGGCTATAAGCGTCTGGCTGTGCTTCAGTCGCGTGTAGCATGAAGCTGCTCTTTAGTCGCACTGTGTATTATCATGTAATCGCAATCTCGTGCGGATTAGAGGTAGCCTGGGGAGTTGTCTTGAGCTTTGGCAATCTACGGTTTACCAACAGTAAGGGTGTAGTACCAAACTCTTTTCCTGCTTAATGAAATACGTGCTCGCACGTTCTTGAAAAAAAAAGAAAGTTGGGTGTGCACACCCAGTAAGCACCGGATGCTTGTCCAGAGAGAGATCAACTCAGAGAAGACATGAGTTTTTCACTCACGAGATGTTAGAGGAAATGTTTCCAGAGAGTTGACAAACCAGTTGTCCTTGGAGATTTTTGCTCACTGGACGATGTCCGGTGGTGTCACTGAAGAGTCTTACCGGAGTAATTTCCAGCAAGCTTGCAAGAAGCACTGTCTATCTACTCCCCGCTCGGGTGCTGTAGGGGCTGCGGACACCCGAGTGATGGAGGGCCCCCTGATCACCCGATTTTGAACTCACACAGGAATCGAATGTTTTTTACCCCCATGCAACACTCGATTTGCGGAATCCAGATCAAATGAACTAATATCCAAATAATATAAAAATATTAAACAAACAAAAAATAGCCAAATTATTTCTATGGAAGGCAAATTGAAAATCTCAAAGGGAATCCAAATAAAATATACAGAAAATCAGAAAAAAAATAATTAGATAACTGTTTGAGTAATTCTAACCATTCACATTTACAAATAATCAATTTATACCAATTAAACATAAAACTTATGTCCAAATATAAATAATAAAATATGGTATAACATGTAAGCTGCTCTCAAAGATTCTAGCCATGCAGGGCGAGGTGATCGACGCGAAGGGACAGCATGTCTCTAGTCTGGTCCCCACAGCACGCCATGCATGCACCTGCCAGCTGCCGCACGACCGCTGCACTGCACACCTTCACCTTCTCGGTCCGCACGTCTCTGCTGCACCACCGAGTGGCCCGCGTCTCCACCTGCGGCTAGAACTAGGCGCCCGACGCGACCACCTGGCCCTTGGAAGCCTTCACCAGCATCATCACGTCCGTTCAGAGCACAACATCCGACGGCCATTAAATCGAGTGTGCCGAGCCCAAAAATCACCTGAGTGACATCTCTACGTACAACTAAAAAGAATAAAACTAACACGATCAAAAGGTGCGATAATTTTTTTGGTCGCTCCACCTCCCATGCGATCCCACAAAGCGTCGGTCCGCATCCCTCCCTGCGATCCGCGAGTCGACGCTTGTAGGCCCGCGACAAGAACACAAAAGGAAAGAACTCAAAAGGAAACCTCGCTCCCGTGATTCGTCTACCCGGCAGTTTCGCGACACTCCCATGATGGCGGCGGCAGTTCCCGTGATTCGTCTTGCGTGGCCATCATCGCCATCGCGTAGGCGCCCTGATCCCTGCTCGCGCCCTCGCTCCACGCGCCGCCGGACACCGTCGTCCGCATCCGCTGCACCCTCATCGTCGCCCTCACCCGCAGCTAGCCGTGCCGCCGCCGCCCACACCCGTCCTGCGCCCATAATATAATGTTTAAATATATGTAGAAAGGTAACCCAATCCTAAAAATAGTATCTATTCATCCTATTTTGCTACATTACTTTAGCAGTATTTTTCAGCGAATGAACAATGTTTTCCTCTAATAACATTTCAGCATAAGAATCAGCAGCCAAACAACATTTCAGCATAAGCATAAGCATCGCTGAATTTTGGCTGCCACTGATGCTGATTTGTTATGAGAAAAAAATATTGTTTGTCCACTGAAAATTACTGCTAAAGTAGTGCTGTAAAACAGAGTGATTATCTTTTTGATTATTACAGACAGAAGGTTGTTTTGTGTTTTTTTTTCTTCTTGCTTGTTGTGGCTTAGCTGAGGGCAGATACATTGCTACATGTCAGCTGAGCGGCTAGGCTTGTGGAAGATGATGTGTGCTCCGAGGAGCCCGACGAGGAGGAGTTGGCCATGGGCGAGGAGGAGGAGGCAGAGGCCGATGACCAGGCCATGCAGGAGGAGGTGTCGCCCGGGAAGAAGAGGGTGGGGAGAAGGAGCGCCGCCGCTGTCGGCGACCACGAGCCGGAGTTGGTCGGCAACGCTGTCCCTGCGGCCGAGGCGCGCAGCAACTGGCCTAAGCGCCACGAGTAAGGATGAAAACGGTCGGAAACGGTCGAAAACGGACTTACGATATAGAAAAACGAAAGCGGTCGGTTCGGGATATTTCTACATTTAACAATTAAAGAGTAAAAAAAATAGTTGAAAATAGTTGTGAAATCAATTGAAACTGACAATTTTTCATGTTAAAAAACGGTTCATAATATAGAAAACGAAAACGGTCAATTCGAAATATTTCTGTTCCGTTTTCATCCCTAGCCACGAGCGCAGCATTGCCGCCGCAAACAAGTATTTTTCCCCTCCCTCCCTACTCTGCTTTGCTTTTTGATTCGATCCCAGATGTTTGCTCCCCGAGCAATCCCCTGTTTGCTTATTCATGTCGCGTGCAGACCGGAGGAGGACCAAGAGCTCAAGGCCAGGTGCCACTACCGAAGCGCTAAACTGGACAGCGTCGTCTACTGCCTCGGGGATGACGTCTATGTCGTGGTCCTTGTTCATTGCCTTCTTTATTTGCCATGCTGCTGCTCTCATTTACGCTCTGCTCATGTATTTGTCAAGTAAGCAAGATTTGTTTGATTTTTTTTGTCAATTACCAATGACGAATTGTGCTTGTGGTCAGCAGTACATGGTGGTACACTGGTACGCTGGAAGTCTGGATGTCTGTATGTACAAAATACTGTCTGGTAGCATATTTGACATTGATCAGGAGCTTGCTTATGATCTCTGTTTGGAAGTCGGAGCTGCTTGGGTGCTTTGTGCAGCAAGCTCGGCAATGATGACGAGTTTTGGCCGCTTTTCCGTCCTTTTTTCATCGAGGGTTAGTTGTGCTCTGTGATGGTATAATTGTGACTGTGATCATATAATTGCCATGGAAGGAAGCATTGAACTTTAAAATCAATCCCTATGGATGCGTATTTAACATTGTTTTTGAGGCGCCTAGGCGACAAGGCATGGCAGCGGCTCTGGGGCATCGAGGACGCCACGACCTACACTCGTATGGCGTCCGCTGGCCACGTTTAGTTCGCGAAAAAAAAAATTTGGGGTGTCACATCGGATGTGTTGGTGTTGGAGATAAATCATAGGTTTTGGGGCTGAATTTTCTATTTCAAGCATCTCCAAGAGTTTGCCAAAATTCACTTGGCAAATATCGTGATTTGGCAACTCGCTAAAATATATGGCAAGTGAAAAAATAGACTCTCTCCAAGAGTTTGCCATTTAGACTTGGTAAAATAAGAAGAGGCCCACTAAGCGAACGAAGAGCCCCGTTAAGAAACGAAGAGCCCCGCTAAGAAACGAAGAGCCCCGCTTAAATTTGCACGTGAAGCCGGATGCGCGCTCGCGCTCAGCGCGCAAATATGCGCGTGGAGGGGAGAGATTTGCCAAGTTGCTAAAATTTACCAAGTTAGATGTCAAACTGTTGGAGCACAATTTTTTCTGTTTTGCCAAAAATAGATGGATGTCAAGTTAATTTGGCAAACTCTTGGAGATGCTCTAAGCATTGCCAAAACATGGCAGGTTGGGGATACATATAGGACTTCTTAGAGCATCTCCAACAGTTTGGCAAATTTTGTTTTCCAAATCTCGTTGTTTGCCAACTCCCAAAATAATATGGGGAGGAAAAAAGATCTCATCTCCAACAGTTTGGTAAATTTTATTTCCAAAAACCCAAAAACCCGCTAACGAAACGAAAAGACTCGCTAAGCGAATGAAAAGCCCCGTTAAACGAACGAAGAGCCCCGTTAAGCGAACGAAGAGCCCCGCTAAGCACGAGGAAACTACGATGCGCAGCCGGTGCCACGCGCGCATATATGCGCGCAATCGACCGAGATTTGCCAACTTGCCAAAGATGCCAAACCCAGATACCAAATTATTGGACAAGTATTTTTCTCATTTTGCCAAAAATTTTAGGATGCCAAACCTATATGCCAAACTCTTGGAGATGCTCTTACTTGGTTCTCAAGGAAGGTTTTAAGCATATCCTTAAGATGCTAAAGCATAAAGCATAAAGTAAAGATGCTAAAGTAGATGTTAATGGAGATAAGGTGAGGATATAGCCACCAACTATTCTAGATACAACAAGACTTATGCTGTCATTCTCCCCCTAAGTCTTGTGTGGTACCTTCTGGGGAATTTGAACCATCCCAATCTTAGCGCGAAGCTCCTGGAACTTGACCCGCCCAAGGGACTTGGTGAGAAGGTTGGCGAGCTGATCCTGGGTGTTGATGTAGCCGGCCTTGATGCTCCCCTCATCCAAGCAGCTCCTGATGAAGTGGTACTTGATGCGGATATGCTTGCTGCGCTCATGGAAGACGGGGTTCTTCGCCAAGGCCAAGGCGGACTTGCTGTCCACCCTGAGCTCCACTGCTTCTGTGTCTCTTCCCAGGAGATCCCCCAGCAGCCGAGCCAACCAGAGAGCTTGAGTCGAAGTGGTTGTGGCAGCGATGTACTCTGCCTTGCAACTGGACAGAGCCACCACTTGCTGCTTCACCGACTGTTAGCTGATCAGGCACTTGCCGAGGAAGAATAGCATCCCGCTGGTGCTCTTGCTTGTGTCGATGTCGCCGGCGAGGTCGCTGTTGTTGTACCCGATGAAGTGCTCCGCACCGGGACACCTCGGGTAGTGCAATCCATAGTCGACGATGCCCTTGACGTAGCGGAGAATCCTCTTGACAGCCTGCTGATGCTCTGTCGTCGGTCACTGCATGAACCGACTAACATAGCCAACAGCGAATGCCAGGTTCGGCCGCGTGTGGACGAGGTAGCGAAGACTGCCCATAATGCGCCGGTACTCCGTGGCGTCGACCTCCTTGGCCGTGCTGCCGTGGCTCAACTTCAGTCTCTCCTCCATGGGAGTATAGGCTGGGTGCCCAACTCGACGATGCGCTTGGCGTAGGTAGTCTGGCGAAGGGAGATGCCAGAGCTGTCCTGATGGACCTCGATCCCTAGGTAGAAGGAGAGGAGGCCCAAGTCACTCATCTGGAAGGTGGCCTTCATCTCCTCCTTGAACGCCTCCACCTCGGCTTTCTTGGTGCCGGTGATCACCAAGTCGTCGACGTAGACGCCTACCAACAGGGCATTGCCATCCTTGCCCCGCCGGTAGACAGCAGCCTCGTGAGGACTCTGCTCGAACCCCATTTGCTTGAGAGTGGAGTCCAGCTTGGCGTTCCATGCTCGTGGCGCCTACCGCAAGCTGTAGAGGGCCCTTGCGGCTGGTGGACGTAGACCTCCTCCTTCAGGTCTCCGTTGCCTGGGTTTTATCTGTACTACCTCTGCCTTAAAAACAATGCAATTCTAAGTTTGGATTGAATGCCTGTTTGATTCGCTGCCAATCATTGCCACGCCGTATATTAGTCATGTCCCACATTTTTTGAGTACCCTGTTTCATATGTTAACTCATTTTCTTGTCAAAATTAATCACAAACGTGGCTTCAATTTGCTTGCCGCACTTTCTGTGGCAGCCATAGTTTGCCTATAGTTAGATGTGACAATGTTTGACAACGAACTAAACAAGCCATGAATCAAACTTTTTTAAGTTGGCTAAGTTTATAGAAAAAGTTATTAATATTTAAAACTCCAAATAGATATACTACAAAAATATATTTTATGATTACTGACATATTGACTTATATAGGTGATCTTTGGCATGAATATGCCCATGTGCGTGCACCAACTTTTTTTTATTTGTTCCTTTGAAGATTAAAGTTGTGGAACGAAGATTAAAGTTGTAGAGCTTAGATTTCCATGTGTCCATTTATTTGTTCATGTGCTAACCTCATTCTACTTTTTATACATATATATGATTGCAGTCCATGCGTTTATTTCCATGCCGTGGAGCTTATGGATTTCCATGCCTCTTCATGCATCATCTACGGGTGTTCCCTATTTGCAAGCAGGTCTCTGTGTGACTTTCTTATGGACTGCTACCTGCTATCTTCATCATTGAGCTTTAGCCAAAATGTAAAGGGCCCCGTACGTGTCCCTGAATATAACACAGGCAGTCACTCCACAAGTCAGAGGGCCTCGCAAGACTACACACTCAAAACGTACAATATGTGCGCACAAGCATTGAAAGCCCGAAGGAACAAATTAAGGCGAGAAAAGTTGATCAAAGTGTCGCCGGATGCGTCGTAAGACTAGCCAAATGCTTAATGCAATCGAAAATTTCATCATGTAGTGTCTCCAATTATAACATATTTTGTAATAAGTTGACTGATGATTTGGCAGTTTACGAAAGTTGTATGTTGTCCTATGACTCTGAGTCATTCACGAGCCAAAGCACTGAGTTTGTAAATGAATTTGTTTTTGACGATTAGGCTAAACGTGCTTGCAGTTGTTATTTGACTTTAAAAAATGGCACAAATATTTAGGGGTGTGAGGGTGCTCCAGGGCCTGATGCTGGTTTGCCGCGGGGTAGGGTGGGGGGTGGCAGGAGCTTGTGTCGGGCAGGAAGGCCAAAGGCAGTGGTGGTTGGCGAGGGTGTGCGGGGTGCGGGTGATGGACGCGCGGCGGCTAGCGGGGGTGTGTAGGGTGAGGGCGATGGCCGTGCGGCGGCAGGGGGTGGGGATGGAATAAAACTAGGGTTCCTGACTTGCTAGTCTTCCAATATATACTTAGTTGGTTGTGACCCCACCTGTCAGGTACTAAGGCGGGTTTGCAGATATGAGCAGCCTATATTCTTACCTGTTAACAAATGCCATTGGATTTATACCTCTGCCCACACCTGTGCCCGTGGATGCACTTTGGCGCCCGTATTCGCGCCTGCCGGGTTTGATACCCGCGGGTATTCTATGCCCATTGCCATCTTTATCCTTTTGTTGTTTACCATTATGGGCCATAGCACGTGATCGTGAGAGAAACAACTAAAAATTGATTTTGGCCCACATGGGTGCTCTAGAAGTATGAATGTACGAGCGTCACTTCTTTATACTATGTGAAAAATGCAGATGCAGAAAAAAAATTTTGGAAGAAAAAATGTGTTTGAAAAGTAAGGACAAATTAATTTCGAAAATGTCCTAAAAATCATTACCACTATTTATTATGCATGCCATGGCTCTAATTTTTGAAAGACCACAACTCTAATTAGGAAGAAAAATACAAATGGCACTCGAATTATAAAAATAAACCCTAAACAACAACAATAAAAAAAACAAGTTGTCATCTAGGGATCATCAACACCCCTAAAATAACAACGGTACAAAAAGTTGGCAACCGAGAGATAAATTATAAAAAAGCTACTAAATAAATACATTATAACAAAAAAAAGGAACAAGATGCAAATTGGAGACCGAACAAATAAATTAAAGCTAACAACTGGGGACTAAATTGTAAAGAAAAAACAAAGAACAAAAACAAAAAAATGGCAACTAGCTAGGGGGCAAATTATAAAACAACCCCGAACAATGTCTACAAAAAAGAACAAGCTACCAACGAAGGGCCAAACTATAGAGACAACCACTAACTCCGTCAACAAAAAAAAAACGGACAATTGAGGGCAAAATTATAACCCAAACAACAAGAACAAAAAATGGTAAGCTGCCAACTGGAAGCAAAGTATAAAAACAATCTCGAACAATAGGGACAAAAAAAGATGAAAGCTGCCATGGAGGACAAATCATTAAAACAACCCCAAACAACAAGAAAAAAATTAAGCTACCAATTGAAAGCCAAATTATTAAAACAAAAAAAGATGAAAGCTGCCATGGAGGCCAAATCATAAAAACAATCCCAAACAACAAGAAAAAATTAAGCTACCAATTGAAAGCCAAATTATTAAAACAACCCTAACCACGTCAACAAAAACGAACAAACTACCAACTAAGGGTCACTATAAAAAAACACTAAGAACATTAACAAAAAACTAACATTTGAGGGCCAAATTATAAAAACAACCCAAAACAACAAGAACAAAAAAGAACAAGCTGCCAACTGGAGGGCAAATTATAAAAATAACCCCAAACAACTGGAACAAATAAATTACTACTGCCAACCAGGGGCCAAATTATAAAAAACATCTAACCACGTCAAAAAAAAACAAGCGCGCTGCCAACTAGGGACCAAACTATAAACACAACACTAACATCATCAACAAAAAAGCTAGCAATTGAGGGCCAAATTATAAAAACAACCCCACGCAACAAGAGCAAAAAAAAAACCAAGCCAACTAAGGGCTAAATTATTAAAGCAACCCTGAACAACAGAAAAAAATAAAGCTACCAACTAAAGGCCAAGTTATAAAAACAACCTAAAACAAAAAGAAAAAAATGAGGACCAAATTATAAAAGCAACCCTACATAAAAAGAACATGGTGTATGACCAGCTCATCTTCTTTCTTCTGAGATAAGAAAGAATGCATCATCTTTACTTCTCACACATTCTTGCAGTCCACAGCAATGGACTTCTTTCGCCTCCCATGGGTGATCTTATGTCTTTAGACTTATGAACTAAGTTTGTTTGGCTTATGAGACTGATTTTGCTTTAAGCATTTGTATCCTATAATAACTTTGGTCAGATTCTTCAATTATGGGGATGAAGGTGGATATTTGTCCATTATATTATCTAAAAAACATCGCAGTTTGAATAATCTCATAAAAAAATCACTTCACTGGTCGAGAAACTAAATTTCTTTCCAGAATTGTCGTTCTGTTGAGTTGTGTAGTCAGTTGATTAATTCTTCTCTCATGAGTTTGTAATGTATGTTCCTAATGACATGGATTTGTGGTAAACATGACTTTGTCTTTTGGTTGCCTGTAACTTTCTACTTTACCCTTGCCTTGCTACGGGCGCACAAAATTAGAACGAAATAATATAATATAAAACACATGATATATATATATATATATATATATATATATATATATATATATATATATATATAATTTCTTGTGGTGGATACAATTTCATCTCAGGAAGAAGAAAACGTACGAAACTTAAGGTCCGGCTGGAAACCACAAACAGTATAGTCTAGAATTAATAAAGATGAAAGGATTAGAAACAAAAGGAAAAGAGTGATTACATGTAATCAATTAATTAACTAGGATCAGATTGGTATGGGTAATCAATTAGCTAGGATTTGGTTTTGGTTCAGTTGTCACTCACCTCTAATTTGTTAGTAGTGACAGTTGTAATATGTTTTGGTCGGCTCAATAGCAGTGCTGTTTGCATCTCTACTTTCGAGTGCCAGCTGCTTTGTTTGAAGAATGGGATATGTATGGTAAATTTTGTGAGATTTATGCTGGTAGTGTAGCAATAGTAACCAAGGCTACAGGAGCCCTGGAGGAGATTAGTTTGAATTGCATGATTCTGCGGATATGACTGAAGCAATCATCGTCAACCGGACTGAAATTAAAGTGATGTCGACTCGATCTCGTTCGTAAATCGTAACAGCTAGCCATGCCATAGTAATATACAGAAAGGTTGTTTTGTGTTTTTTTTTTCTTGCCTGGCGTGGCTGAGCCCAAATTCTCCAGTGCAGAGTCAGCTGCTTTGCAGCAGCACAGAAGTGACGCGATGAGGTTTACCTGCCCGGACCCCCAGATGCGGGAGGAGGCCGTTGACCGATGTCGTCATTGCAAGGCCAATTTTACAGAGTTATATGGACATTAAATATACATGATATTATATTAATGAAGAAAGATAATAAAAGTTTCATAGGAGTAGAGAGAGTTTCATGGAAAATGAAGCTTTATTGCATTATTTTTAAAATATGGATGTATTGAAAACTAGCACATGAAACCCCGCCCTTTGAGACTGACCTAAATCTGCATGCAAATGCAACGCATATCTCAGGTCGAATTCGAAACAAAACACCAAAAAAACGTTGGCCATTACGGATCCGCGATCGGAAGGCTGAGCCTGCTGTAGACGCCTAGACCTAGACGACGACGATGTAGACGCCTAGGCCTAGACGACGACGCATTCAAATTTGAAGCGGGCGTACGGGCACTCCAGTGAATAACGGGCCGGATATTTTAAAGGAGCACCCGCGACCTGCATGTCCTTATGCATGCATCCGCAGCACAAGTCGGCGAGAGGCGGAGCACGATAGTTGTGCGATGAGCGAGTTATCGTGTCTAATAATAGACGAGTTCATGCTTATGCATCTTTGGAAGGAAAGGACATATGCCGTCCCTAAAAGGTCCATTAATATGACATCTATCATCAGTCATCACTAGATGATACTAGACTCTAAGGCTTAACAATTACTAGCACACATGTCTAATGATCTATCTAATCATCTCTTGTAATAATCAATCATCTAGTAATATTGTATGACCGGGCGGAGTACTGCACGAGCATGAGGACCTTGTCCAGTGCAGCAGAGATGTTGGCGTGCATGGCTCTCAACTCTTCCTGCATCCATGCATACCATGTGCAAATTTTATTAAATTAAAGGCTGTAATATTTTAATAATTGTATGAGAGTAGTACATACTCTCCTCCTGCTTGCATTTTGGGAAGAAGAAGAAATTAAAGAAGAAGAAGATGCATGGACCGTAAACGTACCTGAGCTTCCCCTAGGGATATGGATTGCAAGTCGTGGGTGCGAATGAGGTCGTCGAGTGCATGCTGGATCTCCCTCCTGCTCTCCTCAACTGCACGCGCCTTGAAACCATGGAGGTTGTCGTCGTCGTCGTCGTCGTCGTTCTGCCCTCGCCGCATGGCCTTGGCCTGCCGCCCATCCACATCGTCCAGCTGGAGCCGCATCTTCCTGAGCCTGTCCACCGCGTCGCCTAGGCTGCGGTAGGACGCCTCCACCCGCGCCATGCCGGCGTCCACCGCGGCCCTCATCGCGGCCAACCCCGCGTGGAGCTCAGCCTGCGCCGCGGCCGCCGCGGTCATCTCGCTGCTGGACGACGACGACTGCTCCGAGACGACGACGACGGAGCGCAGGTGGACGACCGCGTCGGCAATCTGGACCTGGAGGCTCTTCAAGTCCTGCCGCACACGGTGGGCGCGCTCCGTGATGGTCTCCAGCACCTTGCTGCACCGCACCGCACCAACAAGATCAGATAGATGATAGATCATATGGATCGAGAGCATGCAAAAGGAAATTAAACCAATAGTTAATTAATTATAAGATGGTCATCGATCAGAACGGCCGGCGCGGCGGCGGCCGGCTTACTGCAGCTCGTGGTAGAGGGTGTTGGTCTCGAGGAAGAACTCGCGCTCCGACTCCGCCGCGAGGCCCTTGCTGCGGCAGCGCACCATGTCCATGGCGGAGCCGGAGACGACGGAGACGTCGTCGCAGTCGCAGTGCGGCGGCTGTCCCTCTGAAGAGACGGCGCCGGTTGCAGAGCAGATGCAGATGACGAGGATGAGGAGGATGAAGCGCAAGCCAAGACGCCCTGATGCGCTCCTCATCGCGACGTTGATGATCAACTCGATCGCCTGCGTTGGTGAGTGTACAACTAGCTAGTCTGCAACGGCAGGACAGCAGGATAGTATATATATTTATTTATTTATACAACAATTCACGGAATTTATTTATTTTTTCCCAACAAACTAGTTGTTGTGCATGGCATTCCCAACGGCAGGACGGCGCGTTCGCGAGATGTGGCGATCGAGGTGGGCGCGTTGTAGGCGTGCAGAGCACAGATCGGAGCGCATGGCATTCAGTTTCAAACGGACGGGCGGACGGCTGAACGACTGCATGCGGGTCTCTGGAACGGGATATATTTAGGGTGTGTTCCCTTCCCATGTAAACCCAAAATATTTCCTCTTCCATTCATCACATCAAATCTTTAGACATATACATGGAGTATTAAATATAGATAAAAAAAGATAACTAATTGCATAGTTTGTCTGTAAATGTTGAGAGGAATCTTTTGAGCCTAGTTAGTCCATGGTTAGATAAATTTTACCAAATAACAACGAAAATTGTGACAGTAACTTTTCACCCACTTTTCACCAACTGAACACACCCTTATTTTATTCCTATATATAAACCAACATCCGCAGATCACACAACACTCCAACCAGATATTAATTTTGATTTTTAAAAATCTCTGGTGCTGTTGTGCATGCATGCAGAATTCGGCGGGGTACCGTTGTGCGTGCATGAGCTTTGTACAGATTCGATTCGATCGATGTGATGTTTTGTTTCTATTAAAAAAAACAATTACGTCCTCCGTCCCAAAACAAAAATGTGGTTATGGTACTAGTGAGGGTAAGTTTGACTATAAGTTTATTATAAAAATAGATTTAATAATATATCTAATGATATTAATTATATACTGTAAGTATTAATTTTTTTTAGTATATATTTAGTTAAAGTTAAAAATGTTTGATTCCTCTATCAGGAAGTGAGAAGGACATTTATTTTAGGACAGATGGAGTACACAACTGTTTCAATGGTGGTGTTGCCTCCCGTCTTCTGAGTACAGTACATTCCCCGAGTGTGTCACTATCAATTGACCCGTTTGCGCGTGACCGAGTGTTTCCTTGCAAACTTAGAGCATCTACAACAGCTCTTCAATAGAACTCTCCTAATAACATAGTTCAGTAATGGGATGACCTAATACCACATTTTAGATTTTCAGAGGAGATACTTTTGCATATATCACCAATAATACCCCTCCTAACACATAGACCTCACGGCCTCACCTGTCATATATCATTTTTTATTTTCTCCTTATTTTCCTTTCCTTTTCTCCCCAGCCCTTCTTCTCACGTGCTCCTGATGCCCCTCTCTGTCGGTGCCTCCATGCGTGCTCGGGCCTCCATGCGCATGGAGGGGCGGCGGCCTTGTTCCTTGGCCACGGTACGCGAGGTGGCCACGAGGACTCACCGGCGTGTCATATATCATTTTTTATTTTCTCCTTATTTTCCTTTCCTTTTCTCCTCGGCCCTTCTTCTCACGCGCTCCCGACACCCCTCTCCGTCAGCGCCTCCACGTGTGCTCGGGCCTCCATGCGCGGGGAGGGGTGGCGGCCTTGTTCCTCGGCCGCGGCACGCGAGGTGGCCATGAGGACTCACCGGTTGAGCGCAGCATGGCGACATCAATGAGGTGAGGGCGAGGTGAGGCGCGCTAGGAGCCGGAGAAGGATGTGGCCTCATCCCCATCTATCGGGCCTCGATTCATGTGTCGCCCTAGTGTAGTTCTTCATGGAGCCGTCAAACACATAGGGCCTGTTTGGTTGGGTGGCTAACCTCAAACTAGGCTCCAGTAAGCCACCTTTGGGTTGTTTGGTTGCCTCTTTAAAGCCCCAAGCCAGGCTCCAGAAAAACGCAGGAGCCGGCCGTTCTTTGGGAGCAAGTAGCCTTGGGCAAATTTTACCGAGAACCGAAAACCGAACCGTAATAACTGGAATTGAAACCGAAAGAACTCGAACCGAAAAATTTGGTTCCTTGTTCGGTTCCTGATATTGAGGAATCAAAATAACCGAAGAAAATTTGGTTCCTACTTTCGGGTAACCGGATTAACCAAAAGAACCGAATTACATGAATTATACTTCACTTACGTGTATTTTGTAAGATTATGTCTGGTTTATGTGTGGTGTTTTATATTTGACCTACTATATATTTGTGTTACTATATTGCTATTATTTTCTTATAAATTATTACTATTAAAAATTAATATACTATTATATAAATTTGCCTTACAACACATATATTTATTGTTATCTTTAGGTCTTCTGAAAAAGTTTGGTTAGTTCAGTTAGAACCGGAACCGAACCGAAATAACCGAAAATCGAAATGGTCGGTTCCGATAATTTTTTAGAACAGATCGGTTTCTATTTTCTAAGAACCGAATTTCTTCAAAAACCGAGGAACCGAACCGAGAACCGAATAGCCAGGCTTAGGAGCCAGGCTTGGCTAAGCACCGGTCCGAAGTCTCCTCACCGCCTCCATCCGCGTCGCCTCCATCCGCGCTACCTTCTTATGCCGTCTCCGTCTGTGCCACTGTTGGTCCTCTGCTCCTCCTCCACGCCCGAGCCCCGAGATCCTATGCTCCTCTCCCAGCCGGTGCTCCTCCTCTCGGTCACACGTAGCGGGCAGGACACGGTCGACTTGTGCCATTGGAGAAGGACGCGAGGGAGTAGAACGCTGGTGCCGACGCTGCCGGTGGCCAGGCCATCCCGGCGTGCTGCTGCTGCGGAGCGGAAGCGAAGGCTGCGAAGTCGCCTTGACCGTGGCCGCTGTGGAGCTCGGAGCCGCTCCATGCACCACTGCCATACGACCCGCGCGGGGACGAACTTCGAAGTCGGCGGGAGAGCAGAGGCGGGGCCTTGCCGGCGGTGGGAGGCTCGGAGAGGAGTTGAAGACGGGGCACCGGAGTCGCCCACGGCGCGAAGCGGCCCCGACGTGGGGGATCAAGAGGGCGGACGACAAGTGCGCGGCCTCCTACTCCTCTCTCCCCGTCTGCTTCTCCACGTGCTCCACCGCTACGGTGCTCGCCCAGCTGCTCAGGCCATGATCGCCCAGCTACGAGCGAACGGGTGACTCTTTGCAAAGCAAACCAGGCAACCAAACACACGCTGCGCCAGAGGGTAAAGGCTAAAGCTGCCGAAGCTTGAGAACTAGCCAGGTTACATGCTGGTCCGAGTCCAGCGTTGTCGTGGGTTAGAGGGTGCCTAGCGACGGTCCGATCGCATCCCCATCCCCATCCTCGACCGCACGGGAGCTTGCAGGCACGAGCGAACGGGTCACGCCCGTCAGAGCTTGGAAGGGGTATCGCTGGCGGGTCACACCTATGCCAAGAGAGTGTGGTAGCAGGTGGAAAAATTGGTCCGTTGAAAATTGACTAATAAAATAAAACTAAGCAAAACTAACCGCGACAAAAGATCACCGACTGGTGGACAGTTTTGTGCCCGGTGCAAGGAGATAGACACAGAACCAACAACGAGCAGCGATCATACATCATAGTCTACACGCTATAAAATTTATGAAAGGAAAGATGTAGGCACATCGTTGACAATGACAACAAAGCACAAAACGAACATCAACTACTAGCAGCGATACAGAATGACAGACAGTTGCTCCGGTTAGATCGAGGGCATTCGGAGTAGCCTCTTACCAGTGCCCAATTGGGCTGTTGTAAACATATATAGTTATCGATTTCTTCTAATTCTAGTTTAACTGTTAGATGTTTAAGCAATTTCCATGTCAATTTAATCCAGAAAAATAACACCATACAGATGATGACATATATAAAAATTAGCATAGTAATTATAACATCATATATACTTATATGAACCATAAAACCATGATTCAAAACATGTAAGCATGGTATATTTGTCATATAAAGCATACCAGCAAGATCATGTAGTATATGAACAATAACGACATAACCCAAATCATCAAAACATGACATAACAGATAGAACATATATAAATATAAAAACAAGAGTGAGTTTGCGGATATACCCAGAGGAGGGTCCCATGCCGAAGGCATCGGAGGCTCTCACTCGCACTAGCACCTCCAGTCATTGTGTGCAGATTAGTAAGTTGCTCGAAATAGTAGACCACAGTCGTTGCAGGAAGGCATTCGCAGTGCCGACTCCCAGGCACCAGAGGAAGAAGACGATGGCATGCACGGATCAGGGAAGAAGACGTCGACCGATGACGTGGAGAGGAGCAGTCGCGTAGTCGCCCCAAAAACCTAATCGCCCACACACCCCGAGTAGGGTTTTCAGGCGAGTGGTGGTTCCGGAGGCACCTGCTCTCCCGCAACCTCGTGCACACGAAGTCACAGGACGGAGATCGCCATCTAGCAGCGGAGTGGTGGTGTCTGTGTTTCTGTTGTTTCTTGAAAGAAGAAGGATAGGAGTGAGGACTCTTATTCCCGCAGCGGGGAGGAGAAGGGGCCAGCTGTAACACCTCTGGTGTTATGGAGACTAAAATTTGCCATGTCATCATATTGTATTGCAAAGCATCCATGATTAAGTCAACTATGATGTGCATCAACTAAAACAAGTTTATATTTCTTAGGTTGGATGTGCTTCTGAGATGTGTGACTCGAACCGAAAACCCTAATTTCGAATGTCATCGCAAATATTTAGTTTGTGCCCCACGTAATTTGAGGTGTATGACTGTGTTATACACTAGTGCCAAGTGTAGGGTAGGAACTCAAGTCCAACCCATAAAATGAAGCTTCAAGTTTGAGCTTGAATTTGGGATCCAAAACTTGTCGCAAGTTTTCCGATTCGAATTTGACTTCAAATTTGGGGAATTACTAAAAGATTTTCAAAAGTCAAATTGGTCAACCAAGAGTGGCGTTTGGTCAAACATGTGATGCTTGACTCAATGATGCTCTTGGATGATGGTGTGATCATTAAATACTCACCAATTAATAGCAACAAGTTTCAATTTGAAATTCTTCCGAAAACCCAAAAATTCTAAACCCTGATTTTACCCCTTTTTGAATAATTCAAAATCTAAGGAAAATTTGGGAAAAAGTTTAAAACCAAGTTTGTAGATCTTGTCAAGGGCTACAAGTTTAGTGTTTTGAGTTTTCAAACTTTCAATGTAAAATTTTGAGTAATTTTGAAATGAAGCAAATTTCAAATTTGACCCATTTTCATCCCCAAACCCAAATTTCAAAATTGAGGCAAAATTTAAAAATTGTTTGAATAACAAAGTTGTAGGTCTTGGCTAGATGTACAACTTTGGTATTTTGAGTTTTTTAAGTTTCAATATAAAATTTAAAGTAATTTTAAAATTACTAAATTCTAGAAAATTATCCCCTTTTGATTTCAAATTCAAATTTCAAATCCAGGCTGAATTTGAAAAAGTTTTCCACATGAAACTTGTAGAGCTTGAAATTTTGAAGATATTATATGTTGGGAATTTTTTTAAGTTGCTACATGTTTTTGGAAGTAATTTTGGAAAAGCAGTTTAGGGTTTTGTAATTTGGGGGGAATTCTACAGTACTTTAGTGAATGAGAGCAGGGCAGCGAGCGGCATGGGCGCCGGGGAGCCGCCGACGCCGAGCTGGCCAGTTCCACGGTCTTCTAGTGCGTCACGACGATCACCTTGAGCTTCTCGCGTTTTCCTGCCTCATCTCTAGCTTCTCGGCCTCTATAAAGCCAGCCAGTGCCACCACCAACGTTCTTCTTCTCCATTTTCGCCCGCCACCGTCAAAGCTCTGTCGGCCGAATTCATCCTCCCTGCTCCACCTTAGCCCTCTCCATCTCGCCATCAACGCCGCCATCGCCTCATGAAGCATTTGCGCTTCTTAGTGCAACTGCTACCACTCGGGATCGCGTGTGCGCCGTCGTCTTCAACCTCGGTCCACCGCCATCCGAAGTGAGCTCCGCCATCGTGGGTAGCCCTGTACAGTCCATGATAATGCTTTTGATCTAGTGTTCCCGCATCATAATTGTTCCTGCTTGCTCATGCGCTTGCTATTCTCTCCAGCGCACGGGGAGACACGCCGGGACATCGGAGTTTCCACCGGAGCGAGCAGCCGCCATAGCCGTAGCCACCATGCCGCCTCGCATGGCCAGCCACCTCCACCGTTTCTCCATGTCTACCAGTTGCACAGGTACGCTCGTGGTGAGCCACTGATGCTTCCCATCCATTCAATTTGATCGTTACCGGCTCGTATCACCGAAGCACCGTGCGCTGCAGCCGCCGTGTCGCCATGGTCGGGTGAGGCTCCCTTCATGGCGTCTGTGGGTAGGTGATGTGTCCAAAGTGGTGTGGTAGGTTGTGTAGGTCGTGGTGCTCGGGGTAGCTTGGTCGGAGCTTCGTCGTCGGGGTCGTGGCCACCGACCGGCCGTCGTGCCGCCATGGCCGGAGAGCGGGACGCGGGGAAGAAGAAGAAGCGGGGAGAAGGGGAGCTGGGCCGGGCTTTGCTGGGACGAGAGGGAGAGAGCGCGCGTGCGGATGGGCCGCGGCAAGCGAGCGCGACCGCGCGTGGCTGGGCCGCACATCTGGCTGGGCCGAACGAAGAGAAGAGAAGCGGTCCATGTTGCCGATTTTGTTTTTCCTTTTTAAAAAATAGTAAATAGTAGTAGTTTTGTTTATTTCAATGAAATTTTTGTAAAGCTCCAAAAATATTGAAAATTTTTGTGTAAGCTTTTTAGAGTGTAAACTATCTAAGAAAAATATTAAATGCCAATTTTGAGTATTTTTTGTATGAACAACAATTAGCTCAATTAAATATTAAATGCAACTTCCAGGAATTTTAGTAATTAAAATATTAATCCAAAAATCATGAAATTTGTTTTGACACTGTTTTAGACTATGATCAATCTGTAGAAAAAGTTTGAACTCAATTAAATGAAGTATAATTTATTCTTAATTTATGTCTTAATTGTTTAAGTGATTAAATAAATGTTTAAGTTGATAACTTTAAGTGTTGTGTGCTCTTTTTGATTGAGTGATGACCTTGGGTCATTAACCCTTAATGATCCTTGGCACCTTAATTACTTGGTTGAACTCATGATTAACGTGTTCTTTGTGTAGTAATAATGTTGCTTAATGTAATTACGGCTAGTAGTGAGTTCTATTGGTTTGCAACTGTACCGTGAAGGAAAATTGTACTCAAGTTATTAATCATGGCATATCATCATCAAGCATCATGTTTATCACTGCATCATGTTGACGCATGTCATACTCTCGTGTAGTTCCCGCTTTCAAGGAAATAAACGTTGTTGAGCAAGCTTTCGGAGAAGAGCTATCGTCAGTGGGTTCTGGACCGGACATCGGAGTTGTTGAGCCTGAGCCAGTCGTCTCGTCTGAGCAAGGCAAGCCCCGGTGCATTTAAACCCTTCCTCAAGTTTTACAAATCTTTATCACTGGTACTATGATTTATTGCATTAAGTAATTAAGAATTGAGTGATAACCCAATTGCTGCATTATCATCCTTAATTATTGTGATATCACCCTTGGTACCTGTTTTATTGAAAAATGCGTAGTATGCTTCGCTATGCTTAATAAGTTAGGCTTTTAAATGAAATGCTTATATGGCCACGATGGTATACTTGATGAATAATGAAATTTAAGAATGAACTTGAAGATCGGGCGGATAGTTCGACCACTGCTAACTTGCATTGAGAAAGGAGTCTCAATGTAGTGTTTCCGCCTTGTCATTTAAGGACCATTCATTGTAGGCCCGCTTGTGTTTCGAGACTTTGCAACTAGCCTCATGCCTTGCGTAAGCCCAAGATATTAGTGATTTCATTTCTAGAACGTCCAACCTCGCACTGGGAGTGGAGAGATGGTGGGAGTAGCGTATACCCTCGGGGCTAGAATTGGGCCGGGTTCGAGGATAACTGTACTCTCGGGTGGCGATGGACACGTTCTGGTCTTGGGAGATCTAAATGAGGGTTAGCATATGCAAGCTTTGGTTCTACATATGTCATGAGGTTAGGGATCCCCAGCCGGGTATAATCGGTTCGAATCGTCGTTGCTCCTCGGTTATGGAGACTCGATCGCCTGACCTGCATCGTAGTTAAGAACTGGAATTGGAAGAAAGAATAAGAAAATAATCTTGATGATAATTACTTTGATCTAGATTAGGATCACTTAGAATTGGTTAATGAACCATCAATGATGAAAATAAAAGGTCGAAAGCAAGGACTTACTTTAATAAGCTTTTCCACAAAAATTATTTTCATTCTTGAATGTCCATACCTTGATTCCCTAAAGCTAGTATGCCTTTAGAGTCATTTCTTTAGTCAGGTAAGTCTTGTTGAGTACCCTCAGTACTCAGGTTTTGTTAAACCCTTGTTGCAGGTGCGGTTCATGAGCAAGTCTGTTTTGAGCCTTGCAGCATGACCGTTGTCGTTGAAGAAATTGACGACGAGTAGGTTGTTTGGTTGTCTCATGTGGTTAGCGAATATAAATTTAATCCTAAAATTTAATGTGGTCAAAGGTTCTAAGTGTCATGTTTGTGTACAATCCAAACAACTGCGCAAGCCTCACATGGCTGCTGAGTCGAGGAATTTGGCACCGTTAGAGCTCGTTCATTCTGATTTATGTAAAATAAATGATGATTTAACTAAGGGCGGTAAACGATACTTCATAACTTTTATAAATGATTGTACTAGATTTTGCTACATTACTTATGTTCATCTTTTGTTTTAAGTAGATACACGTAGCAAAATCTAGTACAATCATTTATAAAAGTTATGAAGTATCGTTTACCGCCCTTAGTTAAATCATCATTTATTTTACATAAATCAGAATGAACGAGCTCTAACGGTGCCAAATTCCTCGACTCAGCAGCCATGTGAGGCTTGCGCAGTTGTTTGGATTGTACACAAACATGACACTTAGAACCTTTGACCACATTAAATTTTAGGATTAAATTTATATTCGCTAACCACATGAGACAACCAAAATTAACATGACAAAGACGTGAATACCATAAATCCGACTCATTCGAGATATCAACGGTGTTCACAACCTTATTACACACATCAAACAATGATAAGCGGAACAGATCTCCGCAGTCATAACCTTTACCAACAAATGTACCATGTCTCGATACGACACACTTATTAAACTCGAGCACAATCTTGTAGCCATCACGACACAACATAGAACCACTAACGAGATTCTTGCTGATGGAGGGGACATGCTGCATGTGCTTCAATAGCACCGTCTTTCCCGAAGTAAACTTCAGAACGACCACGCTAATACCAAGAACACGCGCATGCGAGCCGTTTCCCATCAGCAAGGCTCCAGTCCCGCCAACCCAGATGTTCCTCCTCCAGTCTCGCTAATTACAATGTTGGCTGCTTTCTTCTCTTACTTAAATTTGTGGTCTGGGCATGCACTTGCCCAATGATCATCCTTACCGCAAACAAAGCAACCTCCACATTTCTTGTTGTTTTTCTTCTTGAACTCAGTTGTTTGCTTAGACTTGTTCTGATTGTTCTCTTGTTGGTTCTTCTTCTTGTTATTACGGAATACAAATGAGTTTTTCTTTTGCACCATGTTTGTAGCAGAGGTCTCAACCCCTTTTCCACGCCCGTCCTTTGCTCTTGCCCTCTCTTTAACATCAAGAGTACTAATAAATTCAGACACACTGAATTCTTGTCTCTTATGTTTTAGAGAAGTAGCAGAATCCTTCCAAGAAGGTGGCAGCTTAGTGATTATACCGCCAGCTATAAACTTGTCAGGTAACGGACATGGGAAAAGCTCAAGTTCCTTAGCTAGTGCCTAAATCTCATGAGCTTGTTCCACCACATAACGGTTTTCAACCATCTTGTAGTCATACAATTGCTCCATGAGATATAGCTCACTCCCAACTGTTGGGCATTCTTAACGTCACTACCAAAAGTAGACTTAGTTTTCTAATTCTGATAATGGCGCCAAAAATACCAAACCTATCCCTCATGCCACTTAAGCCAAGTTGTCATCCCCAGCATGACATGAGAGACGCGGTATTGAAATATGCATTTGCTCATCAAGATAAATAATAAAAGGGATCTGCAAGCGCACAGATTAATACCGATGTAGCATTTTAACCGGGAAGTATTCCAGGTATCGTTATTTATATTTTTACCACTGGGAAGGGATTTCTAAGTATCATGGTTGATAATGGAATGAGAATATGGAACTGAGTACACATCATTGCATATATAACCGAGAGTATTTATCAATCTCTTTATACAGGTATAAATGTCACATTAAGTAAAGGTAAAGTGATAATGGTGACAAAGATAATTAATCTGATCAGCTAGCCACATATAATAATGATAAGCACCTCAACAGATATTCTAGCAAGTCATTAGCATGGAATTAGGATGAACTACAAAGATATTCCCTAAGTTATTATTAACTATAAAGTCTAGCATATCATAGTTAGTGCAATTATACTTGGCAATCATGGTGAGAAAAGACTATATCCATGCATAGTGAATATTAGCAAGGAAGATGAAGAACATAGCAATCACTCTCCTGTAATAGTGTTGCTCTGCCTGCCCTATACACGAGAGGGGGACTATATAAGAATCAACGAAGCTGTCACTATCGCGAACTACCCCACAATCCGGCATATAGGGTGCAATCACAGATAAATACGGTATAGACACCACGTCTACACAATAGTTATCATTCACCCACTGTACACATGGATAAACGCTATACGATCCTAGGCATGTATATAATTCCAATCTAACTAAGCTAAGCATATAACTATGATAAACTAAGAACAATATAATTGCAAATATAATCAAGTAGAGCAAAGTCATAATCAATATATTGAAATAGAACAAAGTCATATTCATAATATTGAAGAACAATGATGAACAATTGAAGAACAATAGAGGAATTACCAAGAATCCTCTTGACAGATCCGGGAACCAATCGAAGATTGACTCCTTCTAGTTCTAATCCTATGTAGCTATGCTAACTAGAGATCTAGTTGATGTGGTGGCTCTAGGGCTTGATCAGAGGCTCTCCTCCTGAATTAGGGTTTGAAGTATGAGACGAGGGCCTCTCCTCCAGGGCCAGGGGCCTTGCTTATATAGCCCTTTCGGATGAATCTGGGCCGTCGGATCAAACCGACATTGAACGGACGGTTTTCCTTGATCCTCTAGGTCGGTGGAGCATAATCCTCGAGACGGAGCCTGATTGGTCCACAGGAGGGGGCGGGCGCCCTGGGGACTAGGGCGGGCGCCCTGTCTCCGGCCCCGTTACGCCTCCCGTTCGTTCTCGTGGCTTCTGGACTCTTCTAGATGTAAGATAATTACGTGTTCGGTTAATATCCCGTCATTAATCCGACATGTGGGCCTTTCTTCCGTATTTTCTGATAACCCCCTACAGAAATAGATAAACAGCAAAACTCGTGGAATTCTGTCAGATAAAACCCTAAGTCTAGGTGTTGGTTTCATTTGGATCCTTTTCTCTATTTATTTGATAGTTATAATTGATACTTAAGGACCGTCAACAAACTCCCCCAAGCTTACCTCTTGCTCGTCCCTGAGCAAGGAGAGACTCAGTAGTTGCTGAAATGCCTTTGAATTTTGACGGTACACATGCTTTCAAATAGAGTCTCATCTCTGAGTTAAAGTAAACTGTCAAGACTTAAAACTTACTCATTATACCTTTCACCATGGGGCTTGCAACCGTCACCTTTGTCTTGAGCGGTTAAAAGATAGAACAGTCTAGTCAAGCGCCATGTCTCTTATTCTTGATTAGCTATAGCTCTTGGAGTTTTTTTTGCAGATTTTCAAATAAAACTCAGAGATTCCTTGTATGACTCTCTCAGGTCTCTCTTTTGTGGTATTTCTGGATCCTCACCAAGGCAGTAATGATATCTGCCTTCTCTCAAAGCAAAGTATGTAGTATTTGTGGTATAAGGCAGAGTGACATTGCCTTCTCTCTCATCCTATTCTAATAAGGCTTTGATATCTGGAGCTCATAGGTGGGAGATAAAGTATACATACTTACAAGACATTTATTGCATAGTCAAACCATGGATCCAGAGAAACAAGCCAATAAGTCAAATCAAGATGTGCATGTGTGGCGAATAAATGGTGTATGGTGGTAGTGATGATAACAATGATGAAAGTCTAATTCTACTTTTGCTCTTTTTGAGGGGATACGTACCTTTCTTGCTTTTAAAGCTCTTGAGGAGAATGAGGTGCTCTATATTTTCTTTTTTTCTTCTTTTTTTTTCTCTCAGGTGGGCATCTTGTACCCCTAATTCTACTGTCGGACACTTGTCCATTTTTACCTCTCTTCTCATATTTTTTTTCATCGAGGTTCCGAGCACTTGCTCCTTTTTATTTCCTCGTATCTTTTTTTCTTTTCGAGGTTCCGGACACTTGCCCCTTTTTATTTCCTCGTATAGAGCACTCATCTCCTTAGAACAATATAGCAAGTAGTAGTAACCAAAATAGCTTGAGCATTTATTTCACAGGGGATAACAAGAATGGGAAAATATTTTTGGCTATTCTCTCCCGGATTAGGAGTAGAATAATTTTATGTGGATCTGGAGATGAGAATGAGTGGATATATGTGGATGCGTACTTCCGGAGTAGAAGCAGCATGTATGAGTGATCGTGCAAGTGAATCTTGATTTTAACCGCATGACAAGCTCCTAAGGGTCTACACAGCTTGACTACACTCAATGCTCATAAGCAGTAAAAAGTAAAGGTATGGCTTAAAGTCTAGCAAGCATGTATGTATGGCTGTGGTAGGAACTTAAACTCTCATCATACAGGAACTCATCATGTAGTATTTTAAGATTTTCAAAGATAAAATTCTCCAGAATTCTAGCATCTCTAGGAATAGATAAACAGCAGCTCAACCTTCCCATATCATATCCGTTAACAACTTAGACTTTAGATCAAGTTCTCTTCCCACAAGTTCAGGTTTAGAGCAAGCTTTAAATGATAACAGTTATGTCTAAACTTAGAGCGAGGACTTCAAATTTGAAAGTTAGGCAAAGCAACTGTTCATCATATCCATGCTAGAGTTTTATTATTATCTAGATTCAGTTTAGCATAGCCACTTTATTTATTTATTAAAACACACTAAGCAAAAGATATAGGTATATATATAAGCACAAAATCTTTATTTGGTTTTTTTTCATAGTTATGTATATTTTTATTTTTATAGGGTAGAAGTATATATAAATATAAAGATAAAGATAGAAATACTTAGCAAGATAATGGAGGTGCTCTCCCCCAAGCTGGATCTTGACATAATCTCTTCTGATGTAGCTAGCAGATGGCGGAGGTGTAGTTGAAAGTCGGCAACACCCTGACAGCGATTAGAATGTCCTCCGTCTGCTAGTCTCCTTGAATTCTGCGGAGCTCAAATAGACAACAAAGCTTTGTGGAACTGATTAAGTGTTAGCATAAATATCTAGCCTTTATCATGTTGAGCCTCCTTGATTTTTTTATGTTGTTTTTTTTCTTTTATAAAGCAGAAGAAAATATTTATGTATTTATTATATATATATATATATTTTTATGCCACCACAGTGAATGTACTTATGGGTTTTATGCCACTCGCATACTCACATGGGGTTTTAGGGTTTTTAACATTTTTATTTTCTTTTTAAGATAGTATGAATATGATTAACTAAGCAAACTATTTAAGATAAAGTAAATAATTAAAAGGAAAGGATAACTACCAAGTTACCTCTTGGCAAGGCGTTCGGTGTTTTTAAGTCCTCCGAACGGGACTCTTATTCGTTCAGTCGTCCTAGGACTCGGTGGATGGCGTAGTCGGTGGTTCCGGCGGCGCCTCCTCTTCATGTACAACTGTCTTTTCTTTCCATACCTGTCTCGGTGCTTTGGTCTCCTCAGGACAGTGTTGGTTGAGTGGTATGTCTTCAGATCTTACCACTTCTCCTTTATAATCTGTCCATCCGTCCTTGATGACCTGTTGCTTCTGATTGTGGTTACGCCGCCTTCTTCTTGTCCTGACCTGCTTGGATTCTTCAAATACATAGTTAGGGTCAGTAAAGTAAAGACGTACCTTCTCAGAGGGGAAGTGCATGTGGACTTCTCCAGTTCCAATGTAAATGATTGCTTTGACAGTACTAAGGAATGGTCTTCCAAGGATGATGGGTGGATCGTATTCATCTTCTCCCATGTCAATAACCTGAAAGTCTGTATGGACAAAGTGATCGTCTATCTTGACAGGGACGTCAGTTACTGTACCTTCGACCCGTCGGAATGTCTGATCTGCCATCTGGAGCTGAATATATGTTGGGTTTAAGGGCATGGTTCCGAACAGAAGTTCATAGGTGACCTTGGCCATTATGTTGACGCCCGACCCAGTGTCGCAAAGTGTCTTGTAGAAGTGGGACCCATTAATGGAGCAATAAATGCTTGGCATACCTGGGTCGTCCTTCTTAGGCAAGAACGGTGACTTGAGTTGGCGATCTTGACCTTTGTGCACGGCAGTGACCATCTTAGCTGTCTCGGTCCATACTTGCTTCTTGCTCTTGTTCCTCCTGTTGGTCCTCTTCCTTGGTTCATATTGGGGTTGCTCTGGGATTTGTGCGGTCTTGTTCTTGAAGGAAAACGTTTCCTTCCTCCCCTTGATGTAGAAACTGATCTTGGCAGCACTAGCATAGATGACAGCTCCCGCGGTGTTCAGGAATGGTCTCCCTAGGATGACGGGAGCCCTCTCATCAGAACCGGTCTCTATCACTACGAAGTCTGCTGGAGCGTACGAGGAACCCACTCGGACACAGATGTTCTTCAATATTCCTCTCGGGAAACTCAGTGTCCTATCTGCAAGCTACAAACACATGGTTGTTTCTAATAATGGTTGTGAAAAGAGTTTTTCATAGAGTACCCTGGGCATGATGTTGACGCTGGAGCCAAAGTCACAGAGTGCTTCTGGGAAGTCTCGCATGCCGATGGAGATCGGGATGACGGGGCGTCCTGGATCGCCTCTCTTGACCGGCAGACGGTCAGTACTTACTTCCACGATAGGGTTACTCCAGTAATCTCCTGCATCAAACATGTCTACAAGATTTACAGATTCTAGTCCTTCCGGTTGTGATGGTATACCGGGGTTAGTAGCAGGAACAGCAGCAGCTATTTGATTCAACTGAGATTCAATCATTTTATTAAAGCTAATCTGGTTCTTGATGGCAGTAGAGAAATTATCCATTCTATTATTTATATTTTCTAGTATTTTATCATTAGATGCCAATTTCTTAGACATGTTATCCATTAGCTTTCCTTGGTTGGATACTAATTCTCTCAAAGGTGGATAATTATTATTATTATTGAAAGAATTGTTACCTTGGTAATTACCTGAGTAGTTAGGCCTCTGTTGATTCCAACCTTGATTCTACTGAGGACGGTTGTAGTAGTTGTTGTTATTATTGTTGATGTAGTTCACGTCCTCCAGCAACTCAGGACAGTGATTGCCCGAGTGTCCAGTACCTCCACACTCCTCACAAGTCATGTGGGAGTCGTAGACGTGCATGACTTCTTTCTTTTCTCCAGCTCGATCATCGAGCTTCTTCATGAGTAGGTCTAGCTTGGCAGACAGCATGTCTACCTCCTTGAGCTGGTGCATACCTCCACCTCTCTTGCGTGTCTGAGTTCTTTCTTCATTCCAACCTTGGTTGGATGCCATCTTCTCCACAAGAGCTGTGGCTTGAGGTATGGTGAGTGATAGGAATGCTCCTCCAGCTGCAGCATCCATGGTTTCACGGGCACTGTTAATGAGCCCATGATAAAATGTCTGCATCAGTAGCCAGCTTTCCATTCCATGATGGGGACATTCTAGGATGTAGTCTTGGAAGCGCTCCCATGCTTCTGGAACGGATTCATCATGTTGTTACTGAAAACTTGTAATCTTCCCACGGAGAGCATTGGTCTTGCCCATGGGAAAGAATTTGGCCAGAAAGTTCGTAGAGCAGAGTGCCCACGTAGTGTTTTTCTCCTTTGTAGCGTAGAACCACTGCTTCGCTCTCCCCAACAGTGAGAATGGGAAAAGGCGAAGTAGTATGGCGTCTCTGGGGACTTCAGTCATGGTGAAAGTACTGCAGATCTCCAGGAAGTGTTGAAGATGAGCACTAGCGTCTTCATGTGGCTTCCCACAGAACTGGTTGGCTTGCACCATGTTGATGAGCCCAGGCTTGAGCTCGAAGTTCTTGTCGATGGCCGCGGCAGGTCCAGTGCGGATGTTGTCCGTAGTGGGAGCTGAGAACTCGCGGATCGACTTGTTCGCCATGGCTTCGAATTCAGTCGACAAATTCCGGATGAAACTTCGGCGGTCTTCGGATTTGGATGAAGCTTTGTGCTGAAGTGTTGACGATGTCTTCTTGAGCTTGGCTCTTGTTCTTCTGAATAAGGCTTCGGGATCGTTAACAAAGTTGTCTGGAAGATGTCTTCTATTCATGCATCACCCTGCAATAAATAATCAAAATGGAAAATACTGTATAAGATAATTGATAAGCTCGATCAGATTAGTGATGCAAATGATGACTCAAAGTTCCATATTCATTCCTACTTAGTAATCAACCTTCCCCGGCAACGGCACTAAAAATGCTTGTTGGGCATTCTTAACGTCACTACCAAAAGTAGACTTAGTTTTCTAATTCTGATAATGGCGCCAAAAATGCCAAACCTATCCCTCATGCCACTTAAGCTAAGTTGTCATCCCCAGCATGACATGAGAGACGCGGTATTGAAATATGCATTTGCTCATCAAGATAAATAATAAAAGGGATCTGCAAGCGCACAGATTAATACCGATGTAGCATTTTAACCGGGAAGTATTCCAGGTATCGTTATTTATATTTTTACCACTGGGAAGGGATTTCTAAGTATCATGGTTGATAATGGAATGAGAATATGGAACTGAGTACACATCATTGCATATATAACCGAGAGTATTTATCAATCTCTTTATACAGGTATAAATGTCACATTAAGTAAAGGTAAAGTGATAATGGTGACAAAGATAATTAATCTGATCAGCTAGCCACATATAATAATGATAAGCACCTCAACAGATATTTTAGCAAGTCATTAGCATGGAATTAGGATGAACTACAAAGATATTCCCTAAGTTATTATTAACTATATAAGTCTAGCATATCATAGTTAGTGCAATTATACTTGGCAATCATGGTGAGAAAAGACTATATCCATGCATAGTGAATATTAGCAAGGAAGATGAAGAACATAGCAATCACTCCCCTGTAATAGTGTTGCTCTGCCTGCCCTATACACGAGAGGGGGACTATATAAGAATCAACGAAGCTGTCACTATCGCGAACTACCCCACAATCCGGCATATAGGGTGCAATCGCAGATAAATACGGTATAGACACCACGTCTACACAATAGTTATCATTCACCCACTGTACACATAGATAAACGCTATACGATCCTAGGCATGTATATAATTCCAATCTAACTAAGCCAAGCATATAACTATGATAAACTAAGAACAATATAATTGCAAATATAATCAAGTAGAGCAAAGTCATAATCAATATATTGAAATAGAACAAAGTCATATTCATAATATTGAAGAACAATGATGAACAATTGAAGAACAATAGAGGAATTACCAAGAATCCTCTTGACAGATCCGGGAACCAATCGAAGATTGACTCCTTCTAGTTCTAATCCTATGTAGCTATGCTAACTAGAGATCTAGTTGATGTGGTGGCTCTAGGGCTTGATCAGAGGCTCTCCTCCTGAATTAGGGTTTGAAGTATGAGACGAGGGCCTCTCCTTCAGGGCCAGGGGCCTTGCTTATATAGCCCTTTCGGATGAATCTGGGCCGTCGGATCAAACCGACATTGAACGGACGGTTTTCCTTGATCCTCTAGGTCGGTGGAGCATAATCCTCGAGGCGGAGCCTGATTGGTCCACAGGAGGGGGCGGGCGCCCTGGGGACTAGGGCGGGCGCCCTGGGGACTAGGGCGGGCGCCCTGTCTCCGGCCCCGTTACGCCTCCCGTTCGTTCTTGTGGCTTCTGGACTCTTCTAGATGTAAGATAATTACGTGTTCGGTTAATATCCCGTCATTAATCCGACATGTGGGCCTTTCTTCCGTATTTCCTGATAACCCCCTGCAGAAATAGATAAACAACAAAACTCGTGGAATTCTGTCAGATAAAACCCTAAGTCTAGGTGTTGATTTCATTTGGATCCTTTTCTCTATTTATTTGATAGTTATAATTGATACTTAAGGACCGTCAACACCAACATCAGAAACTCTAAACTTTGCCTCAAGACCATCCCATAACTCTTTGCCTGATGCACATGATATGTAGCTTTTCTCATACTTACTGTGAAGAGCACTAATCACAACGCTTCAGAATAGGCTATCGGCAGCCCGAAACTTAGGCTCGTCCACAGGAGCTATGTTCTCAGGCTTTCCCTATGCGACGTGATAGCAACTCATAGCAATTAGCCACAACTCCATTCTAGTACGCCATATCATGAAATTTTTCCCATCAAAAGCATTTGGCTTTAAAGCGGCAGCAAAACCACTGAGAGAAAAATGTCTAATATTATGTTTTTGGATTGTTAGATGTTTAAGCAATTTCCATGTCAATTTAATCCAGAAAATAACACCATAAAGATGATGACATATATAAAAATTAGCATAGTAATTATAACACCATATATACTTATATGAACCATAAAACAATGATTCAAAACATGTAAGCATGGTATATTTATCATATAAAGCATAATAGCAAGATCATGTAGCATATGAACAACAACGACATGACCCAAAACATCAAAATATGGCATACCAGAGAACATATATAAATATAAAAACAAGAGTAAGTTTGCGGATATACCCAGAGGAGGGTCCCATGCCGAAGGCATCGGAGGCTCCACTCGCACTAGCACCTCCAGTCATAGTGTGCAGATTAGTGCGTTGCTCGAAGTAGTTGATCATAGTCATTGTAGGAAGGCGTTCGCAGTGCCAACTCCCATGCACCAGAGGAAGAAGACGATGACGTGTGCGGATCAGGGAAAAAGACGTCGACCGATAACGTGGAGAGGAGCAGTTGCGTAGTCGCTCCCCAAAAACCTGGTTCTGGAGGCACCTGCTCTCCTGCAACCTCGTGCACGCGAAGTCACGGGACGGAGATCGCATCTAGCAGCGGAGAGCGGTGGTGTCTGTGTTTCTTTTGTCTCTCGGAAGAAGAAGGATAGGAGCGAGGACTCTTATTCTCGCAGAGGGGAGGAGAAAGGACCAGCCGGGGAGATCAGGAGATGGTATCTCACGGGATTAATGCCAAGCCACATTCACGCGAGCGCCAGCCGAGGAGATCAGGAGATGGTATCTCATGGGATTAATGCTAACCCACATTCACGCTCGCTCGCTCGCCGCCTGCCTGCCTGCCTGCCTGCCTGGCCCATGCCCACGCCCACGCCCCGTCTCGGCCGGTGGCGGCGCGCGCGTGGTACGCCTTTATCCTTTCCTCAACCTCTCAATATAGACGGATAAAATCCAACCATATAAGTTGAGTCAACGTTTAGTCAAACTCGTATACGGTACAAATCATACACCACATAATGTTACGGACCGTAGAGTTTATTGATTTATTAAATGTATTATGGGTCAAGCCCACAATAAATCCAACATTAACACCCATATAACTTACTTGTACTATCTTTTTTTGAGGGAACCTTAGTTATACTACTGTACCAATGTTTTGTAATAAGGTTTTATTTGCTTGGGCTTGAAGCCAGCCGTTTCAGCTAGTGCGGCTACCATCTGCCAACGATAGACGACGTCTTGAAGCTACAGTGCGAATCAATAGCCACAAGGCTGATAAGAAGCCAGCTGAACGGGCCTAAGTGAAAAGACAGAGCACCTGATAATTACACTAAAAAACTTTTTTTTGTTATAGAGATAATATATAACTAGACAAAAAAAACAACCAAAATATTTAGCCAGTTGTTAACTAGTCATTTTTTCCTCAGGGCCCTTACTTTTTATTTGGGTGCTCACCCCTAGTTTTGAGTGCTTAAAATTTACTTCCACTCCAATGGCACCACCCAAATTTGAGCTCAAATTCATTCCAACCGACATTGACAAACATGTCTGCTCGTCATAGCTGTGTTCTTCCTCATGCTAGGCAATGCAAGGCATATCCCATCGGTGCTGGGAGGGGATCCAGCCGCGGTGCGCGAGCAGAGGAGGTCCTAGCCGCCGCTGGCCATAGGGAACGATGGATCCGTACCTTTGGGTGCTGCACCCATGCGGGCCCTGCACCACCACGGTCACTGCGGGCATTGCCAGAGGGAGGAGCGCCGGGATCCATGGCGGGGACAGCAGGATCCACGAGGACACGAGTGCATAACGACGTGAGCGGGATCCATGGCGGTTCCATGCGAGCATGCCGGAGCAGGGGCAGCAGCCCACGGCGGAGGTACGTAGGAGAGGGGCCACCTGCGAGGGAGATCCACGGGGAGCCCGTGTGGCAGAGTAGGGGCAGCGTCCTGCGTCGGAGGTAGGAGAGGGACCAAGGGGAGGAACCGCCGGTGGGAGGGGAGGGGCCGCCGCGCTGTGGCCGGCAGAGGCGGACGCCCGGAGAGGAGGGAGGCGTGGTCGAGGCGGATGTGGGCACCTCCGTACGCGTGGGGGAGGAAATAGACGGAATCGTGGGATGGGGGCCTGGCCTGGAGACCTAAATTTCTCCAGGAATGGGATCTGTGGGGAGGATTTGGGTGCCCACCCCAAATTGCGGGCTCTATGGAGGCTCAAGAAGGGGATCTACTGGAGTTGCTCTTAAATAATAATGGCTAGAACGAGCCTTCTAAACCAGGGCTTTGACACTCTAGTCAATTGTTATCCACATATTTCGGCTGTTCGAGTACAACAGAAACATTGTTTCTAACCAATCAAGACGTAAAAACAAATAGACTACAACAAGTGGACACTCTATTTGAAGCAGAAAAAAAAAGCATCATTGCCACTTTGATACAAATGAAATAGGACAAATAAAAAAGCATATCCTAGCTACCTCACTGTAGTTCACGATGACCTGCCTTGGCTCGCTCTCTACTGACTCTTGCTTTGATTCGACTGTACAGGTGGCCCCACCCACCCTCCAGATAAGCACCCCGCCCGACGATGACGGTGACTGATGAGAAACAGCCAGAGAGGACGCGGCACGGTGATTTGGCTGCTGGCTCGCCGCCCACCCACCCGCCCGCGTCAGCACACCACGCTCCTCATTTTCTCCCTTCCCTTTCCCTCTTCCGCTTGTCTCCTGCTCCCAATCTAGAACCCCCCTCCTCCCCTGCTTTCCCCCGGCCCCCCGCATCCCCCTTCCGTTCACGGTTGACCCATCGAGCGTTTCCGTGCCCCTCTCGCGCCCCTCCGACGACTGGTAGGCCGCCGGCGCTGAGGCGTTCGTCGGTATCTTCGCCGGCGACGAGCGCCCGCCAGGTATTCCCAGACCTTCTCTTCCCTTCCTGCTGTGGGATTGGGAAGCCGAGCACCCAAACCCTAACCTAAAGCTATTTCGCTATTTGATTGATGCCTCCTAGCTTCAAGCTTTCTGGGAAAAATTTATCGGGGACCTTTGCTGGGTCGGCGTGACTAGTGAAGTACTGAGATGGTGCAAAGACAAGTTTTTTTTTCTCTGAGCAAAGACGAGTTGCTACTGGACTACTAGAGTACTAGAAACAGAGTACCGACTCCATGATTCGGGAACAGGCACTCAAGCAGATGGAGGAGGAATGGAGGATGTGCGCTAATCGTTGGAGGAGGACCTCATCTTCGTCAGACGAGGTGGCGCCAGCTGGCGTGGTGGGAAGAGAAGAGGTGGCCCGCGGGGCTGGCGGCGAGAGCTTCAGTGTCCTGCCTGCACGAGCTCCCTGCTCCAGTCGTTCTGGTGGCGCAGCAGGGATGGTGGTGGGGAGGAGGCGATGGCAGGAAGGGAAGGTAAGGGTGCGGCGGTGGCCAGCGGCGCTGCTTCTCCCCTGCCTGCACGACGAGGATCCTGTTGGTAGCGGCGTGGCTGGTTGGTGGAGAGTGGGGAGTGAGATGCTGGTGGATGGAGAGTGGGGAGTTAGAGGCTTTCAACTGTAGAGGAGGTTTGCAGTCTGTAAACTGGGTGGAAAAAGAAATGCCCAGGTAGTCCCCAGATGCAGCCCACAACCCCAGCTGCCCAGCAGTTGTAAACTTGTTACTTGTTTCAATTCAACCACACCTTAGTCATCCAACTAACCGTGATTAGTCGATGACTAATAGGACAACCACAATGATAGTCGTCCAGGTCAAGTCGTAGCACCTAGTTGAGTCTGGGGAGCCGACTAGTCGCGGTTAATTAGACAACTTGATAACACCGCTTAGTACCTCATGACAAGTATTGTAATTTCTCTGTAGCACTGTTCAACTTAAAATAGTTTTGTCATAGATCCTCAAGCAACCCGAGTAGAAAGCTCCTAGTGATCGGGAATATTTTCACCTGAAGACGTTTGTTCATGCTTTAGTCATTGACTTGGGGAGCTTTATAGCTTGTAAGTTTGTTCTGTTGGTGTAGTTTCTTGCTAGTTCTTCTTCTTCCTCTTATCATCATTAATTTTACTGCAGTTCACTATCTGCGAAGGTTTGTAGCGTCACTCAATCTGTTGTCGCACACAACAAAATGCATGTTTCCTAAATTACGGCCCAATTGACCTCTTTTTTTTTTTCTCTCATGCTCCTTGCTAAGCATTATCCTTGTGTCCTTTGCTGTAGGTTGAACTACCTTTTACTCGGTGTTCTGTGCCCTCCAACTGCTTCGCTTGTCACATAAAAATTGTAGAGGAAAATGGACTCCTATCAGCTGAATGGATAGCATGATGATGAATTGTATATCCTGCTTCATTTTTATACTTTAGATAAGACAGCTTGATGGAGCCTAGAAAAGATGACGTTCGCTCTGCTGCTCAAAGTTCCATTCGTGGGTCCTCAAGCTCAGCATGTACCAGTTATCCCATTCCAGAGTACCCTGTTGCAGGCACCGTTAAGCCTGTCCTTAATTATTCAATTCAAACTGGGGAGGAGTTCTCTCTTGAATTCATGAGGGCTATACCCAAGAAACATCCTGTTCCTGGTATGCCTCATAATCAGAATGTCACTTCCAGTGCTGGTCACAAAGATTCTAGAGTAAGCCTTGGTGCTCATCGCACAGGAGGTGAAACTAGATTTGATGCATCGATATTTCTGACCTCAGATAACCATCAACCAGATGAGGTTGAAAGAAAACCTTTTTCTGAAAATGAAAACAGAAGAAGGCACATGTCAAGTACGTCAGTTCCACGAGTTCCATCTGGTGGTGGAAGTAATCAGGGACTGTCCCGTGGCTATGCTTCTTCTGAGGCTTCCGAAACTTCCAGAATGATTAAAATTCTCTGTAGCTTCGGGGGGAAAATATTACCCCGACCGAGTGATGGAAAGCTTAGGTATGTTGGTGGTGAGACCCATATAATTCGGATTAGTAGGAATGTTTCCTGGCAGGAGCTTAAACAGAAGACAACTGCCATATGTAATCAACCTCATGCTATCAAGTATCAGTTACCCGGTGAGGATCTTGATGCCTTGATCTCAGTTTCAAATGACGAAGATTTGAGAAATATGATGGAAGAATGTGGTTTGCTTGATGGAGATGGGTCCCAGAAACTTAGGATATTCCTTGTTTCTTCTATTGAATTTGATGACATGAGTTTCAGCCTGGGTAGTATGGATAGTGATTCTGGGATCCAATATGTTGCTGCCATCAACGGGATGGATGGAATAGCTGTGAATTCATCTAGTGGCCAGGGTTTAGTAAATACATCCATGAATGAATCCGATCAGTTCATTAATCTCAATTTTGATAGTAGGCTGACAAACTTAAGCAGAGACGGTTCAAATTTGCATGCAGTGAATGCGTCTACTTTCATGCCTCCAGAGATGCTCTCAAGACCAATGCCATCAGCTCTATACAGTGATAATACTGCAAATTTGCAATCTTACTATAGCCATGGGGTGCAGAATTTGCAGGGTTCTGATTACTCTAACCCAGCTACCATTGAAAGATTTCATGACATTGAGGGCCAGATATCTATTCCTCTATCTACACCTTCTGATTATAGATATACGTCCCAGTATGCACCTTTCTCAGGAACTGCTTCACAGCGATCTTTTGATCAACAGTTTTATCAGGATGCTCAGACAGAAGCATCAGTGAAGGAGGAAAAGAGGTTTTCTGGTAACATGCCTAATCAAAATAATGAACTAGATTACTTTCAGTCGCTTGAAAATCTCAGTGGCCATACGAAGCATCATGACTCATCTGTTTCAAACTATATGCATTCAGGAGCCCCCCCTACTGCTGGTATTCAAGAAGGTGTGACATCTTCTCTTCAACCAAGTGACACTGTCAAGAGCCTAGAGACTTGTTCCATGCCAAGAGCTAGGTCGACAACACAGGGTTCAGATATCAGCGAAGATGATCGCCACTCTGGTGGAGCTTTTGCATCTGGCTGTTCTGACTTTCAGGCTGACATGATAGATCACAGCTATAAGAATCCGTCTCCTCACCCTGGGCGAATTTTTCATTCTGAGTGGATTCCTAGGGAGCAAGCAGGCTTTCTGAACCGGCTATCTAAATCTGAAGATTCGCTTAATCCTGAACTTTTAATTCGTCAATCGCAGTCTGGCGTTGCAAGTGAACACATTGCAGAAAATATTGACTCTGCAGAGGGGACTGAAAAACCAAATTTAGCTGCCCAGGCTATAAATCTGAATGATCCAGCTGTCGATGATAGTCTCATACAGTTTGAGAAAGGGTTTACCAACACTGTACATCAAGCTTCTCCATTTAGTGAACATCTGCTTGGTGAAAAGAGGTCCTCAGATGACACGAGCAATAGAAATGTGGAGAAAGTTAGCCATGCAGCTGAACAGGTTGCACCTAAAGGCAAACTTGATGAGGAAACTTCTCAAGATGTAGAAACAACTAATCAGCTGGGTTCTCATGCTGCTGTGCCACATCATATTAGTTGGGATGCTCCTAAGCCAACAGTGCCAACTGATTGTGAATACGATCCTGTTGTACCATGTTCCAACAGCTCTGTGGATGTTTCTCATAATGAAACTATTATCCCAAGCACACAGAATAGAGACATTGCTGGTAGTACAGAGAGGACCTCCCCTGACATTCTTTCTGATTTCTTTGCAAATGCTAATTCTTCAGCACAGTCATCCATTCCTTTTATTGATCCTATCCGTAGCCTGAATATGCCTAATTATGAACCCCAGCGGTGGTCATTTTTCAGAAATCTTGCACAAAATGAGTTTCCAAAAAAGGATGAGGCCCAAGATCTGGCAAAGATCGAGGAGGGAGTTTATCCCTTAGATCACTTAGAGCATGATACAACTAATGTGAAGAATTTGGCTCCTCAGAGTGATGCCCCTGTGGAAGTGCCTCCAGTAGCTTCCCGCACCAATGTTGATCCTAGCATTTCACTTCCAGGTTTTGTCTCATCACAGATTGACAATCCAACGACAACGAAGAACGTTGAAGGGTTCCAAGTTGATAATCCTTTTACAAATATGCATGAAATGATGCCATCTCATCTGGATTTTGAGGTATGCATGTTTGGAAAGAAGGCTGAAGTATTCTTTATTCTTTGATGTTGAGAGTCCTTCACTTTGAAATTGTTTACTTGGTCCCAGGAACAGAAGACTGAAGAGGGTAGGGCTGTTGGACCAGTCATGGATGCTTCCTTTAAAGACAATGATTTTGAATACTTGCAGGTATAAGTGGCTTTTGCTTGCAGAGAAGTTTATGCTCTTTCCTGGTTGTGATGTCCTTTTACATATTATGGCCGCTTGGCTGTATTCTAGAAGTACAATCTCCCAGTGCTGATTCATGCTAATGCCTGTACCCTACTATGTATCTGTATGTAGGCAAACCGATATGTTCTTTGGCTTGAATGAATTTTGAAACAAGTTGTAAAATAGCAAGTTAGGCAGCAGAGGTGTAGCTAAAGCAATGGATTTGGTGACCTGCCGCTTTATAATACACAATTTGCTAAATCCAATTATATAAATAGAAAAAATGGATTGTCATGAACTGTTACTGGCTAGGTTCCAACTTGTTTGGCCAATCATCTTTTGTACAATTTATTTTCATGTTTGGTTTTTTATTTATGTGGTTATTTTGGTTATACAAGTGACTCCATAAAACCAAAATGATTCTTCGCAGATGTTATTGCCTTTTGCAATTCGTGTCCAAAACCAATGTGGTTGGACTGTTGGAGCATTCATCCCAGTTATATGATTCTAGTCCCCTGAAGCAGCATGCATTTTAACTATTATACATTTTCCTCATAGAAAAGAAATCATCAAAACACGTAAAGCCTAAAGGAGTCTTGGTATGCTTATAGGGTTAATATATGGTTTTTTGAACTAATTTGCGGGGTCCAACATATTTGTTTGGTTTAGATTCCCTGTCATTTCATTGGATTAGGAAGCAGTGGAGTAAAGTCTCTTCTTTTGAAGTCTTTGGATGGTTCATCACATTTGCTATGAGATCCAACACCATACTCTATTACCAAAGTAACCACAGATTTCTTGCCTGATAAGATGAATTTCATCATGAAAAATGTGATGCTTTATTGGAATATAATTGTAGTAGGCGTGAAGTATTTCTGTGTTATCCGTGCCACTAATCATGGCAGTGCCGATGAAAGGGCATTGTGAGCCACAGCTTTGACATACATATTGTGGAGCATGAAGGGTACCATGCCTCAAATCATGACATTTTTGTGCCTAGCACAATGTGCAACATGTCATGTTGGAAGATCTCATCTGCTCCCTTAGGGTGGTTTCTTGCTCTAGTGAGTCAGTGACATCTTCGTCATCTGAAAATACCAAGTAGGCATCTTTCCTTGGCCAAGCACCAAACCCCTGCTAATATCAGCATGTAGGGTATGATATCCCTAATGCATTGTATTTTGATGCAATCATGCTACCTAGTCTTACCTCCAAGGACTTATCCTGGCTGCATCATGTTCATAGAATGAGCTTTCAATCAATGATAGAGAAGCGACCATGTATAGATATCAACACAAGTGTGGGCCCAAGCTCGTTTCCACATTAGCCATGGCCCATGGCAACACCAGCCATTCCAATTGTTTCGCCTTGAAAGCGATAGATTAAGGGGAGATAAAATTTACTAAGTTAGGTATAAGGTGGTTAGGTTTAAATTGATTGGCATTCTTTTGCAAAAACTTGGTAGGTCAATTAATGGTGTCTAAACCTACAAAAATATCATATTATGGTCTTAAATGGGGTATAAATAAGAAAGGAACTTCCCATGCCACCATGTTTGTGAAGACCAAACCCCTTTGGCATAGCAGGAGGCCAAGGCAAGCAACGATTGACCTTTTGCTATCATTTTCTTTTGTGATGTAGAACCAAAATTACTCCCAACTTTGCCATTTCTTATGCTCGTATGCCGAATGGGGAATGTCTACATACCTTGAAATCATCACTGTGTGTGCCAAGATGGCGATGAGAGAGGCTAACAAGGCCTTGGTCAATGCGAACAATATGATGTTATGTTGCATGTGCCACATTTATCACTTTGTGCTATAAGCCGAAGCTCCTCCCAACTTTGCTATCTTTGATGTTCTCAATGTTCAAAAGGCGACGCCTTAGGCGTACCTAGGCACGACTAGTCGCGAGTCAGAGGGTGTTCGCCTGGCCTATGGGGGTAGGCGGACCCCTAGGCGGCGGCAGCTCGTCGGCGGCGCCGGTGAGGGAGGAGGAGCACTTGGCGGAGGTCGACGGTGGGGGAGGAGGAGCTGTGGGCAGCGGCGGGCGCTCACGAGGGCTTGTGCGGGCGGCTGTTGGCGCGGGCGCGGGCGGCGGCATGCGCAGGCGCGGGCAGCTGCGGGCGCAGGTGCGTGCGCGGGCTGCGGCGGGTGTGCAGTATAGGAGAGAGAGAGATGCCGGAGAGGGAGAGGAATCGGCGGTGGCGGCTGATGCGGGAGACCGAGCAGAGGAAGGCACGAAGAAGAGCCTCGAGCAGAGGATGCGGGAGATGGAGACTGACCAGATGGATAAGGTTTGGAGAGACTTGGAGTGGGGAGATGGGCTGGACAGGTTGCCACTTGGGCCTTTCTATCTCTCTAAGCCAGCCTTTCTATCTATCTGAGCCCACTATTCAGCTGTTTATTTTTTCTTTTAGAAGATAACATATGTATATTAGTATATATACAAAACGCCTAGTAAAACGCCTAGGCGCTAGGCTATGGGTCATCGCCTAGCGCCTTGTAGAACTTTGGATGTTCTTATGACAAAATGCTTTGGACCTTGGAATAATCATTGTGCATGCCAACATGGGGATTGGGGCATGAGAGGCCAACAACGCTTGGCCCGAGGTGGATGATGTCATGTTGCACATTAATGAAATATTTATGTCACACAGTCACACAGACCAGACTAGCTGTAAACTCATTGAACCACATGGTACATGGTGTGAAGGCATTGAAAAGAACCTCCAGTCATAGGTGACAGGGGGTTAGGCCTGGCGCAATCCTCGTCCTTGTGACGCTGTCTCGAATTGCTGATTTGCGGACGAGATGTGTCGATGTCCCGATTTTGAATTAAGCATGCCTTGCCGTAAGGGTTTAAGATGGGTGCGTCCCAACTCTGGACTGGCCATTGCCCCAATGCTGCTGGGTTTCCAGACGGGACAAGGTGTAGATGAAGATTATCATCATACACTTGGGGTTCTTGGTTGCCTAGTGAGGCCTGGTTGTGGCATCGTCGGCTCATTATCTGTGATGATGCTCCATGACTGCACCCATGGCCTATTGTTCGCGCATTGGACAGCTGCTAGCACCTCATCATAGCAAAGCGTGAAGCCATGGACAAAACTTAGAGTGCATCAGGGAAGAGGGATCCGTGGGCAATATGTTTTGCTAGTCATAGTGTGTGGCAATGGGTGATTGGTGTGTGGCTTTCGCAGGAGAACAAAGAGAAAAAAAAGAAAGCAAAGCAGCAAACATGAACGAGAGGCAGCGGCTACTTGTTTGTTAGTCATGATTCATGAGAGGGCGCGAGATGATAGGAGGCTTAGGGTTACAATTGTTGGTCGTATGGCCAGCACACAACCAGTCAACTGCGCATTTAACCTTTCTTTTATCTTTTTCCCTCTTCTCTTTTTTTTTCTGTCTTTGTGATCAATCTTACCTTCTAGGAGCAAGTTATACATCGTCCATTGACCTGGGTCATTCGACCCTAACTGCCCCATTCGATCCTCATTTTTAGCTACCTTTGACCCTGACTTGCACCCAGTGGACCTAGATTTTTTTGTGACGATGCCTCTATTATCTCTAGAGGCGCCTCCACAACCTTCTGCCAACGCAACTAGATCAAAATGGCCTTCTGCAGTCCTTGAAATCAAGTTGGTTGTCTGGGAGGGCACCTTCCTTTGTTTTGTAGTGAATATTTAAAATGATGTTTGCAGTCCTTGAAATCAAGTTGGTTGTCTGGAAGATCTCACTTTATGTCCTTTTTTGTGTCTCCCTGTTTCTCGTCTCTTTTGGGTTTCATCTCTAGCCTACCCCAACTTGTTTGGGATAAAAGGCTATGTTGTTGTTGTTGTTGTTGTTGTTGACATACCCCAAGTAGGCTCACTTCATCGCTTTGGTGTACCAGAGGGTCAAGAACTCATGATTCACATGAGCTGCACTAGGCAATTTCTATGTCATTATGTGTACATTACTGTGTGCCTTTGCCGATTGTGCAGAGATCTTCCAAAGCATTGATGTGGTGGCTCCCAAGGGTCAAGGGGTAGAATTGTGGTAGAACTATTCATTCCAAACTATTCTCTTCGCATGATGTCATTCCAGGTTGCATTTACATGATCACTAAAATATACTGTCCTACCAACCCAAGAAAATGAAAGCTGTCATATCAAGGGGGACAACTCAGATTTAGGGATGAAATCGGATAGGATACAAAAGGATATGTACATATACGAATATGGTAGTTGTTTTTTTTTCTTAGATTCGGATTTGGATACGAATAGTGTCAGATGCATTGGATATTGGTATGCATCCCATATCCATACGAGATATCGGGCGATACGGTACAGATATTGAATGTCCTGATTCAGATACGGATTATCCATTTAGTAACTGAACCCCTTTGGACGGACGGATAGTTGGAAAATATCCATCCTGTTTTCACCCCTACTCAGTTTGATTGGAAAGTATATGTGCAAAAAGTGTCACATTAATCATGGCAGCACCATCTACACCAGTTTGCTTCAGTTTGAAGCAAGCACATCAAGGGGAGTAAGTTTAGTTGATTATCGTCGTTTCCACTTTCCAAATATGTTTTTTAAAGTTTTAGTAGGTCAATTAGTTGCACTTAAACCTGTAATGGCTGCCTATTATGCACTTAGGAGGAGCAAATCCGGACAACCCCTCCCCCCGCCCCCCACCCACCCCCCACCCCCTCTCCATTAATAAATTGGTAAAAGACAAGAGCGTTCTGTCACATCCAGGAGCAACTGGATGTGCCCAGGCGGGTGATCGATCACTTCACCCTATAACAGATGTTCCATGTCCAGAACTGATGGATTGCTCCATCGGCATTTACCCTTTAACTCATGCCACGTCAGTAGTGCTACTTTGCTTTAACAGTATCACACACGTTATGCAGGGAGGTAGCTAGCTATGATTTAGTTTCTTAAGCCTTTGTTGTTTAGATCTAACTTAATGTTTAGTGATCCCTTAGTAACTATAGATAGTGTTTCACTGTTTTGTTAGCTTTCTTTTTTATATTTATGTTGGATTTTTTGGTACACTCTTGCTTAGAGGAGGCTCTGTAAGTCAGATCAAGCAATAGTTGAACTAAAGTCTCCTCTTCTTTCTAAGGTTCATATCAACAGATTCAAAAGTATTTAGACTGGACCTTTGCTGTCGTACAACTGTTACCTCTTTTATCAACATGGCATTTCCTTTAAAATTGGAAAAAATAGACACCAATCTAAGAGAAGTCAGCATATTGAAAAGAAATTGCTTTTGTTGTGGTTATCATGTTGTCATGACAATCAGCAGTAATATGGAAAATGAACTTTTGCCGAATCCATGAGAGAAACATGCAATGTACTTGAGATAGTAGGATTGAAGGAGTTGCCTCGTAGCTTTTGAATTTATGGGGTTTGAACCCTAGTTGACACTATCTACTGCATTTTATACCCTAGCCGATAATAGAAGATCGATACCGAATACTATTAATCGTCCAATTTCTACCTATACGGAAAAAAGGAGACACTGGATGCTATTTCAATTAAATGGCATCCAATACCAAGCAACCATTCCGTTAGGGTGTTGAAAATGTTGTAGTTTGTGTTACTAGGGGCATAATGGCTGTAGTTCTGTGAAACTGGTAAGTAAAGCCACTATAAAGTACAGTATCTAGTGATAGTTTGACTGTACATATAGATAACCTGGTACAGTGAGGTTATACATGTGGGTGTGGGCACCTTGATTTGATTCTGCTGAGGCGAGTTGTAAACTAACATTTTCCTTAATTTGATTTTATTTTTATAATCTACTTCAGAGAACATTCTCCTTTTTTTCACATCAAATTGTTAATGTCAATGGACTAGAATGGACATTAGAGCATTTATTAATCTTAATGAGATACTATCCCCTTTTGCTACTGTTCTAGGATTTAGTTGTGCATGTGTGATACTGCACCTTTATTTGCATCATTTTTTGAATTTTTATTTGTTACATTAGTCATGATGAATGGTACATCCTGTCCAGAATGTCCAATAGTTGTGCCTGGTAGGCTGGTACACCATTGAGCTGTATACTCATTTGATTAATTTCTTTTTTAAGCTATCATATTGGTGTACTGAACATAGGAACATTCTCCACAGATTATCAAGAATGAAGACCTTGAAGAGCTTAGGGAACTTGGTTCAGGCACATTTGGAACTGTATACCATGGAAAATGGAGGGGCAGTGATGTAGCCATTAAGAGAATAAAGAAAAGTTGCTTCACAGGACGGTCTTCAGAGCTAGAAAGACTAGTAAGATCTGAACCACCACTCTTGTACATCTATGATTCAGATGTTATGTCCATTTTTGGAGTAATGTGGCAGTAGGCCATTGGATGAAAGGTTGTAGCACTATTGCAGTATAACAACTCTTGACCTATGTCATGTATTAACAATTGCTACATGCACCAAACCAGACATGGCACCACTTTGGCCAGATGCTGATTAATATGGCTTAAACTATCTCAATAAGCAAATAACCTTTGCCTGACAGCTGGTTCATCAAAATTTACTTCCTTTCTTGGTTGTTTAGGCACACGAATTCTGGCGAGAAGCTGAAATTCTTTCAAAGCTTCATCATCCAAATGTTGTGGCATTTTATGGCGTTGTGAAAGATGGGCCAGGTGGTACATTGGCAACCGTGACTGAGTTCATGGTTAATGGTTCTCTTCGACATGTTTTGCAGCGCAAGGACAAGTAATTGCTTCCTGTGATTACTTTGGTTTCACTTATTATTTACTGTGAGTAACAAAATGCTTTCTTCCTGGACAGATATCTTGATCGTCGTAAGCGGCTTATCATAGCAATGGATGCTGCATTTGGCCTGGAATATTTGCACTCGAAAAATATTGTGCACTTTGACTTGAAGTGTGATAACTTGCTCGTAAATCTTAAAGATCAATCACGTCCCATATGTAAAGTGAGCATCACTTCCATCTATAGTGTTATTGTATAACTGTATTGTGCATGATTTTCAATTACTTTGCATTATACTCATGTGGTGAATTTATGATTTATATTCAGGTTGGTGACTTTGGCTTGTCCAAAATAAAAAGAAATACCTTGGTTTCAGGAGGTGTGAGAGGGACTCTCCCATGGATGGCTCCAGAATTACTCAATGGAAGCAGCAGTAAGGTGTCAGAGAAGGTATAATCATAGTTCTTGGATCTTTTCAGCTGTGGTTTTAGGGGGTGTTTGGTTTGTGGGATGAGGTGATCTATTTTATTCCACTCAGATTTTTGTTTGGTTTGAGGAATGGAATGGGTTGATCCATCACCACCTCATTCCTCACACACATGATGTCTCAAACCAAACACCCTCGTCTTGTTCCAAACATGTTCATAAAATTTGCCATCATGCGGTGATCCTTTATCTTACTATATTCATTTACTCCAGAACCAATAATATCCATATCTGCTTCAGTTATGTGTATAAAGAAGTTACATTTAAGGTTCTGAGTTTGTTTCCACTGGTACAGGTTGATGTATTTTCTTTCGGTATTGTTATGTGGGAAATCCTCACTGGCGAAGAACCATATGCCAATATGCACTATGGCGCAATTATAGGTATACAATTCATCACCTACAGTTAGTCCATGAATTGTTTGTTTAGACTTGAGAACGTTACTGGTGGTTTCCTATGTTTTTCTATTCAGTTTCAGAGAATGATCTTCCCTCAATACTCAGCCCTGCCTTTGTTTTGTTTTGTTTTGTTTTGTTTTGTCTGTTGACGTTCAGTTTCTAGGGTTGATGATTGTATGATCAAATAAAGGGCGAAAAGGCCAATAGAAGTTATTACTTCAGCCAATAAAATTGGAGGTTTGGGCCTGGGACTGGTAGTTTGGGTAGTTCAAATCCTATGCTGTGTTAAACATTATTACCAAAGTTATTGTCATGGCACTAACCCAGTTTTGGTAATTCACTTTTTTGGAGGGTGGCTACTGAATTGTTGTTAGAAGCTTCTACATTATTGTTACTGATATAAGCAGAAAGAATACAGTTAAGGGTATTCAACCATTAGAATCTTCATCATTTTGCTGTCAATAATGTCTACATTGCCCTTTAGTCGAATTGTTGAAGATGGGACTATGTAAAAACGGATTATCGTGCACCTCTTATTCTCACCACTTCCTCTCTCTTACCTTTGGTTGCCCTGGTATTCTGATTTATTTTTCAACGTCATCTCTGTCTTCTGATGAAGATTTTGCCCCTCCTGTGAATTTATTCATTTTTCAAAGATCCTAGTTTTTTTCCCCTTTGATCAGTTAGCACATGCGTGACTCTTAGAACCTCCTTGGCAGGGGGCATTGTAAACAACACACTGAGGCCACCTGTGCCAGCTTCATGTGATCCGGAGTGGAGAAGGCTCATGGAGCAGTGCTGGGCTCCAGATCCGGCACAGCGCCCAGCGTTCACAGAGATTGCTGGACGGCTTCGTTCCATGTCAGTTGCAGCAAATCAGGCGAAGGCAACCAAATAAGATACAGGTGGAGTACTTCCTTTCAACCCCCTATTTCCTTCTCTTTTTGACTGGAGAGTAATACATATACATGTATGTTATAGAGTGCTGTAAAAATTAGTGCGTCAATTTATTTATACCATCTCATGGGCTGGACGTATCCAGTAATATACTGGACTCGGTTTGAAGGTTGTGACGTGTATAAAGTTTTAGTTGGAATTTGTTGGATGGTCGCAGGTGTGCTCCCTCATAAACAGAAATGAATGCTGTAATATATTCAAAACTGTGAACAAGAAGCTCCATACTACACCTTTGGACTTCACATCATACATGTTTCTTTACAAAAGAGTGTACAAAAAGTTTCTTCATTACACTTGTGGTCGTGCCATGCAGTCTTTCCAAAAGGTATATGCTGGATGCTGTTCACGGAAATCGAGGCAACCCATAAATGATTAATCTTATCTTGTTCGCTAGTCTCTACCCATTCAGTTGAGTGCAAGAGTGCATTTTATACCTTCATAGAAAATTGGTACGTTGTGACCGTGCCAAATCATGATATTTCTTTTTTTTTAAACATGGGCCTCAGCATTACTGAATTCTATGATGCAGATATTATGAACAGGTAGTACTGTGCAATGTAATTTGGTGTGGAAGAAAATGCGAATGCAACCGGCAACACTTTCAGAGGGCTGAATGTACTATCTCCAAGTGATCTCAAAAATGAAATTTAGTTTGGAAGCACTTAGAAAAAAATAATAATGTCATTACAAGACTTAGTATATTGCACAAACGATATGTTGGGTACAGTAAACCTTCGGGCTAAAATGCTAGAAGCAAGGACACTAGGGCTCTGTTTGGTTGCTCTTTAAGGTGGTAGATGTTGATACTCTTTTAGTCAAATTTAGAATGGCTTGACTTTACCTGAATATATATCATATATTACAGAACCAGGAGTACTTAGAACTAACAAGAGTGCATGTAAACAGCAGTAAAAATTAAAACATGGAGGTTGCGCAAGTGCTAACTAGTACTAGCATTCTAAAAATAGGATGTCTAAACTAAACAGAGCCCAGCATTAGGTCTACGATCTATCTGCTTGGTCAGATGAAAATTACAGCAGTGACATGAACAAGAGCCTCATTTCCACCAACACACTTTGGGACGAAGAACTGGAAGGAGTCGTTGGGATCTGGCAGCCCATTCGAGGGACAAATGCATTCAACTTGGAACCGAGATTTCTCGTAATACCCGCGCTGGAGCTGGACATGCTTGAACTGCATGAAGCAGAGCTCGAGTTCGCATGTCATGTTCCTGCTTGTCGCCGGTGCCGAGGAGTTGATGTTCATGGTGGCGGTGAGAGAGCTTATCCAGACCGCAGAGATGGCATGGCCGAACGGTGTACTCGCCATGTTCAGCAGGAGCAGGTACTGGGCGCTGCCGCGGACGGCGGTGAGGAAGTTGAAGCCAACAAGGAGGTCGACGAGGAAGGACTCGCCGGCACGGACCTCAGCAGTGCACGGCCAGCCGTGCGCTGCCTTGAGGTGCGTAACGAGCGTCGCTACAGTGCCGACGAAGCCGCAGGCGTCGTCGGGACAGCGGCACGGCGCGTGCGGGCACTCCAGGAGGTGCTCCTCCTGGGCGTGGTATGCAGTCCTCATGTCGCAGCCATACGGCGCGTGTGGACACGGCATGCGGATGGAGTCCACGACGCGCTCCATGGCGTGGCACCGCTGGTAGCCGCCAGGCATCGCGACGCGGCATATGTGGCAGTTGACGGCGTCCTTGAGGCTCTCGGAGCACAGCGAGCACACTACATGCCCCTTGGCGCACTGCAACAAATACATGGCGACTCTAACAGTAAGCCAACGAATCGACTAACAGAACGTAGGTATGTCTAGAGCAGGAGCAGGCCGTATATATGTACCTGGAAGATGGGTGGCTTCAGCGGGTGGAAGCAGACACCGCACTCTAGGACGTCGACATCCTCGTCGGCCACCGTCAGATCATGCACCACTGTCGAACCTGACGAAGAGCCATTCTCGATGCCTCCTCCTGCGGTGCCCCAAGGCTCCCATCCTCCTCCTCCTCCTGGGGTGCACCAAGGCTCCCATCCTCCTGCGTCGACGAGAGCGGATCGCATCTGGTTTGGCTGTCGCCCTCCAGCCGGCATGGTGCCCAGGGACCGACGCTGAGAGATCCGTGATCCAGTGGACATGTCAACTCGCTCTCCTCCGCTGGTGCTGGTGGAACAGAACGCAAGTTGAAATCCACAACAGCCTTGAACAGTTTAAGAGTGTTGGGACTGCCGTTTATCTGCAGTCAAGGAAAAGCCCCCATCTCAGAAACTCCTGTACCGGGACAACATATGCCATAGCAAAAGAAAAAAAAATTGAATTTCCGTTCCACACAATGGAAGCCTATGCACCTTACAATTCACTCCTGGTACTTCTCACTCTCGTTGAGCTGATCAGTGAGTCATCAAGTGGGATGCAGGCATGCAGCTGAATTGGAGGAATTAGGTTGGTTGTATTGAATATAAGTATTTAAAGTTGGCATATGCATTACATCTCTATGGTCATTTGAAGAACAATCATATTAAAAACCATATGGGGCATACTAAATAGATTAATACCGTAATATTTACTCCATCATGATATACCAAAACGGAATAACAACATAATCAGTGGCGGAGGACGGAATATATTTGAGGTATAGCGAGTTGATAGCGTAAACTGAGCTTTCTAAACTGAGTAGTAATGAACAAAGAACAATTAATCAAGAGGCGGCAGGGTTCATTCTCGGTGCTATCGATTGAAGAAAAAATAATTAATTAAATAATAAACAACTGAACAAAAAAATAATTAAATGGGGTTTTGACTTCGTGTGATTTAGCATCTTGCGGCTTGCAGGGCTAGGGTGGCAGCACCAGGCCTCCACCAGTGTTCATATGAATGGCTATATTAATTAACTAGGCTGCAAAGCACCGCCAACAATTTGCAGGGGCATAAGCGGTGGAACTGAGGTATGGCGAGGGCCATACCTCGCCCTACCGAGTCCTCTGCCACTGAACATAATAGGCCAATACCTATCGAAACAAATTGGCTTAAACTTATCACGCATATAACTTATTACTTCGAAGCAATATTGCACGCATACAACCTATTTCTAAAAGTATATTCAACAAGAAGCTATATACTATATGAATTACAGAATCAGAAATGTACTAGCTCACTGCTCACCTGTGCTCCAGCATGGTTTAGAATCTTATTTTACGAGTATTAGAATCTTGGCTTTTCATCTTTATTCTCTCCTCATTTCCTAACATAATATCCATTTTGATACTCTACAATCTCTATTCGGTTGTGATGACTGTGTCAAGTACGATACATGTGTTTTCAGCCTTTGAATTAAACCTCAATGAAATTTTAATATGTATCTAATTTAGTTGAAATGAAACCTTAAGTTATATCAGATCTTGTTGCATCATTCCTTTTTTCTTTATACGAAAAAGTCTACATCAAATGACTATTATTCAGGATAATGATTTAGACTCTACCAAATTAAAGTCGTCCGTTCTTTTCTGATATTGTAAGAATTTTATCTTTTTTCCCAGTACATCTCACGAGGACTATATATCGTGAAGCCTTCGCTGAAGACGTCAATCAGTAATATTAAGATTCTAGTTCAAACTACAATCCTACTTGTTTTTAACTAACAGGACCAAAATCAAACCCTAAGGAAACCCCAAAAATGTGTTGGTCGTCTATAAAACCCTCTTCCACCAGCACGAAAATCGATTTTGAGGAGCACACGAGCATTCATCCCAGGAAAAGGGAGACTGGACGCAAGAATCGAAGTATGAACCAGAACGGAGGTACTCTCCAGAGAAAAAAGAAAAACAATTGATAAAAAGGTCCAAGAAAACCCCCAAAATGTTTTTTTTTCAGCCGACTCCACGCCGCCGGTGGAGAAGCCACATTTTCTTTCTTTTTTTTTTTCGATTTCAGGATAAGTAAGGAGAGGAGAAAACCCCAAAACAAAGCTACCATTCGAGGGCTTTGCTAAGGGGCAACGGAATTGGGGGAGGAAGGAGGGTTTCGTCCAGCGCATTCTCTCACCTGCAGCGCAGCCGAAGCGGGGGAGAGCGGCTGGGTTTCCTGCGCTCTGCCTTGCTTGGTTTCAGGCGACGGTCGCTTGGCTTAGATTTGGGTCGTTTAGTTGGCCGCGGCGAGCGCGAGGTGAGAGGGGAGAAGACGACGGGAAGAAAGAAAGGAAGTGGAGAACTGATGGAAGCGGACTAGCAGAGGCGTCCGGCGTTAAAAAGTGGAGACGACGTTGTTTCTTCCGTTGGAAAATGGAGAAATTCACGAGACGCTAACGTGGCTACAGATTGGGCCAAACACAAAATTGGTGCAATTCGAATTTGTTCCCGAATCCTATAGGAATCGAAGGCGAAATTCATGTAAAAATATTAAACCGTTTATAAGTTGCATAGGCAATATATACTCTCTTGGCTTACCGTTTATAAGTTGCATAGGCAATATATACTCTCTTGGCTTAAAAATTACTAGGCGTATTTTAATTCGGAGGATAACCTTTTAACCACCAACTTTTTTATTGATATATTATTTTCAAATTATAGTACAAATTTGATGACATTAGATTTATATTGAAAACTATAAGCTTATGATTATAATTTTTATTAGATTCAAGAAAAATGATTATAATTTTTATTATAATTTTCTTTTTGCAAATTATACAGTATCCATAGTGTATACACTCAGTAACGGACCCACGAAGTATGCATAGCGCATACAACCATTTTTGGAGCTATCTATCCAGCACTCGCGTGTTTTACCGGCGCTGAGCACCTGATTTTTTTCTCCGTACCTTCTTCCTCCTCCCAACACTCCGCGTGCTGTCCACCGCCCCACTGCGGCGTCGACAGAGCTCCGCCACCGCGGGCGCGGCCATGTAGCTCCGATAAGACCCTACTGCGTCTGCAGCCGCCCTGTCCTTCCCTCCTCCCCCTTCTCCCCCCACCGCCGTCATGGCCATGGATGCCCCCGTCCCAACTTGACCTAGCCGCCTCCGCCGCTGCCGAAACTCTAACATTACCCTCCCGCCGTCCCCGCCGGCTGGCTGAACTTCCTCCCTGAGCCCCTTCTAAGGCTGCCGGATTTAGAGAAGAAGGGAGGGAGTGACTGGAGATGGAGAAGAGAAAATTCAAGCGTAGGATTGCTCTAAAACACTCGGTTGTTCTATAATTTATAAAGTTTTATTCACCAATACGTTGTACGCCATATGAGTTACAATCATATACGGAGTATGTACTAGCTCATCAACTTATGCTCAAACATTGTTTAGCATCTTATTTTTTATGGATAAATTTAGCTGCCAATTCATGGGCAACTCTATTACATTCTCTAGGAATTGAGACAACGAAACGAGCTAAAACTCACAGTCACCAGGAAGTGCAGTTCCTCCACTAGACCACCCACCAACGAGTTTGAGAAGTCCTCAGATTGCAGTGCTTGTTTCACCATTAAAGCATCAGTTTCCAAGATAAGGTAGGAAATTCCTTGATCAATTGCCGCTTGGGCACCCTGCAAGCATGCTATAATTTCAGCTTGTAGAGCATTGTACAGGTACTGCACTCTCCCTCTTCCTGCAGTCACCACATCCCGTCGCAGTCCCTAATCACATATCCCCAACCACCAGACTTTGTAGCAGAGGAGAAAGATGCATCACAATTCAGTTTAAGTGTTCCTCCCGGCGGTTTCAGCCATCGCCCTTTCTCCCTTGGCACTGAAATTTTTGGATCCTTCATTGTCTGCATCAACTCTCCAACATACAGGCGCACTGATTGGGCGAGGAAAGCAGCACATTTCCTCTGACCCCCCGTTCTGACGACATTTCTCTCTGTCCACCACATCCAGATGGTGATCAAAGTCAGCATTTTCTTTTCCGTTCTTTAGACAGAATATACCGCATAACTTCCATAGCTGACTCCTTGTCTGCCAAAATCACACGCTCTTCTTCTAAATTCAGAAAGCGCCAAACTTGTTTGACAGTTTTGCATTTGAAAAACAAGTGACCTCCATCTTCATCAACTCTGCAGCAAACCGGGCAAATAGTGTTCAGCTTAATTCTTCTACGCATCAAATTCATTTTCAAAGGGTGACTGTTATGAGCAAATCTCCAGAGGAAATGTTTGATCTTATTCGGGCAATCCAATTTGCATATTCCGCCCCAAAGTGGATCCACATCCCCGCTGCCACTTTGCTGGACATTACTGCGATCTCTGCTACGAATGAAATCCTCCCGAGAAACTTTATAGGCACTTCTGACGCTGAAAACACCTTTTGGATCAAAATGCCATGTTAATACATTTGGACGATTTTCATGCACCGGTAGAGATAGAATTAAATTTGCATCCTCTTCCCAGAAAATGTCTGTAGCCAAATCCCGGTCCCAATCGCCCAACAATGGATTGATCAACTCAGAGACATGAGTAACCAAGTTCTGCCCTCGCGATGTAAAAGGCCGTCTCGACCCATTCTCCAAGTCACACCTTTCTTCATCAGCTCTATCCCACGTAAGATGCTTCTCTAGGAGTAAGACATCCCGCTCTTTGCTTTTGCTTCTAGACATGTATGGCTTTCAGAATCCTTGCACACAATGAGTTTGGATCCGGCCAAAGTCTCCATCCTTGTTTCGCTAGCATAGCAAGATTGAAAGCATAAATATCCCGAAAACCCAATCCTCCCTCCTTAGATAGCATCATTTTCTCCCAACTTAACCAGTAAACTTTATGTACACCTTCCTGCTGATTCCACCAGAGAACCAGGAGTACACTTAGAACTAATAAGAGTGCATGTAAACACCAGTAAAAATTATTAGATGGAGGTTGCGCAAGTGCCAACAACCACTACTAGCACTCTAAAATTAGGGTCTAAATTGGTCAGATAAAAATCATAGCAGTGACATGAACAGGAGCCTCATTTACATCAGCATACTTGGGGACGAAGAACTGGAAGGAGGCGTTGGGATCTGGCAGCCCATTCGAGGGACAAATGCATTCAACTTGGAACCGAGATTTCTCGTAATACCCACGCTGGAGCTGGACGTGCTTGAACTGCTTGAAGCAGAGCTCGAGTTCGCATGTCATGTTCCTGCTTGTCGCCGGTGCCGAGGAGCTGATGTTCATGGTGGCGGCGAGACAGCTTATCCAGACTGCAGAGATGGCGTGGCCGAACGGTGTACTCGCCATGTTCAACAGGAGCAGGTACTGGGTGCTGCCACGGACGGCTGTGAGGAAGTTGAAGCCACCGCAGAGGTAGACGCCAAAGGACTCGCCGGCACGGACCTCGGCAGTGCATGGCCAGCCGTGCACCGCCTTGAGGTGCGCAATACGGGGCCAACGAAGCCGCAGGTGCCACCAGGACAGTGGCACGGTGCGTGCGGGCACTCCAGGAGGTGCTCCTCGCGGGCGTGGTACGCAATCCTCGTGCCGCAGCCGTTCTATTTTATCCGACTCCACGCCGCCGGTGGAGTGGAGAAGCCACATTTTCTTTCCTTCTATTTTATTTCGATAACTAGCTCCAAGAAAACCCCAAAATGTGTGTTTTTTTTCTTTTCCAGCCGCTCCACGCCGCACCACCGCAGGACACGCCGCCGGTCGAGATGCCACATTTTCTTTCTTTTTTTAGCATAAAAAACCAGGAGAGGAGAAAACCCCAAAACGAAGCTAGCATTCCGAGGGCTTTGCTAAAGGACCAACGGAATTGGGGGAGGAGGAAGAAGGGTTTGCTCCAGCGAAATTCTCACCTGCAGCGGAGCCGGGGCGGGGGAGAGCGGCCGGGTTTCCTGCGCTCTGGCTTGCTTGGTTTCAGGCGACGATCGCTGATTTGGGTGGTTCGGTTAGCCGCGGCGAGCACGTGGTGAGTGTGAGAGGGGAGAAGACGGGAAGAAGGGAAAGAAACCAAGCAGGAAGCTGACGTGGTTTTCTCCCTCTCCGTTCTCCGTTCTCAGTTGAAAAATTGAGAAACTCACCAGACCTACTGATTGGCCCAAAAATAATTTGTTGCATTTCGAATGGTTCCCGAATCCTGTAGGAATCAAATACGAAATTCATGTCCAAAATCAAAACAATTTATAAGCTCATATGTATATATTCCCTCCATCCAAAAAAAAAAACAAATTGTTTTAGAAATAATAAATCTGGACAATTCAGCCTTTTTGGGACGGTGTGAGTATGCTTTGTCCACTTCAAATTATTAGGTATATTTTAATTCGAGGACAAGCCTTTAACCTAATTTTCTTATTGATATAAGACGAACGGTCAAACAAGAAATCTAAAAGTAAAAAATGACACTTTCAATGGTACGGAAGGAGTATGTGAGATAAAAATGCTATTATATAAACTATAGTGTCTTCCAGCAAATATACATGAAATTATAATGGTTCTTGGCAAAGACAATTTTTTTTATGGTTTGTGGCAAAAGCCACACTTTTAACGATGTCTCCTAGCAAATTTTGTCTATTAAAAAATAATAAAAAAGTGGAGATGACGAGTGATTTCTTGTTTCTTCCGTGAAAAAAATGGAGAAATTCAAGAGAAGCTAACGTGGCTACAGATTGGGCCAAAAACAGATTGGTGCCATTCGAATTTGTTCCCGAATCCTATAGGAATCGAATGCGAAATTTTTGTCAAAAATTAAACAGTTTATAAGTTGCATATGCATATATATGCTCTCCTCGCTTAAAATTACTAGGCGTAATTTAATTCGAGAATAAGCTTTTAACCAACAAATTTTTTAATTGGTTTATTATTTTCAAATTAAATATAAATTTGATGACATTAGATTTATGGGTGTGTTCAGTTGGTGAAAAGTCAGGATGGGCAAAAAAAACCGAGATCGAAAACCTACACCGAATAGACCGAGACCGAACCTGAAAAAACTGAAATTTCGGTCTTCGGTGCATACTTCGGTTTCTGTTCAGAGAAGACCGACTTTTATATCGGTGCTTCGGTCACTAGAATCGGGTAACCGAATAAGGCCTTATTTAGATGCCAAATTTTCTCCCAAATTCTACTATGTAAAAAGAAGATTCCTCGTCACATCAAAATGCTGACACATGTATGGAGTACTAAGCCCTTGTTTAGTTCCCAAAATATTTCCCAAAATATTTCAGATTCCCGTCACATCAAATCTTTAGACACATGCATGAAGCATTAAATATAGATAAAAAATAAAACTAATTACACAGTTTAGACGAAATGGACGAGACGAATCTTTTAAGCCTAGTTAGGCCATGATCGGACAAGAATTACCAAATAACAACGAAAGTGCTACGGTAGCGCTACAGTTACATTTCCCAAAAATATTTCGGGAACTAAACAAGGGCTAAATGTAGATGAAATCAAAAACTAATTGCACAGTTTAGTTGTACTTTGCGAGACGAATCTTTTAAGCCTAATTAGTCAATGTTTGGACAAAAATTTACAAATACAAACAAAATGCTACGGTGTGGAATCTTTTACTGTATAGAATTTGCCCCTGCTGATTTGGCGTAACTAAACACGGCCTAACTGATTTGAACCGATATACTGGTTTAATATGGGCCACAGGGCCAGTGTACTTTCGTTGGCCCAGAGTCTATCTACCATGAAGCCGGGCCTAAGCACTCCGTCAAGCCTCATCCTCATCCACCACCCACGCACGCCTCCAGAACCTGGTACCCAGCCGCCACTGCAGCTCGCCGCCTGCCTGCGTGAGCGTGACCGCCGCCCGCCTGGACTGCTGTACGAGTGCGGCTTCCTGCTGCCTGCCGACGCGCTACGTGGATTTCCAGGCTACAACGCATCTGTATTTATGCACATTGATATTGCATTGTTGCATGAACTCAAAAATAATTCCTCCCTACAAGTGTAGTCTATGCAAAAATTAAAGCAAAATTAGCCCTAAAAATGGTTGGTTCTACAAAAAGACAATTCCATACTACATGGAACAACAACCATGGCCTTGTTTAGGCTGGGGGTGAAAAAATTTCATCGCACTGTAGCACTTTCGTTTGTATTTGACAATTATTGTTCAATCATGGTCTAACTAGGCTTAAAAGATTCGTCTCCTAAATTACAGATAAATTGTGCAATTAGTTATTTATTTTACCTACATTTAATGCTCCATGCATATATGTAAATATTCGATGTGATGGAGAGAGTGAAAAAACTTAGAATCTAAACAAGGCCCATGTTAAAAAGAAATAAATGACACCAAAAGAGTTCTGTACGAGAGAGATTATGCCAAAATTGAAGGAGGGGCAGAATCGTCCTTTCACTTTTGAGTTAACACCGTTAGATACCGAAAGTGACGACAGTGTCAGTTTGAGAAAAAAAATTTCAAGCGAGGATAAGTTTGGGTGCTAAATTTGAAACACAAAATTTTTTTTATGTCAAATAAGGAATTTTCTCTATGATTAGAGTTCTATTATAATTCTTCTTTTTGCAAATTACACAATGCCCATAGCGCATGCACTCAATGACGGATCCAGGAAGCATCTTATTTTACATAAGTATTAGAAGTTTTGTGGATCAATTTAGTGTGTATACTATTGAAAATTAATCATCTTTACTCTCTTCGTTTCCTAACACAATACCCATTTTAATAGTTATAAAAAAATACTATTTTTATACTCTATAATCTCTATTTGGTTGTGATGAATTTGCCAACTATAATCTCTATTTGCCATAAATGAAAAAGATGGTTTCTGAATATTTAATTTGGTGTATCTTATATTAAAAAAATATATTTTTTCAATAAAAATTTCTGAATCGCAATAAACACGTCCCAGGCCAGCCATGGCGTCCTCGGGCTCTGCGCGCACGCTCGCCTGACCTGTGACCTCTGACCACTCCGCCCCGGTCAGACGAGGCCGCCCAACACTCATTGCTCACTGAGGCGACGTTTAGACTATCCGCACTCGTCGTACTCTAAATTCGTCCTCTAAAAGAAATATTTCGTCCTAGTCATCGAAGTTTCATCCTCTATATCAATTTCTCCCGCATCCATCCATACTCTATATCATACTCTATCCACTGTGGGACCCAGATGTCAGATTTTTTTTCTTTTTTTTCCTTTTTCTCTTTCCTTTTATTTTCTTTTTCCCCTCTCCTCCTTTATCCATTCCACCGCGCGCCCTCCCCTCCCCATTCTCTCTGTCTCTCTCTCAGTCGACTCCGATGGCGGCGGAGCTCCTCGCCCGCGCGGCCCGGCGGCGGGGCTCACTTCCTCGCGCGGCCGGCCCTCCCCCCTCTCTCCCCGGCGAGCTCGCGCGGACCTCGCCTCTCTCTCCCCGGCGAGCGCGCGGCGGCCCTCCCCCCTCTCTCCCCGGCGAGAGCGCTCAGGGCCGGCGAGCTCGCGCGGACCTCGCCTCTCTCTCTCCCCGGCGAGCGCGCGGCGGCCCTCCCCCCTCTCTCCCCGGCGAGAGCGCGCGGGGCCGGCGAGCTCGCGCGGACCTCGAGCGGGCCGCGGATCTCGCGCGGTCGGGCGGCGGCGCTCGCCTCTCTCTCCCCGGCGAGCGCGGGGCCCCTCCCCTCTCTCTCCCCGGCGAGAGCGCGGCGGCCCTCCCCTCTCTCTCCCCGGCGAGAGCGCGCGGGGCCGGCGAGCGCGCGCAGGCCTCCTCCCCACCGCGCGGCACAGCTCCGTCGCGGCGGCACAGCTCGACGGCGGCGGCGCCTCCTTCCCCTCCTCTGCTCCGGCCCCTCCTTCCCCTCCTCTGTGCGCGGCGGCGCCGTGGGCCCCAGGCCACGTCCACAGTAGCGGAGCATCCGCTATCCCTCCGCTATCTCGCCAAAGATAGCGGATGAGCGCCGGTTGCGGAAGCCGATGGCGTACCCGCTGCGGCGTTTTTCGTCCGCTAAACCGGATAGCGGACGCATATAGCGTCCCCGGTGCGAGTCGTCTTAGTTACCAAAGTTTGAGAGCAAAGTTTGTATAGTAAATATCACGTCACACTATAGTAATTTTGTTTTTATTTGGTAATAATTGTCTAAACATTGATTAATTAGGCTTAAAATATTCATCTCGCAAAGTACAACAAAACTGAACAATTAGTTTTTTATTTTATCTATATTTAGTACTCCATATATTTGCCGATATTTTAATGTGACGGAGAATGAGAATTCTGTATAGTAAATTTGGTGGCCAAATTTGGTATCTAAACATGGCCCTTTTTAGTTCCTAAATTCTACTTCTAAATTTCACTATGAAAAAGAAGATTCCCATCACATCAAAATGGCGGCACATGCATAGAGTACTAAATGTAGATAAAATTAAAAACTAATTATACAGTTTTATTGTACTTTGCGAGACGAACATTTTGAGCCTAATTAGTCAAAGTTTGGACAATTTTTATCAAATACAAACGAATTGCTACAGTACACGTTTAATATGCACTGTAGCGATTCGGGTGTCCCAGTTCTGGAACTGAACACGGCCATGGCCTGGATAAAAAAACACACACTCATTACTCACCAGTGCCTCCGCGTACCACCTCCCAACGAGTCCAAACCGGACAAGAGCGGAGGCTGTGAGAGGCGCGGAGAGAGCGAGGAAGGGAGGCTCATGGCGGCTTTGCAGGACTCTGGATCCAAAGATCCTGCGTCGAAGCGAGCTGGAAGGGGAGGGGGTTGCAGGACTCTGGATCCAAAGATCCTGCGTCGAAGCGAGCTGGAAGGGGAGGGGGAGGTGAACCGAAGCAAAAGCGAGCAAGATCCATCGGGGTCCACACCGGCGGCGGCGGCGGCGGAGGATCCTCTGCTCCTGCAACAGCGCCGGCGTCAGAGTCGCGCGCTCACCCTGAGAGTGCCGCGGCGTCGTTGGTGGACGTCACGGTGGAGGACGCCGACGCCCTCGACTGCGGCGTGTGCTTCCTCCCACTGAAGCCCCCAATCTTCCAGGTATTGCAGTACACCCAAATCCCCCATCTCCTGATGGTTCTCCTGAACCCAACTCCGTTCCAAAATGTCATTCGCTTTCGCTTCCCGAGTTTAAAAAAATATATATTAAAAAATATTAATATTTATAGTATATAATTAATATCATTAGAAAGATTTTTAAGTCTAGTTTTTTTAACAAATTTATATGGGGATATAAATGTTGCACGTATTTTTTATAAATTAAGTCGGGCACGAAAATAAAAAACGACAAACATTTTGAAACGGAGGGAGTACGTGCACAAATGACTCCCTGTGTCATTTCTCCCAAAAAAAATGTGTCATTTGTCTCATTTCAGTTACAAGAATAGAATTAAATCCAACATGAAGACGGATAACTACATAATGGTCTATAAAAAGCTGAATTACATAAAAACTTACTTGAGCAGGACTTATACCCCTATTTGGAATTGAAGTCAGTACTGGATACCAGCGTCATTTTCTCACCTCAAAAGTGTCCCCTTGTACTCATATATGACAAGTAAAATGCTTTTTTTTTTGGGGTTCAAAGTTGATTTCACGGCAGATGAGCTCGCCGCTGTTCGGCTGGCCGGAAAAACGGCTAACGCTGGTTTGTTGCCAGAGAAAAACACCTTTATTTCAGTAAAGCAGAAGGTCATCCTGCTGTATTGCAAACCCTTGCTCACTCGATTACCAAAGGGATCCCGCCTTACAAGGTCTGAAACCTAGTTAACCCACAAAACTGTTAAAGGCTTTTAAAAAAAATCAGAAAAAAGGCTCTGCTGAAAGTTATAAGATTTCTTCAAAATTTATTATCATCAGGATCTCATTATTCTGAAACTACAACACCTTAGGACGTCATGTGTTATTGCTATCCCTTTTAAATTATAATTTTTTCCTATTTTGCATGAAACCGGTTTGATTCCTAAAAGCATTTCTGTAGTTCGTTCTTGAAACATTCAATTTCCCACTGTGGAAGTCATGAAACAAAGGCACTACATCCCGGCATATATGCAATTGATCCTTGCCTTTACAACCATCTAGGATCATGTCTGTGCCTGTAGTGCTACTCACCATCCGCTGTTTCTGTTGAAGTAAATGATCAGAAATATCATTCTCCTCAAATTAGATTGCCTATCCGAAACAGGGCACCTCAGCCTATGATTGTAGATTAGGAACCACTATGCCCTGTCCTATTCTGTTCATTGACATTCCAGATTCATAAGAACCAAAACAACCTTGCTATTCTGATTCTGAAGTGCAACGAAACAACTTGATTAGGAGGAACAGTGCTGGACTGCTCCACAATTTTTCTTCCCAACAGCCAACTTACAATAATATTGTTTCTGTGTCTGCTGAAGCATGTAATTCTCTTTTCGAGCATCCAGGAGTTGGGCTTACTGTCTTTGTTCTAACAATAGCTCTTGATACATTTTTGACCCTGCTGTCTATATATAAAATAAATCAACACCATCCACATCATCGATGCTATAATATTTCTGCGACTGGCTTTATTTCTGAACATATTGTTTACCTTTTGATGTGTGCTGATGCATATGCAGTGCGACGTGGGGCATTTGGTCTGTTCACTGTGCCGTGATAAGCTCCAGTCCACGAGCAAGTGCCATGTCTGTGGCGTCACCACCGGCAGCTACCGCAGGTGCCATGGCATGGAGAGATTAGTGGAGTCTATCCGCGTCCCATGCTCGTACACCGCCCATGGCTGTGCCTTGAGGCCGGCCTACTATGATCAAGAAAGCCACCGATCGGTGTGCGCCCACGCGCCATGCCACTGCCCTGGTGAGGCCTGCAGCTTTGTGGGCTCCACGGCTAAGCTTCTGGACCATTTCAGCACAACGCACAAATGGCCATGCATCACCACAGTCAAGCTCGATGCTAACAGCAAATTTACCATCAGCCTCCATGATGGCTTCAATTTCCTTCTTGCTGATTGCTCCACGGGAAACAAGAACAAAGGTGACAGTACTAGCGTCCAGTGCCTTCTCATGCTGACTTTGGAGCGGCAACAGCTTGCCCGCTCCATCTCTGTACACTGGATTGACCCTCACACTGCCGGCGCCAGTGGTAGTCAGGGACCAACCACAAAGGAAATGCAATGCAAGCTTTGTTATTCACTGTACAGTTTTTCCAACAATCTCTGCAAAAGTATTGGGTTAATGGATCATTACCAGTCATCGAAGTTCAGAGTAGCCCGCACAAACTTCTCCAGTGGGCTGCCTAAACCTGACGACTGCTTCCAGGTTGTCGTGCCAAATTCAGGAGTTGGAGATGGTATTGATATCCAAGTCAAAGTCAAATTAAAGTAGATTGGTGGGGGTCAGTCTTAACTAGTGTTGTAAATTAGAACCTGCTAGTTATCTTTATCTATGTCACCGCCCACCACTGGTTTAGTTTTTGGACCTGTTGGAAGTGACGATCCCAGTTCAAGTGACATGTCAATGATTAAGTGTATGTGGTGGTGTTGGTTTCTAATAGTTTGTTTTGCCTAGTACTTGGAATGACAGCTGCTCCTGGGTGTTCCACCGACGAGATGTGTTAGAAAAAAAAAATCCTAAAGCTCTAAAAAATCATAAAATTGTTGTAAAACAGAGTGCTTAACCACATGATCTCTATTCTAATAAACATGAACATCAATTAATCTAATATGGATTATAACATTGATCATGTCCTGGTGGTAGTTCTCCTGCCATCAGTAGTGAGCTCGGTGAAGTAGATAGACGTGACAATGATTAGTGATAAAAAAATCCAAAAATATGTGTTTCTAGTATTCAAACTCAAGACCTTAACATTCACATTCTCTCAAGCATCCATACCGGCTGAGCTACACGACACTTATGACTGTATAATTCTGAATCTTATATTGTATATTTGACACTCTAAACTATCTCATCAAATGAGAAGTTGTTAATTACAAAATTGTAGATCTTATTGAGTACTACAACTTTGTCAGTTTCAAAGCCAAAAATCGACAGTGATAAACTATCGTTGCCAGTTTTAAACAGGAAGTGATAAACTATTATTGACGGTTTCAAACAGCAAGTGATAGTCCGAAGGTTTACAATTTCGGCGAAATATCGCTGAAATTTTCAAAATATCGCCTTTTTCGCAAAGGTCCGGAAAAAAAATTATGTCAGTCAAAATTTTTCGCTTAAATTCATCTTTCCCTCTAAAATTACACCAAACCACACTAAAATGACCCCCTATATCCTCTAGTCTTATCAAAGCCCTAAACTTCTTCAAATTTATTTAATTTTCTGACTCATACATTCGATGGCACTAGCATATGCAGCTCACCCACCGTCAGCCCGCTGTATTACCGTGGTGATATATTGTGTTATTTCGTTGATGTTATATAAATTTGTGATGGATGATGGATTAGAGAGTTTTTTAGTGAAATGATGCTAATTTTTTTAAAAAATCAATTTGAATTTATTTAAATTTGACTCGATATTTCTGAAATTTTTGAAATTTCATATTTATCGCCGGGGACCGAAATTTTTTTTTTACCGGTAAAAAAACCTTGAGTCCAACAGCAATTGTCTATTCTATGATAGTGTCACACCCGGTTTTCTAAAGAACAAAACCAGGCTAATCATATGTGTGCCCAGAAAGTCCACACATATGCCAGAATGAAAAAGTATCAGAAACAATGTTATTATATAACGTATACATAGCTATATTAACACTTACATCAGAGTATCGCGGAACGGTGACTAAACTTCAGGCTCCATTCTTCTCAGGGACGGCTGACTGGGGGTAACATATGCCTAGCACCTCTACTAGTCTTCTGGAAACTCCACTACACCTTTGTCCTTCTTCCGAGTAGCATCTTACTACACACTGGAGTGTGGGGGAAATAGCAAGAGTGAGTCCATGTCGAACTCAACAAATATAACACAGGGTTCATGAGGCTCAAAAAGGCTAGACACTGTTTGACTGCGTTTAGCTTTTAATCATCATATAATTAGCAATGGAGTAGCATCAAGGTAATCCAATCCCATTAATGAATCAATGATCAATTGTAATAAGGATAATGAATAGCATTAACATGAGCATAATAATAATCAACAATAATTAAGCATGATATAACAGTTATGATCAACTATTCCGTAAGAATCCCCAAGGCCGCTCGTATCCGTGAGCACGGCTAGTATACCAGTTTTTAACTCTGCGCAGAGGTGTACACTTTCACTGTGAGTCATAACTTCCAAATGCATGGGTTCGCGACTCCCCAAAACACCGGAAATTATATAAAGCCACTTAAAGGTTCGTCTAACAAGTTAGGGCCATTAGATTCACTCGGCAGGCAGATGTAGAACCCCCCTTCCCAGTGGCACAACAACCGCAGCCTATACACACTAAGGATAGGGGCTCGCCCTACACCCAACGTGGCAAGCCATTCTTATGCCATTTAAGGTAACCTCTAACAAGCTAGAAAAGGTCCTTTAAGCAACTAAAGCCAGAGCCATATAGCCCTCACAGCTGTACTGTATATCCCGGTTATCACTTACAGATAAGTCCTTATGGAGAGTAACTAGAGCAACAACATTCAATACAACACAATGCTCTAGTCCCCTTTGTCAACAGTAATAAAATCATCTTAATTGGTTGGTCGCATAATCCATTAGTCAAATTACAAGATCATTGTTCATAATTAAACGCTAGCAGTAGCTACCCAAATGCATACCCAAGGTTGACAAGGAATCAAGATATCAAACGCTAAGTTATAATCTCTATGGTTGTCAAGGAGAACACATGCATATGTATGATAATTTCAGTGAATAGGACAACAAGGATAGTCCTGTGTTATACTTGCCTCTTTCCCAAGGTTAAGCTGCTCAGAATCTTCAGCTGCTATCTTCCGGTCTCCAACTTTTGCTTCGACTGTCGGTCCTCAGCTCCTAGTCTTCAGCGCTAACGAACCACGCTTCCTCTACTCGTAGCAACCAAGCAACACAAATAGACAAACAATACACACATCTAAGAACAAACATCATACAAAGTAGGCACTTTACAAGGAAGCTCACTAAACGTCACGGCTTGTTGCTATGGTTACAATAACGCAAGAACGACTAAGGACGGAGCTATCATTACCGAGGACACGTCTATCGAGGTTGGCAATATAACTGAAGAAGACAAACTAACACTCGATCTATTTTGGTTAAACAAACAAAATCATGGAGATGCTATTAATTTAGACAAATCATAATTTAATTTAAAAACCAAGTTAAATCTAGTCATATTTTATTTATAAACTTTACCATCTAAACCGAGCAAGTTAAACATTACTGTGCACAAATATATAAAGGGCATGTGAGAGCATCCAAATACACGTCAAAGTGCTAGCCTAAACAATTTACAAATTAAAAATATGTTTATGTTAGTAGCTAATTATTTTAACATTTATTTACATATACAAAATCGAAATGTGCCTCCATGTTGTTCTTAGATTGAAAACTGGTAACCATTAATCAAATTATAAAGCCGAAGTTAAACCTTAGTTAAAGTCTATTTATAAATATTTATTTAGTGTTTAAGTCATTTAAACATTTATACTTTAGAAAGATAGAACATGTGACAAAAGTTAATCGTAAGCATTTATGATTCATGGTTGAACTAAGCAAACCATAATTGAAAAGACATTAATGTTAATATTCACCATGTTAACACTTAATATTATTTAAGGTACTTAAACATTTTTAATTTAGAAAGCACAGAACATGTGACAGCAACTAATCGATTTATCATGTTTTATGACTAAATTGAGCAAGTTATAATTAACAAAGAAGCATTTAAGTTGTTATTTATCAAGTTAACATTTTATTTTTATTATTTGTAAAAGACCGGAGTTAAATCTAAATTACTTTTAATTCAAAAAGGGCACTGCATAATTATTAATCAAATTGCATCTAAATCGACTTTATATGAATCATGTCTAAACTAGACAAATTATAATTAAATAATACATTCATGGAAAACAGCATTGCTAACATGTCGCTTATGTCGCCACGGCCACAAGGCAAGAAAAACGAAATTAAACTTTAAGTTGCTTTTTAATTTAAAAGCTATTAAATAAATATTAATCAAGTTAGTATTTAAGTCAATAATTTCAGAGTTGGGCGACATCAAGAACATTACCACTACTGCGTAGAGCGTGTCGATACGAATCTAACTCAACTTGAACATGGCAAAACGGAATTCAAACAAATAAACGCCAAAGGCTTAAAGTCGGAGAAACTATAAAGAGTGGATACGTACTGTACTTCCCAGGTGAGCCTGTTGTCTCGTTGATGCTGCTTGCTTGTATAACTCAACAACGGAGCTAGCTGATAGCGATTTGATTTTTGGTGGTGATGGTCATTAGGCTAGCAGTTGGATTAAACCACTGCAGAACACGCACGGCTCAATCTCCGGCACGGTGATGCCATGAACGGCAGCGAGTTTCTTGCCGGCGTGCAGCTCGTTGGGGCGGACGGTGGATACCTCATCACGAAGCTCGGCAGGTTGCTTACAGCGACTACGGGATCGGCAGGTTCCTCTGCTGGACGGCAAGATCGGGCAGAGGCGGCAGATCGAACGGTGGTCACCACGGTGGTGGCTCCGGCGGCAGGCTGCTGCGCTGCGGCGGCGACAATAGCGGCGACAGAACTAGGGCTAACAACAGCGCCTACTATCTCCAGGTGAGGCGGCGATTGCGGTAGAGTTCGGAACTGGCGGCGCAGAGGGTTGCACTGGCTTGTATATATATATAGCAGCGCGGCGTGAAAACCTACACCGAACCAGACTAGACTCCTGGGCAAGGCCGAACCAGACAAGACTCCTGGGCAAGGACAAACTTCAGGTGGAGCAAGGCACTGACATGCGGGACAGAGAGAGAGAACAACAAGGGGAGATCGACGAGCAGGCCAGCCTTCGGCCAAAGTTGGAAACAGGCCACGGATAAGTAGTGGGAAAAAGGCCTGCATTTTTTTATACTTTTTTTTTTAATTTTAAAACTACTGACTTGCATATTAATCAAATTAATATTTAAATTATAAGATTCAAGGCTATTTGACATGATGAATACCATCGCTAACATGGAGAGGATCATCACAGAAAGAACTATAGTCGGATGGAACGGGCATGGATTCACGAAATAAAAAGAGTGCCGGTGTAGAGAACGACAAGTGAAACCTCGGAGTGAAAACGGAATTCGCCGGAGATGAAAAACGTGGCCGGAAAAGCTCGCCGAACCTTCGTCGGAAATTCGCCGGAACGCAAACTGTACACGACGAACTTCGGCGAGGGATGGAGGGAGCTACGAACGGCGGCTCGCGATAAGGGTTGTACTTCTGAAATCAGGGCGTCGAGGGCTACGCCGTCATATATATATAGTCGTAGAGTTTGGAAACTTTTCGGATTTTCTTAATTTCGGGATTATTTTAATTCCGCGAATAAAATAATTCCAGAAAATCTAAAATTACCTTTTTGGCCGCGAAAAATAGTCCGGAGCTCAGAAAAATCACGGGAAAAATCCTGGAGACTCTTGGGGAGATAAGGAACTCAACCAAATGAGTTTGGTCTCATGAAAAGATTGATGAAGAGATCAAGGAAAAAGATTAAGCTCACGGAAATTGAAATTTTAAATCCAGAAAATACCAAAAAGTTTTCCGATGAGAAACAAACGTCGTCCTATGGTAATTTAAAAATAATAGCACTCACCAACACCAAAGACAAGCATCACACAAACACCACATTAATAATTTAATATGAAAAAGTTTAAAACCACAATTTCCTATATTTAATTAGCAACAACTTAACTTATCTAACAAATTTATTCGAATATTGAAATCATTTATTTTATTTAGTGTTTTCTAAGCACAACCCGAAAGTGAAAATTTTAGGGTGTGACAATTCTACCCCACTTAACAGGAATCTCGTCCCGAGATTCGGAGAGACTAGGGAGAAAGATAAAGTTGATCTACAAGTCTTCACTTTTCCTTCATCAACTCTTATCCAATGATGATGCCACAAGCTTAAAACCAACTTTGTAAATGTCTCCTCTAGACACTTACGATCCTTGTAGATGGTTCCAATAGGTTACCAACCCTGAGAAAAGATACCTACGCTCGATAATGACTTTGCAACCATGTAGATAGCTAATACTTCAAAGTAACAAAATAGAATGTATAAAACCTCCATCTTATATCGTCTTTAGTTCGACAACCCATCTTAAGAAGAGATCAATTGTAGAACACCAATGGATAGATTGCATTTGTTTCTGAGTGATAACTACTATTGTGTCCTTCTGGCATCAAAGAGATTCATGAGCATATGCAAGAACAAGTAATCCTGCACTTCCTCGCGAGCAGAAAAACAGCAGTGCAGAAATACAGTTATAACTTGAGTTCTATGAATCCGATGATATTGTAGCTTATACCGTTGGAAAGCTTATCAAATTTACTACAACTTTCTTATAGAACACTTCTCCAGATTCTGCAGTTAAGGTAGTCGAAAACTGTGCACAACAGAAACTATTCCAGGTTGCTGACAGCACAGATGCGTCGCCTTGTGATTTTCATAACTCCCAAACCATAATAGCTATCAGGGTGGTTCTTACGGTCAGAGAAAGATATTGGAGTCTACTATTGTCCAGAATTTATCCATGATTTTTGGGCGTCCAAAAATAGAGATATAAGCTAAGGAAGACAGACTGCTCTAAAAAGACAGGATAAGATAAAAATGAGATTCAGAGAGATCAGAGAGATAGATAACACTAATTTTCAAGTCTTCATGCTTCTTTGCTTTGCGTTGATGAGATATAAGACATGGATCAAGGATAGCCAAAAGATGACAAGAAAGATAAGGTTTGATCTTCAGTTCTTGGTACCTCGTCGCTTGAGATTGATGATGGTAACAGACACTACCTCACTTAACAAAGATTTTGTTCTACCTTTCAATGTCACTGAAGGCAACACTTTCTTTAAGGCTTGCTGCTAATGATAAGTCCTTCACTTAAAACTTACTAAACATACTTGATATGGGGGTGATGTCATCTAAGTTTTCATGAAACTAACTATAGACTTCCAACATCTCCTTCCTATGTCGTCCATGCTAACTTGTATAGAATATGTTGAATTGAATGTTGAACTCCCAACTGATGATAGCTTGAAGTGATGACCAGTCCTGACGAATACCCGAGCTTCTTGTAGACGATCCAACAAAGCACTGATCCCAAGAAAACAACACTAGCACATGAGTAGACTTCCAATCATAGAGATAACCACTTCTTCCAAGTGAAGCACTAGGACATACGAAACCTTCATCTTGCAACAATCACAACTTTGCTACCCCTTAAGAAAAAGAAACTAGGGGACACCAAAGTAACTTGCATCTCCTTTTATACTAGATAACCATAATCACCTCTAATGTAAGATTCCAAGGCAAATCAATGAGATTCAAAAATATCCAATGATATATTCACTTATACAAGATAAGGAAGTAATGCAGAAAATTTCTGGGCGAATTTCAATTTTAACAGTTCAGTAAATCTGGCCTAACTCGAGCTACAAAGATCCAAATGAAGTGATCTTTACATGGTTGGAAAGCTTATGAAATTATCTATGACTTTTATTCACAACACTTTTCCAGATTCTGTAAATAAGTTAGCCAAAAACAGATCTTATCCAGCGGCGGATCTACAGGGGGGGCTGGGTGGGCTCCAGCCCCCCTAATGACTGGATTTAGCACTATAATCACTGTAGCAAAAACCTCAAATCACCGTTAAATCTTCGTGCAAATCAACATCTCTATGGTTTTAGCCCCCCCTTGATTCACATCCTGCATCCGCCACTGATCTTATCCAAAACTGTTCCAGAATTCCAGACTGTGCAGTAACCTCAACTTAGAACAGATATATCTCTTAGCTCAAAATAGATAAAAAGGTAAGTCCAGTGGGTTTGAAAAGATATAGAAGTCTAGTTATTCCCAGTAAAATTTCATAAATTTCTCATGTCCATATCTTGAGATATAACAGAAACATTGCAGACTGCTATAGAAATCAGCATGTGGAGTATTACATAAAACCTACCCCACTTAACATGGATCGAGCTACTCCTCAAGACTTATACCTTCCGAGCCACCTTTGAAACATGAGAACAAGGACAATACACAAGCAACACATCAAGCAAAACAAGCACACATCACATCATCGGTACTACACGTGCTTCTTCAACAATGGTGGTCATCCTAAGGGAAGAGTATGGATGATGAAAGGCCATCGAACTTTAGAACAAGATGAGATCAGATAACTTTTAGTAAAAAAACAACATAAAACAAAATCCAAGGGAGTAAGAAATAATAGCTCAAAGAAAGCTATCAAGGAGAGGGATACAATAAGACAAGGAAGAGGAAATAGTCAAAATCAATGAGTCAAGGGATGACAAAATAGTTTTATAGTAAAATGAGTTTTAGAATACGTCCGGTGCTACTTGGCATACGTCCTACAGTCAACACCGCTCTGATACCACTCTGTCACACCCGGTTTTCTAAAGAACAAAACCAGGCTAATCATATGTGTGCCCAGGAAGTCCACACATATGCCAGAATGAAAAAGTATCAGAAACAATGTTATTATATAACGTATACATAGCTATATTAACACTTACATCAGAGTATCGCGGAACGGTGACTAAGCTTCAGGCTCCATTCTTCTCAGGGACGGCTGACTGGGGGTAACATATGCCTAGCACCTCTACTAGTCTTCTGGAAACTCCACTACACCTTTGTCCTTCTTCCGAGTAGCATCTTACTACACACTGGAGTGTGGGGGAAATAGCAAGAGTGAGTCCATGTCGAACTCAACAAATATAACACAGGGTTCATGAGGCTCAAAAAGGCTAGACACTGTTTGTCTGCGTTTAGCTTTTAATCATCATATAATTAGCAATGGAGTAGCATCAAGGTAATCCAATCCCATTAATGAATCAATGATCAATTGTAATAAGGATAATGAATAGCATTAACATGAGCATAATAATAATCAACAATAATTAAGCATGATATAACAGTTATGATCAACTATTCCGTAAGAATCCCCAAGGCCGCTCGTATCCGTGAGCACGGCTAGTATACCAGTTTTTAACTCTGCGCAGAGGTGTACACTTTCACTGTGAGTCATAACTTCCAAATGCATGGGTTCGCGACTCCCCAAAACACCGGAAATTATATAAAGCCACTTAAAGGTTCGTCTAACAAGTTAGGGCCATTAGATTCACTCGGCAGGCAGATGTAGAACCCCCCTTCCCAGTGGCACAACAACCGCAGCCTATACACACTAAGGATAGGGGCTCGCCCTACACCCAACGTGGCAAGCCATTCTTATGCCATTTAAGGTAACCTCTAACAAGCTAGAAAAGGTCCTTTAAGCAACTAAAGCCAGAGCCATATAGCCCTCACAGCTGTACTGTATATCCCGGTTATCACTTACAGATAAGTCCTTATGGAGAGTAACTAGAGCAACAACATTCAATACAACACAATGCTCTAGTCCCCTTTGTCAACAGTAATAAAATCATCTTAATTGGTTGGTCGCATAATCCATTAGTCAAATTACAAGATCATTGTTCATAATTAAACGCTAGCAGTAGCTACCCAAATGCATACCCAAGGTTGACAAGGAATCAAGATATCAAACGCTAAGTTATAATCTCTATGGTTGTCAAGGAGAACACATGCATATGTATGATAATTTCAGTGAATAGGACAACAAGGATAGTCCTGTGTTATACTTGCCTCTTTCCCAAGGTTAAGCTGCTCAGAATCTTCAGCTGCTATCTTCCGGTCTCCAACTTTTGCTTCGACTGTCGGTCCTCAGCTCCTAGTCTTCAGCGCTAACGAACCACGCTTCCTCTACTCGTAGCAACCAAGCAACACAAATAGACAAACAATACACACATCTAAGAACAAACATCATACAAAGTAGGCACTTTACAAGGAAGCTCACTAAACGTCACGGCTTGTTGCTATGGTTACAATAACGCAAGAACGACTAAGGACGGAGCTATCATTACCGAGGACACGTCTATCGAGGTTGGCAATATAACTGAAGAAGACAAACTAACACTCGATCTATTTTGGTTAAACAAACAAAATCATGGAGATGCTATTAATTTAGACAAATCATAATTTAATTTAAAAACCAAGTTAAATCTAGTCATATTTTATTTATAAACTTTACCATCTAAACCGAGCAAGTTAAACATTACTGTGCACAAATATATAAAGGGCATGTGAGAGCATCCAAATACACGTCAAAGTGCTAGCCTAAACAATTTACAAATTAAAAATATGTTTATGTTAGTAGCTAATTATTTTAACATTTATTTACATATACAAAATCGAAATGTGCCTCCATGTTGTTCTTAGATTGAAAACTGGTAACCATTAATCAAATTATAAAGCCGAAGTTAAACCTTAGTTAAAGTCTATTTATAAATATTTATTTAGTGTTTAAGTCATTTAAACATTTATACTTTAGAAAGATAGAACATGTGACAAAAGTTAATCGTAAGCATTTATGATTCATGGTTGAACTAAGCAAACCATAATTGAAAAGACATTAATGTTAATATTCACCATGTTAACACTTAATATTATTTAAGGTACTTAAACATTTTTAATTTAGAAAGCACAGAACATGTGACAGCAACTAATCGATTTATCATGTTTTATGACTAAATTGAGCAAGTTATAATTAACAAAGAAGCATTTAAGTTGTTATTTATCAAGTTAACATTTTATTTTTATTATTTGTAAAAGACCGGAGTTAAATCTAAATTACTTTTAATTCAAAAAGGGCACTGCATAATTATTAATCAAATTGCATCTAAATCGACTTTATATGAATCATGTCTAAACTAGACAAATTATAATTAAATAATACATTCATGGAAAACAGCATTGCTAACATGTCGCTTATGTCGCCACGGCCACAAGGCAAGAAAAACGAAATTAAACTTTAAGTTGCTTTTTAATTTAAAAGCTATTAAATAAATATTAATCAAGTTAGTATTTAAGTCAATAATTTCAGAGTTGGGCGACATCAAGAACATTACCACTACTGCGTAGAGCGTGTCGATACGAATCTAACTCAACTTGAACATGGCAAAACGGAATTCAAACAAATAAACGCCAAAGGCTTAAAGTCGGAGAAACTATAAAGAGTGGATACGTACTGTACTTCCCAGGTGAGCCTGTTGTCTCGTTGATGCTGCTTGCTTGTATAACTCAACAACGGAGCTAGCTGATAGCGATTTGATTTTTGGTGGTGATGGTCATTAGGCTAGCAGTTGGATTAAACCACTGCAGAACACGCACGGCTCAATCTCCGGCACGGTGATGCCATGAACGGCAGCGAGTTTCTTGCCGGCGTGCAGCTCGTTGGGGCGGACGGTGGATACCTCATCACGAAGCTCGGCAGGTTGCTTACAGCGACTACGGGATCGGCAGGTTCCTCTGCTGGACGGCAAGATCGGGCAGAGGCGGCAGATCGAACGGTGGTCACCACGGTGGTGGCTCCGGCGGCAGGCTGCTGCGCTGCGGCGGCGACAATAGCGGCGACAGAACTAGGGCTAACAACAGCGCCTACTATCTCCAGGTGAGGCGGCGATTGCGGTAGAGTTCGGAACTGGCGGCGCAGAGGGTTGCACTGGCTTGTATATATATATAGCAGCGCGGCGTGAAAACCTACACCGAACCAGACTAGACTCCTGGGCAAGGCCGAACCAGACAAGACTCCTGGGCAAGGACAAACTTCAGGTGGAGCAAGGCACTGACATGCGGGACAGAGAGAGAGAACAACAAGGGGAGATCGACGAGCAGGCCAGCCTTCGGCCAAAGTTGGAAACAGGCCACGGATAAGTAGTGGGAAAAAGGCCTGCATTTTTTTATACTTTTTTTTTTTAATTTTAAAACTACTGACTTGCATATTAATCAAATTAATATTTAAATTATAAGATTCAAGGCTATTTGACATGATGAATACCATCGCTAACATGGAGAGGATCATCACAGAAAGAACTATAGTCGGATGGAACGGGCATGGATTCACGAAATAAAAAGAGTGCCGGTGTAGAGAACGACAAGTGAAACCTCGGAGTGAAAACGGAATTCGCCGGAGATGAAAAACGTGGCCGGAAAAGCTCGCCGAACCTTCGTCGGAAATTCGCCGGAACGCAAACTGTACACGACGAACTTCGGCGAGGGATGGAGGGAGCTACGAACGGCGGCTCGCGATAAGGGTTGTACTTCTGAAATCAGGGCGTCGAGGGCTACGCCGTCATATATATATAGTCATAGAGTTTGGAAACTTTTCGGATTTTCTTAATTTCGGGATTATTTTAATTCCGCGAATAAAATAATTCCAGAAAATCTAAAATTACCTTTTTGGCCGCGAAAAATAGTCCGGAGCTCAGAAAAATCACGGGAAAAATCCTGGAGACTCTTGGGGAGATAAGGAACTCAACCAAATGAGTTTGGTCTCATGAAAAGATTGATGAAGAGATCAAGGAAAAAGATTAAGCTCACGGAAATTGAAATTTTAAATCCAGAAAATACCAAAAAGTTTTCCGATGAGAAACAAACGTCGTCCTATGGTAATTTAAAAATAATAGCACTCACCAACACCAAAGACAAGCATCACACAAACACCACATTAATAATTTAATATGAAAAAGTTTAAAACCACAATTTCCTATATTTAATTAGCAACAACTTAACTTATCTAATAAATTTATTCGAATATTGAAATCATTTATTTTATTTAGTGTTTTCTAAGCACAACCCGAAAGTGAAAATTTTAGGGTGTGACAGATAGTAGATGGGAGGTATGCTCTGCCATTATGCAAAAAAAAAAGAAAAGAAATATAAGCAGTTGAGTTTAAGAGTAGAGACAAAAAAATTAATCTTACGCCAAAGGTATTTGATACTCCCTCTGTCCCATATTATTTGTTGTTTTAGCTCTAGACATAGGAATTAAGGTGGAGCGAAAAAAGATGTGGTGGAAGGAAATGAGAAGGACAGAGATAAAGATAGAGATGTATTGGAAAAAGAGAAAGATGTATTGAAAAATGACAAATAATTTAGGACAAGTGCAGAAAGCTAGAATGATTCTTATCATGAGACGGAGGGAGTGTGTTTTTGTAAAAGAACTATTTGATGTTTTTTCTTCAAAACAGATATCTTGATTTTTCTAAGCCACCGTTGACATCTCACTGGCTAGAGGCACGCCATCTATCACTAAATGAATAGCTATATTTCTTTTAGAAAAAATAAATCCAAAAAGTGATAGACACATTTGTTTTTTTTTTTGAAGAACTATGAAGGGGAGAGATGCTTCGTCTGAATATTATTGAAAAAGAGGTGTAAGAGTCAGTTGCATACCAGCGCTCCGGCACAAATACGGAGGCTGGCTAGAAACACGTGAACGAAGATACATTCGCTATTGGCTTAAACTAGGGACCATGGAGGATGAGACAAATCACCCTTCCCAAGTTGTTAATTCGTCGCATACATGGGAGATTACATTGTGCCATTGTTTTTAGATCAAAGGTATTGCTCGGCTTTATCGAAAGCTTAACGAGCCCATGGTCCACTGCTCGGGATGCCAGCTTACAATAGCGTTCAGGATGCTAACAAAGAGCGACTATCATCACAAAAGATAAACGTACAACTCTACTCGAGTTTAGACCGAACTCAACTAGAACCACATAGTTTAGAACCACACACTGTGCCATTGTAGTCCTCTCTCGTCTCTTGAATAAGGTGCCGTTCTGAGCATCCCACAAGCGCCTAAGAAGGGTGAGAAGAACAGACGGCTAGGGACCTGGATCAAGCCTCTGGATTGTTGGCGGCGCCCACAAAGTCGGTGTCGTCGGTAGAAGCGAGCTCTGAGAGGCCGACATGGTGTCACATTTGTAGTTTGACGGTTTAAGCAGCTAAACTACACTGTGACTCAATTTCCTATTTAAACGATTCGCTGTACCGCCAATGAAATATGTATTCTTTTTCTCCTGTACAAATTTGGTTGCCATTTACACGCTATGTAACAATATCTTAGTTTTTCATGATTATTTTATCACTAGTAAAGAGCATTTTGGGAAGCAGAGCTGCAGAGGCGAGAGAAGAGGTTCCTTCTCAGAGAAGAGAAGTGCCTGGAGGCTTTTTTTTAACAAAACGTACCTGTATTACTGGATAAGGAAAACAAGTACAGACGCATACAGACACAGATGGGGAGGTACATGGACAGCTGTCTCTACCATCTTGCACAAAGATCTCTAAAAAAAAAAAAGGGAAGTACATTGAGGACCCTGAACCCAGTGCATCCCGAAGTCGCCAAAAGCATCTTCCTCCCGCCGTCGTCGAGCCGTCGCCAACCGCCGTCGTCGAAGGCCTGCATGGAGGCTTGACCAATCACTGGCAGCTCAGTGCTCAGCAGCTGCCTCTGACTGTGCTCCTAAGATTCGTCTGCAGGAAGAGGACGTTGATGGGCTGGTAGCCATGGACGTCAAAGCTGCCAGTGATTGGTCAAGTATATAAAAGCTGCTGCAGGTTAGTACTCCCTCCTTCCGCAAAACATGCAATTATCATTTTTCGAGAAGTTAAACAGTTTAAATTTTAATTAAATTTATATAAAAATACTAATATTTATAATACAAAATAAGTATCATTAGATTAGTTATAGAATATATTTTTATAATAAATTTATTTGGAGACATAAATGTTAATACTATTTACTATAAACTTGATTAAACTTGAGTCAGTTTAATCTGGCAGCCATAGGGCGCGTGCGGGCATGCGCTGCGGACGGAGTCCACCACGCGCTCCATGGCGTGGCACCGCTGGTAGCCGCCGGGCATGGCGACGCCGCACATGTGGCACTTGCCGGCGTCCCTGAGCTTGTTGGAGCACGGCGAGCACAACACATGCCCCAGGGCGCACTGCACATGTACTGTGGAAGCTGTAACAGTAAGCAAAGGGGGGAAAGGGAGGCTGAAGGAATCGACGGCGGTGTGTGTACCTGGATTCCTGGAAGATGGGTGGCTTCAGCGGGAGGAAGCAGACACCGCACTCGAGGACATCCTCGTCCGCCACCGTCAGATCAGGGGCCGGCGGCGACGCCATTATCGCCGAATCGGACGACGCTACGAGCCTACGACAGACAGCAGCAAATGCAGAGTAGAAAAAAGAAAAATCTAATGTAAAGGAATTTCTCCTAATAATGACCATTAAGAAAATGGAAATGACAGCAAACAAAAACAGCGGAAGAGAGATCCATTGGATCAGAGGCTCAGGAGCAGCAGAACCCTACCGCCCCACCCGACGAGGCAGATGAAAACCACTGTTATTTCGTTGAAACGGCAAACGAAGAAGGCTCAGCAGCTGCCTCTGCCTGTGCTCGCCCTCGAGCCAGTCGTCCGGAGGAAGCGATGGACGTGAAGCTGCTGCAGGTTACAGACATTAGCCTGGTATACGCTATGTCAGCGAGACTCCTATACTCCTGTGTTCTGAAGTGCGACTCAAACAAAAGTCAAAAGGTGATTCCTTCTCTGTTTTGGGTTATGCAGTGACTCGTCACGCGTCGTACTGCTCTCCTGTGATGTGCACGAGAGTTGAGTGTGTGTCCATTTTGGATGCGTCTTATGTGAAAACACTGTTGAATATTAAGTACAAGTATTGAAATTTTGTCATGTTTTAGTATCTTAAGTTTCACCAATCATAGATTAAAAAGTATGAATATTTATGATATTAAAATAAATACTATTAGATTAATTACGAAATGTATTTTCATAATAAATTGATTTGGAGCCATAAATATTGATATCATTTGCTAAAAATTTGATCAAACGTAAATCACTTTAACTGGCACACAAACTATAGTTGTATTCTTTTTGGGATGAACGGGTATTCAAGGGCAGTTTCAACCCAAAAACTATGAAATGATTTCTGTACCTATCAAATTATGTAGATACTACATGTAGAAACCATATTTCTAATGGATGGTTTCTTGAAAATACCTTTTTATCCAATCATTTATCTACCAATCACATTTCTTTTTCTAAAACTTACCAATTGCATTTCTTCATATCTTCATTCCCGTGTAGACATAGTTTTTTATATAAGAAACCACTTCCTTCTACATCCTCTATAATTACAATGCCACATCACCATTTTGCTTAGTTAGCGCTATAATTAATATCCATAGAAACCATCTAGTTTCTGAGTTGAAAGTACCTTTAAAGTAGAAGTAGGCCAATCAAGGACATACAAATTTTGTACTGCCTCTGTCCCCAAAAGAATGCAACTATGGGTTGCATGTCAGTTAAAGTACTTAACATTTGATCAAGTTTCTAGTAAATAATATTCACATTTATACTTAACATTTGACCAAGTTTCTAGTAAATAGTATTCACATTTATGACTCCAAATCAATTTATTATGAAATTACATTTCATAATTAATCTAACGGTATTTATTTGATATTATAAATATTTATATTTTTTATCTATAACTGGTTAAACTTGATATACTAAAACGAGAAACTGTTCTATAATTGCATTCTTTTGGGGACGGAGGGAGTATATGTAAACACCCCCTCCCCACAAATGCAATTCAAACATAGTGTCCTAGTAAAGTATCTTGAGTTTGACCAATATAAATAAAAATATTAATACTTATGATATCAAAAGATATCATTAAATTTTCCATGGCATATATTTTCATAGATTATATATTTTAAGTCATAAACGTTAATGTTTTTATCTATATACTTAGTTAAATTTTTGATGCTTTAACAAAGACGGCATGCCTGCGGACGAAGGTAGCCCTACTTTAAACATGTATTTTGTTTTTAAGTGCCACACATGCAAAGGAATACTCCCTCCATTCAAAAAAAGCAATTCTTGCTTCTTAAAGGCACTAAACAGTTTGAACTTTGACTAAGTTTATATAAAAAGTACTAACAATAAGTATTATTAGATATGTTATAGAATATACCCCCCTCACAATAGCCACCAGGACTAAGTATCATTAGATTAGCATGTATGGGAGTTGAATTTCTCTCTCTTCTCTGTCCCCCTCACATAGCCACCAGGAGCTGGTGAAGCCAAAATTTCTGGAACGGCTGGTGGCTGTGTAAGGGGGAGAGAGAAGAGAGAGAAACTCCGTTCCCATGAACAGTAGTGCTACAATAGATTGACAGTGGAAGCCGGAACAAGCAAAATCTCTACCAAAGGGGGGCCTTAGATTGTGTGGCTGTGTGCATTCAAAGCTCGTAAAAGCTGACCTAAGATAGGCTACTTTATAGAGAAAAAATTACCGCAATGCCAATAGTCTCTAGCCTATTGGTGGAGATAGTGAGGGACAGAGTTGTCTTTTAACGTTCAAAAGCCAGAAGAAGCTGGTTCCCTAAGCTTCCCAAATTATAAAATCTGAGGTTTTCTAGATTCTGTAAGCTGGGTATTCTATAAGATGGGTAGAAGATGTGGCTGTTTAGAGTTGTTAGTGGCTTCTAGAAGCAGTTTCTACAATCCAAGAGAATCGAAACACAGGCCCTAGCTCCTGGTTCCCGGAGAGAAAGTAGCCACCATCACGCAGAAGGCGTGTGCATAAATGCTCTTTATCCCTAAAAAATGCTCTTTACTAGTAATGAATAATCATGAAAAACTATGATATTGTTCAACATAGCGTGTAAATAGCAATAAAATTTGTACGGGAGAAAAAGAATACATATTTCATTGGCGATACAGTGAATCGTTTAGATAGGAGATTGAGTCACGGTGTAGTTTTGTTGCTAAGTTTGTTTTGGTGGAAATTGCCAATCCAGATTTAAGCCGTCGACTACAAATGTGGCACCATATCGGTCTCTCAGAGCTCGCTTCTACCGACGACATTGACTTGTGGGCGCCGCCAACAATCTAGGGGCTTGATCCAGCTCCTTGGCCGTATGGTTCTTCTCACCCTTCTTTGGCGCTTGTGGGATGAAGACGAGAGACACCAATGGCGCAATGTAGTTTCCCATGTATGCGACGACTTAACAACTCGGGAAGGGCGATTTGTCTCGGCCTCCAAGGTCCCTTCTTTATGCCAATGGCGATGTATCTTCGCTCATGTGTTTCTGGTCAGCCTCCGATTCGTGCTGGAGTGCCGAAGTTCTGTTTCAATAATATCCAGACAGAAAATCTCTTCCCTTCGTAGTTCTTTTTTTTTAAAAAAAGAAAATGTCTTTTTGGATTTATTTTTCCTAAAAGAAATATAGCTATTCATTTAGTGATAGATGATGTGCCTCTGGCTTGTGAGACGTCAATGGTGACTTAGAAAAATCAAGATATCTATTTTGAAAAAAAAACATCAAATTGTTCTTTTACAAAAACACACTCCCTCCGTCTCATGATAACAATCATTCTAGCCTTCTGCACTTGTCCTAAATTATTTCTCTTTTTCCAATACATCCCTATACTTGTCTCTCCCCTCATTTGCTTGCACCACATCTTTTTCACTTTGCCGTAATTCCTATGTCTAGAGCTAAAACAACAAATAATATGGGACTGAGGGACTGAGGGAGTATCAAATAGTTACTGTAAGATTATTTTTTTTGTCTTTACTCTTAAACACAATTGCTTATATTTTAATTTTTTTTGCATAATGGCAGAGCATACATCCCATCTACTGTCATAGAACAGGCAATTACTACCGGATTATCACTGCCGGTTGCTCGTAAACTGGTAATGATAGTTTATCCCTACGGTTCGTTTTTTTTAATTAGTGTTGTTAATAAAATCAGTTTTGATAATTTATAATTTTATTTTGACAAAAGAGATATATACAATTATGAGTTGTCGGAATTAGTGTTCTTGTATCTCACGTTGCAACGCACGGGCACATCCGTAACAAGTTTTACCTCTTGTTGTAAGGTACGGGCATATTTGCTAGTTAGGCAGAATAAAAAAGGGGCTGAAACAAACGATTGACTCTTTAATATTAGTTTTTTTTATTTAGCCTCTTTAATATTAGATTACACACTTACATATACGCCTTAGCAGTTGAAAGGTTTTCGAAGCGAGATCGGAACGCAGAGTGTGCGAGAGAGGGCTACTCGATCATGGCGGCTTTGCAAGCAGGAGGTGAAGCGACGGGAAAGCGAGCAAGAGATCCCACGGCGTTGACACCGGCGGCGGAGCATTCGGAAAGTGATGGCATCCGCAAAGAGAAGAAGGGCTTCTCCGCTCCGGCAGCAGCCCCGGCGCCGGTCCCGAAGAGCGCCGTGGCGCCGTTGGTGGACGTGACGGTAGAGGACGCCGCCACCATGGACTGCGGCGTGTGCTACCACCCGTTGAAGCGCCCCATCTTCCAGGTAATTGATCTTCACGAGCACAGCGCCACAGCGTGCCCATTAAAGGCATAGGCCTGGTTTATTTCCTAAAATTTTTTTGCCTCCACCCATCCCATCGAATGTTAGATACATGCATAGAGTACTAAACGTAGATGAAAAAAACTAATTGCACAGTTCTCGAAATAACGAGACGAATCTTTTAAGCCTAATTAGTCCATAAAAAGGCAAGTGCTACAGTAACCAACATGTGCTAATGATAGATTAATTAGTATCATTAAATTCGTCTCGCAGTTTCCTGACGGGTTCTGTAATTTGTTTTTTTATTAGTATCCGAAAATCCCTCCCGACATTCTTTCGACATATCCGATGTGACATCTAAAATTTTTTCTTTTCGCGAACTAAACGCAACCATAGTATAGTAGCCAAGTAGTAATAGTCTAACCGATTGATCTAGAAGGCAATCTACCAAATCTGTCTTGAACAATTCTTCGTACCAATCATTTTTCTTTCCTCTTTTTTGTCCTCCATTATTCATATTTTGCATTCATGATCATGCTCTCAAACAATTTTGGTCATTCAATTTTGCATATCTATTTGAGGGCATTTTCAAGATATGGGTAACCTCAAAATAGTTAAATAAATGTGAAAACATCTCCTAGAAAATTGAGTTTATGCTTGGATAAGTTTTAATTAACACTTAAAGTCTCGCTTACGGCTTACCTCTGTCTATGTTATTTATTCATACATGGATGGCTTATGTTGATGCATATATATGTTGCTGATGACCATGACATATGCACGCAGTGCGTCATAGGGCACATGATCTGCTCACTGTGCCACGACACGCTCAAGTTCAAGCGCAAGTGCCATGTGTGCAACACCTCAGGCATCTACCGCCGGTGCCATGGCATGGAGGATCTGGTGGAGTCCATCCGAGTCCCATGCCCTCATGCTGCCCATGGCTGTGCCATGAGGCTGTCCTACCATGATCAAGAAAGCCACGGCTTGGTGTGCCCGCACACGCCGTGCCATTGCCCTGGTGAGGCATGTGGATTCGTCGGCTCGATGGCGGTGCTCCTGGACCACTTCTCCGGCACGCACAGCTGGCCTTGCAAGACCGCACGCCAAGGCGTGAGCTCCTTCAGCGTTTGCCTCCACGACGGCTTCAACTTCGTCTTCTCCAGCGCCGCCGATGAGCATGGAAGGAAATACCTCTTCCTATTGAATGTTGTCCGCCATTCCTTCTGCCGCGCTGTGTCCGTAATCTGCATTCGTCCTCACTCCGCCGCCGCAAAGGAGATTAGGTTCGTGCTCTCATATCCGGCTCGGAGCAATGCTAACCAGTTGGTCAAGCACGAGCAGAAAGCAGAGTACTTCGAAGTGCCATGCTCGGATCTCTCCGATGGTCTACCTGATCCCAGCGGGAGTTACCAGTTCATCGTGCCTAACCACGCTGGCGGAGGCGACGACGAGCATGATACCAAGGTCATGGTTGATATCATCACAGATAACACTTCTGATCAGTAGTGCATGCTTGCTCTGTTTGTCCATCTTCTTAATTAGTGTGTCCATGAGGAACGGCGCTGAAGTATCTTGTTATGTAATGGACTTCAAAATATTACCCATATGTAGTAGTCCTGAGTCCTGACTAGGGATTATGTTTTGTCAACAACACAATGGGATACATAGCCTCGAATCAGTTTGCACCTACTTTCTTGAGCTTTTTATACACATAGCGCTTTTACATTTTCTACAAGTGCTTTGTTTGTTTGCCTTTTCTAGACTTACTTAGACTGGTTGGTTGGATTAGGTCTAGGTAGCAAAACTCTTTGTGGGCTTGGATAAATAGAGAACACTAGATAAATCTAAGTGGGCATCTTACTAGTTAGTTGTTTTTGTTTATCTAGTGTAGTTCAAATTAGAGACCTAAGGTTAAGTTTTTAGCGATTTAATTCAGCACCTTGCTCTCTTGGGTCGGCCACTCAACTTCCTTACACCTTGAGGATGCTGTTACAAAAAAAGATTTGTGCAGACGATTGGTAACACGTTTCCACATGTGTGTAGCCATCTGAATCATGGAATACAACACGTGTTGAACCATCTGAACCGTTAAATTCAGTAGGCATAATTTTGTTGTTGTGTGGATCATTTTTTGTAGACCCAGTTATACAAATTCCTTTTACTATGGATTTATGTTAACCACACATGACAATTCTTTTTGATATGCAATTAACTTATGCAATCTAATTAGAAAATAACACATCAGCTAACTCAAGCGACCTCTCCTTCATCGCCTTCCTTTTCTTCTTCTTCTTGTCCTTCCCCTTCTCTTTGTTCTCCTTTTTCTCCTTTTGCGAGCTAGCAATGGGACAATTTTGGGCAGAGGGAGCTGTATTTCCAGTCGTCTCTACAGAGGCATCTGTTGACCCCCACTAAACCACGTCACCCATTACAACTACAACTTTGTATTGACAATGTGAACATTGAAGGCTCTACATAACTTTAAATAAAAAAAGTTTCTACTACAAAGTTGTAATTGTACTTAGAATATTACATTGGTGTAGACCATGCCAACATCCAAGGTTATTTCAAATTTTTCAAATTTTAAAATATGTGAACTTAAAACAATATTTTGGGCTAAACAGTTTCATATTAAAAAACTTTTCAACTACAAAGTTGTAAATCGCGTTGAGAGCTACAATTTTAAAACAAAGTTTGTCTTCGTCCAACTTCATATGGAAAATTTATGAATTATCTCTTGATACAACTTTTTTTTAGAGATAGACACTTAGAATGACCGTCTCTATTAATAATGATTTACATAGGCGAGGGTTTGCTTAGAGGCTGCATGACCATTAACGGAGGTTGTCCCTAAATATGTTTGCCTTCATTATTCAGAAAAGTTGTCTTCTAAAATTCTTTTTGTAGCGTGTCAACGCTCCACATACGTTTGGCAGAGATTTTGATTAAGCTATGAGGAAGCCAAAGAAAAAAGCCATGCTAAAGAGACATAAAAATGTTTTTTGGGCTTTGGAGTTTCTCCAAACCGTTTGTTGAGCCAATGTTTAGCCAAGACTTTTCTTAAAGAGCCATAAGAACATCTCCAAGAGTCTCCAAAACCCATTTCCAATCTTGATTTTTGGCAAGATGAAAAAAATCACTCTCCAACAACTCTTTATCTCAACTCCCGATGTTTCCACACTTAGGAAAATCGATCCAATCGCGTGGAAATATACACGCGTGCATTAATTCGGTCAATGTGGAGGTGGAGTACGTGGGGAAAATCTCTACCACTTTAAAATCCACCAGTTGCAAACTTCTCTACCACTATAAAATCCACCAGTTGCAAACTTTTCTAAAGCTACCCAACAAATGTCCCCCGCAGTCAATGACTCTTCTACATGCACCCAAGAAAATACACCCAAATATAAGGAACCTTTGAAACGAACGCACTAGATCTAATCTAACCTCTTCTTTTTTTACTCACTCAAATCCAACGGCCAACAACTTATTTGGATCAGACTCATCACTCATCCCACCCCGCGCGTGACTCCCTCTCTTTCTCTCCCCCGACGCCCACCCCCCCTGCGCGACTCTCCTAGTCTCCCACTCCCCCGATGGCCCCGCTCCCACACGCGTGACTCCTATAAATGTCCATGCAGCCCGCGGCACGATGGCCTGGCATGAAGCCCACATTTTTGGCTCGACACGAGCACAGCCCAGCCTGGTGGTGTGCAGGCCCGGGCTGGCACGGCCCGAAGTAGCAGGCCGTGCTTGGGCCTTACCCCAGGCACGACGTGCCAACCCGGCACGGCCCGACCTACAACAGCAGGCCCGGTAGCGGCCTGGTGCAAGTCATGGCCTACTAAAGCCTAAAGGCCTACCATCCCTAACCCTAACACCTCGTTCCCTAATCCCCACACGTAGGCGCAGCCGCAGCCCCTTCGCTCCCTCCCCATGTCCCCGTACTCGAGTCACACTCATAGAGTCACGGACTCGCTTCCCTCATGCTCCTCACCTCCGCGCAGCCGCTCCCTAGAAGCGCCACCACCCGCCACGGGCTCCTCAGCTCCCCACCTCTGGCCTCTCCCCTCTCCAGGAGTACAGGTCTCCCCGCCGGTGACCTCTCTGGGTCTTCCTTCGCCGAGTGCAGATGGCGCCATGGCGGGCGCCGGGCGGCCTCACCGGCGAGCGCGTTGGCCGTGGGGAGCCAGCAACGAGCGTGGCCTCCTCACTGTTTTTCTCGGGAGTGAGGATGGCCGACGGTGACTGCGAGGGCACCGACCGCTGGCCACCTTCTTCCCTCCCCTTCTAGCTTCCCCTCTTCATCTGCATCCGCTGCTGGAGGTTGTATTGGGCCTCGGGCCAGCCCGGCCTGCTGTTTCTGCCATGCTTCGTGGGCCAGCCCGGCACAAAAAATGGCCCGACGTGCCAGGCCTGACCCGCCAGCCAGGACGGTGCCCGCCTTGGCATGGCCCGGTAGGCACGACGGGCACGGGCCCATGCCCGTGCTGGGCTGGGTCGGCCCTTTGGACATCTATAGCGACTCCTCTCCTCTCCTCTCCCGTACGGAATCAAAGCAGGCCACCAAGGCGAGGGCGTCGGTCACTAGGCGGGGCAAGGGCACTGTCCAGGCCGCCGGCCGGCAACCCAAGCGAGGGCGACGCCAGGCCGCTGGCCACCAGGCCACCAGGCGATGGAGCGCCTCTGCCTCAGATTGAACCCCCACCGACGCGAAGGCACAGGAGCTAGGGTTTCAATCATCCGTGAGAAGGAGAGCGAAAAACGGCGGCGGCGCATGGGAGCCCCTGCGGGCGTGCTACCGCACCCTGGCGGCGCGCGGGATGGGGAGCGTGGTGTGGGCTCGGAGCGCGGCGGCCGCCATCCTCGCCATCGTGGCCGCCATCCCCGCCGTCGCGGACGCCATCCCCCGCCGCCGCGGCCCCCCATCCCTGCTGTGCGGCCGTCCGGGACGCCGTATCCACTGCGCGCTCGTCGGGGTCGCCGCGGCCCGGATCCCCGGCCTGACCGCGTGGGCGATGGGTGTAGTTGATTTCTCGATGGACGAAAATCTAATCCAATCTGTCGGTTTTCTATTCATTCATTTTGCTTCTGATTTGTTTGCCCTCGTGGCTTATAGTTAATTAATTGCTACTTCCGTAGAAAGAATATGCTTGAATGGATGGAGCCTGATTGGATTGTGCGGAACTACGGGTGCTTGGGTGGCGTCGAATCAAATACATATGGACGAAATGAAAGGCAGAGCACATCAGATTGGAGCTGGCCTTGCGCATAAACACTAGAAAGAGTCACTCTGAAATTTCAGGTAAAAGGTACAGGAGAAATTGATTTTATTTTAAACCCATTTAGATCACCTGGTAATTCAGATCAACTTACTATTCTTAATTGACACCTTTGCAGTACTTTTTTAACTAATGCAGTTGCATGTGGGAGACATAACATTGCAGAATTAGTTTGTTAGAAACTGCGAGCACTATGCATAGATGGATTTAAAGAAAATATATTTAACTTTGTTTTTACAACAATTCCTGTCTGAAAAGCATTCTGATACTTCCTTGGAGCCTAACTGTAAGCACTTTGCATTTTCAATGTACTTTGATCCAATTTGGTTAAAATATTGTGTTACTCAATTTTTGTTAGGACGGGCAATTTATGTTACTCAATTTTTAAAATTATGGAGAACTGAGAAAGCAAGGGAAAATTATATGTGGTTCTAATTAAATGACTGTTTATGTAGACTTTTTATTTTATGTAAGTTTCAGTCAAGTCATATTATCTTATCAATTACTATTTTCATGTGCGCGATGTTTTTTCATAGAGATTAATCAGACATAGGTATCTATAATGGTAGCATATTTTTTTTTGAAAAGTTTGCCAGTGTGATCTCAGCTTCTTAAATTCTTAATCAGACATAGTGCTGTTTCAGTTTAGCTTCCTGAAATAAAGCCATGAAATGTTAAGGTCTTTCTGAGCCATGCAATTATATTTCTAACTTAATTGCTTCTTGTGCAATGTTGATCTACCTATGGCTGTCTATTGCAGTCATCCAGTTAGCGTTATTGCAAAAAAACTGTTAATCCTGTTACCTATTCTGAACCACAATATGTTGATCTACCTATATGGTTGTCTATTTCTGTCATCCAATTAACTTTATTACAAAAAAAATCGTTATCCCGTGAAAATGTATTTTACTTATACATATTATGAACCACAATATACATCTTTTAATCTCTACTTTTTTCTCAGTCAAACCCTTTCACTCTCTGGGGGTCCTGGTGGCATCCTTCTTTTGCAGTTATGGTGAGTTGGTCTCTTTTCTTTGTTGATTTGTAATGAGTGCCTATATGAAAATTCTGGAGAGCAATTTAGGTTAGCTTTCCATAGATCTATGTTAACACCATTTTTGTAACGTGCTCTTAATCCTCTGCTTTTGTGTCCTGATAGTCCTGTGTTAAGACCAAAAATTGACTTTTCAATTCTACACGGTGTTCTGATAGTCCAGTGTTAAGACCAAAAATTTCCATGATGTTCATTCTAACATCAGCTAAGAGCAATTCCAAGAGACTCTCTATATTTTTCCTAAATGCTAGGAATAGAGGTTTGGTTATCTAAATATAGCCATCTTCTATTCCGAATTTTCTGCTAGCAAAAAATAGAAGACGAGAATAGCTTTCTAGGGTATGCATGAGACATAGAAAAACTGTTGGAGAGCGAAAAGATATAGAAAGCAATTTTTATGCAAATGACTCTCTAAATAATGATTTAGAGAGTGAGATTTAGAAAGTCTCTTGGAGATGCTCTAAGATAGGTTAAGAGATGTTGTCATATCGATTTTAATGTCAAAGAGGACTATGAGAGGCTGAGAGATGCTGCAAAAAGACTTGGTTCTGAGAGGTTACCAACAGCAAGTAGTCGCCTTCTGTTACGGTACTCTCTCTGGTTAAATGATTACATGTTTAGCTAATTTCCTTTGTTTGCTAGCTTAGGTTCCTTCATGATTGTTTGCCATGTCTTTCAAAAAAAATCATGATACTGCTCATCCACACTTGAGTTGACTATTAGTAGTTCCTACCTGCTTACATTGCTATCCTATGGGTGCTGAATGCTGACGGTGCACTACAGCCTGTATGCTTATTATTGAAGTTAGCTGATGCGTGATGCCAGCTGTTTACACTAGATATCTAATGTGCTACAGGAGTGCAATGGGCAGTAGGAGAACTATGATCCAAACACAAGGCACTGCTTGTATGGATTTGTATGACGGACTAACTAAATATTTGAATAATTTTCTACATCACTGATCTTCTAATTGTTCTCTTTTTTGTGTCTCTTTTACACTCTGAATATTAGTACAGGATGCTTACCTAATAATGCTCGCTTTGGCATCTCATGAACTTCACTTTTCGATTTTGCGTGAAGTCTGTTAATCCATCCTATGAAGGTTTTTGCCAAACCACATTTATTTATAACTGCATTTAGCAAGCTACAGTGTATTGATGTTAAATGTAGTTGCATAATTTTGTAAATATTGAGTTCAGGACACTCCTTTTGTTAACTTGAACAAGATATGAACCGTTCAAAAATGTAGATTCCTCAAGAAAATGTAGAGGATGGTTCCCACGAGTAACTGAAACTACTCCTAGGGACAGTCTACCAAGAAACCTTATCAGGTTTGTTCCTCTGAGATGATAACAGGGTCTTTCTATTTTAGCTTTTTTATAACACCACCTTCTTGCAGTTTTTCAACATATGGGTTCAAAGGGAGTACCTGGAGCTTGATTTGATGATTGTCAAAACAGATATCGAGAAGCTCATAGATTATTTCATATTTATTTGTTTCTTAACAGGAAATGACTTCATTCCACATATTCCTGTTGCTACCAAAAACTCATAGATGATTTCATATTTATGTTTTGATGTACTTCTGTTGCTACCAAAAATAGTTAAAAGACAAGCATGCTGCATATCTTAAAGTTTCAGGGTTGGAAAACTTTTTTCATGAACTGTCCTTGTGTGACGAGGATTTTTTTCTTAAAAGATATGAAATGTGCGAGGTATGTTACTTATAATCCTTGGGGTCAAAGTGTACGCTATTTCTAGACGACACCGTAGCGTTAGCACGAGCAATATTCTAGTAAGAATAATGATAGAGTTCTCAATGCACATGTACAAATAGTAAAGAAAATATAAAAGTGGTTAGAGTGATTTGAATATAGTCCGAGATTCCTAATGGGAAATTATCTTCCATTTTTAAGAGGAAGATTTTGAAAACAGTTGGAAGAACCCAACAAATATGCTCGTAACATTTTTAACTGCTTGATAAATTTATTGATTTACCAATTCATTTTGTTAGAAACTGTTAGGAGATGCTCCAAGTCGAGCCAACGGAAAAACTCTAGAAATGATGGCACTTTATGACGAGAACCTACTAATCTTTGTTGTACCAGGGCCTTGTTTAGATTGTAAATTTTTTCAACTCTAGCTACTGTAGCATTTTCGTTTGTATTTGACAATTAGTGTCCAATTATAGACTAATTAGGCTCAAAAGATTCGTCTCGTGATTTACTACCAAACGGTGCAATTAGTTATTTTTTACCAATATTTAATGCTCCATCCATGTGTTTAAAAAATTGATATAATAGAAAGAAAGTGAAAAAACTTAGAATTTAAATGCAATCTAAACAAAGCCCAGCTTTGATTACGATCAGCCAGCTTGCATTGGTCATCCACTCATCCTCTGCTTGACGGTGTGGCTTGGGAAATCGAAGCGGACCTTTCACATTCAAACAGTGCAGACTACTAGGCCCTTGTTTACTTCCCTTCTAAATTCTAAATTTTTACACTCTCTCCATCACATCAATCTTTAAACGCATGTATGAAGCACATAATATAGGTAAAAGAAATAACTAATTACACAGTTTGGTTGTAAATCACGAGACAAATCTTTTAAGCCTAATTAGTCCATGATTGGACATTAATTGCCAAATACAAACAAAATTGCTACAGTAGCAAAATTCTAAATTTTTTTACATCTAAACACCGCTAGATTCAGAGATGGAATTGAAAAGATTCCATTCTGCCGGATCCCACTCGATGAGCTGCCGCCAGAGGGGCGAATTGCAATGGCCGGAAATCGCATTCATATCTATATATTTTTTTTTGCCATGGCAAATAGGGCGCAAACGGATCGAATAAGGATAATATCGCTGATGATGTTACATTTATTTTCGTATTTCTATTCGGATTCAGATTCGAATACAGATAATGTCAACTGTATCTATAGTTGGCCAACCGGGCCGCATGGCACGGGCACGATTGGGCACGGCACGGCTAGGTACAGCACTATGTGGCACAGTGGTTTGTTAGCTGTGCCGTGCCTGATAGTGCCACAGTTCCCAAGTTCCGGCCCAGGCGCGGCCCCTATGGAGGCTTAGCTGTGCCATGCCGTGTCGATGGGCAAGATGGCTTGCTGGGCCTGTGTCAGCCCGAGTGGCTGGAGAAGAGATGCGCCACTGCCGCTGCCGGCCGCTCGATCATCCGCCACTGCCACCTGCCGATGCGCCTCCGGCCTAAGGGCCTCGGGGCATGGCCCCGCGACTGCCTCGCCCGCCCCTCTCCGGTCTTTGGTTCTCCGCGTCGTTGTTGAGGAAATGAGAGGAGAGGGAGAGGAGGAACGACAAAGTTAGGGTTTTGGGGTGAGAGAGATATACTGTTTTTTAAATCTTATATACTGGTATCCAACGACTTTGGTTCCTTAGGTGCTCATCTAACGATGGAAAACCGGCCACATCATGTCAGCCTAATAATCTTGACGTGCCTGTGTCAGCACTGCGGGCAAGTGTTGCGGCCCAGACATGACACTACCACTGGGCCGTGCTAGGCACAACACTACCAATGGGCCATGCACAGGCACGATGGGCCTCGGGCCAGGCCGGGCTTTTTTTAGTTCCGTGCCAGTGCTAGCCTAACGGGCCTTACCCATTTGGCCAAGTATAGCTATGTCAGATATAGGATGCAAATGGGTATTAACATCATAAATATTGTGATTTCAGTATTCCGACACGAATACAGTGTCAAATGTTGAATATGCGAGTTTAAAAAAAATTGAATATCCGAACTCGGATACGCTCAACTCCTGTAAACAAATTCGTAATCGAATACACCATTTGCACCCCTAACTGCAACTAGTACTACGAGGAGAGAAAATTCAAAAAAAAATCATAAAATGGATGGTACACGGTACATGGGTCGCTTTCCTTGCGCTGTCCCGACTCTCGAGTTCCATGTTGGGTCAATGCTGCTGCTGCCATGCCCTCTTCGGTTCCCGATCTCCCTCCATCTGGGCACGCGTGCAAATGACTGCGACTCTGCGAGAATCGAGTTCAAGTGCGGCGCGTGGTCTCTTAGTCAATATAAATTGGACGGGCGAGGTTAGCAATACGCACACACCAAGTCACAGCGAAGCAGAGGGAGGACATGACCCAAAGCGGATGCGATCGGAGGTTCTTCCAAGCAGTGGCGCCGGGAAGGGTTCTTCGTCAGCTCCGGCGAAGGTCCGTGATCTCACCGTTGACGAGCACGTACTGGAGTGCAGCGTCTGCTTTTTCCCGCTGAAGCCACCCATCTTCCAGGTATGTCCACATGTGGTCCTGGTCATGCGTGAGCGTGTGACTCGCCGTTGATTTCCTCTGCTTACACAGTGTGGTATGACTTTGTGCATTGCGGCGTGGGCCATGAGGTGTGCTCGTCATGCTCCGAGAAGCTCAAGGATGCCCGCAAGTGTCACTTGTGTGATGTCGCCATGGCCGACGGCTACCAACGGTGCCACGCCATGGAGGACGTGATGAACTCCATCCGCGGCCCGTGTCCGCACGCGCCCTACGGCTGCGATACAACGCCTGTGTATCACGCCCGCGAGGAGCACATTCTGGAGTGTCCGCACGGCGACGGCTGTAGCTTCGTCGGCTCTGTAACTACGCTCGTTGAGCACCTCAAGGCGGCCCACAGCTGGCCGTGCACTGCCGAGGCTTATCCCGGTCATAAATTTGACGTCAAGCTCTGTGATGGCTTCAACTTCCTCACCGCCGTCCGCGGCAGCACCAAGTACCTGCTCCTGCTGAACATGGCGAGTACTCCACCGTTTGGCCGCGCCATCTCTGTGGTCCAGCTAGGCTCTCTTGCCGCCTTGGGCAGCAAATCCCTGGATCCGGCGACAAGGAACACGACATCCAACCTCAGACTCTTGATCCAAAACTACCTTCATAACCCGCGTGGTGAGTATTACCAGTCAAGTAATAAGTTCCAACTTGAATTGAATGCACCTGTCCTTCGAGTGGGCTACCAGATCCCAACGCCTCCTTCCAATTCTTCATTCCGAAGTATGTTCGTGGATCAGACGAGGCTACTGTTCTGATCAGAGTGCTACATTTTTCATCAGTTCATCATAAACAAGCTTGTGGATCATCCACCAAATAAGGCTAGGTTTTGTTTAAATATGCTAATTTTAGCATGCTACATATGCTTTTGTCTAGATGTGCTGGTAGCTTTTGCGTTGTAGCGGTGAACTAGTAGCTTCTGTAATAAAGTGGTGTGAACTATTTGCTCCATTCCAAATCATAAATCGTTTTGATTTCTTCAGAGTCATAGCTTTTTCTATGGATCTAGATATATATTATCTTTAGATATATATAATAAAAACTACATATCTGTAGAAGTTACAACAACTTCTATTTTGAACGGACCGAGTACTAGTGTAAGCTATAGATGGGGAACGGGCCGGCCCGGCCCAGCATGGCATGGCCCAACAGGGGTCGGACTGCCACGGCACGTCGTGCCTCCCGGACCGTGCCTAACAGGCCTTTCTGCCTGGCCATCCGCCCAAACACGGCCTGCTAGGCCGATTTTCAGGCCGGCCTGGCTCGATAATAAGCACGGCATACCAGGCAGGTCGGGCTAGCCTGAGACCCACTAAGAGAGGGAAGGGGAGGCAGGACAGGGAGCCATAGGTGATTGGGCGGAGCAGGTTCGGCATCCACGGCGGTGGCCGTGCTCATGTCTAGCATTTGCGAGCTAGGCGCGTAGGTGGCGGCGCGTCTGCGGCAGTGCTTGAGGCCGAATCCCCATGCTCGGGGGATCCAGTCGAGCCACTGAGGCCAAGGGCGGAGCCGCAGAGGGGAGCCATGGCCGTCACCGGTGAAGGAGAAGGGGAGCACGAGGCCATGAGGGACAGGTGGCCAGCCAAGCATGGGAAAGGTTACGCGAGGGGTGGCGAGGAAAGGGAGCGCGAGGGGCGACTGCTGAGGGGAGGAACTGAGGAAGCAGCGTCAAACTTGATTGGACGATGCCGATGCGAGCCCTCGTGCTTTGGGATGGTCCCGTGAATATGTGGCATGTTAAGAGTATGCACGTTGGGCTATATAGATATGGCCTATTAAGCTGCTAGCGGGACAAGCACTGGGGCGGTGCTGGCCGTGCCACCTAGCGAGCCGAGCCATGCCACCTAGCATGCCGAGCCAGCGGCCCAAGCATGGCCCTAACGGCCAAGCCGTGCGTGTGCCGAGCCAAAAAGGTGGGCTTCAGGCTAGGCTGCCGGGCCTCAGGCTGTATGCCCATATATAACTTAAGCATTCAAGTGGGTTTGTTAAGAGATGGATTTTTTTTTAGCATTGTTAAGAGATGGAATTGAAAAGCTTCCATTTAGCTGCATCCCATCCCATGGCTGTGAGCAACGGAACAGAAAACCGAAAATGCACCTTTTTTTTGCAATGGCATATATGTTATAGAATAGAAGGAAAGGAAGACATTAAAACCTCATCTCCTCGATCTCTAATTTAAGAGAGAATTCCCTTGTTGCCATCAAAACTTATAACACTTCCTTGGTTACCATTAAAAATTATAGCATTTCTTCATTGCCATCATTTTGCAATTTTTTATCCCTTCATTCATTACCATTACCGTTACATATATGTGTTTTGTTTCCTTAAATGCCATCTATTTAGATAATTTGCTTCCCTAATTGCCATTAGGCGGACGGAACCATGTGATTATACATACGCGCACTTGCAGACGTCGGCCCTGTTCGCTAGGCTGAAAATTAAGTACTGTTTGCTGATTTTTACGAGAGAAAACACTGCTAAATAGATGGCAGATTCGGCAGATAACCTCAAGCAAAGCGGTGGTTCCTAGCTCTCCGGGCTGCTTGACGCGTTGCCGGCGGAGGAGGTGACGCGGTGCCAGACGGTGGGAGGACAGTGCGTGCAGCTCTGCGAGACTAGGCTGACTGCTGTAAAGAGACGGGTCCCTCTCTTCCCTGGCACTTGTCACAGGCACCTAGGCGCTCAACACAGGAGACGGGACGGCAGGGAGTATGGTCCCATTCGGCTGTGCTAATAATTCAGCTGAAAACCACTGTTAGCTGATTTATTGTGAGAAAAAAATACTGTTTCAACTGAAAAAACAAGCTGAAAAAGACAGATTATGAGCCTGATGAACAAGACCTATGTCGAACACAGTTCACGCCGTTCTGTGCGATCAATGGCAATTAAGGAAGCAATTCTATATATACTATAAAGACAAACTCCACTAAAAGTCTGTTTAGATGCGGAAACTTTTGAAATTTGGCTACTGTAGCATTTTCGTTTGTATTTAGCAATTAGTGTCCAATCATGAACTAATTTGGCTTAAAAGATTCGTCTCGTGATTTATAACCAAACTGTGCAATTAGTTATTTTTTATCTATATTTAATGCTCTATGTATGTATTCAAAGATTCGATGTGTTGGGACGAAAAGTAAAAATTTAGAATTTTAAAGGCATCTAAACAAGGCCTAAGTTACCTCCTTGCGCCACGTTACCCACTTACTTTGCAATTAACACAAACCTCAGTAAGGTAATTATCTTAAACCTTCTTGCGCCTCGTCACTCACTTATCCTTTACAATTAACACAAACCCCACTAAGCTATTATCTTGAATCTCCTTACGCTACGTCATCCACTTATATCCCTTTCAATTAACATCGTCTGATCATGTGCATGCATGCGTAGTAGTAGTTCGTCTTACAAGTTCATACATGCAATACAGTAGTAGATATATTTAATTGTCCACATCAGAATGCTAAAATATAGATTCCTCTTTCATACCTGCGGCAACGCACGGGGAAATCTCCTAGTTATCTAAATTGCCATTGAAAAAGTTTCAAATTTAAAAAATTCAACTACAAGTTATAAATCGCGTGGAGAGCTATAATTTTAAAATAAAGTTTGTTTTTATCCAACTTCACATAGAAAAGTATGAATTATCATTTGATATAACTTTCTTTAGAGAGACACTTAAAATGACTGCCTCTGTTAATAACGCTTTTCAAAGACAAGCATCCTAAGATAATTGCCTCTGTAAATCGATGAATAACAGAGGATGTCATCTTAGAATCTCCACATCTGTAAATGATTTACATAGGCGAGGGGTTGCCTAGAGGCTGCCTGACCATTCACGGATCCGGTGGCCCAGCAAAAGCCCATACCCCAGTCCATATCGGGTTTATATATAATGCGAAAGTTGGAAACCCTACCCTCATTCTTCTCCTGTCAGCTGCACCCACCGGCCTCCCTCTCTCGAGCGCTTCCTCCCCTCCCACTCTCGAGCACTCCCTCTCCTCCCCTCCTGAGCGCCTCCTCCCCGGCCTCCCTCCTCCGGCCTCCCTCCCTCCTCCGGCGGCGGTGCTCCTCCCCGCGCGCGGGCCCCTCCAGCAGTGTCGCCCCTCCCAGCGCGGGCTCCTCGGGCAGCGGCGCCCCTCCCCGCGCGCGGGCTCCTCCGGCGGCGCCCCACCTCCGCTGCGCACGAATTCGGCGACGGGGAGCCCGGATCCGGTGGCCGGGAGGCGGGATCCGGCGGATCCGTGCAGGGGTACGTGCAGGGGCGGCGGGCGCGTGGGGGTAATAAGATTGAGGATAGAGTTCTTAATGCACATGTACAGATAACAAAGAAAATATAAAAGTGGTTAGAGTGATTTGAATGTAGTCCGAGATTCCTAATAGAAAGTTATCTTCTATTTTTAAGAGCAAGATTTTGAAAACAGTTTGAAGGACCGAACAAGTATGCTCAACATTTTTAGCAGCTTGATAAATTTACCGATTTACTAATTCATTTTGTTAGAAACCGTTGGACATGCTCCAAGTCAAGCCAACGGAAAAACTCTAGAAATGATGGCACTTGATCACGAGAACCTACTAATCTTGGTTGTACGAGCTTGACGACTGCGATCAACCAGCTTGCACTGGTCATCCTACTGCTTGATGGTGTGGCTTGAGGGAAATCGAAGCGGACTACTACAGTACTTACTAGCTTTCACATTCAGAGCCGCGTCGCCCTCCCCACGCGGGCGACTCGGACGAAACCGAGACCCAGCACCGCCCCCACCTTCGTCCTCCCTCCCCAGCCGCGCCGCCGCCGGAGTGGGCCGCCGGCAGGGCCGTGCGACCTGCCGGGATGGTGGCGGCGAGGCTCCTCCTGCTGGTGGCGACGTTGGAGTGGCGTGGGCGCTCCTTCCTCTCCCCCGTCCTCTCTCTCTTCTCCATGATCTAGTGGTGGTGGCGGTTCCAGCTTGGTCCGATCCAGGGCCTCGGTGACCGGATCTTGCGCCTGGATGCGTATCCGGTGCCCTCCGGGTGGGAGATGACGTCTGCGCGGCGGGCTTGGCCGGGGGCCGGCTGTGGTTGGTCGGCCGGTTGGCCCGATCCAGGGCCTCGGTTCCGGCGCCTGGATGGACGGTTCTGGCGCCCTCCGGGTGGGAGACGGCGTCCGCGCGGCGGGCCTGGACAGGGGCAGGCTGTGGTTGGTTGGTCGGTTGTTGTCGAGGGCAGCTGCGCCGACAACGACATCTCGCTGCCCAACGTCAACGCCAGGAGCCTTGCCAAGGTCATTGTCTACTACAGGAAGCACGCGGCGGCACCGATGGTGGTGATGCGGATCTCGGGGTCGTGGGTGGCTGGCCGGCTTCGATCCCGCTTCCGCAGCTGGATCGGGTGGTCTCGTGCCCAGACCCGTGATATTCTGCTCCTGTTTCGGCGTGGGGAGTCATCGGCACGACGATGCCCGGAGCTGCTGGGCGGCGGGCAGATCTGCCGACGTTGGCTGCCGGCATCGACGACAGTAGGTGGCTCGGTCAGATAGGGCGATGGCTGGCGCAGCGGACAGGCCATGGCCAATGTTGTGCACGGGGTCGTGGTGCCATGGCGAAAGCTTCGCCCTTTTGGGCCGATGACGGCGATGTCTCCAGACGCCGTTTCTTCCTTGGAAGCGTCAATCGATCGGCCCTCGTCCCTTTGTGTAGCTTGTCTTCCTGGGTGAAAACCTGGACCGTCTGGTCAGGCGACGGCGGCGCCAGTGGCGTTGCGTTCCTCGTTGGAGACGTCGTTTTGGAAGATTGTGCTCGGTCAGTCTACTGCGGCGGCTAGCGTCATAGCGAGGAAGGTGAGGCCTAGTTGAGGATTTAAGTTTGAAGTGTCAACAACGGAGTAAGGCGGTCAGGAGGAGGGCAGTGGCGTGGTGTTTGGAGGGCTTCGCATCTACTGGCAGTGGACCACGAAGTTGGCGAGAGGGCCGGCGTGGGAGGCGCCCACGAAGTTGGCAAGGAGGCCGACGTGGGAGGTGGTGGCCAGCAGATTTGAATAGCCCAGATGACCTGCGTGGACTCGCATTGTGGCGGCTGTTTCTGGCGTGAGGAGGCATTCTGACTGACAGCTGGAGGACGTGTGTGGCACTTTTATCTTTGATGAGGCAACTAGGTCCCGAAGTTACGGTGTACATGCTTTGTGTTTGAGTTTGTGTGTTTTTAAAGTGTTTGGGTGTAATAAGGAATAGCTATATGCATCGGTCGATGCAGAAGCTGGGATATTAATATATTCCCTTTTCTAAAAAAAAAGCTTTCACATTCAGAGATGGATTGAAAAGATTCCATGCATTCAGCTGGATTATCCCACTCGATATCTGGTCATCTCCCGCCAGAGGGGCGAAAAGTAGGAACGAATTGCAATTGCCTTAAATCGCATTTGTTAAAAAAATATCATTTATTTCTATTTATTTTTCTTTTTGCCACGGCGATTAGTAGGAGGAGAGAAAATTTTTTTAAAAAAAATCCACAAAATGCCCAGTACACGGTAGATGGGCCGGTTTCCTTGTGCGCTGTGCCAACTTTCGGTCAATGCTGCCTCTTGGGTTCACGTTCGGCCCACAGTCTCTATATATAAGTCACAGCGGAGGAGGATTGAGTTGAGACGTGCACCGGATCACCGATGTCTGGGCGGCGGCGCCAGAGGGCCACGCCGGCTCCAGCCGGAGGCCAAGATCCAAAGCGGATGCGACCCGGTCTCGTTGGCGCAGGAGGATCGGAGCCCTTGTGCACACAAGGAGCAGGACCAACGGAGGTTCTTCCAAGCGGTGGCGTCGAGAAGGGCTCTTCGTCAACTCCGGCGATGGTGGATGATGAGGACGTGTTAGATTGCGGCGTCTGCTTTCACCCGCTGAAGCCACCCATCTTCCAGGTACGTGCATCGCACAGTTGATTTGTCCACACTTTTGCCCTCACTGTTACACAGTTTGGTATGGCTTTGTGCAGTGCGCCGTGGGACATGCGCTGTGCTCGTCGTGCTCCGCGAACCTCAAGGATGCCCGCAAGTGTCACCTGTGTCGTGTCGCCATGCCCGGCGGCTACCAACCGTGCCACGCCTTGGAGCGCGTGGTGGACTCCGTCGTCTGCGGCCCGTGTCCACACGTGCCCTATGGCTGTGACGCAAGGCTCGTGTACCATGCCCGTCAGGAGCACATCCTGCAGTGTCCACATGCGCCGTGCTACTGCCCCGGCAACGCCTGCGGTTTCGTCGGCTCTGTGACGACGCTCGTTGAGCATCTTGCGGCGGCTCACAGCTGGCCGTGCACTGCCGAGCCCAGTGCCGATGGCTCCTTTGGCGTCGACCTCCGCAATGGATTCAACTTCCTTACCGCCGTCCGCGGCGGCGCCAAGTACCTGCTCCTGCTGGACATGGCGAGTACACGGTTCGTCCACATGATTTCTGCGGTCTGGATACGCTCTGTCCCCGCCATGCCCAGCAACTCCTCGGCACCAGCGACAGTGGACACGACATGTGACCTCGAGCTCCGCTTGTGGGATATGAGATCTCAGTTCCAACTGCAGGGCACGACTTCCTCGAATCGCTTGCCAGATCCCAACGCCTCCTTCCACCGGTTCTTCTTTCCAAACTATTTTGGTGGATCTGACAAGGCTACTCTTCATGTCACGGCTGTGATTTCCATACATTCATCATAAACAAGCATATGAATCATCCATGCACGGCTAGGCCCTGTTTAGATATGCTAATTTTAGCATCTTAGATATGCTCTGTTTAGATGTGCTCTTGGTCGTCATTTTACTGATAGCTTTTGTGTTGAAGTAGCGAACTAGTAGCTTTTGTAATTAAGTGGTGTGAACTACTCGGTCCATCCTAAATTATACCAAGTCATTCTCCATTGTAAGTTACAAGTCGTTTTGGATTTGAAAAATTCATAGCGGGTCGCAGACAATTAAACCCGATAAGTACGTGGTATCCAATATTTCATCCACCGAGTATATAATTTTTAATCATTATTAATTATCTCTCTGCTGGACTCGCTAGATGAGATGGGTAAGATGGACTAAAATACAAATCACTAATGCTATACAATACCCATATGTTTTAGCACAAAAACTCACATGGTTTTTTCTGTGTCTATGACTTTGGGGCCTAGACCCAATTCCTCCCTCCCTCCCTCCCTCTCGACGCGCCTCCCTGCACCCAACGCGCCTCCCTCCCTCCCCCGACACCGGCGAGCTGCACCCACGCCCACTGTGACAGCGACGACACGCCTCCCCACACCTGTGCCTGCGCCGGCCATGGCAGCGGCGGTGGCGGATCTGGCTCCAGTAGGCCTCCTCCTCCTCCTCTGTGATTTGTGATTTGTCCTTCTATAGAAAAAAATTGTTTGTTGTGATATGTGATTGTCTAGAGGAAGAAGAAGGGTGGAGGTAGAAATGGAGGCTGTTGGATCTTCATCCTATAGCCAAAAAAAAACACATGGTCGCTAGATAGACAGATTCAATTCACATTCATTCGTATGCCACGTTATCTGCCTCGTTAGCCTTCCTTCTCATCTAGTTAGTCGTCCCTACCGCATGGCAGGAAGGCAGGGCGCCGCCGCCGCGCTGCATGTTGAGGAAGCAATGTGACCGCAAACTGTGTTGCGTGCGTCTATCTCTTCTCCATTCTAAATTATAAGTCGTTTTGGATTTTAAAAATTTCTAGCAGTTTCTGTGAATATATATATATTATATTTATATACATAATAAAAACTACATATCTGAAAAAAGCTACATATATATATATATTATATTTATATACATAATAAAAACTACATATCTGAAAAAAGCTGGAACGACTTATATTTAGAACAGATGGACTACTAGCTTAAGCTGAAAAACTTCCATTTAGTTGCATCCCATTTGATGGCTGGTGAGCAACGGAATGGAAAATGCACTTTTTTCGGGATAGCATTTTTTTATAAAGGAAGATTTTATTAAAATTTTCAAGCGCTTTACATCAAGTTGATACAAAATCTTAAAAATAATTCTTCTAGTCTCTGCTTGACAAAAGCACATAGCCAATTAAAAGAGAACCACACACACTCTAGCGACTATCAATCCACAAACTAGAATGTCACCCATGTGCCTAGCAGAAGATAATTAACTTTGGCCACTTGTGCCAAGTACAGCGAAGTCACCACATCCAAATCCTATATATCCCGCTTCTAGAGGATAGCTCACGTAAAGAGCTAATGAATGACCAAGAAGCTAACCTGCAAAGGAGATGAATAATTTTTGCTTCTCAAAAACTATATCATTCCTACATAACCAAATCGACCAACAGGTGGCGGCATGCGTTATACTGACCTCCCAAAAGGCTTTAAATCTGGAGTTATTGACCATACATATTTGACATGATACAAGGTTCAGCTAGACCTATGGCCACATGAGTTTTATTGACCAAACTACTTGGGTGAAACGACAATCAAAAAACAAGTGTCTAATTATCTCTCCTTTGTGACAAAAACAACATGTTTTGTTACCTTACCCGTTACATTTCACTAAGTTATGTTTTGTAAGCACTACTCCTCTACGTACATACCACAAAAAATCTTGACCTTCAAAGTGGCTTTTATTTTCCGTAAGTGTTATTTAACTTGGCACCTCTAAATGGATTTGGGCCTAATAATGCGATTTCAGCGAGAATTCTCCATCTGGAGTTAGGTTCCAGTAAAATACATCAGGCTCATGTACGCCCTAAAGTGATGTTAGCAATATGTGATCACATATCGTTCCATGATACTAACTTGGGCCCGATAAAAGCCCTGTGCCAAGCAAATATTAGGTGGAGATGTGCCTAGGACTTCTACTATGGTAACATGTTTAGGTGTAGTTCTGTTGTAGAGGAAAGGATAATGACCCTGAAAAGTTGTGTTACACAACCATTTATCCTCCCAAAATCGAACCAATGGTCCATCTTTCACAATGAACGAGACAAAGCGAAGGAAATCATGCTTAAGCTTCATGAGACCGGACCTGAAATGTGAGTCTCCTATACTTTCCAATATAATCAACCTGTGCTAAAGACTTAGAACCCAGGTACTCATTTTGAAGCAATTGTTGCCAGATGCCATCTAATGTGAGAAGATTGAACAACCATTTGCTAAGCAATGCCGTGTTTTTGATATCTAGATTGTGTATACCTAGACTGCCTTGGTCTTTTGGTTGGCATAAGACACTCCATTTAGCGAGGCATTATTTCTTTCTTTTTGTTCGTCACCTTGCCAATAAAATCTAGAATAAAAATGATCCAATTTTTCAGCATGCGTCGTGGTATGAGATAGAATGACATCATATACATTGGAAGGCTACTTTACTTAGCATTGAGTTTATCAGTGTCAATCGACCTCCTATAGTGAGGTGTTACCTTTTCAACTACTGAGTCGCTTCTCAAAGTGCTCCTCCAGTCGCTTCTGGTTAGTATTTCTTATTTTTTCTTATAGTGAACTGGGATGCCAGGATACTCGATTGGGAATTCCCCACACTGACAACCAAAAAGCTACTTGTATTGATCTAAAGCATCTTGGTCATCTCCAAAGCGGTAAAACTCAATTTTATGAAAACTAATTTTAAGGCCTGAAATGCTTGCTCCAACACACAAAGCAATAGCTTCATGTTGCGAGCTTTTGTCAGATCATGTATGTGGTTTCAGCGCAACATCTCCTTGCACATGGGAAAATGGGGGCTCGTCAGAGTGTAGAGTTCACCGATGTAGACCTCGTCGGTGGCGTGGAGATCGCCACTCCGGTGGAGAAGGCTATGGTGGGCCTCCACATTATGCGGGTGGAGCACGAGCTGATGTGCACTGTGTAAGCTCCGCTGTGAGTTGTGCATGGGCGAGGGATCATTTGGGCTTGCGTCGCGGACCAAGAACATGAGCGTGCAGGCAGACGGTACCAATTGTTTTTTTTTTTGAGATTTTCAATCGGTGTTCAGTCGCCTATTTGATTGTCGTGTGGTCTGTTATGCTATGGTTGCTTATACTTTCTTAAGCACTGAACCTGATTTTTCATTCGAATGCACACGCTCTGGTTGCTTTTTGGTACGTGATACAGCCCAGAAGAGGCCCATATACTGGAATAAGTTCAGCCCAGGTTTAGGTTGCAAACACCAGCCTCGAGGAGACGCAGCTCTACGTTACGTGTGTTAGGCTAATACGTGGCTCTTGGTTGTTCCAGTTACCGTGGGTACTTACTACCAGGTAGCCTTATTTTGGCTCTTTAACTTTTGCACCACATCAGCCGCTATATTTACTTTACCCACGTTGATATCCCCACGTCCAACCATAATATCATACTGCGTGGAACACCATCTACTCCCTCTGTTTCAAATTATAAAATATTTTCGATTTTTAATATATTGCTTTTTATTTAGACATAGTGTCTATCTAAATTGTAAGTCATTCTAACTTTTTTAAAAGCATATCAAATTTAACCAAATTTATATAATAAAATAATAATATGATATCAATTAAGTTTTATTAAATTCTTTATTGTTTATATTTTTATAGTATACTTATTTGATTTCATAAATCTTTGTAATTTGTGAATGACCTAATTGACGTCATAAACCCCAAACGACTTCTCCAAACGATCTCAGATGGAGAGATACAACCTACACCCAAGTAGTAGTAGTAGACAGCTCGAAGAGATATTGAAATTTCTAGTTGATGACCTTTTTATTTGGAATTATTTATAATAAAAATTATGTTTATGTTACCAGAGTTTTAAAATTTATTTTTTCTTAAATGTTTTCCAGATGACCTTGGATGTAGATATGCTAAACTAAAGTTGAAATTAAAATTGTTTAGAATCTCATATCTCACTACAAGATGTATTAAAGTGAATATAAAAAGAAAGAAATATTCAAGTCACAAATGACATTGTAGTGCAGTGGTAAGTAACAATTCACGCGTGAAACCTCAGGTCACAACTCACAAGTGCCTCGATGGGTTTGGACCCTTAAGGACAGGGGCAGATTTGGGCCTAGGGCTAGTAGGGCCACGGCCCCATGTGTGGCCCAAAATCCCCCTTATAATATGTGCAGTTTTCTAGTCCAGCTCTAGGTGTTGGGCCAAATTTTATAACTCCCGGCCCAACAAAGAAGGAAGAGAGGCGGAGAGCACGGCGCCTATTGCTGATACCCCAACTCCACGACTCGGGACCGAGCCGTAGCTCGGTTGGTTGACCTCCGGTTGTGGAAGCCACCGGTCCTACGTTCGAGTCTTGCTCGACGCAGATTTTCTCACCAGGAACCGTAGTTCCTAAATAATCTCTGTTGCCTCACACGGATATACCACCACTGTCAGATCTCTCAGCCATGGGTCATAGCCTAAGTATAGGATGTAGATCTAGCTTGCGCACTTAGGGGTGCGAGTGAGTGGGTTGCGTGCGTGTGGTGTGTGTTAAGTGCGTGAGCTTAGATACTATAGCTTATAGCTTGTACAGTAAGGTTGAGACAATAAAAAAAACCTCCACGACTCGCATTCCTGCTTCTCTCGGACTGCAGGTATCCAGTTCTCTAGCTCTCCTGGTGAGACCTGTTGCCGCCCTCCCGCTGGTCCTCCGCCCCGCTGGGCGCTGGGCGCCGGGCGCCGGCCTGAGCTCTTCAGTTCGCCCTACACTGACGCCGGCCGCTGGCCTCCCGCAGCCAAGGCTGCTAGCAGCACGAGGCTCTGTATTGGCGTGTTGCCTTTGCCCTTTGCCTCCGTTGCTTTGTAGTATGTTATTACTTGCCGATTGCAATAGTAGAGGGCCGGCTAAGGCTTGGTAATTTTCTACTCTCACATCTAAGTTAGGTATTTTTTTAACCACTTTCATGTTTCCGTCAATTATGCTGTGGATTTAAGTATGGAATTAAGATATAATCTAAAATTATACATTTACGAGCTAGTTTTGTTATGTATTAGTATTAAATCAAGTGTCGGCGGTATTTTAACCGGTGCGGGAAATATATATGATTTGACAGTGTGGGCTGTCTAGCCCTAGGCGTCAAAATTGACAAGCTCCGCCATTGCTTAAGGATATTCTGTTTCGTGGTAATGGAAGTGTCGAGAAATTTCCTTGCACTGTGCCTACCTTCTACATAACCTAATAGACAACTACAAAATGCAACTGTTTTAAGAATCCAAGTTTGTATCGACTTGGGACTTCCATATGTACTTTCAATGATTTACCGTTACCGGATCGGATACAAGTCCGAGCTGATATAGGTACTCCTCGTTAGACATCAACTCGGAAGAAGCAATCTTTGTGTGTATATATACTCATAGTAGCTAACAAAAAAATTAAGGATGAAGGAAGTAGTGTGTTTGCATATCTACGGCATATGAAACGAAGACTACGCGAGCGGTTGAGGTAGACTCTAATCGATGACGAAGTCATCATGGGAGAAGGGGGCCGACTCTGATGATGACTCCGACGATCTCGTGGCGGCGGACGGGACGTCGACAATGACGGTGGAGGACGTCGGCGCCTTCGACTGCGGCGTCTGCTACCACCCATTCAAGCCCCCCATCTTCCTGGTATGGCTTCCTAAACAATCTACAGTAATAATTCACAGATTTGTGGGAGGATATATAACATGCATGTTGATTGATTGGCTTGCATGCAGTGCATCGAGGGGCATGCTGTGTGTTCGACATGCCGCGAAAAGCTCATGGCCACCGGCTACACAAGGTGCCATGTGTGCCGCGTCGAGATAGGCCGGGACTACATCAGGAGCCATAGCCTGGAGCGCATGGTGGAGTCCGTCCGGGTACCCTGCCCGTACGCTGCCAATGGCTGCGCCGCCAGGCCAGTGTACTACGACCGGAGCACCCACCGCCGGACGTGCCCGTACCGCTGCCCTGTTGGGCCGCTGCGGCAGTACTACCCCTGGCGCAGTTGACGATGTGGACGCAAGACGCTGCAACGGTTTACTTATTAGCAAACCGGCTGCAACAAGCTCCGAGAGTACCGTAGCTTATAAACTAGCTCCAGGAGTCTAAATGTAAATATTTTTCTAAAAAGGGGCAAAAAAAATTAAAAAAAATCGGTGCTCTCTACCGAGCCGACCAGATGGATCCGCCTGCTCCCGTGGCTCACGCGCCTCACCCTTGCCTCGTGCCTCATGTCGCCCGCTCCTTGTGTCTCATGCTGTGCTCCGCCGCACCTCACACCTCCCACTCGGACTCTCGCTGGTCTAACGCGTCGTGGCATCGAGCTCCGTGCCAGCATCCAGCTCCACGCCGAGCATCCATTGGGAGCAACAAGTAGATGAGCACATGTTGCCACTGTATGTTTCATGCATTTTAGATGTATGTTGTATATGTTTCGTCTGGACATTGTAAAAGTAGATCTGGTGTTGCATATGCAATGACTATATACGTATGTTGCAAGTGTATGTTTCAAATGTTTCAACAGTTTTAAACGTATGTTGCAAGTGTTTTATCTGGATGTTGCGTATGTTGCACTGGCTAAACACGTATGTTGCAAGTGTATGTTTTAGTTGTTTCAGTTATTTTAAACGTATGTTGCAAGTGTTTTAAATGTTTCAGTTGCTTTAAACGTTTGTTGCAAGTGTATGTTTTAAATGTTTCAGCTGTTTTAAACATATGTTAGGTCTGTTTCCCTTTAACTACCGGACGATAGAGAGTTTTTTTCTATCTAGACTCATATATATAACTGTACTCATACAAGAATCCTAATCTAAATAGAAATCCTTTGTTCCCAGAATATATTTATAATTTCCATGTGGCTCCCGTCCCTGTCCTATCGTTCCATAATAAAAACATGATAATACTAGAAAAGGAGTCCTAATAAAATAACGATTCCTTTGCATACTCATTAACACTTCCTGATTAGAATACAGCTCAGACAAAGGTTCTATGTAACAAACTATTTTAAATAAAAAATAAAAAACTGGATAATAGTAGTAAAGGGGTCCCAATAGGATAACGATTCCTCTGTAAATACTAATCAACACAAATCAAACACTATATTAAATAAAGGCTATTTAAATAAAAAAAATTGGATAATACTAGGAAAGGAGTCCTAATAAGACAACAATTTCTTTGTTAATACTAATCAACACAAATCAAACCGTGTGCGTCTGGTATAATGGTGTGGGTCCCACTCGTATATCTAACAAAATAGTGCAACCGATCAATATAAATTTAAACCCCACTATAAAAAGACATATTCTATCTTTTCTGGCTAATTCCTTTTAAAAAAAATTCCAATATGAAGCATATTCTAATTTGCCTTATGACTGCACATAAAAATTAAGCCAGAAGAGGCTCCCAACCACCGGACCCAAGACAAACTCAAGAACTTATTCGTCGATAGCCTGTACAACAACAAAAAAAGAAATATATCAATTATTATCCCCAATTATAAATTGTCTATAAAAAACACATCATCAGCACAAGTATCATCTTCAAGCAAGGATTTGCTAAAACAATGGCTGAAACAGCTACATCCACAATGTTAAGAAAATTTATAAAAAAATCTCTTCAAATTTCAATGCTTCGAAACACATTATAAATATTTTGTAATGAAAAAAATCAACAGAGATAGTATTTTAATTCAATATATACTATCATAATAGGTCATTGTCATTTTTAACTCATATTTTGGAAGATGTCATGGTCTTCAAAAAATAAATTATAGAATCAAAATTTTATCAATAAGACCAAACAATACTATAAAAAATCTTTTGCGAGACGTTTCTGAATTATTTTAGGAGGCGGGCAGCACTCCAAACCACCTCGGTTAATGCATCTATTAACTGAGGCAGTCGCTTTTTATTGACCGAGGCGGTTATAAGCACCCGCCTCGCAAAATCAATTAACCGAGGCGGTTGCGTATAAGAGGCCCGCCTCCAAAAATGACCTCATTTTCGGAGGCGGGTTTCTTATAAGCAACCGCCTCGGAAAAAAGGCCGAGGCCTAAACAGCCCAGACCAGGCCCGGAAACTAGTCGCACTATATAATGTGAAAGCTAGAGTTTGGACATCTATCTCATTCACTCCCTCGATCAGCTCCCCGGCCACGCGACTCTCTCCGCCCAACCCTCACCCATGCGACTCTCTCGTGCACCGCTCCTCCCTCCCTTGTTAGCCGCTCCCCTCCCTCTCCAAGGCACACCTTGCTCTCCTCCCTCTCCCATGGCACAGCGGCTCCCCTCCCTCCGCAAGGCGCGGCGGCGCCCTCCCTCCCATGGCACGGCGGCACCCTCCCTCCCCAAGGCGCGGCGATGACGGTGGCGCGATGGAGCAGGCGGCAGCGCGCCCGGCACCCCTCCCCAAGGCGTGGCGACAACGGTGGCACTGTGGAGCAGGCGGCCGCGATGACGAGCCGCATGGATCTGGCCTTAGGGCGCACGGATCCTGCGGATCCGGCCTCTGGGCGTGTGGATCTGGCTTCGGTGCGCATGGATCCGGCGGATCCAGCCTCGGGGCGTCTGGATCCAGCGAGCTCGACGGCAGGCACACCTTCTGGCGGCAAATTGAGGGCAGGCACGGGCGGCGGCTCCTTGTCATCTGGCGTCGTGGAGGGAGGAGCTGGCAGCGGCGCTCATCATCATGCCAGTGAGGACGCACCCCGGTGGCGGATCCAGCGAGCGGCGGCGGCGGCGTGCAGGGGCAGCGGCGCGAGGTCCAAATCCAGGCCCAGTCTGTATTCGAGTTTCTTTCTTTTTTTATATTTTTTTATTTCCATTAAGCGAGGCGGGCAACTCACCACCACCGTAAATCAGTGATTTACGGTGACCTTTTGATCAAGGCGGATGGGTTGCCCGCCACCATAAACACTTTTTGCCTACTCGCAAAAGTTTTATGTAGTAGTGAAATATAAGTAAACATATATCATTTCCGTCATGTTTCTCACAAATATTTGTTATTCTCTTTCTCCTGTTGCAACGCACGGGCATATTTGCTAGTTGTAAGAAAAAGAGACATTTACAAAATACAACTGTTGTAAGAATTCAAGTTTGCATCGACATGGTCATGTGGACCTACGGGACTTCCGTATGGTATTTTGACGATTTACCGTTACCGAGCCGGATCCGGATACACGCGGAGATATCGTGCTCCTCCCTCAGACATGAACGGGCAAGCGGCGATAGTAGCTAATATATTTACGATGAAGGAAGTGGTGTTTGCATATCTATCGGCATATCGAACGAAGGCTACTACGCGAGATATTGAAGTAGCTAGAATAATCGATGACGACGAAGTCATCATGGGAGAAGAAGGTGGCCGACTCTGACGATGACTCCGACTATCTCGTGGCGGCGGACGGGACGTCGACGATGACGGTGGAGGACGCCGCCGCCTTCGACTGCGGCTTCTGATACCTCCCGTTCAAGCCCCCCATCTTCCAGGTGTGCATGACGTCCTAAACAACCTAATAATATATATAATTCACAGATTTGTGGGAGGATATATAACATGCATGTTGATTCATTGGCTACTACTGCATGCAGTGCATCGAGGGGCACGCTGTGTGCTCGACATGCTGCGAAAAGCTCATGGCAGCCGGCAACACACGGTGCCATGTGTGCCGCGTCGATTTAGGTGGACGCGGCTACATCAGGAGCCATAGCATGGAGCGCATGGTTGAGTCCGTCCGCGTGCCGTGCCCTAACTCCGCCCACGGCTGCACTGCTAGGCTGACCTACTACAACCGGAGCAGCCATCGCAAGGCGTGCCCGCACGCGAGGTACAGCTGCTCCGGCCATGGGTGCGGCTTCGTCGGCTCGGCGGGAGCGCTGCTGGATCACGTAGCCAGCGTCCACGCCAACAAGGTGGCCATGCAGCAGTTCTGGACGGAGGAACTAAGCAGGTTGATGGCCAGGCTGAAGCTGGGCATGGCCGCCGCCGACATCGGTACCGGGGTGGATCCCCGGGACGTCGAGCTCGTCATGTCACAGGCCGGCGTGTCCATGGACAAGGCTGCCAAGGCTCTCAAGGAAAGTGGCGGGGACATCGTCATTGCCATCATGGACCTTACCAACTGACGATACGACCTTCGCTGCAGACGCCGCGTTCTCTATGTTTTATTGTCTGAAATTAACTACTGTATATGAGTACTATATATTGGAATCATGAAACCCTTTTCTGTACAGTTTTTTCCCTCTCGCTTTCAGATTCTTGATCCCTCCACATTGCGTAACTGGTTGTATTTCCCAATGCAAACCAGTGGTATGATTTTTGAAGTAGTTAAGCATGAAGGAATTATCAATCACAGTTGTTGATAGGTGAGTTGACTGGTTAAACAATTCAGGCCGCCTGGCATGGCCCGGCTGCCAGGCCGGGCCGCACCAGTCCTCCATACCTGGCCAACGGCCCAAGCACAGCCCAGCAGGCTGATTTTCGTGCCGTGCGAGCCAGAAAAGCATAGGCCCAAAAGTGGACTGGGCCAATCCGCAGCCCATGACACAAAAACATCTCACACAACTTGTCTCAGTTCAATAATTTTGAGCTGTTTGTGCAATGTTATCTTATTGAAAATCTTTCTAGGTAAAACTCACACCTCGTGACTTACCCTAGGAAGGAAAAACGAGTACGGCCAGCTCATTTTCAAACAATAGTTCAAATGTCTCACTAACTCATCAGGGTGGGTACATTTTACCCGAAAATCAAGAACCAAACCGAACTGAAACCAGACCAAAATGTTGGTTTTTCAGTTTTTTTGTTCGGCCTCGGTTTTTACATTCTAGAACTTCATGCTTCCGTTCCCAGCTCCAACCAAACAGTAACACCGATGCAACCGACGTCAAGAAGCGCTCAAGCTTTCCCCTAGTCTTCGTTGGAGCCTCTTGGAAGGGCCAAGCTCTTGGTCAGGTAACTCCGAGGATAGCCCCGGGCCTTCCCCATGCGCAAGTGGGTGTCGGGTGTGCCTTCTGGCAAGCCTCTCCTAGACTGCTCTACACCGTCTTCACTATCAAGCTTCGTGAAGAGCTGCTCGTGCTCGGTGGAGGCTGCTTGGTGGGAAAAAGTCCGTGCAGGAAGGCCACAATGGACGGGGGAGGGTCTGGGCATAAGGCGGTGGCAAGCGCGGGAGATTGGTGGTTCTAGAGCCATGGTTTTGTTGGGGGATCAAGTGGAGTGGCACCATCTGTAAAGAAGATTTGCTCCGGGTGACGCTGGTGGTGGAGACACGAAGAGCGGGGAGGCCTTGCACTCGAAGGGGAGTTGGGCCAAGAGATACAAGTCATGGGCCTTTTTTCTATCTTGATGGGCTGCACTCAGTTTCATCGTTGAACTTGAACCCTAACCCATCCATGGCCACCGCAGGTCATCATATGCACAAAACCTCATTTGTGCGTGCGAGCTCCTTCCAATCTCACCTCGCCGGCGCAGCCATGCCGATCACAGCGCCAACTCACGACATCCTCCGCGAGCGCCAGTCCGTCCGCATGCAGAACGACAGTAATATAACCGCCGCTAGATTCCTCCGCCGCGCGCAGCATGCGGGGTTTCTGAGATCACAGTCCCGTGGAGTAATTAAACCGCGTCGTGCCCGTCGGGTACGTCCGACGTCGTCCAGACGTCCTCACTGTATCATTACTGTATGAGATCTAGTGTCCCGTGGAGTAGCCATCTATCCGGCCGCTCGCTGGTTTAATTACTGTTTTGGCTTGTTTGATCACAGTGTTGGCGGCATGCACGAGGGTGGGGCTCGATCTCGGCAAGTTAGGTGGACCTCCTCCCACTCTGATCCATATAGGAAAAGGAGAGATGGCGATGAGTCCACAAACGGAGGTAGCCAACTTGAATGCTGGTGATGACCCCATGGCGAAGAACGTGGACGACAACGCTGACCTCATCGATGAGAACGGTGCTCTGGCTGTGACATTGGAGGACGGCGGCGACGCCCTCGACTGCGGCGTCTGCTACCACCCGCTGAGGCCACCCATCTTCCAGGTACAGTGCCTACTATGCATGCGAGCCCTATATTGGTCCTGTTCATCTGGCTTATAATCCATACTTTTTAGCTTGTTTTTTCAGCCGGAACAGTGTTTTTCTCTCACAACAAATCAGCCAACAATGTTTTTCAGCTGGCTTATCAGCACAGCCGAACGGTTATCTGATCTCGACACAAAATATTTACTTATTCTTTCATGATGAGTAGCAATAGATTAAGCTTGCTGAATGTCCACTCCACATCCATTAGATTAGATAATAAGCTTGCAGTTTCAGACGATGAATAAAATCAGACAGATTAGTTAACAAAAGGAACATAAATTTTGGGACTTATTGTTTGCTTAGTTTCCAGGGAAAAAACAGGAGCTCGTCGTGTTCTGAAGAATTGGTATTATTAGGATTTATACATGCAAGGGGTGGAGCGAGAATATATATAAATTCGATTTTCTATGTCAAATTCTTTTACCTGCCACAAGAGCTTCAAAATCTCAAATAATGTCCCACTCCAAGTACCTGCCACAAGAGCTCTCGGCAAAGAAGCCTTTGCCAATCGGATTTTCGCTGAGGGCACTTTGCCGAGAACTGCGCTCGGCAAAGGCTTTGCCGAGGGCCTTAGAGGCTTTGCCGAGAGTCTGGGGCCCTCGGCAAAGCAGCCGGCTCCGGTAGTGGTTAGTGCACTACAACGTACACTTTGTTTTATCAAGCGTTTGTGATTGTCAGTTGTCACACATCAGTTCTCCATTAGTCCATATATTGCATCTCAATACAAGAACTAACCTTTCTGAATGCAGTAGTGTTAAGAAAATTGCTTGAATGTCTCAATGGTTAACCGTACGTCCTGTGCCTTTGTTATGACCACCTTTGTGTTTACTCTGCACGTGTATATATACCACATTGTGTGTTCATTTGCACTGATTAATTTGCATGCTGATGATCACCGTATGTATTGAAATCCGAGAATGGGCATGTGTTGTGCTTTCTGTACCGCGGCAAGCTCGAGGCCACCGGCAACGCCAAGTGCCATGTGTGTCGTGTCGAACTCGACGAAGACGACAGCAGGTGCCATGCCATGGAGCGAGTGGTGGAGTCCATCCGCGTCCCGTGCCCGAACGCCACCCACGGCTGCGCCGCTAAGCTGACCTACTACGACCGTAGCAGCCATCGCAGGGCGTGTCCGCACGCGCGGTACAGCTGCTCCGGCCATGGTTGTGGCTTCGTCGGCTCGGTGGGAGCGCTGCTGGATCACGTAGCCAGCGTCCACACCAACAGTGAGGCCATGCAGCAGTTCTGGACGGAGGAACTAAGCAGCTTGATGGCCAAGGCTGAAGCTGCACATGGCCGCTGCCGACATCGGGATGGGGGTCCGTCCCTCGGACGTCGAGCTCGTCATGTCGCAGGCCGGCGTGTCCATGGATAAGGCCGCCAAGGCTCTAAAGGAGAGTGACGTCGCTCGTTTCTTGGCGGACGTGGAAGGAACGCAACTCCCAAGTCTTCAACGGCGTGGCTTCCCCAGCAGCCCAAGGGCCTGTTTGGTTCACCCTGTTAAACTTGAATAGGTGTTGACTATGAGGTTGACTATATGGTGTTCGGATACTAATAATAGACTAATTAGGCTTAATAGATTCGTCTCGTAAATTAATCTCAATCTGTACAATTAGTTTCGTAATTAGTCTATGTTTAACACTCCATGTATGCGTCAAACATTCGATGTGATAGATATTAAAAAAACAAGGGGAACCAAACACCCCAAGTCGCATTGAAGGTGCTGGAGGACGGCGAGGATTGGGTTTGCGCCGGTTTCTCGGCGCTGTCGGCCTTCCTGGCGGCCAGCACAGTGGTGTAGCTTGGTTTTTTTTGTGTCGCGCTTTTGGTTCCTAATGTAGCTCCTTATGTAAAACCCGGGGTCACTTGGTTCGGTGCCATCGCGACATCTCGCCTCCAGATGGCATCACCGGTTTGCCTTACTTCTCCTTAATAAAATACACGTGAAGCCGTGTTCTTAGAAAAAAAGAGTGACGGTGACGTCGTCACCGAGCTTACCAGCTGACGATATATACGGCCTTCGCTGCAGACGCCGCGTTCTCTATTATTTACTGTCTGAATGCAAATTCACTGTTATATATTTGAGAAAATAACTATATATATATATACACTAATTTACGATAAAGTGAATACACATTTATGATAATTGGGTTACTATAACATATGCGGATATTTACCGCAACGTTTTAATAAAACACTTAGTAAGGAATTATTATAATCTCTTAAATTAGCATTGTAATTATCGTAACTCTAAGTGGCTATAAAATAAATTATTTTGTAGCCAGCCATAAAGTAGTATATATATATATAGGAATCATGACCCTTTTCTGTATAGTTTTTTCCCTCTCGGTTTCTATGCTTTGCTCCACCACATTGGCTCACAGGGTAACACTGGTTGTAATTTCCAATGCAAATCACTATGGTTTTTAAAGTTGATAAGCATTAAGGAATATTTATTATTTCATTCATTCTTAGTATCATGCACCGTCGGAATATAAGGACGTCCCCAACAGTGCCAGCTTAGTTAGCTCGTAGTAATCCAACTCAGCATTTTGCTTACTTGGAAGAGAGAGAAGACAAGAAAGAAACAAGTCCATCTCTTCACTCCATGCCTATCTCACTCAGAGTTCGAGGTGATTGGAGCCTTCTCCCTGTATGTTCCCTGTTCTCCTCCCTCTCGCCCTCTCTCTCTCAAACATGCGGCGGCGGCGACGTCATGCGGCGGCGCCCGAGTAGGGCATACTCCGGCGGCGCTCCAAGGTGGATTCCAGGCTTCCAGCGAGTTAGCTGCTGTCTCAAGCTGCTGGAGACACCCTAACGGAGTCAAACAAATTTATTTCTCTGAGAAGCTTGAAGCACACTTGGCTTGCGCGGTTTCCTAATTAAGCACGACGAACGTGTCCATGAATGGAGTTGTTTTTTTTTGTTTTTTATTAAAGGTAAAGCAATTCGCTTACCGACGAAAAGGGCCGCCTTTTAGAACGCCAGTTCACTGTACGTGACTACGTTTGGAATTTGAGATGAAGCCCGATCCGTCCATGCTGTAGCTTTACATTATTGGATCTTTCAGGCAAAGAGATGTATTCTTGAGTTTAATTTCTACGGAGAGGGATTGGAGGAGAGTTTTGCTTTACCATCAAATGATTATGGTCTTGCAGAAAATTAACTATTCTATATTGGAGTCAAGAAACTTTTTTCTGTATAGCTTTTTTTCCCTTAGGCTTTCCCAATTTTGCTCCTCCACTTGCCTCATAGGGTAATTGGTTGCAATTTCCAAATTAGTGTGGTTAAATGATTTTTACAAATGACTCCCATTATATTTTTAACAGAAGCGGAAGGCATAAGAAACTCCCTGTAATTATGGTGGGGGACACTATAGCTCAAGAACCGCCCCTGGAAATCAAATTCAGGGGCAATTCCATTAAGAAAAAACACACCTAAAGACATCCATTTTTAGGGACAGTTTACATAAGAGAACCGCCTTGAAAATAACATTTCCATGGACGGATGTCTTAGCCGAACCATCTATAAAAGAACCAGATTATCAGGGATGGTTCTGTTAAGCACTAGTACAAAATTGATTTTTGCTGATGCTTATGGTTTTTTATAGGCGGTTAATAATGTATAGGCGCTAGTGAAAATTGTGAGCCCATGTTATGTACCGGCAGTGAAATTCATTTTCATTGGCTTTTCTTTAGTGTACCACCAGTAAAAATCATGTATTTCTATTGGCGGTGACCTTAGGAAAATAGATGGTAAAAATGCATTTGTACTGGCAGTTATTCCTAACCTAGTGCCACTACAAATAATTTGAAATTTTTTTGGATTTTCCAAATTATCTTGGATGGAGAACTGGTCAGAATGAATGTCATAATATTCGAAAAGATCTACAACTTGGTAGTTGACTCCTTTTTCATTTGAAATCATTTACAGCTTGAAATTTATTTTTTGAGATTAATGATTTTAAAATTCATATTTTTTTTGAATTTCTCAAATCACCTCTCGGATGGAAAAATGATCAAGAGCTAGTTTGTAGATCTGAATGAGATCCAAAACTTTGTAGATAAAACTCTTTACTTTTGAATCTATTTAATTAGGGCTTCAAATCTCAATTTGAAAATCTGGTAAACTTAATAATACTAAGAGAATATTTCTGCTATCACAAGTGACTTTCGTGGGAAAATGAAAAATGTTGAAAACCATGAGTGGCAGCCTAGTGCAGGCCTCCTTGAACATGATTTTTTTTTTTGGTATTTTTGAAGCCTGCTTGGCAATTTTGGAAAAAATCATAAACGGTGGCAGTTTTTCATAAGAAAACCGTAAGTGTAATCATTATAGTGGCGGTTCGTCAGTATAAATATTTGTGGTGGTTCTTAAGTGATGCCAGTAAAGTTTGCTTATTTTTACTAGCCTTTCACACTAGCGGTTGGTAAAAATGCCAGTAAGAATATGAAAAGTACCGCTGGTAAAAATATTTTTTGTACTAGTGAAGAGAACCGTTCCTAGAAATGATTAACCAGGGTTGTCCTCTTAGTCAATCAGCCCTGAAAGAACTCTCTACAAATACAATTCTTCCTCCTCGTGACTGTAGTTGTTCATGCCATTGTTGAGTTCACTTAGAGGCAAGAAACTATAAAAAAAAAGAGGGCGAGGCTTTGCCCTTTTATCCTTTGAAGAAGTTGGGGTTTAAGATGTGAGTTTATGCCATCCCTAAAGTCTTCAAAGTTTACCTTCACATTTCTCTCACTAATTTTTGTTGTCATCTAGATGTAGAAAGGTATGATGTTTGATAAATTTTCATTTTTGTTAGCAATTTAGACTGATTTTGTTGTCCAACTTAGCTCACGTCAGTTCTAGTTACTTTGTGTAGTCACTCTATGACTGCACAAGTTTTTAGATTTTTTTAGCTCTACAGCTCTAGGTCTAGATTCTTTCAGGGTTAACTAGAACAAGCACATCCACATTCTATGTTAAGATGCCCATGAGTTATCCAATTTGCTAGCGAAGCAACAAAAAAACCTGCTTGAAATTGACTCACTGGGGCGGTTGGACCTCGATATGGCCATTACGGCAAACACAACTGAGGGAGGAAAAGTGACAACGTTGTTAAGGGCGCCGCCGGGGAGATCGATGACCAGGAGCACGTCGCCGGTGGCGGTGCGAAAAATGAGGCATTATGCATAATGAAGAGCTGCTGCTACTTAGTGGTCTAGAGGAGGCAACAAGTTATGGAGAGCTTGGCAGCGTTGGGGACGGTGTCCTCGCCGTGATATCGCGGCGACGCAGGAGATGGTGTTAGTGAGGCGGAAGGGGTCGGACTACGTGTCGAGGCCGCGACCCTGGTCGGTGATGAGGCGGAGGAGGTCACGATCGGCCTTCGCCTGAGGTGGCCTGGGAAAAATTCCGCGGAGGAAGGCCATCGCGAGGTGGTGGCGAGCACGGGACATCGGTGGTGCTGGCGCCAAGGTTTTGTTGGGGACTTGAATAAAAAAGGGTTTTGTTGGGGACAAAGAACAGGGGCGCCATCATCCGTAGATTTGCTTCGGGAGGTAGGGTTTTGGATAATTAATTCATTCAATCCTTAACTCCAATGCGGTGTTAGTGGACTAAGTGAGCTGCAAAGGTATGAAAAAAAATCTCGGACTACCAGGACTCAGTCGTGCTTCTGGTTTCTCACCTAAGTGAATTCTAGCTTGAGCTTTTTATTTATTTATTTATTTATTTATTTCAGTTCTAGCTTGAGCTGGCATAGTTTGTCACAGGAATCGGTCTCGAATGTGCCTCCCTAAGCCTTGCCCTCGGAGGGAGTTGGGCCGAGTGATACAAGTCATGGGCCTTTTTTCTATCTTGATGGGCCGCACTCAGTTTTATCCTTAGCGCAAGCCCGTCGCCTTATTGAAGCCTAACCCGTTACCCATCCATGGCTGCCGCAGGTCATATGCGAGCTCCTTCGCCTCGAACCCTCTCGCGCTTGCCTTGCCTCCATGCTCCAGGACCCTCCTCCCACCTCGCCGCCGCAGCCATGCCGATCACAGTTGCCCCATCGAGTAGCCATCTGGCCGCGCGCGCTGGTTTAATTACTGTTTTGGCTTTTTTTTTATCGCAGCGAGGGCGCGCTTTGCGGCGGTGGCCGACATCGTCAGATCCAGGCTCGGCCCCAAGAAGATGACGATGTATCCACAAACGGAGGCAGCCAACTTGAATGCTGCTGATGACCTTGACGATAACGCTGACCTCATCGATGAGAACGGGGCTCTGGCCATGACGTTGGAGGACGGCGGCGACGCCTTCGACTGCGGCCACTACGCCAGACAGTGCCTTTGCCTAGCGTCTGAGTTTTTGCCGAGCACTATTTATCGGACGCTCAGCAAAGGCCACCTTTGCCTAGTGCCGGGCTCTCGGCAAAGAATGCGCTCGGCAATGACTTCTTTGCCTAGCGCCATGCCCTCGGCAAAGAGAAACACTCGGCAAAGAACGTCTTTGCCGAGCGTCAGGCGCTCGGCAAAGGATAGCACTCGGCAAAGAGCCACCGCGGAATATACCATCGTTCTTTGCCGAGCGCCCTCCGTTAGGCGCTCGGCAAAGGTGGCTCTTTGCCGAGCGCCCTGCGTTAGACGCTAGGCAAAGGTGTCTTTTTGCCGAGGGCCAACCTTGGCGCTCGGCAAAGGCACCTCTTTGCCGAGCGCTGACATTTGGCGCTCTGCAAAGAATTTTCTTTTTTTTTGTTTTTTTTCAAACTTTTTGTCATGCATTACACATTATTTAAAAGTATATGTTAAGTTTTGGTACTTTTTAAATCTTTTTACTATTTATCGTTAGTTTATTTGATTTAATTGAATTTCTCCGATAAACGCGTGTTTGAACTGTAGGTGCATCGAATCTCCGAATTGGACGGTTCGAAAATTGATATTCGCATTACTTAGCGTATGTTAAGGCCGTATCCTGGAGCACGCATGAAATATCGAACATCTAGCGCACGGAACACGGCGACCAAGTTGCGCGTGAAGTGCTATTAAATTAAAAAAAAGCAAACAAAGTTCGAAAATCACGAAACTTAGCGAAACGTCTTTGGAGCACATGTGGAGGCTATGGTCAAAATTTGGTAAAGTTTCATGCACGTTGTCACATAAGTTAGTTAGAAACCTAGACATCTCACATGTGATGACAAGTTATCACATGTGAGATGTCTAAGTTTCTAACTAACTTACGTGACAACGTGCACGAAACTTTACCAAATTTTGACCATAGCCTCCACATGTGCTCCAAAGACGTTTCGCTAAGTTTCGTGATTTTCGAACTTTGTTTGCTTTTTTTTAATTTAATAGCATTTCACGCGCAACTTGGTCGCCGTGTTCCGTGCGCTAGATGTTCGATATTTCATGCGTGCTCCAGGATACGGCCTTAACATACGCTAAGTAATGCGAATATCAATTTTCGAACCGTCCAATTCGATGATTCGTGCACCTACAGTTCAAACACGCGTTTATCGGAGAAATTCAATTAAATCAAATAAACTAACGATAAATAGTAAAAAGATTTAAAAAAGTACCAAAACTTAACATATACTTTTAATAATGTGTAATGCATGACAAAAAAGTTTGAAACAAAAAAAAAAAGAAAATTCTTTGCCGAGCGCCAAATGTCAGCGCTCGGCAAAGAGGTGCCTTTGCCGAGCGCCAAGGTTGGCACTCGGCAAAGAGACACCTTTGCCTAGCGCCTAACGCAGGGCGCTCGGCAAAGGGACCTCTTTGCCAAGCGTTGAAATTTGGCGCTAGGCAAAGAATTTTCTTTTTTTTTCTTTCAAACCTTTTTTGCATGAATGACACATTATTTGAAATTCTTTGCCTAGCGTCCCCGATCTGGCGCTCGGCAAAGGAGTGTACAGCAATTAAACAAATTTAAAAAAACAAATTAAAAAACAAATTTAAAAAAAACGGAAAAGTCTTTGCCGAGCGCCTCCGATCTGGCGCTCGGCAAAGGAGTGTACAATACTTAAACGAATAAAAAAATAAATTCACAAAAACAAATTTAAAAAAAAACGAAAAATTCTTTGCCTAGCGCCCGCGATCTGGCGCTCGGCAAAGGCACATCTTTGCCGAGCGCCAGATCGCAGGCGCTAGGCAAAGAGCGTCTCAGCCGGCCAAAATTAAAAAAAAATCAACGAAAAATTCTTTGCCTAGCGCCCCGATCTGACGCTCGGCAAAGGCACCTCTTTGCCGAGCGCCGGATCGGGGGCGCTCGGCAAAGGAATGGCGACGCCAACGTCTTCTACTGGTTCAGAACCGCAAGGCCCGCTCAAGAACAGGCTGCGCACCACCACCGCGGGTGCCGGACGGCTGGGGCTGGGCCTCGCGTGCGCCGGGCTGCGGGACCGCCGCTGCGGCGCCCGTCACGCCGCCGCCACAGCCCTTGATCCTGAACCCATTCCAGCTGCTCGCCTCACCCGCGCAGGCGCCCACTTCCTCGTCCGCGTCCTCCTCCGATCGCTCCTCCGGGTCCAGCAAGCCGGCTGCGAAGCCGGCGGCGGCGCAGGCGATGTCAGCGACGGCGGCCGGCGCCACCACACAAGGTGCAGGACCTTCTCGTAGCCTCCGACGAGCCCGTCTTCCAGCCGTTGCCGCAGGGCTACTGCTTGACGGCTGCCGAGGTCGCTGCCATTCTCGGGTCCGGGGGCCAGTACATGCACGTGCCCGTGCCACAGCAGCCACCGGCGGCGTTGCCTGCGGGAGCGTTCTTGGGGCTGTGCAACGAGGTGACAGAGCCGACCGTCACTGGTCACAGGACATGCGCCTGGGGCCCGGCGGGGCTCGGGCAGTTCTGGCTCGGGGGCGGCGCTGATCACCATGAGCTCGGCAAGAACAATACCACCATGGCGATCAACACCGTGGCAAGGGAGGTGGCGCACGACGACGCCACGAAGCTGGGGTTGCTGCAGTACGGCTTCGGAGCTAGCACGGCCATGGAGGCGGCGGCTTCCGCGGCGGCGCCTCTTGCTGCATCGCCGGCGGGCGCAGCTGTTACCGTGGCGAGCGTGGCTGCCACTACCGCTTGGCTCACAGGTTTGCCTGCAAGTACTACTAATGGTGTCGTCGCCAACTATGATCTGCTGCAAGGTTTGTGAAAAGTTGATGAATACCATTTTTTTAAAAGTCCTTGCATATTTTTCTCAGTACAGTACGTGTTGTATCATCATATGCTTGGATTAATGTGTTTGTATCGATTAGGACTGTCAGTGTGTCGCGTCACATGATTAGGAGGTCATTTCTCTCGGTCTGGTTCGTTTCATTTTATATTAGTGTTCAATACTAGTGCTAGGCTGCTAGCTTTGACTAGGAGTATGCAGCGGTATGTCTTATGATATGCGCAAAGACGTCCAAGCTGTACTATGCTTGTTGGCATGGAATTGCACAAATCTCATTTAAAAGTTCAAACACCTTCTTCTTTTGATAAAAAAAAGCTCCAATGCAATCATATCTTACCGATCCCAATACAAGGGTACTGTCAGTGTTTGTATGTCTAAAGGGATGCATGTGGCAATCGGTAAGATCAAGAGCCATGCATACATAAATCTCTTATAGGAGTACATATGTTCGATCTTGTCACAGCCTTCCTGCATGACTTTACCGTGCATGATAAAAGTTGTGGAAATTTGTCAGTTTGCAAGCACAGTAGCTTTAGAAAAAAGACCAAAATTTGTGAGTTGTTGTCCCCATCAGGAAACAAAAGCCGTTCATGATGGAATGCTTCAAAGGTAGTACTAGTATGAACTATTTCGTTGTGACAAAACACCATATCATCATGTGTGGATGCATCCAATGCTGCACGTAACGAATCCATCTTTTGCCCCTTCTGTTAGGCCTTGCACCAGTAGTGTGGTACTCATCCATCCCCCAAAAAAGATACAATTTCATAACAGTACCATATACATGTTAAAATATATCAAGTTTGGCCAAATTTATATAGAAAAATATTTATATTTATCGTACTAGAATAGGCATTAAATATGTTTTCATAGTATATTTATTTAATGTCATACACATTAATATTTTTATCATATGTATTTGATTATACTTTAGACATTTTAACAGAGAATGTATCTAGATCTAGAATTTATTTGATGGATGTAGTGCTAGCTTCTCTCTGTTGTAGAAAAGGGTTAGAAGAAGTTAAATTTTGCATGCGTACAGTACGTACGTTCTTAAAAACTTCTTTTCACACTGTGGAGGCGTCTTTACCTAGAGCAAGCGTGCGGGCGTGCACGTGTGTGCATGGCATGGCAATTCAAGGCTCTGTTCATGCACGCATGCATTGACTGGACTGTCGTTTTTACTTGGGTTTCCTCAAACCCTTCGATTTCTTAATTCACGGGCCACGCGCAATAACTTGGACGCACTAAATACCCCCTCGCCGTATGTTTGACTGTCTCTCTACATGGACGCAGGACTGGCGGCAGTGCCTGGGGCCGGGGCCATCGTCGGTGTCAGCACCGGCGGTGCGCCAGCCGCGGCCGCGGCCGTGGCGCCACTACAAGAGATGAGGCCTTCTATGACAATTTGACATTTATCTCTTGTCATAGAATCTCTGTCATTAAAGACCTTCTGTGACAATTTTTGTGAAATTTTTTTTATCTATGACAATTTTTGTGACAGTTACAATTGTCATAGATCACAAATTGTCACAAATTTAGCTTGTAATTGTCACAGAAGGTCTTTAATGACAGGGATTCTATGACAAGAGATAAATAGAACGCCTCATCTCTTGTAGTGCGCCCACGGCGGCGGCGCAGGAGGGCGTCGTGGCGCTGTGCATCACGGACACTGTCACGGGCAAGAGCATGGCGCACAACGTCACGGCCGCGAGGCTCGACGTGAGGGCGACGTTCGGCGAGGCGGCCGTGCTGCTCCGCGGCATCGGCGAGCGCGGCCTCAACCTCGAGCCCGTCCCCGTCGACGCGTCAGGCTACACAGTCGAGCCGCTCCAGCATGGTGCCTTCTACTACGTGCTGGTATAATGGCAAATTGAACGTGACGCGTGAAGAAGCCATGGAGTCCCGGTGTGCCGCGCAAAAGCGCGGATGGCAAGTGGTTTAGGGTATCAGCTGGCATAGGTGTGTGCCGATTTATCTAGTCCTCGTTTAATTTGTCTCGTATGTAAGTGCACTAAGAAGAATATCGTATTGCAATCTCTCTGTGCTTGCAAGATACGTAGTAGTATGGCTTAACCATATATAGTATATTTGTGTACGTTGTTCTCTGCAAGTATAATTCTTAGGGCTATTGTGATATATATGGTGACGGTGGTGATAAAAACGATGAAATTGTGATATAAATGGTGTTATTTATGTTCATGGTGATATCCATTTGATGTATATATATGATATGTTGTGTTTGCAGCGATAGAAAGCAAAAAATAAAAAAAAACAAAATCTGGGTTCCAGATTTGCCTAGCGCAGCGCTAGGCAAAGAGCCTTTGCCGAGCGCCAGGCTAGAAGCGTTAGGCAAAGAATTTTTTTAAAAAAATTAGTTTGCTCTTTGCCGAGCGCCAGGCTGGAGGCGCTAGGCAAAGAATTTTTTTTTAAAAAAAATCAGTTTGCTCTTTGCCGAGCGTCTTATTGGAGGCGCTCGGCAAAGAAAACGTCACGCCGTGACTACCGCCGTGACCGTCGCTTTTCTTTGCCGAGTGCCGCCTAGACGCTCGGCAAAGGCTTTACCGAGCGCCCGATAAAAAACGCTCGGCAAAGGAGGCTTTGCCGAGCATTTCGTTGCCGGGAGCCCTTTGCCGAGCGTTGCGCTCGGCAAAGCCTTTGCCGAGCGTAATTCGGCCTTTGCCGAGCGTCTCAGGCGCTAGGCAAAGCCGCAGTCTGCAGTAGTGGGCGTCTGCTACCTCCCGCTCAGGCTGCCTATCTTTCAGGTACAGTGCCTATATATTTTTTTACTAGAACACGACTTCATGTTTATTTCATTAAGAAGGGTACAACGCCTATACATACTACGCATGCGACTGCGAGCCTTTATCTGATCTATCTAATCCCGTGCTATTTATTTACTACCTCTCCTTTGTTCATTCATGTATCTTTTGCACTCATTCACATGTTAATGATGAGTTGATGACCATATATACTTATGCATGCTTGAAGTGCATCGATGGGCATGTGATGTGTTCTCCGTGCCGCGCCAAGCTCGAGGCCACCGGCAACGCCAAGTGCCATGTGTGCCATGAAGAAATCGACTCGGACGACAGCAGGTGCCATGCCATGGAGCGAGTGGTGGAGTCCATCCGCGTCCCGTGCCCGAACGCCGCCCACGGCTGCGCCGCTAGGCTGACCTACTACGACCATAGCAGCCATCGCAGGGCGTGTCCGCACGCGCGGTACAGCTGCTCCGGCCATGGTTGTGGCTTCGTCGGCTCGGTGGGAGCGCTGCTGGATCACGTAGCCAGCGTCCACACCAACAGTGAGGTCATGCAGCTGTTCTGGACGGAGGAACTAAGCAGGTTGATGGCCAGGCTGAAGCTGGTCATGGCCGCCGCCGACACGGGCTCTTCATGACGCAGGCGTTCAAGGAGAGTGGTGGTGACAGGTGACATCGTCATGGCCATCATGGACCCTACCAACTGATGATACACCCTTCGCTGCAGACGCCGCGTTCTCTATTACTTATTGTCTGATGAATATTCACTACTATATAAGTATTTGAGAAATTAACTATGAGTACTATATATTGGAATCATGAAACTCTTTTCGAGCTGTATATATAGTCTTTTCCCTCCCGCTTTTCCCTCACAGGGTAACTGGTTGTAATTTCTAGTGCAAATCAGTATGGTTTTTGAAGTTGTTAAGCATTAAGGAATCGTCGTTTCATTCATTCTTATATTAGTATCATGCACAGTCGGTGTCTCGGACTAATGGAGTTAAACAAATTTATTTCTCAGAGAAGCTGTGTATGTGTCCATAAATGGAGTTAAACAATTTTTTGTTTTTTTATTTTGTTGATAGATGGAGTTGACAGGTTAAACAATTCGCTTACCAATATGTAGAAAAGGGCCGCTTGCTAGAAACTTAGAATGCCAGTTCAGGATGACTACATTTGGTAATTGGAATTTGAGATGAACAATGCTCCATTCATACTGTAGCTTTACATTGTTGGATCTTTCAGGCATAGAGATGTATTCTTGAGTTTTAATTTCTGCGAAGAGGGATTGGAGGAGAGTTTTGCTTTCCCATCAAATAATTATGGTCTGTTTAGATCACATCATTCATGACCTAGCAATTACTAGTAGCTAAAACATATCCAAGTCGGGGAGTAGCGTTCAACCGGGGGAGGCGATATTTCCAAAGGTGGGCGGTGTCTCTCAAACTTGCCACAACCCGGTTGGAAGAAGGCAGCATGTTACTGAACACAACATCATTTATATTTCGGTGCTTCCACAACATCCAGCAGACAGGGTGCAGGAGGGTGTCTGAATGTAGGTGGTTGACAATCGACATAGGGAGTTGCGTATGGCCCAGATCATTTTTTGCCTACACAAGTGATCCACGTCCACACCAACAGTGGCGAATCTAGGATAAACGGGCACTGGGGTCGGCCTAGAGTTAGAGCCGTAACTATATAGTTGATAATATTCTAACACTATGCATAAAAATTTACCTCATGTCGTGAGATCCGCGAAGAGCGTTGAGTTATATTGTTGGTGTTTGTTATATTTGCATCTCTTCTTGAAGTTCCTCCATCGATATTCTCCCTTCCATCTCAGGAGGTGCCTCCATCAACATTTTCATTATCACTTGCTGGGGTTAATTTCCTTTTTAAAAAGCGATCCATTGTGCTTTGATTGCCTACAAAATTATTAAATCAATAAAATTAAACACGCAAGTACATATTGAGTGTACAATTAGGCATTAGCTGTACTAGTACTTTGATTAAAAAGTCACTAATTTACTTATGTGCCATGTTTGCTGCAAGAGAAATTGCCGTTAGCTCCCCTTCGGATTATATTATACATAAACCTAAAAAAGGATCAAAAGCAATAAGCTGCCAGCATCTCGCAATTGTAGATTGAGGATTTGGGGAATAAACAGGGTTAGAGGAAGAGGGATTCTATACCAAATGAACGGAGACTCAGACTATCGCCGGACGGCGGCGGCGGCCGGCCATCGTCGCTCTCAGCACCGAGGTAAGGCCATGATCGCGCACGGATTCACGGAACCGCGATATCGTTGTTGACGAATGACGAGATCACGAGAACGCGCTGCGGCGCCGACACAGTCAGGGAGAAGTTGGAAGGTCGAACGGAGGGAGATGAATCACCGTTTCTGTGTCATTCTGTGGCAAGCCACCGGCACCGATTGGGATGTGTGGGCTCTAATTGGGCTGCCTGTTAGACTATTAGTGTTAGCTGTGCTGGGTTGACGGGGTCATCTTTTTTTTAACGGGATCAAGGCTGGTGAAAACTTACTCGTACAAGGTGTGATTAGGAAGTCGTCAGGGTCAGCCGACCCCGTCCGTTCCACGTAGATCTGCCCCTGCACACCAATACGGTTCCAGAACTGGTTTGCAAATGGGCAGGCAAGCATCAGGTGAGACATCGTTTCCGACTCCACAGTACAGATCGGGCCTTGCATTTGATCATTTGATGCGTTCTTGTACTAGCAGCCAGCAGAAATGTTGCACTTTTGGGGGTGTCCGGTTAGACTGTTCGCACTGCTGCGCCCTAAAGCCTCCGGTAAAGCAGGTGCAGGATCGTTTGCCGTAAAATGCTGCTGCACCAGGTCCGTTACCAGGTCCGCTAAACGCGAATGGTCCGCCAAATTCAGCGGCTACAGTGGAATTTACCGGACGGTGCGAGAGGCAGCAGCGCGCGGGAGAGAGAGGAGAGAGAGAGTATGCAGTGGCGGGCTCCACTTGTTCAACTAGCTAAAAAAATATTATAACTCACAAACCATAAAACCAAATTAAATTCCGATTGCACCATTAAATTCGTTGCAATAAATACTTCAAAATAAGATGTCACATGGATATATTTAGACAAAGTGACAAGTGGGCCCTACAGTGGATAGAGGATGATATAGAGGATGGATGGATGCGGAAGAATTGGGTATAGATGAGAGAATCTTGATGACTAGGCCTTTTAGAGGATAAATATAGAGGTACATGAGTGCGGACAGTCTTACAACCAGATGAACTCAGAGAAAACCGCAGTGGCGCTATTGTTCATGATCGGTATACATCTGAGGTGCGCAGTTTGTTGTCTGGTGAATCCACAAGCACGACATTGCTTAAGATTTCTAGTTTTAGGTTCATGATATTGATATAATATACATAAAAATAAATAAATACATAACATAAAAAAATCTAGAGCAAAGTATAAGGAAAAAAATAAAAAACGTAATAGAGAAAAATTTTAAAAAATATCACATGGATACTCTTCAAACATCTTAAAATATATTACAGAATATCACATGCATACTAAGCGAACAACACTAAATACACCACAGAATACACCACAGAACATCACTAAATACATTATAGAACATCACATATATATTAAGTGAACATCATTAAATACATCATAGAACATCACATGTATACTGTGTGGACATCACAAAAAAACATCATAGAACATAACATGTATAATACGAGAACATCACATGTATATTACGCGAACATCGCAAAATACATCATATAACATTACATGTATACCACGTGAACATAAAAAAAATATATAACAGAATATCACATGTAGAACACGTGAACATAAAGAAAACATAGAACATCAAATGTATGCTACATGAACATCACAAAAATTATCATAGAACATGATATTATATACCACGTGAACATCGCAAAAAACATCATAGAACATCATATGTACAACACATGAACATCACTTAAAGAATCATATAACATCACATGGATACTACATTAACATCACAAAAAGCATCATATAATATGGCATATATATATCACGTGAACATTGCAAAAATACAACATAGAACCTCACATATATACTATATAAATATAGTATCTCATGAAATATAGAAAATAAGTTAACATGAAAAAAGTAATTAAGATAAAATAAAAAATAGAAAATAAAAAACTCTATAGAAAACATAAAGACAAAGAGAAAAAGGAAAAAAGAAGAAAAACAAAAAAGAATAAAATACAACAACAAAATAAAATAAGATAAACAAAATAGTTAATTATAGTAAAAGCAAAAATAAATAGAAATATAAAAATTAAAAGAATATTGAAAAATAACATGAAACGAAAAAATAAACAAAAAAAATGAAGGAAGGAAATAAAAAATAATAGGAAAAGGAAAGGAAAGAAAAGAAAAGAAAAAAGAAATATAAAAATATAAGAATGAAAAGAATAATAAAAATCACATGAATCATAAAAAGAAATAAAAATGAAAAATGAAGCATGAAAAGAAGCTAGAGAAAGAAAAAAGAAAAGAAAAAAAGAAAGAAAGAAGAAGAATAAAAAAAGAAAAAAAACGAAACTAAGGTAACATACGTCGGTTAGCGATGCCAGTATGCCGCCAATTCGGCGCTGCTGCGTGGATTGGGGCTGCTGTGCGGCCAGCGTGGGACCCTGAAACAGTCGGACTCAGATCTAGAACGAATCGACAGAGGATTTAGGTGGGAAAAAAATGGGCGGGAGCCCTGTTCGGCTGGCGTCTTCCGTCCGGCCGTTCGGACGCGAAGAATCGCGGCGGCTGAGGAGGTGGAGGTGCTGACATGGATGGCGCGTTGCCTATCGGGACGGGGTGCGGAGACTAGAGAGAGGACAGGAGACTTGGGAGGGGACGATCTGGTTTCTTGACATGAGTTATCCATCAATTGAAATTGATAGTTTTTTGGGTCCGTGAAAGTTAACATCTGATGCGGTTCCTGTTACGCGTCTCTGTGATAGCTCGACGTGTTATCACAGACATGTCTGGTAAACACGCGTCTGTAGTAAGTTATATCACAGACACGTCTTGTTCTCAAATCGATCCATTGACCACGGGTGGCGGAATACTAGAGACGCCTGTTAACTGCACGCGTCTGTGAATTCATATCATAGGCGTGGCTTGGTTTCGCGTCACTGGAGCGAGTGTCTGCTATTTGCGTTTTTTTACATAGTAGATCTTCCCCGTGATTTGTCATGCTTGCACCTGTCGGCTACGCCCTCTGCCCCCTGCACCATTGGTCACCTGTGTCCTCATGGTCCTTGCTAAGGATGAAAATGGTCGGAAAACCTCTCAACCATATTCTACTTTTACATTTGAATACGAAAACGAAAGCGATAAAGTCGGACACGAAAACGAACACGAACTTACGGAATTTCGAAAACGAACTAATTCGAGCAGAATTATGTCGAACACGGTCGGTATATGAAAAATCAATACAGAATATTGACACGTAGGACCAAGTGCATAACAATTAACATGTGAATAATAATTAACAAGTTCTATAACTTTCTTAAAAAGTATCTTCATTGGACACCATGTAAAAAAGATATGATTGTTCTAAGGCAACAAGCACTTGTACGCGATTTAATATACCGCTGAAATTTTGTTTAAATTTTTTGAACATCTTAAAGACCTCAAATGAAAAAACTGAAAACTAGAAAGTTGCAGATCTCGTTGAGAGCTATAATTTTCATATAAAAATCATCTTCATCCGAGATCGTACGAGAAAGATATAATTTTTCTAAGGTTGGACTTCTATTGGGCCAAATTTGGTTTAAACCGAATTTCGAAATCGGGATATTCCGAATTAAAAGTAGAAAATTAGAAAACGGTCGAAAAAATGTCTAAACCGTTTTCGTTCCGATTTCGAATTTGGTGTTCCGAATTTCGAACCGAATTTGAATTTGTCCAAAAATACGAATTCGATCGGATTAAATGTAGAAAACGATGCGGTTCGGTACGGGATATTTCCGTACCGTTTTCATCCCTAGTCCTTACATCAATATTGTCGCACTTGGAGGTGCGGGGCCGCCACACCCACATTTGCCCCTAGGACGCAGCGCCGTTGTCTGTCCCACTGTCGCGCAGATGCACTGTCCGTGCCCTCGCTTTCTTAGTGGGTGTTTAGTTTTCACCCTATCACAACACATGCATGAAGTATTAAATATAGATGAAAAAAACTAATTGCACAGTTTGGTTGGAAAACATGAGATGAATCTTTTAAGCCTAATTAGTCCATGATTAGCCTTAAGTGCTACAGTAACACACATATGCTAATGACGGCTTAATTATGCTTAATAAATTAGTCTCGCAGTTTCCAGATGAGTTATGTAATTAGTTTTTTAATTAGTATCAAAAACATCTTTCGACATCTTATAAAACATCCGACGTAACACGCAAAAACTTTTCACCTCGAACGTTGTAGGACCGTTGCCTCGTTGTTGTTGCTGCCAGCCCACCTCGCTACCGTTGGTGTAGGGCCTCCTCACCCATAGAGTGGAGCCTCTTGTGTGCCAAGGGACGAGCGCACACCTTAGGTGGCAACGTGGCCGCACTGAGGGGTCACCATTCGTTGTGTGCCAAGGGTGGGGCCCCACACGAGAGCAAAGGGCTACAGCATGGGAGAGAGGGAGATATAGAGAGCTAGAGAGAGGGATGGGTAGGATAAAACTGAACGGGAGAGAGAGGGAGAAGATAATAGAGTTCGAATGCGAGTAGACTTAGTAAATCCAGTTCAAAATTCAGGTCCGTGAAGGGTTTTCATCATCTATTCATGTTAAAAAATGGAATTGAAAATCTTCACCACTGGCTCATAACACGAACCGCTAGTTCCTACGAACCAATGTGAAATATTATCACCAACGTTTTTTTTTGGAGAACCGGTGAAAATGGGTTGCAAAAAATCTTTCTATACTAGTGGTAGTCACTCCCTCCTGTCCAGTTTATAACGAGAACACGGATATCAAGAGTCAACCTTTACAATCTTTGACCAATAATTTAGCCAACAAATTTTAATAATTTCTAGAGTTGTCTTACGCCAAAATTTTTTATGTTTGACCAAATTTATAGAAAAAACACAAATATTTATAACACTATATGGCTATATTATGAAAAAATATATTATAATTTATCTTATGATACTAATTTGGTGGCATAAATTTGCACATTCTTTTCTATAAATTTGATAAATCAAAATTTAAAAGCTTGACTTAGGACAACTATATGAATTGATTTATAAATAGATGGAAAGAGTATTCGATTAACAATGAAATGTAGCATATGATAATCATAATGATATAATATAAAATAAATGATGGTCAAAAGTAATTTAGGAGACCATGTCATGTCATACTACCCCTTATAAACTATAGTGGAGGGAGTATATGTGTGATTCTTGTTCATCGACTACTAGAAAACGAATTTTTGAATTATTTCAAAAAAAAGTTTTAAGGAGACAACCTCTGTGATTAACAGAGGTGGGTATTTTAATACAACCATCTCGGTAAGTCAATTAACAAAGTGGGCATCTTAAGACTTTCATCTGCCTCCCTCTAGATCCCTTGCTCCTTGCCAAGCGCGCCGCGGCAAAAAAACATTACTCCCTCCATACCCAAAAAACCTGACGTTTTGGACATGATTGCGGTAGCCAAGGACTGTTTAATTAGGGGGTATCTTTCCTTGTCTGTCCCTATTAAATAGGGTTGTTGGTGCACTTTAAGCAAGAAAGTTCTGTAGTTGAGATGGCTAGTGCATTGAGGCATTGGCCGTGAGGTACTGAGGTGGTGGGTTCGATTCCTGGCAACCCCATTTTTTTTTGCCACTCGCTACATTTTGCATGGCATTGTTCCCTGGCGCGTGTTTTTATTTGGCTGGGCGAGGTGCGTTTAGCAGCGTTCTTGGCGCGCTGGCAGTTTTCGTTCATTTGCTCGTTTATTTCATTTGAAATTCACTGGCGCTATTTTTTTTCCATTGCGCGCGCGTGCTCAGCAGCCCTGACGACGCTTGGAGTGCTTCGTCCATTTAAAACGCATTGTTCCTAGCACTGCTGCATCTACTCCCTTGCCTCCTTGCTTGCTTGCTTAAACTAGCGTGCTTGGTTGTTCTTAGCCATGTTCATCTACGACATGGCTTAGTTTGATCACCTCCTCGACCGAGTCCGGCACCTCTTCGACGTCCACGAACGTCTCGTCGGAGTTCGCGAACACCAACGCCGAGCCTGCGAACAGCTCTTCCGAGGCGAGCTCCTTGGAAACCGGCACGAGCTCGTCGGAGACAACCACTTCCTCCGAGCCCAGAGCCGCCGACGAGGCCGTGGAGTCCTGCGACGACCGTGCATGCGAGCTACCGGCGAGCGCGCGGCGACCTGCGAGCGTGCGGTGAGCAGCGAGCAAGCGGCTAGCAGCGAGCGCGCATCGAGCGGCGAGCACGCGGCCAGCGGTGAGCGTGCGTGCAGGCGAGGAAGCGTGCTGCAGAGAGGATGATGGGACGCGCGTGCTGCAGCCTTTACTCGCGATCGCGCAAGACAATGAAAGAGGCGGCGACGAGTACCGAGGCATCGAGTCTTTAGTGTACCACCAGTAAAAATCATGTATTTCTATTGGCGGTGACCTTAAGAAAATAGATGGTAAAAATGCATTTGTACTGGCAGTTATTCCTAACCTAGCGCCACTACAAATAATTTGAAAGTTTTTTTTTGGATTTTCCAAATTATCTCGGATGAAGAAATGGTCTGAATGAATGTCATAATATTCGAAAAGATCTACAACTTGGTAGTTGACTCCTTTTCATTTGAAATCATTTACAGCTTCAAATTAATTTTTTAGATTAATAATTTTAAAATTCATATTTTTTTTGAATTTCTCAAATCACCTCTCGGATGGAAAAATGATCAAGAGCAAGTTTGTAGATCTGAATGAGATCCAAAACTTTATAGATAAAACTCTTTACTTTTGAATCTATTTAGGGCTTCAAATCTCAATTTGAAAATCTGGTAAACTTAATACTAAGAGAATATTTCTGCTATCACAAGTGACTTTCGTGGGAAAATGAAAAATGTTGAAAACCATGAGTGGCAGCCTAGTGCAGGCCTCCTCGAACAAGATTTTTTTTTGGTATTTTTGAAGCCTGCTTTGCAATTTTGGAAAAAATCATAAACGGTGGCAGTTTTTCATAAGAAAACCGCCAGTGTAATCATTATAGTGGCGGTTCGTCAGTATAAATATTTGTGGTGGTTCTTAAGTGATGCCAGTAAAGTTTGCTTATTTTTACTAGCCTTTCACACTAGCGGTTGGTAAAAATGCCAGTAAGAATATGAAAAGCACCGCCGGTAAAAATATTTTTTGTACTAGTGAAGAGAACCGTTCCTAGAAATGATTAACCAGGGTTGTCCTCTTAGTCAATCTGCCCTGAAAGAACTCTCTACAAATACAATTCTTCCTCCTCGTGACTGTAGTTGTTCATGCCATTGTTGACCTCACTTAGAGGCAAGAAACTATAAAAAAAAGAGGGGGAGGTTTTGCCCTTTTATCCTTTGAAGAAGTTGGGGTTTAAGATGTGAGTTTATGCCATCCCTAAAGTCTTCAAAGTTTACCTTTACATTTCTCTCACTAATTTTTGTTGTCATCTAGATGTAGAAAGGTATGATGTTTGATAAATTTTCATTTTTGTTAGCAATTAGGCTGATTTTGTTGTCCAACTTAGCTCACGTCAGTTCTAGTTACTTTGTGTAGTCACTCTATGACTGCACAAGTTTTTAGATTTTTTTAGCTCTACAGCTCTAGGTCTAGATTCTTTCAGGGTTAACTAGAACAAGCACATCCACATTCTATGTTAAGATGCCCATGAGTTATCCAATTTGCTAGCGAAGCAACAAAAAAACCTGCTTGAAATTGACTCACTGGGGCGGTTGGACCTCCATATGGCCATTACGGCAAACACACCTGAGGGAGGAAAAGTGACAACGTTGTTATCGATGACCAGGAGCACGTCGCCGGTGGCGGTGCGAAAAATGAGGCATTATGCATAATGAAGAGCTGCTGCTACTCGGTGGTCTAGAGGAGGCAACAAGTTATGGAGAGCTTGGCGGCGTTGGGGACGGTGTCCTCACCGTGATATCGCGGCGACGCAGGAGACGGTGTTAGTGAGGCGGAAGGGGTCGGACTACGTGTCGAGGCCACGACCCTGGTCGGTGATGAGGCAGAGGAGGTCACGATCGGCCTTCGCCTGAGGTGGCCTGGGAAAAATTCCGCGGAGGAAGGCCATCGCGAGGCGGTGGCGAGCGCGGGACATCGGTGGTGCTGGCGCAAGGTTTTGTTGGGGACTCGAATAAAAAAGGGTTTTGTTGGGGACAAAGAACAGGGGCGCCATCATCCGTAGATTTGCTTCGGGAGGTAGGGTTTTGAACAATTAATTCATTCAATCCTTAACTCCAATGCGGTGTTAGTGGACTAAGTGAGAAGGTATGAAAAAAAATCTCGGACTACCAGGACTCAGTCATGCTTCTGGTTTCTCGCCTAAGTGAATTCTAGCTTGAGCTTTATTTATTTATTTATTTCAGTTCTAGCTTGAGCGGGCATAGTTTGTCACAGGAATCGGTCTCCGGTGCGCCTCCCTAAGCCTTGCCCTCAGAGGGGAGTTGGGCCAAGTGATACAAGTCATGGGCCTTTTTTTCTATCTTGATGGGCCGCACTCAGTTTTATCCTTAGCGCAAGCCCGTCGCCTTATTGAAGCCTAACCCATTACCCATCCATGGCTGCCGCAGGTCATATCATATGCACAAAACCTAATTTGAGCGTGCGAGCTCCTTCGCCTCGAACCCTCTCGCGCTTGCCTTGCCTCCACGCTCCAGGACCCTCCTCCCACCTCGCCGCCGCAGCCATGCCGATCACAGTGCCTACTCCCGACATGCTCCGCCAGCGCCAGGAGGTCCTCACGCTGAACGAGAACGGTAACCGCCGCCACGCCCCTTCCTTGCCACCAGATTCCGCCGGAGCAGCGTGTGGGATTTGTGAGATCTAGTGGCACGATCGAGTAGCCATCTGGCCGCGCGCTGGTTTAATTACTGTTTTGGCTTTTTGATCGCAGCGAGGGCGAGCTTAGCGGCGGTGGCCGACATCGTCAGATCCAGGCTCGGCCCCAAGAAGATGACGATGTATCCACAAACGGAGGCAGCCAACTTGAATGCTGGTGATGACCTTGACGATAACGCTGACCTCATCGATGAGAACGGGGCTCTGGCCCTGACGTTGGAGGACGGCGGCGACGCCCTCAACTGCGGCGTCTGCTACCTCCCGCTCAGGCCGCCTATCTTCCAGGTACAGCGCCTATACATACTACGCATGCGAGCCTTATTTATCTGATCTATCTAATCCCATGCTATTTATTTACTACCTCTCCTTTGTTCATTCATGTACATTCACATGTTGATGTCACTCATCATTTTTGGGATTCATTTTAGGAAAAAATTCGGAGCTCACCGAATTGGGCGAAATTCGGAAAATTCGGAAAATTCAGACCGGTATCCATTCAAAATTTGAATGAAATTTGAGCAAATTTGAACAATACCTCCCCAAACTATAAGACATGTCAGTGGACTTGGAGAGGGTGCACGGGGCGCCGGCGTGGAGCTCGCAGGTGCCAGGGAGGGCAGCGACGCCGCGGTGGTGGAAGCAGGTGCCCCATATGGCAGCGACGACGCGTCAGATGCAGTGATGGACCGATGGTGCGGCAGAGGGCGTCGAGGAGCGGCCATGGCATGTGGGTGGCATCGAGGAACGTACCTAGTGCGAGCTCAGATGTTGGGAAGCAACCCCGGATCTCGCGGTGGCTGCAGCAATGCTAGCGCAGGGGCGAGCAGTGGAGACGACGCTGTTGGCGGCAGCGAGGAAGAAAGATGTGCCGACGCCTAGCTAGCCTGAAGGAGTTTTCAGCATGGAGGAATGTATATGGACTCTTTGCTGGACCTAGAATGGGCTCCAAATTTAAATTGGGCCGAAATATTTTGACCGGTTTAGTTTTATCTCGGGCTGGGCCGAATTAGGCGAAATTCGGTGAGATTCGGGCCATTCGGGCCGAATCCCAGAACCATGATGAGTGATGACCACGTATATACTTATATGCATGCTTGAAGTGCATCGATGGGCATGTGATGTGTTCTCGGTGCCGCGCCAAGCTCGAGGCCACCGGCAACGCCAAGTGCCATGTGTGCCATGAAGAAATCGACTCGGACGACAGCAGGTGCCATGCCATGGAGCGAGTGGTGGAGTCCATCCGCGTCCCGTGCCCGAACGCCGCCCACGGCTGCGCCGCTAGGCTGACCTACTACAACCGTAGCAGCCATCGCAGGGCGTGTCCGCACGCGCGGTACAGCTGCTCCGGCCATGGTTGTGGCTTCGTCGGCTCGGTGGGAGCGCTGCTGGATCACGTAGCCAGCGTCCACACCAACAGTGAGGTCATGCAGCAGTTCTGGACGGAGGAACAAAGCAGGTTAATGGCCAGGCTGAAGCTGGCCATGGCCGCCGCCGACACGGGCTCATCATGACGCAGGCGTTCAAGGAGAGTGGCGGTGACATCTTCATGGCCATCATGGACCCTACCAACTGATGATACACCCTTTGCTGCAGACGCCGCGTTCTCTATTACTTATTGTCTGATGAAAATTCAGTACTATATAAGTATTTGAGAAATTAACTATGAGTACTATATATTGGAATCATGAAACTCTTTTCGAGCTGTATATATAGTCTTTTCCCTCCCGCTTTTCCCTCACAGGGTAACTGGTTGTAATTTCTAATGCAAATCAGTATGGTTTTTGAAGTTGTTAAGCATTAAGGAATCGTCGTTTCATTCATTCTTATATTAGTATCATGCACAGTCGGTGTCTCGGAGTATAATGGAGTTAAACAAATTTATTTCTCGGAGAAGCTGTGTACGTGTCCATAAATGGAGTTAAACAATTTTTTTTATTTTGTTGCTAGATGAGTTGACAGGTTAAACAATTCGCTTACCAATATGTAGAAAAGGGCCGCTTGCTAGAAACTTAGAATGCCAGTTCAGGATGACTACATTTGGTAATTGGAATTTGAGATGAACAATGCTCCATCCATACTGTAGCTTTACATTGTTGGATCTTTCAAGCATAGAGATGTATTCTTGAGTTTTAATTTCAGCGAAGAGGGATTGGAGAGTTTTGCTTTACCATCAAATAATTATGGTCTGTTAAGATCACATCATTCATGACCTAGCAATTAGTAGCTAAAACATATCCAAGTCGGGGAGTAGCGTTCAACCGGGGGAGGCGATGTTTCCAAAGGTGGGCGCAGTGTCTCTCAAACTTGCCACAACCCGGTTGGAAGAAGGCAGCATGTTACTGAACACAACATCATTATATTTCGGTGCTTCCACACCATCCAGCAGACAGGGTGCAAGAGGGTGTCTGAATGTAGGTGGTTGACAATCGACATAGGGAGTTGCATATGGCCCAGATCATTTTTTTGCCTACACAAGTGATCCACGTCCACACCAATACGGTTCCAGAACTGGTTTGCAAATGGGCAGGCAAGCATCAGGTGAGTCATCGTTTCCGACTCCGCAGTACAGATCGGGCATGCGTCATCATCGTCCAGGATGTCCTTCTTCAGCTTGGCCCTGCATTTGATCATTTGATGCGTTCTTGTACTAGCAGCCAGCAGAAATGTTGCACTTTTGGGGGTGTCCGGTTACAACCAGATGAACTCAGAGAAAACCGCAGTGGCGCTATTGTTCATGATCGCCTTGTATACATCTGAGGTGCGCAGTTTGTTGTCCGGTGAATCCACAAGCACGACATTGCTTAAGATTTCTAGTTTTAGGTTCATGATATTGGTATTATAATATACATAAAATAAATAAATAAATAAATACATAACATAAATAAAAAAATCTAGAGCAAAGCATAAGGAAAAAAATAAAAAATATAATAGAGAAAATTTTAAAAAAATATCACATGGATACTCTTCAAATATCTTAAAATATATTACAGAATATCACATGCATACTAAGCGAACAACACTAAATACACCACAGAACATCACTAAATATATTATAGAACATCACATATATATTAAGTGAACATCATTAAATACATCATAGAACATCACATGTATACTGTGTGGACATCACAAAAAACATCATAGAACATAACATGTATAATACGAGAACATCACATGTATATTACGCGAACATCGCAAAATACATCATATAACATTACATGTATACCACATAAACATAAAAAAAATATATAACAGAATATCACATGTAGAACACGTGAACATAAAGAAAACATAGAACATCAAATGTATGCTACATGAACATCACAAAAATTATCATAGAACATGATATTATATACCACGTGAACATCGCAAAAAACATCATAGAACATCATATGTACAACACATGAACATCACTTAAAGAATCATATAACATCACATGTATACTACATTAACATCACAAAAAGCATCATATAATATGGCATATATATATATATATATATATATATATATATATATATCACGTGAACATCGCAAAAATACAACATAGAACCCCACATATGTACTATATAAATATAGTATCTCATGGAATATAGAAAATAAGTTAACATGAAAAAAGTAATTAAGATAAAATGAAAAATAGAAAATAAAAAACTCTATAGAAAACATAAAGACAAAGAGAAAAAGGAAAAAAAGAAGAAAAACAAAAAAGAATAAAATACAACAACAAAATAAAATAAGATAAACAAAATAGTTGATTATAGTAAAAGCAAAAAATAAATAGAAATATAAAATTTAAAAGAATATTGAAAAATAACATGAAACGAAAAAATAAACAAAAAAAATGAAGGAAGGAAATAAAAAATAATAGGAAAAGGAAAGGAAAGGAAAGAAAAGAAAAGAAAAAGAAATATAAAAATATAAGAATGAAAAGAATAATAAGAATCACATGAAACATAAAAAAGAAATAAAAATGAAAAATGAAGCACGAAAAGAAGCAAGAGAAAGAAAAAAGAAAAGAAAAAAGAAAAAATAAGAAGAATAAAAAAGAAAAAAAACGAAACTAAGGTAACGTACGTGGGTTAGCGATGCCGGTATGCCGCCAATTCCTGCACGCCTCAGTGATTCCCGCGCACTTGTTCGGCACTGGTGTGCGGCCAGCGTGGGACCCTGAAGCAGTCAGACTCAGATCTGGAATGAATCGACAGAGGATTTATGTGGGAAAAAATGGGCGGGAGCGCTGTTCGGCGGGCGTCTTCCGTCAACGTGAAGAATCGCGGTAGCTGAGGAGGTGGAGGTGCTGACATGGATGGCGCGTTGCCTATCGGGACGGGGTGCGGAGACTAGAGAGAGGACGGGAGACTTGGGAGGGGACGATCTGGTTTCTTGACATGAGTTATCCATCAACTGAAATTGATGGTTTTTTTGGGTCCGTGAAAGTTAACATCTGATGCGGTCCCGTTACGCGTCTCTCTGATAGCTCGACGTGTTATCACAGACACGTCTAGTAAACACGCGTCTGTAGTAAGTTATATCATAGACACATCTTGTTCTCAAATCGATCCATTGGCCACGGGTGGCGGAATACTAGAGACGCATGTTAACTGCACGCGTCTGTGAATTCATATCATAGGCGTGGCTTAGTTTCGCGTCACTGGAGCGAGTGTCTGCTATTTGCGTTTTTTACATAGTAGATCTTCCCCATGATTTGTCATGCTTGCACCTGTCGGCTACGCCCTCTGCCCCTGCACCATTGGTCACATGTGTCCTCATGGTCCTTGCTAAGGATGAAAACGGTCGGAAACGGTCGAAAAACCTCTCAACCATATTCTACTTTTACATTTGAATACGAATACGAAAACGAAAGCGATAAAGTCGGACACGAAAACGAACAGGAACTTACGGAATTTCGAAAACGAACTAATTCGAGCAGAATTATGTCGAACACAGTCGGTATATGAAAAATCAATACAGAATATTGACACGTAGGACCAAGTGCATAACAATTAACATGTGAATAATAATTAGCAAGTTCTATAACTTTCTTAAAAAGTATCTTCATTGGATACTATGTAAAAAATATATGATTGTTTTAAGGCAACAAGCACTTGTACGCGATTTAATATACTGCTGAAACTTTGTTTAAATTTTTTGAACATCTTAAAGACCTCAAATGAAAAAACTGAAAACTAAAAAGTTGCAGATCTCGTTGAGAGCTATAATTTTCATATAAAAATCATCTTCATCCGAGATCGTACGAGAAAGATACAATTTTTCTAAGGTTGGACTTCTATTGGGCCAAATTTGGTTTAAACCGAATTTTGAAATCGGGATATTCCGAATTAAAAGTAGAAAAGTAGAAAACGGTCGAAAAAATGTCTAAACCGTTTTTGTTCCGATTTCGAATTTGGTGTTCCTAATTTCGAACCGAATTCGAATTTGTCCGAAAATACGAATTCGAACGGATTAAATGTAGAAAAACGATGCGGTTCGGTACGGGATATTTCCGTACCGTTTTCATCCCTAGTCCTTACATCAATATTGTCGCACTTGGAGGTGCGGGGCCGCCACACCCACATTTGCCCCTAGGACGTAGCGCCATTGTCTGTCCCACTGTCGCGCAGATGCACTGTCCATGCCCTCGCTTTCTTAGTGGGTGTTTAGTTTTCACCCTATCACATCGAATATTTGACACATGCATGAAGTATTAAATATAGATGAAAAAAACTAATTGTACAGTTTGGTTGGAAAACACGAGATGAATCTTTTAAGCCTAATTAGTCCTTGATTAGCCTTAAGTGCTACAGTACATACATGTGCTACTGACGGCTTAATTAAGCTTAATAAATTAGTCTCGCAGTTTCCAGACGAGTTATGTAATTAGTTTTTTAATTAGTATCAAAAACATCTTCCGACATCCTATAAAACATCTGATGTAACACGTAGAAACTTTTCACCTCGAACGTTGTAGGACCGTTGCCTCGTTGTTGTTGCTGCCAGCCCACCTCGCTACCATTGGTGCAGGGCCTCCTCACCCATAGAGTGGGGCCTCTTGTGTGCCAAGGGACGAGCGCACACCTTAGGTGGCAACGTGGCCGCACTGAGGGGTCACCATTTGTTGTGTGCCAAGGGTGGGGCCCCACACGAGAGCAAAGGGCTACAGCATGGGAGAGGGAGATATAGAGAGCCAGAGAGAGGGACGGGTAGGATAAAACTGAACGCGGGAGAGAGAGGGGGGAAGATAATAGAGTTTGAATGCGAGTAGATTTATTAAATCCAGTTCAAAATTCGGGTCCATGAAGGGTTTTCATCATCTATTCGTGTTAAAAAATGGAATTGAAAATCTTCACCACCGGCTCATAACACGGACCGCTTGTTCCTATGAACCAATGTGAAATATTATCACCAACGTTTTTTTGGAGAACCGGTGAAAATGGGTTGCAAAAAATCTTTCTATACTAGTGTTAGTCACTCCCTCCAGTCCAGTTTATAACGAGAACACGGATATCAAGAGTCAACCTTTACAATCTTTGACCAATAATTTAGCCAACAAATTTTAATAATTTCTAGAGTTGTCTTACTCCAAATTTTTTTATGTTTGACCAAATTTATAGAAAAAACACAAATATTTATAACACTATATGGCTATATTATGAAAAAATATATTATAATTTATCTTATGATACTAATTTGGTGGCATAAATTTTCACATTCTTTTCTATAAATTTGATTGATCAAAATTTAAAAGCTTGACTTAGGACAACTATAGGAATTGATTTATAAATAGATGGAAAGAGTATTCGATTAACAATGAAATGTAGCATATGATAATCATAATGATATAATATAAAATAAATGATGGTCAAAAGTAATTTAGGAGACCATGTCATGTCATACTACCCCTTATAAACTATAGTGGAGGGAGTATATGTATATGTGTGATTCTTGTTCATCGACTACTAGAAAACGAAATTTTGAATTATTTCAAAAAAAAGTTTGAAGGAGACAACCTCTGTGATTAACAGAGGTGGGCATTTTAATACAACCACCTCGGTAAGTCAATTAACAAAGTGGGCATCTTAAGACATTCATCTGCCTCCCTCTAGATCCCTTGCTCCTTGCCAAGCGCGCCGCGGCAAAAAACATTACATGCCATGCACTTGCTCCCACAACTCATTGCGCTGCCGTGACAACCACTGCATGCACTTGCTCCCACGACTCGTACCCCCGCCTGCATGCTCCGTGGAATCCCTACGAAATTTATTATTTTTTGAAACTATATCTAGAAACTATGCATTAAGACTGTCCTAAGAGAAAAATAATATAACAATCTGAATTCCTTATAAAAAAATATGATAATTTGAATCAGGAACGAATGTGAATCAGAAAGAGTTTATCAAATCGCATTAAAAAAATACCAGTGAGCATCTCCTACAGATGGGCTAAATGCATCCGTGAATGCTATTGTAGCTATTATAGCAAAAAAAACCTGTCCAACAGCCTTTCTATCCTATCTTCTATTTTCCACCGCTGGCCATCCCGCAGTCGTCGCTGGCCAATTTTCCCGAGCCAAAATCGCTTGCTATCCGTGGCGCCAATGGATTCCCGCGCACGGGCTTCGCCTCTCCCACCCTCGATTTCCTCCGCGCGCCAGCCTCTCCCGCTCCCGCGCGCGTGCGCCCCCTCGTCGTGCTCCTCTTTTTCTTCCCATCCCACGCTGCTGCTTCTCGGCACCTGTGTGTTCCTCTCTCCACGACGCGGATCCCTTCGAGGTCCTCAGAATCGTGCCGAGGCACCATGTCGCAGGCACAATCAGAAGCGGATCTGATGTCCGCGAGCCACGGCCACGGGGACCCCAATTCTTCTGAGCTCCACTCGTTCCCCATCTTCTCGGCGGCCAGCGGTTGGGAGCAACAGCAGTTCCCGTCATTGCCTTGGTTGCAAAGTGCAGGGGTACCTGGGCTGCGGCGTGGAGTTCTTCCTCCCAATGCTGCCCCCTGCATCAGCCCCCTTGTCTGGCATGTATTCCGGTGAGATCCAAATAGCTAGATGCAATTTTTTTGTTTTTTAATAATCAGGCCAACTCGAAATGTACATGTGGGCTCAGATGCAATTTGTGAATAGGTATCTATTGCGAGTTCTTGTGAATGAAAGCATTCTTGGCAATTATGTTCTGTAAATAACTTAGATTTGGTGAGCTCTGAATCGTGAAAGCATTCTTGCTACTTTCAGATAGTACAGTTTGACTAGTTGCAGTAAAGTGAAGGTTGTGATTGTGCATATTACAAATTTATTTATTGAACTAGAGTTTGTGTATTTCAGTAAGTTTAGTAATTTTTTTCTCTGAACAGTATGTTAGCCTCTTCCCTGTGATCATCCAATTGCGGAACTGTGCATATAATGAGTTGAGGTCAGAGTTTTCTGAAACTTGTTCAAGTGTCAGTCTAATTTGCTATCAATAGTAGATTTTTATTCTTCATTTTTTTCAGTTCAAACTCTCTAGCTCTGCAGCCCATTGAATTTAGTCATCTTCCTATGCAGCGAATAGGGCTTTAATTTTTTCTATACCACATCTGGAATGCTTCAGTTTTACCTGCTTGTTGAAATCATATTTCAGTCTATGATCTTGATTGTCTGTGTGGTATTTTTTCACAGTCGCCATGGATTCGGAAAGATCTTTTACTGACATAATTACAAGGGGTTGTAATCCTGCTGCTTTGTCTGATAATGTTGCAACTCCTAATGAAACACCAGCATGTGATGAGGCCCTAGCAAGTGTGAAAGGGAGTCAGAAAAGGTCCAAGAATTTCAGTAAAGAGGAGGATGAATTGTTGGTCTCAGCATGGCTAAATGTGAGTTTGGATCCAGTGCAAGGAGTTGATCAATCACGTTCAACTTATTGGAAAAGAATATATGATTACTTTCATATCAACAAGACATTTGATTCTGATCGAACGCAAAGCTCCCTAATGAGCCGGTGGTCTGGTATTCTACATGATGTGAACTTATATGCTGGTTGCGTTTCAAAGATAGAGGCTAGAAATCAAAGTGGTTTATCTATCGCTGATAAGGTTAGATAACATACCTTGCCCTTCCAATTCTATATGATGTTTCTGTATGTCATGCAGTCTCTGTGTGTTTCAATTTGCAGGAAAAAAATGCATTAAGAATGTTCAAGTTTGAGGACAAGCACCACCGGAATTTCCCTTACCTCCATTGCTGGGAAAAATTGAAAGACAAGGCCAAGTGGAAGAACAGGAGCAATCAGAGTGGAACAGCTTCAAGGAAAAAGCAAAAGACCATGGCGAATTCAAGTCCAGCAGCGGCTGCACAATTAGTTGTCACTGCTAATGGTGAAGAGAGTCAGGCAGCAATGCCTACAGTGGACAGACCTACAGGGAAGAAGAAGGAGAAAGACAAATTACGACAACATTCCAGCATTGAAGCATTGGATTATCTGTTGGCAAAGAAGAAAGAGGCTGACAAAGAGAAGGATTTGAAGAAAGAGGAGAGGTGCAAAAAAGCCTTTGCATTGCAGGAAGAAAGGATCAGAATCGAGGAGGAAAGGAACAGAATCGAGAAAGAAAGGATCAAACTTGAGAAAGACAAATTTGAGTTCGAGAGGAACCTCGAAGAAGAGAGAATTATGAATGTTGATGCGAGTACCATGTCCACCAAACAGCAGCTATTATATGAACAGCTCAAGAATGACATACTTGCACGGCGTATCAAAAATTAGATAGAACATCGATTTATGTAGTGATACACAATTAATGTTTTATTAATTATTTGAATCTGTCGGATTGATACAGTATCATATTGTGCTGGTTGTACACAGCACATTTAATGTTTTCTTAATTATTTGAATCTGTCGGATTGATACAGTATCATATTGTGCTAGTTGTACACAGCTGGATTATCACATTCTGTTAGATACAGTATCATATTTCTTAAACATTTGCATATGGCTGGATTATTCAGAGGTGGACTTCACACATATATGCCAATCTGAAATGTAAATAAGCCAACGACCAAGTACATTGTCTTTTTATTAAACATGGTCACCATCATGTAGGAAACAATAATTATAAGCATAACATCACTACAGTCCAACGACAAATGAAATCAATCACTAATAGTATTATTGTATAAATCTGGATAATTTTGCCACAAGTGCTCAATAAGATCGGCCTGAAGTTGTGTGTGCGTTTCCTTGTCCTTGATGTTCTTGTAATTTTGAATGAAAGCATCGAGCTCAGGGGTACTATCATGGGATACTTTCACCTTTTCTCCCATGTCGTCATAATTGAAATCATCTTCATCATCCCCCTCATCCTCAACAATCATGTTGTGCATAATGATACAAGCATTCATGATTTCTCCAAGCGTGTCCTCATCCCACAAACGTGCTGGTCTTCGAACGATAGCAAAGCGAGCTTGTAGGACCCCAAACGCTCTTTCAACATCCTTTCTACATGCTTCTTGTGCCTTAGCAAAATATTTCTTCTTGTTACCTTGAGGTTCTGGTATGGTCTTCACGAAAGTGGCCCAAGATGGATATATGCCATCTGCGAGATAATAACCCAATGTATAATTGTTTCCATTAATGTTATAATTAACCTGTGGACCTTCACCTTCAGCAAGCCTTGCAAAAACAGGAGATCATTGGAGAACATTGATATCATTATGCGAGCCTGGCATCCAAAAAAAGCATGCCAAATCCAAAGGTCTTTAGAAGCAACCGCTTCTAGTATAATTGTAGGATCCTTTTTGTGCCCCACGTACATACCTTGCCATGCAACAGGGCAATTTTTCCAAGTCCAATGCATGCAATCTATGGAACCAAGCATACCTGGAAAACCTCTTCTCTCACCAATTGCAAGCAATCTAGTTGTATCATGTTCATTAGGCATTCTCATGTACTCATGCCCAAATATCTGAACAACAGCTCTGACAAACCTTCTCAAACTCTCTAGAGCAGTACTCTCACCAATACGAACATAGTCATCCGTAGCATCAGCCGCTACTCCATAAGCTATCATCCGAAATGCCGCCACAACCTTCTGCAAACAAGATAGTCCTAGGGTACCAGCTGCATTCCTTTTTTGCACAAAATAGTCATCATGCTTCTCAACAGCATTCATTATACGGACAAACACATGACGCCTCATTCGAAATCTATGCAAGAAGACAAATCAATTAGGTGAAAATCGAACGCATATACAAGGTATAATTGAAAAGAAATATGGGGTACATACAAACCTGCGTCTGAAATAGTTTGGCCCATATGTAGGATCATCTGAAAAATAGCCTTGATAAAGTCTCACGTGTCCTGACTGTCTGTCACGATTTAATACACGATGTCCCTCAACGGAACCACGATGACGTGGTTCATTGCCAATATCCGTTGCTACTATGTGGGCAGCAGCAATATAGAATTCATCATCATCATCCGAAGATGATGAATCCACCACTTTATTCAGTAGATTGAACTCAGCTTCAGAATCCATTACACACCTACGGCTCTAGGGCAAAGCTAAGGCAGGTGTGATCAGAAACACACGATTGGTTGACCTGAAGTGCTCGCTGTCATCGACTACTGCTCGGCACCGCCGTCGCATCGAGGAGTCCGTACCAAGTGGTGCGCCGCCAAGGGGTACCTGTGCGTTGCGACTTTGCGAGCAGACCTGGCGGCGTAGTCGTGCGTCGCTGCTTTGCGAGCAGACCTGGTGGCGAACCTATATTGCGAACGGCAAAGGACCAACTGTCAGGATGATGTGGCCCATTTAAATATAGAAAAGGACCATGTTTAGTCAGGCTGCTGTAGCACTCATCTTTTTAAGGGTCTTTTCTATTTTACAAGATGGCTAAATCAAGAGATTTAGCATTTATTTTTAGCCCATCTGTAGGAGTGCTAAAGCTTAGTTTGACCGACCAATGAGAAGAAGCGTGCTTTTATGAAACGGCAACTCAATCGACCGCGGGCTGTCACTCGTCGGTTGTCACAGCGAGTAAATTTAGTCTCACATCTGAAGTCGAAGAGGCTCGCATGGCTTCTCCACTGTCACAGAGTAAATGAACCTCACATCGGAACTTTAGAAGTCTTTGTTGGAGAAAAATAACTTTGGTCAAAGAGTACTGTATATATGTATACGGCCATATGGGGGATTGCGGAGAGGAGAAGGTTCGCAATGGCCTCTGCCAGCAGGAAGAAGGTTCGCGTCACTCCACCCACGGGGACATCGGCAGCGGCAGCTGTGGCGGCGCCGGCGCCAAACGTGACGGTGGGCGATGCCGACGTCCTGGAGTGCGGCGTGTGCTTACTCCCGTTGAGGCCTCCCATCTTCCAGGTACGCGCCCACGTTATGCATTCTGCCATGTCTGGTTAGCATTTCTTGGAGCAACTGGTGAGATGCATGTACAACGCATGCATGCAGTGCGAGGTGGGGCATGTGGTGTGCTCGGTCTGCCGCGACAAGATGGAGGCCACCGGGAACGGCAACTGCCATGTCTGCGGCGTCGCCACGCGCGGCTACCGCCGGTGCCACGCCATGGAGCAGCTCGTGGACTGCACCCGCGTGGCCTGCCCGTACGCGGCTCACGGCTGCGACGCGACGCCTCCCTACCACGGCCGGGAGAGCCACCGCCAGGTGTGCCCGCACGCGCCGTGCCACTGCCCCGGCGAGTCGTGCGGCTTCATCGGCTCCGTAGCCGCTCTCCTGGACCACTTCGCCAGCGCACACGACTGGCCGTGCACCACCGTGCGAGCAGCAGCCACGGCGAAGTCCTTTGTCTGGCTCCGTGACGGCTTCAACTTTTTTCGCGTCGCGGACCATGACCACGGCAGTGGTGAAGCGGCCGCAAACTGCAGCGTCCCTTGCCTGTTCCTGCTGAATGTGACGCTGGAATCGCTTGGCCATGCCATCTCCGTGCTCTGCATCCATCCTCATGCCAACGGTGATGGCGAGCCGATGTCGATGCAATGCGAGCTGAACTTCTTTCATTCCGGTGGCGGGAGCCTGTGCCGCAGGCACAACCAGACGTCGGAATTTCAGGTCGGATGCACGGACCTCTCCAATGGCTTGCCCAGCCTTGACGCCTGCTTCTACTTCATCGTGCCATATTTTCTTCTTGAGGAAAATGATTGTATTCTGGTCGCAGCCAGTTGGGCATTCAACCACAGCCGACTCCGTCGTTTTCAATTCGAATTCATCATTGAGGATTATTGATGATATTGAAAAGGACTGAGGGCCTGCTAGTTTGATCCCAGAAGCGAGGGGATTGAGGGGGATTGAATCCCCTACAAGTCAAAATGTCCCTGAACCCCCTCTGACCCTCTTCAATCCCTTTGATTTTAAGAACAACCGAACAAGGTCTGAAGGGGATTAAATTCCCAAGTCAAAATCCGGCTCCCAATCCCTGCAATCCTTTTGGTCCAGGGATCAACTGAACAATGCATAAATTGGGGATGAGGACAATAGTTGTGTGTGCACGCAAGGATTGATCTCAAACCTGGCGTAATGTACTTTTGCATTGCTCTTTTAGCATTTTCTTATTTCCTCAGTTTATCTGGGGCAACTTCGGAGGACGAGACCCAATATTAGGTCATCCGTACCTTTGACGTCAAATTCTTGCAAGTTTTGTACGTTCCTGTTTTTCATGTGCTTCACTCTTGCATTATATATTATTGTTCTCTTTCCTGACTTATATGTGTGTTTAATTTCTTGTTCCATCAGTGCCAGAGTCTGATTATCCTAATTTTGTTTCTATCAAGTCGTTTTTATCTCAGAGCTTAAAGTAGACCATATGGTCTCAGAGTTTCTTCTATATCTTCTCTTTAATGGTGAATCATTATAGTATTAATGATTAACTAATGATTAATAATGAACAGAGATCACAGGCATCAAAAGATGAAAAAATTGAAGCCGTATGTTCAATTTTCTTAAAAAAAGCCCGAAGATTATCTCTAGCCAAGCAACTCCAAAAGACTCTATATGCTTCCTCACTGTTAGCAATAGAAATTTTGGTGAAAAAATATCCTCCAACAACTTTTTTAATTGGATATCCAAACATAATTAATAATGAATATAGGTCGCAGGCATCAAAAGATGAAAAATTGAACCTTTTCAATTATCCTAAAAGAAGCTCGTAGATTATCTTTGGCCAAGCAACTTCAAGAGACTCTCTATATCCTTTATGACTGTTAGCAATAGAAATTTGATGAAAAAATATCCTCCAACAACTTTTTAAATTGGATATCCATACATAATTAATAATCAAAGGTTGCAGGCATCAAAAGATGAAAAAATTGAAGCTTTCCAATTTTCTTAAAAGAAGCTCATAGATTATCTTTGGCCAAGCAACTCCAAGAGACTCTATATCCTTCGTGATGGTTAGCAATAGAAATTTTGGTGAAAAATGTCCTCCAACAACTTTTAATTGGATATCCGGACATAGCAATCTATCCTCTATTCTAAATTTCTTGTTAGCCAAAGATGGAGAGAAAGGCTGACTCTCTAGAGTGTGCGCAAAAATAGAAAAACTATTAGGGTGGAAAGATATAAAAAATGATTTTTGTTCAAATGATTGTCTAGAGGACGATTTAGAGAGTGAGTTTTAAAAAGACTATTGGAGATGCTCTTAACATAACTGCTAAGGAATGCTCATAAAAAAAATTCTTTGGCGATGTATAACAGATCTATTGTCACCATGTGTGCTTCATTTGAGGAGCAAACAACAAACTGGGAATCATGCAAGATGGCTTACACAGGCTTGGAGCTCAAAATGCACCAAATCAGACTCCATGAGAGTTTTTCATCGCTCATGCCCATTTATCTTCTCCTTTGCCACCCCACCAATAATCTTGGACTTATTGCACTTGAGAATTAATAAAATCTAAGCAAACTTAAGGACATAAAATCGATGTCAGCTTGTTGGATGATCAATCCAGTGGTGAAAACAATCTCCATCTGTGATTTTATGTCCACTATGCTAGCTACTAAGCAACCGACAGAGATTAGAGGTTTCATTACTGGCTCAAGGATTGAACCGGCGATGAAAATGGTCAGGTACAAAACCCCACGTCCCTCCTTGTCACTTTTCTCTAGTTTTTTTTATCTCCGACTTCCACCTTTCTTTTATTATTATTGTTGGGGAATTTTTTCACCAATTTGCTTATAGAGGTTTCCAATGCTCGAAGGATATTCATCACTCCCCTATTTTAAGGTTGGTAACTATTAGCCCTTTAAGTTTCTAGACTATTCCTTTCGCTAACTATGATGGAAAGCAAGTTTCTTTCTTCTAGAAGGCTTCTTGCACCCAATTGATCATGGAGGCTCCCCAATTTTGAAGTTCTTGACATGCATTTTTTATTTTTATTAAATTGAATGTCATAGATTCTTTTTTGTTTGAAAGAAATGTCATAGATTCTTAGCGGGCACTTTTTATTAAATTGACTGACAATTTTACTACCTTTGTTATACATATTGTCAGGGTCATAATACCCCCTGATATCTCAAGACACCCATTAGTGAGCCGCTCGGGAAGCCCACGGTACGCCAGCTAGTATAAGCCCAAACGATCGAGGCCTGGATAAGCTATGTGGACCTAGGCCAAACACTAAGGCAGGGGTTGGCCACGACCCCTTCCCTCTGCATTCACCGTACGCCGCGCAATGCCTCACGACCTCTCCTCCATCCCGACCCTTAGAGGATCGGGGAGAGGTCGAGCTCTGCCAAGCGCGTCTGCTGTCAAAGCAGGCACGCCGCACTGACCCCGCAAGGACCGAGGGGACAACAGTCCCCACAGCCCGGTCAGACGCCTTCCCTGCGCCACGTGCGTAGATAAGACAACACCGCCGAGCGGTGACGGCCAGTATGGTGACCCACCATCTAAATACGGCCCGACGAGACGGATGTACGACTCCAACCACTACGGAATGGGGTTCACGACAGCGACTTTGACTTTTGAGGCCATCCAAGCCAACAACATCCCAATGGACATGACTGCTTCCTTATTCGTCACTATCATCGTCGGTTTGCACCACATAGGGAGAACATATAATCGAGTAGGAAGGCAGTCTGGATAGGCCGGAGATGAAGGACTTCATGCATTTTCTAAAATCACGCTCTATATTATGATGGGTAGCTCAAAAAACAATAAGCACGTGATTTTAAGGAAAAAACTGAACCTGGTTTCAAAATTTTCTGAGTTAAAACAATTTTTTACGAACTTTCTAATATTAGAGCATCTCCGGGAGTACCCAAAAAAATACTCCCAAGAAACTAGTTTTCCAACCTTCCCAAAACATATTGTGACACAAAAAAGAATTACAACTCCAATGATTCCTAAAATTTGGATTGTAAATTTTTCTCAGAGGCCGAGGAGCGGGACCAGCAGCAGGTCGCTGCGGCCGTCATCGTCCCTGAGCGTGGCCAGCTGGGCGTGGGCTGTGGCCGCCAGGCACCGGCCAAGGACGGAGTCGCGAAGGCTGGAGGGCTGAGGCGTGGGCGCGGCCTCCGGTCATCGGGGAAGTGGGGAATGGCCAATTCCGGCCTGGAGGGTTTGTCGGCGGCTGAGAAGGGGAGGAACCGCAGCCTTGTGGTGGCAAGCTGCATATGTAGGGACCCACAGGGTAGCCGAACGTTGCCTGAGGCGGCCGGACCCCATGCGCCGGCGGCTCGGACGAGCGCACCTCGTCGACGGCGCGATGGCAACGGCAGTCCTGGCTAGGAGGATGAGCAGCGCACTCGTGGGGAGTGGGGAAGGGGAAGGTGAGGATGTGCTAGGCTTGGATGGGGAGGATGGAAACGCGACGGCTGCAACTTGCTTTGCCGGCATCCATGGCGGGCGGAGAAGCACGAGGGAGAAGGGTTGGGCACCTGCGAAGGAGAAAAACGCCGGGAAACCTGGCGCAAGGCATATACGCGATGGAGGAATTGCGCGTATCTTTACGCGCAAAGGGGTATGTTTTTCTAAGTGCCAAAAGATTGAGAGTTGATATTGGGAACTATTGGAGAGGTATTTTTTTTAATCTTGCCAAAAATCAAAGGACTGAGAGAGTGTTTTGGGAACTCTTGGAGATGCTCTTAAGTCAGATTTTAGTATTTAGATGCATATTTATTCTACAAAAATATATAGATATTTTCTAAAAAATACTACTTCTACAAATTTAGTTATAATGTCAAATTGACCTTTCTAAACTATCATGCAAGTCTGATTTATCTCCTCGTTGCTGACGTGGGGCGATATGGTATGTGATATGCGGCCACTTAAGTCAAAACTATTTTTAAAACCCCTCAGGTAGGTAAATCGAACTGTTTAAGAGTTGAGAAGAGAAAAATCTAAAAAAAACCAATTTTACGATTGAGAGAGGCAATCTGTCACACGGCTGTAGAACGAGGTCAGATACAGCAAATCGCCCTCTCTTTCCAGGCCGGGCCACAAGGCCAACTAAGGCCATGCACTGCACTCCTCCAATCCCCCATCCGTCCCTAACCGGCTAACCCTACTACCCGGCGGCCGGCGGCAAGGCTCCTGGCAAGGAGGCCTGTCGTGGTTGCTGGTTGGCTGGTTGCCGGCGCCCGGCGCCCGGCGCCCGGCGGTGGGACTCCTGGCGGCGGTATTCCTACTCCCCCGCTACGGGTGGTGCGACTCCTGGCGGCAACAGCAGCAACAATGGCACACGAAGGTGACGCCAGGCCCAACATCATCCTGCCAGGCCCAAAATCCCGGATGGGTAACAGATGGAGGTAATAGCGACTACTACGCCTACTTCCCTGAGGATTACTAGTCTTGTTGTCAACCAGTCAATGTACCTGTGACTGGAGCTACCACGAGAGAGATTTTTATTTATACTTCCGCTACATTTGTGTTAAGACTATGTGTTTAAATATCGTGATGTAATAACATTTGCCATGATACTTCTGTTATAATTTGTGAACTTATGTGTGATTGATCTCTGGGCGCACATAAGGGTAAGCATTCCATTTGGTCGATAAATGGGTGTGACAAGGACAATGAGCCCGAAAAGTTGTGTTACACAACCATTTATCCTCCCAAAATCGAACCAATGGTCCATCTTTCACAATGAACGAGACAAAGCGAAGGAAATCATGCTTAAGCTTCATGAGACTGGACCTGAAATGTGAGTCTCCTATACTTTCCAATATAATCAACCTATGCTAAAGACTTAGAACCCAGGTACTCATTTTGAAGCAATTGTTGCCAGATGCCATCTAATGTGAGAAGATTGAACAACCATTTGCTAAGCAATGCCGTGTTTTTGATATCTAGATTGTGTATACCCAGACTGCCTTGGTCTTTTGGTTGGCATAAGACACTCCATTTAGCGAGGCATTATTTCTTTCTTTTGCTCGTCACCTTGCCAATAAAATCTAGAATAAAAATAATCCAATTTTTCAGCACGCGTCGTGGTATGAGATAGAATGACATCATATACAGGAAGGCTACTTTACTTAGCACTGAGTTTATCAGTGTCAATCGACCTCCTATAGTGAGGTGTTACCTTTTCAACTACTGAGTCGCTTCTCAAAGCGCTCCTCCATTCGCTTCCGGTTAGTATTTCTTATTTTTTCTTATAGTGAACTGGGATGCCAGGATTCTCGATTGGGAATTCCCCACACTGACAACCAAAAAGCTACTTGTATTGATCTAAAGCATCTTGGTCATCTCCAAAGCGGTAAAACTCAGTTTTATGAAAACTAATTTTAAGGCCTGAAATGCTTGCACAAACACAGAAAGCAATAGCTTCATGTTGCGAGCTTTTGTCAGATCATGTATGCGGTTTCAGCGTAACATCTCCTTGCACTTGGGAGAATGAGGGCTCGTCAGAGTGTAGAGTTCACCGATGTAGACCTCGTCGGTGGCGGGGAGATCGCCACTCCGGTGGAGAAGGCCGCGGTGGGCCTCCACATTATGCGGGTGGAGCACGAGCTGATGTGCGCGGTGTAAGCTCCGCTGTGAGTTGTGCATGGGCGAGGGATCATTTGGGCTTGCATCGCGGACCAAGAACGTGAGCGTCCAGGCAGACGGTACCAATTGTTTTTTTTTTGAGATTTTCAATTGGTGTCCAGTCGCCTATTTGATTGTCATGTGGTCAATTCTTCCGAAAAACAAAAAAAAACGTGCTTCGTGAAAATGTTGAATTCTGTTATGCTATGGTTGCTTATATTTTCTTAAGCACTCACTATACCACAACACCAGAATTGGCGCCAGACGATCTGACGCCAAAAGCGGCTATAGCGTCAGACGATCTGACGCTAAAAACATATAGCGTCAGTTTTCTGCTGACGCAGTAAGTCCTGACGCTAAAAACATATAGCGTCAGACCATACTTTTAGCGTCAGATAGTCTATCACCGTGAATATTTTTAGCGTCAGATAGTCCATTGGTAATCTTTAGCGTCAGATACTCTTTTGCCAAACATATAGCGTCAGATCATCCGATGATCATTGTATTTATAGCGTCAGATTGTTCAACGGGACAATTTAACTATGCCAAAAAAAATAAATACAATTAGAAAACCTGTATTTAAGCTTAATGTCCATCATCAAGATATGAAAACATATACATCACATGAAGGTCAAAACATACAACATACAATTTTTCTTGCACACCATATGTTTGCATTCTGATCATTCAATGAAGTCAAGCATGAAAAGAATACATGAATGCACATCCTAGCAAGCAAAACTGCAAAACTAGTAGTTTATCTATGTTTCACATTCTAAGGTTTGGGTATACAATCATTTCTAGGAATTCAAAAACCACAAGCAATAGCTTGCCAACACTGGAGCACATCCATCAAGTTGTGGAGAACCATCTTCCAGAATCCAAAAACTAGCCAAAGACTATAGTGGCTAGCACTTCCTGAAAAATATAACCATATAATTAGGCATGTTGAGAATATGTAAAGCTGTTGGTACAGTAGTTTATAATCAGACAAGTGTGGAAAACCATCATTCAACAGTTCAATACAAAGGAGGTAGTGAAGAATAATGTTCAAAATTCAAACAATAATGCAAGGTCGTGGATTTGTGGTTCAGCAAAACTATTAAAACTAAAACTAATGGTGAAACTGAAATCTCGCAAAAAAAACTAAATTGATAGGGTATAAGATTTGAGACAAGGCATCTACAATGTACTTAATGTTTCCTTCACATTTGACAACCGGCTAGTAGTGCTACAATTTAACATATGTTGTACACATACATGTTAGCATCAGATGCTTGACTAGTCTTGTACACATACATGTTAGCATCACATGCTTATCAGCTAAAGTTCAGAATGTGTGCTCACCTAAGTTCCAACCCTTCCAGTGAGTTCAGTGTCTACTCCTCTCCAGTCTCCACCCCTGCTAATTTCCATTGATCCAAACTATCTGAACCACAAAGAAGGTTCCATCCTTAAGAAAAGTCAATGAACACAATAATTAAAAAGAACTATAACAGCTCCTATTTATGCCTTCATACTGCTATACCATGCAAAAGAATGGCTCATCAGAATTAAGAGCTTGTGATCTAAATATAAAATATTATAAGAAAATCTCAGAACAGCAGGTAATGAATGTTATACAAGAATTTTGACATGCCAAAAATACAGATTAGTATAATTTAGATCAAGACTTGCTAAAATTCAAAAGAGATTTCTGAAGATAAGTTCAGAGATGTACATTGACAGTGTTATATTAGCAGCTAGCCATCAGCTATTACACCTGCAGTCCTACACACATCAAAACAGCATGTTACCAAACTGCAGGAGTAGTAGTCACAGTGAAGCACCAATCTTAAAAGGAAACATAGGAGGCAATGGCAGACACTCTCAGTAGCAATCCACCTATAAGATGTCAACAGCAACATATTAACTAATGTTCACTTTGACAAGTAACCATACCTACATGCTCACTTAACCAATGTATACATTGCATATATTCAACTAACATTAATGCAAGTAGTAGTCCTTAGATGATTTACTTCATGCAGTGAGGTGATAAAGACACCACCACCAATGAGTTTTGCACTACTATTATATGCATTTATGCATAATAGAATGGCATGTACATGTTGCTTTGATTCTGGCCTACCAAAATCAATGATGTTGAGGATTCAGCTAATAATATATTCACAAAAGGTTGCATGCCATGCCATGAAATGATGATGATCTGATCCCCTATCCGTAGAATCGTGACAGGGAAACTAATCTTATTAGGTAATCTACAATCAGTACATGCTCCCAAAGGCGCTATTAATTTTTAGCTGAAAGCTAAGGTGTGACATAATATTGGATTCTGCATTAACCATGCAAAAAAGGTAGCTAGTTGTGTTCATAATTATCAACAGAACGTTAAAGCAAACTCTAGATAGATCGAGAGTAACTATCTAGCCCAGAGCCCAGCATAGAAAAATAAAAAAAATTAACTGATTTAGTAGAATTCATTTATTTAGAGTAAAAAGCAACAACGGGGAAAAGAGCAAGAAGGTGTGAGGCAGACTCATTTCATGATACATGTAGATCGGTGTGAGGCAGCTGGATTGGAGTATACCAAAAACAACAGCATATATAAGACTTAAAGTTGATAACTAATTATGGGTAGACAAGTACCTAGAGTTCAATAAAATTTCCACTCTTTTAATTGAGTCTATTATCGGACTGCTCTATCTTGTGGATAGATAATAGAACAAAGCAATCTCAAATTGATGAATGTGGTTAGAATGTCCAGCTTATTAGTGCTTGGATTTCAGTTTGCTTGAACGAGCACTTCAACAGACATGAATCCAGTACTTAGTGGTCACATGCAACATATGTATATCAGACATGGCCTAGATAAGATGCATCCATTAGTTCCATTCGACTAGCAAGATCAGACACGCCAATGGAACATTACAAGATCTTTTTTTAATATTTAGCAGTAGCAGCGGTTCACTTTCTGTGGTATTAAGATAACGTAGAGTTCAGTGTTTCTGGAACATATACAACAATCACATCAGGAGGCCCTGAAACTTTAGAACTAAAAAAACAACTAGCAGCACGCGCTGCATAATTTCCGAGCGAGGCAGCTACTAGAGGGCTCGCGCTCTTCTGTATCGTCTCCGCCTGTGCCTCCACTGAAACTGAGTTCAAAGGAAAAGAAAGAAAAACAGCGACATCAGATCACAGATGACAGACCTTGATGAACTCAGCGATGATGCAGCGGATGCGCTCCACGAGCAGCCCGGCACCCTCGACCTCTGCACTAGCCGCAACTTGAAGCCCGTGGCCTCCTCCACAGCCCCTCCCCTTCTGCCCCCATCCCCAACTCGGGACGCCCGGATCAGATTCAGATCAGATTCAGGTGCAGCAGATAGGAGAGGTGGGCGACGATGACGGATGCGAGGTTGTGGATCCGCATGTGCAGAGGGGAGAGGGTAATCGGAGAGGAAGGCCGGGTGCGGGAGGCTCAAGAGGACGAGGGTGGTGAGCGCATCTGGGCTGGTGGATGTGGCCTCCACGACGTCGATCCGACTATGATTGCATCGATCTGACAGCCTTCAGGTTGATCCAGTCGGAGGAGACGAAGGGCGCAGCCTCTGATTTGGGAGGAGGTGCAGCTACCGGTGGAGCCCCTCCTTGAATCATGGAAGAGAACGCAGCATGGCGGGGGCAAGCGACGGCAAGCGGCCTGGCGGGGGTGAGCGGCGGCGGCCATGTGGTGTGGTGTGCTGGTGGAGAACGAGTTAGGGTTGGAGGAGCAGCCGACCGTGTCTACTTTTGTTTGCTAGATAGAGTAGCACGATGAGCCGTTCAATCAAAATGGACGGTCTAGATCGTCCCATGAATCATATGGGCTTAAGGGAGTTGGACGGTTGGAGCCCAACGCTGCAAGAAAATAGGCCCGGGTTCCACATATACAAAAACATGAGCTGAGGTGCCTGAGTAGGGAATGGGGCCCATTTTTTTAGCGTCAGATGGAGCAACGCTATATCTGGTTTTAGCGTCAGACAGGCTAACGCTAAAGATGAATACCTATAGCGTCAGACAATAAATCGGTAAACAAAGAATTAGCGTCAGATCGTCTCTAAGTCAGCTTTAGCGTCAGATCATCCAACGATAAAAAAAACATTTAGCATCAGATGTCTGACGGTGAAAAAGTGTTGTGGTGTAGTGACTGAACCTGATTTTTCATTCGAATGCCGCGGCGTCTACAGAAGCTACAACCTACGATGGCACACGCTCTGGTTGCTTTTTGGTACGTGATACAGCCCACAAGAGGCCCATATACTGGAATAAGTTCAGCCCAGGTTTAGGTTGCAAAGACCAGCCTCGAGGAGACGCAGCTCTACGTTACGTGTGTTAGGCTAATACGTGGCTCTTGGTTGTTCCAGTTACCGTGGGTACTTACTATAGGTAGCCTTATTTTGGCTCTTTAACTTTTGCACCACATCAGCCGCTATATTTACTTTACTCACGTTGATATCCCCACGTCCAACCATAATATCATACTGCGTGGAACACCATCTACTCTGTTTCAAATTATAAAATATTTTAGATTTTTAATATATTGCTTTTTATTTAGATATAGTGTCTAACTTTCTTGAAGAATCCAAGCATATCAAATTTAACCAAATTTATATAAAAAAATAATAATATGATATCAATTAAGTTTTATTAAATTCTTTATTGTTTATATTTTTATAGTATACCTATTTGATTTCATAAATCTTTGTAATTTAATTTGTAATTTCTGAATGACCTAATTGACGTCATAAACCCCAAACGACTTTTCCAAACGATCTCAGATGGAGAGATACAACCTACACCCAAGTAGTAGACAGCTCGAAGAGATATTGAAATTTCTAGTTGATGACCTTTTTATTTGAAATTATTTGTAATAAAAAATTATGTTTATGTTACCAGAGTTTTAAAATTTATTTTTTCTTAAATGTAAGGCACCACAATTGTTTAGAATCTCATATCTCACTACAAGATGTATTAAAGTGAATATAAAAAGAAAGAAATATTCAAGTCACAAATGACATTGTGGTGCAGTGATAAGTAACAATTCACGCGTGAAACCTCGGGTCACAACTCACAAGTTCCTCGATGGGTTTGGACCCTTAAGGATAGGGGCAGATTTGGGCCTAGGGGCCAGTAGGGCCACATCCCTAGGCGTGGCCCAAAATCCCCCTTATAATATGTGCAGTTTTCTAGTCCAGCTCTAGGTGTTGGGCCAAATTTTATAACTCCCGGCCCAGCAAAGAGGGAAGAGAGGCAGAGAGCACGGCGCCTGTTGCCGATACCCAACTCCATGACTCGGGGACCGAGCTGTAGCTCGGTTGGTTGGCCTCCGGCTGTGGAAGCCACCGGTCCTGCGTTCGAGTCTTGCTCGACGTGGATTTTCTCACCAGGAACAATAGTTCTTAAATAATCTATGTTGCCTCACACGGATATACCACCACTGTCAGATCTCTCAGTCATGGTTCATAGCCTAAGTATAGGATGTAGATCTAGCTTGCGCACTTAGGGGTGTGAGTGAGTGGGTTGCGTGCGTGTGGTGTTTGTTAAGTGCGTGAGTTCAGATACTATAGCTTATACTGTAAGGTCGAGGCAATAAAAAAAAACTCCATGACTCGCATTCCTGCTTCTCTCGGACTGCAGGTATCCAGTTCTCTTGCTCTCCTGGTGAGACCTGTTGCCGCCCTCCCGTTGGTCCTCCACCCCGCTGGGCGCCGGCCGCCGGCCTGAGCTCTTCAGTTCGCCCTACACTGACGCCGGCCGCTGGCCTCCCGCAGCCAAGGCTGCTAGCAGCAGGAGGCTCTGTATTGGCGTGTTGCCTTTGCCCTTTGCCTCTGTTGCTTTGTAGTATGTTATTACTTGCCGATTGCAATAGAAGAGGGCCGGCTAAGGCTGGGTAATTTTCTACTCTCACATCTAAGTTAGGTATTTTTTTAACCACTTTCATGTTTCCGTCAGTTATGCTGTGGATTTAAGTATGGAATTAAGATGATCTAAAATTATACATTTACGAGCTAGTTTTGTTACCTATTAGTATTAAATCAAGTGCCGGCGGTATTTTAACTGGTGCGGGAAATATATTTGATTTGATAGTGTGGGCTGTCTGGCCTTAGGTGTCAAAATTGACGAGCTCCGCCACTGCTTAAGGATATTCTGTTTCGTGGTAATGGAAGTGTCGAGAAATTTCCTTGCACTGTGCCTACCTTCTACATAACCTAATAGACAACTACAAAATACAACTGTTTTAAGAATCCAAGTTTGTATCGACTTGGGACTTCCATATGGACTTTCAATGATTTACCGTTACCGGATCGGATACAAGTCCGAGCTGATATAGGTACTCGTTAGACATCAACTCGGAAGAATCAATCTTTGTGTGTATATATACTCATAGTAGCTAACAAAAAAATTAAGGATGAAGGAAGTAGTGTGTTTGCATATCTACGGCATATGAAACGAAGACTACGCGAGCGGTTGAGGCAGACTAATCGATGACGAAATCATCATGGGAGAAGGGGGCCGACTCTGATGATGACTCCGACGATCTCGTGGCGGCGGACGGGACGTGGACAATGACGGTGGAGGACGTCGGCGCCTTCGACTGCGGCGTCTGCTACCACCCATTCAAGCCCCCCATCTTCCTGGTATGGCTTCCTAAACAATCTACAGTAATAATTCACAGATTTGTGGGGGGATATATAACATGCATGTTGATTGATTGGCTTGCATGCAGTGCATCGAGGGGCACGCTGTGTGTTCGACATGCCGCGAAAAGCTCATGGCCAGCGGCTACACAAGGTGCCATGTGTGCCGCGTCGAGATAGGCCGGGACTACATCAGGAGCCATAGCCTGGAGCGCATGGTGGAGTCCGTCCGGGTACCCTGCCCGTACGCTGCCCATGGCTGCGCCGCCAGGCCAGTGTACTACGACCGGAGCACCCACCGCCGGAAGTGCCCGTACCGCTGCCCTGTTGGGCCGCTGCGGCAGTACTACCCCTGGCGCACGGTTTACTTAGACTACCCGCACTCATGGACCTCTATATTTATCCTCTATACGTCATAGCCAGCAAGATTCTCTCCTCTATACTCAATTCTCCCTCACCCATCCATCCTCTATATCATCCTCTATCCACTCTATCCGCTGTGGGACCCACTTGTCACTTTATCTAAATATATCTATATGTGATCTAGTTTTGAAGGATTTATTGAGACGAATTTAATGGTGCAATCGAAATTTAATTTGGATTTTTGGTTTGTGAGTTATAGCATTTTTTCCTTTTGTTTAGCTAGTGGGGCACGTCACTATAGAGTATAGAGTAAGCACTGTACTACTCTAAATATAGAGTGAGAGAAATGATAGAGTATCATTTTAGAGTACCCAGTGCAGCAGTTTTTACTCTATATTCATACTCTAAAGCTTTAGAGTATCGTTTTAGAGTACCCACTGCGGTAGTCTTATTAGCAAACCGGCTGCAACAAGCTCCGAGAGTACCGTAGCTTATAAACTAGCTCTAGGAGTCTAAATGTAAATATTTTTCTAAAAAGGGGCCAAAAAATAAAAAAAGTCGGTGCTCTCTACCGAGCCGACCAGATGGATCCGCCTGCTCCCGTGCCTCACGCGCCCCACCCTCGCCTCGTGCCTCATGTCACCCGCTCCTCGTGCCTCGTGTTGTGCTCCACCGCACCTCGCACCTCCCACTCGGACTCTCGCTGCACATAGCAGAGGTCCAACGCGTCATGGCATCGAGCTCCGTGTCGACATCTAGCTCCACGTCAACGAGCATCCATTGGGAGCAACAAGTAGATGAGCACATGTCCCGTATGTTTCATGCGTTTTAGATGTATGTTGTATATGTTTTGTTTGGACATTGTAAAAGTAGATCTGATGTTGCATATGCAATGACTATATACGTATGTTGCAAGTGTATGTTTCAAATGTTTCAGCAGTTTCAAACGTATGTTGCAAGTGTTTTATCTGGATGTTGCGTATGTTGCACTGGCTAAACACGTATGTTACAAGTGTATGTTTTAGTTATTTAAGTTGTTTCAAACGTATGTTGCAAGTGTTTTAAATGTTTCAGTTGTTTTAAACGTTTGTTGCAAGAGTATGTTTTAAATGTTTTAGCTGTTTTAAACGTATGTTTGGTCTATTTCCCTTTAACTACCGGACGATGGAGAGTTTTTTTCTATCTAGACTCATATATATAACTGTGCTCATACAAGAATCCTAATCTAAATAGAAATCCTTCATTCCCAGAATATATTTATAATTTTCATGTGGCTCCCGTCCCTGTCCTATCGTTCCATAATAAGAACATGATAATACTAGAAAAGGAGTCCTAATAGAATAACGATTCCTTTGCATACTCATTAACACGTCCTTATTAGAATACAACTCAGACAAAGGTTCTATGTAACAAACTATTTTAAATAAAAAATAAAAAAACTGGATAATAGTAGTAAAGGGGTCCTAATAGGATAACGATTCCTCTGTAAATACTAATCAACACAAATCAAACACTATATTAAATAAAGGCTATTTAAATAAAAAAATAAAAATAGGATAATACTAGGAAAGGAGTCCTAATAAGACAACGATTTCTTTGTTAATACTAATCAACACAAATCAAACCGTGTGCGTCTGGTATAATGGTGTGGGTCCCACTCGTATATCTAACAAAATAGTGCAACCGATCAATATAAATTTAAACCACACTATAAAAAGACCTATTCTATCTTTTATGGCCAATTCCTTTTTAAAAAATATATATATTCCAATATGAAGCATATTCTAATTTGCCTTATGACTGCACATAAAAATTAAGCCAGAAGAGGCTCCCAACCACCGGACCCAAGACAAACTCAAGAACTTATTCGTCGATAGCCTGTACAACAACAAAAAAAGAAATATATCAATTATTATCCCCAATTATAAATTGTCTATAAAAAACACATCATCAGCACAAGCATCATCTTCAAGCAAGGATTTGCTAAAACAATGGCTGAAACAGCTACATCCACAATGTTAAGAAAATTTATAAAAAATCTCTTCAAATTTCAATGCTTCGAAACACATTATAAATATTTTGTAATGAAAAATATCAACATAGATTGTATTTTAATTCAATATATACTATCATAATAGGCCATTGTCATTTTTAACTCATATTTTGAAAGATGTCATGGTCTTCAAAAAATAAATTATAGAATCAAAATTTTATCAATAAGACAAAACAATACTACAAAAAATCTTTTGCGAGGCGTTTCCGAATTATTTTAGGAGGCGGACAGCACTCCAAACCACCTCGGTTAATGCATCGATTAACCGAGGCAGTCACTTTTTATTGACTGAGGCGGTTATAAGCACCCGCCTCGCAAAATCAATTAACCGAGGCGGCTGCTTATAAGAGGCCCACCTCCAAAAATGACCTCATTTTCGGAGGCGGGTTTCTTATAATAAGCAACCGCATCGGAAAAAAGGCGAGGCCAAAACAGCCCAGACCAGGCCCGGAAACTACTCGCACTATATAATGCGAAAGCTAGGGTTTGGACATCTATCTCATTCACTCCCTCGATCAGCTCCCTGGCCGCGCGACTCTCTCCGCCCGACCCTCACCCATGCGACTCTCTCGTGCACCGCTCCTCCCTCCCCCGTTAGCCGCTCCCCTCCCTCTCCAAGGCACACCTCGCTCTCCTCCCTCTCCCATGGCACAGCGGCTCCCCTCCCTCCGCAAGGCGCGGTGGCACCCTCCCTCCCCAAGGCGCGGCGACGACGGTGGTGCAATGGAGCAGGCGGCAATGCGCCCGGCGCCCCTCCCCAAGGCGTGGCGACAACGGTGGCACTGTGGATCTGGCCTTAGGGCGCACGGATCCGGCAGATCCGGCCTCTGGGCGCGTGGATCTGGCTTCGGTGCGCATGGATCCGGCAGATCCAGCCTCGGGGCGTCTGGATCCAGCGAGCTCGACGGCAGGCACACCTTCCGGTGGCAAATTGAGGGCAGGCGCGGGCGGCGGCTCCTCGTCATCCGGCGTCGTGGAGGGAGGAGCTGGCAGCGACGGATCCAGCGAGCGGCGGCGGCGTGCAGGGGCGGCGGGCCCAGTCTGGATTCGGGCTTCTTTCTTTTTTTATATTTTTTTATTTCCATTAACCGAGGCGGGCAACTCACCGCCACCATAAATAAGTGATTTACGGTGACCTTTTGATCGAGGCGGACGGGTTGCCCGCCACCATAAACACTTTTTGCCTGCTCACAAAAGTTTTATGTAGTAGTGAAATATAAGTAAACATATATCATTTCCGTCATGTTTCTCACAAATATTTGTTATTCTCTTTCTCCCGTTGCAAGGGCATATTTGCTAGTTGTAAAAAAAGACATTTACAAAATACAACTGTTGTAAGAATTCAAGTTTGCATCGACATGGTCATGTGGACCTACGGGACTTCCGTATGGTATTTTGACGATTTACCGTTACCGAGCCGGATCCGGATACACGCGGAGATATCGTGCTCCTCCCTCAGACATGAACGGGCAAGCGGCGACAGTAGCTAATATATTTACGATGAAGGAAGTGGTGTTTGCATATCTATCGGCATATCGAACGAAGACTACTACGCGAGATATTGAAGTAGCTAGAATAATCGATGACGACGAAGTCATCATGGGAGAAGAAGGTGGCCGACTCTGACGATGACTCCGACGATCTCGTGGCGGCGGACGGGACGTCGACGATGACGGTGGAGGACGCCGCCGCCTTCGACTGCGGCGTCTGCTACCTCCCGTTCAAGCCCCCCATCTTCCAGGTGTGCATGCATGACGTCCTAAACAACCTAATAATATATATAATTCACAGATTTGTGGGAGGATATATAACATGCACGTTGATTCATTGGCTACTACTGCCTGCAGTGCATCGAGGGGCACGCTGTGTGCTCGACATGCTGCGAAAAGCTCATGGCAGCCGGCAACACACGGTGCCATGTGTGCCGCGTCGATTTAGGTGGACGCGGCTACATCAGGAGCCATAGCATGGAGCGCATGGTTGAGTCCGTCCGCGTGCCGTGCCCTAACTCCGCCCACGGCTGCACTGCTAGGCTGACCTACTACGACCGGAGCAGCCATCGCAAGGCGTGCCCGCACGCGAGGTACAGCTGCTCCGGCCATGGGTGCGGCTTCGTCGGCTCGGCGGGAGCGCTGCTGGATCACGTAGCCAGCGTCCACGCCAACAAGGTGGCCCTGCAGCAGTTCTGGACGGAGGAACTAAGCATGGCCAGGCTGAAGCTGGGCACGGCCGCCGGCGACATCGGCATGGGGATGGATCCCCGGGACGTCGAGCTCGTCATGTCACAGGCCGGCGTGTCCATGTACAAGGCCGCCAAGGCTTTCAAGGAAAGTGGCGGGGACATCGTCATTGCCATCATGGACCTTACCAACTGACGATACGACCTTCGCTGCAGACGCCGCGTTCTCTATGTTTTATTGTCTGAAATTAACTATATGAGTACTATATATTGGAATCATGAAACCCTTTTCTGTATAGTTTTTTCCCTCTCGCTTTCAGATTCTTGACCCCTCACTACAGGAAACTGGCTCTTTGTCGACTGCAATTTTCTTTGCCAACTGTTTTTTTTCGACACTCGGCAAAGAGGTCCCTTTGCCAACCGGAATTTTCTGCAGTCGGCAAAGCAGGATTTGCCGACTGCCTGGCTTTGCCGACTGCCAGGCAGTTGGCAAAGCCATGTCTTTGCCGACTGCCAGGCAGTTGGCAAAGAATTACAGTCGGCAAAGGCAGGCCATGGTTGACGCCATCCACACCGTCACCTTTGCCGACTGCCACTCCGTTAGCAGTCGGCAAAGTTGCAGGCTTTGCCGACTGCCATCCTCCCTGGCAGTCGGCAAAGGCTCTTTGCCAACTGCCACTGATGGCAGTCGGCAAAGAATTAATTTTTTTTTATTTTTGATCCTAGTTTTTTTGTGTTGCCTTGCTACAATAAGTACATGATATATTCCAAGTTTTAGGTCATTTTGATTTATTTTGCTATATTCCATTGATTTTTGTTGTTTCTTTGATTTTTTCCGGCAGCTCTAGATTTGAACTGCAGATACATGAAATAATGGAATCCGGCGATTTAGAAAATGATATTCATGATGTTTGGAGCATGTTGAGGCCGTGTGCGGGACCTCGCATGAAATTTCGACCATGTTGGTGTCGGAACACGCCGAGGCACGCGCGTGAAAAGTGTTTTTAAATTTTATAAAATCGAAACGGAGTCCGAAAATGACGAAACTTGACGACGTGTCTTGCCATCGCATGCGGAGGCTGTGGTAAAAAATTGAGAAAGTTTCGAGCAAATGGCGACGTCGAGTGGCTAAAACCTGGACTAACGCCGGGTGGCTAACTTGTTATCACATGTGGAGATGTCCAGGTTTTAGCCACCCGACGTCGCCACTTGCTCGAAACTTTCTCAATTTTTTACCACAGCCTCCGCAAGCGATGGCAAGACACGTCGTCAAGTTTCATCATTATCGGACTCCGTTTCGATTTTATAAAATTTAAAAACACTTTTCACGCGCGTGCCTCGGTGTGTTCCGACACTAACACGGTCGAAATTTCACGCGAGGCCCCGCACACGGCCTCAACATGCTCCAAACATCATGAATATCATTTTCTAAATCGCCGGATTCCATTATTTCATGTATCTGCAGTTCAAATCTAGAGCTGCCGGAAAAAATCAAAGAAACAGCAAAAATCAATAGAATATAGCAAAATAAATCAAAATGACCTAAACTTGGAATATATCATGTACTTATTGTAGCAAGGCAACACAAAAAAACTGGGATCGAAAATCGAAAAAAAAATTAATTCTTTGCCGACTGCCATCAGTGGCAGTTGGCAAAGATCCTTTGCCGACTGCCAGGGAGGATGGCAGTCGGCAAAGAATTTCTGAGAAAAAAATAAAAAATAACCTTTGCCGACTGCCAGGGAGAAGAGCAGTCGGCAAAGTATTTTTAAAAAAAAATTAAAAAAATAATTTTATGAAAAAAAATAATAGACCTTTTGCACAGGCTATCATTCTTAGTAACAGCATGTTGTTTTCTGGTAGGTTAATGTTTTCACTTTTCAGTGCCACCTTTTTCTACTTATTTAAAAATGGTGTCAGCGCAATTCATTCTTTTTCATAAAAGAAATGATTTTCAGTACAATCAGTGGGAATATAAAATTGAGTCGGTGGAATAAAAACATCTGACCACCCTGGGATCTTAGCTAGAGTTGTTTCATCAATCAAATGTCGGGGCACCGAAACAAAACTTAGAATTCCGTTCATTTACGTAAAAGGTGTATGTACACTGCTCATAAGTCATAACCCTTCTCTCAAAATTGCGTCGCGGTCCTCCCACCCAAACTCATCCCCCATCTCCTCTCCTCCCCCGCGTCGTCACTCTCCTCCCCGCGGTGCCGCGCGCCGCTCCCCGCCCCCCTCACCGCGGCGCTCCTCTCCTCCGGATCCGGCGAGGGCGCGGCTCACAGCACCGGTGGCGCCGGCCGGGCTGCCTCGCGGAGCGGCGGCTCCTCTCCTCCGGATCCGGTGAGGGCCGCGGCTGCGGGGGCGGCGGCTGGGCGAGTAGCGGGGGCCGCGGCTGCAGGGCCGGCGGGGCACCCCCACCTTGTCTTCCGGTGCAGGTGCCCCTTCTCTCCCTCGCCCCCTCCTCCGCTGGCACTGGTGCAGCGCGCGGGGCGATGGCCTGCCAGCCCCTCCCCTCCAGATTTGATGGTTCGACCTCCACGCCTCCTCGCTGATCTGGATAGGAAGGATGGCCACGCTCCTATGCTGAAGAAGGGAGAACTGCTCGTGCCAATGAGCTTAGCCAGATCCTCGCGTGAATTAAGGTAGTGCTCCCCTTCCTCCTTCCTTTAGCTTCGTACACTGCACCAATAGGTTTGTGTACCTGTCCTTTTTCTCTTACTGAATCATCAATTGTGTATAGAATTAAAATAAGCTACTGTTAGTACAAAATGTTCCAAGGTTCTCCATACATTTAGCAGGGAGATTTTTAATTTGGGTTGTTTTGCTAACCTGAACTATTCTGTGTCTATTACTAAGATAATAGGAGGATGTATTAGACTCTTCACCAGTTCTAGAGGTAAGACCAGAGGTCTGTGCAATTGCCCTTTTTTTCTTACTGAATCATCAATCATGTATAGAAATAAAACAAGGTTTTAACTGTAGTAGAAAATGGTTTGTGCAGGAGAACACCCCTTGCGTTTTGTGCAGGAGAACATCCGTTGCCCCAAATCTCCGGAGAAGTCAGCGAATCCTCGTAGCAAGAGGTACAGAACTGGTGAGTGAGACTTCCACCCCTCTGATTCATTACCGATATAAACAGCCGGATCCAATATTTCATTATTTCTATCACCATCCTTTGAGGCTATGTCATGTTTGCATTGAGAAATCAGCAGCAAGTTATCATGATGACGCGATCTGGAAAAACAACTCTCCACTGCTTGCTTGCTCAACCTCCTCCTTTTCCTCTCAAGTTCTATCATATTAAAAGTTTCTTAATTTTAGATAGGCCAATGAAAACTTATTTGTTGTCGAAATGGGTTAGTCACATGTTTAAAGGAAATGGCTGCCAGCCTGCTTGTGCGCCGGTTATTTTTCTTTTATTGGTGTGACATTTTTCTTTTGTCCTAATGTCATCTGAATTTTTATTCATTGTGTATATTAGCCTTAGTGTAATTTCTTTTCCAAGCAGGCCATCTACTGCTAGCATGCGCTTCCTTTTGTTTTAATCCAATAAAGCAGTGTAATTTCCCAAGGTAATATTGCTGCTGCCTTTTGGTCTGTCCTTGGTAATTCTCTTCCATTAAAAGGGGGTCTATTTTCCTGATGAGCTTGAATTTAGTATGCTTGATAATAAGAATAAGTTCAACACCCAAACTAGGCATAGATAATCTTAATGAGCCGAAGCATTAGTTTGCTGGAAAGGATTTTATTGACTATTGATATCCAAACCTTGTGGTCTGCAGGTGTATTAGATTTGGAGGAGCATACGGGCAGTCAAAGCTTTCAAACATCTTGCATGCTAATGAACTTGCCGGTGATTTAAGGTATGTCTTTCTCAGTGTAATACATGACCTTTTATTTTCAAAGTCTTGTACATTTATGTGATAAGGACATAAGGTAGAGCGGTAGACATTGCTTTTTTAGTTCAGTCTATTTTCCCCCATGCTATCACATTAATGCAGACCTTTGACTGATTGGGCTTCCTACTGCTACGCTATGGTTAGTTTTTTTGGAGCGTGCTAAACCTTTTTTATTTCTTAAATTGTTAATCCTGCTGTTTACTTTTGATTGTGGAAAGAAGTCGAGAAAGCTATCCATCAGGTTTAAGAGGCTTGGTATGGATGAGATCCCAAGATATTCTCTCCGTTTGTCTAGAATGCTGCTTGCAAAAATATTCTCTTTGTTTGGCTTGAATACAACCTGCAACAAGACTTATTTCATCATTATTAATTGCCTATCATTTTTCAGATTTCAAAAACGTATTAGGAGAGTGTGCAGACTGCCCATAATGTGATCTCATGCATTTTACTACTGGGTTTGTGACTACACATTGACTTTTGGACCTATGTAGGTTTTCTAATTTTATCAGTACCTGCATCAAGCCACCAAGGTTAGCTTCTGGGAGGCCTAATTATCATTGCTGAGGTGTATACAAAATTCTCACTTTCACTTGCATCGTAGACTATGGATATGAGCAGTAGACTTATGTAGTTACCTGCAACTTTGTTATTCAGAATGCTGAAGTTTAGACAGTACAGTATTATCAGAATGAAATTAGAGAAGTGGCAGTTAAATTTGAATATGCTTCCTAAAGCTCTAACTCAGCCAACATTTTAGAACATTAGACTCTGTTAGTGTAATTCAGCAGTGAACTTAGATATTTTCTTAAAAGTGAAAATCTTATTTGTGCACTATGAACCTGTAATGAACTTAGATATTTTCGTTCTCACTAATTGTTTTTCTTTTTCAGGAGGGCTCCCATTGGAGGCTAGCCGGAGGAGCACGACTCGGCACTGCCCCGCTAGCCTTTCTTCACCGGCACCTGCGGTATGACCCCTCTTTCCGCCACATGTACTCGTAGGTCGCGTTACCCAGTTAGGCGTCTCCTGTCCGAAACGGATAAGGTTGGAAGTATGCGTTCTTCGCATATGTATAACCGTATCCGTTTCGGATTGTCCACGTTATTTGGACAGCCCGAGGATGCGCAGACGAGGTTAGCTCCCATGTTCCGCTCCCGTCCGAGTCGGAGTTTCGGCAGGACCTCCCCGTTGTTCTCTGGATACACACTCTCCCCGCCAGGACGTGTATCGGGAGAACAGCGGGGAGGTGCGTACACCGTCTACAACCCGGAGGACGGGCCCGATGCGTACACCAACCCCATCGCCTACGAGAAGGCCACCGAGTACACCGTCGCGGCTCGCCAGCGCTACGGGGAGACGTTCGACCCCACCGCCGAGCCCCTGGACACAGACCTCCTGCAGAGGTTGGGACCAGGGAAGCAGCACGGCCGCTACTACATGGCCCACAGCGCCCTCGACCCGTCCCAGGTTCCTACGCTGACCCAGGTTCGATCCACGCCCACGAGCTCCAGCGACATCCCCGTAGCGCCTCGGCGGCAGTCAGCGTCACAGGTAAGTGCCGTTTCGTTCGTCGTTAACTCGTTTCGCACCTGTACATACAATCAACACTGCTGATGTAATATTGCAGGCCCAGATGGAGGCCAAGATGGAGGAGAGGATCGCCACGTTGCACGCGCAGATGATGGCGCAACAGATGGCTTACCAGCAAAGCCTGCAGCAGCACTACAACACTCAGATGCAGAACATGGCCAGCTTCTTCCAGTCCATGCAGACGTCCGGGGACACCGCCTCCTCTTCCAATGTTCGCTCCATCGCCTCCTCCTCCAGAGTTTTTTCCTATGCCTGCTCCTGTCGCTCCTAGAGGGACCCCGGTGAGTATATTGACTCTTGCTTTAACTTGTGCGTCCATGCTGCAGATACTAATGACATCACTTGGCGTTTAACTTGTGCAGGTACAGTCGGCGGGTTCGAACCCGTCTCCTGGAGGTCCCGGCCATCAGATGATGTCGAATCCACCACCTGCACCCTATCCACCATATCCACCTCCGCGTGGCCCTCCTCCGACGTACTCGTGGCCGCCGGTGCGCGGATGGTGGCAGTACGCGCAGGCGCCTCAGTTTGGGTTACCGTGGGAAAACCCTAGGGGCTCTGGGGGCGGAGCGGACGACGAGACCGGGGACGGCGCGACGAGCTAGGTACTTGTCGATTCCGTTATCATGTATCCACCGTATCGTCGAAGTTGTTGTCATGTATTTCTTTTCTTCGTTATGGACCTAGACTTGTTATGTTGAACTTCGTGTGATGGACGTCGACTTGTGGTGTTTGACGTGTTGGACTTCATGTGATGGTTGTAATGCACTTGTGTGGTTGTTATTGTATATGTGAGATATATGTGATGTGCGTTATTGTGATATATGTGGTGATGTTGGCGACAAATGTGATGAAATTGTGATATAAATGGTGCTACCGGTGCTTCTGGTGAAATTGGATTATAATTTGTGATTTTGCAGGGTTTTGATGCGAGAAAACAAAAAACAAAAGCAAAAAAAAAATTCCAGCTTTTCCGACTGTTTACAGTCGGCAAAGCTGGGCAAAAAAAACCCCGGACAGAGTCTTTGCCGACTGCAATGGGAGGCAGTCGACAAAGAGGTCAAACCTTTGCCGACTGCAACTCCGAAAGCAGTCGGCAAAGAATATTTCAAAAAAAAATTCTTTCTTTGCCGACTGCAACTCCGAAAGCAGTCGGCAAAGAATATTTCAAAAAAAATTCTTTCTTTGCCGACTGCAACTCCGAAAGCAGTCGACAAAGAATATTTCAAAAAAAAAATTCTTTCTTTGCCGACTACAACTGCGAAAGCATTCGGCAAAGAATATTTCAAAAAAAAAATCTTTCTTTGCCGACTGCAACTACGAAAGCAGTCGGCAAAGAATATTTCAAAAAAATTCTTTCTTTGCGACTGCAACTCCGAAAGCAGTCAGCAAAGAATATTTCAAAAAAAAATTCTTTCTTTGTCGACTGCAACTACAAAAGCAGTCGGCAAAAAATATTTCAAAAAAAAATTCTCTTTCTTTGCCGACTGCAACTACAAAAGCAGTCAGCAAAGAATATTTCAAAAAAAATTTCTTTCTTTGCCGACTGCCGAGATGGCGACCAGTCGGCAAACAATTTTTGAAAAAAATTCTTTGCCGACTGCCGAGAAACCAGCAGTCGGCAAAGCCTGCCGTTAGGGCTGACGGCGCCACGTGGCTTTGCCGACTGCTGGCGTGGCAGTTGGCAAAGCCTTTGCCGACTGTGTGCCACGTGGCAGTCGGCAAAGCCACCTTTGCCGACCCAGGCTTTGCCGACTGCTCTTTGCCGACTGCCACGTGGCTTTGCGGTCGGCAAAGCCTTTGCCGACTGGGTTTAAGCCTTTGCCGACCGGGCAAGCAGTCGGCAAAGAGGCGTTTTCCTGTAGTGCCTCCACATTGCGTAACTGGTTGTATTTCCCAATGCAAACCAGTAGTATGATTTTTGAAGTAGTTAAGCATGAAGGAATTATCAATCACAGTTGTTGATAGATGAGTTGACAGGTTAAACAATTTTTTTGAACCATCGGCAGGTAAAGAAGAGTAAACAGGCCGCCTGGCATGGCCCGGCTGCCAGGCCGGCCGCACCAGTCCTTCATACCTGGCCAACGGCCCAAGCACAGCCCAGCGAGCTGATTTCCGTGCCGTGCGAGCCCGAAAAGCATAGACCCAAAAGTGGACTGGGCCAATCCGCAGCCCATGACACAAAAACATCTCACACAACTTGTCTCGGTTCAATAATGTTGAGTTGTTTGTGCAATGTTATCTCATTGAAAATCTTTCTAGGTAAAACTCACACCTCGTGACTTACCCTAGGAAGGAAAAACGAGTACGACTAGCTCATTTTCAAACAATAGTTCAAATGTCTCACTGACTCATCAGGGTGGGTACATTTTACCCGAAAATCGAGAACCAAACCGAACTGAAACCGGACCAAAATGTTGGTTTTTCTGTTTTTTTGGTTCGGCCTCGGTTTTTACATTCTAGAACTTCATGCTTCCGTTCCCAGCTCCAACCAAACCGTAACACCGATGCAACCGACATCGAGAAGCGCTCAAACTTTTCCCTAGTCCTCGTTGGAGCCTCTTGGAAGGGCCAAACTCTTGGTCAGGTTACTCCGAGGATAGCCCTGGGCCTTCCCCATGCGCAAGTGGGTGTCGGGTGTGCCTTCCGGCAAGCCTCTCCTAGATTGCTGCACACCGTCTTCACTATCAAGCTTCGTGAAGAGCTGCTCGTGCTCGGTGGAGGCTGCTTGGTGGGAAAAAGTCCATGCAGGAAGGCCACAATGGACGGGGGAGGGTCTGGGCATAAGGCGGTGGCAAGCGCGGGAGATTGGTGGTTCTAGTGCCATGGTTTTGTTGGGGGATCAAGAGGAGTGGCACCATCTGTAAAGAAGATTTGCTCCGGGTGACGCTGGTGGTGGAGACACGAAGAGCGGGGAGGCCTTGCACTCGAAGGGGAGTTGGGCCAAGAGATACAAGTCATGGGCCTTTTTTCAATCTTGATGGGCTGCACTCAGTTTCATCGTTGAACTTGAACCCTAACCCATCCATGGCCGCCGCAGGTCATCATATGCAAAAAACCTCATTTGTGCGTGCGAGCTCCTTCCAATCTCACCTCGCCGGCGCAGCCATGCTGATCACAGCGCCAACTCACGACATCCTCCGTGAGCGCCAGTCCGTCCGCACGCAGAACGACGGTAATATAACCGCCGCTAGATTCCTCCGCCGCGCGCAGCATGCGGGGTTTCTGAGATCACAGTCCTATGGAGTAATTAAACCGCATCGCGCCCGTCGGGTACGTCCGATGTCGTCCGGACGTACTCACTGTATCATTACCGTCTGAGATCTAGTGTCCCGTGGAGTAGCCATCTATCCGGCCGCTCGCTGGTTTAATTACTATTTTGGCTTGTTTGATCACAGTGTTGGCGGCGTGCACGAGGGTGGGGATCGATCTCGGCAAGTTAGGTGGACCTCCTCCCACTCTGATCCATATAGGAAAAGGAGAGATGGCGATGAGTCCACAAACGGAGTTAGCCAACTTGAATGCTGGTGATGACCCCATGGCGAAGAACGTGGACGACAACGCTGACCTCATCGATGAGAACGGTGCTCTGGCCGTGACATTGGAGGACGGCGGCGACACCCTCGACCGCGGCGTCTGCTACCACCCGCTGAGGCCACCCATCTTCCAGGCACTACCGGAAACAGCATCTTTGCCGAGTATCATATGCTTTGCCGAGTGCCAAATATCGGGCACTCGGCAAAGTAAGACACTCGGCAAAGATCGCTTTGCCGAGTGCCGGGCACTCGGCAAAGAAATACACTCGGCAAAGAAATTCTTTGCCGAGTGTCCAGCTCTCGGCAAAGATTTACACTCGGCAAAGACGTACTTACAAACGGTGAGCCCAAACGGTGATCCTTTGCCGAGTGCCTGCTATTAGGTACTCGGCAAAGTTTTTTTTATTACTTTGCCGAGTGCCAGAAATCTGACATTCGGCCAAGAATTTCTTTGCCGAGTGTCAGAATCTTGGCACTCGGCAAAGAATTTAATTTTTTTTCTTTTTGCACCCAAATTTTTTGTCAAGTCCTACTATAGTATTAGGAGCTAGATTTTAAAATTTGATACATTTTTTATGTTTTTTTGCTGCACTTAGTTAATTTGTATCATTTACTTGAATTTTTTCGTAAAAAGCAAATTTGAACTGTAGGTGCATGGAATAATGGAATTTAGCCATTCAAAAAATTATATTCATGCTTTTGAGTGTATTATGAGGCGCTATCTAGGAACACACCCGAAATTTCAAACATCATGTTCACGAAACATGGGCACCGACTTGCGGACGATTTGTTTTTAAATTCTATTAAATACAAACGAAGTCCAAAAATCATAAAAATTACCGAGATGTCATGATATCGCATGTAGAGGCTATGATAAAAAATTAAGAATGTTTTGAGGAAGTTGTGACGTACGTTGCTTGAAACCCAGACAAACCATATGTGATATTGTGATAACACATGTGGAGATGTCTGGGTTTCAAGCAACGTACGTCACAACTTCCTCGAAACATTCTTAATTTTTTATCATAGCATCTACATGCGATATCATGACATCTTGGCAATTTTTGTGATTTTCGGACTTCGTTTGTATTTAATAGAATTTAAAAACAAATCGCCCGTAAGTCGGTGCCCATGTTTCGTGAACATGATGTTTGAAATTTCGGGTGTGTTCCTAGATAGCGCCTCATAATACACTCAAAAAGCATGAATATTATTTCCTGATGGGTATGCAGACGCTAATGTTTCCTGATGGGTATGCAGCGAATCTGAGGAGGGGAGTGAACTTATCTACTCTGCGAGTCAACGGGATGAAGAGTCATGACTACCACATATGGCTTGAGCGGCTTCTTCCGGCAATGGTTCGAGGCTATGTTCTTGAGCATGTGTGGCTAGCGCTGGCAGAGTTAAGCTACTTCTTCCGCCAGCTTTGTGCTAAGGAGTTATCTCGGACCATAATTGATGACTTGGAAAACGAGGCACCTGTGTTGCTCTGTAAGTTGGAGAAGATCTTCCCACCCGGCTTCTTCAATCCGATGCAGCATTTGATATTGCACCTCCCGTATGAGGCACGAATGGGGGGGGCCCGTGCAGGCCCATTGGTGCTATCCAATCGAGAGATGTCTAAAGACTCTTCGCAAAAAATGTAGAAATAAAGAGAAAATTGAGGCTTCTATTGCAGAGGCATACATTCTGGAGGAGGTGTCAAACTTCACAGAGAAATACTACGCCGAGAACCTTCCAAGCGTGCATAATCCACCCCCTCGTTACAATGCTGGTGAAAATGAATCGAACCTCAGCCTTTTCCAAGGGCAACTTGGAAGCGCAAGTGCATCAACCACTAAGACCTTGACACATAAAGAGTGGCGCTGCATCATGATATATGTGTTGAACAACCTTGACGAGGTGGCGCCATACATTGGGTAAGTTCTCAACGAACTTGTTTCAATACGCCATCACTGTTCCTCATCCAACCCCTTATTTTACGTTGGTACAGGAAATTTATTCATCACTTCTGGAATCAATCAAGGGATGCTACCCCACAGGAAGTTGATACCCTTCTTTCAAAGGGTGCGGGACCAGGGAGGCCCGATTTTATTTCTTGGTTCAAAAACAAGGTACTTTCGAATGTAGCTCATACTTAGTTCGACCTTACAAGTTGCTCGTACGTTGAAATAATATAATGATCTATCCTGCTCGAGCTTACTGGCCCAAATCGATGCGTCTATCAGTGGCGAGCTGAGACAGGTTGCAAACGGTTGTGCCTATAGGGTCAAGTCATTTACCGGTTATGATGTGAATGGATATCGCTTTCACACAGCAAGCTACGAGCAAAGTCGGCCCAACCGAAGAACCACAAATAGTGGAGTTTTTACCCCCGGCACTGATGGCCTCGACTATTATGGAAGAATTGAAGGAATATACGAACTTTCATTTGTAAATGCCATCGGTTGCAAACCTCTTAGTCCTATCATATTCAAATGCCATTGGTTTAATCCTGGAGTAACGAGACGGACCCCTCATCTTGGGCTAGTCGAAATTCGACAGGATTCTGTCTATCCAGGAGATGATGTATATATTGTGGCTCAACAGGCCACACATGTTTATTATACCTTATACGCATGCCAAACCAAAGAGCATCTTAAGGGTTGGTCTATTGTGCACAAGGTATCGCCACACGGTAAACTACCTGTCCCAAACGATGAAGATTACAACTTCAACACAAACACATATGATGGGGAGTTCTATCAAGAAGAGGGGCTACAAGGGAGGTTCGAGATAGACTTAACCGAAGCGATAGGAATGGATGTAGACGATGATTGGGTTGATGACGAGGACGATGGAGATGACGTGCAAGATGTGAAGGACTTACAAATGCTTGAGCGATTATGTTTAGGCAATGACAATGAAGACAACATTCTTCCTTCGGATAGTGTTGATTATTTCGACATGGTTGATAGTGATGATGAGACTTATGATCCAGCTAATTCCGATCATGCAGATCATTTCTAATACGTGTAATACAATGTTATTTTGTAATTATGTTTTGTTTATTTTGCATCTATTTCTAATTACTTCTTGTTTATTCTTTCTAATTTCTAATTAGCTCGTTTTTATTCTTTCTAATTGAGGTGTTTGAACAAAGATGGTGGGCAGCTGTCAGAGGAACGTGTTCTCGATTTATCAAAGGACACGCCCTATACCGGCTGCAGAAGAGGAGCCGTCGGACAGGAGAAGGAGCAGCAGTAGGAGGAGGCAGGCTCGTCCTCCCACGACGGTGGAGGACGAGGTGGAGGAGGAGGAGGAGGTGGAGGTCGGGGACAGAGACGGAGACGGAGACGAGGAGCAGGCTCGGCAGACGGACGAGGAGGGGGGGTGGGGACTCGGACGACGAGGAGGAAGTGGTAGGTACGGGTTCGGCTTCCTCTAGTTCGTCGAGTGTCTACTTGCGAGGTCCCGCGAGCCTCCCTCCTCCGCCGGCAACTCATCGACGGCCGGTGATTCGTCCCGAAGGGCAAAAGTAAGTCTATTAATATGTTATCAATACCTTTTCATTTGATATGTTGAAAATTAAAGTAGAAACTAATATTTTATTCTTAATCAATTATGCAAGGAACTGGACCGTTGTGTCGGGTGGAGGTATCGCACGCCATGTCAATGGCATCCTGGGTCTTTTGTGCAGGACCCACTATCCTGGTCTAGTTGACTACGCTGGAAAGAGGGAGCTAACCTACACCTTCGACCACTACCCCAACGCCCCCGACGCGGAGGCTGAGAATAAGATGGTGCGGGTGAAGCGAGACTTTTGGGTAAGTCTTCATCGCATCACATTCATTATATTTTTCTTGAAATAATAAATGGATACATCGTGTCTATATGCAGCTTTATTACATATGCGAGGAGGGATTTGAGGCCAGGGCGGAGGTGGTGCTTACCAAAGCCTGTAAAAAGCTCGTCGCGGACATCCATTATGAGGCGCGCGTCCAGGCTGTCGTCACTTACTACAGGTCGATCCTTGGAGAGGATGTTAAGAAGCCACAATTTGTTCATCTTATATGTCAAATACTTGATGACGTGCAGATGTGTCCATGGTGGTGCGCCGCGTATCCCGAGTGCTAGGAAATGATAGTGGACAGGTGGTGCGGCCCCGAGTGGACTGAAGTGCACAACGCTGCCCGGGAGTGGCGATTGCTGATGCCAGGTGTACCGCACCATCAAGGCAGCCGTAACCTTGCCGCATACAGACAAGCATGGGTACTCAAATTCATTTCTCTATTCTAACGCTCATTTTTGCCTGATTTCTAATTATCTTTGTATTTCTCGTAGTCGGCGTCACATGCGGGCCAGGAGTGCACCACGTTCATGGCATATGCTATGGCCCACAAGGGCAAGGCGACGTCCGACGTCTCCTACAACCCGGAGGACCCGCCCGAGGCATACAGCAACCCGTCCGTCTACACCCGCATCAATGAGTACACATCGGCGACAAGGGCTCTCCATGGAGACGACTACGACCCGAGCTCCCAGGACTTTGATTCAGAGGTCGTCATGAGGATTGGAGGAGGCAAGAAGCATGGGCGGTACTATCTTGGCGACGGCGTCATCGACGCTACCTGTACTCCCACCCTCTCCTAAATCCGAGCACGGAGCACGGACGCAAGCATTCCCATACGTCCACGGCCAGAGACTTCACAACAGCGGATTTCATCACTCCAGGTGATTCCTGTTTTATTCGTCATACATTGATATTTACATATCTTAGCTTTGTATTGTTTAAACATTGTGGTGAAATATTGTAAACCCAGATCGAGCAATTGGAGGCCCTGCGGGAGGCCGATCGCCAGAGGATGGAGGCTATGGAGGCCCAGCGCATTGCGATGGAGCAGAGGCAGCAATAGCAGATGGCGGAGGTTCTCCAGTACATGCAAGCTCTTGGGCAAAAGACGGGTGTAGCTCCGCTAGCTTCGCTATTCGTTTCACCGCCACCTCCACCTTTAGGGCATGCTACTCCTGTAAGTATAAATATGATTGTTTACGTTTGTATGTTCATGCTTAGGGCCAAACCATAACACTACTTGTAGCCTAGTGGATTATTGTCTCACATATGCAATGTCTTCTCCTTTGTGCAGCCTTAATCGGCGGGTTCGAATAATCCACCTCTCGGGCCCTCGAATGATCCAGTTCATGGTACACGACAGTCTCAGTGGGGAGCTTGGAGATCTGGGTAGTTGTCTTTCTAGTTGTTGTTCACTTGGTGATGGACTTGTGATGCACTAGTGTTAGTTATTTGGACTTGTGATGAACTTGTGTTAGCTATTTGGACTTACGATGCACTTATGTTATATATGTTGTGATGTATGTGAGATATATGTGATGAATTTGATATATATGTTGTGATGTATGTGAGATATATGTGATGAATTTGATATATATGTGAAATATTATTTTTGTTGCGATGGAATGTAAAAATTCAAAAAAATGGGACGGTTATGGTCACTTTGCCGAGTGTAACACTCGGCAAAGGAAACCTTTGCCGAGTGCAATCATAAAAACACTCGGCAAAGCTGGGAAAAGCAAGCCAATTTTGCAAATTTCCCAGCTTTGCCGAGTGCCAGGAAAGAGGGCACTCGACAAAGAATTTTTTTAAAATTTTTTTTGCTTTGCCGAGTGTCAAGCACAAGACACTCGGCAAAGAATTTCAAAAAAAAACTGTTTTCTTTGCCGAGTGCCAGCCATAGGGCACTCGGCAAAGAATTTTCAATTTTTTTTCTTTGCCGAGTGCCAGTCATAGGGCACTCGGCAAAGAATTTTTTAAATTTTTTTTCTTTGCCGAGTGCCACTCGGAGGGCACTCGGCAAAGAATTTTCAAAAAAAAATTGTTTTCTTTGCCGAGTGCCATCCAGAGGGCACTCGGCAAAGAATTTTTTTTTAAATTTTTTTTCTTTGCCGAGTGCCACTCAGAGGGCACTCGGCAAAGAATTTTCAAAATTTTTTTTTGCCGAGTGCTGGGTTGTGGGACACTCGGCAAAGAATTTTTTTAAAAAAAAAGCTTTGCCGAGTGCCCACCTGTGGGACACTCGGCAAAGCACCCGTTAACGTTATCTCCCCCGTCACGGCAACTTTTCTTTGCCGAGTGCTGTCGTGGCACTCGGCAAAGCCTTTGCCGAGTGCCCGACAAAAAACACTCGGCAAAGAGGTCTTTGCCGACGAATTTTTTGTCGTGTACTCTTTGCCGAGTGCGGCACTCGGCAAAGCTTATGCCGAGTGTATTTATGGCTTTGCCGAGTGTCCTAGACACTCGGCAAAGCGCCTGATTCCTATAGTGAGGTACAGCGCCTACTACGCATGCGAGCCCTATTTTATCTGATCTCGCCACAAAATATTTACTAATTCTTTCATGATGAGTAGCAATAGATTAAGCTTGCTGAATGTCCACTCCACACATCCATTAGATTAGATAATAAGCTTGCAGTTTCAGACGATGAATAAAATCAGACAGATTAGTTTACAAAAGGAACATAAATTTGGGACTTATTGTTTGCTTAGTTTCCCGGGAAAAAACAGGAGCTCGTCGTGTTCTGAAGAATTGGTATTATTAGGGTTTATACATGCAAGGGGTGGAGCGAGAATATATATAAATTCGATTTTCTATGTCAAATTCTTTTACCTGCCACAAGAGCTTCAAAATCTCAAATAATGTCCCACTCCAAGTAGGCAACCTTTATCTATATATCAACACTGTTAGAGCACGTGCAAAAAATTCCCTGACGGTTTCGAATTTTTTTGACGGTTATTGAATAAACCATCAGGGAAATAGAATTACCTTGACGGTTTCAGGAAAACACACAAGGAATTTGATATTATCTTGACGGTTTTTGAAAAACACACAGAGAAATTAAATAACCGTTAGGGAAATTCCTAATTAACCTGTGAGTGCACATAACCGTCAGAGAAATTCATAATTCCCTGACGGTTTTGTGTTTGTTTTGACGGTTATTGCACAAACCGTCAGGGTAAATAGAATTACCTTGACGGTTTTTTGAAAACACACAGGAAAATACTATGAACTCAAGAACATGAACAAAAGGTTTTCTCTTTTTAATCTGTAGTCAAAACTTGTAACTAGTCTTTCTCCCTCATACTAACTTCAAATTTGAAAATTCTTTTTCCTAAAATTTTCTAAAATCATGCTCTATCAATTTCTTGTGTTCTTACAGCTATTTTTTTGTCATATTTTCATGTGACTTTGTTTCATCAATTGAAAATTGAATTTCAAAAAATGGCAACTTCAAACAACATTTTAAAGTAGTAAATGATTTCAGCTGAAAAAGTCATGAATATAAAATTTGCAGAACTCATCAAGATCTATAACTTTTGTTTTGGTCATTTCTTCATCCGATAAAGTGATAGTAATATTGTTCATAAAATTTAATCTCTCACTTATAGCTTATGAAACCATATGAGAGATATGTGAAATTTATGAACAATGTTTGTATCACTTTGTCGGACGAATAAATGACCAAAATAAAAGTTGTAGATCACGATGATTTCTACAACTTTGTTGTTGATGATTTTTTCATTTGAAATTATTTAGTATTCCAAAATTCTATTCGAAGTTCCAATATTTTAAAATTCAAAATTCGAACTATTCAAACAAATTCATATGGAAACATGACCAAAGCAAAAGTGATAGATCTCGATGCGTTATGCAACTTTGTTGTTGGCATTTTTTTCCATTTCAAATCATTTACTACCCTAAAAATCTATTTGAATTTCTCATATTTTGGAATTCAAACTTTAAATAGTCCAAACTAACTTAGATGGAGAAATGACCAAAAGAAAAGTTATAGATCTCGATGAGTTCTAAAACTTTGTAGTTGCTGACTTTTTTATTTGAATTCATTTATAGCCTTAAAATAATAACCACAAACTTTACTATATAATTATAAAAATAATAAACACTGAACCGTAATGGGCCAAACCTCAAAATTGATCCGTTAGTGTGCTTAGCCCATTATTTTGGCCCGACTTAGCTTTTGGCCCGCCTAATCACAGTGCGTAACCACTCCAGCTGGCAGGCCCTAAGCTGGGCCCAGGCCGGCAAAGTGGCCTTTGGGCCGCCTACTCCCCCGCCGGCCTGCTTAGGGTAGGGGCGATCTCGGCCGTCCAGACGGATCCGACGGTCGAGTTTCAATTTCGCGAGGGCAAAACTGGCAGCAGCGCTGGCTCCCCCAAACCCTAGCCACTTCTTCTCCTTCTACCCCGCGTTTCGTGCTCGCACTCAGCAGCCGCCGCCGCACGGGACGACGACGACGCGACGGGCGCACAGGAGTGGTGGCGCCGCCGTGCCGGCGCACGCGTGCGGCTGCGCGTGGAGGTCGCAGCACCGGTGGCCGAGGGCGGCGCGCGGATGTCGCGGACTCGGCGGCTGCGCGCGGAGGTCGCGGCCACGGCAGCCGAGGGCGGCGTGCGGAGATCGTGGCGAACTCCACGGCTGGCGTCTGGTATGCTACAGCTTCTTCGTCGCCATGTTCTGTGTGGCGTATCTCGTCGGCTTCAGACTCTCTTGCGTGGCCCCTGTTTCTAGCTAGAGTGGTAGTAGATCTAGCTAGTTCACAGATCACACGTCTATCTATCATCCTCAGATGCAGATCATTTATATATGTATTGTTGCTTGGAGGTCGCCTGGCCCACTGATGCCACTCATGCTGTAGTACATATATCATTCTCACTGCACAGCACCTGCACCACACCTCGCCTAGAAAGGTTATGGTTATATATCCCAATGTCCTATGAACATACAGTAGTAGTAGTTTAAGGCCCCTGATGGTACAATGCTCAGCTCTGAAGTTTGATTAACAGTTTGACAACTAAAGACTGCAAGTTTTTATTAACTAGTGGCGCAGCAGCTCGTGCTTTGATTAACAGTTCAAAGTGGCAGCAGCCAGCAGTCCCTTCTCCAGTATGCAGCAGCACTGCAGCAGGCAGCAACACGTCAAGGTCAAGCACCAGCTCAGGCAGTGGCGGGGGCCAGCTGGAGTATTGTTCTCTCAAGTCTGAACTCTGAACCAAGCAGGGCTAATGGTCGGTAGCAGTCCTCATTATTCAGAGTTCAAAGTGAACATCGATTTTTGCTCTAATTAATAGTTGTGACTCAAATGCCTGTTGCTCCCTCTAGTCCTATTCAATTGGTTCCTTAGATATAACAAACTGAAATTGCAATGTCTGAACTTATTGAATAGATGAAGCATAAATTGATTGTTAGTGTCCTAATTTATTCTAAGCACAATAGTTATGGCAAGGTCTTGTCTGTTTGTGGATTGAATTTCTTATAGTTAATCTTCTTTTTAATGCAGATCCTTCATGACATTTCATCATTCTTCCAGACTATTTTCATGTTATATTCAAGGTTCGGCATACAATTCCAGGTACAGTAGAGTCTTCTAATCTTTGTTACTGACATAATTTACAGTACTGGCACTCAAGCATTCTATGAAATTAAATGGAGGTGCTATTTTCCTCCCTTGTTGGCCTTTTTGCTTTTTTATAGAAAAATAAACTTCTGAACATTGTATTCCTCATTCTGTTCAATGAACCTGATTGTTAGTATCATAAGATGGTGCCTTCACATCAAGCCTCAAGATCATTATTTGACAACTGATGCTTGTAGCTATATTCTTTCTTTTTTCCAAGCTGTGATCCGATACTTCCCAGTTTATATTACACACACAATTGTTGATTCGTTTCCCTGTAAACACTGGCTGCTATCTGCCATATTTAGTTGACAGCCTGCCTAAAGTCAAGGGATACTAATAGTGTCGTACATATATTACAGTATGACTCTGTCAGTGTACATAGTAAATTTGAGCGCATTTTGTGATAAATAACAGCCCACTACACTACTGATAAATAGAACTGGGCATGGAGTGTCTCACACATCAATATGCATCTGCTGCTCCTTTCTTATATCTATTACTCTATCAAGCCATGATTCTATATTCTTGCTGAGAAGTTGTTTTTTAATTATGCAGGTTAGACCTTGCAAATGTGGATGTGGAGGTGCTGGTGCTGGTCTCATTCAAAGACTAAATGGTTGTTTCATCTTTTGAAGTGTTTGCGTGGGCATACAATTAGGTTGGTACTAACCTTTAGCTAGTACTTAGTGATGTGGATGTTGAGACCTAGTACTAACATTTAGCTAGTACTCTCGTGTGGAAGCTAAGCTAGTACTGGTGGTGGTTTGGAGAAGTTATTTTGGGTAGATGGGTGCTAAATATTTGGACTTCTCATGTATTTACCAATGTTGATGCAAACAAGACATCTATGTATGTAATGGATTTATGCTAGACTAATCTATCTATCTATATACATGATGGTGTATTGTATTTATCTTGGTTATCTACATGGTTTTGTGTATATTATATTAAATATATCTGTTTTAAATTATATGTAAAAGGCTATTATGGTATTTTTTTTTTGTCAGTGGTATTTTTCCTGGCGGTATAACACCGACAGGGAAAAGAATCCTCCTGATGGTCTTCTGTCGTCAGGAAAAAAAATAACCGACAGGAAAAATCTAATTCCCTGCCGGCTATAACTCGACAGGAAAAACAAACACCGACAGGAAAAATATAATTTTTTGATGGTTTTCTGACCGTCAGGGTAAATGTTCTTATATCCTGTCGGTTTTACACCGACAAGGAAATTATTTTCTTTGTCGGTAGTCCACTTTTTTTGGCGGTTTTAACTGACAGAGAAAATCAATTTTGCTTGACGGGTTTATAATTTTCCTGTGGGTTCTTTACCGTCAGGAAATTAAAATCGAATTTCCCTGACGGTAACCGTCAGGCAATTTCCAATTTCCCTGTCGAGCTAGCTCTGACGGTTATTCCCTGGCGGTGTACCGTCAGAGAAATTCGATTTTAATTTTTTTGACGGTTTTTTCAATTTCCCTGACGGTTATCGCACCGTCAGGGAATTTCAAGTTTCCAGTAGTACGTACACTTTGTTTTATCAAGCGTTGTGATTGTCAGTTGTCACACATCAGTTCTTCATTACTCCATATACTGCATCTCAATACAAGAACTAACATTTCTGAATGCAGTAGTGTTAAGAAAATTGCTAGAATGTCTCAATGGTTAACCGTACGTCATGTGCCTTTGTATTATGACCACCTTTGTTTTTACCCTGCATGTGTATATATACCACATTGTGTGTTCATTTGCACTGATTTGCATGCTGATGATCACCGTATCTTTTGAAAGTGCGAGAATGGGCATGTGTTGTGTTTTCCTTGCCGCGGCAAGCTTGAGGCCACCGGCAACGCCAAGTGCCATGTGTGTCGTGTCGAACTCGACGAAGACGACAGCAGGTGCCATGCCATGGAGCGAGTGGTGGAGTCCATCCGTGTCCCATGCCCGAACGCCGCCCACGGCTGCGCCGCTAGGCTGACCTACTACGACCGTAGCAGCCATGGCAGGGCGTGTCCGCACGCGCGGTACAGCTGCTCCGGCCATGGTTGTGGCTTCGTCGGCTCGGTGGGAGCGCTGCTGGATCACGTATCCAGCGTCCACACCAACAGTGAGGTCATGCAGCAGTTCTGGACGGAGGAACTAAGCAGGTTGATGGCCAGGCTGAAGCTGGCCATGGCCGCCGCCGACACGGGCTCATCATGACGCAGGCGTTCAAGGAGAGTGGCGGTGACATCGTCATGGCCATCATGTACCAACTGATGATACACCCTTCGCTGCAGACGCCGCGTTCTCTATTACTTATTGTCTGATGAAAATTCACTACTATATAAGTATTTGAGAAATTAACTATGAGTACTATATATTGGAATCATGAAACTCTTTTCGAGCTGTATATATAGTCTTTTCCCTCCCGCTTTTCCCTCACAGGGTAACTGGTTGTAATTTCTAATGCAAATCAGTATGATTTTTGAAGTTGTTAAGCATTAAGGAATCGTCGTTTCATTCATTCTTATATTAGTATCATGCACAGTCGGTGTCTCGGACTATAATGGAGTTAAACAAATTTATTTCTCGGAGAAGCTGTGTACGTGTCCATAAATGGAGTTAAACAATTTTTTGTTTTTTAATTTTGTTGATAGATGAGTTGACAGGTTAAACAATTCGCTTACCAATATGTAGAAAAGGGCCGCTTGCTAGAAACTTAGAATGCCAGTTCAGGATGACTACATTTGGTAATTGGAATTTGAGATGAACAATGCTCCATTCATACTGTAGCTTTACATTGTTGTATCTTTCAGGCATAGAAATGTATTCTTGAGTTTTAATTTCAGCGAAGAGGGATTGGAGGAGAGTTTTGCTTTACCATCAAATAACTATGGTCTGTTTAGATCACATCATTCATGGCCTAGCAATTAGTAGCTAAAACATATCCAAGTCGGGGAGTAGCGTTCAACCAGGAGAGGCGATGTTTCCAAAGGTGGGCGGTGTCTCTCAAACTTGCCACAACCCGGTTGGAAGAAGGCAGCATGTTACCGAACACAACATCATTATATTTCGGTGCTTCCACAACATCCAGCAGACAGGGTGCAAGAGGGTGTCTGAATGTAGGCGTGGTTGACAATCGACATAGGGAGTTGCATATGGCCCAGATCATTTTTTTGCCTACACAAGTGATCCACGTCCACACCAATACGGTTCCAGAACTGGTTTGCAAATGGGCAGGCAAGCATCAGGTGAGTCATCGTTTCCGACTCCGCAGTACAGACCGGGCATGCGTCATCATCGTCCAGGATGTTCTTCAGGTTGGCCCTGCATTTGATCATTTGATGCGTTCTTGTACTAGCAGCCAGCAGAAATGTTGCACTTTGGGGGGTGTCCGGTTAGACTGTCCGCACTGCTGTGCGCTAAAGCCAGAGTAAAGCAGGTGCAGGATCGTTTGCCGTAAAATGTTGCTGCACCGGGTCCGTTAACGCGAATGGTCCGCCAAATTCAGCGGCTACAGTGGAATTTACTGGACGGTGCGAGAGGCAGTAGCGCGGGAGAGAGAGGAGAGAGAGTGTGCAGTTGCAGGCTCCACTTGTTTAACTACCTAAAAAAATGTTATAACTCACAAACCATAAAACCAAATTAAATTCTGATTACACCATTAAATTCGTTGCAATAAATACTTCAAAATAAGATGTCACATGGATATATTTAGACAAAGCGACAAGTGGGCCCCACAGTAGATAGATGATGATATAGAGGATGGATGGATGTGGAAGAATTGGGTATAGATGAGAGAATCTTGATGACTAGGCCTTGTAGAGGATGAATATAGAGGTACATGAGTGCGGATAGTCTTACAACCAGATGAACTCAGAGAAAACCGCAGTGGCGCTATTGTTCATGATCCCCTTGTATACATCTGAGGTGCGCAGTTTGTTGTCTGGTGAATCCACAAGCACGACATTGCTTAAGATTTCTAGTTTTAGGTTCATGATATTGTTATAATATACATAAAAATAAATAAATAAATAAATACATAACATAAATAAAAAAATCTAGAGCAAAGCATAAGAAAAAAAATAAAAATTGTAATAGAGAATTTTTTTTAAAAAATATCACATGGATACTCTTTAAACATCTTAAAATATATTATAAAATATCACATGCATACTAAGTGAATAACACTAAATACACCACAGAACATCACTAAATACATTATAAAACATCACATATATATTAAGTGAACATCAATAAATACATCATACAACATCACATGTATACTGTGTGGACATCACAAAAAACATCATAAAACATGACATGTATAATACGAGAACGTCACATGTATATTATGCGAACATCGCAAATTACATCATAGAACATTACATACATACCACGTGAACATAGAAAAAATATAACAGAATATCACATGTAGAACACGTGAACATAAAGAAAACATAGAATATCAAATGTATGCTACATGAATGTAAAAAAACAAAATAGAACACCACATGTATACTATATGAACATCACAAAAAATATCATAGAACGTGACATTATATACCATATGAACATCGCAAAAAACATCATATAACATCATATGTACAACACGTGAACATCACTTAAAGAAACATAGAACATCACATGTATACTACATTAACATCACAAAAAGCATCATATAATATGGCATGTATATATCACGTGAACATCGCAAAATACAATATAGAACCCCACATATATACTATATAAATATAGTATCTCATGGAATATAGAAAATAAGTTAACATAAAAAAAGTAATTAAGTAAGATAAAATAAAAAATAAAAAATAAAAAACTCTATAGAAAACATAAAGACAAAGAGAAAAAGGAAAAAAGAAGAAAAACAAAAAAGAATAAAATACAACAACAAAATAAAATAAGATAAACAAAATAGTTAATTATAGTAAAAGAAAAAATAAATAGAAATATAAAAATTAAAAGAATATTGAAAAATAACATGAAACGAAAAAATAAACAAAAAAATTGAAGGAAGGAAATAAAAAATAATAGGAAAAGGAAAGGAAAGAAAAGAAAAGAAAAAAAACAAATAAAATATAAGAATGAAAAGAATAATAAAAATCACATGAAACATTAAAAAGAAATAAAAATAAAAAATGAAGCACGAAAAGAAGCAAGGGAAAGAAAAAAGAAAAGAAAAAAAAGAAAGAAATAAGAAAAAAAAAAGAAAAAAACGAAACTAAGGTAACATACGTCGGTTAGCGATGCCAGTATGCCGCCAATTCCTGCGTGTGCCTCGGTGATTCCCGCACACTAGTTCGGCGCTGCTGCGTGGATTGGCGCTGCTGTGCGTAAGTCTGGACACAAAACCCGATACTCGAATCCCGAACCCGAAATACTCGTACCCGAACCTGAAAAACCCGAACCCATAGTATCCGAAGTCTAATTCAGATAGTGAATGCTATTGCCCGAATTTATTTCGGGTAAATCGGGTAGTATGCCCCAGTACCCGATCTACCCGAATTTTCATTTTTTCAAATATGCTGCTGTGACCACTGCCTAGATTTGAAGCATCATTTTTTATTGCACAATATGGACGATGAATGGTCTATGGAGGACTGGAGCTTGATGCCTTGATTCCTGTCACTGGAGTACTGGACTGTCTGGAGCTGGAGTATGGAGAACTGGCGTCAACCATCATTTTGTTCTGTCTTAGTGTCTTCATCTAAACTCTAAATTAGTGCTTTTGTTGAATATCGAGTATCAGTACCTTAAGTCTTGAATGTTTGAACCTGTTGGCTGTCGTGGTTTACAGTACTTGCTTGCATGTTGCATTCGCACAAGAGACAAGACTATTTAGTATTATTGTGTTGCAGTTTGACACCTGTGGTTGAAAAGTTTTATAAAAATCTGTCCAGTTCTAGTTCTTCGTAAAAATATGTGTTCTTTGAGGGTTCACTGTCATTTTATATAAATTGGGTAAATCGGGTAATACCCGAACCCGAAATTATGGGTAGTGTTTTTTTTGTCTCTAATCGGGTAACAATTCTCAATACCTGAATTTTCCAAAATCCGAATTACCCGACCCGAACTTTTCGGGTAACCCGAACGCCCAGGCTGAGCTGTGCGGCCAGCGTGGGACCCTGAAACAGTCGGACTCAGATCTAGAACGAATCGACAGAGGATTTAGGTGGGAAAAAATGGGCGGGAGCGCTGTTCGGCGGGCATCTTCCATCCGGCCGTTCGGACGCGAAGAATCGCGGCGGCTGAGGAGGTGGAGGTGCTGACATGGATGGCGCGTTGCCTATCGGGACGGGGTGCGGAGACTAGAGAGAGGACGGGAGACTCGGGAGGGGACGATCTGCACCCGGTTCGTTTGAGCTATTCAGCCAAATCAACAGTCATCCAACAGTGTTTTTCTCTCATAATAAACCAGCGAATAGTACTTTCAGCCACAATAAACCAGCGAAACGAACAGGCTACTGGTTTCTTGACATGAGTTATCCATCAACTGAAATTGATGGTTTTTTTGGGTCCGTGAAAGTTAACATCTAAAGCGGTTCCTGTTACGTGGATAGCTCGACATGGTATCACAGACACGTCTAGTAAACACGCGTCTGTAGTAAGTTATATCACAGACACGTCTTGTTCTCAAATCGATCCATTGGCCACGGGTGGCGGAATACTAGAGACGCCTGTTAACTGCACGCGTCTGTGAATTCATATCATAGGCGTGGCTTGGTTTCGCGTCACTGGAGCGAGTGTCTGCTATTTGCGTTTTTTTACATAGTAGATCTTCCCCGTGATTTGTCATGCTTGCACCTGTCAGCTACGCCCTCTGCCCCGTGCACCATTGGTCACCTGTGTCCTCATGGTCCTTGCTAAGGATGAAAACGGTCGGAAACGGTCGGAAAACCTCTCAACCGTATTCTACTTTTACATTTGAATACGAATACGAAAACGAAAGCGATAAAGTCGGACACGAAAACGAACACGAACTTATGGAATTTCGAAAACAAACTAATTCGAGCAGAATTATGTCGAACACGGTCAGTATATGAAAAATCAATACCGAATATTTGACACGTAGGACCAAGTGCATAACAATTAACATGTGAATAATAATTAACAAGTTCTATAACTTTCTTAAAAAGTATCTTCATTGGACACCATGTAAAAAAGATATGATTGTTCTAAGGCAACAAGCACTTGTACGCGATTTAATATACCGCTGAAACTTTGTTTAAATTTTTTGAACATCTTAAAGACCTCAAATGAAAAAAACTGAAAACTACAAAGTTGCAGATCTCGTTGAGAGCTATAATTTTCATATAAAAATCATCTTCATCCGAGATCGTACGAGAAAGATACAATTTTTCTAAGGTTGGACTTCTATTGGGCCAAATTTGGTTTAAACCGAATTTCGAAATCGGGATATTCCGAATTAAAAGTAGAAAAGTAGAAAACGGTCGAAAAAATGTCTAACCGTTTTCGTTCCGATTTTGAATTTGGTGTTCCGAATTTCGAACCGAATTCGAATTTGTCCGAAAATACGAATTCGGTCGGATTAAATGTAGAAAACGATGCGGTTCGGTACAGGATATTTCCGTACCGTTTTCATTCCTAGTCCTTACATCAATATTGTCGCACTTGGAGGTGCGGGGCCGCCACACCCACATTTGCCCCTAGGACGCAGTGCCGTTGTCCATCCCACTGTCACGCAGATGCACTGTCCATGCCCTCGCTTTCTTAGTGGGTGTTTAGTATTCACCCTATCACATCGAATATTTGACACATGCATGAAGTATTAAATATAGACGAAAAAAACTAATTGCACAGTTTGGTTGGAAAACACGAGATGAATCTTTTAAGCCTAATTAGTCCATGATTAGCCTTAAGTGCTACAGTAACACACATGTACTAATGACGGCTTAATTAGACTTAATAAATTAGTCTCGCAGTTTTCAGACGAGTTATATAATTAGTTTTTTAATTAGTATCAAAAATATTTTCCAACATCCTATAAAACATCCGATGTAACACAAAAAACTTTTCACCTCGATCGTTGTAGGACCGTTGCCTCGTTGTTGTTGCTGCCAGCCCACCTCGCTACCGTTGGTGTAAGGCCTCCTCACCCATAGAGTGGAGCCTCTTGTGTGCCAAGGGACGAGCGCACACCTTAGATGGCAACGTGGCCGCACTGAGAGGTCACCATTCGTTGTGTGCCAAGGGTGGGGCCCCACACGAGAGCAAAGGGCTACAGCATGGGAGAGAGGGAGATATAGAGAGCTAGAGAGAGGGACGGGTAGGATAAAACTGAACGGGAGAGAAAGGGGGGAAGATAATAGAGTTCGAATGCGAGTAGACTTATTAAATCCAGTTCAAAATTCGGGTCCGTGAAGGGTTTTCATCATCTATTCATGTTAAAAAATGGAATTGAAAATCTTCACCACCGGCTCATAACACGAACCGCTAGTTCCTATGAACCAATGTGAAATATTATCACCAACGTTTTTTTTGGAGAACCGGTGAAAATGGGTTGCAAAAAATCTTTCAATACTAGTGTTAGTCACTCCCTCCAGTCCAGTTTATAACGAGAACACGGATATCAAGAGTCAACCTTTACAATCTTTGACCAATAATTTAGCCAACAAATTTTAATAATTTCTAGAGTTGTCTTACGCCAAAATTTTTTATGTTTGACCAAATTTATAGAAAAAACACAAATATTTATAACACTATATGACTATATTATGAAAATATATATATTATAATTTATCTTATGATACTAATTTGGTGGCATAAATTTTCACATTCTTTTCTATAAATTTGATTGATCAAAATTTAAAAGCTTGACTTAGGACAACTATAGGAATTGATTTGTAAATAGATGGAAAGAGTATTCGATTAACAATGAAATGTAGCATATGATAATCATAATGATATAATATAAAATAAATGATGGTCAAAAGTAATTTAGGAGACCATGTCATGTCATACTACCCCTTATAAACTATAGTGGAGGGAGTATATGTGTGATTCTTGTTCATCGACTACTAGAAAACGAATTTTTGAATTATTTCAAAAAAAGTTTTAAGGAGACAACCTCTGTGATTAACAGAGGTGGACATTTTAATACAACCACCTCGGTAAGTCAATTAACAAAGTGGGCATCTTAAGACTTTCATCTGCCTCCTTCTAGATCCCTTGCTCCTTGCCAAGCGCGCCGCGGCAAAAAAACATTACATGCCATGCACTTGCTCCCACAACTCATTGCGCTGCCGTGACAACCACTGCATGCACTTGCTCCCACGACTCGTACCCCCGCCTGCATGCTCCGTGAATTCCTACGAAATTTATTATTTTTGGAAACTATATCTAGAAACTATCCCTAATTAAGACTGTCCTAAGAGAAAAATAATATAACAATCTGAATTCCTTATAAAAAATATGATAATTTGAATCAGGAACGAATGTGAATCAGAAAGAGTTTATCAAATCGCATTAAAAAAAATACCAGTGTTTAGGGATGAAAACGAAAATGATAATTTCTGATTTTCAGAAATTGTTTTTGAGTTTTTTCTGATTTTCAGGCCTAAACAAAAATGGTAGCGATAATCAAAAAAATGAAAATGATAATGATAAAATTAATCGAAAACAAAAGTGAAAATGATTTTGCCCTCTTCCGACCGTTTTCGAATATTACCGTATTTAGCCAGTAATTTACGTTAGTAGTTACCGATTCAAAGTATTTTAGGTCTAGTTGGCCCACATCTAAACATCCCATCTGCACACGCAAGCATATAAAGCAAATATCTTTTTGGAAAGGAACTATACGGCAAGTGTTTCATCTGTATAGGAACAAGAAGGCAATTAGTCAATCACATACTGCATCTTAATTCTAGTTGGTCACCATAAACACGAACGAAATCTAGGTTTTAGCTTGTTTCAGACCAAAGATGGTGCGAACCGTGGTTTTTGCCTGTGGTCTTGTCAATTGTGGCTTTGTTTATTACTATTGTCATGTGAGATAGGTCGAGTTTTATGGCTCTTCTCATGTTCTATAGTTTGGCGTGTTTATCATTTTTTAGATATCGTTGTCATATATTCCGATCATTATCGATATATTTTCCGATCGACTACTGTCGTTTTCGAAATTACCGGAATATCGGTGCCGTATTCGTTCCTGACAATATCGTATCGATTTCGTTTTTGAGAAAAAAATGTGAAAATGAAAGTGATTTGGTCTCCTATCAATCTTTTCCGACCGTTTTCATCCCTACCAGTGTTATAATGATAAAGCTTAGTTTGACCGACCAATGAGAAGAAGCGTGCTTTTATGAAACGGCAACTCAATCGACCGTGGACTGTCACTCGTCGGTTGTCACAGCGAGTAAATTTAGTCTCACATCGGAAGTCGAAGAGGCTCGCATGGCTTCTCCACTGTCACAGAGTAAATGAACCTCACATCGGAACTTTAGGCCAGTCTCAATGGGGATTTCATATCACTGTTTCTAACACATCTAAATTTTGAAAACAGTGCAGAAGAGTTTCATCCCCATGAAACTCTCTCTGCTCCCATGAAACTCTTATCATCTCTCTCTTCATAAATATAGTGCCACATCAGCATAATTAATGTCCATGAAACTCTGATGAAACCCCATTGAGACTGGCCTTAGAAGTCTTTGTTGGAGAAAAATAACTTTGGTCAAAGAGTATATATGTATACGGCCATATGGGGATTGCGCAGAGGAGAGCTCCCAACTCACTACTCACAATGGCCTCTGCCAGCAGGAAGAAGGTTCGCGTCACTCCACCGACGGGGACATCGGCAGCGGCAGCTGTGACGGCGCCGGCGCCAAACGCGGGTGTTGCGCGCGCAGTGAAAGTGACGGTGGGCGATGCCGACGTCCTGGAGTGCGGCGTGTGCTTCCTCCCGTTGAGGCCTCCCATCTTCCAGGTACGCTACGCGCCCACGTTACGCAACAATCTGCCATGTTTGGTTTTATAGCATTTCTTGAAGCAACATGCATGCAGTGCGAGGTGGGGCATGTGGTGTGCTTGGCCTGCCGCGACAAGATGGAGGCCACCGGGAACGGCAACTGCCATGTCTGCGGCGTCGCCACGCGCGGCTACCGCCGGTGCCACGCCATGGAGCAGCTCGTGGACTACACCCGCGTGGCCTGCCCGTACGCGGCTCACGGCTGCGACGCGACGCCTCCCTACCACGGCCGGGAGAGCCACCGCCAGGTGTGCCCGCACGCGCCGTGCCACTGCCCCGGTCAGTCGTGCGGCTTCATCGGCTCCGTAGCCGCTCTCCTGCATCACTTCGCCGGTGCACACGACTGGCCGTGCACCACCAAGTCCAGGGCCAGAGCGACTTCATTCATCATCCGCCTGCGTGTAGGATTCAACTTCTTCGTCCTCGCGAACCATGGCGGCGGTGACAATGGTGACCAAGCAGGGGCCACATCCCTTAGCGTCCCGTGCCTGTTCCTGCTCAATGTGACGCAGGAACGGCTCGGCCGTGCCATCTCCGTGCTCTGCATCCGTCCTCATCATGCCACGGCCACAGCTCCTGCCATTGCCAACGGTGTTGATCGGCCGGTGTCGACGCGATGCGAGCTGGCATTCACGAGAGGCGCCGGGAGCTTGTGGCGTTGGCACTCCCAGTCGTCGGAGTTCAATGTAGTGTGCACGGACCTCTCCAATGGGCTGCCTAGCCCTGACGGCTGCTTCCAGTTCATCGTGCCCAATGCCGTTCTTGGAGACGACGACAAGGATTATATTGAGGTCAAAGTCCGCATCGTCATCAGCTAGAGCGAACCGCTTTGTCTGTGCACGCAAGGATTGATTGATCACAAACCAGTTGTAACTTGGACAGGGCATGCTTTTCAGTTAGTCTAATGGCTTGCATCAGGCCTGCTTTTGGATAATTTGGATTCCTCTTCTAACATTTTCAGACTTGCTCACTTTGGGACTACTTCGTTGGATGACAACCAAACATTAGGCCATCCAGAACTTGATGTCAAATTCTTGCAACTTCCGCACCTTCGTGTTGTTCATGTGCAACTGTTTACTCCTGCATTATAATTGTTTCTCTTTCTTGAGTTATATGTGTGTTTCTTGTTCATCAGTAAACCATGATCCGAAATAGGTCCACGACACCAAGAGAAGGCTATAAATTTAATTTCTTATATGTTTTGGCTTTGTTTATGATGAGGCTATGTAAATATTCATAATGGACACAGGTTGCAAGCATCAGAAGATAAAAAAGTTGGAGCTTTTTCATTATATCAGATTCAGTTCTTAAAGGCATTAAGTCACCTCCTAACTTGAACTGGACATCTGCCTTGACTTCTCATCAACATTGTCTTAATTAAATTCCTCTTAAATCCATGTCTCTTGAGCATGAGTGATGTGGTCAAGGTCCAACAGTTCAACAAAACCCCACTTCCCTCATCTTCTTTCTCACTCTTCCTCCACTTTCTTTTTTGAGGCAAACATGAGGGAAACACCCCTACTGAACTCATTTTATAAGGATATAAGTCTGTACAAAATGACAAAAAAGAAGCTAAATACAAGAAAGCTAAAAAGAAAAAAAGCCAGTCCCTAAGAAGAGGTTTCTTAGAGGACTTGCACCTAAGAATAGTCAAAGAAAGCTCCTCCCGAAGTAAACTGTTCCAACGCCACAAAGATAGTGATTGACCATAAAAAATAATTACATTTCTTGTAGTCCAGATACACCAAGCCGCCACAATAATGATCTCCATAAAAATAGACGGCTCACCGAAACAGTTTTTTTTTCCCAGAAGTAGCCTATCCAAGATAGGCACAGTTAGGTTCCAATTGATATTAAGCAGCCTCCAACACCAAGAGCTGAAAGAGCACTCAAAAAATAAGTGATCCACTGTTTCTTCAACATCAGCATTGCACAGGACACAAGAATATGAAGGCAGATGCATATTCTTTCTATTAAACATGTTTCTAGTGTTGAGCTGATCCAATACAAGCAGCCAAAAAAAGAATTTATGTTTCCCACGGCACCCACTTTTCCATAACCACGAGAATTGCTGCACCTTGATGGACTATCCCAATAAAGATTTGTATGCCTGTTTACTTGTGAAAGAAATTCCCCACATATAGCTCCACTGATCCATCAGCTGATCAGTCGTGGGCAAGGTTAAAAGCTTTTCCTCTAGAAGAATAAGATGCTGGGAGGCAATCAAAGAGAGGGGCAGGAAAAAATTCTGCTCCACATTTCTCTGAATGAAAGCAGACACAGAAATTCTGGGGTCTCTAGCAAACGAGTGTAATTGCGGAAATTCAAGTTTAAGCAGCCCAAAATTCCACACGTCTTCCCAGAGACTAACTGTGTTACCTTGCTGTACTGTACATGAAGTCATACCTCTGTATTCAAGAGACAAACTCATCACATACTTCCACCAAAAGGAGCCGACAGATCTTTTTAGGTGTGGTGGAATTGATCCAGTGTAAAAAGCTTGCCAAGTAAGCTGCACCCAAGGAGTATCCCCATGATTATATAATTTATCTGCAAACTTCAGAAAAAGTGCTTTATTTGAGCCTTAAGATTAAGGATTCTCAGGCCTCCTTCATCTTTAGCCCTACAGGCAGCAGTCCAAACAACCAGACACTTTCCTTGCTTGTGCAGATTTTTCCTATCCCAAAGGCAATTTTTCCGAAAGCTATCAATTTGTTTGATTACTGACTTGGGGAACTTGATCGAGCTCAGCCAGTACATTGGAAGAGAAGATAGCAAGGAATTAACCAAATTAGTCGGCCATGGTAAGACAGCAAGCTGGTAATTCCTGCCAGGCGTCTCTCAATTCTACACACCAAAGGCAAAAATTCAGTGACAGCAGGCCGAGTAGTTCCCAAAGGCAATCCCAGGTATGTGAAGGGCAGAGAGCCCACAGAGCAGCCAAAGGTACTTGCCAAGTGATTTGCTTTGTCCCCATCCAAATTAATAGGCATCAAAGATGACTTAGCAAAGTTGATTCTCAACCCAGTGGAGTCAACAAAGGACCTCAGTAGTCCCTTAAGCAAGAACAATTCCATAGCATCAGCCTTCATGAATAATAAAGTATCATCAGCATATTGCACTTGGATAGTCACCCCCAAGTCTAGAGCCCAGAGGATGGGAAAGAAGCCCCCTATGTGCAGCAGAATTTATAATACTTTGGAGAAGATTAGCAGCTAACACAAATAAAAGGGGGGAGAGGGGGTCCCCCTGCCTAACACCCCTCTTGCAATGAAATTTTTTTTCCAGGGATACCATTTAGGAGCACTGATGATGTACCAGATGATAAGATTTCAGCAATCCACCCAATCCATCTCTAAGAAAAACCTTAATGATGCAACATATCAAGGATCACTTGGTGCTCCACTTTGTCAAAAGCCTTCTCAAAATCCAATTTGAGGATGATTAGCTCCTTCTTAGTCTGATGACAAATATGCAAGAATTGAAAAGTCCAGACCAAGCAATCTTGGATGGTTCTACCTTTTACTCCCATATTTTTTCACCATTGTGGGGCCACTTACCACAGAATTGCTCATGGAGGTTCCCAATGCTCGAAAGGATGCACATAACTTGTTTTTAAGGTTGGTAATTATCAATGCTTTTAAATTCATAGCTTATTCGTTTGGCTAATTTTGGTGGAAAACATGTGTGGAGGCTTCGCTCTGCCTCCTACCCTAGCTAAGGACTAGCGCGGAGGAGGCCAAGGGTCTCCCAGAGGAGAGCGAGTAGAGAGGGGAACGAAGGTGGCGTTAGACAAGACAGGGACAAAATTAATTCATGAGTAAATGACCATCAATTCATCATTTATTACTTAGTGCTCATCGGGTATTCATAGGCCATACCCTGGGACACAGTGAAATTACAATCTCCCCATGACTGGCTTGGGGCTTCCATACAAACATGCAAGGGCACTATGGACATTTGATCTCCTGCCCCGACCCCATCTACCCTCACAACGCCATTAGGAGCTCCATTTGAGGGGACCACTCTTCTCCGATCCGTCTATCTAGAAACATCATTCCTTGGAAGCTAATGATCATTCCTTCAGTCTACATAGGCGAGGGTTAAGGCACCCCTCGCCGAGGCAACGTCGAAGGTGAGCATGATCATCTCATCGAGGGTAGTCGTGAGCCAACACTCGTCGAGGCCTCTACGGCTGTTGAGGGTCCAGCCGTGGCGGAAGGAGCAGCGGGGGTGGCGCTGCAAGGGCGTCCTCCCACCAACATCTTTCTTCCCATTGGAGGGCTTCTTGCACCGAATTCTCCATTGAGGCTCCCGAATTTTGAAGTTCTTCCTTGACACCATCTTACTATAAGGATATTATGGAGCATCTAACTTGTTATCTTGTTTGCTTGGTTATATTGTTTCCAATATATTGAGAAGAATCTGATCGATAACCTCTTTAATTTATTTTTTTCATTTTATAGTATATATTTAAAGAATTTCTATATTTTAGAGGACATGTTGCATCAAATTTGTACAATAAACTAAATGAGACATATATCAGTATGATCTATGTCATATATGTTATGTTATCCATAGATGGAAGTACTTGGATTCTGTGTCTGCCAAGTTCATGGAAGACATTGATTTTTTTTTTTGTGAAGGCCATTATGGGTATGGGGTATGTAGCAATATTGTACGGGATCAAATACTTGATACATACAATGCCCATGTGTTAATCGCAATAATTAAAAGCAATTTCAGAATATTGAGCACATGTGTTGCCATCAGTTGCGTAGGAATTTCATGAAAAACTATCACTAAAAAAAGGATTTCATGAAAAACTATAAATTCTAGACTATGCATGGCGAATGGTACGACGCTGCGGGGATAGAGCGAGCACGGTGGGGACAGGGAGCTGTGCTACCAAACACGGTAGCCAGGATGGGTGTAGCATGCCGAGGCACCATCCAAGATTCTGTCGAGGAAGGAGAGGAGGCGCAAGAAAGAAAGGTCCAGGGAGGGGGCAACGAAATAGAATGAACAAATACATAGTATGTGCATGCAATCAGTGGTAGTGGTGAGTATTTTTCTTTACTCCACGAGTAGGTATAAAACCGGTATTTTTAGATCATCTCTTGAGGAGCCCCATGAAAATTCATAGATTTGGTCTCTAGATCCGTGTTTTTTCATATTTGAATTTCACGGGAGCTGAGACATATCGATAGCTACTCGTGGAGTGGATTTTTTAAGAAAACATCTATTCGACCTTCCTCGATTATTGATGCCTCGCTCAATTAGAAAACTAGATTTTTGACTCCCTCAGCTCTTGAAACTATTTAATTTGCCGTCATGAGCAGTTTTGAAAGTGGTTTTATGGTACCACGGCAACAGTTATGTGTAGCACCACATTAGCGACGTGGGAGGCTCAGACTTTCGCGATAGCTGGGGGGAGGGCGGGTTCAATTAGTTTATAAAAAAATGTGAAAATAATTCTTCACAAAATTATTCAAATATTTTTTTAATAAATATGATTTTAAAAGTACTAAAATTTGATTTAATATTAGATAATTCAAAAAGTATTTTAATGTAGAAAAAATATGAAACTAATTTCATGGTTTTCCTAAAATCATGCAATACGTGTTTGTTCTTTTCTAGAATTATTTGAATCTTATATGGTCTCTTAAAATTTGAAATTTGGCCAAATATAAAATAAATCACGCGCAACCTGACGTGAAAACTGCAAAAAAAACTTTCGTCAACAACAATTTCTTGCTTAAACATCAAGATATGTACAAAAAATTCCAAATAAAAATATAACAACCTATGCTTGCTCATTAATGATAGGTACCATTTTTTGAGACCAAGTGCGGATGCACACGCTTATATATATATATATATATATATATATATATATATATATATATATATATATATATATATATATATATATATATATATATATATATATATATATATAAGCGTACACTTACCTAGATGATCATACATACGCACATCCTACCTCTATATAAGCACCTCAGACTGAGTTGAACCAGCCTATCTGGAGATTGTGACGTCACCACAGGCGCTCCCCTGTCGATGGGCACGTCCATCACTCAAAGAATAGCATCGTTAAATCCTATAATAAATACAGGAAAACTTGAGCACTCGTGACAAGTCAAGGATTAAATCCGGTGGAGAGGTTCCACCACAAGGAACCAATCAGCTAAGCTATGCTTAGTTCGCTAACAATACATGTCATGTTATTGAACCTTATAGCAACGATGTCTTCTTCAGGGGACATCATGATAATGACATCTGCCTCATTGGACTGTCATCAGCGGTCGGCGTGCAGACTTCTCAAACTCTAGGTCCGAAGTCTAAGGCTCTGTTTGGATACTCTAGCTCGGCTAAAGGTTAGAGTTAGTTTCTAACCCAGGACTAACCCTGAACTAGCTCTAGCCAAAGAGGCGTTTTGATCCAAGGGTTAGATGGATGGTTAGATTGATATTAAATGTACTTTTCCAATCATTAATTAATTTTTCTGTGGGCCCATCAGACTAGGTGCGGCTCAAGTGCGGCTGAGGAGGAAAAAAATAATTTTTCTGTGGGTTCCATCAGAACTAGCCCTAACTAGCCCCAATAATCACACCTTGAGAGGGATAGTTTTTTTGGATGGGCTAGTTACAAAAAAAAATTAGCTCTAGCCCTCCTATTTGATTACTTTTGGCCTAGTTAAGTACAAACTAGCTCTGGCCCTTGATCCAAACATGGCCTAAAACTTGCCAACAATATCCGGATGGCCATGGCTGCTTCCTTATTCGTCGCTATCATCGTAGGTTTGCACACGCATAGGGAGAACATAATCGAGTAGGCCGGAAGGCAGTCTGGATAGGCTCGAGATGGACTTCATGCGCTTCCTAAAATCATGCTCTATATTATGATGTCTAAATCAAAAAACATTGAACGCGATTTCAAGAAAAAAATCTTAAACTGATTTAAAATTTTTCTGAGTTAAAACAATCTTTTATGAACTTTTAATGGTAAGTCACTTTTTAGTATTTAGGTGCATATTTATTCTAGAAATATAGATATTTGTTTTAAGAAATACTTCTACAAATTTATTTATAACATCTAAACTATCGTGCAAGTCTAATTTATCTCCTTGTTTTTTTCAAACCAATTTATCTCCTTGTTGCTGACGTGGGGAGATATAGGATGGTTGATATGGGGCCACTTAAAACGGTTGGCATGCCACCATGTGAGTCAAAACTATTTTTAAAAGAGAGAAATTTATGGCCTGTCACTCAACTTGGCAATAGGTGTCACATAGGTCCCTCTATTTTCAAAATGTTATTTCTGGGTCCCTGAGCTTGGCTTCAAGTGTCATCTGGTTCCCTGAACTTGGTTTCAGGTGTCATCCAGGCCCCGATGTGTTCAAACCCGCAATAGATGCTAACTTGGCGCGGTCCTACATATGGGTCTCACATGTCATTTGGTTATATTTCTATTTATTTTTATTTTTATTTTGAGGTACTGTAGCTACAATCCCTTAAATATTCCAAAAATTATATCTTTTTTATAAGATCTTGGATGAAGATTATTTTTATATAAAAATTGTAGCTCTAGACGAGATCTACGACTTTCTAGTTTTGAGTTTTTTAATTTGAGGTCATTAAGATGCTCAAAAAAATTAAACAAATTTTTAGCAGTATATTAATCGCGTACCAGCGCTTGTCGCCTTGGAAAAATCATATCTTTGTTATATGCTGTCAAATGGAGATACTTTTATATGAAAGTTGTAGCTCTTAATGTGATTTACGACTTTCTAGTTTTAAGTTTTTTAATTTAAGGTCGTTAAGGTGCCCAAAAAAATTAAATAAATTTTCAGCAGTATATTAATTCCTGAAAGTTTGTTTAATTTTTTTGAGGATCTTAACGACCTCAAATTAAAAAACTTAAAACTAGAAAGTTGTAGATCACATTAAGAGCTATAACTTTTATATAGAAAGTATCTTCATTTGACAGCATATAAGAAAGATATGATTTTTCCTAGATGACAAGCGCTTGTACGCGATTAATATACTGCTAAAAATTTATTTAATTTTTTTGAGCATTATAACGACCTCAAATTAAACAACTCAAAACCATAAAGTTGTAGATCCCATTAAGAGATACAACTTTCATATATAAATTATCTATATTTAACAGCATATAAGAAAGATATAATTTTTCCTAAGCGCTTGTACGTGATTAATATAATGCTGAAAATTTATTTAATTTTTTTGAGCATCTTAACTACCTCAAATTAAAAAAACTCAAAACTAGAAAGTCGTAGATCTCATCGAGAGCTATAATTTTTATATAAAAATCATCTTCATCTGAGATCATATAGATATCGTAGGTACACTACCCCGAAATAGAAATAAAAATAAATAGAAATATAACCAACTGACGTGTGGGCCCTACATATAGGATCGAACCACGTCAGCATCCATTGCGGGTTTGGACCCGTTGGGATCTGGATGACACCCGAAGACAAGTTCAGAGACTCAGATGATATCTGAAGCCAACTTTAGGGACCAAGAAATGATATTTTGAAAGTAGAGGGATCTAGGTGACATTTCTTGCCAAGTTCAATGACCCAGAAATAGTATTTTAAAAGTAAAGAGACCTAAGTGACACGTCTTGCCAAATTGGCCAAATTGAGAGACCGGGTATAAATTTTTCTCTTTTTAAAACGACTCCGGTAAACCAAACGAGGTCAGGTACCCCTCAAAAAAAAATCGCCCTCGCTTTCCCGGCCGGGCCACAAGGCCCACTAAGGCCACGCCCGCGCACCCCTCATCTCACGAGTCAGGCAACCCACTGCACTCCTCCAATCCCCATCTGTCCCTAACCGGCTAACCCTACTAGCCGGCGGCCGGCTAAGATGTTTATCATTCCGTCGATTACGGATAAAGTAATTTTTCTCATGCTGTCGATTGAAGTCGTTCAAGAGGAGGAAGAAAAGCCAGAACAGCGTTGTGGAGTTCCTGGAGGAGGACGAGGGTTTGGGCAGCGACAGCGTTCACGCGCCGCCAGACGTGCGTGTTGGGCGTGCAGTGGCGAACGTGACAGTGGGCGATGCCGGCGCCCTGGAGTGCGGCGTCTGCTTCCTCGCGCTCAGGCCTCCCATCTTCCAGGTACACATATACTACTGCAATCTACCATACATGTCTGGCTAGCATTTCATGAATCAACTGACATGGATAACCGCATGCAGTGCGAGGTGGGGCATGTTGTGTGCTCGGCATGCTGAGACAAGCTGGAGGCCACCGGGAACGGCAAGTGCCATGTCTGCGGCGTCGCCACGCGCCGCTACCGCCGGTGCCACGCCATGGAGCGCCTCGTGGACTGCATCCACGTGCCCTGCCCGTACTCCGCTCACGGCTGTGACGCTACGCCTCCCTACCATGGCCGGGAAAACCACCGCCAGGTGTGCCTGCACGCGCCGTGCCACTGCCCCGGCGAGTCTTGCGGATTCATCGGCTCCACAGCCGCGCTCCTGGACCACTTCGCCAGTGCGCACAACTGGCCGTGCACAACAAAGGGCAGGGCAGGGGAGACGTTGCGTATCCGCCTCCGCGTCGGCTTTAGCTTCTTCCTCCTTGCGGACCATGACCGTGGAAATGGTGAACAAGCGGCTGCAACCTGCAGCGTCCCGTGCCTGCTGTTCCTGCTGAACGTGACGCAGGAACGGTTTGGCCGTGCCATCTCTGTGCTCTGCATCCATCCTCATGCCAACGATGTTGATCAGCCGCCATCGATGATATGCAAGCTGGCCTTCGCGCACTCCGGCAACCAGAGCTTGTGCCGTATGCACTGTCAGTCGTCGGAGTTCAAAGTCGTGTGCACGGACCTCTGCAATGGGCTGCCCAGCCCTGACGGCTGCTTCCAGTTCATTGTGCCCAATGTCGTTCTTCGAGAAGAAGATAAGGATCATATCGAGGTCAAAGCTGACGGCTGCTTCCAGTTCATTGTGCCCAATGTCGTTCTTCGAGAAGAAGATAAGGATCATATCGAGGTCAAAGCCCGTATCAGCATCAACAAGATCGAACCATTTTGTGTGTGCGGATGCTTTTTCAGTTAGTCCTCTAATAGCTTGCATCAAACCAGTTGTAACCAAAAATTTTCGTACTTTGCTCAAGGCATGCCTTTTCAGTTAGTCTTCTAGCTTGCATCAAGCCTGCTTTTGGATAATTCGGATTCCTCTTTTAACATTTTCGTTACTTGCTCACTTTAGGACTACTTCATTAGTTGGATGACAACCAAACATTAGGCCATCCAGAACTTGATGTCAAATTCTTGCAACTTCCGTGCTTTCATTTTTTTTTGAAACCTCCGTATCTTCGTGTTGTTCATGTGCTTTACTCCTGCATTATAATGTTTCTCTTTCCTGAGTAAGTTATATGTGTGTTTCTTGCAACTGGACTAAGACCAAATGGCTAGAGCAGCCGAGTTACACCCCAGAGACCCGGGTTCGGGTTCGGGTTCGACTCCCAGCGGGAGCGGATTTGCATGGCCTGTATAAGTATTTCTGTTAAAAAATAAATAGGAATGGGGAATCTCCCTAGTTCAAAAAAAAATGTGTGTTTCATGTTCAACAGTAAACCATGATGCGAAATAGGGCCACCAAACCAAGAGAAGGCTATGAATTTAATTACTTATGACATTCAAAAAAATTTAATTACTTATATGTTCTGGCTTTGTTTATGATGAGCTATGTGTAAATAAATATTCATAATGGACACAGGTTGCAAGCATCAGAAGATGAAAAGAAAGGGTATCTACTGCTACGAAAGTGATTTTTAGAGTCAGTCTGATTCAGTTCCTAATGGCATATGAAGCCACCTCCTAACTTGAACTGGACATTGTCGGCCTTGACTTCGTCAACACTATCATAATTAAATTCCTCTTAAATCCATGTCTCTTAAGCATGAGTGATGTGGATCACCGAACTCCATTTCTTCCTCAAGGCCCAACCGTTCAAGATTGTAATTTGTCTTCACCGTGCCTGGTTCAATAGAGCTAAATCTTGTTTATCATTTACCATCTTACTTGTGATTGACCACTATATATGTCGAAAAATATATATCTACTTCACAACCACTTCCTTGCTATCTTTAATTTGGGATAAACATAATCATGCATACTCAAATGAAACATCAAAACCACTTCACAACCAATCAGTCACTAAATACAAAAATGAAACCATACCAACTTGGTTTCTATTTTACTTATGTATGAAAATTGTAGGTATATATTAAAGACATTATAACTTCATATTGCTACCTTTTTCTTTGGAGTTATATAGACACACTGATATTGTTTATGACTAATTCAACATCCATGACCTAGGGTCATTTTCAACTCTTTTCACTGCAATTCACTTTGAAACATCCTAAGAAAGAGTAGAGAGTAACAACATTGGTGCTATTTAACTGCTGAAATAGTAGTGTTTGCAATGCTCACCTTGCTCATATTAAAGTTGAAGAAAACATGTCTAGGATACCATAGGTGGCTATGGTAGTGCCCGGACTTTATCTAAAGAGCAAAATTCACATCCGGTCCTCAAACTTGCCTAGATATGTCATTCTGCTCCCCTAACTTCTAAAATGCACACTTTTGGTACCTAAATTTGGCTGTCTATGCTATCCCGATCCCCTAACATGTAAAATGGTCCCTGAACTTGTTTAATTGGTTATACCATCCTAGTCCTTCAACTTCCAAAGTGCCTACTTTTAGTCTAGTTTTAGGTCCTGAAATGGTCTAACTCATAGACTAACATGTCATGTTGACTATGTGTTAATCACCTAGCTGGTACCCTACCTCTAGCAGTTTCTAGCATGAGTCTGGAGGGGCATGAGCGGTGGGCAATAGCGTGAGGGCCACGGGCGCGTAGCCATGTAGCGGAGCTCACCCGCACGACAAAGGATAGCAGGCGGGCAGCGTGCCACGCAACGGAGCAGGGTTGTGAATGCCCTCTGCTTGTGTCCCTCCACGACTCATACTAGGAACTAACAGGTAGAGTGCTTGGTGAGGCACACGTTTCAGTCAACACATTGTCAACATGACGTGTCAGTGTGCGGAGCAAGTTAGACCATATTTTGACCCAGGTGAGACTCGAAACCAAGTTTAGTGACCAAAAGTAGGCATTTTGGCAGTTGGGGGTGCTGCGTTGACATTAGCTAGCCAAGTTCATGGCAAATGTAGGCATTTTGGAAGTTGGAGGGACCGCGATGATATAGCTAGCCAAGTTCAGGGACCAAATTTATGTAGACATTTTAAAAGTTGGGCGATCAAGATGGCATAGCAAGTCAAGCTTGGGGACCAAAAGTAGGCATTTTAGAAGTTGGAGGACTAAGATGGTATAGCGAGGCAAATTTGAGGACCAGTATGAATTTCAATCATATATAAAAAATTGTCGTATTTGGAGTTGTAGTGGAACTAGAGCAAATCCAAATAAAGAAGGGCGCGGCTTGCCTTTGGCATGTTTGGTTCTCCACCACGGTCAGCCATACTATGTGCCAGAGTTTGTGGCGGCACCAAACTTTGTGTGGCGAGCAAAAAGCGCTACACTTGTGGCTAAAAAATAGTACTAGAGTCTATACAAAAGTCTGTGTCATGACAAAGTTGAATACTCAACCAAACATGGGCCTCGCATGGTGTGGTAGCTTGTGGCCGCCTTCACAGTGGCGTGGCTGGCCATGGCAGCCAACCAAACATGCCCTCACTGAAAATCTAGCTCTTTCTACTGCCTTTATAATTTTGCATAGGTGTGGGTGCACCCCCATGCTGAATATAGCTCCACCCCTGTACATATGTAGCAGGACTCAATCGGAATCCAAGGTCAGGCCGGTTAGTGTAAATAAAAAGGTCCTAATTGAACACGAAGGCATTAATTAAGGGGTAGAATTTCTATAGTATGCTTATCCTACTCCTACACATTTAAATTTGCAGATCTGTTTTAATTTTACCCTCCACCTTGTGTTTATCCACAAGGAAACCTCCTACATATATTTGCAAAAATGTGAGTCTCTAGGCTGGCTACCTGAGCAACTCCAATAGCTCGGCTATTCTTGTTTTAGAGGCTATTTTAGAATTTATATAGCAAAAAATAGGCTACAACAGATGTGCTATATGGTTTTGTAAAATAGGAAGTTAGCTAACCTTTGATTTTATGTGGCCATATAAAACCAACTATGGGCGCTAGCTATCTAAAGATGAGAAATAACAAGGCTGTTGCATACCTCTTCTTTTTTGAGGAGTTTTCTATTTTACAAAATGGCTAAACTATAAAATTTGACTAGTAATTTTAGCCAAACTATTGGAGTTGCTTAGGGTTTTAGTTTGGAAAGAGGAGAGCCGCCGCCACAGCGCAGACAGAACGTCATGGGCGACGTGGGGGGGGGGGGGGGGGGGGGGGGGGGGGGCATCTCCTACTCCAGTAGTCGGCGGCCAAGGTCGTTGGTGGTGGAGAGAGGGAGGTCCTTGGTCAGCAGGAAGCGGGCTCGTTCGTCGGCGCGGCCCTTCATCATCTTTGATGACGACGACGATGAGAACTTCCCCATCGTCTTCGATGATGGAAGTCACGGCCGGGACGACCACGACCGCGAAGAGGAGGAGCAGCAAAGGGGGCCTCGTTCATCGGCACCGCCCTTCAGCGTCTTCGATGACGACGATGATGGGAACTTCTCCCATCGTCTTCGATGATGGAAGTCACGGCCAGGACGACGATGACCGTGGAGAGGACGAGCAGCAAAGGGGAAGCCAAGACGAACGTGGCTCATCACGGGACGATGGCTCCTCGGGTGGATCTGGTGCCGATGATGTCGTGGATGCCAGAGGAGGAGTGGAGCAGCAGCCGCCGGCGGAGCAGGGAGACAGCGACGATGACAGGCCGATAACCGTCGTGTCACGAGCACGCACCCTCGTTAATCGAGGCTCTGTCATACTCCCCGTCATACTCGCCCACGTCTCCGTCCTTGCCGGCGGCGGCGGAGGCATATTATCCTCTCCTGCCACGACTTGACGACGACGACGAGTATGCGATCGGCGATGAGGGGCCCGGCCGTGAGGGTCAGAATGATGAGTACCACATCCAAGAGGAGGAGGAGCGAAGTGAAAGTGATGACGGCATGGAACGGGAGGACGATTCCTATTCCTATGGATCTGGTGGTGACAATGGCGTGGAGAGTGAGCAGCAACATGACGAGGACGACGACATCGGAGAGGAGCAGAGTGAAGGCGAGAGAGTACAACAGGTGGTCTCAGATAGATCTGATGGCGAGAATGGCGTGGAAGATGAGCAGCAGGCAGGCGAAGAGGCGCCGGCGCCACAGCCACATGACGTCCAGGGCAACGTTGCCGCTGTTGAAGACAGCGACGATGACAGGCCTATTAGCGTCGTGTCACGTGCACGCACCCTCGTTCTTGGAGCCTCCACCACCTCCACTGCGCCAGCGCAAGCACCACCAGAATCACCACCGGCGCCGCCGTCGTTCTCGGATAGCTCCTCTGTGATCAGGAACGTGACGGTGGAGAATTCCTCTGCATTTGATTGTAGCATCTGCTATCTCCCACTCAAGTCTCCCATCTTCCAGGTATGTATGTCCACCCCGCCGTATCAACATGTTGATGATCATGAATTATATATTTTTCATCATATAAACTCATCATCTGGTAGACCAAGACCTGTACTTTTATGAGGGTTACTAGTATACTACCCGTGCTAATGCTACAGGCCACATTAAGTCCAAAGTTAATACACATCAAAATCACTTGACATGAACCAAGACGTAAAAGCAAACTACAGGAACCTTTAAGCAACTGGATGTAAAATAGCTAGCAACCTACAACATATATATATATGCAGAGAGCAAGCCATTTAACCAATTTTCAGTCTGTACAATTTTTAAATCTCTTATAGCCCAAACTGAGAACAAATTCTTTTGTTACATATATAAATCTGAACTTGCAAGCAATTGTAAGCTGCATAGTAAATTTTTTGAAAAAAATCAGAGTTAGTGAAAAGGAAGCTAGAGGTACCTGCAGATAGCCCTTGACCTAATCTTCACTTTTGTTGCCACCATTTATCCAATTTTCAATCTGTACCATTTTCCATTGGCTCATAGCCCGAAATGAGAACTAAGTATTTTGTTGCATAAATAAATCTGAACATATGAACAACTATAGGCTTCATAGTAAATTTTTGGAATAAAATAGAGTGAGTGAAAAGGAAGCTAGAGAACAGAGCATGGTGTAGACTATCGTCAACACCTGGTGTGCATTTTTTTGAACCATGACCTGGTGTGCATGTGATTCATTACATTACTGATTCATAACGTAGAGAATAGAGCATCATGATTCTGATAGGGTCTGGGATCCTACCGCGGCTGCGAAGTGCGTATGGATAGGAGGTCGGTGGTCTGGGGTGATAGCTTCCATGACGGAGAGGAGCCGCGGTGGCGGCGGTGGCATTGGGGCCGAGCATGAGAGGGAGATAGGCGCGTAGGGAAGGCCCCATAAGGCCAGGCAAGATAATTGCCTTGCTTAATTTACTCAAACCAGTTTGGAGGCATATATCCTCTCCTAACAAATCAATCTTGATCCTAATTTCTAGGAATTAAATGGAAATATCTAAAAGGGAAAAATATCTCTCCTGGGTCGCCTGCCCCTATGCTGACGCAACCCCAAGCCACTTGTGCGAGTCCGGCGCTGGTAGGTCACACCCAGTCATAACATCGCTCCCCACCTCTTCAAACAGCTCGTCCTCGAGCTGAACATCGGGGTAGAGGTCTTTGAAGTCCTGCAGCGGCTCTCAAGTGGTGTCGTCGCTGGGCAGACCCTGCCCCTGCACGAGCACATGCGAGGCGCCCCGGCGAAGCGGAGCGTGCAGTAGTACTCTGCAAGGAAGGTGTCATGGTCATGTAGGAGCACATTCGCCACCTCTGTCTGAGTAGGCCCGGTGGTGTGGGGCAGGAGCGGTGGTGGTGGTTTGCCATAGACCACCTATAAGGGTGTGGAGCGGAGCGCCGTGTGGAAGGTGTCGCAGCAGTACTTCGCCCACGAAAGCCAGTCAACCCAAGCACGCGGATCGTCCCGAGTGGCACAACGGAGGTACATTGTGATCACCTTGTTGATGACCTCTGACCGGCCGTCAGTCTTGGGTGGCATACCGTGCTCAGGCGAAGCTTGACGCTGGCCATCTTAAATAGGTCACGCCACATGTGGCTGATGAAGACCGGATCACGATTGCTGGTGATGGAGGAGGGGAAGCCGTGTAAACAAACGATGCCCTCGAAGGGGCGATTGATGCAGCCCAAGTATGGGTGACAAAGGGCGATGAAGTGCGCGTACTTGGAGAACCGGTTGACGACAGTGAGGATGACTGACTTCCCATGGACCTTGCGAAGGCCCTCGATGAAGTCCATCGAGATGTCTGCCCACACCTGGGATGACACGTGGAGCGCCTAGAGAAGGCTCCTTGAGGCCAGGAAAGATAATTGCCTTGCTTAATTAACTCAAACCAGCTTGGAGGCATATATCCTCTCCTAACAAATCAATCTAGATCCTGATTTCTAGGAATTAATGGAAATATCTAAAAGGGAAAATATCTCTCCTGGGCCGCCTGCCCCGATGCTGATGCAGCCCCTAGCCACTTGCGGGAGTCAGACACAGGTAGGTCACGCCGGTCATAACAGATTCATTTTTTTGAACAGAAAAACAACATGCAGGGGCAATCAGGACCAATGGCCAACAGGGAAATCAAAGTCAAATCGTTATGGGCGCACTGAAGGATCCTGTAATTAGATAACTTTCTGAACAAATTAGGGAAATCAAAGGAAAAATTAGAGAGTGAGAGAGAGATGGGGGTATCTGCACTGAAGAATCATAGTCCTGGCTGCTCGTCCGCTGCCGCCGAGAACTCATCGGAGCCAGTGGTGCTCAAGCCTGCGGCCAAGCACGCGACCACGGCGGTGCTCGCTCCTACGACTGACATAGGTGGCCGTGGCGCCGGCCTAGGTGCCCGCGGTCAAGGTCGGCGGCCTGGCTTGGTGCTCGGCGGCCTAGCGCCCTACCCTGATGTTCGTCCGTGGGGAAATCGGGAGAGGATCACCGGCATCCTGCCTTAGGGTTCGTCCGTGGGGGAGAGGAGAGAAGTCGCGCGAGTCACGTCCGTGTGGGGAAGAGGGGGAGTCACGCGCGGGATGGGAAGAGTGATGAGTGATGAGGTCTGGGCCGTTGGATTTGAGTAAGAGAAAGGAGACGCTAGAGTGGATCTCGTGTGTTCGTTTCAAAGGCTCGCTAGTTCTACGTGCATTTGTTTTGGTGTACCTAAGAGAGGTCTTGACTGCGCAGGGATATTTGTTTGGATAGCTTTAGTTAAGTTTACAACCGGTCCCTTATAGTATACATAGAAGAAGATAGATAGATAGATAGATAGATGAATTTATAACGGGTGCCTTACAGTATAGATAGAGTAGAAGATAGATTAATAATTTCATCAATCGAGCTAAATATAATCTGTTTTGTGGATGCATGTATGCAGTGCAGCGTCGGGCACGTGGTGTGCTCACCCTGCCACGACAAGCTGGGGCAGGCCACCAGCTGCCATGTCTGCCGCATCCCGACCCCCGGCGGCTACTTCCGGTGCAACGCCATGGAGCAGGTGTTGGACTCGATCCGCGTCCCGTGCCCGCACGCTGCCCACGGCTGCGCCGAGAGGCTGGCATACCATGACCGCGACGGGCACGCCCGGACGTGCACGCACAAGCCGTGCCACTGCCCCGTCGACGGTTGCGACTTCGCCGGCCCCGTGCATACCACGCTCCTGGAGCACTTCGACGCCGTGCACGGTTGGCCTTGCAGCACCGGGAGTACCGGGGCCAGTGGCTTTGACGTCGGCCTTCGCAAGGGCTTCAACATCGTCGTCGTCACCGCCGGCGCCGATCAAGGCACCATGGCCACGACGGAGCAGCAATACACGTTGGTGCTGAACGTGGAGCAGGCGGCGCCCGTCTGCAACGCCATTACTGCGTTCTGCATCCACCCTTGCCACACCGGCACTGTAAAATTCGGGTTCTCCTACTACCGGCGGTGGCGCCGGGACTCCGACAACTGGCAGTGGCTCGGGTACGTACAGTCGTCGCAGCTCGAAGTCGTGTGCACGGACCTCTCCAATGGGATGCCTGGTCCCAGCAGCTGCTTGCCGTTCGTCTTGCCCAGGTGGCCTGCCGCAGGAGAAGATGACGACGATATCAGGGTCACGGTCAACTACGTAAATCCGCGGCACCTAACCACCAGTGGATCGTGCACACATTAGTAGTCTTGTGCTAAAAATTTTCAATCTTTTTTTTTGAATTTAGGTTCAATTTTCTCAGTTTGTTCTACAGAACACTCTTGCTAGCTGGCTGGTTTCTTCTTTGTGTGCACGATCGAATAATTATATAATGCATGGATTATTAGTGTTCATCACTATTGAATATTCGAGGTTTTTCACTTGTAATCTATGTTAATTATTCATTCTCTACAATGTTTTAAATCGCTGGTTATAATATTTAGCAGAGATCTGTTCAGCCGCTACAACGCAGCTATATCCTGCTATTTAGTACAACCACATGTTGTAGCAGCAACTATCCTGAGCTGCTATAGCGCTGCTACAGCCTCCTATTTAAGACACTGATTCTCTATTATATTATATACTTGTGTTAATTTATACTAATGCAAACTAAGCATTGGCGGCATGATTCCCCCATGTGTGGAGGTAATTCCCATGGGTGCATGTTGACCCAAAATCACTATTCGACTTGCCTGCATTCCGGTTTCTGACTAAGATTAAGAGAGGCATTGGACGCGATCGTAACCGGCAATGGTGGGTGGGCATTGCGACCAGCAACGTGGTCACCGTAGGCGGGGCCATGGAAGGTTGGGGCTGTGGCGACAGTGGTGGGAGGTGGGCAGTGAGGTCACTGACGAGGGAACCAATAGCCAAGCCAACGGTATAGGTGCGGTACGTACAAAGAAAAAGGATGGAGAGGGAGGAGGAAGAAGGGTAGGGAGAGGCGAGATAAAGAAGAGAAACTGTGAGTCGGTACTGCTACCCCACACGTGCATGTGTTGATGATTAAGAGAGCCTATGTTCATCGAGGTTTATTGGTTTCGCTTTGCAGTGGTTCCCCTAATCAAAGTGGCCATTGGATTTTTCTCAGCAATAATTAACTCAGTTAAAATCTTTTGTCGGAGGTCCTTGGCAAGTTGATTTGACTTGAGACAGGTGTACACATAAGTGAACAATGCAAACTACTTGTATGGATAGGCAGAACTGATAACCGACCAAAAAATAAAATTGGTCACGAATCACCATCGTGGTGCCGGTTGCCTCGATCCCGAGCTGCGGGGTCGAGGCTCTCGTTGGCGTGGCCAGCCTTGAAAGTCAAGGCTGGGGTCATGCATCCCATCCCGTGGTGAGTGGGGCTGTACGTCTGTCTTGTCTGGCCATATTTGGATGGTGGATCACTGTACCTATCGTCACCGCTTGGTGGTGATGTCATGTCTGCGTAGCGTGACGCAAGGATGATGCCTGCTCCGAGATGGTTGTCCTCTCAGTTCTAGCGGAGTGAGTGGGGCGTGCCTGTCTTTGTCAGAGCAGGTGTACTTGATGGAGTCCGACCCCTCCCCATTCCTTCCCTAAGGTCGGGATGGAGGAGAGGTCATGTTGTGCTGCGTTGTGTGCAGCATGAGAGAGCGAGGTCGTTGTCGACCACTTACCTATCTACGCGGCTCAGGTCCACGTAGCTTAGACGGGCCACCGTTGTTGGGCTTATGTTGACTAGGCCGTTGTGGGCCGCTCGGATAGCTAATTAATCGGTGCCTTGAGATACCCGGGTATCAAAACCCCGACACTTATCATCTCACCACAATAGTTTATTGCTATGGGTGGCAATAGGATAACCTTTTATTTTGAACCTTGTAGAAAACGATTTTTACAGACCACTTGCTCATAAATGGAATTTGCACATGTTTGGTATGGGTCTGTTTGGTTTGTGACCGGAACGTGCCACGCCTAACCTTCAGCAAACTGTGGCTGCCAGAGAAAGTTCGGCGAGAAAAATTGAAGCCACACTTGTGGCAAAGTTTGGCAAGAAAATGAGTCTATGACGTGTGGGACAGGGTGCTAAGAAAGTGTGGCACGCCGTAGCTGTGGCAGCGAACCAAACAACTGCCAGTGTGGCATGACTAACCTGAGGCATGGCACGTTTTGGTCATGAACCAAACGGACCCGTGGTTACCAGAGTCGCTTGTGAGAATATTTTGGAAAGTATCTTTTATTTTATATGATTATTATTACTTGAGCTTGGCAATAAAATTGTATGGATGGACGACACCCTCTTCTCTAAACTCATAAAATGTTTGTAAACTTTCGGTGTTTGATTTTAGAATGTATACGATTATGTGATTTTTATCCATCAAGTATAAGAATTAAATGATGCTACAACTGGTCTATACTCCAAGTCAGTATTCCAAGAATGTTTGTAGACATTTTATAATTTTTACCAAAGATAGGGCTGGACACGATATGCCCGTCCATATAATTATTGTCGAACTCAGGAGTCAACGAATCTCAAGTTTGACTAGATTTATATAAAATGGTGTTAATATTTTGTCTCTCTAAATAGGTTTATTATGAAAATATATGATGTGATTAATCTAATGATGTCTTATTTTGTATCACAAGTATTAGTATATTTGATCAAACTTAAGATTAATTGACTTCTCGTTCTTATAATTCATTTATTTCAACGATTGACTCACATAAGGAACCTCAAACTTCCTTTGAAGAGTGTTACCACTAATACCAAAACTATTTTCAGATGCATGCATTTTTTTATTAAGAGAGACTCACAAGACGACTATCTCTGTCAAATATTCTATGTTAATAGTTTTCACAAAAAAAAAAAACAAAAATAAGAATTCAAACCTATATCCTTCAGCTCACATAGCCCCTCTTTATTATCACTATACTACACACTCATTTATGAGTGTATATAAGATGCTATGATGCTGTATTAACATTTTGTAATCTTGTATCGAATGTTTTGGTCACTAAATGATTTAAAATGAAAAGGTTTCAACTACAAAGTTATAAAGATTGTCAAGCATTATATCTTTGCTATAGGACGTGTCTCCATCTGAGATAGGTTAAAAATTTTAAAAACTTAAATCTCAAAATATGAGAATTTAATACAAATATATGAGACTCCAGAAAAAACTTTAATAAAAAACTCATTAACTACAAACTTGTACCTTGAGTCAACCACTACAATTTTGGTATTAACCATTTGAACATTCTAAGACATTTAAAAATTATGAATTTTGAATTTCAAAATCTAAGAACATATAACATGCCATGACCTGTTGGTGCCAATTTTTTTCACAAGCATTAAGCATAATCTGCACTTCAAAATCCCTATTTTCAAAAACCTTGGATAATAGTTCTACACTTTCTGGGCGCCGCAGTGTTCTCCCGCACGGTCCGGTGTCCTATCGTCGGTCTGGCAAAGCACAACTTCAGACTTGCATATTTTGCACCGACACGTGTTCGCGTCGGATGGTCCAGTTCACTCCCGGACGCTCCGCCAGACCATTGAGGACACTTATAACATGCAGTGTTGTATTGTACTATCTGGCCTCGCATGTCAGCTCCCCATAACACCAAAACAGCCAGCCCTTTCTCTCTCACCCCCCTCTCTCGCGTTCTCCCTCCCTCTCCGAAGTATCAGAAACAGAAAAGAGAAGAGAGGAAAGGAGAGGAAGAGAGAAGGAAGAAAATACGAATAACGTGCATATTTTTTTTAGAATTACATGGTACAACGTAGACGCATAGCTTTTTTTAGAATTACATAGTACAACGTAAAAAGCCCGTAACATGCACGCACACTCACCCCTATAAACACACATACGTAAACCATACCCCTATGACAGGAAGAGAGAGAAAGAAAATACGAATAACATGCATAGCTTTTCTTTTGAGAATTACACCTCTGAGAAACTGAGCCATAGCACCGTTAAATCATGGAATAAATTTAGGAGAATGCGAGCACTCGTATCAAGTCAGGGACTTGAACCTGGGTGGGCAAGTTCAACGACAAGGAACACGTGCATAGTTTTTTAGTGAAGAATAACGTGCATAGCTATATATAGCTACTAGTATAAATTATAAATCAAAGAAAATACGAATACTTTTGGGCCAAGATCAAAATCTACATTTTGCTAAAAAGAAAAGATAGAGCCCAAGAGTCTGGGCCAGTCCACTGGGCAAAAACAAAAAGCTCATATTTTCGGCGGCGAGCTCATTCGAACCCAGGCCGCTACTATAAATAACGCACGATGGCATTGGGAAATAGGCCTGGCGAGGTCATACCTTGGACGCCGGCGGCGTCTGTGCCAGTTGAAGCCTCCTCCAGCAGGAGGAGGAGGAGGATTCTCCTCCCTGGCCTCGCCGCAGACGCGTCCAATGGTCTCCGCCTTACTAGCCGACTTCCCCGACTTCTGCATTAGTGCATTATACTCGCCCACGTCTCCGTCCTTCGCGGCGGCGTACTCGCCGGCGGCAGAGGCATATTATCACTTCCCGACTTCTCCGTCATATACACGGCGGCGTACTCGCCGGTGGCGGCGGACGCATATTATCCTCGCTTTCCGCGCGCGACTTGACGACGACGACGAGTATGCCATCGGCGATGAGGGGCTGGGTCATGAGGGTCAGGATGATGAGAACCACAGCCTGGAGGAAGAGGAGGAGCGAAGTGAAAGCGATGACGGCATGGAACGGGAGGACGATTCCTATGGATCTGGTGGCGACAATGGCGTGGAGGGTGAGCAGCAACATGACGAGGACCGGAGGACGACGAGATCGGAGAGGAGCAGAGTGATGGCGCGGAAGATGAGCAGCAGCCAGAAGAACACGAAGAGACGCCGTCGCCGCAGCCACATGACGTACGTCCAGGGCAACGTTGCCGCTGTTGATGGAGAACACGTGCCACTGCCGCTGTCGGCGTCGCCACCGGGCGTCGTGCTCAGAGAGTTCAGCCGTCGGGGAGATGGCGGTGACGGTGGAGCGCACCGAGCTCGACTGCGGTAACTGTTTTTTTTCTCGTTCTCCATTGTTCTAACTTATGATCTTTACTTTGTATGTGTGTTCGACACAACACCTGATTGATTTTGGTATATCTATATAGGATAATTCATCTGTACTCCCTCCGTTCCAGAAAAAAGTGTCGTTTTAGGTTTTTCAGACATCGTGTTTGACCGTTCGTCTTATTCAAAAATTTTGTGCAAATTATAAAATAAATAAATCATTATTGAAGTATCTTTAATGATAAAATAAGTCATAACAAAATAAATAATATTTATTAAAATTTTTTGAATAAGACGAACGGTCAAACACGATGTCTGAAAAATCTAAAACGATATTTTTTCTGGGACGGAGGGAGTACGTGTTAATTCATCTGTATGTGTGTTCGTGCAATCGTGCTAAATGAATGTTTGCGTGCACGCATGCAGCAAGTGCGACGTGGGGCTCGTACGTGGTGTGCTCGCCGTGCCGCCACAAGCTTCCGGCGGCGGGCAGGTGCCACGTGTGCAGATCCACGACGGGATTCCGGCGGTGCCACGCCATTGAGCACCTGGTGGAGGGCTGCGCCGTCAGGCCGCCGTACCACGGTCGGGAATGCCACGGCAGTGAGTGCCCCCACGCGCCGTGCCGCTGCCCGGGCCACGGCTGCAGCTTCGGTGGCACCACGACGGCGCTCGTCCAACACCTCGTGGCCGAGCACGGGTGCACAACCGAGGCCTCCCATATTTCAGGTAATTTATAACTGCTTTTTTTTCTCGTTTTACCTCTGATTTTTATTTCATCGCATCGATTGACACTACAACTGATTAATTTTGGTATATATATATCTAGATTCTATATAACTGTTTCTTTTCTTGTTTTACTTCTGATCTTTATTTCATCGCATTGATTAATTTTAGTATATATATCTAGATTTTATATAGGTTAATTCATCGGTACGTCATCCACCGTGCTTAATCACTAGCTTTATGTATATAAAGTCAGTTCAATTCGGATATATATATAATAAAAAAATTAGGTAGCATGTCCGTGCGTTGCTATGAGACAGCTAGACTTTTGTACTAAAAACACACGGAATCGTATGATAAGATAACAATACTGTGAAATTAAATATCGACGTTAAAGTGACATTTAATCCAAAAAAATAAAGTTTGTGAAATTAACACAACCCACTGAGAGCGTGGTGTCGCTGTAAAGATCTTTTCCGTAATGCGGCTAAGATAATGTTTTATATCGGCATGACGAAGTCTCCGATATCGATCTATTTCTTTCGTATGCCAATAAATCCATGAATAAGTTCTGCCATATCTCCATACCATCCTGTACACAGGTTCAATCCTGGGTACAATTTTCTTGGTGTATAGTGGTTAGGACGTTTTAGCGGGGGATAATTTCTGAGGTGTACCTAGGATAGTTTTGAGTGTTTCTTTATAGTAGAGAAGATAATGACGACAATAACTGTGAACTCGATGGCTATTTGAGTGTTGGGCCAGAATGCAACCCAGATTCAGCAGTTTTTCCATAAACATTTTGTTTTTAGAAGAAATTTACCGTACTAATTTTGTGAAAAATAGTGAAGCAGGAAGTAGCAACGTTGCTTCGAATAATTTGATCATTATATAAATTAAAATTAAATCAAGCAACTAAGCTCGTGTTAGAAATATTAAATAGTCTAGATACTTTGATTATTACAAACTAAATGGAGCAATCAAATACGTCGGCAACATTGCCTAGTCTAGATATTTTGAATCTTTCTAACCAATGAAAAGGCACAAAGTGACTCTTAATGAACTAAATTCCTCTCCATCATATATTGAAAATGCATGGCAAAAATGTATAAATAATCTCAATATTATTTATTTTTCTAAATCGATGAGTATGCATCATGGCTTCTCCATGAGACGCAACACAATGTTATGGGTAAATTCTTCAACTTGGCTATCAGTCGGTCCTGAGAAAGAGGGTGTAGGTGTACACTGACCTGCTGCCAGCAATCACCGAGACGCCCACATAGGTTTACTCACGTGTATTTTATCATTTTCATAGATACAGAAGGGATTGTAGATGGGTTGAATTCAATGACGTCCAAAGAGAACAACACGTATTTTCGAGATGGGATGTGAGTGCCATGTTGTTTTGGAAAGGCAATGTACAACAACACTGAGCCAAAAGCTATCTGTGTATAATTTTGGTGGATGAGCAAGTGCATTTAGAGCTTATCTTTTTGGACCATGTCTAAATTTTTTGTCTATAGACAATTGTTATCTATCTGTTGCCTACAATGTTCTTACAAGGAACCGAAATGAAAGCGGTTTCCTACGGCGATCAAACCATGAGGTTTAACAGTTTGCTTGGTCTAGGAGAAGCTTATGACTTCATGAGAGTTGGCTTTTGCCCCTACTTATGTTGATCGCTTACACTACATTTTCCGTTAATGTGTTGACTATTATGTCATTCTATCTCCACAAACTATGGTTAATGCACCACGGAGAACTATTTGGATTGCTCATAGTCCTCATACCTTTAGCGATTTCCATAAAGGTACAAGGTCACTGAGCAATCCAGATAGTTCTCTGTGGTGCATTAATCATAGTTTGTGGAGATAGAACAACATAGTAATTAGCACATAAACGGAAAATGTAGCGCAAGCAATTAGCATATGTAGGCGCAAAGCCAACTCTCATGAAGTCATAAGCTTCTCCTAGACCAAGCAAACAGTTGAACCTCGTGGTTTGATCGTTGTAGGCAACCGTTTCCAATTTGGTTCCCTTTAAGAACATTATAGCTAACAGATAGATAGCAATTGTCTCTAGGCAAAAAATTTTAGACATGGTCCAAAAAGATAAGCTCCGAATGCACCTGCTCATGCACCAAAGTTATACGCAAATAGCTTTCGCCCCTGTGCTGTCATACATTGCCTTTCCAAAGCACCATGGCACTCACATCCCATCTCAAAAATACGTGTTTCCTTTGCACTTCATGAAATTCAACCCATCTACAATCCCGTCCGTATCAATCAAAATGATAAAATACAGATGAGTAAACCTATGTTCACAGAAAATGATTGCCTCCTCAATCAATTAAAAGATAAATGTAACGTACGTATCTATATATATGTCGGTGTCTCAGTGATTGCCGACAGTGGGTCAGCGTACACCCTCTTTCTCAGTAGCGATTGGTAGCCAGAACCCATCTCGACAACTCAATGGAAACTGGGATAAATTGACACACGAATGACAAGATTTGAAAACAAAAACTCAGCAGCTCCTTCACTACAAGAAATTTGGCTTTACGTGACGGTTTCATTGTGACCTTTTAAGAAATCATCACGAAATGTAGTCATCTGTGACGGTCCAAATCCAAGGCGATGGATGTATGACGATTGGTTAAATTATCGTCATAACTAGACGTCACGGATCAATTTAGTCATCCATGACAGACTAATTGGAAGGTCACAGATACAAAATCCAAGATGTCATGCTGATGTGAGCGTCCACATCATTCCAAAATCCAAGATGTCCTACGTGTCATGCTGAGTGGCAGGGGCTGGTGGGACCTACCTGTCGGTGAGAGGTGTAAATATGGAAGGTGGGAGGAAGGTAAATGTGAAAAAAGAGGCCGCTGCTGGGAATTGATCCCTGGACCCGTCCATCACAACAACAGGGACCTAACCACTTGGATACCGATTCATGTGTGCGCATAAGTGATACGTTTTTTCTTTTGGCCGTTTGCAAACAAATTAGGACAGTTCTCAAACAAATTAGAGATCGTGTCTAGCTCTCCAGACCACACGACCGTGTCCAGACTCGCAGGCCGCTGGGTGAGCATCGCCCCTATCCACGCCGACCGCCGGACACGCGCCGCCCTATCCTCGCCGGCCACCGGGCGCGCGCCGCCCGCCGCTCCTGTCCTCGCCGGCCATCTCTCTCCGCGTGGGTCGCCCCTGTCCTCGCCAGCCGCCGCTGTCAGTGCCTTGTGGTCCCTGTCCGCGCCGGTTGGATCCACGCCGGTCGTCCCGGTTGTTGTCAGCGGTGGCGCGGTGGCTGCGGCGAAGGCGACACCGAGGAGCAGCCACGACAGCGGCTCCGTCAAGCCCCCCTGTAGGGGATCCATCGCCGCGCACCTCCAGAGATCTTGCCTCAACTGATTTCGATTGGTACGAATTTGGATACACAATTTAAATTAGTATTGTACTTTGTTATTTGATGTAGTGGCTGCAATTCTAGGTTAGATTGATCTATTTATTTTCTGCAATTTTTATGTAGATGGATAGACGTTGGATTCATGGTGCTCTGTTTACCCCTCAGTATATTTGTGGTGTCCGGTCTTTCATGAACTTTGTCAAAGAGAGGTTCTCTGAGTCAGAGAAGATTTTGTGCCCATGTAAAATCTGTCTGAACTATAAATCTTTGGAGCAAAATGAAGTGGAGAGGCACCTACTGCTCAATGGCATGTCCAGCACATATACCAGGTGGATAGATCATGGAGAGGACAGAAATATTCATGTTTTGGAGGAACTAGCAGTAGTTGAGGATGCAAATGTTGATTCTTCTATACCTGAGCACACCAATGATGGTTGTGGACTTGAAGAGATGTTAGGGGAACTCGTCAGGTCTGAACAACATTGAAATGAGGCTAGATCTGAAGATGGAAATGAGGGTGCTGCATCACATTTCAAACAGCTAATTGAAGATGCTAAGCGTGAACTATATCCTGGTTGTATGAATTTTACAAGGTTCACATTTGTAATCAAGATGCTCCATGTGAAGTCATACTATAGGATCACTAACTCAGCATTTTCTGCAATTATGAAGATCTTGTCAGAAGCTTTCCCACAGTTCAATACTATTCCAAAATCATATGATGAAGCAAAGAAAATGCTACGTGAGTTAGGACTTAGTTATGAATCAATTCATGTGTGCCCCAACAATTGTGTGCTATTTAGAAAGGAAAATAAAAAAGGATAGTTGTCCAGTTTATGGGGCATCAAGATGGAAAGATCATGAGAGGAAGAAGGTTCCAGCAAAATTATTGCGTCATTTTCCATTGGTCCCCAGGCTGCAAAGGATGTTTGTTTCGAAGAAAAGATCGGAGGAAGCATAGTGGCATAAGTTGAAGAGAAAATACAATGAGAAGGAAATGACCCATCCTGCAGATGGAAAGGCATGGGAAGATTTTGACAACTGCTGGCCTGTAATTGTTAACAAAAATCTGCTGCTGGTTGCTTGGTTTTCAAAGTTATATCACTGCATACTAAACTTGGGGCTGCAAAATTAGTTATGCCACTAACACAAGAAAATCTAGAAAATGTTCTAATTTAGTTTGTTTACTGCCTTATGTTTGTGTTAGTAATACATAGAATCAGCAACAATTTTTTAGAGTGTCCTTTTCTTTTTTTTTCAGGCTGACAAGTACAAAAATGAACCACCAAATACACTGGAACTATTGAAAGAGATGCACTATAGCAAAAAGAAAGGATTTACTCCTATAGTTCAATCTCTTATTGTAAGTAAAATCATACTTAGTTCACAATCTGATGATATATTAGGTTCATATGTCATAATCATTGACCTATCTATGTCTCTTATGCTGCAAGGCTGAAATAGAGGAGAAGTTGAATGAACCTGTAGATGATGGTCTTCAACCAAAGGATGTGACTGATGTGGTCTCTCAGGCCCTTGCTTAGAAAACTAAGAAGAACAGGTTTCTTGTAAATGTGGGGCTCTAAAGTAATGCCACACGTGTTAGTGCTGAGCGTGACCTATAAGAGGAACTAGTGGTGGAGAAACAAACATCAAGTGATCTTAGGGAGGTTGTCAAGGCTCAACAACAGCAAATGGAAGAAATGATGAAGAAATTCCAGGAGGCAGAAGCAGCTAGGGCTAAGCAAGAAGAGGAGAGGGCTAGTCAAGAAGAGGAGTCTAAGAAAAGGCAAGCTGATATTGATGCACTAATTAAGACTTTGATGTCCATGGTTCCAGGATGCCAAACAACGCAGTAAGGTTGTCTTTGGTTATCGGCTGGTGGACTTTGTTGGTTGCTTATTTTGGTGATGGATGCTGCGATGTGAACAAATGGCTGCGTCTTTTGGTTGAATTGATGCATGGCTGTGAACTTATGTGCATGTGAACTGCAGCATGGTATTTGACCTGTGCATGCACGGTTTTTTGTGATGGATGCATGTTCTGTGAACTATATTTAGGTGTATGTGAACTGTTGGTGTTCTGTGAACTACAGCATGGTCTTCGACCTGATGCATGCTTTTGTTGTGCCAAAATTCATATGTAACTATATTTAGATGTATATGCGATGATGGGACCTTGGCATATTTATATGTATATGTGATGAATTGTGGTCATCTATGGATATGAATCATGTGAATTTAAATTTGAATTGTTGTTAATTTAAATGTGAAATTAGTGTCCATTTAAATTTGAATTTGATGCAATTTAAATTTGAATTTTTGCTGATATGTTATGGGCCACAATGGGCTAATTCTACTATGCAATTGGACTAGCCCAATAAATGTACTAAAATACGGGCCCAACTAAATCTAAAAAAAATACACAACATATGGGCCTAATAGGAGAAAATGGGCCATAGAAAGCCTATTGATGATGTGGCAAGGTGGCAGCCACGTCAAATCCAACATCACCAAATGACATGGCAACAGCTGACGTGGCACCAAAACCATGACGGTTCAGTTCATCACCGTAGCCTTTTCCTATAGTTGCTCTTCGGTTTATCCACGACGATCCAAAAAAACTAACATGTGACGTTCTATTTTGGTCAAAAATATATATGACGCGGGATAAGTGACGTTTTACTGACCGTCATCGATAGTTAACCGTGACGCGTTTTCGCTTGTTCATGACTAAATCAAAACGTCACGCAAAGCCAAATTTCTTGTAGTGCTTAGAAAAATTATATCTTTTTCACACGATATCAGATCAAGATGATTTTTACATGAAAATTATAGCTCTCGACGATCCACGATCCACGATGGAGGAGCTTGACCATTGGAGGAGCAACCCACCTTACACACGAGGTCCGGTCGGGGCACTAGAGGAGCCTGACACCGACGCGACGTCAGGCCCTCTCTCATTTCTTTCTCCTCTCCCTACCAATTCAGCCTGGGCAATCGGTTTTAACCGATGTTTTGGTTCGGTTAATTCGGTTGTCAAAAACTTCGGTTTACAGAAACTAGTGACCGATCGGTTGGTCAGAAAATCAAGAACCGACGAGTTCGCTTTCGGTTTTTTTGCTTGGTTTTTCGGTTATAACCGAACGAACGATGGAAGATAACACACTTGAGAAAGATAACACACTTGAGAACATGCGAATCGGCAAATCAGCATTGACGCCAGGGAGAAGCAAATCAGCAAATCGGCGCACGAACAGTTCACTTTAACAGGCAGCAAGCATTCACGCCAGGAAGAAGCAAGCAAGCAGAGAGAGTAGCAAGCATTCATGCAGGTCTGCGAACGCGTTCCTCCGCTGCAGCCGCTCCTCGGACGGATCTGCAGATGCGCCACTGCACCGCAGCTGCCTTGCCGCCTCTAACTGGCATCCGCGCGAACGCCCACGCGGCAGCGCTGGTCCGCCGCTGCTGGCCTGCCTCGGCGCCTCCACTTCCCGTTCGGCGTTGCGCCGCAGCTGCCTTGCCGCCTCCAACTGGCGTCCGTGTGAACGCCCGCGCGGCAGCGCCGGTTCGCCGCTGCAGGCCTGCCTCGGTGCCTCCAGCTCCCGTCCGGTGTCGTGCCGCCGCTGCTGGCCTGCCGGGTGCGCCGCCGCCTCGAACTCCGAAGGGCGAAGGATAGGGTTAGGGTGCGGCTGGGAGCCTGGTAGTGGTGCGTACTTTTGTTTTTTTGAGAAACTGGGAGTGGTGCGTACATGTGTGAGGCCGGCAGGGGCTAAGGTGTATTGGTGGGCTGTAACTGGTGGGCTTGCTGCGATGCTGCGTGCCTGACTGCGGACTTCTTCACCTTGCGAACTAAACATCGGTTCTTCGGTGGATCGGTTTGGCTGGAGATAAGAACCGTAGCCGAAGCCAAAGACCGAAGTTCACGAAATAGAAAACCGAAACCGAACCGAAAACACAAAAAACCAACAGTTCGGTTCAATTTTGGTTCGATTCGGTTCGGTTTTCGGTGATAATGTGCCCAGGCTGACTACCAATAATCATGGGTGTTGCTTTCCTAAGAACAGAAGAACCAGAGAACGACGATGGAGGATTTTGTCGGTGTCCTAGGTTCACTAAGAACAGAGGCCTTCTTCATCGATCGTTCAAGAAGAGAACCAAAGAACGGAGAAGTTTCGACGATGGAGGATCAAGGATGATCATCAGGAACGAGAACTGGATTAAGGTATGGAATACCTCCACATTTTGTACCTAAGGCAGCGATACTCGTCGTTGCCATCTTTCTTGTTCTTCACCAAGTTTGTCGCTTTTGGGACTGCCATCTCCACACTGCTAGGCTCATGGTCGGCGAGACCATGCATCAGGATGGTTAACCTACCTTTGGCCGGCATCAATGCCCTCGGCTGGTAACTCCACACCAGCGGCTTCCTCGCCGTGGCCCCCCGCGGCCTCCGTGTCGTGGCCCCGCACCAGTGGCTTCGCGTCGCAGCTGGCCTACGGCCCCGTGCCTGCTGCGTCGCGCTCGGTCCTCGCGCACGGTAGCTCACAGCCCCCATGACTGCGGCAGCCGACAACCCCCGTGAGTGAGGCAGCCGACAGCCTCCATGTCCCCACCCTGCGGTCGGCGGCCTCTATGCCTAAATCGGCCGGGGGCCATGCACGCGCCCATGGTAGCGGCCCGGCGGCGGCTGGTTGATGACCGCCGGCGGCCGGCCTCCTAACCTCCCACACCGCTGCTCACCTTGCACACCACCGGCACTGATCAAACCAGAATGTACCTGTGGTGAGTTGAACGATGGAAAGCTTGTGGAGGTAGGAGGTTGGGTGCCGTCGTCGTTGCCCTACTAGTCGACTCCGTGGTGGAAGAAGACGTGCTCAGCTCGTATTCCCTGCTGGTGGCACCGGCGTTTCCCTCTACGTCATCCTCGCTCAATCAGCTGGCTGCCGGATTCATCCTCCCTTTAAAGGGTAGGGCACGACAAATCTCAATGAAAGCATCCCTCCCAGTCTAGGCGCCAAGTGAAATTCACGCAACGCGAAAAGCTAAATGAATTTTGCCCAGCTAATTTGGATTCGCTTGCCGGCGCACCTGTTAACTTGCTTGCTGGGCCGATTTTGCGTGAGGAGGTTTCCTTACTTTTTGGATGTCGGTTGTTGTGGCAGTTGTAGGGGATAAACAAAAAAGGGAATTCTGCAGATTTTTTCCTTCATCAAAAAAGCCAGGGCGAGGAGGTTTCCTTATTTTTTGGATGCCGGTTGTTGTGGCAGTTTATTAATTTAATAATTGTCCATATCCTCACCTTGACGAGGGCAGTCCACAACCACAGCCGCACCTGGCTGCAGTTGGTTAAGGGGCTTCTTAGCAAGGAAGATATCCAGGCGATGCTCAGATCGTGGAGTTGGGCAGGGAGGCGGCAGATGGGGCGAGCGATCGCCTCTTTTCCCTTCCTCGGCGGTGGGCTTCACTAGCAGTTTGGCGTGTGGCCGCCTCTCTTGCCTTCCCTTCCCTGGCGCGGGAACGACGGAGGCAGTGGAGACGGGTGCCACGGATCGCATGCGGAACAGGAGTCGCGATCAACGCGGGGGCGTTGTTTCCTACTGTGGGCGATGACGTGATGACATGGGTGATCGTGGGGAGGAGGTCCCACACTCCCACCTGCCGGCGCCATGCACTTGAACTCATGGGATCGCAGGGTTTGGTGGACCGATGACCCGAGGGATTTTTTCGTATGATAACATTGTCCATCTTTTACTCTTTTTATTATTGTGAGAGAAGAGATAAACATCATATGGATGGACTATTGATTGGACGAAGTTAACACGCAATCGCACGTGACCTCGCCAGCATTGTCCTTGCGCCCGCCTCACCCCCGCACTACTGGAAAACTGAGATTTGCCGAGTGTTTTATCTTTTGCCGAGTGTCAAAACGTGGACACTCGGCAACAACCTCATTTGCCGAGTGTTAGAGTGAAAACACATGGCAAAAACCTCACACTCGGCAAAAAACTAGTTTGCCGAGTGTTAACACTCGGCAAACAAACACACACGGCAAACGTACCACTTTGCCGAGTGTCAACACTCGGCAAATAAAAACACACGGCAAACGCTTCACTTTGCCGAGTGTTAAAACTAGGCAAACGTATACACACGGCAAAGGTTGGGGGTTAGCCGCCGTCAGCGGTTTGCCGAGTGTGGTCCGTTAGCACTCGGCAAAATGGCTAGTTTGCCGAGTGTCAACCAAAAAACACTCAGTAAAGTATACTGTTTGCCGAGTGTTTCTCTAGGACACTCGGCAAAATAATTTTTTTTTGCCGATTTTGGCTTCCAATTTTTTTCTGTAGGCTTCCTACATTACCTTGACCAACATGGTAGAATTTGACACAATTTTAAGACAATTTGCTATATTTCTTTAGTTTATTTCTTTTCTTTGAATTTTTTAGAAAATGTATGTTTGAACTGCAATTGCATCGAATAATGATATTTCATGAATGCGAAAATAATATTCATGTAACTGAATATTGTTTGAGGCCGTATCTAGGAAGAGACCCGAAATTTCGCACATCTTCTTCATGAAACATGGCCACGAACTTGTGGACGAATAGTTTTAAAATTGTATAAAATCCAAATGAAGTCCGAAATTCATGAAACTTGTCGACAAGTCAAGATATCACATGTGGATGTGGTGATAAAACATTTGAGAAGATTTCGAGTATGTCGTCATGTACACTGCTTAGAAACCCTCACATCTCCGCATGTGATATCGTGGGAGCAAATCTGACATGTTAGGGTTTGTAAGCAGTGTACGTGACGACGTGTTCGAAATCTTCTCAAATTTTTATCACTGCATCCACATGTGATATCATGACTTGTCGACAAGTTTCATGAATTTCGGACTCCGTTTGGATTTTATACAATTTTAAAACTATTCATCCACAAGTTCGTGGTCTAGTTTTGAGAAGAAGATGTGCGAAATTTCGAGTCTCCTCCTGGATATGGCCTCAAACAACAGTCAATTACATGAATATCATTTTCGCATTAATTAAATATCACTATTCGATGCACTTGCAGTGCAAACTTGCATTTTCCAAAAAAATCAATGAAAAGAAAAAAACTAAAGAAATATAGCAAAATGTCTTAAAATTGTGTCAAATTTCAACATGTTGGTCAAGGTAACGTAAGAAGCCTACAGAAAAAAAAAATTGAAAGCCAAATATAAAAAAACAATTATTTTGCCGAGTGTCCCAGAAAAACACTCGGCAAACAGTATACTTTGCCGAGTGTTTTTAGTTGACACTCGGCAAAGTTGGCTTGTTTGTATTTTGCCGAGTGACAGAATTTAGACACTCGGCAAAGTGTAATTAAATAATTTTATTGTTTTTTTTAAAAAAATCAAAAACTTTGCCGAGTGTCAGATCTGGGACACTCGGCAAAGTTTGTATATATACTTGACAATTTGTTTTCTAAATAAGTATTTAATAATTAACAAAAAAGGAAGAAATTAAAAATAAAATGCCACGCACACAACACAACCCACGCCAAACGCACACACACACACCACCAGACCCACACACGCACGGGCACGCGAGCAGCCCTTGCACCTTATCTCCTCCTATGCGTACCCCGTGGTCTCTCTCTCTCGATCTTCTCCCTCAGCAGGCTCCCTCTCTCGACGCCAATGCCGCTCTCTGCTGCTCCTCCCATGGCGACCTCCCCTGCTCCCAGCCTCTCCGCGTGTAGCACCGGCGCCCCTCCTCTTCCTCCCCGCGTCGCGCGCCCTCGCACTAGGCAGGCTGCCATGGCCGGGGATGGATGCACGCACCGCCGGGCTGCAGGCCATGCCGCCGCTGAGCCCCTAGCCAGGCTGTGACGTTGTTCGTGCTGCCCCCTTCCCCTCACTGTCGTGCTCTTCCGACCACTGTAGATCCAGATCGGGCAATGCATCATCGTGGTGAGCTCTTTTCCCCAATGGTTTTGTGCCCGTCTTGTTATGTGCTGCAAATTAGGGATCTAGGGTTAGGGTTAGGGATCTTGAGATCGTGACTCACTTATCTGTTTAGGAGTGGAATTGGGTTGAACATTGTCTTGATGTGGAAACAAATAAGGAAAACTCAATAACGTTTTTGCAATGTGTGTTGAAAACTGCAGTGTATAATTCTGCTTGAAAAAATATTTTGTGTATTTATTAAATGATCTTTTCCGTGAATCTTGTTAATAAAAAGTTGTAGATAATTTTTATATCTACGCTATCCTAAAATTTTGTGATTTTAGCCCACCAGATTTGGGAGTTATGATTTTCTGAAGTTCCATGTCAGGATTTTGTTGCGTGGTCCTAAACATTTATGTTTTTCGACCTTGTTAACCGATGAACTAGCTCTTGTTGATAACTACAAAGTTGTAGACAATTACATAAGCTTTCTAAATTATTAAAGAACCTAAATTTTGGTGGACTAGAACTCTGGCTATGATTTATTTAAGCAATTGTACTGCTGCTGTCTAGTGTTTTCATATCTTGGTTCACACGGTTTGCCAACAGAGGTATATTTAGGAAATCATCCCCCCTAACAAAAGTACTGTACAGTAACCTGTATATGTGTGGAGATCTGTTTAAAATTATGTTAAATAGATTTTCATCTTATTAAGTTGATAGTCTAGCATTGCGTTTTAGGATTTAGACACGAGGAGGCTTGAAAGCTGCAGTGGTCCATATGCAGTCATAGGCAACATTGGAACCCTCAATTGCATGCCTTTTCAGTTCAAGGTAAAGCTCTTCCCAAATGGCAGTAAGGCTCCCTTAGACCATGCTGAGATAGATGGTGTGTGATGTATACTTCTTACTATTCCATGGTTATTAGTACTTTCGTAACAATGAGATGAGCAACTGTTGTATGAGCCTGTGAAGCTAATCTGCTCGGTGTGACCTCAGTGTTAATCCTTATTTCAGACTAGCAACACTGTTTCTTGCTTTCACAATGTGCTAATGCTCAACACCTATTGGTTTGCCTTAGGTTGCTTCTGCAACATAAATTAGTGATATATATTGATATTATTTGATTAAAAAATAGAAGATGTGTGAGGGTGACTAATTAGTGATAACATGTTGTCTGATGTTTTTTACGAGCTGTGAATACATATTGTCTGCACATATTAAATAATAAATAAATGCTAATCAGCATGTCGACACAAGCAGCACTCTAACCACTAGAAATGTTTGCACTTATTTCAGTTTGTGGGTTGGTGATTCCAGTGCCTTTTAGTGCCTGTAAGGATAACACCTGTGAATCTTATCTCCTCCAGTAAGGACAGCGATATAAGTTTGTCTGAATTTATATGATGACACTGCAAACTCAAGCTATTGTCCTAACCTGAGATCTATGCTGTTACTACTACTCAGTTGCCCCTGTGGAGCCATTTTTCAGGCTATGGATGAGCTGCATGGTGCGCTTGTGATTGATTTAGGGAAGCCTATGGATTATTGAGGTTAGGATTTCTTACTAGTTCAGATCTAAAAGTTAATATTTCTATGTCATGTCTGGTTGTGTTAGAATTAACTTAAAAAGAGATCTAGTGATTGATATGTGATTCATAGCAGAATTGAAAATACAGTTGCATATATGTTGCTTACATCTAAAAATTCAGACCATACATTAGCGGTTACTCTGTCTGAGGAAAAGAATGTGTCAGGTGGCTTGTGTTGGCTCAAATGGTAGCAGTAGCTTATTCAAATGGTAGCTGGTTAGTGACAGCAAGTTTGATTTGTACCAAACTTCAGTAAAAAGTCTTAGGTTCAAATGTACCTTTTATTTTGCACATATAATAAGTTAGAAATATTAATAGTGTACCAATGCAATCTAGTGTTTCATATTGCCTATACCTAAAGTTGTTTAGCTGTAGCATTTCCTCTCAGATTTAATAAGCAGAAGCTGCAGTCAGCCTCCTATATCAATATACAAGTTAGCCATTGGGCAGCATATAGTCATTACATTGATGAGGAAGATGGGTTACAAGCATGCAGATTTCTTCTTGTTCAGCAGGTATGTTATCTATTTTTTCCTATTATTAATCAGTTTGGTGATTTGACTTTGAGTTTTGACATGTTGGCCATTCAGCTTCATGTGTAAAAGAAAATGTCTCCTAATCTGGATATTTTGTGCATCATTACATATTCTATGCCACTATATTATAATGTGTTTAATCACATGATAAGCTAGATAGTGTACTGAACAAATTAACCGTTTATTTATGCTCAAAGTGTACTGAAGCGTGATCTTTCAGCTTGTGTGCTTGCAATGCACTGAACAAATTAAGTGCCCTTTCAGCTTGTGTTCCTGTATTAGTAGATTTGACTATGCAAAGTTACTATTTTTGACAATGCAATATCTCGATACATCTCTGAACATGGGAGCTGCTGCCTTGCTACCAATATTCCCCTTTAATTGAATATGCAAAGTTAGTGTATCAGCATATATATATATATATATATATATATATATATATATATATATATATATATATATATATATATATATATATATATATATATATATATATATATATATATATATATATATATATATATACAATGCCTTGCTACCGATGTTCCCCCTTTAATTTTTGAGAAACACAATATATATACTCATAAATTGCACCAAATTGACTAGGAGGGTCGCCGGCATCAAATCTCGGGCCTCCTCACCCCTCTACAATCGCCGTTAGCAGCTTGTGAACTTTGATTAAGATATCTGGTTGCAGACTTGTCAACTTGTGAACTTGTGGCATATTTGGACTTTTGGTTATGAACAAGTCATATATGTGAACATGTGTGTTTCAGGCATATTTGAACTTGTGAGCTTGTTGTGATTGTGATTTATGACTCCTGTGATAAATTTGTGGTGATTTAATACGATATATATTATATTTGTGCATTGTGTCGCAAATGGAACAAAAAAAACTGATTCTGGTCAGTTTGCCGAGTGTCTACTCCATGACACTCGGCAAACTGACCACATGTGGCATGCCTGTGAACACAGTTTGCCGAGTGTCAGCTCTCTGACACTCGGCAAAGCGTGCACAGTTTGCCGAGTGTCACATGTTTGACACTCGGCAAAGTTTACATAGTTTGCCGAGTGTCAAACATGTGACACTCGGCAAACTGTGCACGCTTTGTCGAGTGTCGAACGGTTGACACTCGGCAAACCGACCGTTAGGATTTCGTCCGGTAGCGCCTTGCTTTGCCGTGTGACGTCTTTGACACTCGGCAAACTATGTAAACTTTGCCGAGTGTCAAACATGTGACACTCGGCAAACTGTGCACGCTTTGCCGAGTGTCGAACGGTTGACACTCGGCAAACCGACCGTTAGGATTTCGTCCGGTAGCGCCTTGCTTTGCCGTGTGACGTCTTTGACACTCGGTAAACGCTTTGCCGAGTGCCCGACGTTTGACACTCGGCAAAGCGTGCTTTGCCGACCAAGTCTGTGCCGAGTCTAGTTTGCCGAGTGCGGCACTCGGCAAAGCGTTTGCCGAGTGTTTTTGGCGCTTTGCCGAGTGTACCAGGCACTCGGCAAACCGCTCGAATCCAGTAGTGCCGGCTTGCACTGCCCATGGCCAGCGGCTCCCGATGCATAGCCACGCCACCCTCCTACTTTCACTCCTCGACCCCACCCTCCACTAACCACCAGCAACGCGACGCCCTCACCTCTAGCCCCAAGCGCCATATCACCACCAGCAACGCAATGACCTCACCTCTAGGACGGCCTGCTCAAGCTTGCATGTTGTCATGTTCAACGAGCTAGCGGCGGCCGTGGTGGCGGTGTGAGAGCCTATCGAGACCACAGAGATGACGTGGCTGAACGCCGTCACTACTGGACAGGCAGGCTTTGCCGAGTGCCAAAAGGACTCGGCAAAGACCTGTTTACTCTCGGCAAAGGCTTTGCTGAGAGCCTCTCTCGGCAAAGGGCTGCCGGCAAAGCGGCATCCGGCAAAGGGGCCTTTGCCGAGAGCCTTCTTTCGGGCACTCGGCAAAGCCTTTGCCGAGGGCCACGGCGGCTCTCGGCAAACAAAAGTAGCCGTTAGGAGCTTTCCGCCGTTACCGGCCCAAAAGAATTTTTCAAAATTTTTTTTACTTAATTTCTTTGCCGAGAGCCTAGGTGCCTGGCTCTCGGCAAAGATTTTTTTTCTTTTTTTACTTAATTTCTTTGCCGAGAGCCCACATGCTCGGCTCTCGGCAAAGATTTGTTTCTTTTTTTTACTTAATTTCTTTGCCGAGAGCCCAAGTGCCCGGCTCTCGGCAAAGATTTTGATTTTTCTTTTTTTTTTAATTTCTTTGCCGAGAGCCCTCTGGGCCGGCTCTCGGCAAAGATTTTTTTCCTTTTTTTTTTGAATAATTTCTTTGCCAAGAGCCCCGACGCCTGACCCTCGGCAAAGGTTTTGGTTTTTCTTATTTTTTAATTTCTTTGCCGAGAGCCCTCTGGACCGGCTCTCGACAAAGAGCTGGTATTTGCCGAGAGCCGGCCAAGAGGGCTCTCGGCAAAGCTGTCATTTCGTTGTTCACTATCCAGTTTTGCCGAGAGCCTGCCTTAAAAGGCTCTTGGCAAAGAGCCAAAGTGACCAATTTTTTTTATTATTTTTTGTTTTCAATCCCTGCAAACACGACAAATGTATATATATGTTTATATGATCCATCACAGATATACCATATCCAGCACCATATATATCACATCCATCGCATAACTCACATCCAGCACCATGACGTGCGGTGGACTCCTGACCTGCAATTGTATTTCAATCATTCGTTCAGGATAGCACAATGAAAAAACAGCAAACATAAATTCATTAATAAAAAACATTTAGTCATGTCATGGATCAGCAAAAAATCAACCAGGTTATCAAACAGAGTTTTCATAACAATGAATGTCAGGACTTGGGTTTCGGGGCATTCATGCTTTCAAAACTGCTATGCTGGCGAAGCAAGGATGGAGACTTCTTATGAAATTATTCTGGGCATTCCAGTGCATGATGATATGGATGATATTTTGTCATGGCACTACAATAAGAACGGTCTCTTTTCAGTTAAGTCAGCATACAAGGTCTACCAACAAGAGAAGCAATGAAAGAAGGGGTGGCTCATCTTCAGGTCTACCAAATGGTCATCGTGATCTGTTGTGGAAACAGCTATGGAACCTTAACTGTCCAAGGAAGATGGTGCACACCTTTTCTTCAAATGCAAGCACGTGACTAAGCTGTGGACAGAACTGCACTTACTAAGCTGGGAACTCAAGGATGCATTAACTCCCTTCTCTTGCAACACTGGTTTGGTGCCGCTGCTATTGATTTCTGCAGTTTTGAGATTTGCTCCTACCATATACTTACTGCTGTGCAGCCTAGATGTATTGAGTATTGTCACATCTTCTCCTTTACAGGTTGGAAATAATGACAAAACACTAGGAAGAGCAGGATGTTGGTGACGAATTCTACAGTGATTTTTGTGAAGATGTGAAATCCCTTATGGTTGCCTATTGGAGGTGAAGCAGATCGTACTACTAAAGGAACTCTGTGGTGTGAAATCCCTATTTGCTAATGCTACTAAAGGTTGAGTTTTTGCCCGTATATGGCTGAAATTTCATAGTGTACAGAAGGGTGGGTGAGAGTTCCTTTTTAAGATGAATATATAGATACTACCTCTATTCCAAATTATAATAGATAAACTTTGACAATCATAATTAACAAACAAGGCTCCCTTGTTAAATATAAAAATTAACTTCTTGGTGTAAATTAAGGGTAGGAACTATTACTTTTATATTGGTACGGCATATTTCAATGGTACATTTGGTGGTCTGGCAATTTCATATTCTCTATTTGAACCCAACCTGTTAAGTTTGTAGCAATTTTATTAATTTCGTGTTCTCCCCATCGAACTCTGTCGTCTAAGTATAAATTTCTAATCACTGCCTGCTGGTTCTAATGTCAGTACTGAGCCAATACTAAAACCAGGACACAGGAAAGCATGACTAAGAAAAGCTTAGCCTTGCTGAAGATTATTTTCCTATAATCATTTTCATGATTATCAACATGACTGACTTATGTGCATGCAGTGTGGTGGTTTACTTCTAGGACTCTGTGCATCACCTGTCAAAAGAACAGCGAAGGAACTTTTCGCTGATGAAGATACCACAGGTGATGATGAGTGTGCAGATAGTACTGCTACTGATGATCTGTGTTAGGTATATGATGGCGTGGTATCTTTAATCTGATGGTACAATAATGTTGATGATACTGTTTATCTTAGCTGTACCTTTGGTCAAAATTTTTTTCTCAAATCACTGTAGGGCGCCCAAAGGGCGCCTAATGTTCTAGTTAGTTTAATTCACCATCAGCTAGCTCTCTGTAGTGCTGAACTGAGATAGATTTGCTGACCTTGACTGTGCTACTTTGGCATATATGTATATGCTTTCTTCTGTGTTAATTTAGCAGTATATGCACCAGTGGTGAATTAACACCTTTTTGGTTGATGTTAGAATTCTGAGCAGTAGTTTACTTTCTCAATGATTTCTTTATAGTGTTATCATCTGCAAATACTTTAGAACAATATATCTCTGAATAACCTAGCAGACATGAATGGTATAGGAAAAGGTTTACTCATTGATGTAAATTTTCAATCAAGGGCTACTTTCAGCTATAAATAATTGAACAAAAAAAAGGAGCTGACAGTTCAGTTGAAATTTATCACGCAAAACATTCTTTGATTTTAAGACAGAACAACGATCATGATTTCAAGCAGTCAAACCAATTAACCTCGTGACAGTGACTCGATTCATCGTCAACTAAGAAATGACAATGCAATTAACTCCAATAAAAAGGAGGTCTGTAAATTAAAGTTTTAGATCACACAGTTTCACAAGTTGCGGCACAAGGAGAATCACATCCTATAGAGACAAGAATAACAGGGAATAGCTGACCAAACAACCTAAATAGATAACCTCTTGTATCCCCCAAATTAATCTAATATAGTGCCATTAACTCTAATAAAATGAGATGGGAAAAATCACAGGACCTTGAATATCACAAAGCACCCAAAGGGATCCGACTCCACACTCCTTTTTTTCACAATCGTGAGCACAACAGAATAGGAGAAAAAACATTAGAATACTATTGCCTCTACATGAACACATCAAACCCTAACACTAATTTTAGTACAAAACAACCTGCATGTAAGCCTATATCTCACACAAAAAATCAAATCACATAGCAAATCTGACGAGTCAAAAGACCACATACCTGCAGATTGAACCTTCGAACAGCAATTGGAATCAGCAAATGTGAGCACACGTGGGGTAGTACAATGCCTGTAAAGGGCGAAATGGAGAACGGCCCATTCAAATAACATCAAGATTCAACAAAGCGAAGCAAATGAAAAAACGCAGTGCCAATCCGACCTCTGCCGCCGGCAACCGCAGCACGCCGAAACGCCTCCGCACCTACGCCCTCCGCCGTCCGGCGGGCCGTGGCACAGCCCCGCAACAACGCACCCGCCCCGTCGACCAGCAGCAGCGCCGGCTTGCCTACGGCAGCCTTGTCGCCACGGCGCGGCCTCTCAGAGCTGCCGCCCAGCCTCCGGAATCTCCCTCACGGGCTTCACTGAGGCAGCGGCCTGATTTGTGCGGCTTGGTGATGAGTTGCTGTTGGGTTCACACCCAATAAAACTCAGAAAGACAAGGGTACATTGCACAAATTTTAAAGCAGAATCAACGGTTTTTTTTGCATTTTCTTTGCCGAGAGCCCCCGATCTAGCTCTCAGCAAAGTTTTTTTTTATTTTCTTAATTTCTTTGCCGAGAGCCCCCGATCTGGCTCTCGGCAAAGTTTTTTTTTTGCATTTTCTTTGCCGAGAGCCCCCGATCTGGCTCTCGGCAAAGGTTTTTTTTGCATTTTCTTTGCCGAGAGCCCCCGATCTGGCTCTCGGCAAAGTTTTTTTTGCATTTTCTTAATTTCTTTGCCGAGAGCCCCCGATCTGGCTCTCGGCAAAGGTTTTTTTTTGCATTTTCTTTGCCGAGAGCCCCCGATCCGGCTCTCGGTAAAGGTTTTTCCTTTTTTTGTTTGCACTTTCTTAAGAAATTTCTTTCCGTGGGCTATTTCTGGGCTCTCGGCAAAGAATTTTATTTTTTTTGTTTTTGCATCCATTTTTTTATAGCATGTTACAATACTAATAGCTTAATTTTAAAATTTGATACTTTTTTTAATGCTTTTTACTATATATTTTGAGTTTAGTTCATTTATTTACATTCTCCGAAAAATGCAAGTTTGAACTGCAGGTATATACAATAGTGAAACTTAGCGATTCAAAAAATGATATTGATGATATTGATTGTATTTTGAGACCAAATCCGGGAGCACTTGAAATTTCAAACATCTCGCGCACGGAACATGGCGACAAACTTTGCGATGAAGTGTATTTTAATTATATAAAATGCAAACAACTTCCGAAAATCATGAAACTTGACGACACGTCTTGAAATCACATGTGGAGGCTAGGATAAAAATTTAAAAATGTTTCACGCACGTTGCCCCGTATAAGGGTTAGGAACCTAGACATCTCCTTTGTTGATCACTGTTATTACATGTGAGATGTCTAGGTTTATAACCAGCTTAGTCTGCAACATGCGCGAAACGTTTTCAAATTTTTATCCTAGCCTCCACATGTGATTTCAAGACGTGCCGTCAAGTTTCTTGATTTTCGGAAGTTGTTTGTATTTTATATAATTAAAATACACTTCATCGCAAAGTTTGTCGCCATGTTACGTGCGTGAGATGTTTGAAATTTCATGAGTGCTCCTGGATTTGGTCTCAAAATACATTCAATATCATCAATATCATTTTTTGAATCGCTAAGTTTCACTATTATATGCACCTGCAGTTCAAACTTGAATTTTTCGAAAAAATGTAAATAAATGAATTAAACTCAAAATATATAGTAAAAAGTATTAAAAAAGTGTCAAATTTTAAAATTAAAATATTAGTATTGTAACATACTATCAAAAAAATGGATGCGAAAACAAAAAAAATTAAATTCTTTGCCGAGAGCCTAGAAATAGCCCTCAGCAAAGAAATTTCTTTGCCGAGAGTGTATTTTTTTGCCGAGAGCCTACATGAGGACCATCGGCAAAGGCTGACAGCGGTTAGCCTCGTCAGTCCTTTACCGAGGGTCTTATTTGCCGAGAGCCGGGCCCTCGGCAAAGGACTCCTTTGCCGAGAGCTGACCTTTGCCGAGGGCCTGGCTCTCGGCAAAGAGATATTTGCCAAGAGCGTCTCTTTGCCGAGAGCGAGCTCTTTGCCGAGTGCTCATGTTTTTACCCTCGGCAAAGATAATCCCTCTCGGCAAAGGCTCTGTTTCCTGTAGTGCTGGCGATGTCCAGCAGGAGTAGCACCGGTCGTTGCCGTGGATGGCGATGAGGAAGTTGAAGCCGTCATGGAGGTCGACGCCGGAGGAGTGGTCGGCAGAGTTCTCGGCGGTGCATAGCCAGCCGTGCTAGGCCACGAGGTGCTTGACGACTGCCGTCGTGGTGCCATGGAAGCTGTCCGGCGCTTGTCGTCGACCTCTGTGACACCTTCAACTCCCTCACCGCTGTCCATGGCAACGACCGATACCTGCTCTAGTTGGACATGGACAGCACAGCGTTCGACCGTGCCATCTCTGCGGTCTGGATAGGATCTCACACCGCCGCCACGGTCGCCGGCAGCTCGTCGAAAACGACGACATGCAGCCTCGAGCTCACATGCTCGTGCTTCGAGCATTTTCCAAGCAGACATTGCCAGTCATCTAAGTTCCAAGTTGCATGCACGGATCCCTCGAATGGGCTGCCGGATCCCAACGACTCCTAGTTCTTCGTTCCAAAGTATGTTGGTGGTGGCTCCAGTGAGGCTGCTGTTCATGTCACTGCTGTTATTTCTATCAGATCATCATAAATTAACAATCAGATGCATGGATCATCCACCAAGGCTAGCTTGGTTAATAAACTATCACTTAATTTGATGGAGTTTATTATATTAGGTGTTCTTTTTTTCATTCTAATTAATTAGGCCTCGATTAACCATTGCTCGCCATACTGGTTTCTCTTCTCATTGTTTTAGAATTAGGGCGGTTAATAAAATTCCTCACATTTTGGTCACTATTTTATTAGTATGTTAGGAAGTGTTTGTTGGTTTTAATTTGTTATGTTGAACACGGTTTCAATTGTTTTTGTCATTGTAAGATATTCATAATGTTTGATTATTTGCTCTCTGTTGATTCATATTGCACAGTTAAAACTAGAGAGGGGATGCGTCCAGTGTATTTTCATTTTTGTCTGTAGTATGTTCCATATGTGAAGAAAAGTATAGGCATTTTGTCATTTCTGGAAAATAATTTTCAGAGATGGGCTATTGACTAACTGCCACTAAATCAATTTGATTTGTAAAGTATTCAATTCGATTTCTAAAGTGCGGATTCCAGCTATTGGAATCATCTTTACGACAGATACATTAAGCAGATGTTACAATGCAAATGAAATCATCAATAGTCCATATATATATATATATATATTAGATTTATTTAGTATATCCGAGTTGGAGTGACTTTACATAGAGCTAAATCTTGGTGGAGCAATGTAGCCTGAACAGTTAACTCCGTCGAGTCGAGGGTTCCCGCATACTCTTGTCACCTTAACCCACTTTGGAAGCGAGATCTTTTCCTTATCCTGCTCTGTGAACTCCTGGCAGATCGCTGTTACGTTTTCTTGTCTTACTTTCTCGCAGCAGCCAACCTCATATGGCACTGGATACCACTAGTGATTTGCGCGCGCCCATGCGCACGAGTGATGGCCAAAGATGAATTTCTAAAACCACCGTTGGATGCTGTATTACTACATATATATTACATGCGATATAGTGGGTGTCGAGACATTACTTAGACGTTACATGAGACAAACCTACACTAGACGCTAGGCATACAAATCGTACATAATTACACATAAAAAAAAGTCTTGGGATAGAGTACCAACGAGGCAGTCTTGAGATGGCGAATGATTAGATACAGGTCACAAGGAAAGCAGCATCAGCTTCTGAGGTTCGGCTGATCTTTACAGCGCTAACTGAGGTTCGATGTTTTAAAATAATTTCAGCAGCTTCCCCTTCTCTAAGCCTCTCTAGCAGTAGTAGCACCATTGTCTGTCGGGCCTACATCTGATCCTCAAGATGTGGCCTTCATTTCCAGAAGAAATTAGTTGGATCATTGAATTTGAAAGTGACATTACATGGTTCAAACTGTGCAAATCTAATGAGATGATCCATTTTGTGATGGCAGTATGGAGGTATTGGAATATTCAGTTGTATTTGAATGATCTACATAAAAAATAAAAAAAATATAAGTGAATATTGGTTACGTAATTTCACTAAATAAATCACATGCCAGATGAAAACATGCAGGTATGTTATACATTTTTTTATCCCGATTGACTAAGCAATAAGCTGCAGAGACACACAATACTATTATATTGTAAAGAAACAATTCTTTGCATCATTTACCATGGCCGAATTCACACAATGTAGAGTTATGAAGGTAGTAGCTCACCATGGCAGACTACTCCTAAATTTCTACAAAAGCCTACAACTGCAAGCACTAAGACAGTAAGAAGCAGTTGTGGGTTCATCAAGCTTTAGTTCCTTCAGGACATACATTTTGATTTCAAAACCAGTAGTAGAATAAAGGCAAAGAATTCTAATGACCATCTCATGTTAATTCTTCATACATTTTGACCTGCTAACCAAAATCTTCTCCCAGGATGCATTTCAGAATATAGAAGATGTATATAAACTAAGAAATAAGTTAAACTCGATAGCCCAAGCCATGCAGAACAATAAACATATATATCTGAATATTTTAAAAGACCACACACATGTTGCTTGGTTCTCCAGTGTCGATACTGCAAGCTCACTTATCAGCCTACTGTAGACCCAATTTCGTAAAGTTTAAGAAAAAGAAGTATATATCTGAATATAGATGCAGTACCCATGTAGTGCTAGGTATTGAATGCAATAGTCAATAAGCACACCTTCAGACTAATAAACAAAGTATCGTCATGTCTAAGCTGGGTCTTTTACTTTTCTCGCTTGCAGGACAGAGTTATGCCACACCTTGTGTGGGCAAGAGATTAATGCTGTGCAAATTAATCTACCAAAGAGCAGGTTCCTTTAGTTCCTGCTCAACATAGATGGTTCAAAAACCTGATAGGGATGACATACCAAATCAATATCTAGCATATTGCTTCAGAAAATCTAATTCTAAAAATAGACAAAAAGAGATCATGTTTTCTCACCAATTTAAGCAGCAAGCCGATAGCTCTAACCACGTGCTGAAATGTCGCCACTGCTCCTATAGACACCTGTGTAGCCACAGCTGCTCCCTTCTTACCCAATACCAACATAGTACAGCAACATACAGGGGCAGTTGAATCCATAGTGTGTAAGAATGAAAACGGCTGCATTTTGACCACAAAAATTATCAACATTTCTGAACAATCAGAAGTTCAGCACCAATGTGCAGCTGGCACACATAGAGTCTGAGCAGTCATAAACTGAAATGAAGAACAACTGAGCTCAACGCTTAAGATTGATTGAACTGTTTATTTAGAAAAGGAAGATTGATTGAACTGTAACCCAAGCAACGGATAAAACGGGCATAGGTAGCAGGATAGGCCCGATTAACAAATGGCCAGAGCAAATTAATGTATCGTGGCAAAACACAGTTGATTGGAATAAATTGAGAGTCAGAAGCCTGGGGACGGAGCAAGCACCCGAAAGCAATACAGCAAGGATGGTTGCCGGGGAGAGGGAGGAACACACACCGGGTAGAAGCGAGTTGCGAGGCAGTAAGGCCACGGCGGATTGGAACCACGTGAGATCCCGCGGCACGCTGGCCACTAGGTACTTGTATATGAGCGTCTGCTGGTCTAGCTTCTCGTACTGCACCGGCCGCCGGCGTGAATGACACCACCGTCCTCGCGGCTGGCGACGCACAGCTGGATTTGCGCCGCCGCCGCACCGGGAGGTCACCGGTGCCCCCCTTACCACAACATCGCGCTTGGGGGCTGGTGTGGTGTCGGGACACCGCGCCGGGGGCCTCCTTCGCCGCCGGGGACCCTCCCTACCGGAGCTCCTCCACACAACAGATCTGGCGCCCCCTGACCTCCCTTCAGCACCTACAAATCACACGCAGGGAGCCGCGCGGGGAGGCAGTGAATCAAGAAACCGCGATGCATGGACGATAAAAAGGAAGAACAAGCGGGAACGGGATAGCTCGGGCGACTCACCTGGCGCAGCCGGCACGACGGAAGGGGAGAAGAAACGGAGGCGTGCATGGCTTCTTTACCCAGCAGCCGGCGCGCCCTCGAGCTGGCAGCTGTCGCCGGTGAGGCGTATCCGCTCCTTCCACCCTCGGGCGGTCAGCCATTGCCGGGGCGGCGCCTCGGCTCCCGTGACACCCTCGGGCGGGCAGCCGTCAAGGCGCCCCCTCCAGGTCTGCCGCGTGGAGTTTAGCTTACCATAGCCCGCGTGGACCGCCGCGCCGAGGCCACACTTGGTCGGCGCTAGCACCCACAGCTGGGCCCGCCTGTACCACCCACCACCGGAGCCCGCTGGTGCCAAGGGCTACTCTCGAGGCCTCGCCCCGCACCCGCAGTCACAGCCAGTGTGTGCCCGTGCCGCTGAGCCGCTGCGCCGGGTGAGCCCTCGCCCTAGCCGACCATGGAAGACCACCGGAGGACGGCCGCACCCAGGCCCACGCTGCACCAAGATAAGGCCGCCGGTTTGCGGCCTCCCATGCCGCCACGCCGAAGTAGCTGGCATGCTCCGCGTTGGCGCTACCGGCCACCAGGTCCTATGCACGCAGCCACGCGCGACGCGCCGTGGAAGACACCTCGACGGGGCCGGAGGGAGGCGTGGCCTTAGCGGGGGCAGCGCTCGGCGGGTGTGGGGGCGTGGGTGCGGTCTGGAGGCGACGCTCAGGAGGGGGAGGGGCCGCGCTCGCCCGCTGTGCTGCGCCAGGGCGCACCGCACCCGCGGCCACCGGCAATGGCCACCTGAGCCGGTACGGCGGCGCGCCGTGGGCGCCCTCGCCCCATGCCTAGAGAGAGGGAGAGGGAGAGAGAGGAAAGAGAGGAGAGAGGCGGAGTAGCCGACTGGGGGAGAGTGGGCATGAGAACGGAGAAAAGCAGACTTTGCAGGGCGCTGCCACTCACCGGTGTACTCGAGCCAATAGCCAGTCGACAACGACCACAGCTGGCTAAGGCTATCTGACCCAGCTCTGTTCCTCCCCAGCCAACGGACGAACGACAACGGGGAGCCTCAGCCAACCAGAATTCGACGACGAAAGGAAGATGTCAGGTGGCTGACCGCGCCCCAGGCCAACCCTTTGGTCAACTTGATCACAGGCGTCCAGCAGGCATTCGACGGCTAGGATTTCATTTACTATCGTGGCCACCCCTGCGCGCGTCTTGGCCAACTGCCCTCTTGTCTTTAAATGGCGTATTTTTCTCAATGTAGAATTTGCAGTCGCGCATGACTTCAGCTTTGGAGACCAGCCGCACTTGGTGCTTTATTTGCATGACTTCAGCTTTACAGTCACATTTATTCATAGAGATAGATAAATAGATAGATTGACTGATTGATAACCAACATACTCCCTCTGTCCCAAAATAACCATCGTTCTCGCTTCCCGAGAAATATCTTTGACTAATTTTATATAAAAAGATATTAATAGTTATGGTACACAATTGATATCATTAGATATATCGTTGAATCTATTTTCACAATAAATTTAATCAGAGATATTAATGTTGCATGTATTTTCTACAAATCTAGTCAAATTTATGGCATGAAAACCTAAAACGATAGTTAATTTGGGACGAAGGGAGTACATGTCTTTATTTTTCTATGGGAACAGAATGGGTCTTCCCCCAACTAGTAAATTTACTAAGCAAAAGAGTGGTTCCCAAAGAAGCATTAACTGAACCGGCTATATGTTTCTTGCTTTCTTTGCGATACTTGTCATACCATAGATCCTATGTGACATTGTGAAGTGCGAATATAATTAGATCGAAGATTATCTGACATAAAAAATCAAATAGTGATTTGCTTGTTTAACATGTCAATGAAGGGTTGGATATGTGTTCTCTCCTTCCTTTTTGAGTCGAGCTGCAATCGTATACTCCCTCCGTATCCTAATTAGAGGACGTTTAGGACATGAGTGTGATTACCAAGGAGTCATTAATTAGGTGGTATCTTTCCATGTTTGCCCTTATTAAATAAGGCTGCGGATACCTCCTAGGCATGAATCATTACTAGTCCAACTGGTTAGGCTACCACCTCTGGAACCTGTGGGCAGGGTTCGAACCCCCTGGGCGACGTAATTTTTGCTGCATACGAATTTGCATCACTAGCGCTGGGCGCGTTTCTGGACGGAAGTTTTCGCTGTTGGCGCTCGTTTGGCCAATTTTTTGCTGTTTGCTGCTGGTTTGGCGCTACTTTGGCTAGTTGGCGCTAATGTGGTCGATCTGGACGCTTGGACTGCTAGATCTCGCTGCTGCTCTATTTAAACGGACGGACTGCCCACGCTGCTGCTAGCTTGCTTTTCCATCGAGTCGAGGACATGCGACGCGCGTGCGGACGTCCGGCCCAGGGGCAATCGCGTCCAAATTGCGTTTCCACCATGCAGACGTCTTCTTTCCACGCAAACGGGCTCGGCCGCAGAACGTCCTCCTTTTACGATACGGAGGGAGTATTTCAATATCAAGAATGACAAAAATGGTAACTGCATTTATAATGCGCCAATGCGAATTAATCCCAAGGTAGCCAAATGTAATGGAAGTATAAGTTAGGGACCATGTACTCGCAGTTATAGGCTAGAAGTATGGGTGGTTTGTCGTGTTGGACAAGTAGGGCCACTGTCAACTAATGCGTCGATGGTGCTATTGTAGACTAATGTATAAGATGTACGGTGTCATAGTCCACAAGTTACAAGGGAACTTGTTGGTAAAAGAGATAAATGTCTTGAACTCGACCCACAATATGTCTTCTTTCGTGTGATGAAAATGTATGTCTTTACATCTTGCCTCTAACATGACACTAGCTACTCTGCTCTTTGTACGAATCTTGCAGCTGTCACATTCTCATTGGTAAACTTCGAACTTGTGTTCGGGTGTATGTAACCAGATCATACCCAAGCTTAAACAGCCATACACGCGGTGCTGGTGCATCCTCTATATTTTGCCTAAGCTGCAATTTAGAAATGTCTTCCTCTGCCATGTTATTATATTGTAAAAATTTGGACCTTGCTTCTTATTCGGCGCATAATTGAACTTCGCATGCCATTTGGAAGTACCTGTCTATCAGGTTGTCCTTTGATGATCGATGCTTATGCAGTTATGCTCGCACTTTGTTTTTAGGGCGGCGTGGGAAGCCGCATTGTCCACCCCACCCTCCCCCCCACCTCAACACAACACCCCCACCCCCGCCCCCCCAGAGCAATGCCTACATCTGTCCGGTGAGAACTGTATTGCCGGCTATCTTGCTTTTGCTACGCTCCCGGCAATGTGATGTTAGATTAATATATATATATATATATATATATATATATATATATATATATATATATATATATATATATATATATATATATATATATATATATATATATATATATATATATATAGGACCATACTATTTAGCAGCCTGCCCTATGAATAGTATTCATCACCCTCGCCGTTGACAGCAGCCTGACATTTGAATTCCGGTGAGCATTTAAACAGCCAAGCAGTACTAATAAAACTAGCTTTTTAAATTCCTGTAGCATGCAGGGGTGACGTGCAACCATGGCTTTAAAGGATGGCGTCATAATTGCATTGATTAAATAGTCTCCATGCGATTGATTAGTCAGAGGAAATTGTGCATGCAGGATTAAATGGTCAACGTTTTAATATTTGCCGTGAAACAATACAATGAAATAATTTTTTCAATGGTATTTATTATTACTCAGAATGTTTTATACATTTTTTATTACTGTTATGAATATTTTCAGATTAGCAAGTGTAAAAAAAAATGGCTGAGGTTATAATTTTTATTACTATTAAATTCCACCATGGTCCGTGTACAGTAAAATTGGTTGGGATAGTTGCGGAGGTGTTCAAGCCGTATGAGGAGAAAAGCTCCTATACGTTTCTTGGGGCGTTGTTTATCTACATCTATCCCAATAAGCTATCTATTAAATCGTTGCAACTGATGTTCAATCTCGAAGAGAAGGAAGAGATCTTCGAAAAGTGGTGTTCAATCAGACACGGCATGATTTATTACTAATAGTATCATATGGGTCTATAAATAATTTAGTACAGACCCTTGAGTAATAAAGTTGGCGGTGATCATCGACACGTCCGGTTTTCGTGTGGGGTATCTTTTATTACTATAATAATAGTATCATTTGGATATAGAAAAAATTCAGCCAAGACCTATGAGCAGTAAAATTAGCGGACGTCCAGTCTCTGGTTAGGGTACTTTTTATTACTAATAGTATCATATGTGTCTAGAAATAATTTAGCACGGGCCCGTGAGCAGTAAAATTGGCATATCGAGACATCCGGTCTCCGTGCGGGGTAACATTTATTACTAATAGTATCATTTGGGTGTAATTACGTACAACCCGTGTGCAGTAAATATGGTTGTGATAGTTATCGAGGCATGCGGTCTCCGAGCACGGTAAGATTTGTTACTAATTTTATTATTTGGTTCTATAAATATTCAGTACAGACCCGTGAGTAATAAAAATAGGGTGATAATCATCAAGGTGTCTGGTCTTTACCTGGGGTATTTTTAATTACCGCACACATGTCAGGATGGACTTATTTACATACCAAAATGAAACTAATAGTAATAAAAGATCACAGCCAAAATTACTACATCCCTGGTGGTGGTAATTACTACTATTAGTGTGTGCATAGTAAATTATTTACAGAAGACAAGACTAAATTATTTACCGAATAACTTTTTTTATTACTACTATTATCATTTGATTTGGTAAATAATTCATTCCGGACCCATGACTAGTAAAAATGGTGGTGATAATCACTGCACAACCGGTCTCTTGTCAAGGTACTTTTTATTACTAATATTAGCATTTGCTTCGATAAATAATTCAATCTAGACCTCCGTGTGGAGTAAAATTGGTGATGGAAATAAGCGAGGTGTCCGGCCTCCATGTGGAGTATTTTTTTTTATTACTAATAGTATTATTGTATTACTAATAATAGTATCATTTCGGTAATAATCCTTTATTACTAGTATTGTTTTTTTATAAATAGTGGTATCATTTTATTACTAATAATAGTATCATTTTATTAGTAATAAAAAATAGTTTGACCGGTGACCCGGACATGCCGATCTTTGGCATAGAGAAATTTACCACTCACATCCCAGGAGAAAATTATTTACTTAACAAAATGATACAAATAGTAATAAAAAATATTTTGATCGGTGACCGGACACACCGGTCTTTAGCACAGAGAAATTTATCGCTCACATCCTAGGAGGGAATTATTTTCTTAACAATTCGATGCAATCAGTAATAAAAATTAGTTTGACCGCTGACTCGGACACGTCGATCTTTAGCACAGAGAAATTTACCTCTCACATCCTAGGAGGGAATTATTTGCTTAACAATTTGATACTATTAGTAATAAAAATTAGTTTGACCGGTGACCCGGACACGTCGATCTTTAGCATAGAGAAATTTACCGCTCACATCCAAGAGGAAATTATTTGCTTAACAAAATGATACAAATAGTAATAAAAATTTGTTTCCTAATAAAATAATTCCTTCCATTCCCGTCAGCGGAAATTCGCCATGTGCCAATCTCCAAGGCTTTCGGTCACCGTTCGGGCTATTTTTTATTACTGTTAGCATTATTTTCCTAATAAAATAATTTCTTCCATTCCCGTGAGCCGTAAATTCACCATGTGCTAATCTCCGGGGGGTCGGGTCACCGTTCTTGCTATTTTTTATTACCGTTAGCATCATTTTCTAATAAAATAATTCCTTCAATTCCCGTGAGCGGTAAATTCGTCATGTGCTAATCTCCGGGGCATCCGGTCACTGTTCACGCTATTTTTTATTACTGTTAGTATCATTTTCGTAAATAAATAGTTCTTCAATTCTCGTGAACGGTAAATTCGCCATATGTTAATCTTTGGGGCGTCCGGTCACCGTTCGTGCTATTTTTTATTAATTTGCATGTGCTAAAGACCAGCTTGCCGGGTCGCCATTCAAACTATTTTTTTATTACTAATAGTATCATTTTGTTAAGCAAATAATTACCTCCTGGCTTGTGAGTGGTTAAATTTCTATGTACACAACTTGATTTAACGAATGCATATCTGAGATATACATACAACAACAAATCAGAACCCGCCGTGCCCGTGGGTCAGGACGCGCCACCGTCGGAGGGGGGATGAAGATGACGCTGGATCCGCACTCCGCAGCATGGCCGTGGAAGATGCCGGGAGGTGCGATGGCCGCTGTCGTGGTCGGGAGGGCAGCGCGGACGTCGAGAGCGGAACCACCGAGGGATGCCATCCTCGCAGGTCGAGGCCCATGCCCCTGCCGCCGGTGGGATTTGGTGCATCACCAAATGCGGCGTTGTAACCGGGGAAGCCCGACGCGTGAAGGATATAAAGGGTCGGGCAATTGAATGCTGGAGCAGTTTTGGGGCGAGATTCCAGAGGCTGTAAAATCAATTTTCAGGAAGTAATTTAGTATACGCGTTAGCAGAAGTGCCAGTCGGTTGGTAGCAATATTTGCGGTCTGCATGCTACGGAAGGGGTCAACGCCGGAGTCGGGCGGCGCTCCACCGGCGCGCTTCATATTATTTAGAGCACAAGTTCCTAAATAGTATATATATATATATATATATATATATATATATATATATATATATATATATATATATATATATATATATATATATATATATATATATGGAAATTATTTTCTACTCCTAGGGAGTAGTTACTCCCATGTTTATATCTCAAGATTTGGGGTGTATATGACCGAACGAAGCGTATATACATGAAGTATATGATCATACTAGACTATCTATGGTATTATATATGTCAAGTATGCATGCATATATAGAGTATATGGTCATACTTATTTTATATAGTACAGTAAGTGGCATTTTCGTAATATATTAAAAAGTATGGGTTTCTTTGAAATTTTTTCGCGTGGAAAGATTTGGAGTATCTTAGTATGAGTATATAAACATACTCAAAGTGATAAACTAGTATGAATACATACTTAAGGTGGGTTTTTAAAGATGGGAGTAACTACTCCCGGGAGTATAGAAAATGCATATATATATATATATATATATATATATATATATATATATATATATATATATATATATATATATATATATATATATATATATATTTGAGAATCAGGAGTTGTAGTTCTTGTCGCTCTGGCCCCAGCTTGACCTCAAGCCTGCGTGTGCGTGGAGAGGGCGCAGGCCGCAGAGTTACTGAAGATGAGCCCACCAGTGGGCGGGATCTGGGGCCTGTTGGGTTTTTAGCATGGAAATGAAATATAACATCATACCACGTCTAAAAAATAGAAATTAAAAAACATGTCATCACATTTATATCATAGAACACCTTTGATTCAAAAAAATATGAACATCACAAAAAACATTATAGAACATCACATGTAAACCACGTGAACATAAAAAAACATAACAGAACATCACATGATGTATAACACATGGACAACAAGAAAAAAACATAGAACATCACAAAAAACATCGCAGAACATGGCATTATATACCACGTGAACATCACAAAAAATATTATAGAACATCACATCTATACTATATGAACATCGGATCTCATGGAATATAGAAAATAAAAAATTTAAAATAAAAAATAATTAAGTAAGTTATAATGGAAATATAAAATGTAAAAAGTTATAGAAAACATAAAGACAAAAGAGAAAAGAAAAAATAAAGAAATACAAAAATAGAATAAAATATAAAAATAAAATAAAATAAAACAAACATAATAATTAATTATAGTAAAAAATAAATAAAATATATAAAAATATAAAAACGAAAAGAATAATGAAAAATCACATGAAACAAAAAATAAACAAAAAAAATTGAAGAAAGGAAATAAAAAAATAATAAGTAAAGGAAACAAAACAAAACAAAAAAATAAAAAAAACATAAAAAATAAAAAGAAATATAAATAAAAAATGAAGCACGGAAAGAAAAAGAGAAAAAGAAAAGAAATAAGTAGAACAAGAAAGAAAAGCCAAAGTGAAACTAAGTTACCTCGCGCCATTCCCGCACGCCGGCGGATTCTGTCACGCCGGCGGAGCGTTCGGGGTCTGAATGTTCGGACCTGAAGAATTCTAGTGATTTCGTGCACCAGAATAGGCAGACAGGTGTGTCCCCGATGAAGATCATCAATATTGACATTGAAGTGCCTTTTGGTGCTAGTTCGATAAAAAAAACGCCAACCATATACACTGAAAGTTTATCAATCCATATTTAGCGGAAGCATTTATGCTCTAATTCTATCCATCAGCTTGAATATATACCAACAGGCAAGCAGCATCGTCTAGGCCTGCTTTGCCCTGCTCTGACCGCAAGCAAAGAATTTTATGTCTGCTTTGCACATGCAAGGAAAGCATTGATTCACATCCACGCGTTCTCAATAATGCATACTATGAATCAGGTATCCGAGGTATCGATTGGCAGAGTGTGTATGAAAAATAAGCTCGGTAAAACTTTAAACTAAAGTATGCAATATTATATATCTATCGCATAGATCTACTCATATGGAGAGTCTAACCAAACTGAGTTTTTCTTTTTACTATTTTTTATAATTTATACCATTTTTCGAAGCCTCAGCCAGATTATGAAATTAAAAAAGTGCACGTGACGCCACATCAGCGGCCACGTATGCAGTAGAGTCCTATATGACCTGCTTTGTATGGCGACTAGGACCCGCCACATCAGCGGCCACGTATGCAGTAGAGTCCTATATGACCTGCTTTGTATGGCGACTAGGACCCAGCTGACACTGCCGGAAACAGCATCTTTGCCGAGTGTCATATGCTTTGCCGAGTGCCAAATATCGGGCACTCGGCAAAGAGGCTCTTTGCCGAGTGCCGCTCTCGGCAAAGTAAGACACTCGGCAAAGATCGCTTTGCCGAGTGCCGGGCACTCGGCAAAGAAATACACTCGGCAAATAAATTCTTTGCCGAGTGTCCAGCTCTCGGCAAAGATTTACACTCGGCAAAGACGTACTCATAAACGGTGAGCCCGAACGGTGATCCTTTGCCGAGTGTCTGCTGCTGTTAGGAACTCGGCAAAGTTTTTTTTATTACTTTGCCGAGTGCCAGAAATCTGACACTCGGCAAAGAATTTCTTTGCCGAGTGTCAGAATCTTGGCACTCGGCAAAGAATTCAATTTTTTTTCTTTTTGCACCTAAATTTTTTGTGAAGCCCTACTATAGTATTAGGAGCTAGATTTTAAAATTTGGTACATTTTTTATGTTTTTTTGCTGCACTTAGTTAATTTGTATCATTTACTTGAATTTTTTCGTAAAAAGCAAATTTGAACTGCAGGTGCATGGAATAATAGAATTTAGCCATTCAAAAAATTATATTCATGCTTTAGAGTGTATTATGAGGCGCTATCTAGGAACACACCCGAAATTTCGAACATCATGTTCACGAAACATGGGCACCGACTTGCGGGCGATTTGTTTTTAAATTCTATTAAATACAAACGAAGTCCGAAATGTCATGATATCGCATGTAGAGGCTATGATAAAAATTAAGAATGTTTGGAGGAAGTTGTGATGTACGTTGCTTGAAACCCAGATAAACCACATGTGATATTGTGATAACACATGTAGAGATGTCTGGGTTTCAAGCAAAGTACGTCACAACTTCCTCGAAACATTCTTAATTTTTTATCATAGCATCTACATGCGATATCATGACATCTTGGCAATTTTTGTGATTTTCGGACTTCGTTTGTATTTAATAGAATTTAAAAACAAATCGCCCGCAAGTCGGTGCCCATGTTTCGTGAATATGATGTTCGAAATTTCGGGTGTGTTCCTAGATAGCGCCTCATAATACACTCAAAAGCATGAATATTACTTTTTGAATGGCTAAATTCCATTATTCCATGCACCTGCAATTCAAGTAAATGATACAAATTAACTAAGTGCAGCAAAAAACATAAAAAAATATACCAAAATTTAAAATGTAGCTCCTAATATTATATTAGGGCTGTAAAAAAAATTTGGGTGCAAAAAAAAATTCTTTGCTAAGTGCCAGCATCCTGGCACTCGGCAAAGAAATTTTTTGCCGAGTGTCGAGTCCTCGGCACTCGGCAAAGTAATTTTTAAAAAAATTTGGTGGAAAAAAAATTTAAATTCTTTGCTGAGTGCCAGCGATCTGGCACTCGGCAAAGAAATTTAAAAAATGCTGAAAATTTTTAAAAAAAATTTAGGCAAAAAAAAATAAATTCTTTGCCGAGCGGCAGATCGCCGGCACTCGGCAAAGAATTTAAAAAAAATCAAAAACATTGCCGAGTGCCGGCGATCTGGCACTCGGCAAAGAAATTTAAAAAAAAAATCTGAAAATTTTTAAAAAAATTTGGCAAAAAAATCTTTGCCGAGTGCCGGCGATCTGGCACTCGGCAAAGAAATTTAAAAAATGCTGAAAATTTAAAAAAAAATTGGGACAAAAAAATAAATAAAATCTTTACCGAGTGCCAGATCGGCGGCGCTTGGCAAAGAATTTTTTTTAAAAAATAAAAAACTTTGCCGAGTGCCAGCGATCTGGCACTCGACAAAGATTTTTTTTAAAAAAGGCTTTGCCGAGTGCCAGATCGCCGGCACTCGGCAAAGCATTTTAAAAAAATAAAATCTTTGCCGAGTGCCGAATCGCGGGCACTCGGCAAAGCATGTTTATATACCTGCCAGCCGCCCGCCCGCACGCGCCCCACACGCCGCGCCGCCCGCCCTCACGCGCCCTCGCGCCGCCCGCCTGCACGCGCCCCCACGCCGCGCCGCCCGCACGCCCCCCCCGCGCCGCCCCGCTCCGCGTCGGGCTGCCGCGCCACGCCCGCTCGGCCCGCCCCGCGCCCGTGCCCGGCCCGCCCCGCGCCGCGCCCGCCCGACTCGCCCCGCACCGCGCCCGCCCGGCATTCCCGCGCCGCGCCCGCCCGACCCGCCTCGCACACGCGCCCGCCCGCCGAGCCGCGCCGGCCGCCCGCACCGCTCGCCCTGCACGGCCGCGCCTCCGCGCGACCGCGCCGCCGTGCCGCCGCAACGCCGACGAGCACATACTAAGTTAGTTCATTCCTTTTTTATGCAATTCATGTAATGCGTGAAATAGTCGTGTCAGTAGTAATTGTTGTTGTATGTGTTGTCGTTGTATGTGGTTTTCGGACATGGAGCCGTTGTATGTGGATATCGGCCATCGAGCCGTTGTATGTGGATGTCGGCCATCGAGCTGTCATATGTGAATGTCGGCCATCGTGCCGTTGTTTTTTGCAGGTATTCGAAACTTCCCGTGCAGGGGAGGTTCTGCCGAAATTTTTAATTAACAATATTATTTTTCTTTCTTTTTTTGCAGAGAAGAGCCCGTTGAAGCGGAGTCGGAGTACGTCGATCGTCTTCCTCGGTGTTGTGGGTCTGCCTGTACCGCGTCGCCTCGCCACTGCATCGACTCGCCATGGCTCCACTATCCCGTTCGAAAGAGATACAGTTATTGGTATGCAGATCTTTGTATATCTATGACCGTATCTATTTCGGATTGTCCACGTATTTTGGACAGCCCGTGGATGCGTAGATGAGTTAGTTTCCTTGGTCTGCTCCGATTCGAGACAGGGTTTCGGCATCATCTCCTTGTTGTTCTCCGGATACACACTCTCCTTGCTAGGACGTGTATCGGAAGGACAGCGGGGAGGTGCTGCCGAAATTCTGTCTCCGATAGGAGTAGAGCATGGAAAGTAACCTCATCTACGTATCCGTGGGTGAGATTAGGACCTATCCTCACCTATTAGATAGTACGAATGACATGTAGCTGCAATTGATGGTTATTTTGCTCGCTGGTATATATGTTAGAGGATGGATGACCGTGAGTGGATGTACACGGGTCACTCAAGTCAGAGTGATTTCACCACTGAATGGATGATGAAGACCAATGATTTCTTGGAACTAGCATTTGACGAGTCTGCTAAAGGAGCGTTTCTAGTTTTGTGTCCCTGCAAGAGATGTGCAAATAGAAAAAGGAAAAATAAGGTGAATATGGGTAAACATCTTTTGAAAAATGGATTTACGCCGGACTATACTCGGTGGGTCCACCATGGTGAAGCCCATAGTCTAAGAGAGGAGGTGGTGAGACCCCGCGTCAAGGATTTTGATCCTGCTGCCGGGGTAGCAGATATGTTAGATGATTTTCATGAAGCACAATACATTAAAGGACGTACGGAGGAGGAGATGGAGGAAACTGCAAAGGCGTTTTATGACATGATGTCTTCAGCACAGAAACCCCTTCACGACCAGACAACAGTTTCTCAACTGGATGCCATTGGACGTTTAATGGGGTTGAAGTCTGAGTGTAGCATGAGTCGAGAACACTTCGATAGTATGTTGACCGTGATTGGCAGCCTGCTTCCGGATGGCCACATTCTGCCAAAGAGCATGTACGAGTCACAGAAACTCCTTCGTGCACTCAAGATGCCATATGATCAGATACATATTTGTCCGAAGGGGTGCGTCCTATTTAGAAAAGAACACAAGGATGCAAATTACTGTCCAAAGTGTAAATCATCCAGGTACCTAGAGGTATACTCTGGTGATGGCCAGAAGAGGCAGCTTACGATCCCTGTGAAGATCCTACGGTACCTCCCGTTCGTACCGAGGATCCAACGGCTATACATGACCGAGAAATCCGTGAAACAGATGACATGGCACAGAAAGGGAAAATGATACAATGCTGACAAACTGGTACATCCATCTGATGGTGAAGCATGGACCCGCTTTGATTGCATTTATCGTGAGAAAGCAGATGAGGCTCGTAATGTACGTGTTGCGCTGGCAACAGATGGGTTCAATCCTTATGGATTGATGGCTGCCCCATACACATGTTGGCCCGTATTCATTATCCCCCTCAATCTCCACCCCCGGCGTATGCTTTCAAAGACAGAATATATTCTTGTTATTGATAATTCCTGAACACCCTGGGAGTAATATGGGTGTGTACATGGAGCATGTGATTGATGAATTGGTCAGTGCTTGGGAGGAAGGCGTATGGACATACGACCGAGCTACAAAGACAAGCTTCAAAATGTACGTTTGGTACCACTATTCTCTGCATGACTTCCTGGCCTATGGGATATTCTGCGCCTGGTGTGTTCATGGGAAGTTTCCATGTCCAATATGCAAGGAACGTCTGAGGTTCATTTGGTTACAGAAGGGTGGCAAGTATTCGTCGTTCGACAAACATTGTCAATTCCTCCCTCTTGACCATCCATTCAGACAAGACATCAAGAACTTTATGAAATGTGTCATAGTAAAAGACCCTCCACCACAAATGATGACTAGTGCCGAGATTCATGCTCAGATAGATGCTCTCGTGCCCAATCAAGAAGGTGGTGGTTTTGTGGGGTATGGTGAGGAACACATGTGGACTCATAAGTCGAGGTTGACGAGGCTCCCGTATTTTGATGACCTCCTTCTCCCACATAACATTGATGTAATGCACACTGAAAAGAATGTCACCGAGGCACTTTGGGGAACCATCATGGAAACTGAAAAGTCAAAAGACAACCCTAAGGCTAGAGTGGACTTGGCAACGTTATGCGATAGACCAAAATAAGAGATGCAGCCTCCTCGAGCCGGCAAGACATGGAAAAGGCCTAAGACTGATTTCGTCTTAGCTAGGAAATACAGGATGGAAGTACTTGAATGGATGCAGACGCTAATGTTTCCTGATGGATATGCAGCGAATCTGAGGAGGGGAGTGAACTTATCTACTCTACGAGTCAACGGGATGAAGAGTCATGACTACCACATATGGCTTGAGCGGCTTCTTCTGGCAATGGTTCGAGGCTATGTCCCTGAGCATGTGTGGCTAGCACTGGCAGAGTTAAGCTACTTCTTCTGCCAGCTTTGTGCTAAGGAGTTATCTCAGACCATAATTGATGACTTGGAAAACGAGACACCTGTGTTGCTCTGTAAGTTGGAGAAGATCTTCCCACCCGGCTTCTTCAATCCAATGCAGCATTTGATATTGCACCTCCCATATGAGGCACGAATGGGGGGGCCCATGCAGGCCCGTTGGTGCTATCCAATCGAGAGATGTCTAAAGACTCTTCGCAAAAAATGTAGAAATAAAGGGAAAATTGAGGCTTCTATTGCAGAGGCATACATTCTGGAGGAGGTGTCAAACTTCACAGAGAAATACTATGCCGAGAACCTTCCAAGCATGCATAATCCACCCCCTCGTTACAATGCTGGTGAAAATGAATCGAACCTCAGCCTTTTCCAAGGGCAACTCGGAAGCACAAGTGCATCAACCACTAAGACCTTGACACATAAAGAGTGGCACTGCATCATGATATATGTGTTGAACAACCTTGACGAGGTGGCGCCATACATTGGGTAAGTTCTCAATGAACTTGTTTCAATACGCCATCACTGTTCCTCATCCAACCCCTTATTTTACGTTGGTACAGGGAATTTATTCATCACTTCTGGAATCAATCAAGGGATCCTACCCCGCAGGAAGCTGATACCCTTCTTTCAAAGGGTGCGGGACTAGGGAGGCCCGATTTTATTTCTTGGTTCAAAAACAAGGTACTTTCGAATGTAGCTCATACTTAGTTCGACCTTCCAAGTTGCTCGTACGTTGAAATAATATAATGATCTATCCTACTCGAGCTTGCAGGCCCATATCGATGCGTCTATCAGTGGCTAGCTAAGACAGGTTGCAAACGGCTGTGCCTATAGGGTCAAGTCATTTACCGGCTATGATGTGAATGGATATCGCTTTCACACAGCAAGCTACGAGCAAAGTCGGCCCAACCGAAGAACCACAAATAGCGGAGTTTTTACCCCCGGCACTGATGGCCTCGACTATTATGGAAGAATTGAAGGAATATACGAACTTTCATTTGTAAATGCCATCGGTTGCAAACCTCTTAGTCCTATCATATTCAAATGCCATTAGTTTGATCCTGGAGTAACGAGACGGACCCCTCATCTTGGGCTAGTCGAAATTCGACAGGATTCTGTCTATCCAGGAGATGATGTATATATTGTGGCTCAACAGGCCACACAGGTTTATTATACCTTATACGCATGCCAAACCAAAGAGCATCTTAAGGGTTGGTCTATTGTGCACAAGGTATCGCCACACGGTAAACTACCTGTCCCAAACGATGAAGATTACAACTTCAACACAAACACATATGACGGGGAGTTCTATCAAGAAGAGGGGCTACAAGGGAGGTTCGAGATAGACTTAACCGAAGCGATAGGAATAGATGTAGACGATGATTGGGTTGATGACGAGGACGATGGAGATGACGTGCAAGATGTGAAGGACTTACAAATGCTTGGGCGATTACATTTAGGCAATGACAATGAAGACAACATTCCTCCTTCGGATAGTGTTGATTATTTCGACATGATTGATAGTGATGATGAGACTTATGATCCAGCTAATCCCGATCATGCAGATTATTTCTAATACATGTAATACAATGTTATTTTGTAATTATGTTTTGTTTATTTTGCATCTATTTCTAATTACTTTTTGTTTATTCTTTCTAATTGCAGGTGTTTAAACAAAGATGGTGGGCAACCGTCAGAGGAACGTGTTCTCGATTTACCGAAGGACACGCCCTATGCTGGCTGCAGAAGAGGAGCCATCGGACAGGAGAAGGAGCAGCAGCAGGAGGCAGGCTCGTCCTCCCACGCCGGTGGAGGACGAGGTGGAGGAGGAGGTGCAGGTCGGGGACGGAGACAGAGACGGGGACGAGGAGGAGCAGGCTCGGCAGACGGACGAGGAGGGGGGGGGTGGGGATTCGGATGACGAGGAGGAGGCGGTAGGTACGGGTTCGGCTTCCTCTAGTTCATCGAGTGTCTACTTGCGAGGTCCCGCGAGCCTCCCTCCTCCGCCGGCAACTCATCGACGCCCGGTGATTCGTCCCGAAGGGCAAAAGTAAGTCTATTAATATGTTATCAATACTTTTTCATTTGATATGTTGAAAATTAAAGTAGAAACTAATATTTTATTCTTAATCAATTATGCAAGGAACTGGACCGTTGTGTCGGGTGGAGGTATCGCACGCCATGTCAATGGCATCCTAGGTCTTTTGTGCAGGACCCACTATCCTGGTCTAGTTGACTACGCCGGAAAGAGGGAGCCAGCCTACACCTTCGACCACTACGCTAACACCCCCGACGCGGAGGTTGAGAACAAGATGGTGCGGGTGAAGCGAGACTTTTGGGTAAGTCTTCATCGCATCACATTCATTATATTTTTCTTGAAATAATGAATGGATACATCGTGTCTATATGCAGCTTTATTACAGATGCGAGGAGGGATTTGAGGCCAGGGCGGAGGTGGTGCTTACCAAAGCTTGTAAAAAGCTCGTCGTGGACATCCATTATGAGGCGCGCGTTCAGGCTGTCGTCACTTACTACAAGTTGATTCTTGGAGAGGATGTTAAGAAGCCACAAGCAAGAAGCATGACGCTGACCCGGGACCAGTACATACAGGTAGATAAAGAACATTAATATTGATTCCTTTTGACATTAAGTACTCTTAATTTGTTCATCTTATATGTCAAATACTTGATGACGTGCAGATGTGTCCATGGTGGTGTGCTGCGTATCCCGAGTGCTGGGAAATGATAGTGGACAGGTGGTGCGGCCCCGAGTGGACCGAAGCGCACAACGCTGCCCGGGAGCGGCGATTGCTGATGCCAGGTGTACTGCACCATCAAGGCAGCCGTAACCTTGCCGCATACAGACAAGCATGGGTACTCGAATTCATTTCTCTATTCTAATGCTCATTTTTGCCTGATTTCTAATTATCTTGCTATCTTTCTCGTAGTCAGCGTCACATGCGGGCCAGGAGTGCACCACGTTCATGGCATATGCTATGGCCCACAAGGGCAAGGTGACGTCCGACGTCTCCTACAACCCGGAGGACCCGCCCGAGGCGTACAGCAACCCGTCCGTCTACACCCGCATCAATGAGTACACATCGGCGGCAAGGGCTCTCCATGGAGACGACTACAACCCGAGCTCCCAGGTCTTTGATTCAGAGGTCGTCATGAGGATTGGAGGAGACAAGAATCATGGACGGTACTATCTTGGCAATGGCGTCATCGACGCTACCTCTACTCCCACCCTCTCCCAAATCTGAGCACGGAGCACGGACGCAAGCATTCCCATACGTCCACGGCCAGAGACTTCACATCAGCGGATTTTATCACTCCAGGTGATTCCTGTTTTATTCGTCATACATTGATATTTACATATCTTAGCTTTGTATTATTTAAACATTGTGGTGAAATATTGCAGACCCAGATCGAGCAATTGGAGGCCCTGCGGGAGGCCGATCGCCAGAGGATGGAGGCTATGGAGGCCCAGCGCATTGCGATGGAGCAGAGGCAGCAGCAGCAGATGGCAGAGGTTCTCCAGTACATGCAAGCTCTTGGGCAAAAGACGGGTGTAGCTCCGCTAGCTTCGCTATTCGTTTCACCTCCACCTCCACCTTTAGGGTATGCTACTCCTGTAAGTATGAATATGATTATTTAAGTTTGTATGTTAATGCTTAGGGCTAAACCGTAACACTACTTGTAGCCTAGTGGATTATTGTCTCACATATGCAATGTCTTCTCCTTTGTGCAGCCTCAATCGGCGAGTTCGAATAATCCACCTCTCGGGCCCTCGAATGATCCAGTTCATGGTACACCATAGTCTCAGTGGGGAGCTTGGGGATCTGGGTAGTTGTCTTTCTAGTTGTTGTTCACTTGATGATGGACTTGTGATGCACTAGTGTTAGTTATTTGGACTTGTGATGAACTTGTGTTAGCTATTTGGACTTACGATGCACTTATGTTATATATGTTGTGATGCATCTGATCTATATGAGATATTTATGATGTATGTGAGATATATGTGATGAATTTGATATATATGTGAAATATTATTTTTGTCGCGATGGAATGTAAAAATTCAAAAAAATGGGGCGGTTATGGTCACTTTGCCGAGTGTAACACTCGGCAAAGGAAGCCTTTGCCGAGTGCAATCACAAAAACACTCGGCAAAGCTGGGAAAAGCAAACCAATTTTGCAAATTTCCCAGCTTTACCGAGTGCCAGGAAAGAGGGCACTCGGCAAAAAAAAATTTAAATTTTTTTTTGCTTTGCCGAGTGTTAAGCAGAGGACACTCGACAAAGAATTTTAAAAAAAACTGTTTTCTTTGTCGAGTGCCAGACATAGGGCACTCGACAAAGAATTTTCAAAAAAAATTATTTTCTTTGTCGAGTGCCAGTCAGAGGGCACTCGGCAAAGAATTTTTTAAAAAATCTTTTTTTCTTTGCCGAGTGCCACTCAGATGGCACTCGGCAAAGAATTTAAATTTTTTTCTTTGCCGAGAGAATTTAAATTTTTTTCTTTGCCGAGTGCCACTCGGAGGGCACTCGGCAAAGAATTTTCAAAAAATTGTTTTCTTTGCCGAGTGCCAGCCAGAGGGCACTCGGCAAAGAATTTTTTTTAAAAAAAAAATCTTTGCCGAGTGCCCACCTGTGGGACACTCGGCAAAGCACCCGTTAACGTTATCTCCCCCGTCACGGCAACTTTTCTTTGTCGAGTGCTGTCGTGGCACTCGGCAAAGCCTTTGCCGAGTGCCCGACAAAAAACACTCGACAAAGAGGTCTTTGCCGACGAATTTTTAGCCGTGTACTCTTTGCCGAGTGCGGCACTCGGCAAAGCCTTTGCCGAGTGTATTTATGGTTTTGCCGAGTGTCCTGGACACTCAGCAAAGCGCCTGATTCCTGTAGTGTGAGCGGAAAAAAGTTCATGTATCTAGGTGAGAAGTGAGGAAAAGTTTAAGGACCACAACACAATTCACTCTTTTATTTATATATGCTAATGTCATTATTTTGCTACTGTTATTGGTATGTAAATCACTGAGAATATTAAGTGAGGATTAACATAGCTGGTCCACAAATTAAAGATATCAATTCTACGTGAAGCTTACATGTCAGACACTTTCTCTCTATCCAAGCAAGCATCTTAACAACCACCGGCAAAGCATCTTAGCAAACTGCTTGTGAATCACTCAACATTTCCGGGTATTATTTATCCAGTGCCACTGCTAGGCAACAGTGCAACAGCTTCTGTGGTGCTTTCCTGTACCTGAGAGTGAAATGAGGCCAATGGTAACAGGAGCAGGAGCTGGCAGGGGCCATCTGATGGATATGCAAAGGTATTACAGCATGCAACTATGTTCCTTTCATTCTTTTTATATGCAAATTGGTGCAAGTAGTTTCTTTTAAGTGGAAATTTAAAACAACCATCAATTAATCACATGCCATCTTCTTACTCATAACAAATATTGAATGTGGGGAGCACCTTTACAACTCTGCTATATGTGTGACTTCTGCCATGCATTTGAAACCATTTGATCTGCTGCATATGCTAGCACGTATTATTGTTGTATATATACACCCCTCCTCACGACACAACACTTTGCAACCTTTCTTGATCATGGTGGAATCAACTGTTAAAAATCATTTGTCGGCACTGCATTCATTGATCAGATCAGGAACTCTAAAATTGAATGCATGCACACTACCCTGTGAGTACCTTTGATAGACCAGGCCAGCAGATATTAAGAATAAGTCATCAAAAGCATTTCACTGCTGAGCATGTTGTCTACCACTAAAATAATAATTCTGATAATTTTAGAATAAATTAAGAAATATACGAGTCCTTCACTCCTGCTGAGCCTAAGACTCAAATATGCTTGGATATGGACAATTTTCACCATAAAGAACTAGCAAAGCCGAGCTATATTAATTCACGGCTCTGATCGGAAATGGCTATTCAATCAACGGCTACATATATAAGTCACTGTGCTTATGCATCAGATGCGCCAAATTATAAGCCTATGCCCAATACACCGTACTACATATGTCGTTTTTCCCCCCCAAAACTGACATGCTAGAAAAATACCAGTCCGATCCAATCATTTAGTGCAAATTATAAGAAACACACATGCAAGTGAGATAAAAAAACACACCGTACCGCAAGCTATAGTTACACTTCTTTATTGCATGCTCATTCATTGTTTTTTTCCTATTTGCATCACACTTCCATGTGTGTTTCTTCACATATGTTCAGTTGAATCTATCTCACATGAGTTTTTATTCTAACACAATACTGATATAGACGCTTCCTTATATCTTTCAAGTTGTTGTAGACTTGGTTTATATATTGTTCTGCTGCCATTCATATTTCCCTTTGCATTACTCCTCCATGTGCATTTGAAATGGTTTAGTTACAACCTTAGTTGCCGCTATGTATTTTCCATGAAATCGACATGTGCTTTAGTTAGAAGCACATATAAAATTGCTTTGATGCCGGTAATGTAATTTTAGTAGCATAATTTATTAGATGCAAAATTAGGAGATTACCTTAATTTTATATCTTCAATTAGTTTTATATATTGATAGTGAGTCAAATTGTTTAATTTGTAGCATATATGGAAGTAAATCCCTAAATTTGCATCTGATACCCGCATCTACTGTTATCTATGCTATTATGAAAAATACCCACCCCTACCTTGAGATAGTTTTATATATTCGCCACAACTACTATTATGAAAATACACATAATAAACCACTAAATTTTTATCTACATTACCCACACACCAGTTCCATTATAAAAAGATAATTTAAAATAACCCCACCACCTCTGCCAATACGAAACATAACCCAAAGTAAATCTAGGCCTAAATCTGATTTCAATTACCCCCATACATGATATTATTTAGATTTATTTAGATAATATAAAGCAATGCATTCAATTTGCACCAAAATAGTCTACCTGTACTATTTAAAAAATAATGTAAAATATCCCACAAATCTATGTCTAAATACCAATATAATCTATTAGAAAAATAATTGAATAACTTGGGGAAGTATATATGTTCTAAATTATCCACTTCTACCACAGTAAAACTAAAAGTAAGCATAATTTCCATGTACTACCCTAGAAACCAAGCAAGCATACATACATTAGGATAAACATCCTATTAGTAATTTATTAGTTATGAAAAAAATCTCTTAACAAACCACATAGAAATGACATATTTTACATAAATTAAACTAATAATACAATGGACAATAAATTTTGTATGCCATTACCATTGATATTTTATATATTTAGGCTCAATCGCTATTCATATCTATACATGTAACTTAATACGTGGACAAAAAATGCAACAACCAAAAAGTTTAAAAGTTGATCCCAAAATATAGATTCATGATGTCATCAAGGAAAAATATGCAACAAGAGCTGATATAATTCACGCTCAAGTTTCAACAAAATTCATATGAAGCGCATAGAGATGCAATAAAAAAGGATAACAACACATGTCTCAACGTTACTAACAGGAGGTCCTTATTCTCCACATTAATTATCACAAGATGCACTAAAACTTTCTAAAAATTCTCATATAATAAAAATATATGGTTGTTAATTTAGTTGACTCTAATCATCATATAGCATAATAGCCCTTGGATCTATTCCATTATGTTAAACACAACCATTCCAGCCACTATAACCAAACCGTAAATAACCTCCTAAATCTACATCAACTAATGTCTATCATATGAAAAATAATTTAAAGAAACATCTAATTTTCTTCCAAATTACTCACCTCTACTATTATTAAATATTTAAAAAGTAACCATGCTAGCACATGAGTTACTGTCACACCCAAAATTTTCTATTTTGGGTTGTGCATGAAAAATACTAAATAAAATAAATGATTTCAATATTCGAATAAATTTATTAGATAAGTTAAGTTGTTGCTAATTAAATATGGAAAATTGTGGTTTTAAACTTTTTCATATTAAATTATTAATGTGGTGTCTGTGTGATGCTTGTCTTTGGTGTTGGTGAGTGCTATTATTTTCAAAATACCATAGGACGACGTTTACTACTCATCGGAAAACTTTTTGGTATTTTCTGGAGTTAAAATTCCAATTTCCGTGAGCTTAATCTTTTCCTTGATCTCTTCATCTATCTTTTCATAAGCTCCAAATACTTTATTTGAGTTCCTCATGTTCCATAATGTCTCTAGAAAATTCCCTCGAATTTTCGGAGCTTTCGGAGTATTTTTCGCGGCTTAAATAATAATTCTGGACTTTTCTAGAATTATTTTATCCACGAAATTAATTAATTCCGAAAATAATAAATATCTCATTTTCCACCAAAGCTTGTGTGCAATAATCCTAAATGTCCATTCATTTATTTACTAATGGGCTTTAATAATTAATTAGGCCTATTAGTAAAGATGGAGGGTGCAACGTCAATTAGCACCATATCGCTAGTTGACGTGAAGGTGGAGAGTCTTCCTCCCTATATATATGTCCGGCCTACCTGCTAGCCCTGTTTTTCGCCGTTGTTGCCGCCGCCGCCGCTGTTGTCGCCGCCGCCGCTGTTGTCGCCGCCGCCGCTATTGCCGCCGCCGCCGCTGTCGCCGCCCGCCGCCGCTGTTGCCGTTCGCCGCCGCTGTTGTTGTCCGCCGCCGCTCGTAGCTCCCTCCACCTCTCGCCGAAGTTCTGCATCTACAGCTTGCGTTCCGGCGAACTTCCGACGAAGGTTCGGCGAGCTTTTCCGGCCACGTTTCTCATCTCCAGCGAATTCCGCTTCCACCCCGAGGTTCATCTCGATCTTCTCTACGCCATCATGTATTCCTTTCCTCGAATCCATCGTTCGTTGATCGTGTTTCTAATTTATCTCTCTTTTCCGGCGAACTCCACCATGGTAGGTTGTCTTGTTCGCGTCTTCCGGCCTTGGACGCGCCCTTCACCTCAGGCCGCAGGCCCAGACCTGCGCCGCTGCCCTAGTGCACGGCCTCGTCTCACAACGACCCTGCATCGCGCGCCTGCTGCACAGGTGGGGCTGCCGCCAGCCACTCGGTTTGCCTTGGACAGCCGTCACCGCTACTGACCCAGACGAGCAAGCGCAGCATGCGGCCGTGTGCCACCGCGACCAGCCCCAGCCCTGGCTCGTCCATCCCCAGCCAGCCGGTCGACCACCCCTTCCTCCTCATGGCTGGTTCAACCATGGCCACGACTCTGTGTTCCACGAAGATGGATAGAGGTGCAAGACAAGGTAATTACGAGTTTGTCATTGGAACGACTTTAATCGCAGTTAACTCGTTTTAATTCCGTTTCGCTTCGTTTCAGTTGCGTTAGATTTGTGTTGACACGCTTTATGCACTAGTGCTAATGTTTTATCATGTCACGTGTTTATGATTTTATTAATTTAATTGCTAAATTAATTAACATTAAAACAATTGGGTTTATAATTGAAAGCTATATAGGTTTTATACCTGGTTAATTTATACATCAAATATTAATGTGATTAGTTACTTATTTACATGTATCTCTCAATTCCAAGTTGCTTAACAGACACGTTGTATATAAGATAAACTGAAGCAGTTGCTTTCACACACACATATATATATACATATATTTACAAAGATAAAGTTAAACTTGATTGAATTATATGACACTATTTATAAATAAACTATGAGTAGTTTTATCGGGCTTCTGAATTAAATCCTGTTTTGAGTAATCCAGTCTAAATAACTTTTTACGTGGTTTTGCTCAATTAATTTGAATCAAACGAATAGCGCCGTGCGTGCTGTTTCATTTTTGCTAGCTAGCTTGATGACATCACATGATGTCATGATATGATTTGTGACCGTTTTTCTTTAGTAAAACAAATCCCGAAATACAATAGAAATACATATATACATACAATTTTGTTTAGGCCATATCTTCCATGTTTTAACTCCGATTTGACCCGTTCAAGTTGCGTTAGGTTCGTATTTGCGAGCTCTACATGTTAGTGTAGCTGTACAGTAGGTTTAGAAAATTTAATTTTCGAGTTTATATTAAAGTAATTATTTATCTATAGGAAATCTTAGAAAATTCATAACTTTCACGTTTTAAGTCCGATTTTTGTGATCTTTACGTCTGTGTGATCGTAGCAACGTGTAGAATAGTTTTGTAAGCTTTCCTAAATGTTTTTCTACTGTTGGTGTACTGTTCTAATTGTATCTTTTGTTTGCTTCGTGTATGTTTGCTCGGAATGTTTGTACGTTGATGCTTGGTGATCGAATTTAGACGGTGAGCAGTACTACGACGATTAGGAGTATTATTTTGAGCCGGACCAGCAGTATCTATCGGAGAACTTGATCAAGGCAAGTATAACATGGGACTATCCTTGTTACCTATTCACTGAAATTATCATACATATGCATGTGTCTTCCTTGACAACCATAGAGATTATAACTTAGCTATTGATATCTTGTTTCCTTGTCACCTATGGGTTGTGCATTTGGGTAGCTATTGCTAGTGCTTAATTATGAACAATGATCTTGTAATTTGATTAATGGATTAAGCAATCAACCATTAAGATGATTTTATTATTGTTGAAAAGGGGGCTAGAGCAAGGGGTTATATTGTTGCTCTGGTTTCTCTCCGTAAGGACTTATCTGTACGTGATCATCCGGGACATACAGTACAGCTGTGAGGGCTATATGGCTCTGGCTTTAGTTGCTTAAAGGACCTTTTCTAGCTTGTTAGTGGTTACCTTAAATGGCGTAAGAATGGCTTGCCACGTTGGGTGTAGGGCGAGCCCCTATCTTAGTGTGTATAGGCTGCGGTTGTTGTGCCACTGGGAAGGGGGGTTCTACATCTGCCTGCCGAGTGAATCTAATGGCCCTAACTTGTTAGACGAACCTTTAAGTGGCTTTATATGATTTCCGGTGTTTTGGGAATGGCCTCCTCATGCATTTGGAAGTTATGACTCACAGTGAAAGTGTACACCTCTGCGCAGAGTTAAAAACTGGTATACTAGCCGTGCCCACGGATACGGGCGGCCTTGGAACATTTACAGATAGATGATCACCATTGTTATACCATGCTTATTTACTGTTGATTATTATTATGCTCATGTTAATGCTATTCATTATCCTTATTACAATTGATCATTGATTCATTAATGGGATTTGGATTACCTTGATGCTACTAAATTGCTAATTATATGATGACTAAAAGCTAAACGCAGTCAAACAGTGTCTAGCCTTTTTGAGCCTCATGAACCCTGTGTTATACTTGTTGAGTTCGACATGGACTCACTCTTGCTATTTGCCCCACACTCCAGTGTGTAGTAAGATGCTACTCGGAAGAAGGACAAAGGTGTAGTGGAGTTTCCAGAAGACTAGTAGAAGTGCTAGGCATATGTTACCCCCAGTCAGCCGTCCCTGAGAAGAATGGAGCCTGAAGTTTAGTCACCGTTCCGGGATACTCTGATGTAAGTGTTAATATAGCTATGTATACGTTATATAATGACATTGTTTCTGATACTTTTTCATTCTGACATATGTGTGGACTTCCTGGGTACACATATGATTAGCCTGGTTTTGTTCTTTAGAAAACTGGGTGTGACAGAGTGGTATCAGAGCGGTGTTGACTGTAGGACGTATGCCAAGTAGCACTTGACGTATTCTAAAACTTATTTTATGATAAAACTATTTTGTTATCCCTTGACTCATTGATTTTGACTATTTCCTCTTCCTTGTCCTGTTGTATCCCCTCCTTGATATAGCTTCCTTGAGCTAATATTTCTTACTCCCTTGGATTTTGTTTTACGTTGTTTTTACTAAAAGTTTTCCGATCTCATCTTGTTCTAAAGATTCGATGGCCTTTCATCATCCATAATCTTCCATTAGGATGACCACCATTGTTGAAGAAGCACGTGTAGTACCGATGATGTGATGTGTTGCTTGTTTTGCTTGATGTGTTGCTTGTGTGTTGTCCTTGTTCTCGTGTTTTGAAAGTGGCCCGGAAGGTATAAGTCTTGAGAAGTAGTTCGATCTATGTTAAGTGGGGTAGGTTTTACGTAATACTCCACATGCTGATTTCTATAGTAGTCTGCAATGTTTCTGTTATATCTCAAGATATGGATATGAGAAATTTATGAAATTTTACTGGGAATAACTAGACTTCTGTATCTTTCCAAATCCACTAGACTTACCTTTTTATCTATTTTGAGCTAAGAGATATACCTGTTCTAAGTTGAGGTTACTGCACAGTCTGGAATTCTGGAACAGTTTTGGCTAAGCTCTGTTTTTTATTAATTTAATGACAGAACCTGGAAAAGTGTTATTAATAAAAGTTGTAGATAATTTCATAAGCTTTCCAACCATGTAAAGATCACTTCATTTGGATCTTTGTAGCTCGAGCTATACCAGATTTACTGAACTGCTGAAATTGGAATTCGCCCAGAAATTTTCTGCATTACTTCCTTATCTTGTATAAGTGAATATATCATTGGATATCTTTGAATTTCATTGATTTGCCTTGGAATCTTACATTAGAGATGATTATGGTTATCTAGTATAAAAGGAGATGCAAGTTACTTTGGTGTCCCCTAGTTTCTTTTTCTTAAGGGGGATAACAAAGTTGTGAGTGTTGCAAGATGAAGGTTTCGAATGTCCTAGTGCTTCACTTGGAAGAAGTGGTTATCTCTATGATTGGAAGTCTACTCATGTGCTAGTATTGTTTGCTTGGGATCAGTGCTTTGTTGGATCATCTACAAGAAGCTCGGGTATTCGTCAGGACTGGTCTTCACTTCAAGCTATCATCAGTTGGGAGTTCAACATTCAATTCAACATACTCTATACAAGTTAGCATGGATGACATAGGAAGGAGATGTTGGAAGTCTATAGTTAGTTTCATGAAAACTTAGATGATATCACCCCCATATCAAGTATGTTTAGTAAGTTTTAAGTGAAGGACTTATCATTAGCAGCAAGCCTTAAAGAAAGTGTTTCCTTCAATGTCATAGCCAGGTGGAACAAGACCTTTGTTAAGTGGGGTAGCATCTGCTCTCAACAACAGCAAGTCCTGAATATCTCAAGCGACGAGGCATGAAGAGGCATGAAGAACTAAAGATCAAACTTTATCTTTCTTGTCATCTTTTGGCTATCCTTGATCCATGTCTTATATCTCATCAACACAAATCAAAGAAGCATGAAAACTTGAAGATTAGTGTTATCTATCTCTCTAGTCTCTCTGAATCTGATTCCTACCTTATCCTGTCTTTTTAGAACAATCTGTCTTACTTAGATTATATCTCTATTTTTGGATGCCCAAAAATCATGGATAAATTCTGGACAACAGTAGACTTCAATATCTTTCTCTGACATTAAGAACCACCCTGATATCTATTATGGTTTGGGATTTATGAAAATCACAATGCGACGCATCTGTGCTGTCAGCAATCTGGAATAGTTTCTGTTGTGCACAGTTTTCGACTACCTTAACTGCAGAATCTGGAGAAGTGTTCTATAAGAAAGTTGTAGTAAATTTGATAAGCTTTCCAACGGTATAAGCTACAATATCATCGGATTCGTAGAACTTGAGTTATAACTGTATTTCTGCACTGCTATTTTTCTGCTCGCGAGGAACTGTAGGATTACTTGTTCTTGCATATGCTCATGAGTCTCTTTGAGATGGTAGAAGGACATGATGATAGTTATCATTCAGAAACAAATATAATCTATCCATTGGTGTTCTCCAATTGATCTCTTCTTAAGGGGGTTTGTCGAACTAAAGACGATACAAGATGGAGGTTTATATGTTCTGTTTCGTCATTTGTAAGCATCAGCTATCTACATGATTGCAAAGTCATTATCGAGCACAAGTATCTTTTCTTAGGGTGGGTAACCTGTTGGAACCATCTATAAGGATCGTAAGTGCCTAAAGGGTACCTTTACAAAGTGGGTTTTGAGCTTGTGGCATCATCATTGGATAAGAGTTGATGAAGGAAAAGTGAAGACTTGCAGATCAACTTTATCTTCCTCCCTAGTCTCTCCGAATCTCGGGACGAGATTCCTGTTAAGTGGGGTAGATTTGTCACACCCAAAATTTTCTATTTTGGGTTGTGCATGAAAAATACTAAATAAAATAAATGATTTCAATATTCGAATAAATTTATTAGATAAGTTAAGTTGTTGCTAATTAAATATGGAAAATTGTGGTTTTAAACTTTTTCATATTAAATTATTAATGTGGTGTCTGTGTGATGCTTGTCTTTGGTGTTGGTGAGTGCTATTATTTTCAAAATACCATAGGACGACGTTTACTTCTCATCGGAAAACTTTTTGGTATTTTCTGGAGCTAAAATTCCAATTTCCGTGAGCTTAATCTTTTCCTTGATCTCTTCATCTATCTTTTCATAAGCTCCAAATACTTTATTTGGGTTCCTCATGTTCCATAATGTCTCTAGAAAATTCCCTCGAATTTTCGGAGCTTTCGGAGTATTTTTCGCGGCTTAAATAATAATTCTGGACTTTTCTAGAATTATTTTATCCACGAAATTAATTAATTCCGAAAATAATAAATATCTCATTTTCCACCAAAGCTTGTGTCCAATAATCCTAAATGTCCATTCATTTATTTACTAATGGGCTTTAATAATTAATTAGGCCTATTAGTAAAGATGGAGGGTGCAACGTCAATTAGCACCATATCGCTAGTTGACGTGAAGGTGGAGAGTCTTCCTCTCTATATATATGTCCGGCCTGCCTGCTAGCCCTGTTTTCCGCCGCTGTTGCCGCCGCCGCCGCTGTTGTCGCCGCCGCCGCTGTTGTCGTCGCCGCCGCTATTGCCGCTGCCGCCGCCGCTGTCGCCGCCCGCCGCCGCTGTTGCCGTTCGCCGCCGCTGTTGTTGTCCGCCACCGCTCGTAGCTCCCTCCACCTCTCACCGAAGTTCTGCATCTACAGCTTGCGTTCCGGCGAACTTCCGACGAAGGTTCGGCGAGCTTTTCCTGCCACATTTCTCATCTCCAGCGAATTCCGCTTCCACCCCGAGGTTCATCTCGATCTTCTCTACGCCGTCATGTATTCCTTTCCTCGAATCCATCGTTCGTTGATCGTGTTTCTAATTTATCTCTCTTTTCCGGCGAACTCCACCATGGTAGGTTGTCTTGTTCGCGTCTTCCGGCCTTGGACGCGCCCTTCACCTCAGGCCGCAGGCCCAGACCTGCGCCGCTGCCCTGGTGCACGGCCTCGTCTCACAACGCCCCTGCATCGCGCGCCTGCTGCACAGGTGAGGCTGCCGCCAGCCACTCGGCCTGCCTTGGACAGCCATCACCGCTACTGACCCAGACGAGCAAGCGCAGCATGCGGCCGTGTGCCACCGCGACCAGCCCCAGCCCTGGCTCGTCCATCCCCAGCCAGCCGGTCGACCACCCCTTCCTCCTCATGGCTGGTTCAACCATGGCCACGACTCTGTGTTCCACGAAGATGGATAGAGGTGCAAGACAAGGTAATTACGAGTTTGCCATTGGAACGACTTTAATCGCAGTTAACTCGTTTTAATTCCGTTTCGCTTCGTTTCAGTTGCGTTAGATTTGTGTTGACACGCTTTATGCACTAGTGCTAATGTTTTATCATGTCATGTGTTTATGATTTTATTAATTTAATTGCTAAATTAATTAACATTAAAACAATTGGGTTTATAATTGAAAGCTATATAGGTTTTATACCTGGTTAATTTATACATCAAATATTAATGCGATTAGTTACTTATTTACATGTGTCTCTAAATTCTAAGTTGCTTAACAGACACGTTGTATATAAGATAAACTGAAGCAGTTGCTTTCACACACACACATATATATATATACATATATTTACAAAGATAAAGTTAAACTTGATTGAATTATATGACACTATTTATAAATAAACTATGAGTAGTTTTATCGGGCTTCTGAATTAAATCCTGTTTTGAGTAATCCAGTCTAAATAACTTTTTACGTGGTTTTGCTCAATTAATTTGAATCAAACGAATAGCGCCGTGCGTGCTGTTTCATTTTTGCTAGCTAGCTTGATGACATCACATGATGTCATGATATGATTTGTGGCCGTTTTTCTTTAGTAAAATAAATTCCGAAATACAATAGAAATACGTATATACATACAATTTTGTTTAGGCCATATCTTCCATGTTTTAACTCCGATTTGACCCGTTCAAGTTGCGTTAGGTTCGTATTTGTGAGCTCTACATGTTAGTGTAGCTGTACAGTAGGTTTAGAAAATTTAATTTTCAAGTTTATATTAAAGTAATTATTTATCTATAGGAAATCTTAGAAAATTCATAACTTTCACGTTTTAAGTCCGATTTTTGTGATCTTTACGTCTGTGTGATCGTAGCAACGTGTAGAATAGTTTTGTAAGCTTTCCTAAATGTTTTTCTACTGTTGATGTACTGTTCTATTTGTATCTTTTGTTTGCTTCGTGTATGTTTGCTCGGAATGTTTGTACGTTGATGCTTGGTGATCGAATTTAGACGGTGAGCAGTACTACGACGATTAGGAGTATTATTTTGAGCCGGACCAGCAGTATCTATCGGAGAACTTGATCAAGGCAAGTATAACATGGGACTATCCTTGTTACCTATTCACTGAAATTATCATACATATGCATGTGTCTTCCTTGACAACCATAGAGATTATAACTTAGCTATTGATATCTTGTTTCCTTGTCACCTATGGGTTGTGCATTTGGGTAGCTATTGCTAGTGCTTAATTATGAACAATGATCTTGTAATTTGATTAATGGATTAAGCAATCAACCATTAAGATGATTTTATTATTGTTGAAAAGGGGGCTAGAGCAAGGGGTTATATTGTTGCTCTGGTTTCTCTCCGTAAGGACTTATCTGTACGTGATCATCCGGGACATACAGTACAGCTGTAAGGGCTATATGGCTCTGGCTTTAGTTGCTTAAAGGACCTTTTCTAGCTTGTTAGTGGTTACCTTAAATGGCGTAAGAATGGCTTGCCACGTTGGGTGTAGGGCGAGCCCCTATCTTAGTGTGTATAGGCTGCGGTTGTTGTGCCACTGGGAAGGGGGGTTCTACATCTGCCTGCCGAGTGAATCTAATGGCCCTAACTTGTTAGACGAACCTTTAAGTGGCTTTATATGATTTCCGGTGTTTTGGGAATGGCCTCCTCATGCATTTGGAAGTTATGACTCACAGTGAAAGTGTACACCTCTGCGCAGAGTTAAAAACTGGTATACTAGCCGTGCCCACGGATACGGGCGGCCTTGGAACATTTACAGATAGATGATCACCATTGTTATACCATGCTTATTTACTGTTGATTATTATTATGCTCATGTTAATGCTATTCATTATCCTTATTACAATTGATCATTGATTCATTAATGGGATTTGGATTACCTTGATGCTACTAAATTGCTAATTATATGATGACTAAAAGCTAAACGCAATCAAACAGTGTCTAGCCTTTTTGAGCCTCATGAACCCTGTGTTATACTTGTTGAGTTCGACATGGACTCACTCTTGCTATTTCCTCCACACTCCAGTGTGTAGTAAGATGCTACTCGGAAGAAGGACAAAGGTGTAGTGGAGTTTCCAGAAGACTAGTAGAAGTGCTAGGCATATGTTACCCCCAGTCAGCCGTCTCTGAGAAGAATGGAGCCTGAAGTTTAGTCACCGTTCTGCGATACTCTGATGTAAGTGTTAATATAGCTATGTATACGTTATATAATGACATTGTTTCTGATACTTTTTCATTCTGACATATGTGTGGACTTCCTGGGTACACATGATTAGCCTGGTTTTGTTCTTTAGAAAACTGGGTGTGACAGAGTGGTATCATAGCGGTGTTGACTGTAGGACGTATGCCAAGTAGCACTTGACGTATTCTAAAACTTATTTTATGATAAAACTATTTTGTTATCCCTTGACTCATTGATTTTGACTATTTCCTCTTCCTTGTCCTGTTGTATCCCCTCCTTGATATAGCTTCCTTGAGCTAATATTTCTTACTCCCTTGGATTTTGTTTTACGTTGTTTTTACTAAAAGTTTTCCGATCTCATCTTGTTCTAAAGATTCGATGGCCTTTCATCATCCATAATCTTTCATTAGGATGACCACCATTGTTGAAGAAGCACGTGTAGTACCGATGATGTGATGTGTTGCTTGTTGTGCTTGATGTGTTGCTTGTGTGTTGTCCTTGTTCTCGTGTTTTGAAAGTGGCCCGGAAGGTATAAGTCTTGAGAAGTAGTTCGATCTATGTTAAGTGGGGTAGGTTTTACGTAATACTCCACATGCTGATTTCTATAGTAGTCTGCAATGTTTCTGTTATATCTCAAGATATGGATATGAGAAATTTATGAAATTTTACTGGGAATAACTAGACTTCTGTATCTTTCCAAATCCACTAGACTTACCTTTTTATCTATTTTGAGCTAAGAGATATACCTGTTCTAAGTTGAGGTTACTGCACAGTCTGGAATTCTGGAACAGTTTTGGCTAAGCTCTGTTTTTTATTAATTTAATGACAGAACCTGGAAAAGTGTTATTAATAAAAGTTGTAGATAATTTCATAAGCTTTCCAACCATGTAAAGATCACTTCATTTGGATCTTTGTAGCTCGAGCTATACCAGATTTACTGAACTGCTGAAATTGGAATTCGCCCAGAAATTTTCTGCATTACTTCCTTATCTTGTATAAGTGAATATATCATTGGATATCTTTGAATTTCATTGATTTGCCTTGGAATCTTACATTAGAGATGATTATGGTTATCTAGTATAAAAGGAGATGCAAGTTACTTTGGTGTCCCCTAGTTTCTTTTTCTTAAGGGGGATAACAAAGTTGTGAGTGTTGCAAGATGAAGGTTTCGAATGTCCTAGTGCTTCACTTGGAAGAAGTGGTTATCTCTATGATTGGAAGTCTACTCATGTGCTAGTATTGTTTGCTTGGGATCAGTGCTTTGTTGGATCATCTACAAGAAGCTCGGGTATTCGTCAGGACTGGTCTTCACTTCAAGCTATCATCAGTTGGGAGTTCAACATTCAATTCAACATACTCTATACAAGTTAGCATGGATGACATAGGAAGGAGATGTTGGAAGTCTATAGTTAGTTTCATGAAAACTTAGATGATATCACCCCCATATCAAGTATGTTTAGTAAGTTTTAAGTGAAGGACTTATCATTAGCAGCAAGCCTTAAAGAAAGTGTTTCCTTCAATGTCATAGCCAGGTGGAACAAGACCTTTGTTAAGTGGGGTAGCATCTGCTCTCAACAACAGCAAGTCCTGAATATCTCAAGCGACGAGGCATGAAGAGGCATGAAGAACTAAAGATCAAACTTTATCTTTCTTGTCATCTTTTGGCTATCCTTGATCCATGTCTTATATCTCATCAACACAAATCAAAGAAGCATGAAAACTTGAAGATTAGTGTTATCTATCTCTCTAGTCTCTCTGAATCTGATTCCTACCTTATCCTGTCTTTTTAGAACAATCTGTCTTACTTAGATTATATCTCTATTTTTGGATGCCCAAAAATCATGGATAAATTCTGGACAACAGTAGACTTCAATATCTTTCTCTGACATTAAGAACCACCCTGATATCTATTATGGTTTGGGATTTATGAAAATCACAATGCGACGCATCTGTGCTGTCAGCAATCTGGAATAGTTTCTGTTGTGCACAGTTTTCGACTACCTTAACTGCAGAATCTGGAGAAGTGTTCTATAAGAAAGTTGTAGTAAATTTGATAAGCTTTCCAACGGTATAAGCTACAATATCATCGGATTCGTAGAACTTGAGTTATAACTGTATTTCTGCACTACTATTTTTCTGCTCGCGAGGAACTGTAGGATTACTTGTTCTTGCATATGCTCATGAGTCTCTTTGAGATGGTAGAAGGACATGATGATAGTTATCATTCAGAAACAAATATAATCTATCCATTGGTGTTCTCCAATTGATCTCTTCTTAAGGGGGTTTGTCGAACTAAAGACGATACAAGATGGAGGTTTATATGTTCTGTTTCGTCATTTGTAAGCATCAGCTATCTACATGATTGCAAAGTCATTATCGAGCACAAGTATCTTTTCTTAGGGTGGGTAACCTGTTGGAACCATCTATAAGGATCGTAAGTGCCTAAAGGGTACCTTTACAAAGTGGGTTTTGAGCTTGTGGCATCATCATTGGATAAGAGTTGATGAAGGAAAAGTGAAGACTTGCAGATCAACTTTATCTTTCTCCCTAGTCTCTCCGAATCTCGGGACGAGATTCCTGTTAAGTGGGGTAGATTTGTCACACCCAAAATTTTCTATTTTGGGTTGTGCATGAAAAATACTAAATAAAATAAATGATTTCAATATTCGAATAAATTTATTAGATAAGTTAAGTTGTTGCTAATTAAATATGGAAAATTGTGGTTTTAAACTTTTTCATAATAAATTATTAATGTGGTGTCTGTGTGATGCTTGTCTTTGGTGTTGGTGAGTGCTATTATTTTCAAAATACCATAGGACGACGTTTACTTCTCATCGGAAAACTTTTTGGTATTTTCTGGAGTTAAAATTCCAATTTCCGTGAGCTTAATCTTTTTCTTGATCTCTTCATCTATCTTTTCATAAGCTCCAAATACTTTATTTGGGTTCCTCATGTTCCATAATGTCTCTAGAAAATTCCCTCGAATTTTCGGAGCTTTCGGAGTATTTTTCGCGGCTTAAATAATAATTCTGGACTTTTCTAGAATTATTTTATCCACGAAATTAATTAATTCCGAAAATAATAAATATCTCATTTTCCACCAAAGCTTGTGTGCAATAATCCTAAATGTCCATTCATTTATTTACTAATGGGCTTTAATAATTAATTAAGCCTATTAGTAAAGATGGAGGGTGCAACGTCAATTAGCACCATATCGCTAGTTGACGTGAAGGTGGAGAGTCTTCCTCCCTATATATATGTCCGGCCTGCCTGCTAGTCCTGTTTTCCGCCGCTGTTGCCGCCGCCGCCGCCGCTGTTGTCGCCGCCGCCGCTGTTGTCACAGCCGCCGCTATTGCCGCTGCCGCCGCTGTTGCCGCCGCCGCCGCTGTCGCCGCCCGCCGCCGCTGTTGCCGTTCGCCGCCGCTGTTGTTGTTCGCCACCGCTCGTAGCTCCCTCCACCTCTCGCCGAAGTTCTGCATCTACAGCTTGCGTTCCGGCGAACTTCCGACGAAGGTTCGGCGAGCTTTTCCTGCCACATTTCTCATCTCCAGCGAATTCCGCTTCCACCCCGAGGTTCATCTCGATCTTCTCTACGCCGTCATGTATTCCTTTCCTCGAATCCATCGTTCGTTGATCGTGTTTCTAATTTATCTCTCTTTTCCGGCGAACTCCACCATGGTAGGTTGTCTTGTTCGCGTCTTCCGGCCTTGGACGCGCCCTTCACCTCAGGCCGCAGGCCCAGACCTGCGCCGCTGCCCTGGTGCACGGCCTCGTCTCACAACGCCCCTGCATCGCGCGCCTGCTGCACAGGTGGGGCTGCCGCCAGTCACTCGGCCTGCCTTGGACAGCCGTCACCGCTACTGACCCAGACGAGCAAGCGCAGCATGCGGCCGTGTGCCACCGCGACCAGCCACAGCCCTGGCTCGTCCATCCCCAGCCAGCCGGTCGACCACCCCTTCCTCCTCATGGCTGGTTCAACCATGGCCACGACTCTGTGTTCCACGAAGATGGATAGAGGTGCAAGACAAGGTAATTACGAGTTTGCCATTGGAACGACTTTAATCGCAGTTAACTCGTTTTAATTCCGTTTCGCTTCGTTTCAGTTGCGTTAGATTTGTGTTGACACGCTTTATGCACTAGTGCTAATGTTTTATCATGTCACGTGTTTATGATTTTATTAATTTAATTGCTAAATTAATTAACATTAAAACAATTGGGTTTATAATTGAAAGCTATATAGGTTTTATACCTGGTTAATTTATACATCAAATATTAATGTGATTAGTTACTTATTTACATGTGTCTCTAAATTCCAAGTTGCTTAACAGACACGTTGTATATAAGATAAACTGAAGCAGTTGCTTTCACACACACATATATATATATACATATATTTACAAAGATAAAGTTAAACTTGATTGAATTATATGACACTATTTATAAATAAACTATGAGTAGTTTTATCGGGCTTCTGAATTAAATCCTGTTTTGAGTAATCCAGTCTAAATAACTTTTTACGTGGTTTTGCTCAATTAATTTGAATCAAACGAATAGCGCCGTGCGTGCTGTTTCATTTTTGCTAGCTAGCTTGATGACATCACATGATGTCATGATATGATTTGTGGTCGTTTTTCTTTAGTAAAACAAATTCCGAAATACAATAGAAATACGTATATACATACAATTTTGTTTAGGCCATATCTTCCATGTTTTAACTCCGATTTGACCCGTTCAAGTTGCGTTAGGTTCGTATTTGCGAGCTCTACATGTTAGTGTAGCTGTACAGTAGGTTTAGAAAATTTAATTTTCGAGTTTATATTAAAGTAATTATTTATCTATAGGAAATCTTAGAAAATTCATAACTTTCACGTTTTAAGTCCGATTTTTGTGATCTTTACGTCTGTGTGATCGTAGCAACATGTAGAATAGTTTTGTAAGCTTTCCTAAATGTTTTCTACTGTTGGTGTACTGTTCTAATTGTATCTTTTGTTTGCTTCGTGTATGTTTGCTCGGAATGTTTGTACGTTGATGCTTGGTGATCGAATTTAGACGGTGAGCAGTACTACGACGATTAGGAGTATTATTTTGAGCCGGACCAGCAGTATCTATCGGAGAACTTGATCAAGGCAAGTATAACATGGGACTATCCTTGTTACCTATTCACTGAAATTATCATACATATGCATGTGTCTTCCTTGACAACCATAGAGATTATAACTTAGCTATTGATATCTTGTTTCCTTGTCACCTATTGGTTGTGCATTTGGGTAGCTATTGCTAGTGCTTAATTATAAACAATGATCTTGTAATTTGATTAATGGATTAAGCAATCAACCATTAAGATGATTTTATTATTGTTGAAAAGAGGGCTAGAGCAAGGGGTTATATTGTTCCTCTGGTTTCTCTCCGTAAGGACTTATCTGTACGTGATCATCCGGGACATACAGTACAGCTGTGAGGGCTATATGGCTCTGGCTTTAGTTGCTTAAAGGACCTTTTCTAGCTTGTTAGTGGTTACCTTAAATGGCGTAAGAATGGCTTGCCACGTTGGGTGTAGGGCGAGCCCCTATCTTAGTGTGTATAGGTTGCGGTTGTTGTGCCACTGGGAAGGGGGGTTCTACATCTGCCTGCCGAGTGAATCTAATGGCCCTAACTTGTTAGACGAACCTTTAAGTGGCTTTATATGATTTCCGGTGTTTTGGGAATGGCCTCCTCATGTATTTGGAAGTTATGACTCACAGTGAAAGTGTACACCTCTGCGCAGAGTTAAAAACTGGTATACTAGCCGTGCCCACGGATACGAGCGGCCTTGGAACATTTACAGATAGATGATCACCATTGTTATACCATGCTTATTTACTGTTGATTATTATTATGCTCATGTTAATGCTATTCATTATCCTTATTACAATTGATCATTGATTCATTAATGGAATTTGGATTACCTTGATGCTACTAAATTGCTAATTATATGATGACTAAAAGCTAAACGCAGTCAAACAGTGTTTAGCCTTTTTGAGCCTCATGAACCCTGTGTTATACTTGTTGAGTTCGACATGGACTCACTCTTGCTATTTCCCCCACACTCCAGTGTGTAGTAAGATGCTACTCGGAAGAAGGACAAAGGTGTAGTGGAGTTTCCAGAAGACTAGTAGAAGTGCTAGGCATATGTTACCCCCAGTCAGCCGTCCCTGAGAAGAATGGAGCCTGAAGTTTAGTCACCGTTCCGCGATACTCTGATGTAAGTGTTAATATAGCTATGTATACGTTATATAATGACATTGTTTCTGATACTTTTTCATTCTGACATGTGTGGACTTCCTGGGTACACATATGATTAGCCTGGTTTTGTTCTTTAGAAAACTGGGTGTGACAGTTACCCCCAAATCTATTTAACCATACTAGTTTTCAATAAAATGTAAAGGGAAATTTTTAAATAAAAGATACATTAAGCACTAGAATTTGAACTTAACACATGGGTAAATAAACTACAACAACTAATAAGATTAAAAGTTAAAAATGAAAATATACATTCGCGGTGTGAAAACAAAAGGATGCAAAGAGCTTATAACTTAATCTTAGGTTTCAAGTTTTCAAGTAAATAAATCATATTGAAATGCACATAGGCGCAATGCGAAGAATCTAAACACTTATAGAGGAATTGATATACTTATCACAAGAAGATAGATATTATGGAGTATATATCTAACTAGAATAGGCACTGTATTAGAAATGAATAGTTTGATAGTAAAAATAATCTAATTTGAATAATGGTATGTGCAAAATTTGTCCACAAAAGAAATTTAATTTAGTACTTATATGACTTCATGCATGTTCTAGGCCATGCTAATGAGGATGAGTGTTAGGATTCTAATAGTGGTTATCATTGACAGAGGCTGAAACTTTGTTCCATTATCTAAAAAAATTGACAGCAACAAATAACTTAGGCTGTGATGAACTTATTAATCCATGGATGTCCTGTCTCAGCTTGGTGCCTGCCGTCCAAGAGCTGTGGAATGCGTGGGAGATCCACTTCATGATCCTCCTCAGCCTTTCCCTGCAAGTCTTCCTCTTCCTCTTCGCAGGCATGCGGAGGCGCAGCTCGAACTGGTTCCTGCGCACTGTCCTGTGGCTTGCATACCTGTCGGCCGACTCCGTGGCCGTCTTCGTGCTTGGCCATCTGGCGGTCCGCGCAACAGAGCCAGGCCACGAGCTCATGGCCTTCTGGGCGCCGTTCGTGCTCGTCCACCTGGGCGGGCAGGACAGCATCACTGCCTTTGCAAAGCAGGACAATCTGTTACTATACGAAATCTGCCCCAGTGAATATAGCTTCCTATCTGGCCACGTATTAAGCTCTTGAGATGGCCACGTTTCTATCTTCTTTATCTTGCCACATCTTCTGCTCTTCAGATGGCCACGTGTCCTTTATCTTGCACGGAGGAAATCATGTTTGTAGAGAGTACGAGAGCAAACCATGTGTCTACTTTCTAGACAGTTCGAGAGCTTTACATCTAGATAACTTTACGTCTTTAAATTTTGCTATAAAAAATTGAAAACCGAGGGTAATCTTTTTTGTTCAAGTTTAAAGAAAGAATTACCTACTTGACTGGTTTATAGCAGACATTAGTTGTACCAATTGTCAAGACTCAAGATCCCAATGTTGTTTATGATCATTGCACGTAGCATCGTTTCTGGGCAAATAATCATCATGATCAGCTCATCAACGCATCTAACAATTTGGTTCTTATCTCTCCATGTGCAGGTGCATGTTTCTTCATTTTTCATCAGGTGTACTCAGATATATATAGCTTGCTCTTCTTAAGTTTTCAGGGACCAAGAAGAGTAGCAACATCTAAAACTTTGACATGGAAATTTAATCTGAATAAAAAACAATAGATCAAGAAGAGTTTGATACTAGCCGACCAATCTCCAATGCTACATATTAAAGCCATCCTTCATGCACTTTCACAGTGAAAAAGCATCTGCCAAGTTGTTAAACAGACCATATCTTGACTTCTAGCAATAACGCTAGTTTGAGCCACATATGCTCCAACCACGTCGATCTTTACCATGGCCGGATTCTGCAGCATTATTACGTACACTAATGCCAATTTGAAGTGTGTACACTACTGCAATTTTAAAGTATGTGCATTGCTGCTCCTTAATTACTCGTTGCTCTGATATGTCCAAATTTAGAGCTCATATCCTCAAGTTTGGATAGATCTCCAAGCCACATCAAACAAGGAGTCGAAATTTTAATCATTTTGTTATCTTGATCGGCTCGCTGCTCTAGCAAGGGGCGGATTTCGGAGGAACACCCAAGGAGAGAAATCCATGGACCATGGGGACAAGGAAGGCAGCTATATCTTTATTATCTAATCACAAAAATGATATGGCTACGTGAAATCAAATGCTAGCTCTCCGGTATGGCACAGCAAGGCCCAAAGACAGAAGACAGGCAGGCTACGGGCTACGGGGCCCGCGGCAAAGCCGCGCGTTGCTTTTCTAGTGATCTGTGGAGGCGGCACCTGCTGAACCTGGTCATCCAGGCAGGGGTCGCTGGGTACGTGGTGGCTAAAGCTTCTTGGTCGGACGCCCGGCTCAGGGATGCCATGGTGATCATGTTCGTCTGTGGATGCTTCAAGTATGCCGAGCGTGTCTGGTGCCTCTTCACTGCAGACACAGAGAAGCTCAGGGAGGGGAGCAAGTATAGTTTCTGGCGGATTGCAAAGGGTTTTGATTTAGATGATGACATGGTGCTATTATTAAGGAAAATGGAGGACAAGGACAAACGAACCTTCATCTTAGAGGACAAAGACAACCAGAAAAACCTCGTGTCAGCGGAGGTACTTAATATGATGAAGAAAGGTAGCTCTGCAATGACTCCATGGCAACTCTCCATTGAGGCCATAACCATAATAACGAAGCTGATTGCAGTGGATGCTCCCATCAACAAGGCGCACAGCATCTCTGTAGCTGCGCATGGCGTTCTACAACGCCTCCTCAAGGGGTTTCTGTCTAGCAAGAGCCGCCACAGTGCCTACGAGCATGTGGGAGCACTTCTGGAGTATCGCTACCGACGCCTCTACACTAAAGAGACTTGTCGATTTGGGCTTTTCTCCCTCTTTATCCCCTTTCAACTCTTCATAGCCGCCTCCATAGCCCTAGCACTCTCCGCCGTCGACAAGGCCGCAGGGGACCAACACCACCACACTACTAGCAGTAGCAGCAGAGTTGACGTCACGGTGACCTACGCACTGCTTGTAGGAGCCATAGCCCTAGATGTGTCCACTGCCGCCATCATCAGTTTTCGCCACTTGAGCCCCTATTTTCCATGTCTAGCCAACTGTATCCCTCGGTGGCCTGCATGCTGCAGGAAACAGTGGTCCCAACAACTCCACCAGTACAACATCATCAATACTGCTGGCATGATCCCCATATGGCGATGGTTTGGCAAGGATTTAGAAAGCATCAGTGAAGATCGCACCACCTCCATCAAAGAGTTCATCCTCGACACTTTGTTACTTTTAGGTACAAGAAAAGAGTGGAGCATCGCCAGCACTCGTGGCCACATAGCGCTTCACAACTGGAAGATGATGAGCCGCCACAAGCAAGATCAACATTATGAGGAAGACGCCGACGATCATCGTCATCTCTCCACGACCAAGACGGCTACACTAGAATCACTACAGGATACCATCAGAAGCAGTGCTGACTTCCCGACAAGCGTCCTCACCTTGCACATCGCAACAGACATATGCTACCACTTTGGAGGCACTAATAATTCTGATCATGATGAAGCGGTGGTGAAGAAGCACAAGCAGATGAGCGCAGAACTATCAAACTACATCATGTACCTTGTCTTCAATCGTGGTGTGATGCTTACTACCAACTCCAAAGTTGCACATGACATCGTTGCTTGTGATGAAATTGACGAAGTTTTACCACAGCGTCCAAAGGTTAATTAACCGATGACTTGATGCTATTGGCTAGTTTTCTTTGTTTTTTCCGTTTTCAGTTCTTTGTAATCTAAGTGTGTAATCCTTCACTGTTTCAGATTTATCAAGTTTTGAAGCTCTGGGAACACCTCCCCAACTTTTTCCCCTTCAAAAGAAAGGTTGAATGTGATGCTGTCATGAGGCTTATTGAGTCAGTTGAAGTGCCGCAACAACAGGACTCCATGCGTGAAATCAAGATCGTGCACCAAGAATCAGAGGAACAACAAGACCGCACGATTGAAATCAAGAACCAAGAATCAGAGGAACAACAAAATTCAACGATTGAAATCGACGACCAAGAATCAACCGACCTTGATGATGATAATGCTGCTGCTGCTGATCATATCAGGAAACTCCGGATGAACTCTAAAACTCTCAAGTCTCCAGTGTTGCCCCGTGCAGTTGCGATAGCCCAAGAGCTCATTGGCATCAAGAACGAAGCTGAGCGTTGGGAACTCATCGCCAAGGTGTGGGCGGAGATGCTTTACTACACTGCGCCTCGTTGCGGCAGTGATTTCCACTACGAGCATCTAAGCACCGGTGGTGAGTTCGTCACACATGTTCTCCTTCTCATGTATTACCTTGGTCCTTTCCTGCCGCCACCCTCCTGATGCTTGAGCTCCTTGCGTTGAGCTGGCCGTGCCATTGTCCAGCAGACATACCGAGTGATTTGGTCTCTATTATGATTTATGAATTTATGATTGTATCCGTCATCCATCAGCACCAATAACTACTAGACACATGTATACCTGGACTCTCCAAGTTCCACCTCTGATCGTTCGGATGGAACAGACACCAACTAATGAATAGTTGTCTGATTGTCTGTTTAATTATTTCAACATTGTTGTAAACAATTACTCTTATAGTGCTATTATGTGAAAATGGAACTGCCTGGACCTGGATACAAAAAAAAAGTCTGGTTCATGCTTGGATGGGTAGTTGTGTGTGTGGACGTCTGGACGATCGTGCTGTTGACAGCAATTTTTGGCTGTAGAGAGCCGAACTTTTGCACTTGGAGAGTCCAGGTATCATTCTTTAATTTTGCACTTCCAAACCATAATCTCTCTTCCATTCCAATACCCTGTTGTTCTACAATTTTCTTGACGAGATCCATGGACATTCTAGGTGGCCTTGCCAGCACTAGAGTGCCGCTGATGGGTCTTCCGGGTAAATGTTAGTGTGGACTTTTGGACGAAAAAATCAGAGAAACTAGCTCAGACCGGTTCGGCTGTTTGCTGCCCAGGCGTTCTAGGCTTCTAGCACCTGAGGTGTGTGACACTAATACAACCATGATTTGTAAAGGTGGCTGGCCTAACCACCTCTACTTTTCGGTTGCTACAAATCATTGGTTTGTAGAGGTGATTTTTAAGCAACCACTACGAATTGAACTTATTGGGCAGCTGGAAATAGGAGCGGCTTCTAGAAATTGATTTGCAGAGGCGGCTCGGAATACAATCGGCTCTACAAATGGTTTCCAAGAAATCATAAATCTAGGCCAAAAAGTGGCAAAAAAATAATCCATAGAGAACCCACCGGCTAGCCACATGCGTGCTTGAGAACTAGAGTTTTCTACGCCTCTAACTCCTGCACTTGATGTAGCCGGGCCTCTGTACTCCCGGCGTGCATCGACAAGGCTGGGGATGCAGGAGCCGAGATCTCATAAAGGCCAACTTTGCAGCCGAGCTATCCAGGGCATCTAGCAAGCAACTTCGGGAATACAAATAAATCGAAGTTTAAGTCTACGATCAACTTCGGTAAGTCAACGGTAGAGTCGCGGGCCAGGTCCACCAGATCCACTGTGTGGCCCCGTGAAAATTCGACTACACCCGCTAGCCGATCTCAATCTTGACCGACTAAAGGATCAAGGAATACAGATAAGAGCATGCATGATAGCAACGCAAAAGAATTCGGGAATCGAACTTGAAACTCACCTTCATGATGGGTAAAGTCCTGAGGTCCTCGGTTACCCTCGACTCTCATGACCCTGATGCACTCTGCATCGCCATAACGAATAGTGTTTTTTCTCACAACAAATCAGCATAAGCCAAATTTTAACATAAGTGCTCAAGGGGCCCTTGACGACCTGAAACGACGGATTAGCAATGATCGCAGGTGCTGCCTTGGCGCGCGACCTCCTGTTCTTGCACGCTATCTTGCCGCTCCGGTGGCGCGACGCGCGGCTCCGGATGCACAACTTCGGCTTCGCGCGGAGCGACTCGGGGAAACCTTGTTGTTCCCCAACATTTGGCGGTGCAGCTAGCTCCGTGGTCGATGCCACGGGCGCTTCCTCTGCGTGTTCTTCCCCTGGCACGGTGGCACCGACAGAGGAATCCCGCTCGGAGACTCCGGCGAAGACGCCGCCGCGGGTCACTTCCCCTTCAGGCACGTCAGTGCTCACCCTGCAGAAGACTCGACGATAAGCGGTCTAACAGACTACTGCTTCAACCTATTCTGGAGAAGGCTTGAAGTCTGAAGTAAGCTACTTCAACCCCTTCGGTTTTTTTTTTTTTTTGCGAATAACTTCAACCCCTTCGTTGGGAGATACCGGCACGACCATGGAGATTGGGACAGCATCCATCACCATCACGCCAGCGGCCGAAGCCTTCCTCAGCCTTTTCTTCTTCTTGGCTGAGGGTGGAGCATGACCCGAAGGCCACCGGTTTTGTTACAAGCACCCGAGGGTGCTCTCGAAGCATAGTCGTCAGTGAAGACCTGTCAAAGCAGAGTTGGACGTCAATATGGTTCAACTTAGACTTCGATAGCCAGTATCAGTTTTGCAACCACACGCAACTCCATTAAGGATTAACGCAGCCATTCTAGCTGGTTGATTCATCAAAATGGTCTATTTGCAAGACCTTTATATGAACTTAAAAATCAGAATTTTTGAAATCTGAAAGTAGAATTTTTGGATGACCAAGTCCAAATTTTAACTCCAAGGTCATTTGTAAATGATAAGTTTTGAATCTCGGAATCTAAGAATTTTAAAAGAATTTTCAGCACTCTAAATAATTAAAAATAAAAGAACTTGTCAGCTACAAAGTTGTAGATCTCGCTAAGCTCTACAGTTTAAATAGAAAAGTTCATCTTCTCCTTATTTCGTATGCAAATATGAATACTTTTAGACAACTATCAAGTTGGGATAGGTGGGATAGAATAGCTAGGGGCATGATAGTCACTTTTAACTTTCTCTCTCCTCTTTGTTCCTAGAAATTATTATTTAATAGCTGTAGAGGAATTTGCCACAATTAAAGAGTGTCATTTAGTAAAACAATATTGAGTAGTGTCCTCTAGCAAAATAACATCAAGTAGTATCTATTAACACAATATCAACATTGAATAGTGTTCTGCAACAAATTTACTCTAATGATATGTTTGATTTGAGGATAAATTTGGGCAGTATATGACTATCCATGTATTTTGCGATAGACTTATTCATGCTGCTTTGGTTGGATAGATAAGATTGATAAGAATAGTTAAATAATTATACCTATTATTTAATCTCTAACTATACATACTAATAAATATGCACTAACAATAATTTTATCATGATAACCACTAATTAAAAATAAAATATGTTAATTATTATTACTAGCTAATTAGCATACAAAATGCTAATCAATATATTTGCAACTGTCAAAATTAATCTTGCCATCATATAATTACGTCCTTTATTCATTTACTATGATAAAAAGTATATACTAGTATATTAGCAATTATCATAGTGTATGTTTTGGTGCATTGCAAAAACAATATAGCTAGAAAAGTTAGAATAACTTAGAGTATCTTAAAGAGTTTCCAAAACCCACTCTCAATCTAGCTTTTTAAAAAGATTGAAAAAAAATGCTCTCCATCAACTTCCTATCTCAACTCCCGATCTTTCCGCACTTGCAAAAATCGATCCAATCACACAAAAATATACACACATATATCGACATGCCAATAAGGATACACACATATATCGACATGCCAATAAGGATGTGGAAATAATAAAGAGTAAAAAATGGTTCCTGGTGCAAATATACAAGAGAAAAAATATAAAACTTGTTTGGTGATGTAGAAATAGTTTGGTATTCCTGATGTAAAATTGTCTTCTATATTTTAGGAACAAGATTATGGAAAATGTTGGAGGAAGCCAAAAAAAAGCTCCCAACTTTTTTAGCCACTTCTAAAACTCATTGATTTACCAACTAATATTTTGGGAACTATAGGGGCTGCTCCTGTAATTTAGAATGAGTACTAATTATAATATAATATACTAATAATCCTTAATTCATTTAATATGATAAAAAAATTTAAAAAGGGTAAATTTACTATAGGTCGCTCTTCAATGTTGATATTTGCTAATAAACATTGCGCAAATATTGTTTCTTTTCCAAAAGACACTCTTAAATTATGGTGATCGACTTGTAAACAGTATGGCTGTTAAAATAGTAGTTTCTAGGATTGGATGGGAGAGAGAAGTTAAAAGTGAACAAAATTCCCCTTAACAGTTATCTAAAAAAATCATAACTTTTGCATATGAATTTGGAGAAAGATAAACTTTATATCAAAATTGTAGGACTCAATGAGATTTACAACTATGTAGTTCATAAGTATTTTATTTAAAATTATTTAGACTGTCAAAACATGTTTTTATATTATCAAATTTGAAAATTCAAAATTAAAATTATCTAACGACCTCGAATGTTGACAATATATACAAAAGCTATAGTTATCAATATGATCTATAACTTTTTAGTTGAGCTTTTTTTTATCTGAAGTCATTTGAGTCCTAAATATCCATGTTACTTCCTCATGTGTTGAAATTCAAAAATTAGAATTTTCAAAAGACTTCGGACATTGATATGATCAATCATTTGAAAACTTTAATTTTTGAATTTAGAAAACTAATAGAATAAAAATCAATATTTAGGATTCTAAATGACTTTAGATATTCTAAAACTTAAATTTTAAAAATAATATAAAAAGAATTTTTCACTCTCTAAATACTAATTTTCAATCTAAAAATTGTTAACTTCAAAGTTATAGATCTCACTGAGCAGTATAATCTTGATATAAAGTTCACTTCCATCTAACTTGATATGCAAAAGTTATAAATTTTTCAATAAGTATTAAGGGTCGTATAATAGTAAGAGACATAATAGCCGCCTTTTAACTTGTGTCCCATGCACTCACCGCGCCCACAAAAGAATGTATATAGGTGTTGTGCCGGTCAAACTAATTTAAGTTTAATTAAGTTTATAATGAATATTGTTGACGCTTATGTCTTTACTACGAAAATATGTTCCATAATTAATCTATTGATACTTATTATGTATTATGAATATTAATAACTTTTTATATAACTTTAGTCAAAATTCAAACGGGTTGCCGCGAATTGCACAGACTGTGCGTGCAGCGCCGCTGGTGTGGCGTCGTCTTGCCTTGCCGCCTACCAGAACTCGAGCGTGGCTGCGGGCTGATGAATAGGCCGACATAGCCGATGTGCGGACAGATGTGGCAGCCCAAAGGGCAAAGGCCCAAGATAGCGGTTGGCATTTGGAAGACCACCACACAGTGCAGTTATGTCTTGGGCCCTGGTTCACGAATGTTAAAGTTTAACTTTCATCACATCAATATTACGGTAAATGCATGAAGTACTAAATGTAGACTAATTGCATGTATGTCGGCGCAGATTATGAGTAATTTACGAGACGAATCTATTAAGCCTAATTAGTCCAAAATTGAAAACTTTTTGTCAAAAAAGACGAAAGTGTTACAGTGTTCGTTAAACTTTAACACCTCTAACCAAACAGGCCTCTGGTCTTTCTCCCATTGCCGTTCAAAGCTCAGCGTTTATCATCTATGGCGGATTAGCGGCAAAGGGCGACTGGATGGCGATTCAAGAGAAGGGATTCGTAGGAAATCAAGATATCGCGCCGGTCATACCTTGCCTAGAGTCCTCGGGCATCCGATTACTTGGATGTCTTATAGCAAAGATAGCATTGGTTGTAATGTCTATCGTAAATAGCAAATACCAATATTGAAGGGTGTTCCGCTATAATTTTACTTAAAAAATGAATAACCTTATATCTATTGAGACGAACTTATTTGTACCTACAGAGAATATATTTTCTATAACGGTATTGATACAGTGCATACGTCCGGACGCGGACGGACGCGCCGCGACGTAAACAACGCGTGCGCGACTCGCCCCGTGCCGTATCCATTCGTTGACTCCGCCCCGACCCGTCCAGCCCCACTCGCTCGCCTCCTCCGCTCCACACCGCTCTGCCTCCTCCGCGCGAAGCCGCTCGCGCTGAGCGCACACACTCCTCCTCCGTGCGCCGGCGAAGCTCCTCCTCCGTGCGCCGACGAGCTCCCCCTCCCGGCCTTCCTCTCTCCCCCTCTTCCTCCCCCTTCCCGCTACGCTCCCTTGGTGGCGGATCCTCAGATCCAGCGGCGCGGGTGCTCTTCTCCGCCCTGGAGCTTCCTCCTCCAACTCGACGACAGCATGGGGGGCCTCCCCCGTGGCGGATCCATGGTGCACCGAGCCGTCCACGGTGGATCCATGGTGGCGGTGCAGATCCAGTTGGGGGTAGCGCTTTCCACTCTTGCGCGCCTCGCTCACCTCGACGACGGCTTTGGCGAGCTCCCCTGGTGGTGGATCCATGCAGCAGCGTTGCCCCCGTGGTGGATCCATGGGGGCGTTGCAGATCTGGCGGTCTTCTTCCTCTCTTCTCCCCTTGTTTCAGTATTCAATCTGGGGGTTTTTCTGGGTGTTTCAGTAGTTCAATATGGGTGTTTCACTAGCTCAATTTGGGCGTTTCAACGGGAGGATTTCAAGTGTTTCAGTAATCCAAACTGGAGCGTTTTAGTAGTTCAATCTTGGTGTTTCAATAAGATGTTTTCAAGTGTTTCAATATTCAAAACTGGGGTGTTTCTGGAGTGTCTCAGCAGTTCAAAACTGGGTGTTTCAGTAGTTCAAAACTAGGTGTTTCAGTAGCATGTTTTAATTGTTTCAACAGCCATCGGATGTACGTTGCAACAGTTGTATTTAAATGTTTCATAGGTAGATCTAGGTTTTTGCATCTCTCTCCCTCCCACCTCTGTTGCAAGCGTGGGGGAGGGGCTGTGGGAGGACAATGGTTGTCTCGGGGAGGAGGCGAGGTCTGGAGAGCGGGGTGGGGGCACAGATCCGCGCGCAGGGGCCGCTCGTTTCGCTTCCTTTTTTTGTTATTCGTTAACACGCGCGGCGGAGGTAGCGGGACGGGGAACCTCGGGGCGGTGCGTCCGGCTGCTAGCGCCCGAATCCGGACGTCCGGGCGCTAGCAGTGCCCTTTCTATAAATATTAATTAGTCCCGAATAATATTTTTTTTCTTATAATAAAACAGCATAAGTATCGGTATAAATTAAATTTCAACCCCATTTGGTAGGTGCATGCCATATAGATGGAGCATGGCGAATTGGCGATCGATGGCAACATGAGACCTCCCCTCAATTGGACGTCGTCGGCTCGTGTCGTACAGACAGACAAGGGTACGGCGCCGCATGGGTTGGCTCGTCGTCGACACGAGTCAAAGGAGGAGGGCAGACGGTATTAAGGCCATGTTTAGATGGCAGATTCGGTGGCTAAAAACACTGTGCCGAATCACTGTAGCATTTGTTTTTATTTGGTAATAATTGTCTAAACTTTGATTAATTAGGCTCAAAATGTTCGTCTCGCAAAGTACAATAAAACTGTGTAATTAGTTTTTGATTTTATCTACATTTAGTACTCCATGCATCTGCCGACATTTTGATGTGATGGGAAATCTTCTTTTTGCATAGTGAAATTTGGGAGTGAATTTGGGAATCTAAACGAGGCCTAAAAAGTTGCAGACTTGAATGCAAAGCAAGGGCGCGTGAGGTGAGCTCGTTGGGAGGTGGAGCCCCCCGCTCTGTCTCATTCTGTGCGCACTGCAGCTGCAGCCCAGTGAAGTGCTGCTCTACCAACAATTTTTTTTTTGAAAGACTCTACCAGCATTTACCAGCCGCTTGCTCGCCTTTCCCTTTCTCGGTTAGCTCTCCATTTTTCTTTAATCAGCACGGCGAGCTGAGCAGAGCAGCACTGCAGCAGCCAGCGAGTGAGCTCTCACTTCCATTGCTTGCTTCTGCTCCCCTGCATCTGCGACCGTTCCAGCGGCCGCCGCCGGCCCGGCCGACTCGGCGACGACGGCGACCATGAAGGGCGTCGACGATGCGTTCCTCGGCGTCGGCGACAAGCCGTGCGTCCCCTCCCCACCTCTCTTGTCCTTTCAGTGTTGTTCTTTTATTATTGTTCTCTGCTAGGACAAGAATCTAGATTCGGGCCTGCATTTGAATATGCCTCACAAATCCTATTCCTGCCTTTATTTATTCCCTTTTTTCCTTTAATATAAGGGATGCTGACTTTTGCTTAGGAACCAATTATGTACCTGCAAAGTTACTAATAAGCTTATCCAAGCATGATTTCACCCTTTTTGTTATGAAATATGATTCAGAAAGTAAATCTGGGATTGTAGGGGCGGAATGGTTATCATGATGCTGAAACTGAGAGCTGATAGTACCATTTAATCTGGCCAATTTACTTTCGCTATTTCACCCCTGCTCTGTAAAAAAAATGTTGTTCCCGTTCCAGAGGGCTGGACATTTGGTGCGTTGTTGGGAGCAGTCTGGTCCCAGTTGCAAAACCCCAGCACGGCAAGTTCTACACTGGCAGCACCTACATCATACTGAACGTAAGTAGTATCTCTCTCTCCACGAATTATTCTCTCAAGTTGTGAAATTCTATAGCTTGTTGCCAATTTATGCCCGTTTGAGTTGACATGTTCTGTGATTTTTTTTTTCTCAGACAACCGAGCTGAAATCCGGGGCTCGCCGACACGATGTGCATTACTGGGTTGGGGAGGAGGCCAAAGAGGTGCGTGCTCTTGAATCCTGATGCATCAACAATGGTCCCCCAAATCCAGACTCCTGCTTTGCTGTGCCCCTTTTTGCTTATGACTTTGTTTCTGTCCTGTTCTGGTCACCTAGGAAGATTGTTTCATGGCCTCGGACAAGGCTGTTGAGTTGGACGCGGCACTGGGCTCCAGCACGGTCCAGTACAGGGAGACACAGGGAGAAGAATCTGACAAGTTCTTGTCATACTTCAAACCGTGTGTCATCCCAGTACAAGGCTGCTTCTTTTCGCAGCTGAAAGGATCTGGCGATAGATCCTGCGCGACCATGATGTTTAGGTGCGAAGGAGAGCACGTTGCTCGCGTCACGCAAGTAAGAGGGCTTCTATCTCAAGATTTTCATTAGTTCGCTGAAATGCTGATGCAAGACAACCTGCTGTGTTTCAAATCCTGTCTCAGGTGCCGTTTTCACGGTCCTCTCTGGATCACAAATCGGTCTTTATAGTGGACACGCCGTCAAAGATTTTTCTTTTCAGTGGCTGTAATTCTAGTTTGCAAACAAGGGCAAAAGCATTGGATGTTGTTAAGCATCTGAAGGAGAACCGACACTTGGGCAGATGTGAGATCGCGGCAATAGGTACAGCTATAGAGAGTTGATCTTGCAAATAATGGCTGGAAATATGCTAGCTCAATTTTATTTACATTGTCACTGATTGTAGAGGATGGAAAGCTTGTTGGTGATTCGGATGCTGGTGAGTTCTGGAACCTGTTTGGAGGCTATGCGCCTATTCCTCGTGATCTACCTGACACAGTCAAGGAAGAGACACTGACTGCACCATCCAAGAAACTTTTTTGGTAACTACTCCCCTGCTTAGTTTAGACTTAACTAGCCTGAAGTTGCACGTCGTGAGATGTTTGGTATGCTTTCCTGCCTGCAGGATCAATAAGAGAAACCTTGTTCCATTGGAGGCACATTTGTTGGATAGAAAAATGCTGAACTCAGACAGAAGTTACATGCTGGACTGCAGCACTGAAATATTCTTATGGATGGGGATGACAACACTGGTTTCGGAGAGGAAGTCGTCTGTTACTGTCCTAGAAGTAAGCAGATGAAACCTCATTATATTCCTTTCTTCTTCTATTACTACAGGCGTTCAATGTTTGAAACCAATATTTTTTCATTTCTCTAGGATTATGTGCACTCCCAGGGCAGGTCATTCAACGTTCGCACATTTATTATGACAGAAGGCCATGAAACTGTTGATTTTAAGCTGCACTTTCAGCATTGGCCCACGAATGTTGAGATAAAGTTATATGAGGCTGGCCGAGAGAAAGTGGCAGGTGTGAGGACCATGGTGATTTTGTCCATCAATTGCTTTCATCTAGAACATTGTAAAAGTCGTGATAGGGTCTGATGCCAAATCATGATACAGCTATTTTCAAGCATCAGGGCTATGATGTCACTGAAATTCCAGAGGATAAACCTCAGCAGCTCATCAGTTGTAATGGCAGTCTGAAGGTAATGTTCCCTACCTAGGTGTTGATTTTTTTTTTTGGAAACAGAAGCTTTTATGAAACCAAAGAGCAGTACATTGAGTTGATACACAGACCTAGGTGTTGATATGTATGTAGCATTTTAAAAACGAATGGAATTCATTGCAGGTTTGGTTGGTGGACCGTGGTTGTACAAACCTCCTTAGCACTGAGGACCAGGAGCAGTTGTACACTGGAGACTGTTATATCATACGGTACAGCTATGTTGAAGATGGAAAAGATTTCCATCTATTCTTTGCTTGGTCCGGTAAGAATAGTGTAAAGGTACGTTCTTTGTCATTCTGTGCATGGAACCTATTGATATATCAGAAAAAAAGGTTGTTCAAAGTATGGCCCACAACTATTAAGATCCAGATCTATTGCTTGTTTCTGTTTGCACATACATGTAGTGCAATTTCAGTGTTTTGCATGTTACTTAACTTAGCCTGTGCATTTATCTGCAGGACGATAGGATGTTGGCAACATCGTTAATGTCTATCATGGCTGATTCAGTCAAAGGGCATCCAGTTGTGGTCAGTTAATTTAGCCTTTACCCCTAAAAAGAATACACACATCTCTACACTTTCTCTGTTATCATTTCATTTGCAAAATGTATCTCAGGCACAAGTTTTCGAGGGCAGAGAACCAGAATTGTTTTTTTCACTGTTCAAGTCACTAATCATATTCAAGGTACGCGATGCACATTCATAAGTGTTTTGTTCTGCAGTCAATGCGCTTGAATATTAATTAGAAGAATAGGAGTAGAGTGAATGCATAACAAGGAAATTAATACTTTGAGTCAGTGCAAAACTTTGTTGTATATTAATATTTGAATTTGTTTGTCTTGTTTTCTTTCCAGGGGGGCAGGAGTGCTGCATATAAGAGTGCTGTTCTACAGAAAAATCCTAGAAATGGATATCATCAGAAGGAAGGAGTCGCCCTATTCCGTATTCAAGGGCTTAAACATGATTGTGTGCAAGCCATTCAAGTTGATCTGGTAAGTTTGGTAAAAATAAGGACCATATACACAGTGAACTTCATAGCCTTAATCATACATAAATTACTTTGATGCTGCTCTAAATCTTTTCTTGTACATGGATTACTTAACTAAATGCAGGTTGCAAGTTCACTTAATTCCTCACACTGTTATATTTTGCAAGACAACAGTTTGTTCCTTACCTGGTTAGGAGGCCTCTCTTCACCAAACGATCATAATATACTTGACATGATGATGAGCAAGTTGTGTGTAAGGAGAATACAGCATGCAAATCCTTCTTTTCTTCTCAGTGATGATGTTGAATCTTTACGGACCATATACAATCTCTTCTGAACTATTGTAGCACCATTTTTGCAGCCGATGAAACAGTCCTTGGTTGTCAGAGAAGGCTCTGAACCGGATCACTTCTGGAAAGCTTTGGGAGGACGATCGGAGTACTCGAAAGAAAAGCGCGTGAAGGGTTGGCCTGCAGATCCATATCTGTATGCTTGTAGATTTGACCAAGGTATGCAGATATTTTACAATAAACTATAGATAATATCGTTGCATAGATGCATCTCTAAGCCTAAAGGATGATCTCTTTGCAGGTTTGCTCAAGGTGAGGGGTACCTTACTCCTTCCAATTACCGGCTAACTATTAACTTGCAGGATCTGAAGCAAATGCCAAATAAACCCTGTTTTTGTTCATATCTTTAAGGTCAAGGAGGTATACAGCTTCTGTCAGGACGACCTGGCAACTGAAGAGACGTTGATTCTGGACTGCAATGAAGAAATCTACGTTTGGGTTGGGCTACACTCGGATATTACATCCAAGGAGCAAGCCCTCAATATTGGCAAGGTCACTAGTGCTTCAGAACTAAGATCTGTTATTATTGATTCAGGAACAATGCCCCTTGAAACTGAAGTTCTCTGCTTGTTTCTACATTCCTGCAGATGTTCCTTCAGGATGGCGTTCTTCACGGTGGAGGAAGATCGATCGAAACGACGGTGTATGCTGTCACAGAAGGGGACGAGCCTGTATTTTTCACCAACTTCTTCAACAACTGGGACAATTCAAAGCAATCACCTGTAAGTTTAGAGCACACAAATGGAAAAATGGTGGATAATTCAAGATCTCATAAACCGCATCTGTCCAATTCATCACTGCATATAAACAAACTCACCGGATGACAAGTCTGGTTTCTGTTGTTGTGTATGCAGATGGTTGGCAACTCATTTGAGAGGAAGCTGGCCGTCCTGAAAGGGGTCCCTCCAAAACTAGAGGTTTTTGACTGCTTCTGAATGCTGCTGATTCATTGAACCCCATATAGAGCACAGAAACTGAACCATTCCTCGATAAACTTCCTACATCCTTAACTGATAGCCAGCCTATCCTTAATGCTCTGTTTGATTAGATTCTTCAAATAAAATTCCTAAATTATATTGTCATGATATTGAGAGTTGAGGCTGTCTGCCTTGGCTGCCTGTGATGTGATGCAGACACCGGACAGAAGCATGCGCAGGCTGCCGTCGAGGAGGCCCGGGGTATCGTCGGAGCCAACCACGCCGGAGCACCAGCACCAGCAGCAACAGCCGATGGTGAGAAGGGCTTTCGGCTCCGCGTCTGCCGGGAGGTTTGCCAGGGAGCGCTCTCCAGCTGCTGCCGCGCCGCCAACGTCATCACCATCTGCCAAAAGCCGCTCCTCGTCCTCGACGTCGTCGATGCCCACGGCGGTGGCACGGCGGCTCTTCCCTGCCTCGGTGCACGCGTCGGAGGCCGTGCACGTGGTCTCCACGGGGACAGCTCGACGACGGTGATAGCTGGCCGGAAGACGTTGGCCGTTGTGTAATCGTGCACGATTGAAACCATGTAGAGTTGTACACGTGTACTAGACGATGGAGTTGTATCACCGGCGTAAGTACGTGTTTGTATACAGAATTTTCCTGTCACAGCCCGAAAGTTAACTATTTTGGAGTGTTGGAGTGTGAATAGTGGCCACTAATAAGTAAACTAGTAGGTTTCTCACATTGTGTTAGAAAAAAGGTTCTCACATTTCTAAAACTTTCCACATTTAGTTAAAAATTCTCAAAAAAATAGCTGACCATTTAATAATTATATAAAATACTTGTTTTTGCCAAAAAAATGTCTAGTATCTGTTATACAATTTCGTTTGTTGTATTCGTGCTCAATTAACAGTATTAGTGTTTTATAGTGCAAAATTCTAATTTCGAAATTCGGTAGGTTTCGTTCGAGTCATTTTTTATATTAAAAAAGCTATGGGACTTTTTTTAGCAGAAAAAAAACTATGGGACTCAAATCTATTCTAGCTGAGCCCAACTCAATTTATTTCTCCTCTGTCTCTCCCAAACCGGCCGAAACTCCTTTTCTCCACTGGGCCGAGCCCATCTAACTAACCAGGGCCCCGTTTGTCGTCTCCTCTCCAGTTGTCTGCTTTTCTTAGTTAACCGGGGCCCGTTTCTATATTTCTAAAACTTTCCAACATTAAGTTAATAGCTGACCATTTAATAATTATATAAACTATGTTTTTGCCAAAAAGTGTCTGGTATCTGTTATACAATGTCGTTTGTCGTATTCATGCTCAGTTAACAGCACTAGTGTTTTATAGTGCAAAATTATGACTTCAAATTCAGTAGGTTTCGGTCGAGTCAGTTTTTTTTTTTAAAAAAATTATGGAACACAAATTTACTTTGGCTGAGCCTAACTCATTGTTGTTCGGAAATGATCCAACTCGTCGTCCGCTGTCCGGACGTGGCACCCAAGGAGCGGGCCCAAACAAAACCCAACTCCCTCGCGCTTAGTCGCTCGCCCCCCACTCCTTTGTGATTATTCGCCCGACCTCGAAGCAGCGTGGCTGCTCATTGTCCACGCCCCTTCCCCCACCGTATGCCTCGTCGGCTGCACGCCGTGCCCCACCGCCCCGCGCCCCATTGCTGGTTGCGCTCGTGCCCATCCCAGACACCTGTGCCGCTTGCTCCCATCGTCATCGCGCACACCGCTGACTCTGCCATGGCCGTTGGGGCGCCTCAGGTCTTCCCTAGCCGAGCCAAGGGCATCCACGAGTGCGGACGGTGCTAGTGGTGCTCGCGCGCCGTGGCTCGCCGCTGGCTCTGACCCTGACGGCTAGAATCGATCGGCCCGGCCTTCCTCTCCCCTATGTTGCATATGTATGTTTTAAGTGTTTCAGATCTTTTCGATGTATGTTACAATTGTTTCATCTTAATGTTGTAGAAGTAGATCGAGAATGTTGCACATGCATGTTACATATCTTGCAAGTGTTTTCAAAGGCATGTTGCAAGCGTTTGTTCAAAATGTTTTATTTATTTCCAGATGTATGTTGTAATCGTTTTTTATCTGGATGTTACATATGTTACAACATTATGTTCCAAATGTTTAAGTTGTTTCAGTCTTATGTTGCAGCAAGTGGTTTCATGTTGCAAGTTGCAAATGTTTTATTTTGGATGTTTCATGTGTTTCACACACATGTTGCAAAAGCATGTTTCCAAATGTTTTATCTGGTTTTAGTCTTATGTTCCATTCATATTGCAAGTGTTTTATGTTGTTTGGCCGGGGGCTGACGGGCAAGGGCGCTGGGGGGTGGCGAACGGGGCACGCTGGGTTCGTCCTCAGCTGCTCATCCCAGCTCCTGAGTGCCACCCACGCGAAAAGACAAGGGGTCAGGGGCAACCGGCAGACCCAGAGACGAGCGGAGTGCACGCATGGGGCGGGGGCAGACGGGGTCAGGGTGAAGGTAGATGGGGGGTGGGCTGCAGTTGGCCTGTGACTGAGAGCTGGACCATGCTTCGGTTTGACTAGGAGGTGCGTTCGTGCGTTAGTGCCTCCGCATTTTGTTTCTCTTCTGCTGTTCTCTCCTAAACCGGCCGAAGCTCCTTTTCTCCACTGGGCCGAGCCCGTTTGACTAAGCTGGCCCGTTTGTCATCTCCTCTCCAGGCGGGTATTGTGTCTGTTTTTTTTGTCTTTTCGTCAAGTGTTTTGGTAAGCTTGAGCCCATTTGGACACGGAAATTTTACAAACTCTAGCTCCCGAGCCCCGATTGACTACTGCAAGATCCATGCACTATATAAATATGAATGATGCATGGTCAAAAATTGTTGCTTGTTTTTTCCTTAGATTATTAGATTTGAATTAGATTAGCTATACTACATTGATTAAGCAATGTCGGACGACGGCACGGCGAAGAAATCCACAGCTGCCATTGGGGATCACGTGACATTCAACTCCCAAGCACTAGCAGGCGACCGAGGGCTGGTCGTGGAACGGCCCGGCACGCCCGAGGGCAAGCTCGCCGTGCTGTGCGTCGGCGGCGCGCGCCGTGGTGCACGCGGAGCGCGACGACCTCACCGTCGTGGACAGGGCCTTCTTCCCCGCCGCGACAGCAAGCACGGCGCGGCCAAGTCGAGCTGCGCCTCCGCCTTCGCCGTGCTCCTGACCCCGGGCGCCGAGGCCCGTGCGTCGTGCAACCTAGCCCTAGTCAGCCGGCGCCTCGGCGTGCCGAACCACGTGCACCGGACGGAGCCCTGGTTTTCTGCGCCATGGCGGCGGCAGCAGCGACCTCACTCCGTGCCTCGGGTCCAGCACGTTCGTGAAGACGAGCAAGCTGGAGGAGTCAGCATCGCCGTACGTCCACCACGACCGCCTGATTATCGAGTGCGTCATCAACTCATCATCGTCTTCAAGTTCAAAAAGGCCAGTCGGTCCCCGGCGGCGGTGGCGGCGCCGTTTCCGAGCCTGTCACGAGATCTCGTCCCCCTGCTGGAATACATGTATTTAGCTTAAGAAAGATAAAAAATACACCAAATGCCATGGGAAGACCAATGTTTCAAGGGTTATTAGTTAACTTTTTTGAAGTACGAGATGTGTACTTTTTTTTTTTGGTACGGAGGAAGTATATTAGAAGTTTGTGTTTATGGTATATTGGGTTACTTTGTATACATTATCTTTTTGTATTTGTAATGGTATATATAGGTAAATAATTTAATTTCATACTAACAAATGTAGGTAAGCTTTTAGAAAAACATAATATAGATGTGACGAGTCTACACCGAGATGAATCCTATATACCTTTCTTTGTGAGAAACTGAGAATTTGTAGCATTGATCTTTTTTTTATAGGGCGCCACGAATTAACAATGACTTTGTTAGGCCTCCAATTAGCAATAGTAAGATAAGATTTAATTTATATGTATATATGGTCTTTGAAAAACTGTACTCGCTTGTGTAATAAGTAAGAAGATGAAAATATGAATCATACACATATATACTTTGTAATGGAATCGTTAGAATTTATATGAGATTGAGTTTCACTTTTGGAAGAAACGTACTGTTACTACTTATACAGAACTGTACATGTGTTATGTTCATCATACATAGGCATTACTTGCATGTGTTTTAAAGATTTTCATGCATACACTAACACAGGGCACCGGTGATGTGAAGAAATGGAACAAGAGAGTACAGAAGGAATGGGAAATTCTACAAAACAACCTGCCAGGTACGTTGTGCGACAGACAACAGAGTATCCATATAAGGTAGTGTTTAGATGGTGTAAAAGGTGGTGTAAAGTTTCTGTAGCACTTTTCGTTGTTATTTGATAAAATTTATCCAATCATGGACTAACTAGGCTTAAAAGATTCGTCTCGACATTTACAGACAAACTGTGCAATTAGTTATTTTTTTACCTACATTTAATACTCCATGCATGCGTTCAAAGATTCGATGTGACGGGGAATCTTGTAAAATTTTTAGAATTTGGAAGGAAGTAAACACTGCCTAAGTATACGTTACGTTAAAAATTCACAAAGAAAGCGCACAAAAATAAGTAATTGTGCCGAGATCAATTCACAACGTCAACGTGTCTCACAATGTGTATGCATATGCATGCAGACACCATCTATGTGCGAGCCTTCGAGGACCGCATGGACCTGCTCCGGGTGGCGATGGTGGGCGCGGCGGGGACGCCGTATCACGACGGCCTCTTCTTCTTCGACATGCAGCTGCCGCCATCGTACCCGGCCGTGCCGCCGCTGGTGCACTACCACTCCTTCGGCCTCTGGTTGAACCCCAACCTGGACGACACGGGCGGCGTGTGCCTGAGCCTGCTCGACGCCGCCGCGAGGGGCCCGGCCCCGAGCACTGGTCGCCGGCCAGGTCCAGCGTCCTCCAGGGTGGTCGTCTCCCTCCAGGGCCTGGTGCTCACGCGCAGCCCTACTACAACGACCCCGACTACGCGTACCAGCTCGGCACCCCGCAGGGCGCCCGCAACGCGCTCCCCTACGCCGAGACCGCCTACGTGCTCACGCTCCGGACCATGCTCCACCTGCTGCGCCGCCGGCTGCCGGCGCTGGAGGGGTACGAGGCGCTCGTGGCAGGCCACTTCCGCCGCCGCGGCAGGTTCGTGCTCCGGGCGTGCGAGGAGTACCTGCAGGGCTGCCCCGTCGGCACGCTCGACGCCGAGGCCCGCGCCACGGAGGAGGCGGCGGAGGGGGAGAGCGGGCGGCGGCGGCCGTGCTCGGCAGGACTGAGGCTCGCGCTCAACGGCATCGTGCCGCGGCTCGTTGAGGCGTTCACCGAGATTGGCGCCGCCGACGGGTGCGAGCAGTTCGGCCGGTTGCGGCTCCCGCTTGCCGGCGGCGGTGGGGCTGTGGCGCCGACGTGCATTTAGCTGCTACGCACCGGCTGACAGGCATGCAAGGTCCGTTCGTGCCTGATGGATTGCAATTTGCAGATGACCGACTAGCTAGGTTTCCTGATTAGCTATGCTGCTATGCATTTGCGATGCTGAGCAGAGTTACTTATTTTTCTTTGTACAAGCACTTTTAATGGTACATCCTTGTTCAGCAACACAACTAAAGCAACAATTGTGATTTGGAGGTTGGGAATCATTGAATGCAGTTGACTATTCAACAATAGAGTCATCTTGCTAGCTTACATAATAAACTTTTAAAAAAGGTAAAAATAAAATAAGAGTATAGAAAATGTGTAAGCAACTAAGCATAGACACATGAGGCATAATAAAGGGTTAAGTCCACTTTAAGACCTTCAACTATCGCAAAAGTCTGGATTTTAACCTCTAACTTCAAAACCGGTGGCCTTCCAACTCTCGAAAAAGTTCACTTTTTAACCTTAGCCGGTTTTCTAGGCGATTTGCACGACACTGTTTGTGGTGCTGACGTTAGCGATGATGTCAGCACTCATTTTAAATTTGCGAAATTAATATCTTTTTATTCGGAGCTCCAAATATAGCAAATCTATACCTAATAATAAAGAGACAAAATTTCCGCGTAAGATATAAGTAAGACTCCTACTCAACTAAAATTACATGTACTAATCCAAATAGATCAAACTCCAACTCGCTTTGTTGCTGCCGTGAAGTCTCATATTTTTCACACGTCCTTTTTTGACAGGGCTCTCTCTGTTGCCGTGGACTCCAATTTTTTCCTTGTCTTTTTTATTCTACCCGATCTACTCGGATGTCTCTTTTCGTTTGCCATGAACTCCTGTTTGTGCACTACAAAAAAAAAAGAAAAAAAATCTTGTACTGACATTTTTTTATGGACATGTTCTCACGTTACTTCTCAAATCATCCGTGTCATACAAAAAGAAGAAAAAAAAAGAATATGTTATGGATCCACATGTGTTTCCCTTGCGTGCTTTGCTGGTTGCGCTCTAGGCTCTTACGTACATGTATGCGCACATGCATCTGAGGCACTAATCCAATCCCAAGATAATTAGGATGCAAAACATATATCACGTATATAAAATTCTGGTTGTTTACGTGAGCCATCAGAGTTCGCCTTCCCTCCGTCAGAGAAGAAAAGCACCCACGATGCATCAACATGCCGCACACCAATACGAGTTGGACTCCATCTTCCCTACGTCAATGTTCGACGCAGCGAGGCGACACACATATATATCTATATCTATACCTAATAATAAATTCTGAAAATTTCTACACACTTTTTAGTTTCCAATATAAATTTCTGTCTGCCAGGTGGTCTGAGCTTTCTCGCAGCCCAATTTATCCAGCCCAATGGTCCACTCTAGCACGTGGATATTAGGCCTCCTTACTTTCTATCAAGTGGGCCATCCGTAAGATGTAAGATTTGTTTACGTTTTTGCCGTTGAATTCCCTGGCCTACGATGTTTTACACGGATATATGCATAACCCTGCTTCCACTGCGGCAGCCGCCGCCTCCCCTCATGCATCGCCCTCTCCTACAAATATGCATGCACGATTCCTTTCCTCCCCACCAGCGCCGGCGATCCTTGTCCCCTCCCTTACCCACATCGCTTGAGTGCGAGGACAGCGCGCGAGGGGGTGAGGTCGCCGGGCCTGTAGAGACCGTCGAGGGAGGAGACAGAGTCGACGACAAGGTCTTCCGAACTGGATGGATCCTTGACAACTTGCAGCCTCTCCATCGCATTATCAATGGCTCCGTTCGGCTGGAATTATAAGCCGGCTGAAAAACACTGTTGACTGATTTTTTATGAGAGAAAAATATTGTTCCAACTGAAAAAACAAGCTGAATAAAACGGATTATAAGAACAGAAACAACGATGCCTCCTTCTGAGATACCGACGACATCATCCGGTGTTGTACGCCGACCCGGACACCCTCGGACGCCTCCTTGCCAGCAGACGGTGCGGTGCCCCTCGCTCCCTTGCTCTTTTCTCCCTCGATCTGATCTAGATGAGTCCTCTTCATGCTTTGCATCTTGATGCATTTAGGTACTGGATTTTCGAAGGAATAGCTTGAAGAACTTTCTGCGAGGCTTCGAAATAAAGTGATAGAAAAACCAAATGATTTCTGGTTATTAATTTAAACCTGGTCATTGAATAGTTTGTTTGCTATTATATACAGGCCATGTTTACTTCCCATGCAAACTCAAAATATTTTCTCTTCTATCCATCACATCGAATCTTTAAACGCATGCATAGAGCATTAAATGTAGGTAAAAAAATAACTAATTGCATAGTTTGTCTGTAAAGTTCGAGACGAATCTTTTGAGTCTAATTAATCCATAGTTAGATAAATTTTACCAAATAACAACGAAAAGTGCTACAATAACTTTTCACCCCATTTTTCTCAACTAAACACAGCCACACTTAATACACTTCTTGTTTTTTTTTTGAGAAAATTAATGCACTTCATGTTGGCCCTGAACATTGCTTTTTTTTTCCTCCTTGTCTGCGTGTGCAGTTCGAGGGCAGAGGGCTTGCCAGCAGACAGCGATGGTGCACGCCGTCCTTTAGACTACTCGAAAGCCATACTCTAAAGCTTTAGAGTATGAATATAGAGTAAAAACTGCTGCACTGAGTACTCTAAAACGATACTCTATCCTTTTTCTCACTCTATATTTAGAGTGGTACAGTGCTTACTCTATAGTGGGCAGTGACGGACCCCACTAGCTAAACAAAGGAAAAAAAATGTTATAACTCACAAACCAAAAATCCAAATTAAATTTCGATTGCACCATTAAATTCGTCTCAATAAATCCTTCAAGACTAAATCACACATGGATATATTTAGATAAAGTGACAAGTGGGTCCCATAGTGGATAGAGTGGATAGAGGATGATATAGAGGATGGATGGGTGTGAGAGAATTGAGTATAGAGAAGAGAATCTTGCTGACTAAGACGTATAGAGGATGAATATAGAGGTCCGTGAGTGCGGATAGGCTTACAATGGCCGGATGACCCCAATGAGTAGTTTTTTCTTTTGAGGCCACGATGCAATTGAGAACAGGAGTGGCGACCCGGCCATCCCATCCAAATAGCGAAGGCAGTCTCCAGCGGGGAGCCAATCAATCCCTCCATTCCAATCTAGGCTTGCGTAGGCTGGCCACGTGGTCGCCAGGGCACCTGAGAAAGCCCGTTCGCGACCGCCGGGATGCTTGATTACCACTGCAAGGCGGCTCGATGGAGGCATGGAGCCTCGCGTGGCCACCGCTGCACGCGAGCTAGCATGAATCTGTGGGGGGCATGCAGGCCACCAGGGACGTGGGCCACGCAACTGCCAGGATGCCTTAGCTCGCCGCTCGTGGCCGCCAGGACGCCTGAGCGCCACTGCAGGGTGGCTCGACGAAGCCGCCCGTGTGCCCACCAGGGACGCGGGCCATGCGGCCGTTGGAGTTCTTGGCCTCGCTGCTCCCAACCGCCGGGAGGCCTGAGCGCCACTGTAGGGCTGCTCGACGGGGCCGCGCTCGGCCTCTGCTGCACAGGAGCTCCGGCGAGCGACCTGGCAATTTGAAACTTTTTTTTAGAGAATCTGAATTTGAAACTTTTTTTTAGAGAATTCGGATCCATACCAAACAGACCTTTAATGGTTACAAGTTTGTACCAATGATATAAAAATAATACATCAATAAGAAAATTATTGGTTAAAAGCGTATCCTCAAATTAAAATATACCTAACAACTTTAATTGGACAGAGTATACTCACTGCGTCCTAAAAAGACTGAATTGTCAAAATTTATTTCTAAAACAATACTTTTTTTTGGATGGAGGAAGTATATACATATGAGCTTATAAATTGTTTTGATTTTGGACATGAATTTCGTATTCGATTCCTATAGGATTCGGGAACAATTCGAAATGCAACAAATTATTTTTGGGCCAATATGTAGGTCTCGTGAGTTTCTCCAGTTTTCAACGGAGAACGGAGAGGGAGAAAGCACCCGTCATCATCTCCTCCGCTTTTTAACGCCGGAGGCCTCCACTTCCTGGTTGGTTTTTTTCCCTTCTTCCCGTCTTCTCCCCTCTCACCACGTGCTCGCCGCGGCTAACTGAACCACCCAAATCAGCGATCGTCGCCTGAAACCAAGCAAGCCGGAGCGCAGGAAACCCGGCCGCTCTCCCCCGTCCCGGCTCCGCTGCAGGTGAGAATTTCGCTGGAGCAAACCCTTCTTCCTCCTCCCCCAATTCCGTTGGTCCTTCAGCAAAGCCCTCGGAATGCTAGCTTTGTTTGGGGTTTTCTCCTCTCCTTTTTTTTATCCTCAAAAAAAAAAAAGAAGAAGAAAGAAAGAAAGAAAGAAAGAAAGGAAGCAAATGTGGATTCTCCACCGGCGGCGTGTCCTGCGGTGCGGCGTGGAATCGGCTGCAAAAGAAGGAAAAAAAACACATTTTGGGGTTTTCTTGGAACTTGTTATCAAAATTTCAATTTTTTCCTTTTTCGTCTGTATCTCCGTTCTGGTTCTTCGATTCTTGGGTCCAGTCTCCCTTTTCCTGGGATGAATGCTCGTGTGCTCCTCAAAATCGATTTTTGGTGTTGGTAGAAGAGGGTTTTACAGGTGACCAACACGTTTGGGGTTTTCTTGGACCTTGTTATTAAAAAAATAAATCAACGCGCAAGCTTTGTTGAGTTAGCTTAAGCACGTGATTCCAAGGTGCTCTGGTTTTCTTTGTGCTCCTAAGCACGTGATTCCAAGGTGCTCTGGTTTTCTTGGTGCTCTGTTCCTGGAGTCACCGCTTTTGTAGGATATAAAACCCCAATCCCCGAGCTCTCGTGCTCTTAACGAGCTGTACCTTAACCTTTTATCTTTCCATGTGTACTAGTATAACTTAATTGCACGGGAAACCTTGTTGGAACCAAGAACAGTGGCACGACTGCCAGACTAGATGCTATATTATCATGTATAAGGTGATTATCAGATTGTAGTATTATTGTGACACCTGAAGTTTTGAGTTCTAGACTGGAACACCCTCTAGGGGGTAGAAATGTATGACATTGTGCTTCTGTTACTAACTCACCTATGCTCAGCTTATATGATTGAGCTCTAGTCACTGATTCAACATTTTTTCAACTGGTCCTGTATAAACTTATATTATGCGTCATTATAGTATTTCTCTGTTATGTGTGCTTCTTTAGCATGCTGTACTACTGACAAATGGTAACATCATTTTTCATACTTTGTTTGCCATTTTCCTTAACCTTCAGCAATGGACTACACATCGGATGGAGATTCTGAGGTCGAAGCGTATGGATCCGGCACTTTTGAGCTTCTGGAATCAGGAGATTTGAAAGTGATGACTGATGAAGGCTTGTACCGATGCCCCTTTTGTTCAGATGAAGATAAGGACCACAGTCTAAATGATCTGCTGCAGCATGCCTCTAGTGTAGGAGCTGCACATGATCGACAAGCCAAAGAGAAGGCGGACCACCATGCTCTTGCAAGGCATTTGAAGGGTAAGCCTGTTGAATCATCTGGCGCACTGTTGCAGCCAATGCTTACGGATGTGCAGGACCCTGAGCATACCCAAGATAAGCAATTTGTCTGGCCCTGGATGGCTATCCTAGTCAATATGCCAAATGAATTCTTTGGTAAAAGTGCGAATCGACTGAAGGAGCATTACTCATCTTTCCATCCAGTGAAGGTGCATCCTGTATATAGCAAAGGTCGTCCCACACGTGATGCTGTTTTTGAGTTCGGGAATGACTGGAGTGGTTTCAGGAATGCACGGGCCTTTGATGCTCACTTTGCAATGAAAGGGTATAGTAAAATTTGCTGGAAGGAGATGAAGGGTACAGAGCCTGTTGGGTGGATGGCAAGGGCTGATGATTATAGTTCTCTAGGGGCAATAGGTGAACTACTGAGAAAAAATGGTGACGTCAAGACATTAAAAGATATTGGTAGTGAAGGGGCAAATAAAACCGAAAAACTTCTGTCCAATTTGGCCTGCAAAGTTAAAGAAAAGGAAATTCATTTAGAGCAACTTGAGTCTGAGTTCAACAAGCATTCTGCTTCACTTAACATAATGATGCAGAAGAGGGAGCAACAACTCCAGTCATACAATCAAGGTACATGGCAATATTCTGGTTGTTTATGCATGTTACATTTAGGAGTGACTAAATACATGCAGTGGTTACTATCCATTTTCAATCATGTGCTATCTATGACTGTACTAACAGTTTTTCCACTTTTACTAGAAATCCTGAAGATGAGACAACTTGGTCAGCAAAACACACAAAGAATTGTAGAGGAGAACCGGAAGCTACGATCCGATATCCAGGACATGGTGGATGCACTTGATGCAAGAAACAAACAAATCGAGCAGTCGGAACATGACAAAAAGAATCTTGAGCAGGAGAAGCTAAAGGTGGGCAATTTCTTTCATCTGAGGCAAAATGTTTTATCAACAAGAATTAATAGCTTGGAGATTAGTATATACGGTGTAGTTTTCTGCTTCTTACAGGAATTAGAATCCTCTACTCCTCTAGTCATGTTCTAAGAAGGATAAATAATTTTGATTGAAAATGAAATCTTTTTGTTACTTGGTGATTTTATGGTATGAAAACATAGATCGTTCTACAATTAGTTGCCACTTGCCAGATGGTTGAACAATTCTATTAGGGTGAATTTGCAAGAGGTGTATTTGTACAGGACTTTTTTTATTATTTTTTTGTTCAAATCTCTTGTAAATTTTAAGAACTAGTATCCTAGTCAAAATAGTCCCCCAACTGTTGGTGTTATTATATAGAATGAATTAAATAAACAATTTTCTTTTTCTTGCCGGGCAAAATAATAGCAGTAGGCTGAATGAAATTAGGCCACTTATATGATGAAATATTTGTACAACTTGTATAACGTACTTTTGACTTCTGCTGTACAGAATGCAATGAGGACCAATCATCTTAGGTTGGCTGCATTGGAGCAGGAGAAAGCTGATGAAAATGTCCAAAAGCTTGTGGATAAACAAATGGTTAGCCCCTGTTCCCTTGACGTGCTTGCATGCGGTTTTCTTTTGAATGACATTCGTCTTGTACGATTTTTACTGTGGAAACTGCAGAGAGAAACAAAAGCTATTCTAGATGACTTTTTGAGGTTGAACAAACAGTTGGAGAAGAAGCAGAAACTTGAATTGGAACAAACAGTCCGAGAACTAAAGGAGTTTGGTGAAGAACCCTATGCTGCAGTAACAAAGGCGCTGATGGAGCTGAAGGACGGCAATGGCGGCAGGAAGGATCCGTTCCCTGAGCTGTGGAACTATGACGAGGGTCGGAAAGCAAATATGGTGGAAGGAGCTCGGCATGCTGTGATGCTTCGGAAGGCGAGCAAGATGAAGGGCAAGAGAAGCCGCTGACTTCAACGCCATTGTTTCATGCTGAATGAATGGTCCTAACTGAATAGTTATTCTGTTTTGCAGTAAACTGGAAGTGCAGTTAACCTGGTGCATTTTGTTTAGGACTATTACCTTGTATGTTGCAACTCTGAACCAAGCATGTCCCTAACGCAATGTATGACAAATGATGGTATGCTGCAACCGTGTCGTGCTCCGATTAGATTGACGCCTAGTTAAATTCAGAAATGTCTGGTTTCAAGTTTATGTGGTTTGAAGTAACTCCAGTTTGCATACTTACAGTTACAGCTTGCATGACAATAGTGCTACAGTCCATACAACTCCAGTCACAGACAAATGGCACCTCTAGGCATTGGCTGCAATCCTTAAACATCCAATTTTGACAACAATTTAAAACTTTTAATATATTTGGAGAACAAACTAATCCAGAATATTAACTGAAACGTATTTTTCTACCGAGTAAACTTGTGAGCAGGACTATCTCCAGTCTTATTTTAAAAGGCAAGTGCTTCTCCCTCTTGTTCATAAAACGAAAAGTGTGCCAGCCTTACCTCTTATAAGGTTTTGACCTCAGAAAATATCTATCCATAATATAATAATGATTTTATATATATATATATATGTATCCATAATATTGATTTTTTTTATAAATATTTATCCATAAATACTGGTTTTTATACATATTTATCCATAATAATGAATTTTTACAAGGTGCTAACTCCAAATATTTATCCATAATATTAATTTTTATATAAGGGTTGCTGAGATCATATTTTGGCCGGAGAATGGACCTCGGAAAACGTGTATTAAAAACTTTATATTAGTAAACTCCTAGTGTGCAAATACGGCACGTGAAACGCGCAACCCCGGCTTCCACGCCGCTAGTTGCTAGTAGCCTAGTACGGTCATTTTGACATTGCCGCCGACGCCGAGAGCACCCATGCATTGCAAGCGACCAGGTCATCGATCACAACCAAGAAAGTATCTTCTCAGTGGTGTCCGCGCGCGTGCGTCCCCGGTGGCATGCCTGAGCTCGCCGTCATGTCGGCATCGGCTGCCGAGCAGGGTCGTCGTCGGCTGGAGGGCCACGATTATCAGGCCACGGCTGCGTCGCCATCGCCGCATGCCCGTGCGCCGCCGTCGTCGCGGTACAAGGGCGTGGTGCCGCAGCCCAACGGGCGGTGGGGCGCGCAGATCTACGAGCGGCACGCGCGCGTCTGGCTGGGCACGTTCGCGGACGAGGCGACGGCCGCGCGCGCCTACGACGTGGCCGCGCTCCGATTCCGCGGCCGCGGCGCCGCCGCCAACTTCCCGGGCCGCCCCGCCGACGCGGCCGAGATGGCGTTCCTCGCCGCGCGGCCCAAGGCCGAGGTCGTCGACATGCTCCGGAAGCACACCTACGACGACGAGCTCCGGCAGGCGCTGCGCTCCGGCGGCAGCGGCGGTGACCGCTCCCTTGGTCTGGGACTGGTTCTCCCCCGGGTGGCGCTGTTCGAGAAGGCTGTGACGCCGAGCGACGTCGGCCGGCTCAACCGGCTGGTGGTGCCCAAGCTCCACGCCGAGAAGCACTTCCCGCCGCTCGAGGAGGGCGCCGACGCGGCGCCCGTGCTGCTCGCCTTCGAGGACGTCGGCGCCGGGACCGGGAAGGTGTGGCGGTTCCGGTACTCGTACTGGACCAGCAGCCAGAGCTATGTGCTCACCCGGGGCTGGAGCCGCTTCGTCAGGGAGAAGGGCCTCGCCGCCGGTGACACCGTCGCGTTCTCCCAGGCGGCGATCACCGACGACGGGGAGACTACGGATGTGAAGCGGCGGCGGATGTTCATCGAGTGCAGGAAGCGGAAGAGGAAAGAGGACGGCTGCAGCGGCAACGACGGCGGCGAGCGCGTCGTGAGGCTGTTCGGCGCCAACATTGCCGCTGCTGCGATTGGAGCTTCATGATGCATGGGTGTTGAACGACATGGATGCATATTGCATACTGCTAGCTAGTAGTTATCTAACAAATATTGCATGTTCTAGACACTAGAGCAGCTAGCCCCTTTTCTGAATTTCTCAAGTACACGTGCCTTTTTGTTCCTTTGCAGACAATGCTATGATTATGTCTTTCTATCCAATAAATCTTTTGAAATGGAGTTTTAATGGCCTATTTGACAGCGCTCATAGCAGCTCCGAAGCCGATTCCAAGAGGATATTTGTCAAGCGGTGTTTTACCATAAAGTAATGATCTAAAATGAAAGATTAACTTTCCATTATTCATAGTCACTTTTTAATAAGGTAATTATCCTTGAAAATCACTTTCAGCTATTTAATCAATTGCATTTAGAATTAGAAGCGGAAAAGTTCTACCGAACATATCCTAATATATTAGGGCTATTAGGGCGTGGCTAGGGCCTGGACGGGGGCTGCCTCGCCTGTTGCGCCCACCCCACATGTTGGATGAGTATGACCGCATGCTGCACCTGCTGACACCTGCCTCGCTTGTCCCGCATGCGGCTACAACTGTGTGCTTGCCCGCCCGCCCCCACATGGTGCTACACGTATGCACGCAAGCCCATGCCTACTGTTGCGCGTTTCACTTCGTTCTGTGCTGCGCACCTGTGCATCCATGACGGGACCACCCACGCCCATGGCCCGCATGCTACCACGCGCCCTCACTTCGCTTCTGTGATACGTGCCCGTGGACGTGCTTGTAGGTGGGGATCAGATCTACTTTTAAACATCTAGATGAAACACATGCAACATTCAAATGAAACATAAAAAACATTCAGATGAAACATACATCTGAAATGCATGAAACATACTGTGCCTGCTAATGAAAACACTTACAATATGAAGCACTTGCTGCAATATATGTATGAAATAGGTGAAACATTTTTGGAACATACGGTTACAACATATGTGTATAGTCACTATAACATATGTGCAATCATCTACATAAAACACTTGCAACATACGTTTGAAACAGATGAAACATTTAAAACATACACTTGCAACATATGTGTATAATCATTGCAACATATGAAACATATAGATCAAACACTTGCAACGTACGCTGAAACAAATAAAACATTTGAAACATACACTTACAACATACATTTATAGCTAATGCAACATATGCAACATCCACATAAAATACAAGCAACACCAGATGAAACGTACATCTGAAATGCATGAAAACATACGGAGCTCGATGCCATGGAGTGAGGGAAAAATTTGGGCCAGCACTCAGCTGCCAACGGTCAACCGTCACGGAAGTAGCAAACGACACATGTAGATGTGGACCCGCGCTCCTTTCACAAACAAGCAAGCGGCCTGGCCAGCCCTGCAACTAGCTAGTTCGGTCGGCCAAAGCAGCAATGCTACACGCATCATGCAGCAGGGATAGCTTGGCATGGACGCAGACAACACAGAGGGAGAAAAGAGCAGGATGCCAGGATGGCAAGCAGCAGGAGCCCTAGGTGCTAGGCAGTAGAGGGCAGGCACGACATGGAGGCTTGCGGCCCTAGGTGTGTGTGGCTAGGGGGCCTGGCCGGCTAGTCCAGCTAGCAGCAAATGCAGTAGGGTGCCTCTCTGATGTCATGCATATGCATGGTTCCTCACGCGCTGTATGCACCCCGAACTGCACCCTAAATGAGTGGCCGCACATGCTCTCATGCACCCCGCAGAAAAGGATATGGATGTGCGCCCGCTTGACTTGTAACTGCACGCCCCCTCTTTTTTTTGGGCGTCACGCGCGCGGGGTCTATCCGTCCGGATGCCCTCAACCAAGCATTATCAAATATGTTATAGAATTGAACGAACTCCACAATACTGTTTCTACTAAATGTCCAGAATTGAAATCGTGTAGTCATCCCAAAATGCGATTGTAATTCCATATATAGATAGATCTACCGTACCCTTAACACTGAGTGTTGCAATCATTTGCATCGCAAGTTATGCAATTTTTCATGTCAAAATAATTGCGTGTGCGTTTTCTAGAATTCAAAGCCACGACCTGTCCTCTCGCTTAAGACATCTTTACCATCCCACCACTTTGTTGTTGTTTTTTTTATAGTATTACAAGAACCATCCCTTTTGAATGTTCAGTGAGAATGATTTCCAACGGTGGATGACATAAGCGACCACCTCTGACAATGCATCCATTTCTGATGGCGGTCGGTCTTCTAAAGCGATTGCCTGTGTGAAAATGCCCATTTGTAGTCACAGTTACTCACTTACTCTTACTCATGTCAACCACTACTAGAAAGAGGGACATTTTCATTAGCGATCTTGTTATGTCGTCAGCTTCTAGAAAGCTATCTCTAGTAGTGGGCTTTGATCAGAGCCTCTCTAGCTTACTGTACTTGTGGAAACCAATTACCACTATTAGTCCTGTGTAAAAAAAGGGACACCAGTGGAAATTCTTTTAGCAGTACCATTGGATGTGCCCCTCTGTATACAATAGGATACCCTATAGTTGGGTATTATTTTTGAAAATCACATTATAAAACATGAGCACTCATAAACATGCATCCACGCTCATCGCGATATGGATGTTTGTATGAATCCTATATCTATAGGCACAGATTTAGTTGGCAAATCTCAAAAATTATTGAAGTCACCACATGGGCTGATCACTTTCTGCATGGCTCCTAAAATATTTAAATGCTTGGGTTATCTAGTCTTGTAGTTATTAGACAATTATGTTTGTCCAATTTCATGACATTATTTCTCGATCGTGATTTATTATTAGTCTGCTGGTACCAAGAGGGATTTGATATTGAATCAAATAGATAGTGTGTTTATGCTATGCATACATCTTTAATAGTTTTAACGTTTTTCTGGTATATATGGAATAGGCACAAAACTATATATATATATATACACACACACACACACATTGGAAGATTCTCTCCTTGTAATAATAGAGGCATGATGTCAAGATCAAGTGTTGAGTGAAGTGCAAAGAGGCTGAGGCTTGGGTAAGTTCTGTGTAACAAGTTAGCTGTTAGCTTACTAAGTTCCTTGTTTATCGGGGTGCACCGTGGACATGCACGCTCATTTGAACTTTATTTAATTAGTATTATAATATTTGATTTGCAATTACCTCAACATTTTATCTTTCTCATTTTATGGTACAAACTAGCTAGTATCAATAATTAAGCTCATATCTGAAAGTATTCGTATTTGAAATGGACGAAGTAGGTACAAGTTACATCACTTTCTGCCGCTTAAGTTAACAAGCAGGAGATTTCCAAACTATACACGTGCTGTTAGAATGTTCTTTATTATAAGCGTGGCCATAGTACTCACCGACACGAGCTAACAATATAGTAGTAGTAGTATTAAGCATACGAAACCAGCTTGCAATTGCTTCATCACTAGTTAATTTAAAACCAATTGTATATATAAAAAATGTTTTGGACACGCTTCCATATAAACATGTCTTGTGCTGCCATCGATCGATGGAGTGCATATATAGCAGCGTGAGATGCTGAGAATCTGAGGCGTTGAATGGTTAGTTGATGAAGAAGCTCAAACAAATGAAACCTGGTCGGTTGGTGCGCTCTTGTTTACTTTGTCTTTTTCATCAGCAATGCCAAAACTTAGCCCACCAGTACGTACAGTCCATTTAATAACATGGTTTAATCAGTAATCCTAGTTAGCCATCTAAAAAACAGTATAATAATAGACTGTAAGCAGGCTGAATGCTGAAAGTGTAGGAGAGAGAAGATAAGAGAAGCGGACTGTAAGTTTACAACTAGCTTAGACACAAGAACCAACAAATTCTGTGAGAGAGAAAAAGTGAACCATATATTAAAACTAGATATATTAGAGACACAAGGTGATGAAAAAACCCCACTTTCTAGATCTACCTTACCTAATGGTGTCTTTTTGATGAGTTTTTGGTTCAACTAACAAATTACAGTCAAATAAAATTTTGTTCATTTCTTTCCTCAGTCAAATTACGTAAAATGCCATTCTAGCTCATTTAAACATTTTTTTTGATCGATCCAATAACCCAAAGTAATTTGAACTTACATCCCTAGAGCAAAACCAATCAAACCACAAGCACCAGAAATCTCCGGTGTTGCCTAGGCAGAGGCACCGAAGAAAACGGTCGAGAGGACCCTGTAGTCAGTCTTCAAGCACCTATCGGAAAGCTCCGGTGGTGTGGTGTTGCCAAGTATTGGAGAATGAGTCCCCTCAACAAAAAAAAGTATTGGAGAATGAGCGAGCGTGAAACAGTTTTGCAAAAAAACATTTCTCACCCCATCGGAGAACTCGATCTGGTGATATCGGGAAACTAGCACCAGAGAAAGCATCGGTGCCCAGCAATTCTATACTGTGTAACCCAACCGGATCTTTCCGATGAGTCTGCAGAAGTTGCGGCCTTTGCCCAATGACTACATATTTCGAGGGGGGCCTATATACAGGGCCGTCCCGGCGTAGACGGACACCCTGTGCTAAACTTTAAAATAGGGCCCAGTAATCTAGCAAAAATACAATACAATATAATAGTATATTACATTGCAATGATGAAGAATTTTATGGACTTTAACTATTGGTTGCATAACTTATCTATTTCAATGATGAAGAAATGGCTTGGACCTTAAAAACTAAAATGTCTCGACTAGTTAATACATATGAATACAAAAGATTAAAAAAAAAGAGATGCACATTAATGCATTATACGTCAGACAACAAAATGAGCTAAAGCTAGTAGTAGTTCTACTGAGTATATAGTTGAGGAAAAGAAAAGAAAACTCCTTTTAGCCTACCGACCGCCTTATACTCTGCTACTACTCGCTAGAAATTTAGGCAAGGATTTGATAGCTCTAGGGTGTGTTTAGTTGGTACAAAGTGAATGAAAAGTTACTGTAGCACCTTTTGTTTTTATTTGACAAATATTATCCAACCATGAAGTAGCTAGGCTCAAAAGATTCGTCTCGCAAAAACCAGACAAACTTAGCAATTAGTTATTTTTTATCTATATTTAATACTACATGCATGCGTCCAAATATTTGATGTGATGGGTGGAAGAGGAAATATTTTGGGTTTGCATGGAAAGTGAACAGGGCCTAATGAGTTGCAACTTTGAAGATTGAGGCCCCTGGAAAATGGAGGCCCTGTGCCGTCGCACATGTCGCACTTCCGCAGGGACGGCCCTGCCTATATACCCACGATAGCTGGCCATTTGGGGGTGTGTTGGAGCTCAACGAAGGTATAGGAGGCTGAGGCTCATCTCTAGTTGTTTAGCCACCAAAGTGCTTAAAGATCATATATGTCATTAGTGTATAGGTGCTTTGTGAAGTGCTTAGGATAGGTAGACCATTGCTTTAGTGCTTGCTCTAGGTTTAGAGCCAAGTGTTTATATTACTAAGGTTTGTATATCTCCTACTACCCGGTACTTGCACACATCATTGCTTATATACTAGGGTTTTGTAGTCTTGTGAGATCCACCAATGTGTGGAGAGGCCACTGAGCATGTATCAAAGGGCCGTTAACCTGCGATGTTTTGGCCGTAAACATGATGGTGAAGATTGCGAGGAGCGGTCCGGAAGAAGGCCATCACTTGGGTCCACTTGCGCGTGAGGAAGGACCATGGGCTATGCACGGTGTTACCCAACTGGGAGCGTGGCGAGTATCCTTGCGAGGGGCTCCAACGAGGATTGAGAAGGAGCATGAGCTTCTTGATATCTCAAAGAAAATCACTGTCGTCAGTGGGAATTAGCATCTCGATCTATCATATTTAAGCATCTGCACTTTACTTGCTTACCTAGGTTGTGTGCTTACCTTTCAAGTTTAGCTTGCTAGGCTAGTTCTTACGATTAAAGCTTAGGTTGCATAAGTCTTTTACAGTAAGTTAGCAACAGTTAATAAAACCTAGTTGCACATTTAGATAGAAATGTTGCATAGATTTTGATAAGTAGAATTAGAGGCCATTAGTTTTTAAAAGGAAAAAAATTCAAAATTACTTCCTCCAAGTTTGGCCTATGTTGAGAACCCACTAAACTAACATTTGGTTCAATTTATTTCCTCCAACTATATCATTGGTCTAGTTTAAATTTATTATTGTTTTGTTTTAATATAAATTTTTGTAATGTGATAGAAGACATCATAAGTTATGTTAGAAAAATATATCTTAGTTTTGCCACTATTTTGATAACTTAGGAAATTTAGTAATGAATTAACACTAGAGATATAATATCATACAAAACATAACGATGAAAACCCTACCTCTATTGGTGTCTTTGAAGACTGGGCCGACAAATCCTCGAGCTTGACGGAGGCACGCCGGAGCATGTTGTTTCTCATCCGATGCTCAAATCATAGAACTGTGATCAAATCTAACTCAAAAGAGATGAAACATGTCCCAAATCTAAAAGAAGTAGAAATAAATTAAAGAGAAGAAAATTTGCATGTGTCGGTACACAAAAACACATCAGAGTCTGATTCATTTCTTATCCTTTTGTTTTCCTTCTCTAGAACAAAATAGATCTACCTTGACATCTTGTTGGCCTCTTAAGTTTTTTTATAGACCCTGAAACTTTGTTGGCATCTTGTCTTGTTTCAGAAGGCACGTTGGTCTCAAGAACACTTTATATTTATTCATAGAGTATTATTATTCACTTTTCCCAATCCGGTTCCAAATTAAAGACAAGGACGTTGCACATGAGTTTTTTTTTCTTGGAAGGGTTAGCGTCCGGACGCTGCTCCACATGTGCCTGCCACGTCTGCGTTATAGGAGGGCCGTTACCCACGCCGGACCGTAAAAATGCCCCCTCCCCCCTAGTCCGCTTCACCCCACCTACAGATGCGCGCTGGGACGCGTTTGCCAGCCTCAGACGCCCGCACAGTGACCCATGGGCGGCGCCCCAGCAACAATATCGGGCAGCTACGGCAAGCCGCTATCCGCCAGCCACTGGGGCCATTACTACATGTGCTCACCCACATCTACTTTGAAACATCCAGTTGAAACACTTGCAACATGCCACTAAAAATAGATGAAACACATGAAACATGCATGTATAGCCATAGCAACATATGCAACATCTAGATCTAGTTTTGCAACATCCAGATAAAATACTTGCAACATACGTATGAAACACCTGAAACACTTGAAACATGCATGTTATGCAACATCCAGATATACTTCTGCAACATCATGATGAAACACTTGAAACATATTTTTGAAACAACTGAAATATTTGAAAACATATGCTTGCAACATGCATATATTGTCATTGCAACATATGCAACATCCCAGACCGACTTTTATAACATTCAGATAAAACACTTGAAACATAAGTCTTAAACGCCTGAAACACTTAAACACGACATTGTTGGCGGCCATGGCCTACCTGGTGAGGAACTACGGTGGGCGATGGGGCGCGGCCTTGGCCAGGGCTTGGCTTGCCGGTGCACGATGCGGCGCAGGGCTGCAAGCTGATTTTGTCGAGCTCCACCTATCCTGCACTGTTGCCCATCTGTTCGCCCGCTGCGCCGACCCATTGCTCTGTCGCTTCGATGCCCTCTTCGTCACGCTCGTCAAGCAAGGCTCCTCCTCCGGCGCCGGTGACCTGCACAGGCTACGCTACGCCGCCCAAGAAGATGCACCGAAAGGCGTGCAAGATGCAACGCCAAGTGGCCGCTATGGCGCACATGTGCCCAGAGCTCGATGGGCTCGCCGAGCTGGAGCAACAAGAGCAGTCCCACGTGCACCCGCACTGGCGCTGGCACCAGTGGCTCTGCGTCAGGGAATAGCTGGGCTGAGTCCACGCGTCGCGTGGCTATGCAGAGGCAGAAAGTGGAGCGCCTCGGCATGTTGTCACATGGATGAGAATGTGGCGGGTGGAGCAGGCCTGTAGGCCGATCAACAGGCCCAGTAGCGTCCGGGGCGCGTGGACGAGCATTAGCTTTTTTTTTACTTAGTGGATCGTGGTGTCGCGGTCGCGACTTGCGAGCGTCGAGTCTTCTGGAGTCGTCTTGCGTGCTGGCTGCTGGGCTGGCTTCTCTCTCTGTTTTTGTTTCTACAAAGAGGTAGTAGTCTTGTTGGGCTGGACCATATGCCATATGCCATACTGGTGCAGCCCACTGGATCCGCTCCTGATCGTGTACCTTAACTGTGGCGCGGGCAAATAGAGCAAGAAGACAAGGAACATGCATGGACCAATTTGCAAGAGAAATGAAGCTGGCTAGATAAAATTAACATGGGCCCATATTGATCAGAGATGTAGGGCGAGTCGAGTTATAAATAAAAAAAAGTCCACGTTACCCCCTTAACTATCATGAAAGTTCGTTTTTTCTCCCTAAACTCCAAAATCTGGCAAAACACCTCCCTCAACTTTTCAACCCGTTCATCTCACCTCCCTGACCCTGTTATAAGCAGTTTTGAAGGCAGTTTTGTCTTTTTTTGTTTATTTATTTCGGCTGAATGTTTGAAAAATCATACTAAACACACAAAAATCATGAAATAAAAAATCCAATTTGTTGGACACCACATTAGGGATGAAAACCGACGGAATTTTTCCCGTAACGTCCCGTTCCGTTTTCTACATTTTTCCGTCCGTTTCCGTATTTGCGAGATCCCGTTTTCGTATTTGCGAAAGTAGAAAATGGTGTTTTTCGTTGGTTTCCGAGTAATCCCGTTTTAATACGGAATAGACCTGTATTTATCCCATTTTTATCACGTTTTCAATCTATGCTCAACATGTTCAACAATTACATGTCCTTATGTCATGTTAATATAACTACAAATCACCAAATATGCATGTTCACCCTGTTCGGCTGCTCTTATCAGCACGGTTTATCAGCCGTGGTACAATGTTTTTCTCTCACAACAAAACAGCCACAACCGGCTTATAAGCCGCAGAAACAGCCTGCCGAACAGGGTGGTTATGTTCACTACATAGCAGGTAAATGAATATTAAACTTTGTATATATTATTACATGACTTTATATATGTACTTTGAGAATATTAGATTACGTGATCTTAATTAAATTTTTCGGCTCCCCATTCGTATTTGTCCGTTTCCGTATGTCCGTATATTCTGATTCCGTTTTCGAACCCGTATTTTCTGAACCCGCTTCCGTTTCCGCCAAAAAATTTAGAAACGAAAGTAGAAATAGGGGTTTTCCGTCCGTTTCCGTCCGTTTTCATCCCTACTCCACATGAGTAGATCTACACAATGAACATATAATATGGTATGCTTTAGTATAAATTTTTTGCATGGCTTTAGATATATGCTTTTCTGTAATTAATTGGAATAATTCACGGCTGCAGTTGCTATGGTCCAATTATGGTGAAATTTTTATGATGGGCTAATTATTGTATGATTGAACTGTAGTAAAAATTTCATACTCATTGGATCATGTATAACCTAGTTATACCTAAATAAAATCTATAACTAGGTTATACATGATCCAATGAATATAAAATTTTTACTATAGTTTAAGCATACAATAATTAACCCATTATAAAAATTTCACCACAATTGAACCATAGAAACTGCAGCTACGAATTATTCCATTTAATTACAGAAAAACATAGATCTAAAGCTACAGCAAAAACTTTGTACTAAAGCATACCATATTATATATTCACTGTGTAGATCTACTCATATGGAGTCAAAAAAATTAGATTTTTTATTTTATGATTTTTGTGATTTACTATGATTTTTTAAAGATTCAACCGAAAAAATTAAAAAGAAAAAGACAAAACCGCCTTCAAAACTGCTTATAACCGGACTAGGAGGTAAGATGAATGGTTTTAAAAGTTGAGGAGGTGTTTTGTCTGGTTTTAGAGTTTAGGAAGGAGAAGCGGACTTTCGCAAAATGTGAGAGAGGCAAATGTGGACTTTCCGGTTATAAATGAATAAGACAGTCCACAACGGACTCACGAACACAGCTGTGCTTACCATGGGCTGGGCCGGTGTGTTACCAAGAATGAATCAAACCCGGGCTCTACAGGACACGACGGCAAGTTTCACCTAACTGCATCTCCAGATGTACAACGACTGAACCATACCGAACTCTTAAAAAATCTTTGGCTACCTATCTACCGCCTCCTCCGTTCTAGTAAAAATATAATTCTAGATTTGAATTGAGTTAAACTTTCTTAAATTTAACTAAATTTATAAATATATATGACTCAAAACCGAAACACTGACCATATATTCCATGCTTAATCTAATCTAATGATATTAATTTGGTATCATAAATATTAATACATTTTATATAAATTTTATCAAAATTAAAAACTGATTAATTAACTACTTGAAAAATGACAGTTTCATACACCTTGGAACAACATAGGGAGTGGTATTTCTTTTATTTTTTGTAAAAAAAACTAGCATATGTATGGACTAATATGTATTATGGCGACCGACCGCACCTAAGGCCTATTTGTATCACCTATAACTAAAATTTAGTTGGACTAATTAAAGTTTAGTCACCTGGAATTTAGTTGGGTGACGTTTGGAAACAAACTAAATTTTAGGTAATTCATGGTTGAATAGACTAAACTACCCTTTTAGCATGGGAGAGAGGAGAAAGAGAGGGGTAGGTGGAAGGACATTTACGTTTTTCATGTTCTGTGTCAGCTTTTGGTCCAGTTCAGCTCCCTTTTGCCAACTAGTGAACTAGCAACTAGTTGAAGTTGAACAAAAGTGCAGGACACCTATTAGTTCGCCTATTTAAATTTACTAGACTAAAGTTTAGGCGGCTAACAATTGGTTCAGGCCGGGTATCCACAAATACCCTATATATCCATCGACCATGGGCTTGGTGGGTCGCTTGTCGGCGGTGGTCAATGGATGGATCATGGATATATACAAGTCGCCGTAGTCGTCTGATAGTAATGTAGCTTGGATCCATCGGTACCTACATACCATCAATCCATCTTCCAAGTGCTAGCAACGCACGTACAGTTGATCAATGATGAAGTAAAAAGATATATACCAATGCATACGTATCGGTGCATAGTTGGATGGACATCTTAGCTTCATGGGGTGCATGATTAATTGGATCTGTGTGGACGTACGCATGCTGCGCTCCTATGTATGTGAAGATGGTCCTTTCGTAGATCGACGTGCCAGCAGAGACTCATCTATCATGCATGCATCAGGGACTGTACACTTCTCACTGCTGCTCCGATCGATCCTGCTTAGGATCCAAGATCGGAGAGGGACAGCTTCGTTTGGCGGCATCCGAGACGTAGCCATGCATGGATGCGTGCTTCCATTCAGCATCCCGGCCCGCCCTCCCGCATATAATGCACTTGCTGCGGCTGATCAGTGATCGATGCATGCTAGCTCCTGTCCGCTATGTCCCTTTCCCGATCGATCTACGGTACTACGCCAATTGGTCATTGGTACACGCATTCACACTTTTCTTCTAGCTTGTTGATGGAATTGTTGATACGGTACACACTTGTAACATCGTTAGCTAGCAGCTAGGTCGCCCTATTTTCTTGTAACGATCATTTCATATGGCCTCCAATAATTGACACATTGGGCATTGGCCGTTGTGTTCTGCATGCATGGGTTGTATATATATATGCTGATGAGGTAAAGGAAATGACAAGCCTATGGAAAAGCTGGATCAAGCTCAACATGCTTTGAAGTTCGAAAAGAGATGATATATAGTGGTTCCTTTGGTACGCCTGGCCCGGCCGTAATAAGATATTTGACGCCAAGATGCAATATGGTGTCGTAGTTTACAGTATGGAGGCAACGCTGATGAAGATGAAGGAAGGGCTACCAACCTGATGACTTGCGTTTTCTGATGAACAAGACTGCCCCTGAAGCTGTTTCCTGTCTCTACCTTTTGGCTTTCCTAGTTCATGTATAGGTTGCTGTCGATCTGGTGATGTTCGTTTTACTTCCTTTCAGTTACTTCACGCGATGGTTTAGTGGGTTGCTCTTGAGGATGTTGCTACGTTTAGTTGTTTTGTGCCTGAACTTGTAAGCTGGTAGCCCCAGCAGTTACCTTCCTAAGCTTTCAATGTAAGCTAGGCCAATGTGCCTTTGGTCTAAAAAAATGGAATATTGTGTTCTCTTTATTCTTGGAGAGTGCTATTTATAGTGCCTGAATTACAATAGGTGGAGTCACCAAAAAAATATAGGTGGACCAAAATACCCCTGCCGTACAGCTAGATCCTAGGCATATTCCTAACACATAGGAGCAGTTTGGTCTTTTCAGTACAAGTCCATATAATAAGAATCCAAATTGACTTTGACTTCCTAGCCTGGCGGCCACTTAGCGTCTGCTTCGCCCTACGCTGTTGGGCCTTGCCCCCTGCTCCTGTTAGTCCAAAGCTGAGATTGCCTTTGCTACCTGAGGTCCTCTTGCTTCTCGAATGTGGCTGTGTGTTCTCCGGGCCCTGTGAGAGTGTCTTTGCTAGGCACCGCGAATGGCTACACCAAGTTCATGCTCCTCCGCTCGCATGTTTGGGGCCCTTGCAAAGGCGATAGCTTCGCTGGAGGCTGAAATAGCTCGAATGTCCCCTACAAGCTGCAAGAGTCAAATATCACGAGTCACGAATGGTTAGGTCATTGGTTACTGAAACAAGAGAGAGAGAGCCTCCAAAGGGTATAAGTCCCCAACAGTAGCCCCTCACAGATAAACTTCAGCATATGTGAAGAGAGTCCACAAAAACATAAATCGTTGAGCCTGCTCCGATGCCATTCCCCATGAGTCTGAAATGTAGGGTTAGATATCATTTGATTTGAAATTAGGTTGTTTAACGGAATCTAACTTTTGCTTCAATTTGGAGATTTACAGCACATGGCTTCCACCTACTGTGTGTGCCCACTAAGGGGCAACAAAGTCTTGACAGAAGGTGGGTCATTTGCACCTCCATGCATGCCAGAGTTGTCTGCCATGTTTGCCTCTCCTTTAGGGTTCCTTTTCACATCCACTGGTTGAATTCTCTTTTCGAGCATGTCAAAGAAAATGTTGAGCAGTGGCACACAACAGTCTTTGGATAGTTTGGTGGTTGCGGACCAAAAATCGTTCTTGTTTACAAAAAAAACTGTGGGTATAACATATCAGGTTGGTTTTTCTTAAGTTGATTTTGAGGTGCTTAAGGCTTCATGCAAGAGCAATTGAGTATTGCAGTTAGAGGTGAGATTTTCCCAGAGCCTCGGGATGAGGAAGTGTCAAAGCCTTATAATAATAGGGGCATGAAGTTGTTGTATTTGAAGACTTTTTTCATGGCTGGTCTTTGATTTCCCTATGATGATTTCGTTGGTGATATGCTGACGAAGTTTAGCATCTAGATCCATGTGCTTACGCCAAACGCTTTTACATGAATGAGTGATTTTTCCATGGCGTTGAGATGTAATGGTTCAGCCCTAGAGCGGATTATTTCGCTCATTTCTACAAAATGCAACTGGCAAAGGTGTTTGTTGTTGATCCAGATGATGGCACTAGGTTCTAGCGTAATTTGGCTCTTGCAAGTTTGTTCCTCGCAAGGTATGAGGCACCACCGTGATCCAGCCGACCTATCAAAACAAGTGGGATAAGTGGACAGACTTTTGGTTTTATCATCAGGCCATGAAAGTTGAAGAGGTCGCCCGGTCCCAAGAGGTTTGGTATGGCGAAAGCTACTCCTTTGGTCTCCTTGATGACTCCATTCTGTAGTGTTGCGAAACCAGTAGAAATGAGGATTGTCTTGTCCAAGCAAGTGACACATTTGTTACAGCTTCACATCGCCAAACTAACCGAGATCTAGTAGATGTGCATGTTTCTCTCAGGAGCATGTATCCACTAGGTCATTTCATGGGTTGGAAGGAATTTATGGAAGTTGATATATATAGATGCCTAGTGCTTGATTTCTAGATGCCTGACTGGTTCAATCAAGTATGACAGATTCATTCATGTCATATGTTGAGCATTGCAGACGATATATGTGGCCCTTACACATCGAAATAGAACAATGTCAAGGTTTTGGTCCTTGGTGTAATGTTGCTTGAACAAAATGTTTGACACCTTTGGCATTGCTTATGAGGACCGAATTTTTAATCCAAACTTGGATAGGAAGGTTCTGGGTCTCCCTGAGGTGTTCTTGACGTTTTTGCACCGTTTGTTGTAATGCACATGTCTGAGCTACGGACAATGCCAAACTGTTTGGAGGGTGGAATAATCTCAACACCATTGGGAGGACCCCGAAAGTCCACTAGTACCCGATCTCGAAGCAATAAAGTTAAGGTTGCCATGAAGGTGTGGATATAAATGGAGCGAGACAAAAGTAGGATTGAGTTAGTGTTGCCACGCTGTCTTGTCAATAGTTACATGGCCCGTATTTATAGGAAAGGAACAAATGTCATTAGATTACAAAATGCGCATGGTCGTGAAGTCATATTTCTAGTACATCCCGGGCATAGCGGTCTTTACGGTTTTGTAAACTTCTCCAAATTGAAGAGTGGACATCACCATTTCAGTCCTCTCATCGAGACAGTCAAAAAACATATTTAAATCGTTCAATTTGGAGCACGGATAAAAAATACGTGTTCATATAGCAAATTTGGGATGAAATCAGCAAAACCAGCTTGGTCGATTTCAGAAACCAGCTTAGGCCCTGTTTGGATCCAAAGAGCTAAAGATTAGCCCTCCCCTTTTAGCTACCTTTCAACCCTTGGGATCCAAATAGGAGGGCTAAAAGTGCTAACATGTGACTTTACACTCTTTCTCTCTCCTCTCTCTTTCACCTTTTAGTCATGTATTCAAACAGCTCAATGAGCTAAGCTTTAGCCCCTTTATTTCAAGGGCTAATCTTTAGCCAAGAGGATCCAAACAGGACCTTAGCTAGCTTGGACAGTATGGCTGGGTTTCTCAAAGAAATGGGCTAAGCCAATTTTCACAGTGATCAAATTCAAATCTAAAACAATGGGAACCCATCTAATCTCATGGTAAACTTGTGCATTTAGTTCGCGATGGGTTTCTTACTAGCATACTACCACCCCTCTGTATATATTAGAGGATCACAACCGATTGAGATATGCAACTTCATCCTCAATCAAAATCCAATGTATTACCCTTTTCTTGTACCTGAAGCTCTTCCAGTCCCTCTGGCGTTCAACATTTCTATGGGATGTGCAGACATCCTAGGTAGTCTTATCGACCCTCTAGCGTACTACCCCGGCATGCGTCTCCTCGATGGGACTTTTCGGGAAGCTTGGACGGAGAATGGGTGTCAAATCAGCCTTGCCAACGCCATATGGTCGGCCTCGCCGTTTAGATCTTCCTCCGCTGTGTGTATCGTTCATGCGTGGCCCAGTGAGATGAAGCCCTTGCTAGCGATTGACCAGAGTTATTTTTGGGGTGGCTTGAGTCCCTACTAAACAGTACCCAAATTTGTCACATGTGCAAGGACACAAGTTGATAAACTACTTGCCATACAATACATGATATGATGTCGGTCCAAGGCTGATTAAGATCGTAATATTGTCTAGTCCTTATAAACTACATCTACACTAGTAGTTCTTAATTTGAATTATATGTGTATATATATAGCGATTAGATCGATGAGAAGACTAATTTATATTATCTTGGTAGTACAACTTACCAAATCGCGATGGCATTCACATGGTGCGCCCAACTGCTCGCGTCTCTTCTTCCGAAATTAATTGCTGATGTGTCAGTTACATACAACTTGCCACTCATCCGGATCCGGATCCTTGCATTTGTTTTCTACTCGGAATATAGAAGTCGCCGTTGTGAGTCCTAGTAACACATTACATAGAAAATTTCCCAGGGATCGACAGCACAATTAGGCAACGTTACCTGCCACATGAAGACACACAGCTGCTATAGCCAGTGATACACTACGTACGTACTTCATCATCAATTGTTTGTGCATCGATGGCTCAGTTGATCGAGCTCTCGCAGATGCACACATCTCTATCTTATCGTACCATGCATGCATGTGATCCGCGTTGTGCATATATATAATTAATTAAACTTGTCTTCTCTGGATTAATATAGTTAACAAGCAATCACTATATATTAGGCCCTACTTACTTACCTATAAAAGCAGAGTAGTTAGGATAAATGGCAATAATGCACGACTGACCAAAGCGACCTCCGGCGATCCTCTCTATTGTATTTGTATTGTTGCGATTGCTTAACATATGCAGCGAACACATACATCATCAAATCCGTTTTTGGAGGATATATATATATATATATATATATATATATATATATATATATATATATATATATATATATATATATATATATATATATATATATATATATATATATATATATATATATATATATATATATGGACGTGGATTTTATGTTTACGTGTGTAGCTGCTCACCCAGCAGGTGTGGTCCGATGCGCATCGAGATACACAAATCTGTTAACAGAGGAAGCTCACTGGTAACAGTAATTGTTGTGCGATTAAAGTAAATATTTGATATTACGTACCACATGGAGTATGAAACCGACAACTGGGTCTGTTCAGCCATGTCCTTTCAACCATGTGGCTTATCCAGAGCACTGTAATCTTTTGTTTTGTTGTTATCATAAATGTTTTTTTTGTTTCTGCTTTTATAGATGAATCACCGTGGTATTCGTTACGCGGTCTGGCGGCGTCCATAGCCATGTCCTTTCAACCACATGGCTGTCTGGCGAGCCGGACAGCTCCTCCGCCGATGGCCAATTTCACGGTCACCGACACGCCGGCGCCGCGGTCCCTCGTAGCCGTCGTGGAGGCTACGCGCTCCCGGACCAGCAACAGCTCGCGGTAAGAGGCGCAGATTGTGCCGGACTAGCAGTAGCTCGCGCCCGCCGACATGTCCTACGACGACGAGCCTTTCCACAACGGCCAGTTCCGCGCCGTCCGACTATACGGCGGGCCAAGTTCTCCGCCTCCGCACGGCCGTCGCTGCCCGCGCCTCGTCACTCTGGCAGGACCTGCTCGCCGAGTCGGCGGCTTGGCCACACGGATTGACGACTGTGGACTGGTCCTGCTCGCCGCGTCAATGACTGTGTTGACGTCTGGCAGGACCTGCTCGCCGCGTCAATGACTGTGTTGTGAGCCCGCCGCTCCTCTGCTCCGCCGCCGTGGACACGGATAGCTGTGGCCTGGTCCCGCGTGTTCGTCGGGGTCAGCCATGTGCCTGCCGACGTAACCAAACACGGCGTGACCTCGTCCGCAATACCCGTCGCCTGCAGCATGGCTTATTTCTTCTGTGGGACACAAATCACGGAGCGGATGCTGCGTGACCGCGGTCGGCGTGGTTACTGCCTTACCGCGTGCAGCAGATGCTGCGTAACCAAACAGGTTTTCAGGAAGAAGGACCACGGTTGCTATGAGTTTCGCGACCGTTTCAGCATGTTGGCAGGATACAGAAACAGTTAGTTTCGAGATGGTCAACCAGAACACATTCAACATGTGGAACGATGTCTACCGACGATCAAACAGACCACGAGGCTTCCACCATGGTACCCTGAATTCGTAATCCAGTTCATCTTAAGCTACGCAGCAGTCGGAAATACTAGGCTGGACCACGTCTGAGTTCGTAGCTCGACGGGGAACAAACATAACCCAACCTGTCATCAGCGCCTTGCAGGAGTGTTGGGCTGCTTGAAATGCAAGCAGGAAGATGTTTGTGTGTGCCATAGCTGAGAGCTATATCACCAGAGGATCAATGGTCGGTCCGACACAAATCAATTTTTTTTAATCAACTTACATCCTAATTTGTTTAATCGCAGGTCTTCTCGTAGGAGTAATCTAGGTTCCTTCAAATGCAAGAAGAAGACCACCGTTCACCTTCGCATCATTTGATCACCAGTTATCATTCCAGGTTCCATTATCAAGTACGACATCCGACAAGCAAGGATATCCCGTGGTTGGTGTCGTTTTGGCCGAGAGCACCTAATCGTTGTCAGCGAAGTGTTTGTCTTCAGGATCCACCGCGGCACCAAGGGCTGGGAAATGCTTGCCTGTCGATAAGGGGTCACAGTTCACTAGTCATGCAGTTATGTTCTGGGTCTAGTTCTAATCGTTTCCACTTGTCGATTCACATTTAGTATAACCTAGTACCATTTAGCATAATAATGTTGATGCAGAGTGCACATGCCTTTGACCATCGTCATGTACGACCTATTCTTGTCTCTCGTATTCACCAAAAGTGGTTTATTTCTGCATTTTCATCAAAAAAATCCAACAAATGTTTTATCTATTCGCCTATATATATACCTCTTGTAGCGCTGTAAGGTAAAAACCTGCAGTTTCCTCCATGACAAAGTTCATGTATGTGTACAGGTGTGCTAATTCGCCCATTCAGATACATATATAGATTTGACAATGCAGCGGGCATCACCATGATCGACAAGACGACGTCGTGGTCCATGACGTCTGATCCCAGAACGCTCGTCAAAGTTACTCCACTGGACGCCTGGGCACAACCAAAGCAAACAGCTTATTTCGTTTATGTAGTTATTAAACGACTATCCACGTTGATCGCCTGTGATACTCTACTTTAATTTGCAACTTTTTAAGTTGTGCAATTACCTTGAATTATTATTTTTCATTCTTAGTATTGTTTTGTTTTTTCGGAAATCAAAGTGTCGCAAGCATCAAGCGCAAAGCCTGCTGCTCCTAGTGGTGTCGCCACAGCTGTCATTCTCGTAGAACTCGACGTGTCCATACCACCGTACCGGGGAAAATTCTACTCCAACGAGTTGATTTCAGCGTTCAGGGGCCATGGCGCACCAACGCTCGCAGGCCACGGCGCCCGGGTTCATGCGAGCGCAGAAGCCTATGGCCGCGAGAGGCGCGTTGTCTTGGCCCACCAGTAGGAGCAGCAGGCTTTGCGCTTGGTTCAGATATTGCTGGGCCGCCACGCCGGTGCTTGCCACACTTTGCCTATTCAGGCGCCATGGACCGGGCCACCGTGGCCTTCGCGGGGTCTTCGAAGTCGTCAACCAATTCTGCATTTATAATTTACTAGAAAACATGCAGTTCGTTGCAAACCCGATGCCAACGATTTGTGTCGTAATCACTATGCTTTTGATTCTTATTGTTCTAGAAATCACTATGCTTTTCATTCTTGTTAAGACCGACAAGCCGGGGCATTTTGTTCTAGAAATCAACAACCGATTTGTTTTCCACATAATCGAAACAAACGAATTCGGTGTAAGTTTGCTCGGTTCTTTTTTTCGGTTGCACCGAACCAAACGAGGCAACGACAAGAACAAATCAATAAGGAGAATGAAGAACGGGAGAACGAAACAATCGAGCAAGGTATAGTGGTCGGCTGATGCCGCCTACAGCGGCGGCGTACCACTCCGATGTCCTCTTGCTGCAACTCGCGCTTGCAGGTGCTAGTGCTGCTCAGGATGAGCGTCGCAACCGATTCACCTTGAGGTCCTGCCGCGTTGCTCGCGCCGCCTATGAGTCGACTGGCCCACGAAGCCGTTGCCGTTGTCGGGGGCGGATTCACCCGTTGCTGTTCGGTTTGATTGGATGCAGTTCGGTTTTCGTTACAAAATGTGCCACTCTAATTTATGTTGCTTCGCGCTGAAGAGCCCTGGAGGCGTCTGTATGCCTAGTTTCCTCGCAGCTCCTTGTTCCGACGACCTTGCGTGGCGCATGCACCAGCGTCCATGTGCCCCCTCTGGCTCCACCGAAACAGTGCCTAAACCATGCTTCGGCGGCACGCGTCTCCATTGCCTACGCTTCCCAAACTAGTTGATGCATGGTGTCGATCAATGGATGTTTCGTTCTATACCATGATCAATCCAAGCTCTTCGTAGTGCATCAACCATGGTTTGCTGTTTTATTTTCTTGTGCACATTTGAATTCAGTTATAGATTGTTGCCATAGATGTTGCTCCGCGTTGCCATGAGCTAGATGATGCAGCAATGCAGTTTTTCGCATAGACCCGCGGCGATTTCTGCAGGAATGTCTTCCGAAGGAGCCATATAGTATTAAATGATGTATTTGTCTGACAATAAGATTTGCTGCTGTGTTAGACTCGGAGCAATACGTCAAGGCTGTGGATTATATATAAATTCATTACTCCAAAAGTACATAGCCGTAGATCGATTTGCAGACGATTTGTTTGTCGTCTTTCATTTGATGCTCTGTCATATCTGATATTATTAAAAGAATAACTGGTTTTCCACGTCTTGGCTATGAACAAAAAGACAAAGAAGTATTCTGGAGTTGTTCTGGAGGTCCTGATGCAACGAGACAACAAAAGAAGGAAGGAGAAACGAGATCGCTTGCAGACAAATAAAAAAAACAGCGTTCCTTTTTGTTTTCTCGTCACCCAGTACAATTATTGAACCATGCGAAGAATTTGTCTTCGCATAATAAATAGTAGGTACACGATGCAAAAACACAAATTGGAGGGAAGGCCAAAGTTCAGATAGCCTTTTTTTCCAAACAGAGCATCGGGACAAAACTATAATCGCGAGTTTTTCGTTTACTTAAATTATCACGATAATGTTTAGCCTTATTTGTTCTTTTTGAATCTGTTATACTGTTTCTTAGTTGAGAACTCTGGTTTGTATATAGGTATTCCCCCAAAACACAACGATGCGTCAAAGGTAATTTGCTCTATTACGTTCAATTTTTGATTTGCCAATCGACAACACGTGTTCTATATTGTTAACAATTGTTTTCCAAATGTAATAAATGCAGGCACCTTACATTGTCTTGAAGGTTTCTGAGAAGGAAGCAGTTACAGAGGTTTCGAATTGTCTCCGTTCATTAGAAGCAACTTACTATAACAAGCTCGGCGCCGAAATTCTTTTTATGGGTTCTTGTAAAATTAGTATTGGTGATTATTATGAAAAAGAGAGTATTGGTAGAACAAAGAAAATAGGTGAGCAAAAGTGTACGACTTATGATGCAGACTGAGTGCAGGAAAAAAGGCAATAAATATTTCCGAGCGTAATCGAGACTTTGAAATTGTTGACTTCAACTACGATATGATGGTTTCCTGTAGGAAGAAGCTTTCTAGGATAATACTACAACATACTTTGAATTTGCATGCAAACTTTTACGAGGCAAGCAATTGATCGCGAGTTTTCATAAATAACCTGGAAGAAATTATACAAAACCGTATCTGCTAATTCGGTAAACTGCACTTTCTGGTGAAGATTCCGCCGTTTGTTCTGCGATAATGAGTTTCATCTATGAATTGAATGAAGCCGTTTGTTGTATGAACGAAGTAAAGTATATACCCGTCTCATCTATGCCTTCAACCATTTGCTATGTAATAGATGTTTGAGATAAACATGAGCAATAGTAGTGTAGTATGTGTCACCTGTTTGTATACATTATATTTAAACATTGATAGTGTCGTAGGTTTAGTATTTATTGTCAGAAATATTCCGTGTCAGTTGAAATACCATGTAATGTTTTATGACGGATTTGATATAGTGTTCTTAAATCATATCATTCTCTGTTGTCTTCATATGGTCCGTTACACTTTTTGTGTTGCCAGCTGTGCTACCTAATTTGTATGCTGTGTTTAGTAAGTTTCACGTACATGATTTTTACGACAAAAATAGTGCAGTGAGACATGAGTGACAAACTCCGTGGTTGGATGTAGGTTATTACTTGTTTTTAATACAAGTGACAGCAATCATACATGTCAGTACACTGTTGAATCCAAAACAATTTGAATAAGTTTGGGTAGGAATATAGGACGTATCACACTCACGATGTTTAGGGTGTTTGGTTCTGCAAGCTAAAGTTTAGTCGATTTAGACGGGTTGACCATGGGGTTCTCGGATATTAATTAAAAACAAATTATATATTGGGGTAATAATCCGGGAGATGATTTTATTAAGCCTTAGCCTAATTAAGCTCACATTAGCACAATGTATCCACTGTGTCTTATAGTGCTAATCAAGAACTAATCATTCTTAAAAAATGTCTCACAAATTACCCTCAACTATATTTTTATATTCATAAATAGTGTATATTTAGTACTCATGCACGTATCCCAACATTCTATGCGATGGAGACTAAATGTTAGTCCACAAAACCAAATAGGCCCTTAGTACCTCGGTTCTGTGATGTTCGAATGGCATTTATTGCTGTCCGTCAGTCCGTGTCAATCTAAGTGCTTGAAATAACGCACTATTTTTGACATGCTTAAGTATTACTCCATCGTCGGCCAACACTCCCCCACACACACAACAAAAACAATATATGCTTCTGTCACATAGAATTCTCAATGAATTATGATCTCAAGTAATTTACATGTACATTGGACTGATGAAAAAGAGGCATGTGCCCTTATTTAGTTTGATTGGTTTTTTTCCATTTAACCATACATACATAGAATTAAAAGTTCAGATTATGCATGTATGAGGTTTAAACTCCTGAACATCATTCTTTTCCGAGGCAATTATCAATCATAGAATACCCTTTTAACTGTGACGGAGTTAGTACTTACTTTTGGTACCTGCTTAATGTTGCAAACAGGGTTTTCGTGACTCTGTTTGGTGTACACATGTCTTTGGCAACTGCATCACGTTCCGGCAGCGCTCTTTATATAAGCCCATCAATATACTCTAGAGTCGCGCGCTCCCTGCTGCCTTGGCCTTTCTCGCTAAACAATACACCAGATGTTGCAGCTTGATAGCGTCAGCCTGGACCTGCGCCTGCAGCCTTCTGAGGTCCGTCGCTCCAACGACGAGCACAGACCTGTGCAATCCTTCTCCTGCAACTACTGCAACCGCAAGTTCCACAACGCGCAAGCGCTTGGCGGCCACCAGAACGCGCATAAACTCGAGCGATCTGTTGCCAGGCTGAACCGTTACATGCTCACTGCTATTCCTACAGGCTCGCTCCCATCACAGGTTACGGCCGTCGTCTTCCATGCCGCAGCGCCGCCGGTAAGAGTGAATAGCACCATGGAGTTTGTGCCGACCTACTACGACGACAAGGCAGCGGAGGTGCATGAGGACGCATCTGCACAGCAGCAGGAACCACCACTGGGCGTCGTCATCGACTGGGCTGTAGGTAAGGGGACGACGGCTGCAGGATGTGTCCCCCTGGGCATTGGTGTTGGACATGCAGATGTCGTCTGTAACGGGCAGGACATCGACTTGTCGCTCAGGCTGTGAAGAGATGCTTCGAAGCTTCTTCACTCATTAAACAAAACTAATATCTGAAGCCAGCTTGTCGTTGTGAATCACCATTTCTACATATAATGAGGATTAGTATAGTGCTTTGAATGGTTGGTATTGGCGTGGAATGAGCAAGTCTCAATAAAAATTCTATGCTGGAAAACAAAATATCGTTTTTCTTAGTTTTGTACCCATTTCGACGCCGTAAGCGCTGAAGCTCATTGTAGATGCTAGATATTCTCGATTATTTCTGGATATGTGATAACAGTAACAGGTGTGTTTGGTTTCCTTTATTCTGGTCGGATGCGTAAAAGTGGAGAAGCAGCCTACATTCGGCCAGGACTATGTAATACAAGCATTTCTGTCTGTTTCCTCGTTTATTCAAACTTGGATAAAGCGAGTTCGTTTTTTCGTGCTTGTGTATCGCGTGTCCAACATCATTGCACTGTCTACTTGCTGTTTTCTTCGGTGTTGGACTCACCATGCATGAGGTTGGGTGAGCTTACGATCGACTCAAATGAGGTTGCAATTTAAATTTTACTGGGAAAAAATTGAAATATGACTATCATGAAACACTATGATGTTACGCAAACTTTTCAGTGCAATTAAATAAGAGCTGATCTACTTAATCCACAACAGGTATGCTTGAATGCAAACTGCCATGGCTAATACAGCAATGATCAGTCCTTTGCTTGAACACATCATCATGAACGACGCATGGTTTCTTGTTTCTGCTAAATCTGTTGCTCTGGCGTCTTGCATCTCCATCAGTCGTTCTTGTATGATCATCTGTTGCTCTTGCACCTCCGAAACTTGCTCTTGTTCACGCATATACAGCTTCCAGGCATGATCAGCTTCATCCCATGATCTGTACCCCTTGTATAAATTGTTTGGGAACCTGTTTACTTGGGCATGACAATCCATCCATTTGTCATAAACCCCAGGCACCCGTCCAATGAAAACTACATAGTACTTCATGGTAACCTGCAGATCATGTTGAACAAATATCCATTACGAATGGGATCCCAAACAAGCAGAAAGTGGAAGAATATGGTCTGCTTGAATGACGAATTTTAAAAAGAGTTAGGCAATGAAACAATCAAATAATTAATAAGAATCATTTTGGTAAGTATTACTAAATAACATATGAATTGAAGCACATGCAAATTATCTTGCTAAACAATGGATCACACGAGTTGAAAAACTGCACCACCAATACCGATAAACTTGTACACTTAGTAGATCCCTGTAATGATTGATAGCAAAGTGAAAAAGTGCAACGAGTCCGGTAATGCTTGATACCAGACAACACAACATGGAGATCCACATGTCTTATTCAGTCAGTGACCAACCAAGTGTATTCTTGGTTAAATAAGTAGGATGTTAGTAGGATGGCTAGGTGGCCTAGGTTCTCTACTTCGTGTAAGCAACCAGAAACTGATTGTTTAGTGGTGTTCTATTGAGTTCTACATTTTCCCGTATGCAGTTTATGTCTAATAACTAGGATAAGACATTTGGTCGTGGATGCGCTCGAATCCGAAAATAAAATAAACGGAGGAACATATAATTGTAGAAACTTCAGATCCAAAGTGTATTAAATGAGAGGTTGCGAAATCGAGTGAGGCACTGGTATTGAGAATGAACTTCAGATCCAAAGTGTATTAAATCGCGACATTTATCGCTAAAAACAATAAGTTGGCAACAAAAACCAGGGAAACTATTCACATGGAAGGCAGAGAACAAGCCCTCTTCCTAGATCTAGCAGCTGGCGGGCAGACTTACCTTCGTTGGGCTCGGATTTCAGTTCGGAGTGGATGGATTCGCCTTTGGCGTTGTCTAGGCGAGAGCTAGAAGGAACTGCTGTGGGTGAGCGAGTAGGTGTGATTGCGAGTGAAAGGTAACACTAGGCTAGTCACGAGTTTTATTATTTGCGAAAGTTTAACGCTGTGGCCCTACCGGAAAGGAGAAATTTCAATACTTACCCTCAGTTCGAACATCTCCCAGGATTTGACAAGCAATACTCCTGCCTTTCATAATATAATCCTGAGCAAACGAACTATTTCAATTTGCCGGATTCATCTCTTTTCTTTTATTATTTTTTCCCCAATATATCCTTTTAACTTTTCAACCCAAGAGAAAAGACCATGCTGGACCTGGGAAAGAAGTAATTTGGCTTTACTTTGGTTCGCTCGGCCTTAGGGCATGCCCAACGCTCCACCCCTCGAGTGCTGCGTCAACTTACAGCTATGCAACTAGTGTCCAAGTCATCACGAATGTTAGCCTCATATGATGTCAGATTCTCCTGCATAGAAGACAGTGGCTTCCACTGACAAATTTGAATCAGCGACATGTGTTGCGTTGTGGCATCGAAGAACGCATAAAAAGCTAAGAAACTCAGAGCAAAAGCTAACCCAGTGCTGGACCGTAGCAGAGGCAAGTTGCTGCTTGCGTTGAGAGCGTATTGTCCCCAGCTTATTCTAGGAGTACGTGGAGCACAACTTTATCCTGAGGCCGACACTAGGTGCTGCCTGCAATAGGGCTGCCCTTACGAGGGAGTCGATGTACGCTTGGATGACTCGCACGAGGTGGACGGCCACAACAGACCTCAGCCCAGCCAGGTGTTTCCCAGCCGACATAGGTCTTGTTCATCCGGCTTATAATCCGTACTTTTCAGTTTGTTTCTCTAGCCGGAACCGTGTTTTCCTCTCATAACAAATCAGCCAACAGTGTTTTGCAGCCGGCTGATCAGGACATCCGAATGGGACCATAGCTGGCTGTACGGTACCCCCTCCACCCAACGTGCGTCGAGGCCGCTGCACGGCTAGGCGTCACCACCACCAAAACCCGTCGGCGTCGGCTAACTCCTTCACCAACGGTATGTGGAGGTAAATAGGATTTCAGACAACCCCATGTGCGAGTTCCGCAACGGTGCGTGGATATCGGCATTGTCCTCACAGTGATTGTCGGCAGCCAGCAGGAGGACTGCGATGACCAGCGCCAATGCTGGCGTTAGGTGTCCCAAGCAGCTCAGGCAATGGCTACCGTGGGCGCTCTAACACCACCGTCTTGAGATTGTGCGTTGATTGTAGCGTAACTGTTGCGTATTCGGTAATTCAACAATCGACGACCACTGATGACTATGAAGAACCCGGTAGTCTATATACCAAACAAGCCGTCACGCTATCATACCGTGCAAAGCTAAAACACAAAAATCATAAACAGTATATACTCAAATTAAATTATTATTTGCTAACAATCAAACAAGCTGCTTCAAAAAAATGGATTAACTACTGCAAACATAGTTTCAAGCAATAAAACATATTGAACGAGTAGAATTGCAAGATAGGGACTGAAAATGTATTGCAACATCAAAATAAAAAATACTAAAGGCAGAACAACTCGAGTAACGTGAGCTTATCAATAATTCAGCATCTCATAACAATACTAGAGGCAACGTCAACTTGAACCTAATGCAACAACAAAAAAAGATCAATGCAACGGGCAACAATGTGAGCTGTGACCCAGATAGATGGGAACAATAAGCATTGTCGCAAACCAAGCAAAGACGTCGACCCACTTGTCCGCTGTCCACAACTGATCCATTGGAGTCAACACCTACTCATCATAAAGAAGAAAGGAAAAAATAATTATTGGAAAAGCATGCAGAAGTTCAATGAACTACTACTACGAAAGTCTATGGCTGCTCAAAAATTGCGTGATGCAGCATTAGATCTAGACTACGAAAGACTATGAATGATGAAATTAACAAGGAGAGGAACAAGTTAAACAAACTTACAACATACGCAAAGCTGTTTGACAAGGATACTTTAAACAAGTCTTGAATTTGCTAGCTAATGAGCTTTTGCCTTTTAAATCTCGGTCTGTACTTATAGCCTTGAATATTTGGCACGCTGAATTTTTTGGAGCACCGCTCGCGCTGTTGCCAGTTAGGTAGCAGGGGAGGCGAGGGGCGGAGGAAGGTCAGGCGCAAAGAGCATCACAGAGAGCTAGTGCGGGTAGATCGAGGAAGGGGAAAATGCAGAGTATGCAGCTACTGCGTGCAGCGGGTCAAACGGTGCGGGTCGTCGGTGAAGATAGTTAATTCTGTTAAAATTTGAACGCAAAGTGTATCATTCCACCGCCATCTCTACAATCTGTCGTAGCAATGTATCAATGAAATAACAGATATTTTTCAATTTAAATGAATAAAATAAAACAAGCGATAAAACGGAGAGATTAGACAAAATGGTATTGAAATGAAAGACAAATTCAAACAGGACCGTGTTATTTCTAGTGCAACTCCAATTATACAAAACATTCAAATTGAACTACCATTGTAAGACGACTTTCGTCCACATGTGTTCCTATAGTGGCCGTACTGGCCGCACTGATGGCATTTCCTTGGCTTCGCTCGTCCAGCCCTTATATCAGGATTGGCTAGTAGAATCTCTTCATCGTCAAGTTCCATCTCCACTGGAGCATGTCCGCTAAGTCGACTTGATCTGCGCAATGAGTCATTATGATCATCGGCAGTATTGCTTGTACGTGGTCTCTTAGACGAACCAGGGCTTTCAATGGGTGATTTCAACCTTGATTGTTTTGGCCTACCGCGTGACACCACCCTTGGTGGTGCAAGAACGTTTACTACGTTTTGTTCAGTGTCCTGCTCTTGATTTCTGTTTGACATTGATATGTAAGTTGAGTCATCCGGTGTTTGCTGAGCAACGTTGCCAGTGTTTGGCTGCCCGCGCTCGTTTACAGTTGTTGTTGCTTCTTCAGTGGTTATAGTAGATATTGCTTGCTTTGCTCGAGACATGTAATCAACTCCAATCTCGAACGCCCGCCTAGAACATCTACACATTGAAACAAGTTCCATTGCGGAACCATATGCCAAGGCATGCAGTGTTGCGTTGTCTTCGATTCTGAGTGCTATCTCTTCTGGATTTTCACCTTCTTGATTTAACCATGTCTTTGCATCCCGTGTCCAACGTTCACAGATCAGACTCTGGGGAATTTTCCTGCAACCAACTTGTACAAGGACCTGTAAACAATATTTCATAACATTTAGTCAGTGATTCAGTTCATAAATTGAATACCTTTTCATAAACTCTCTTTTCATATTGATGTCTTTCCACGATTCAGTTCATATATTGAATACCTTAATTATGTGCCTGCATGGAATACCACAATGCTCGTACATCTTGCACTGGCAGTAGAATTCCATGAGGTCAGGTGATGAGCCAACAGTCAAATTATTATGAGGTACTGTTGTTTCACCATCAATACTGATGAGAACCACATCATAGTATCCGCCTTCAGCAGCGACTGTCGCTTCAAAACTTCCTGAGTAAAATAACTCCCGCGAAAACCGGTCAAACATGGCACGTGTATAAATTTCAGCCGCGTGCCTTTCCATAGGGAGACCTGTTTTCAAAACCCTTTGTCCCTATAGATATATTATGTATCTTTCAATGCCACGTTGTACATAAAACTAAACAGAAAAAATCCTTATAGAAGATATGTTCGGTGGAATATATAGAATAAAAAACATACCTGTTTGGTTGCATGTTCCTCTTTTCCCTCCTCTGATACACGGTCGTATATGAGACGATCATAGTTTTTAACAAAAAGATGAATTGGTGCAGCCCTGGGAATATACGTTTTCAGCATATGGTTTGCACTTTCGCTACGTTGAGTGCTCGTCATTCCGGCACAGAATATTTCAGCAAAGTACGGCTTTGCCCACATTTTCCTGTTTTCATACGCCCTGGCCAAAAATTGATTAGAACCGAGATTATATGTTTCTATTAGTTGGTGCCAGCTGTTCTCAAATTCATTTTCTGATGTCAACTGGTCCAGCAAATGGTGGAGATCCTTCCTGAATTTCGAGTTTTTCGAGTAGATAGAACCAAGGGACTCCTTGGCTTTTTTTAACACGTGCCATTTGCACCAACGGTGCCTGCATGACCCCCATACTTCTTCGATAGCATTTTTCATCGCTAGACATTGATCTATATACAAATGTTTTAATGTTAGCCTAAGTTACATATTGCTTAATGGATATTAAATGTGAAAGAAAATAGTTCGTGAAGCAAATACCTGTTAAAATAGTCTTAGGAGTGACACCACCCATCATACGAACAAATGTGCTAAATGCCCATTTGAAAGACTCAGTCGTTTCCTCAGTTAGTAGTACTGCTGCGAATATCGTAGATTGGAAATGATTGTTGACACCCACAAATAAACCAAACGGTAGGTTGTAAAGGTTTGTTCTGTAGGTGGTGTCAAATGTAACCACATCACCAAAAGCTGCATAATTCCTACGGCTAGTACCATGTGACCACATAAGAGATCTAACTCTCGATTGTTCATCAGTTTCAATTTGTACGGCGAATCCAGAATCCTTCTCTCTAATTGTACTGAACGCTGCCATTGTCTTTTCCATGTCACATGCTATGGACTGCTGAGCAATGCTTGCGCAAAGTGTGCGCACTGACTGCCTGCTAAATGGTACGTATTCGGTCGCGCCGTGGAGACTACTTATTATAGAAGAAACTCTAGATATCTGGACATTGTTCTGTCTAAGATTAGTAACTAAGTCCCTTGTCATTTGATCTATACGGCTATGTGATTGCCACTGGCGACGTTCGCCACAGCTTTTTGAAAGAGGGTGGTTGTGTTCGTGCATGAAACGACTAACAAACCAGCCATCATCATCTGTGCGTAGCAGCCGAACCATAGCTTGACATCCGCAGCGTACAGATCTTGATCCAGAAGTAGAGTCATGACCCTGTCAGGATGAATAAATCCTTGTAATGTTTTTCAACTTGTATCAAAGTTCTTATGAAATTGAAATGTTAAAGTTGAAAGATTAGTTTACCTGACACGCGCAGACAATATCTTGCCTGCTCCTGCGGCCAATCTTGTTACTCCTATGACTGCCGAAACGAATTCCGAAACCTTTCTCCCAAGAATACATGTTAATGAATTCGAATGCTTCCTCCGGTGAATCGAAGGTCTTCCCTAATGAAGGCTCGAAAATACATCTGCCTCCTCTGTTCCCGGCTTCACGAATTGCACGTTCGACAGCTCCGTAGTTCCAACGTGGTGGAAGACTCGGGTTAACCATCGTTCGTGCAAAATAGATTTGTATATTCGATTTTAGAAGACAAGGTACTCATTTTCGAGGGCGTGCAATGTATTCAATATATATAGGCAATACACTGTGTTTGCCAATTAGTATCGACCCTTCTAGCAGTCTTCTCTTTTTTTTTAATATATTTTGTGCCTTACATTCAACGTGGGAAATGGTACAAATGATATTCAACGATAGCTACAAGACAAATGTTACCTGGAGACAAGGGTATGGTTTGTAGTTTTTTCGTTCCTAAACGCCAAAAAAAACTATTACTAAACGACAAAGAGCGATTTCCTTGTCCACATGCATGTTCATTTTTTCCCCATACCATACTAATGAGCACGTGCTTGGGTACTCCTAGAATGGACCAAGACAAATATGGAATCGATGTCAACATGAAGTGGGGTGAGCGATGCCAAACAAACCCAAGAGCAACCACAATGTTTGCCATAAGGTAGTTGAACATGGTGAGACCAGTGCATGGGTATGCCGTAGCAAAAAGGTACGCATAAGCTTATGGACGAAAAAAAAGAATAAAAAATATCAATTTGAAAAATCATAATAAATCACAGAAAAATCATGAAATATAAAATCTAATTTTTTTGAACTGCATATGAGTAGATCGAACATGATATATGGTATGCTTTGATAAAAAGTTTTTGCTGTACATTTTGATGTATGGCGTTCCAATTGTGGTGAAAAAAATAGATCAAAATCTACGTCAAATTTTTTTTACTAAAGTATACCGTATTATATGTTCACTATGTAGAAATGGATTTTGCATTTTATGTTTCTTCATTTTAATGATTTTTCACTTTCTACAAAATCTACTCATGTTGACTTCACCAAAATTAGATTTTCCATTTTATGATTTTTTTTGATTTACTATTATTTTTCAAAAATTCAGTTGAAATAAATTAGAAACAAAAATACAAAACCAGTACTACTACATCAAACTCTTACTACTCCGTCGGGAGCGTGCTGGTCAAACTTTCTCAGCTTTGACTACGTTTGTAGAAAATACGTGCAACATTTATATCTTTAAATAAGTTCCGTGGGGAAGATTGTTGGTCAAACTTTCTCAACTTTGACAACGTTTGTAGAAAATACGTGCAACATTTATATCTTTAAATAAGTTTATTATGAAAGTATATTGAAAGATCTACCTAATGATACTAATTATGTACCATAAATATTAATATTTTATTAAATATATTTGGTCAAAGTTAAAAGCTGTTGACTTTTTGGAAGCGACAATGACTCTTTTTATGGGACGGAGGGAGTAGTTAATTGTAGCAATAACCGTTGCTAAAACGCCTAGGCGTAATTTGACTGGTACAGTATACCGTTTCATACGTAGCTGGGGGTGATGTAGTCCAAAACAGTAGTTGAGGCGTGAAGTACACTTTTTCACAAGCTCTTGTTATTCATATTAAAACATGTCTCGATGCAACCATGTATTTTTCTAAATATTTTTTGAACGGGCAATTGGTTCATTCTTTTTCGTGTGCCTTAACAATTTATTATAAAACAAATTGTATTATTTTTACGGTGCTACTAGCAACGATGAAATTTTTAGGCAACTAATTACAGCGGTGCTTTTCAGCCGGCCAATTTACATATTGTGGCTAATCCAAAAATGTCATCCCATGTTTTCGTATCTTTCGTGCTACCTATGGGCAATCCTTATGTGCTGAGGATCGGGCGATTATTACTAACTAAAATATGTAGGTTTTAGTATCTTTTGATGCGTTATTATATCTTTTGATGAGTAGGGGATATATTTTTAGTATTTCTATATATTCTTTTCATAGATTTGTTTCGAGTTGGAAGGGTTGTGTAGTCGACATTGTTCATGGTGATCTCGTTCATTGGTTTTTTCTTGTTGGCTAGTCTATATCCCAAGTTAATGACGAATTGAACGTGATACACCATGTAATGGTTTGCATTCGTATAACTATGTATACATGTATGGCGGAGTGCTACCAATTTATTGTCTTTGTGCAGTGACGAGACATTATAATAACCAATGGTGTAAACATTGTTAAAACATATTTTGACATCAAACACAAAATAAATATTTTAATTTTCTACCTCGTTTACCGTTTGTGTTTGATGTCAAAAATTTTTTTAACAATGTTTACACCATTGGTTATTATAATGTCTCGTCAATGCATACAGACAATAAATCGGCAGCACTCCGCCATACATATGGACGATCGCGTAGTATATTGTAGTAATGGAAAATAACAAAATCGTTGATGAATATGGGCGATCGCGTAGTATATTGTACATCATTAATGCTGAAATCAATATACTTTTATAGCAAGAACACTACGACAGTTGTGCTCCGACCGAACTTATCGAAAAGGAATATTAATGTGCTACCCTTTCGGATACAGTGACGATTAAGGAAATCGGACCACCCATCCGTCAGGGCAAGACGACCGCATGATGTAATCTTGAATTTCACAAGTGATGGCGTATGCATGCTTCTAACCAGGTGTAGTTCATCGCCTTCCTTTGGAAGTAACCGAAAAAGGTGCTTGCTTGTATATTGTTCGTCAAAAACCTGAACAACAAAAGTAGTTATGAAAATTATACAAAATTCAAATGTAAGTAATTAACATTGCGACGTTACATTAAGATGTAAGATATTGCATATCGAAAGATGTTTTACCATCCATTCAGAAGGTTTGGTGACGATGTCGTGAATATAAAAATACAGAGGGGTGTTGAATATTGACCTCTGGAAAATTGCATCGACAAGAGTCTTTACACAAAAACCATGTTGGACGCCCTCAGCTACGTATACTATACCAGATAATCTGCATGGTTGTCTTCTATATATGTGTGATGGTGACATCATTCCACCTGGATATCCTGGACAAGTAGAATTTTTTGTTTATTTAGTGACGCTATGCTAGACACTGAATCAATTAGAGTAAGAATGATTTATTATACTTGTGTACCTGAATTGTTTAACTCCAGTGATTTGACAACACCTTGTCCAATGCTACCATCATTTGAAGGTTGCTTCTCGGTGCCGTTCTGAGCGAACACTGTTATTTTCAAGGATCGATAACCTTCGACTTCAAATAGAAGGTAATCGCCGCAGTCAACACCACATACTGCCCTAAATTCCGGCCATCCGTCCACCAGGAAGAGAGATGTTTCTATTTCAATGGACCTAGCGCGGTAAACACGTCCTAAGGAATTTGTTAACCGCACCATGTCCCCTTCCTTTAGATCAAAACATAAAACAATATTGTGTGGCAATAGCTGAAATTGAAAAAAAAGGTCATTAGCGGGCACACAACGTAATGGTAGATGAACTGAGGAAAATTAATGTGAAAACGAAAAAGTCAGACTGAGAACAGATTAAAAGAGAACAAACAATGCTATGTCGGTCGGCATGATGGCAGCGCAGGAGTGTTCGGAGGGTCTGCATTGCAAAGAATTGTTATCCCTGCGCTTGGTGGTGTGTGGGTGCCTTCTAGTCATATATAAAAGGATGCGTGGTGGGAGGTACTAGGCGTGAATGTTTTTTTTTAAACTTTTGTTAATTTCATAAAATCTCATAAGCGTTCCCTAAGAGACGACATGGAAAAAACGTAGTAGTAGAGAACGTATTAGCTAAACGACATAACAGTGCATAGGGTTTTATTTTGGGCACATTTGTCTGGATGTGTTAAACAAACATGTGTTCTAGAATCTTTTTTCAATAACACCTTTCACTGACTTGGCATGCATGCAGACAAAACATCGTACTAGACGGAAGACTGGATATTACTCCGTATGTCCCTATGCGTGAACATTCTTCTCCTTGAATTAGCGCCTATCTTTGATTAATTATTGATTTTATTTGCAGACTACTGTTAGGATTAGCCATCAGACCTCCTTTGTATTGAAATATACTCATAGATCACAGGATGCTTGGTGGGAGGTACTAGGCGTGAATATTTTTTTTTAAACTTTTGTTAATTTCATAAAAACTCATAAGCGTTGCCTAGTAAGAGGCGACATGGAACATGGAAAAAACGTAGCACTGCATAGGTTTTTATTTTGGGCGCGGTTGTATGGATGTGTTCTGTAGAATCGTACTAGACACAAAAACGCCTTTGACTGACTTGGGCATGCATGCAGACAAAACATCGTACCAGACACAAGAACGGATATTACGTCCTTACGGAGTATGCATGAACATTCTTGTCCTTGAATTAACGCTTATCTCTGATTAATTAATTGCTTTTATTTGGAAACTACTGCTTGGATTAAGCATCAAACCTCCTTTGTATTGAAAGAATATAAAAGTCATGAAAAAGGAGCTATTAATAGCATAGGAGTCGCAGTGTAAAAGAAAATAATTTTCCCTACGTCCTGTCGGATCGGATCGTAGTCGATAATAGGTTCCCCTTCCTAATCCATTTTTGTTGTGCGGATTGGGATCGGAGTGGTTAATATCTTGTCGTGTCATAATTCTTTTTTCTTTTGCAAATACGAATTTTGTTAGGATGTTGGAAATGGTTTGGAGTGGTTGGCAACTAGCTAAACGGAAGAGAAAGAGATTTGTCAGGTCCAGTTTTGGGCATGCTTCCGCGACATGTGTTTATCTTGGAACCAGGCATGAGATGGTTCAAGTCAAAGTAACAAGCGCAAACAAAAAAAAGGATTTATGTAGGATGAATAATTTTTTCCATCCATCTTATAATAACTTAATCGATAGATGATGTTTTTGAGCTATGCCTTGTTAACTTTATATTTCATTTTGACCTATTGTTCGTGACTTGTCAGATAGAAATTATTTTTAAATATTATTTAGATGAATAGAATGTTGGATTCGGATATTTCAATCTTGCGAGTACAGTTCATCCCGTGCGTTGCTTTGCCGGAAACAGTATATAATACGTAATTTTTTATTTATTGAAATGCTTAATATGATTGCTTTTGCATCAAATGAAATGTTAATTTTATGAAAGGAAACAATTACATTAATTAATTAACATTAAAACAAAGACGACGAAAACACAAGAAACAACCTAAAAAATATAGGTTTATTCGTACGCGCCTCCAAACGAATTTTGTGCATGGTCTGCTGACGACCACATTAAAAAATACTGTTTTGCTTTAAAACAACTAAGTCTTGACGACATCACAAATTATAAGATCAAGACTTGAAGTTTAGATTTGGTGGTTGCGGAACTATCTTTTTTCCTTGAATACTCAGGAGTTCTGCCAATCATTTTCATTAAGAAGTTGAATAAACGTATTACAAGGTTTGCAAGCATAACTGCATTGACATCTTGAGGTCATTCTTTTTTCCTTGAATACGCAGGAGTTCTGCCAATCATTTTCATTAAGAAGGTGAATAAACGTATTACAAGGTTTACAAGCATAAGGTGAATAAACGTATTACAAGTTTTGCAAGCATAACTGCATGGACATCTGAGGTCATTCTTTTTTCCTTGAATATGCAGGAGTTCTGGCAATCATTTTCATTAAGAAGGTGAATAAACGTATTACAAGGTTTGCAAGCATAACTGCATGGACAATTGAGGGTACATGTTTCAATTAGAAACGACCAAAAGCAGACAGAAAAAAATACGTATAGCTACGTTGCAAGGTTGAGTAGTTCAGGTTTGGCTACGTTCGTCAGGAATGACTACCTGTAATTAAGCAAGCACTTACATTAGTTAATATTTAAGCAAAGTTATAAAACGGAAAGATACAAGATAAAAGTTTTATGTACCTGATTATGATTATTCCCGCTGTCAAAATGATCAACAAAAGTGGCGGCGAAACGTTCAGGATGTTGGTTATTCGGTACACACGATGAATGATCCAATTGTGTTCCAAAACACTGGACCATTCCTCCAGATAACTAAACAGTTATAGCAGTGTTTGCTTAATATAAACGTTAGGTTAGTCGTTAAAGGAAATTAGATTAATGATAAGGTTTTTTTACCCCGTTAGTAATAACACCATTCACCAAAAATGCAGAATCACGAGGAATGAAAGCTCTTTCGTTGAATGTAGTATTATACTGCAGGTTCTGGTAAAATTTAAACACAATGCTATAAGCGATATATTACACGTGAGTTAAAAAAGACATATCCACAAGACATTATTCGAGAAAAAAAATATTAAACCCACACACCTGGACAAGTTTTACCAAACCCTGGATGTAGACAATAGCATTGTCAATCACGCGTTTCTTTGGTTGCTGTCTTAACGAAAAAGAAAACAGAATTAATTCAATAAATACTGGCATTTAACCATTTCGAACAATATGCGTAATTTTGTTCGTGTAAATTACTTTGTTGCAGCCAGGAACCAATTCACTGAGCCTTTTCAAACTGTCGTTAATTTGATACCTCCTTTTCTGATAAGAAAAAAATAGAGCATTATATACGAAGAAAAAATAGAGCATCATTAGTTTCATCCTTCAATCGGCAGAGTTTTCTTACCTTTTCTTCATTTCGATGCACCTCGAGTTCACTCGCGGACCTACCACCGTTGCGTTTCGAAGTTTCATGCATTCCGCTAGACTCCCGCTGAAGATGAATAAAAGAGGAATTACATTCTTTCATTCAGTTACAAAAATTATAGAGTTTGATGTAATTTACCGTCTTGTTGATGCCGAACTTGTTGCATCTTTTTGTTGAAGAAGCGTGCATCCCTCTTATTTGAATATCATAGCCTGGTGCACTCTGATAGATTGATTGTACATAACCGGTTGAAGAAAAAACAGTTTCCGTTGGATTTAACATGAAACGGGCAGGGTCATTCATTACACTCATGTATTGTTTGTTCTTTGTGCTTACGATACGAGCATCTGTATCTCTGCCAAACACTGATTGAGGTAAATTTTTACTTTGCTGTGGATTCATACTAAGAGGGGCTATTGGGGTGCTACCCTGTATCGTTGTTTGCATATGTGCACACTTGGAGCGATGCATCTTCGCGGCACAGGTAAGAGACTAATGGGCGCAATTTGACCTGTCTACTAGGCCATTCAAGTTTTCTCATTGTAGCTAACCTCACAATATATAGGTGAAGTGGGAATGTCGATGTTTTAGAAAAGGACAACGAAACAATTTGTTGCGGACAAAAAGCGTTTACGGTATCACGTGGAGATCAGAACGGGGAAGACGACGCACCCGATTATATTTGTGCGTAGCTAAACTTTTATAGCCAACTAGACACGTAAGATGTTATTTTGTTTTGATAAAACAAGCAATTAACTAATAAGATACACAAAAAAAATGTCTAAATCAATCATGATACTAGTATAGATTCACACACACTAATTTGTCCAATGTAGAAAAGTAACCTCACGTTGTTTCGCGAAAAAAGGGATCGTTACCTGTCAACACAAAAAGACAAGGACCGATGAACGAAACAGGATAGTTTTCAGGAAAAAAACTCTAACTTCTGAAAGACGACGAGGGAACTAAAGATGAACAAAAGATAATTCAGGCATGTATAAACATTTGTTTCCTAGTGAGCGGTTCTGAAATATAAATATATATAATCACTACAAAACAAATGGAGAATGAGAGGAAATAGGCGCCCAGGTCAGGCTACGTTCGTGAAGCAGAAGGGTTCCGAGCATGACTCCGTTGCATCCGTTCGCATACAACCTTATGTCTGCTCAGGAATGAATTAATGTAACACGTACAGCGACAAATTAAAGTTCTTTTCTGCCGCAAACTAGTGATTATTATTCAACGCTATACTTGCCTTGCTCAATAAAATATTGTTCATCCTACTGCTCCTCAATTTCTTGGACTTGGTCAATCAAATATTGCTCACCGTATATGCTTAATGATCAATCCTCGACATACAAGCACATTTGAGCCACTCATGCATGGAAAACGATAGCAATGATTTAAACAGTACTACCAAAGTGGCAAATATAGTTGAACAGTTTGTAAAACTAATGTACAGTTCGCTACAAAGACACAGGAGCGAGAAACACTGAAATCATACTTAGAATGGAGAATGTATGCTAATTAAAAGCGACTGATGGCAGGTTCGTTATTAAATGTAACTTGATACGGCCAAAGTATTGAAGGTTAAAATATAGGAAAAGAAGGGATCTATTTTTAAAAATAGACATGAAAGCATATCTGATAATCTTAGCCATTGGTGTCTATGTGGACGCTTGAAATTGACTAAGAGTTCTCGTTGGATGAACAAAAGTGATTTGATAAACAGTAAGAAACACGGCTACTAGCCATTGCCGGCGGTGTGGTTCTTTTTTTTTTTGACAACTTCAACGGGAGGGATTGCTCCCCACCTGATTTTATTGATTTATAGCATTGGCAACCAGATTACAAAGATGTTTACAAGTGTTGGGAAAGAAATTGCCTTTTTAGGCTAGATTACATCCACAGAATTGTTCACCGTCATTTCCAGAAAGGAGGACCAGGCTTGTATGACCTTTTTGCTTTTCTTTGGCATTCTGACCTTCCACTGAAAGGCCTCTGATCTGCACGAAATTATTATTGTCCTCAGATTTTGGTGAACATCTCGAAAGACCACCTCGTTTCTCCTTTTCCATAGCTGCCAGCAACATAGGATGATGAAAGCGCTGTATTGGTCAGCAGGGAGGTTTTGAAGTTTCTGAAAGCAGTGCAGGTTTTTGGTCTGAAGATTGTGGACGTCTTGGAGACCCAACGTCGACCAGAACTGGGCGGTGTGGTTCTCGCTGGCGAGCGTCAGGAACGGTGTAAGGCACGGACAAACGGGGACATGATTGCGAGCTAACTTAGGGCTTAGTCGCAGTCGTTGAAGTGATAGGGATTTCGTGTGGCTATATATGGCGGACGAAAGCGTTTCTACAAGTTTCTCGAACAAAAGAGATAAATACAGAACGGTAAGTGCTTTGTAAGTTTGATGTTGTGTTCGACGTCGAGCTATGGTATGCTAATAAGTGGCAGTGGTCACAAACGAAAGTAACGGCTGTGATGGTGGCGGCGAGAATGTTGGGCAATTTAGCGAGGGGTATGTGGTAAAAGGGAACGCGAAGGATATACGGTGTTATGAATGAAAACGATGGAAAGGATCGATAAGATTCCAAATAACTTTCATTTTCACCATTTTTGCTTGGAAATAAAAGTTATACGATATTGTCGCAAATGAATATAGGGCCAATAACGTTTGTTTCGAAAAGATAGTAGTATACCGGAAAATATATTGATAACGATTAGCATTTATGGAAATGATTGCATGAAATTGATAAATAGGCCAACCCGTAGAACATGAGAAAAACAATATAACTGGACCGATCTCAAATAACAATGCTAAATAAAGCCAGAATGGACCATATAACAACTTCAAAGTACAAAGTTTAGACCATCTTAAGTTTCAAACATTTCACAAATAGTTCTTCGACAGGTGAAATACTTCCATATAAATAGTTCCTTTCCGTATAGATATGCTCACAAAATTCAATATTAAATTGAATTGAGCCTCTTCCAAAAGAATACAAATTTGCTTTTTTTACACATCCTTTCCTCCGTCTGTCTCTTTCCGTTCGTCTCGTGTCAGTGACATCCTTTGCACCTGGCGGTCCGACAAATCTCTTTCTATCCGGACCATAGTGGCACCGATGAATTTAGTGGATGGTTAAGTGTGTGTCTATGGTTAAGTGTGTTTGTCTTTGTTTTGGCTCATGGTCTATTCACTAAAAAATTTAAGCTACGGTACCAATAGTGTGTCCAATAACAAAGCTTAGAAGAGCCCTGTTGCCGAGTTGATGCTGGTTATCAAGGATCAGACGGACCTGTGGGTGCTGCCGGGGCGAAGCGCTTAGGGAGTCTCTTGTCGGTATGGTAGCTTGCTTCCTACAGTTCATGGGAGTATTGTTCAAATGTAGCGTTGCGTCTCCCAGCTTCGACCATCGTTTATATTTTTGCTGACTGGCCTTTGTTTCGTAATGCATTGATATGCACTCTCGTGCATATTCAAGAAAAAAACTTCCACAATAAATTGGATTCTTATTCATTATATGAAAAGCACAAAAGTCAAATTGATACAACAATATTTGAGGTGACGAACACTATGTTGTCACATAAGATGCTGAAAGCAAAAGTTAAAACGATCGAAACAAACTTGAACCTGTTGCAAAGATTCTTTACTATGAAGGCAACATTGATTGTCTCTAGGCATGATTCCTCATGTAATACAGTAGGTCATTGTGTCTAGGCAAGATTCCTTGTGGAATAGTATAATTGATGATCTTTCATTTGCCTGTTGTATACATGCAAATTCAAGCAATGACTTGAACAAATTTTGACGGGAGCTGTCCCTTGTTGTTTTTGATATGGAGGACGTCTTGGAGTAGTATACAACGAATCTTCTCCATGTCAGAGTCCTAAGGAAGAATGATACGATAGATTAGTACAAAAGAGATCGAATTTTGTTTAATACATACTTGAATTAAAGTTTTTTTCGTACCGTATTAATTGTAGCCTGGTGGTTCACGCCATCAAACGTTTTTGCGAATTGAAGTGCAAGCAAGCCACAATGTTTCCTATAACGGTAAAGCAGGATAATTTGTGAAGCACATATCAAAACACCGTCTAGCAAAGCTGTGACATGTACATAAAGAGAAGCGGTACCCGGTAGGGGAACACTTCCGTGCGTTGATGAATACCCGATTAGTATCCTCCCACTCAACACACCAGCCCTCAAAGAAAGCCTCCGTACATCTCTTGAGTGCAGCATGCAACGAATTAAGGATTGACTTATGGAAGGCCCATTCATCTTCACCGCTTCCGGGAGAGGCATACATTGTTACCTGACGCCTCTTCATATCCCAAGCAATCGAAGCCCAATCGCCATTAACTTGTGCCATGGCAAAGAACTAAAAAACATACTATTAAATTTATAGTTGTGCTGAAATATGTGATCTTGAGACCATACAATTAAATTTATAGTTGGGCAGATTAAAAATGTATTAGAAGAACCAAAATGTTTCGCATAATTAGCAAATTTGATTGTGGCATATGTCTCCATTTTACTACATAGTTTAGGAAGGGATTAGGTTATAACCATCTGGCAGCGTGAGAGGTCGTAACTGATGTGAGAACCAATAAACTGCTGACGTATGGGGGTGCAGTCAATGATAACGTCACTATTTGCTGCACGTACCTGATGAAAAAAATGATAACGCTAATGTATAAGAATTATTGTAAACAAAAACTATTTTTTGAATTGAAGGATCGTTGCTCTTCTGCTTACCCCAAAATCTGTTTCTATGTAATGCCTCCAGAGAACTCTTGGATTTTTAAAGTAAATCTCCGTATCCCTATGAAAGAAAGCTCTAAAGAATGCATCGCATGTGTCGTGCTGCAAACTTGTGGTTTCAAGCACCTGACTAACAAGTAAGGAACCCTGTATATTTATGATTGTTGGAATGTCATGGCTAATCCAGTCTCTGCACAAGAATATTAAATAAGTGAAACTTAAGACTTTTTAGAAGTACAAATGAATGAAATAATACTGGTTCTACAGATTAACCTGTCATCGTCATGAGCATTGTTCTTTGCCCATTGTAAAAAGGAAGATGCATCAATGAAGTCTAGGGAGACGTTGCCAACGCACATGTCCCATGGGCTCGGTGGCATCTGTCCCGGATGCAGTATACGTTTAACAATTTGTGAGCACATGTTTTCTTCTTCTGTTGCGTCCGTATTAAGATCGATACGCTCAATAGCTCTCTTGGCAGCAGTGAAAATAGACATATCATCATCATCGATGATGGATGTATGCTTTCTACATTTTCGAGGTGGGCTCATGAAAGAAGGAGATCCTTGAACTTTAATTGATGGAGACGGTGTAAAGAAGTCAGAATCGTTGTCTTCAATACCAATGACAACAGAGGGGGTCGTGGAGTCCGTGGGCATGTCCTGACTTTCCAAACTGTTTGCATTTGCCGCAGGAACTGACGATTTATTGCCTACAATTGATGTTTTTTAAGACATACTGTAGGCAAGATTTATTGCCGCAGGAACTGACGATTTATTGCCTAAATTTGAAGCGTAATAATTGATGTTTTTTAAGACATACTGTAGGCAAGATTTAGCACTAAACAAAAAAAAACCCACCTAAACAATGACATTTGTCTGCAAAAAAAATACATGCAAAAGCCATAACAAAAAACAAATCATTGATCATGTCTTTGTATCTAACAAATGGATGTATAGATAACTATCTACTCTTTGTGTTTTGTTGTTCCAGAAGAACTGGGCGTAATAGACCTTTGGCCTGTCCGGCTAGGCAAATGTTGATGTACATAGTCTTATTCATGCGGTTGGGGTTGGAACAACTCAGGTAACATAAAGGAATGGTTAAATGTTGATGTACATACTCCGTAAGTCTTACTGATGCGTTGGGGCTTGGAACAACTCAGGTAGGTGAGACCGCATTTCAGTTGTTTTTGGGTTGACCAGGAGGATTTGTCTATTTTTACGACGAATATTAAACAAGTGTTTATTTAGTTTGTGAAAATTTTTAGCTTTGGAACTGTAGCACTTTCGCTTGTATTTGTTGATTAGTATCCAATCAACAACTAATTAGGCTCAAAAAATTCGTCTCGTGGTTTTCTACCTAACTGTGTAATTAGTTTTTCACCAACATATACATGTAATATTTCATGCATGTGTCTAAAAAGTTTGCGAACAAAAAATGGCCAAAGATATATGAAGTAACCAGAATCTGTCTACGTTGAACATCAAAATGTATGATGGACTCTACAACGTTGATTCTCGTAATGTGTGATCTATGCGGTCTTATAGTTATGGGAGTTCAATCTATGCGGTCTTATAGTTAATTGAATTATCTGCAAGACATAAGGGTCTTATTTGTATTGAAATACAGGTTAAAAATTGCCAAATGCGACAAATTAATTTTGGTACGATATGAGAGATTTGAGGCTAAATGTTCAAATATTATGAAACGTAACAACGTGTTAATAGTATAAGTATTGCTACAGTTAATACAACGTGGTAGAAGATCTCACGGACTACCCTTGTTATACAGATAAGATACTTAAAGGTTAACAGATGGTTAATATAATCAAAAAAAGTGCTCATAAGTGTCTTTTAGGAGTCCAGCTATTCTTGGGACGAAAAACTAAGTTGTGCCCGCACCCGACGGCCAAAGCAGTTAGTCTATATAAGGTCCTCCAGCTTGCAATGGCTGTTTCACATTCACTCTCTACTCTCACTAGTCCAACACAAGAATATCCACACGAGAATACGGATAGTCTCGGAGATGGCTGAAAACCAACGCCCCATGTCCGCCTTGCACGCTGTAGTGCTCCTCCTCCTCCTCATAAGTGACGTTGGTCTCGTCATCCGCTTTTTGCGCGACTTAGTCCGCTGCGTTTATTTCGGTTGCCAAGCCAGCTGGCCGTCTACAGATATTGTACTGACGCACCTCAACCTCATCGCTCTGTACTACGTGACCCGGCGATACGAGATGTCACCCTCAGGTTCCATGCGACGAACCCGTGCAAAGCTCTGGATCTTTGTACTCGGCACCACGTTCACGGTGAGCTTGATGTGTAAGATTGGATCTGTGCTGCAAACTTGGTTGGCGACCTTTGTGTGTATGATGATATGCTTTACGGTGGTATTTTTAGTGAACTTTTTTATCTTAAGTGTCGAATAAGGATAAGATCTTAATCTGAAATAGTCAGTATAGTGCTATAGTCTGTGTATGTTTTCTTGACTTTGGTACTTCTGTTGAACACTGTCCTTCTAATATATCAGAAATAAAAGAAATGTATCATTATAACTGAACGAATCCTCATCTCGTGAGAATCTTTATGTGGGTTACAGCGGCAACCCACATAATGCTGCAATCTTGAGGCGTTCACCTGTTTGCACGTGTGCGCTGCAATCGAAGAACAGACGCTAGCAAAGTAAAAAACCTGAAACATCTATACAGCGAACAACGCGTTAAGCTGCGCGTTGAGGTCCAACCAGGACAAACCCAGTCGGTGCCGTGACCGACGAAGGGAACGAATGGCAAGCCGGAGTTGACGGGCAGGGTGAACATGGTGTTGCGCGGGCGCGCCGTCAGACGAGACGCGAACGTGGCCGAAAGGGAGACGGCACCGAGAGACCGGTAAGCGCACCGGCATGTTGGATAGCACGAGGAGCACTGCGACAATGAGGTAGGCCAGTGACCAGTAGTTGTTCAAACGCGCAAAGCGGAGTTCTTGCGCGCGAACGCGTTCCAGACCACGTTGGCTTCCGACGGCGTGGAGATGCATGGCCTGCGGAGGGAAGCCTTGCGAGAGAGAAGCGGGAGGGTCGGAGGAGCAGGAAAAGGACATTCCTCTGGTAGTCGTTCTTCGGATCGATGGCCAGCGACGAAGGAGACAGGATGGGGATTTTGGGCGACGAGGACGAGGGGACCACAACGTCTAGTTACTGTCGGAGAGCACTACCATGCCGGATGACGCCTCGATGCTGGACGAGGACAAGGGGACCACAACGTGTAGGTACTGTCGGAGAGCACCACCATGCCGGATGACCCCTCCATGCGTGTGTGTGAAATGTTTGTATATGTTGGAGGTTTAGATAAAAGCTGTACAGTCTTTGTTTTTTGTTTTGTACAGCAATGCCGTGTTAAAAAGTAACTTAAGCGTTACTTTTTCTAATAAAATGTTTAAAATTTTATTGAATCTAAACTTTTAGGAAACTAGATTTCGAGATGGATGTACTTATTATGTTTTGATCCTGATCCTAAAAGAAATTGTTTGCCGTCTAAGTTTAAAATGATGAGATATTTACCTCTATGATCCTGGGAAAAAATGCATCCTACTTCTATGGCACTTTTTTAATTTGAACTTGTATGGCCTAAAAACGAAATTCCCTTGTATCGCCTTTCGTAAAAGTTTGTTACGGAGATCTGTTAGTTTTCTACTTGTAGATACGTGAAATATCTAGATTTCCCTTATATCCAACAAAAGCCGGGGCAGAAGGGCCTAGCGAGTTGGGGAGAGGCCGCCGCACACGTAGTCGAGCATGGTTGCCGAGTCTACCACGTGGAAGAGTGGAGCATGATCTCGGCAGATATCATCGTCCGCCGCACGCGTCGAGCGGAGCATGGAGGCCATCATCGACTGCGCCGCCGACAACAGCAACCTTTGAACGGCTTCTTGACTGGGCTATTGGTGACGACGCCCCGGTGGCACTACTCTGCCAGCGGCAGCAATATATTTGTCAACTGTTATGTAACATTATAAACCGTTATGTGCCGATATTTGGCTAATATTACTCTAAATTTACACCAAACAAATGAAACTTTGCATTTTTCCGACACCGTCAAGTGCAGAAAAAAGGACGGAATACCATAGAAGGAAAGTGAATTTCGTTTTAAGACAATACATTGTAAGTTCAAAACAAGAGAATATAGAATGAAAATGCATTTTTTACAGGGCCATATAGACAAAATATACCAACAATGTTATGTTACAACCTGGAAAAGTTGTTCTTTAAAAAATCGGATGTAGTCGTAGAGTTTAGCTAAGAGTAAATATGGGATTATTAGCAAATATGTAGTAGTTGAGTTACACTTGCAAGCATAGAATGAAGTGCTGGCTGTTGGCTAGCAGCTACAACCCCTGTTCGGCTGTTCTTAGCAGCACGGCTTATCAGACGTGGAACAGTAATTTTCTCTCACAACAAAACAGCCACAGCCGGCAGCCACAGCCGGCTTTTAAGCCGCTGAGGGAAGTGTAATTGTCTACAGACAACACGGCCATCGGAATATATGGTCCCCTTTAGTTTGCCGTGCGAAGCAAACAGAGAGGAGCAGTTCTCAAATGTAAGCGTAACTAGGTGCTTGTTTGCCGTAGCTCTCAGGGATCCGGCTCCTCTTTCATTAGGCTATCCGCACCCATCGACCTCTATTTTCATCTCTAAAAAGAAATATTCTATTGCAGTCATCGAGATTCTATACTCTATATCTATTTCTCCTGCACCCGTGTTATCTTTATCTCATACTCTATACCCAATATTCTATATTTTTTCTCCTCCCTCCCTCTTTCTCTTTCTCCTCTCTCTCTTTCTCTCTCCTCCTTCCCTTTTACAGCGCGCCTCTGTCCTTCCAGTTTCGCTGTAGCAAACGGAACGATACAGGTTGGGATAGCGTTCACGAGTGCGGAAGTTCTAGCGCCATATTTAGCGTCGCGGTCGTTATACAGTGCAGCGGTGCGGTTAGCCTTAACGCTGTAAACACTGTGTACATAAGGGAGCTGGATTCGTTTGGATTTGGTAGATCCCGGTACGGCAAACAAGCACCTGAGGTTTCAACGGAGCTTTTAGCTCGGACATCGAACCTATAGACGCGCATCCAACGGCTTCAGCTTCTAGTAAAATGCAGTGGTTCAGCTTCTAGTAAAATGCACTGCGAACTGAAGGGGGCGGGATTCGTCCGAAGCTGCAGCGAAGAGGTCCAATTTCGACATTGCAACTGAATGCGTGTTGTGTCGATTTTTTAATAAATTTAGTATAAAGACGCAAAACGACAAGAAAGGTTGTCAGAGGGGGAAAAAGGACGTTAGTATATGGTGTATGAAAAAAATACAGGTACATACCCAACATTTTGTCTTCTTCTATAATTCCTTCTAGCGTATGCATAAGCTTTGTTGGCTATTTTTTATTTTCCTCTGCGACCGCACTACTGGCGTTGCTATTTATAGCTACCAACTGGTAGTCGCTCCACCAATATGCTTCACGCCATGTCTGGGAAACAAATAGAAGAACAAAAAACTCAACCGATGGGTACATGGGAGGACATACCTAAAGAGCTAGCTGCTTCCATAGGCAAAAAGATAGCTTGCGTTGTGCCGAGAAATGCCTTCGCGGCATCCACCAAATCATGGCGTGAAGCATGTGCTGACTTGCGGCAACTAAATCAACTTCCTTGGCTCTTAGTTCCCAAAGCAAGCGTTTATAGCCACAAGAGTCATGAAAATCTAGATACTCATGAGTGCGTATACTGCCTGAAATGTACTACCACACACCGTGTTCACCTACAAAACGTACTTGCAGGGTCCAGGTATATCGGATGCCCAACCTCCGAGTGGATCATGGTGGCCAGACGCCAGTTCTATGACCATATCTTAGTTAATGTTAGGTCCGGGGATACTATCCATTTTCCAGAGATTGTGTGGCCTCATTCAGGCGACCGTTCTTTTAGGATGCTGATACGAGTCTCTAACCTGTCTGCTGATCCCTCGTTGGGTGCGCAGTGCTTTGTAGCAAACATCTCTACAGTGATCGATCCTGGTCCACACACAGGAAGAAGTATTGTATGTTTCAATCGACTTGGCTCTCCACACTCAACACGAGGTGTGTTTGGCGAGTTTGAAGATGTTATCTTTTATCGTGGTGCATTCCATACACTATCTAGGGATGGATTCCTGTTCAGGACTTTACCAAAAATACCTTCGCATCAGACTGGTTATGCAATTCGTTGCGTCCATTCGTTGGTGGTTTTTTTGGGACCACTAGATGTACCTGACGCGCACCTGCTTGCTACGTACTTAGTAATAAGCAGAGGTGATCTGATGATGGTGTCCCGGTACACCAACAGTCCTGGGGAGTTGACTTCTTTCTTCCGTGTCCACATTCTCGTACCTATCAACCAGCCAGGCGAAAGCCAACAAATGTACATGTGGCAGGCAGTTGAAGAGCTTGATGGGCGCATCCTGTATGTTGCCCGAGGTTGTTCGATGTCTTTTGAGAGTGTGGAGCACCCAGAAGTCGATGAGGGAGTATATTTTCTTGACGATCGTAGTTTCAACTATTGGAGCATGATCTCAAATGGTGCTTATTCCGGAAGAAGATACATGGCTAATGATAATGGTTTTTGGTCATGGAAGACGAAAGCAATCAAGAGATTCCCATGTGGGCTGGAATGTTCCGAGTATTCTTCACCTGTTTGGATCTTGCATCGGGCGTAACGTAATACCGAAGTTAGTGCCGTACTAGTATTTGTTGAGTTGTTAGTAATCTAATTTGATGTTTTATTTACGTTATGTTAAAGTGTCTTGTGTATATTGTCTTTTAAGCAATGAAACTCTAATATTAAACATTAACTCAACTGGTATAACATCGAGTGTGTGATTGAACCGACAGAAGTTATCTACGTGAACATAATTATTTCAAAAAACGAAGCAACTTTTGTAATTTTCTAAAGTTCACCATAAAAAGCGATATATTGACTTAACTCTAATATTAAACATTAACTCAACTGGTATAACATCGAGTGTGTGATTGAACCGACAGAAGTTATCTACGTGAACATAATTATTTCAAAAAACGAAACAACTTTTGTAATTTTCTAAAGTCCACCATAAAAAACGAAACAACTTTTGTAATTTTCTAAAGTCCACCATAAAAAAACATAGGGTTAAAAACAAATGGTTGGACGGATGAATCCAGCATTCCACCCCTACCGATAAAGTTGCGCAGAATAAGTCAGTGCCTTAAAAGTCCTATTGTAACGTGTCCATGCTGACTTCCTTCCACCCGCATCAATGCGTCATTGCTACTCTACCAATGCGTCATTGCTACTCTACCTCACAAGAGATAGCACGATGCGAGGTCTTGATAGCTCTCTATCACTGGCAAGTTGTCCCTACTGCCCACCAGAGAGGAGGACGACGCTGGTGGTTTTCTCTGCGAGGTCTTCTTACCTCTCTCTCACAGTCCTGTTACCTCTTTCTTGCTGGGGAGCTCAAGGGTGTTGTGGCTAGCGAGTTTGAAGGTAGTGTGTCTAGACTGAGCATCCTCTATACGTCTTTGTGGACCTCGAAGGTGGAGGGATTATAGGCAGGGCTTTGTTACCTTCTCTCACTTTAGCGAGGTCCAAGGTGTTGGGTTTGCAATAAGCAGTCTGAACGTCCAACTAATAGCATAAGCCTAAGATTGACAATCTGAACGTCCAACTAATAATATAGGGGTAGGTTATGATGTCTTATCTCTGTTTGCCAAGGCCGATGTGGATGTTGGGTCTATGATGCAGCCCTCCAACCAATGCTATATAGCTGAACCAATGCGGTGGTGGATCTAGGATGCAACAATCTGGCTATCCAATGAACACTATAATGCTGGTTCTATTCGTTAGACGCTGAGCGCATCCCGTGAAGGAGCGTTGGGCGCGTCTGAATCTCGGTTTTCAATACTATCTTAGTGTCCCTAAAAACACCTGAATCTCGGTTTTCAATGCTAGCTTAGTGTCTATGTGAAATTACACATGTGCCCTTCTCCCGACACGCCTTCGATAATTCTGGTTGCGGGAAACAGAACGGGTGAGCGTGGTACGAACCTCTGGGCTTTCTCGATTGTTCTGATGCAGGGAGCGGTCTTTTTCCACCTCTGGGAGCCCCGTTTCGCCCTGGACCCCGGAGGCATGCGGTACTTGGTTTTGTTACGTGATTGTTTTCTTATTCTAGGGACCCACACGCAAAAAAGCTGATCACCATTTGGAATTCCATGTTTTTTGACACAAGATTTGAATGCTAGATTTAAGTGATTATTGAGACGGAGGGAGTCTACTGTATGTAGCCTTTCGTTCGATATCAACTGTGCCTTTTAATCAATCTGAAGACAAATTATTTGGGCCTTGTTTAGATAACCAAATCCACCTCTAAATTCTACTATGCAAAAAGAAGATTCCCCATATATGGAGTACTAAATGTACATGAAATCAAAAACTAATTGCACAGTTTTGTTGTACTTTGCGAGATGAATATTTTAATCCTAATTAATCAATATTTGGACAATTATTACCAAATAAAAACAAATTGCTATAATGTGACGGGACATTTATTATGCAAAATTTGGATCCAATCTAAACAAGGCCTTGACAAGAACGCTGAAAGACAAGAAAAAAACAGGTTACATGGGTGAATTAGTAGCATGGGTGCGTAAAAAACTGGTTTCGTCGTTATGTGTTCTAATATTTTTGTTTGATAGCTGGGGATCTTTTGTCCAGATCCTCGATTTAAAAAAAATGGCGATGTGAACTTGTACCTTCCTTCCTTTTTGTCTCGTTGTATCACATACCTATAGGCTGGTTCTCACTTCTTTCATATTCGTCAAAATAATGACTTTATGTATTTATTGTTTGTCTTGTTGTTTGTAGTAAAGAGGTGGATCACAACTTTTTTTCGGACAGTGCATCCAGTGGAGCTCGTCAAAGAATCCAGAAAGCATACAGTGGAGTATGGGTCTGCATACTTTGGGGGTTTTCACTATATATATAGTCCAGACCATGCACCCATAGTTACCATTACTCAGGGTCCACTCCGCCACCAAAGCTCATTGTTACACAAATATACATCAATTATTCATGGCTGCTTGGCAGGACATACCTACTGAAATAGCTGGATATATATGCAACAAGCTGCAGTGCATTGTTCCACGCGTTAGCTTTGCCGCATCATCTAGCTCATGCAGACGAGCATCCACCTCTATGAATATACATTCTCACCTACCTTGGCTGGTCTGTCCATCTGCTACGGTTGATGCGATCGCTCTCGACATTCCTACAAATGCCAACGAGACGGTGTTTTGCATTACATGCTCACGCAATCACCGTGTTTTACTCCAAAACGTCCTTGTTGGTTCGAGGTATATAGGATGTCCTAAGCCAGAGTGGCTTATAGTTGCCCGTGGCCAGCATTTTGATCATGTCATAGTTAATGTCCGGAGTGGTCAAACTATCCACCTTCCCGACCTTGTGTTGTTGGATGTCCGCCAACAGCAATGTAGGTACTTGATTCGTGCTTGTACCTTATCTGATTATCCGTCGGTAGGTGAAGGCTGCATGGTAGCAAACATTGGCACCGTCTTGTTCCCTTGGATTCATGCCGGACAAGGTGTGGTTTCGTTCAACTTTTTGGGGGCTCATATCTCCGGAAGCACCATTTGTGGTGATTTTGAAGACGTCATTTTTCACAATGGTTTATTCTACACCATTAACAGGGATGGTCACATGTTTGTTTCTCTTCCCACTCCAGAATTAATTGACTCCCTTCCTTCTATCCGATGCTACCATTTAAGTGTCATTTCTCAGTCCCCTCCAGGAAAAGAGGATGGCCATCTTGTTGGTAGATACCTCGTGTCAAGTAGAGGACAAATAATAATGTTGTCTCGGTACAGTGAAGAAATTGGTGGGTTAACGTCGTCTTTCCTTGTTCATGTAATGGTGCACAAGGAGCCAGCTGGTTCCATTGGTGGAATGTTTATGTGGCAACCCGTTAATGACCTTGGTGGCCGCAGCATATTTCTTGGTCGAGGGTGTTCGAGATCCTTCGAAACATTCCAAAATCACGGAGTTGAAGGCGTATATTTTCTTGATGATAGAAGTTTTAACTATTGGATGATGATGCAGCACGGCGCCTCAGAGGGAAGTGGTTATCCGATCAATGACAATGGTTGTTGGTCCTTCAAAACAAGGACTATATCTAGATTCCCATGCCAAGCTGAGAACTCTAACTATTCGTCTCCTGTATGGATAGTGCACTGTGGATCCCTTATTGTGTGATTTTCACGTTTTTTAAATGTTGTGTAATGTATTACATTTCAGCATCGTGTAAATATATCCGTTTAATTTCTGTTTTAATAATAAATTCTCCAGTTTCATCTAAATAAATCTGATTTTTTAAATGATGATCCTTACTCTTGTTTTATAATCATGCTAGCAATATAACATTTTAATGTTTAGAACGGTATATTGACCGTTTGTACTTTGTGCGCTCCTTTATATTTAAACCAGACCAACGCTTCACAGCTATTGCAGCTATAATGGCGCAAGAATTTTTTTTGAACGATTTTTCCACGCATTTTTTCTAACGATTGTGACTAAACTATAATGGTGCCAAAAGCTAAGAGGCGGCAAAATAATGTATTAAATTCAACCCAACGTGGACCAGTGCCTAAAAGCAATGTTCCGTCATCTTCTCGGATGGACGTGGACCAGTGCCAAGCAATTGCTTGTAATTCATGAGAAAAAGGAAAAAACTAAATCATGGAGCGTCATTAAATTGTTCGTGCTAAGGCAATACAACAAATACTCGCCTGAATTAAGTCTGAGAGGATTCCATCTTTCCAACCGTCGTGAAAGGTTGTTGTTCGTTAACCAACAGTAACGAAGGGTGGACAAGGAGAACTGTGCTTCTGATGCCTGTACACGAATCAAACGGCCCTGTTGCTTTATGTATAGAAGTATAATAAGACAAAATCGTATTATCATAACATAAAAATTGACGATAATTTGCAAATCTAAAACAAGTTTGTATTTTTTTAGTGCCATGACTTGTATCCAGGAAACTCTGAATCGTAAGAGCATTCTGATGCAGTTAGATATAAATGACTATGTATACATATTGCTACTATTATTTTGTCACGTCACTTCATCTGTTTCTTTCCAAAAACTAACTACTAATAACTAAGATGACTCGATGCCTACATTGATATAGTCAGGCCTATATTGATATATATCGAGCCTATATGTATATTAGTCGCGGCAACACATGGCAAATCGTACAAACAAAAAACATATGTGAACAAACAAAAAGAAAACCCACGTCTATTTTTTGTCGGAAATGTTTAGATTTTTTTCCGGTACGGCATGTGTAGAATTGGTTGATTCGCTCATGAGCATCTCCAACAGCTCACCACTAGTGGTGAAGAATGTAAAAAGATGGGAAAAGTCTTATTTAAGGAGAGATTCCCGTTTAGAGAGATATTGGTGATCAACGTAAAAAGATGGGAAAGGAGACATGTTGGAGCATCGAATTTAGGTTATCTCCCCGATATGGGCCTTGTTTAGTTACCAAACTTTGGGGCCAAAATCTGCATAGTAAATGTCCCGTTACATTATGGCAATTTTGTTTTTATTTGGTAATAATTATCCAAATATTGATTAATTAGAATCAAAATGTTCGTCTCGCAAAGTAAAACAAAACTGTGCAATTAGTTTTTGATTTCATCTACATTTAGTACTCCATATATGTGCCGACATTTTGATGTGACGGAGAATCTTCTTTTTGCATAGTGAAATTTGAGGATGAATTTGGGTATCTAAACAAGGCGATGATAGGTTGAGATGCTTTAATAACAGGTGCAGAGGACGTCGAACCACAAAAAAAAGTAAAAGGAAAAAACAGAAAACCAACTACAAGACAACAAAATGCAACCAAACATAACAAGTACTCCCTCCGTCCTAAAAAACATGTAAATCTCGTTTTACGAGGAGTCAACAGAATATTAAGTTTGACTAAGTTTGTAGAAGATATTATTTACAATTATATCTTCAATTAGGTTTATTATGAAAATATATTCTATAATTAATCTAATGATACTTAGTATTACGTATCATGAACATTAATACTTTGTCATATATATTCAGTCAAAATTAAGAATATTTGACTTTTCGGGAAACGAGATTTATATGTTTTTTTTAGGACGGAGGGAGTAGTAGCACTAGAAAACTGAAAAAAAGAGAGCCAACTAAAAGACAAAAAAAACAAGACCATCACGGTTATTGTACTCCCTCCGTGAAAAAAAGTAACGTTTTAGACGGATCACCGTTCGTCTTATTTAAAACTTTTGTGCAAATTATAAAATAAATAAATCATTATTTGAAGTATCCCTAATGATAAAATAAGGCATAACAAAATAAATGATACTTATTAAAAAAATTTGAATAAAATAAGTCATAGCAAGGGAACTGCTGGAGATGATCTGAGGAGAGGTGTAGACGGTAGACACAAGAGAACGGCGAAACACAGGACGAAGGGAAACAGGACGAAAAGGGTGAAAAAAAAGAAAACCAACTTGAAGACAAGAGAATGCAACCAAACGAACCAGCTGGTACTAGAAAACAAGGTAGCGGTAGAAAAAAAGAGAGCCAACTAGAAGACAAAAAAAAACTAGAGGCCTCTTATTGTATTCGACTATGGACTCTGCGGGTGCTGTCACATGCTTTTTTTCCAATCAAATATCCTTGCCGTCTTTAAATAGTATCAAAACTATAAGCAACCAGAAAAGGGACAACTAGATCAACTATCCTATACCATACCATTATCAATGTCCTGATCACGTCCTTGTCTTGTAGCAATCTGTGCTTTCTTCAATAGAAGAAAGTGAAAATGGAGGTTGAGGGTTCAAATAAGACGGCAGTTTGGTGTTCCGGCGCGTCTGCAGATGTGCCTTTGTCTGTCGAGCCCGTGAAGAGAAGGCGTAGGGTGGTTGGAAATATAGGTGATTACACTTCTTTATACTGTATGTTAAATTATCGTGAGAAGTTAGATTGTGGTGGGTTATGCATTTTGGGGGATTCACCTCATGTGCGACGATGCGCTTCTGCAGATCCTGAGGCTGAGGTGATCGCGTTGTCAGCGGAGGCGCTGATATCGCAATACCGCTTCTGGTGCGACATCTGCAACAAGGGTTTCAAGCGCGAACAGAACTTGCAGCTTCATCGGCGCGGCCACAACCTTCCATTTACTTTACAGCGTAGCTTGAAGGATCAACGAAAGCGGGTGTATGTTTGCCCTGAGGAGAGCTGCCTGCACCACGACCGGTCGCACGCGCTCGGCGACATGACCGGGATTCGGAAGCATTACCTTCGGAAACACTGTGAGCCGAAGTGGGAGTGTAGCAACTGCACAAAGAAGTATGCCGTGAAGACGGACTTGAAGTCCCACACGAAGATTTGCGGCAAGCGACAGTACAAAGGCCACTGCGGCGGCATCTTGAACAAGTAAGTTCTACTCGTGGATAATACGCATCAGCCTGCTGATTTTCTTTATCGACCAAAGCCGTAACACTTCATTGTTGATCGGTTTGCATACTTCACAGTAGGCAGGAGTTGACCGCCCACAACGCCGTTTGTGAAGGGTGTGAAGATGATTGTGTAGAGGCCTTTCCAATGCAACCTGGGGGCTCGGAAGGCATCATTTTGCCGTATAGTGTAGCAAAGTCACAAGGCAGGACGGATGCGAAGACAGGGGAGTATGAGACTGAACCGCAAGAGAGTCAATATGGGAACCTGCATCCCCCAATAGAGGCAACATGGTCTCAAGAAGGTCTGGGGCATCTGCCTGAACCTCAATCAACGCGACTCGGCTGCGGAACGACCGGTAAGATAAAGCCAATTGTTACTATCTGTTCCTGGTATGATATAATTGACAAAGCTTTGCAATAATTGTGTCTCGCAATAATATAATAGGCTATACAATAGAGTGTTTTTGTGTTTACCTTTCGTCTATGTTTATACATTATTTACTGTAATCTGGTACTTGGATTACAAATAGAGACATTTGACTTGTCATTACTAAAGCTTAGGCATGCGCAATCGTAATGGGGATAGGACGTTTTTTGAGTCTGGCCTGGAACTAATAATAAAGCCTGGAATTAACATGCACGTTTTTTCAGTGTCCGCGGCTGAAGATGCGCCTCAGAAATGCGTCAGCGTGCTTCCAAAGCAGATTCTTGAGGTGAAATCTTCGATTTGCGAGCGGAACCTCGCCAGCATCAGCAGCGACGTGCAGCCCTGGACAATGAAATACCTGTCTGGGAAGATGCCGTCTGCAAGTCGTTTATCGGCCCTTTTTGGCATGGTGCCCGGCGGAGAAGAAGCAACTGTACAATCCATGATAGGGAATTACCTATCGTCTGCGTTCTTCCCAGCAACTGTCAATCTACTGCAATTCGGTTCGCAAAATGCAAACCAAGCAAAGCCGTCGACCCACTTGTCGGCAACGGCGTTGCTTGAGAAGGCAGTGCAGATGGTGGGCAACTCGTCATCAGCAACGGCGTTCCTTCAGAACGCATCGCAGATGGGCCCCACAACCTCATCCATTGGTGGAATGGGAATGTACGTATCCTCGACACCGTCGTGGATATTCAAGGATGGAACAGAGAACCAGATAGAAGACATCGGAGTACCAATCCAGTACAGTTCGATGCATGAATAGTGGGAGATGTGGGATGGTAAAATAGTGTGTGAAAAAGTTGGTAACTGGAAATTGTAGGATGGTGGAATTGCGTTGAAGGGTGTAGTGCATGTGAAAAAGTGTGTGACAACTGTCTATTTTTTACCCAACATTTTCGTCTATCTTGTAATGTAATCTGCATCGAATACCGTTGTACGCTGTAGCGCGTGTGAAAAACTGTGATAGAAAAGAGAATTCAGCAAATAGCCAACCGAACCAATCCTGACGCAAATAGAAGATGCAAAGTTGGAAGAGAAACGCACATAAAGCAAAAAATACAAAAAAAAATAGAAAAGCTCTTGGAAAACTGCCATCCAAAAAACATATAGTCGTCTGGAACTTGGGAGTATAGTCAAACACGGTTCCTATGCGCCATAGGTAAAACAAGACCAGTTATTAAAGACAACCTACCTAGCATGACAGCACATGCCACGGTAAGCATAATGCAACGAAATTCTTAATTCAACTCGATGTCCTTCTTACACGGTAAGCATAATGGAACCTAATGTCCTACTTCTTAATCCAACTCGATCTCCTTACATATATTCTTATATATATACGGTATATTATCTTAAGACGAGAGGATCAATTTTAAAATAAGATGTGGCCATCATCAGATCAATTCTATTTATATATATCTATATACCCAGAAAAAAATTCCTATAGTATCATGAAAAGACTTTAAATATAACACGTCAAGTGCAAGGAGAAGCTGATGGAGACTGACAGACCGATGGTGGCGGTTGACAGGTCCAGGTTGCCAATGGGAACGGCAAAGAACTGCATGGCAAAGTTGATGCCGTAGTGGTAACCGGGAGTTGGGCACCCACATCCGCAAGTGCCGGCGGCTGCCCTTCGCCCGAAGGTGTTGGGCCGCGGCGATTGGAGGGATGCGACGATGATGGTAAGAGGTTGGAGATAACGATGCAAACCTGTCGGTGAGTCTCTTCCACTAGAAATCACGCACACGGGCAGAAGTGCTCTTGCTCGCAAGCCGTAAATGTGCAGACTTCACCTAGCGTGCTCAGACTTCAAACTAGCGTGGGAGCCAATCCGTCATACGCCCATTGAAACGTATGAGCATATTTTCTAGTAAATGTGCAGAAAAGAAAACAATTTTGGAACAAGCAACGTGTTTACTCCTTGCAATGAGTGCGATCACTAGATAATGGAAAAATTTGTCGTCTGAACCAAATTCGCGAAAAAAAGGAGGCCCAGCCCATCAAATGACCGCGACAAGCAGCGCGGCACCTCATAGTTTGCAGTCCTTTTTTTCTTTTTTTTTGTTTCTATTTTTGTAAATTTTCATCCGCTGCTTCAACGAAGCCAATAGCGGCACAAAGAAGAGTGCGCGTGCTGCGCCGGGCGAGACCATGAGGTGGCGTGCTGCTTGTCGCGGTCATTTGCTCGCCCGGCCCAACACGCGCCCTGCTGCTATTGGATTCGTCGAAGGAGCGGATGAAAATTTAAAAAAATAGAAAAAAAAGAACCTGAAACTACACAGGATAAAAATTTGACAAAAAGATTGTTTGTTTGCACATGGACTTGGCTGACAACAATAACTCGTTGCTGAAGCGGACGAAAATGTACAAGAAGACAAACATAAAAAAAATTGAAACTAACCGGGATTTTATTTTTGTTTGCACGTTGCCTTGGGTGAACAAAAAACTCGTTGCGAAACAAGACGACAGTGTACAAGAAGACAAAGAAAAAAATGGTTCGGCAGTTTTTTCCCGCTATAACTTCTGCAGCGGTATTTTGTCGTTTTCTACATCGATTGCCATGGCCGTCGTCCTCCTTACAAACAAACTTCCTTCTTGTTATATGGAGTATATAAAGACACTCCATTTGCCGTTCTATCCAATGCATTCATTACCCTGAAATACACAAGCAAGAGCATAGAGCCACAGCAAACACCATCTGTATGGCTGGTTGGGAAGATATGCCTCCGGAGATCGCTGAATGCATATGCAACAAGATGCATTGCGTCGTTCCTCGCGCAAGTTTTGCTACGACTTCTAGCACATGTCGACGTGGGTCGACATCTATGCCGAACCGCTCACAGATCCCGTGGCTGTTGTGTCCATCTCCTACAACTGCTGCACTTCACTCTATACCACCTCTCAATGCAAATGAGGCGGTGTTTTGCATCAACTGCTCACGCAATCACCGTGTTGTCCTCCAAAACATACTGGTCGGTTCGAGGTACATAGGATGTCCTAGAGTAGAGTGGGTTATGGTTGCAAGGGGCCAGAGATATGACAATGTTTTAGTTAATGTTCGGAGTGGTGAACTGATTCGCCTTCCAGAATTTGTGTTGTTAGATGAAGGACAGCCGCCGTGTACGTTGTTGATCCGTGCGGCAACCATATCTGATGAACCGTCGGTAGGTGCAGGATGCATTGTGGCAAACATTGGGACTGTGTTGCTACCTGGGGACCACGCAGGCGAAGGTGTAGTTTCATTCAATCTTCTGGGGTCTCACGTCTCGGGTAGCACTGTTCGAGGTGATTTCGAAGATGTCATTTTTTTTGAAGATTTGTTCTACGCTGTCGATAGGCACGGCCACACAGTTGCTTGCCTTCCCTTCGAACAGGATTCCATTGTTCCTTCCATCCTGTGCTCCCATGTATGGATCATTTCTGAATGCCCTGAACGGATACAGCATGGGTATCTCATTGCTAGGTACCTAGTAGCAAGTAGACGGGAAATAATGATGTTGTCGCGTTACAGCGATTGCATTGGTGGCCTTACTTCAACTTTCGCTGTGCATGTGATGGTGCACAACGATGCCCCTAATGCGTCTGGTGGAATTCTTAGGTGGGAGGTCGTGGACGATCTGGATGGTCGCAGCTTCTTTGTTGGACGCGGTTGTTCGATTTCATTTGAGGGAGGAAATGAGCACGGAGTTCAAGAAGGTGTATATTTTCTTGATGATAGAAGCTTTCGCTCTTGGATGATGATCCAACACGGCGGCTCAGCCGGCAGGCATTTCCAAGTCAATGACAATGGATGGTGGTCCATGAAGACACAGACTGTTACCAGGTTTCCATTCCAATGCGAATACTCAGACTATTCAGCTCCGGTGTGGATTCGACACGGTGGGTCTTTTAGCGGCTGAGGAGGACCTCGCTAGCAAATTCTTGTTTTGGTAGCGAACTTTCATTTTGCTGGTATTGTTCTAGCATCCATTAAGTCAGCAAACACGACTTTTGTGTAAGTCGTCTGCGTGTGTAATTCTGTATAAAAATAAGTGTGACAAAATTATGTCATGGCCAAAACAATCGTTCAAATTTGATATTCCGCATAAAGACAGCCAAGTGACATACGACGCTGCTCAAACAAGGGATCATCAGTTAGCGGTGTCAAACATCCGGTCTAATGAAAAATATAATTTAAAAGCTCGCGAGGCATTCATTATTTAAAAGGCACTTTGGTGTTCTACATCTAATTTTACGCGACGACAAAAATGGGACTTGTACACGACATTAGTTTTGTTGCATAATGTTATCAGGCAGCTGCAGCATATCGAAATTTTGTCTAGAGGAAGCGCAATAGCAACTTACAAAGTTTAGGAAATTGAAGAACAGACATAAGTAAAAAGCAACTAGGAAACATTATATTAGCAGCTAATAGTTTGAAACTATCTACACCCTTCCTCCGAACGCTTGTCTTTTATAAGTTTGAGTTGTTCCCAGTTAGAACTATGTGGTGCCAGAACATCCATAGAAGCATTTTCAGTTAAGAGGTACTCTAGTTTAGATTTCAATACTTCTGTCATTCTCAGTCAATTTGTCTTTCGTTTTTCATAAATCTACTTACATAATTCGACGAAACTGACAACCATGTCATCTTCTAATATGAATTGAACTCACTCCAGTCAGGAGACAGGTTTTCCTGAGTGCTCAAAACTCCTCATATCTGTCCGGCCATTTCTATAATTTCTATGCTTTGGATTTCACCTGATACGTAATATACAGTAACGTGCAGCGCAGACGACCATCAAGTGAGGACTCAGCAATCCACGCCAGTTGACTGCCGTACGCCGTCGACATCCCCGTACCCGTTCCCCCCGTCGCACACTGAACACGTTGTCGATCAGCTGCAGATAGCAGCCAGCGAAACGGCTGATCAGTCAGTGCTAGCAAAATTTGGTCGCAATATTTGGTTCAATTGTCTGTGTATGGTATAGGATGGACAAGTTTACTGGATTTGCAACTGGCATGCGATAGCTTCGCAGTGCCGAAATTTGTGAGACAAAAATTTGTATTTTAGTATCTTGATTTCTCAGCAGAAAACATCAACATCTGGTAGTACTTCCATTCGTTTAAATCATGATGCCCTGCACTGCTGCATGGCCCTACGGAGTACGTTGAGGTAATGTGGAAGGTGTGCACGGAAGCGTATGTTTCGACTTCAGAGCCGATGTACGTGCTGCGTTCTGCTATGGGGTACTCCACCCCTACCGTCGGAGCCACCTGTCAAGAGCCCCAAACATCTATTCAGCTGTATTGGAATCAATGTTTCTGTATAGGGCCCGTTCGCGGACTGCTCGTGTAATGGGCCACAAAAGTATTGGGTCACGGGCCAAAATAACGATACGATTCTCATGAAAAGGGTCAACGAGCATGTTGCAAGACTGCGTCGTACGTCCCGCCGCGAACGCGGAGTGTATCAGTGGCCCGGCCTGCTACTTTGACGCCGGCTGATTATTCCGTCAACGAAGGATCAACAGAATCGATGGTGTCTGCGATGTCAAATGTGACGTCTACTGCTCAAAACCCTATTTGTCGACTCTATGAATTTTTATATTTTTACACATACTACTGACACTGTTCAGAATAATGAGTTATTTCGACCTGCCTCTGTACCAGCCAGAAAGTTTAGTTTGACATCGAGTTGTTTGCAGCTTCACGGCATTGACTCCGTGTGTCACTGCCTCTTCAGAGCTGCAATAGCCTACCTATGTGCCTCCTGCAGTTCTGGACATCATTGTTAAATTTTTCCGCTATCAAAATGGCTCAATGCTTTGTGTTCCCAGATTTAGCTTCTGTATTTTGACCATGCATTTGCATTCATATTCAAGATGTTTTCACAGAATCACATAGTGATATTGTTATCCTGATACTATCAAATAGAATGTAGTTAACCAAAGATTTTTTTAGAATCACATACTGATTTTGTTCGATAATAGCAAGTCTCACAAAGCTATCAAATTGATGGATAAAGCTATCAAATTGATGGATCTGATAGGACCAGGGGATGGACCAGGGGGAGATGCTGCCACCAACCTCGAGCAGTGATGGGATCAAACAAGCATTCTGATTGTCTGTCAGACAACAGAATAATAAATGTTGGAAGAGAGTAGACTGCAGACTACGGAGTAGTAACTCTTAGGAGCTAGCAACAATCAACAATGGTCCAAGAAACTTTTGTGAAAACTATTAGACATGAAGCATTTGTGGAATTGACTATCCAATTAGGAGGCAGCAACATTCAAAAAGGATTTCAGAACCACTTTTAAAACTATCCAATGGGAATTGACTATTTAATTACAGTTGAAATTGAGAATATCCAGAGCGCAGCACAATGCATCAAAACTGTCAGTAATTTCCATTTTGCTTTCAAGCATTATAATCTAGAAAGATAACTCCTATCAATTTATTACAACTTTTACAAGCTATGAGATGAGCTGTGAAGATTCAGGACTGAAATTGTGCCCATTTTACATTGGTCATGAACTCGCAATTGAAAATTTGACAGCTGCTCATTTCGTCTCCTACAGCTTCCTTTTCTTTAGACACTGAATTGTAGCAGCAACAAAATACAAAGGAGTCTCACATATATGTTAAGAAAGAGGTACAAAAGCCTAAAAGCATCACAAGCTTACCCTTTCCAACTCATATAAGTCTAGGAACAGCGTAGAGACATGTAACCTCACTAATCCACAGTATTGCCTTGATCATTTGTTGGCGCTTTATGTGCAAGACGTGCAAACATTTGTTGGTTTCTGACCAAAAAAATCGAGAGGAGCAAATATCAGTGATGACAGGCCTTTCCGACGAAAAGCTTCAAAAAATTAGTTAATAACAAAGAAAATAAGGTTTGTGTCTTAAACAATTACATGTGCCAAATTATATCATATATAAGACTACAAAGCATAATACTGAAAGAAAAGCATGTTTCCCAAAGTAACACTTGATTACCATTCTCATTATTTTGGTTTGTACTCCATAGCCTTTTAGTTCTCTACAGATGACTTTTATAGAGTCTGCACAAATGAACAAAATACACCAATATGAAAGGTTAAATCTATGGTAGCAAGTCAATATTTCACGGCAAGAGGCACAATGTATTAATCTGTTTGGAATTGCTTATGTGATGTAGAACAGAATCGGTGATAGCCTTGGATTTTGGCAACCAAAATATGCAGTAATGGAATTCAACACTGTGATGGCATGTGAGACAAGATAATAAAACTTCAATCTGTTACCTACTTCATTCGGAATATAACAGATCTTAAAATTAAGATCTCTTATCTGTTTTGTGACTAAATATGCAGTTTATCCACAAAACACTAGAAATGTGTGCTATGGTGATGGAACACAGGATAACCGGCTCCTATGTTGGCGGGGACTATGACATAAACTGAAACGTGAAACTGCTATTGGCCTGGTGGAGGCGTAGAGCAGGACACCAATGCAGGTGTTGCTGGCCTGGTATGGAATGGATTGGCAAAATTCAGTATAGAGAAAACAGGACCCTTCATTCTGACCTTCCAATGTACGAACCAGTCAATTACTAATGCCACCAAGAAAAGTGCCAATGAGCCAGCAGTCAATTCCTAATGTCACCAAGCAAACAAAAGTAGCCTTTAATTTCCGAACAAATATGCAGTGATGGAATCAAACAAGTGTTCTGATAGTTTGTCAGACAAGACAACGAAATGATCAAACAAGTGTTCTGATAGTTTGTTCAGTAGTAGTGATATCCATGTTCATTGGGAATATTAGATCAATCCTTATTCCTTAGTATACTTGCTGAAAGAAATTAATAAGAGATCCAAGCACAAAACAGAAACACATGCTTTGTTGACGGAACAGCGGATAACTAACCAATGTGTTGTTACATGCTTAATGGATAAAAAGGACATCAGTTATTTAACGGCTTACATGGTAAGGCCAAAATGATTAATACAATGCCGAGAGCTGAGAAGTGACAGCAGGCTGCAGCGTGAAAGAAATTGAACCTGCAGAAACAAAAACTCCAAGCACACGGGCGTGCGCTCCCGTGAAGCACTTCCCCAACGCGCGTGCGCTCGCAGTACTACTGGCGCTGGTGAACAACGTACACTGTTCATCATCTTCCCCCCGCCATCTCCTCCACCATCCACCTAGACCAACGCCCAGGACGCCGGAGACCTCGCCGGCGACCTTCAGGCCAACCAACCAACTCGGCCGGACGAACACCCGCCAAGCACAAAATGAGCCCGGATTCGACTAACTTCGCCGGCCGTCGGCAGCGCCGCTACACCGCCAACTCAGAAGGTCTCCTGCACCGACAGGATCAGCGGCGCCGCCGCCGCCGCGCTCACCGCAGGCGAACCCACCACCACCGCCGTGTCGCGGGCGCCACCAGGACAGACCGCAAATAGCCGCCGTGTCGCGGCCGGTGCCGTCAGCTCAGCGCGGTCTCGTCCACCTCCACCACCGTAACCGCAGCCTCGTCCAACGCCACGGCCGTGGCAACGCCCAACCCGATACAACACCCAGCCCCCTTCTTCCCCAGTAAGGGCGCCACCTGCACCGCTCGCCTTACTGCCGCAATAGGCGAGATGCGACACTCATCGAAGAAGGTAATGTGACCGAGGAACGCAAGGTGAAGAAGAGACTGACCAGGGATGGCGACGCAGAGGAGCCGAGAAAAGAAGAGACTGACAAGGGAAGGTGAAGAAGAAGGTAGAAAAGAAAAAGGAATAAAAACCAATGGACCACGTGTACATGAACCACGTGTAGTTGGGCCACGTGAGTTACCCTGACACCAACTGCAAACAAATAAAATCATCTCTCGCTGACCCACTAATACAACTCGTTAGTTACCTGAAACATCAATCCATCGTTCCTGTACCAGGGAGCATCCAACGGCATCGGTCGGGTGAGCAGCTACACCCGGTTGTATGCCAATATTTCCCATATATATATATATATATATATATATATATATATATATATATATATATATATATATATATATATATATATATATATACATTATTTAGAGCACCACCTAAAAATTATCTGGAGGTAGGCCAAGAAATCACCCTTCGTATCAATGCTGGTCGATTCACAGCCGGGGTCCAGAGATCCAGCTCAAGGCCTTGCTTGTATCATATCATTATATGGAGAATATCAGTGATGCAAAAAAAAAAAAATCGGTGACTGACACCAAAAAAAAACATCTCAGTATGCTCAAATAATCATCTTGGTCTGAGAAAGCAAAATGTTTAATTTCCACAATGCGAAAAAGGCTCCAGCTCTAGTAATATATATACCAGCAGCTTTTTGCGGGATTATTAAAACTTAATTGCAAAAAAGAGAATTAGATCCAATCTGCCTATGGAAAAAAACAAGACTTAATAAATTTATACTAGGTAACTAGCTTGTGGGATTTGGGGAGGAAATTAAAAACCCTCACTTATCCCTTTGATTTATCAAAATACATGTTGTTTAGGTATATTGACAAGGCGGACAAGAAGCGAGTACTAACAAAGATAATTGGGATATTTAACTATTTGTCATCCTTAATATCATTGCTCCTTCGGTTGCCAATTTTAGTTTTGTACCTACAGAATTGCCATCCACACACTGACATGCAACATATTTGCCATTTTGTCTAATGTGGCAAGCCACCTCACCCCCCTAGCGTGGATACACCCTACAAATGACATTTGTGTCCTTGCCTCCTTATCCCCTATTTTAGTTAGGATGCAGGATGACACCGACGGCACATATCCATTGCTCCCCTCTGTCATCCTTGATGATGATGACTGTTGTGTGGCTACTGTAGGGGACTTTGAGTTTGCCAAGCACGAGCAGGGTCTAGCCCAGTCCCAAGGGGGGTGAGGTGATCGATGAGCTCCGCCAAGAGCTCTTCGTTGCCAGCTGTATCCACATTGGTTGCCTCTCCTAGATTCAACAGGATGCCCCGGAGGTCGTCACAAGGATGGTTGTGAGGTGTGCATCGGTGATAACGAGGAGCGGGAGCGGGATGGACGCTCGCCATGTGCTACTCGCTGGGATCCTCCACAAGGCGAAGCCCTAGAGGTGTCATCACTGAGCCGTCTAACCCCTGGGTGTCTAGCTTCTCATCTTCTTCCTCATCGTTGTCGTCCTCTACAAAGAACATTCAGTGGCAGATATCGCTACAGGACCTCGTCAACCGCATGGGTGGCAACTGCGCAGGGCAAACCAAGTTTGGTTTCTGGCCTTCCATCTGGCCATTGTGCTCATCCAAGAAGTTATTGCTGTCCTACCTTGTGCTATAGCCAGGGCGTTGCTCCACATCCTCCGACAGGACCACGGCTCTGGCAAAGAGGATGCAGAGTTGACACCGTAATGAGGCAGGGGCACAAGGGTAGTTTCGCAGGGTGTATGCATGTTGGAGTGGTGACCAGTGAGGTGCCGTGACACATCGTTCAAAATGTTTATTGTGTAGATGACAATTTTGTAGGAGCAAACCTAAAGTTGGCAACTGAAGGAGCAATAACCGTGAGGATGGCAAACATTTAAATATCACGGATGACTTCTATCTTACACCGTTGAAAGTACTATATACCAATGGTCAAAATTGAAAAAGTTTGTCCGAAAGGGGTGTTTGGTTCCCCACCTCCTAAAGTTTAGTCCCTATCACATCGGATGTTGGACACTAATTTGGAGTATTAAATATAGACTAATTACAAACTAATTGCACAAATTGAGATTAATTTGCGAGACAAATCTATTAATCCTAATTAATCCATGATTTGACAATGTGGTGCTACAGTAAAAATGTGCTAATGAGATTTGTCTCACGAATTAGTCACGGCTTCTGTAATTAGTTTTATTATTAGTATCTGAACACCCGATATGACATCTCCTAAACTTTAGTCCCTGGATCCAAACACCCCCTAAAGCGATATCTATATCTCTTATAAAGCTAATCTCTACTAGAGGTCTATCTCGACATGCAAGTCATCCACATCATCCCCACTAACTAGCCACGTCATCTCCCACTAATAGTCATGTCATCCAACTAAATTCTAACTTCATCATCTCCACTTAATTTCATTCCTAATTCTTTGCAATCTCCGCAGCAACGCACAGGGTATCTTTTTGGTTTCTATATATTTTAATGGAGGGAGTGCCATGCCTATGGAGGGGTCGTCCAGTTATTACCCCAAGAGGACATGCATGTATTAAAGAGTTGCCTCCACTCAAATGGCACATGTATATATAGCATCATTGGAAGATGCACACCCTGTTCGTTTCGCTGGATCAGCAGAATCAATAGTCATCCAGCAGTGTTTTTTCTCTCACAACAAACCAGCAAACAGTACCTTCAGCTACAGTAAACTAGCGAAACGAACAGGGCATCCAATTTATGCGGACGTAGGGGCATCCGATCCTATCAATGTGCGGGGCATCGTTCACACTGAAATTCTCCAATAGGCTGTTGATCTTTAAATTTGAGAGTGACGACCCACGCCCGCCCAATTCGACCTTTTGTTTTCTTAGAAGAAGCTGAACTTAACAAATCTAAGAGTACACCGAGTTCTAATTCAGGTAGCACCTGCAAAAAATCATTCAGTACGTCACAGGCGTGACTAAGGCTGGATAACGAGCCGTCTGGCTCGGCTCGGCTCGGCTCGTTCTGGCTTGTTAGAATAACGAACCAGCTTGGCTCGGCTCGTTATCTTAACGAGCCAGAAAGCCAGCTCGGCTCGGCTCGTTAGGAGCTCGAGCTGGCTCGTTAGGCTCGCGAGCCAGGTATAAAAAATACACAAAATATAATATTTGTATTTATCTAAAGCTTAAAAATATTAATAATATAAAAATAATATATTCAATAACCTTAAATCGAATAAAATATTCATATGAGCTAACATATCATCCATTTGTGAAGTGTAAGACATGAAGTAATACAAAACTAATATAAGTTATGATGACTTTTTCCCTAAAACTACGGCTCGTTTGGCTCGCGAGCGGCTCACGAGCCAGCTCGAGTTGGTTCATTATAGCTAACGAGCTAAAATCCTGGCTTGGCTCAACTCGTTATCATAACGAGCCGAGCCGAGCTGAGCCGAGCCAGCCACGAGCCTAGCGAGCTAACGAGCTTCGAGTTTTTCGTCCAGCCTTAGGCGTGACTAGGTCTGATAACATTTAAATCGCCTTATTAGTATAATCTACAAGCTTCCTAAGTCCAACCGCATGACAATATACAAAGCATGACGGCGAAGTGAGGATTTATCACAGCTAGCTTCACTGTAGATGCCGTCAGCTAGCTAGCATCGTCTCAACAGGTCACTAAACAACCCCGGAAAGCAGCAGGACCACACATGGCACATGATACACGGGTGCTGAGTGCTAACTTGACTTGGCCACGCTGTAACTACTACCAGTCAGTCAGTACTACTCTAAAAGAAAGAAGGATATCACTACTGGACTCGCATGCTTTGCCGAGGGCCAGAGGCCCTCGGCAAAGGCCCAAAAACCCTCGGCAAAGGCTTTGCCGAGGGCGGCCCTCGGCAAAGAGCCCTCGGGAAATTTTGAGACGGCGAAGGGGTCTTTGCCGAGGGCCCTTTATCGGGCACACGGCAAAGCCTTTGCCGAGGGCTAAAAAAACCCTCGGCAAAGAAAAACCCTCGGCAAAGAAAAAATCAAAAAATCCGAAAAAAATAGCAAAATAATTTTATTTTTTTTGGAGACGCTGACGAGCCATCACTACCACCCGCGGGATTTTTTTGTAGCATTTTATACAGTATTTTTGACCCTATTTGTAAAGTTGTGGTCGGTGGGATTCGAACTCGTGACCTCTCACACCCTCTCTCACTTACCTCCTCTAACCACTCCAACCCTTTATCACTTGTGTTTATATTCCATTTCGATTCCCCATATATTATAACAAACCGAGTGTAAATTGATTGTTTGATGCACTAAATGAATTCAAATGAAAAAGTTGTCAACTACAAAGTTTCGTAACTTTTCGAGATCTACAACTTTCGTTTAGAGTGTTTCTCCATCCGAGACTTTTTTCAAAATTTCAAATTTCAAATTTCAAACTTAAGACGCAATTATCGACAATTAGATGCTTTCAAATGAAAAAGTTGTCAACTACAAAGTTTCATAACTTTTCGAGATCTACAACTTTCGTTTAGAGTGTTTTTCCATCCAAGACTTTTTTTAAAATTTGAAATTTTAAATTTCAAACTTTAGATATAAATATCCTCAATTAGATGCTTTCAAATGAAAAAGTTGTCAACTATAAAGTTTTATAACTTTTCAAGATCTACAACTTTCGTTTAGAGTGTTTTTCCATCTGAAAATTTTTGAAAAAACTATTTGCCGAGGGCCAAAAGGTTGGCCCTCGGCAAAGACCCTCTTTGCCGAGGGCCATGACGTAGGCCCTCGGCAAAGACCCTCTTTGCCGAGGGCCATGACGGAGGCCCTCGGCAAAGACCCTCTTTGCCGAGGGCCTCCGTCATGGCCCTCGGCAAAGAGAATTTTCAAAATACATTTTGAGGCACTAAACGAATTCAAATGAAAAAGTTGTCAACTACAAAGTTTCGTAACTTTTCGAGATCTACAACTTTCGTTTAGAGTGTTTCTCCATCCGAGACTTTTTTCAAAATTTCAAATTTCAAATTTCAAACTTAAGACGCAATTATCGACAATTAGATGCTTTCAAATGAAAAAGTTGTCAACTACAAAGTTTCATAACTTTTCGAGATCTACAACTTTCGTTTAGAGTGTTTTTCCATCCAAGACTTTTTTTAAAATTTGAAATTTTAAATTTCAAACTTTAGATATAAATATCCTCAATTAGATGCTTTCAAATGAAAAAATTGTCAACTATAAAGTTTTATAACTTTTCAAGATCTACAACTTTCGTTTAGAGTGTTTTTCCATCTGAAAATTTTTGAAAATTCTCTTTGCCGAGGGCCATGAGGTTGGCCCTCGGCAAAGACCCTCTTTGCCGAGGGCCATGACGTAGGCCCTCGGCAAAGACCCTCTTTGCCGAGGGCCTACGTTATGGCCCTCGGCAAAGAGAATTTTCAAAATACATTTTGAGGCACTAAACGAATTCAAATGAAAAAGTTGTCAACTACAAAGTTTCGTAACTTTTCGAGATCTACAACTTTCGTTTAGAGTGTTTCTCCATCCGAGACTTTTTTTAAAATTTTAAATTTCAAATTTCAAACTTAAGACGCAATTATCGGCAATTAGATGCTTTCAAATGAAAAAGTTTTCAACTACAACATTTTATAAATTCTCAAGATCTACAAACTTTATATTGATTGTTTGGTCATTTGTTCAACCGACGTGGTGGTTCTAACATATTTCACAATCCTTATATATCCTCTGTAGTAGTTTCATGAAACTTATTAGAGAGATGTAAATTTTGTGAACAACATTACTATTGATTTGTTAAATGAAGAAATGACCAATATATACTTTGTAGATCTTAAAAAGTTAAACAATTTTGTAGTAGAAAACTTTTTTATTTGAGTTAATTTAGTGTCTCAAAATATATTTTGAAAAATCTCTTTGCCGAGGGCCGTAAGGTAGGCCCTCGGCAAAGACTCTTTGCCTAGGGCCAATAGGGAGGCCCTCGGCAAAGATTTTTTTTTTGCCGAGGGCCGTTTCTTTGCCGAGGGCTGGCCCTCGGCAAAGGCCTCTTTGCCGAGGGCCTGTCTTTGCCGAGGGCTCCTTCGGCCGGCCCTCGGCAAAGAGGGCCTTTGCCGAGTGCCCGATATTTGGCCCTCGGCAAAGCCGGAAGCCCTCGGCAAAGTCTGCGTTTCCGGTACTGAGCTCTACGAAAAGGGTGCTAAATGTTTAACCACAGGAACTGAGCTCTACGAAAAGGGTTGTTATAATATCCTTTGAAAATTGACAGCCTTCATGAGTAAACGGTCAACAAAAATGGTGGGAGAAGCCGTGGCTGAAGAAGTTGAGTGAGTGAAGAAGAAGAGAAGGGGAATGAGGTTTTCTTCCAGCCGTTTACCACCGCTGGATTAAATGGACAGCCAACAGTGATATCTGTTTTTATTGCCAGTTCGCAGCATGTGGAATTCAGGCCCAAACAAACCAGCGGTGAAACTTCTGATCGACCACCGCCGGAATGGTGGACAATTCTGTGTTTCATATCATTGCGATTTCCACCGCCGGATCATACGGCGAATCAACGTTGCTAGCTTTGTTTCATTTCCGGTTATAATGGGTGGTGCATCCTTCCATCATCAAACGGGCGACGAAGCTTATTATCTTTGCCGGTTTCTTTGTGCATCGCGCATTGGATGATTATATGGCGGTGCTAAATGTTGCACCATCGGTTCGACGTACGATGCAATAGCGAAGACTGGCACTGTGTTCACCACCAGATCATACACTAGGCTGGTGGTGAAAACATCTATCACCGTTGGTAAGGCACCCTTTTGGGACCCCTCAGGCTATGAACCGGTGGTGGCAAGTGTCACCGCTAGTTTCACAAAACCGGCATTGGAAGTCCCAACAGTGATTAAACTTTGGCGGTGCTAAATGTTGCACCACCGGTTCGGCGTACGATGCAATAGCGAAGACTGGCACTGTGTTCACCACCAGATCATACACTAGGCTGGTGGTGAAAACATCTATCACCGTTGGTAAGGCACCCTTTTGGGACCCCTCAGGCTATGAACCGGTGGTGGTAAGTGTCACCGCTAGTTTCACAAAACCGGCATTGGAAGTCCCGATAGTGATTAAACTTTCTGTAGTAGTGAGAGAGGGCAGGGGGGCTAATTACAGGGGGGCAATTACAACGCAGAAGCAAGGTTAACTAACAATTAAACAATAGTAGATGAAGAAGCAAGCCACTGAGCAAACAAAGATACTTGCTATATTTAAGTATCTGTCATCCTTAAGGTTGCTGCTCCTTCGGCTGCCAATTTTAGTTTTGTCCCTATAAAATTGTCATCCGCACTCAACATGTTTGCCATTTTGGCAAACGTGGCATGCCACGTCACCCCTCCAGCGTGGACAAATCCTATGAAATGACCTTTGTGCCTCTGCCTCCTTCTCCCCTATTTTAGTAAGGATGCAGGGTGATGCCGGTGGGTCCTTTGCACAGCATCCTTCGCTTGCCACCCTCGTCGTCTGATTCAAGGCCGCTGTGCATAGAGTGGGGCCTAGCTCTAGTCCAAGGGGGGGCAAGGCGATGAGCTCCACCAAGGAACTCTTCATCGCCAGCCACATCCTGGTGGCCTCTTCTCAAGCAACATGAGACTATGGCGCTGATAACATATGGGGCGAGAGCGAGATGGATGCTCTCAGCGTACTACTGACCAGGCTAGGTCCACCTACCTAACGTGGAGCCCTAGGGGCACCACTGCCAAGGCATCCGACCCCTTGGCGTCAGCCTCTTCGTGCTCGTCCTCATTGTCGTTGGCCTCGGTAAAGAACATTCGACAGTGGATATCACTACAGGACCTTCTCAACCGCATGAGAAGCAACTATGTGGGGGCAAGCTAGGTTGGGTTTCTCGAGGCTATCCATCTGGCCATTGCACTCATCCAAGAAGTCATCACTACTACAGAAAACCTATGCGAGGCGGGCAAAAATGATTTACCGAGGCGGGCATCCCATCCGCCTCCACGGAAAGGTCATAGTTAATCCGGCCTTAATGGAGGCGGTCGGTCGCCTGCCTCGGTAAAATCAAATAAAAAACAAAAAAATGAAAACCCGTGGACAAGCCTAGCGAGCCAACCCATGGGCCCGCTAAGCCCATCCACGGAGCGCTGCCCACCTCGCCCGCTGGAGGAGCGCCGCCCGCCTCGCCCGCCAGATCTGCCTCCCCACCATCGGATCTGGCCTCGCCGGCCCACCTTGGCCGCGCTGCTACACCGGAGGAGGAGCGCCGCCCGCCTTGCCTTGCCGACCAGATCTGCCTCCCGGCCACTAGATCCACCCTCCCCACTGCCGGATCCAAGCACCCGCTCACTGGATTTGAGCACAAGCTCAGTAGGGCTGGTGCTCCTCACCGTAGAGCCACCGGAGGAGAGGGAGAGAGTTGAGGCGCCGTCGGAGGAGCTCGAGGGAGAGGGAAGGCCGGATCTGCTGGACCGCTACTGTTCCTCCGCCGCTGGACCGCTGCTACTCTTCTGCCGCTGGACGGCTGCTGCTCCAGGGCGCGCCAGGGCCTGCGACGCCCGCCGCCAGCGCGCTACCCCACGCCGCCGGGGCACGCAGCGCCCCCATTCGGACGTCGCCATGGAGAGATGTGAGGGAAGAGAGGGACGTGCGATGGGTGGGGGAGAGAGGCGCGACAGGTTCAGGAGAGAGAGGCGCGATGGGCACGGGAGAGCGACGCACGAGTGCGCGACGGCCGGGTGAGGGAGAGAAAGAAAGAGCTGAGAGGGGCTAGGGTTTGTTCGTCTTTATATAGCGTGACCAGTTAACGGGTTGAGATGGACTTCTATTGGGCTCGGCCTTATTAACAGAGGCGGGCCTTTTAAGCTGTCCGCCTCCGAAAATGGCCCTATTTTCTGAGACGGACCTCTTATAAGGCTCGTCTCGGTTAATAGATTTTAGGAAACGGTTATTTTTTTAACTGCCTCCGTAAATCGATTTTCCGAGGCGGTTGATTATGACCGCCTCGGTTAATAAAAATGCCCGCCTCAGTTAATCGCAGGTATTAACCGAGGCGGTTGAAATTCCCGCCCACCTCCAAGGCTCATTCCCAAATGCCTCGCATAAGTGTTTTTCTATAGTAGTGCGTTGCTGTCCTACTCGGTGCTACAGCTGAGGTGCCACTCCACCTCCTCTGACAGGGTCGTGGCTCCGGCAAAGAAGGTGCCGGAGTTCACACTATAATGAGACAGGGGCACAATGGTCATTTCACATTGTCTATCCACGTTAGTATGGTGACCGGTGAGGTGGCATGACACGTTGTTCAAATTAGCAAATATATTGTAATGTTCACTGCGTAGATGATTATTTTGTAGGAGCAAAACTAAGGTCAGAAAACTAAAGGAGCAAGAATGCCAAATGTTTAAATGTCCCAAGATATGTATAACATCTATCTTACATTGTTGTCCTGCAGGAGTTCTCTGAAACGATATTTCTATTTTAAATGGAGGGAGTACCATGCCTATACAGGGGTCGTCCAGTTAACTACCTTCAGAGGGCATGCATGTATTAAAGAGTTGGTTCCACTCAAAGGGTACATGTACAGATTCAAATAGTATTATTGGAGCATCACCGAATAGCACATACAGCCGCGACAAAAGCTGACTAAAGTATTGGTTCCTATTAAAGTGTGTGTGGGCATCGGATTCGATTAATGTGTGGACCATATTTTTGGCGTCAACAGCGTCGTCCACACTGAAATTCTCCAATAGGCTGTTGATCATCTTTAGATGATTTTTATTTTATACATGTACATATATGGTCAAGTAAACTAGAGGATATATCACTCCATGTCAAATTTTGTAGTGACCCTATCTAGTTTTCTTTGCTCAATAATAATCTGAACTAGACATTGCAAGGGCGTGGACTAGGTCTCATTTAACATTTAAACAATAATCACCTTAAATATAATCTACTAGCAAAACTGACATGTACTGTATATTATTCCTAAGTCCACCACGACAATATACAATGCGTGAAGGGGAAGTGAGGATTTAACTTATCACCATGATTATCCCTAAGTCTACTATAGCTTCTCTGCAGATGCCGCTGTCAGCTAGCTAGCATCGTCTCAACAGGTCAGTAAACAACCCCGGAAAGCAGTAGGACCACACACGGCACATGATACACGGTGCTGAGTTGTTGACTTGACTTGGCCACGCTCCCCTAGCAGTCAGTCAGTCATTCTGTATATGCATGATCACATGTTAACCATGCAACGTCAATGTAAACCCTAGAGACGGCCAACAAATTAACTACATATATTTATAAGCCAACAATAATCAGAGTCACATCAATCGAGCAACATGACCCATCTACAACCCTAGCCCAGCCCACGTCCCCTACCAGGGTATCGACCCAGCCCAAGCCCAAGCCCAGCCCAGCCCTCTATGGGGCCCTATAAAAGGCACCCATCCTCTCCCTCTCAGCTTCGTGCCAGCTTGAGCATATTCCACTTTGCTAGTCAGCATACTTACACGTAGCTAGCTAGCTTACTCAGCTCAGCTGGGGTGCACTCTGCACTAGCCATCCAGCTGGTGTGTGTTTGTAGGAGTGTAGCTATCAGCTAGCTAGCTAGCTAGCCCTCGCCGTACGTCCGGCGACCATGGCGGCGAAGCAACAGGCCGTCGTCTCCTCCGGCCACACCAAGATGGGGGAGGAGAAGCTGGTCATCCGGTCGGAGAAGGTGAGGTTCATCGACGTCCTGTCGATGCTGTTCCTGCGGCGCTCCATCACCAGCTATGCGTTCGTGGAGGCCGGCGACCGGACCGCCGCCGACTTCGGCAGCACGCCGGGCGACTGGCTCGTCGCGCTCACGCAGCTCATCCAGAAGGCTCTCGACGCCGCCTACTACCCAGCGCTCGTGATCGGCGCCGTCGTCGAGTTCCTGCTCAACTTCGTCGCGCTCAACGACGGGATACTCGGCATCTTTCTCAACATCTTCAGATGTACGTCGGTACTATACACACGGTTATACACACATGAAATAGCATCGCTCAACAATGGTTATATTTATTTTGATGGTGTTAACTCGTAAATGCGGACATTACTATAAATATAACATAATTTGGTATTTACACGACGACAAAGATGCATGGCACAAATGTATATGAATATACTGCGTGCTAGCAAATAAGGCGGCACATGAGCTCAGTTAATAACAAACTCTTGGGACCTTTGAAAAAACTTTTTATTAATTTATTTGCAACATATAATTCGATTTAAAGCACAGAAGGAATGGTCTATAAGCACTAAGTCAACACTAAGTCAACCGCCGTGTTATAACGTGCGCGGAGAGAAAAATGCATACATGATGTGTGCGAACGTCACTGCGTGTCGTCGTCAAAAGGTAAAGTGACAGAACAGTACAATATGACCCCAGAACGTGTCACTCTTTTCTCCTCATTTTCTTCCCATTTCTCATCTTTATAGATTCTTTCCACTTCTTTTGTTACACTTTTTTTCTTTTTTCTTTGTCTCTTCAATACATACTCCTATGTCCTTTTAGTTGCCAAGCTTTCTGTGTTAGTTTAAGTATTTGTTTATATGTTTACATCTTCGTTTCTTACACAAGATTTTTTTTTGATCCATAACTAATTGAACAAATATCTTTTGCAAGGAAAGTTAACCATTTGTTAGTTTTTGTTTGATTTTCTCTTCTTTATGGTTCCCGTTTTCAGATTTTTTGTTAGTTTAGGCAAGCAAGTGTCTTGGACAAGATCGATCTCACAGAAACTGCCCACACCTGCTCCTTCAATTTTTTATTGTCCAATTGACAAGTTTTGTTTGTCGTTCATATGCATGACACTTGAACACATACGTATGATGAGAAGATAAGTTTGCATAGTAATCCAACACATGCATGCAAGATCTCGCGTGCATGCATGGATCATATCAAACCTCACCAAACACTTGTACATAGATAGAGAATATATAAATTTCATAATGATTAAATTATAAATGCCAAGTAAGCTAGCGCCCGTGCATGCATCTTTAAATAAAATTAAGAAATGCCAATTGGACGACATGGGCAGGTAAGCTGGTGATCCCACACCGTGACGCGCCCAACTTCCGGTCCATGATCGGGCTCATCGACGGCAGGACGGAGCTGAAGCCGCTGCCGGCCGGTGGCGGCCCCGAGGACCGGCGGCTGCAGGTGGTGGGCATCTCCGCCGCCGGCAACGACTACGTGGACGTGGAGAGCGGCGGCAGCACGGCGGCGGTGCCGCTGGTGCAGCAGCAGTACGTGAACGGGCGGCTCATCCGGCTGCGCACCTTCTCAGTGTTCGAGGTGAGCATGATGGCTGCCAAGATCACCTACGAGAACGCCGCCTACATCGAGAACGTCGTCAACAACGTCTGGAAGGTACGTACTGTTTTACAGTCCTACTCCCTCCGTATCGGATTTTGAAGTCGTTTAGGACAGCGACATAGTCTCCAAAACACAACTTTGACCTCTTGTTTTTATAAAAAATATTTATGGAAAAGTGATATATGTAGACTTTTATGAAAGTATTTTTCAAGACAAATTTATTCTTATAATTTTTACATTTGCAAACTCAACAACTTAAAATTTATTGATGATTTATATTCTCAATGTTTGATCTAAACCTTATCGAAAACGACTTCTAAATCCGATACGGAGGGAGTAGCAGCTACAGATTGATGAACGATTATTTGGAAAGCATAAAGAAATTTTAATTAAATTTGGGCAGCAACAAATCAGGCAAATTTAAAATCAATGTTTTTTTGGACTAAATAAAATCACATTTTTCGCATAGTAAAGTAATCCTTTTGGAATCTCAAAAGACAAGATGATTCTTTCATGTGACGACAAGGACAAACGAGTTTCCATCGTCGTTCAGTTCCTGCTCCTGGACAGCTGGATAACTGGACTTAATAACCAGTGTGGTCTCTGTATTTATCTCCAAATTAAAGAGAAAAATAATAAATTGGTCTGAATTTTTGTTCCAAGTCGAAGTCCAGCAGCAAATGGTTGTTCAGATCACAAGGTTGCACACTTGCACCATCTATTTTAATTTGTTTTTCCTATACATTTGTCGTCTCCTGAGAACCCACACATGGTTTTTCTAAACCTGACGAGTCCCCGAGAAGAGTAAACTATGTCAAGTTGTCAATTACAGTATGCATGACGACAGCAGCACTAGTGTAGAGGTTCTAGTGTAGAGGTGCACTTCCTCCGTCCCACGAATAAATGCACGGAGGAAGTACACCTCTGCACTAGTGTTGCCGTCGTCATGCATACTGTAATTGACAACTTGACATAGTTTACTCTTCTCGGGACTCGTCAGGTTTAGAAAAACCATGTGTGGGTTCTCAGGAGACGACAAATGTATAGGAAAAACAAATTAAAATATATAGATGAAACTTTTTAAAGTTTGACTAAAAATATATCAAATAATATCAACATTTGTATCTGCAAATAAGTATATTATGAAAGTATATTTCATGCTCAACCTAATGATACATATTACATATGATAAATATTAGTATATTTTTGTATATATTTGATCAAACTTAAAAATGTTTGACTCCTCGGAAAACGAGATGTGCAAATATTTGTGGGACGGAGGGAGTAGGTATCAACAAGGACACCAATCATTTTGGGACAAGTAGACAACTTCTTCCATGCATCAATCACATCCATGGACGACGCTAGCTATATAACGTTTGCGATCTGGATTTTCTTCGATCAAGATCTGTGCATGCGTACCAGCTGCCCATATATATCAAAACGTTCACAAGTCACTGCTGACTGTCACTGTCTCACTCACTCCATAACCACGTGCATATATAACTAATTAATCCGCCATAAACAACTCGTAGATGCCAATTGCCACGCACTGTCTAATCCGGACACATTAATTAATTATATGATGATTAAACAAAAGTCTTTGTGCATAACAAGCTAATGGATCTTGGTTCCATCTCTGCTGTCTGTCTGAATTTGCAGTTCCACTTCGTGGGCTTCTACAACTGCTGGAACAGTAAGTTCAGTTCATCAAATCTAAACTTAGCTACTGAAATAATTAATTCAAATGTTCAAAATCAACCTGGATGAAATATGCAGAGTTCGTGGGCGACCACACGACGCAGGCGTTCGTGTTCACCGACAAGGCGAGCGACGCGAGCGTGGTGGTAGTATCATTCCGTGGCACAGAGCCCTTCAACATGCGTGACTGGTCCACGGACGTGAACCTCTCATGGCTAGGCATGGGCGTGCTGGGCCACGTCCACGTCGGCTTCCTCAAGGCGCTCGGCCTCCAGGAAGAAGACGGCAAGGACGCCGCCAAGGCGTTCCCCAAAGCCGCCCCGAACGCCGTCGCGGGCAAACCCCTCGCCTACTACACACTCCGCGAGGAGCTCAAGAAGCAGCTGAAGCAGCACCCGAACGCCAACGTCGTGGTCACCGGCCATAGCCTAGGCGGCGCGCTGGCGGCGATCTTCCCGGCGCTGCTGGCGTTCCACGGGGAGCGGGACATCCTGGACCGCCTCCTATCCGTGGTGACCTACGGGCAGCCCCGGGTGGGCGACAAGGTGTTCGCGGACTACGTGCGCGCCAACGTGCCCGTGGAGCCGCTCCGGGTGGTGTACCGCTACGACGTCGTGCCGCGCGTGCCCTTCGACGCGCCGCCCGTCGCCGAGTTCGCGCACGGTGGCACCTGCGTGTACTTCGACGGCTGGTACAAGGGCCGGGAGATCGCTAAGGGAGGCGACGCGCCGAATCCGAACTACTTTAACCCTAAGTACCTGCTGTCCATGTATGGGAATGCGTGGGGCGATTTGTTCAAGGGCGGGTTCCTGTGGACCAAGGAGGGCAAGGACTACCGCGAGGGCGCCGTCTCCCTACTCTACCGCGCCACCGGCCTGCTCGTGCCTGGCATCGCGTCGCATAGCCCCAGGGACTACGTTAACGCCGTCCGCCTCGGCAGCGTCGCCACGGGCAAGGAGGAGCTCTGATCGATGTCGATGAGAGCTTTGCTGGCTTAGCTTTTGGATGTCACTGCACAGTGTGTCGGTGTGTGGATGGACTGTGCAGCATGCAAGAGAAAAGCAAGATGGCTGTTCACCTATGGATTGTGTGTGTGTTCATTTCCACGTGTATCAGTGCAATAATTGGATGAATTAAACAGAAATAAACTTCAGGATTATTGAATATATGCATCCCCTCCTTCTACATGAACATGAACATGGCAGGCCACGTTGCTGAACAGTTCAAGTGCTTGGAAGAATGTATCCAAATTGTGAAGCATGTCCATGTATACTCTTGTACTTGTCTGTTGTGAGTTGTGACTGCTTGCCTCTTGTCGTCCTGAGCCGATTCACACTGTACGTGCTCACTGTTCTGTTCAGCAGATCTTCACAGAACTAACTATAGCTAGCCATGGTAACAGATAACTCACACCATCTCACATGCCTGGACAATTTATTATTATAATATACACATGACTCTACCGCATAGGCCCCGCGTCCTTATTTTGTTTTTTTTAAGGTGTACAATTCACATGGTTTTGGCCTATAGCAGCGTTAGAATGTCTTTTAATTTTCTCCCAAGTTGACAATGTGATATTTCTTTGTGATGGTAGATAAGAAGGTACAATACGAAGGAAAACATAAAAAAATAGTAGTACGATTTTGATCATTGTTAAATCATTGCCAAACTGTTTAGTTGGTCTTGTGCAGCTCTATTTGGATTTTGCTATGCTCAGGGCTGTAATCTGCTATTTGTTATCTATATATCTGGAGAGGGGATATGGGCAATGCCCATGCATGTCATGACCTGCTTTTGTATTGGGCCCAAGAGCCCAGCGTGCGAAAAGATTTGCTTATGTACTATGTGTAACACCCTTGGTGTTATGGTAACTAAAAACGTGCCATGTCATCATATGCACTGCAAAGCTTTCATGATTAAGTTAACTATGTTGTGCATCAATTCAAATAAGTTTACGTTTCTTAGGTTGGTTGTGTTTCTGTGGTCGTAACTCGAATCCGAAAACCCTAATTTCGAATGTCACCACAAATACTTAGTTTATGCCCTATGTAAGTTGAGGTGTACGATTGTGTTGTACACTAGTGTCACTTATAGGGTATGAGCTCAAGTCCAACTCATAAAATAAATCTTCAAGTTTGAGTTTGAATTTGGGGTCCCAAAACTTTGTTGCAAGTTTTCCGATTCGAATTCAAATTCAAATTTGAGGAATTATTAAAAGAATTTATGAAGTCAACCTAGTCAACCAAGAGTGGCATTTGGTCAAACATATGATGCTTGACTCACTGATGCCCTTGGGTGATGGTGTGATTATTAAATAATCATCAATTAATAGAACATCAAGTTTCAATTTGAAATCTTTCCGAAAACCCTAAAATGCAAAACCTTGATTTTACCCCTTTTTGAATAATTCAAAAATCTAAGCAAAATTTTGAAAAAACTTTAAAATCAAGTTTGTAGATCTTTTCTATAGCTACAAGTTTGGTGGTTTGAGTTTTCAAAGTTTCAGTGTAAAATTTGGAGTAATTTTGAAAAGATTCAAATCTCAAATTTGACCCCTTTTCATCTCCCCAATCCAATTTCAAAATGGAGGCATAATTTGAAAATGTTTTGAATAGCAAAGTTGTAGGTCTTACTTATATGTACAACTCTGGTATTTTGAGTTTTTGAAGTTTCATTATGAAATTCAAAGTAATTTGGAATTTACAAATTTCTAGAAAATGTCCTATTTTAAATTCAAATTCAAATTTCAAAATCTAGGCTGAATTGTAAAATGTGTATATTGAGAAAGTTGTAGAAATTTAAAATTTGAGCAACTTTTGTATTTACAGATTTTCAACTTCTATAGAAAAATTTAGAGTAATTTAGGAATTTTCTCTAGTGGCATTTTTGTAATTATGGCGAACTTCAGCCAACGACAGGGCGCCACCTACCGCCCGACGCCGGCGATCTTCGAACCGCTTCCAGGCGTGCCCGCAGTCGCCAGCTCCTGCTTCGACGTGTTCGCGACGAGCCGCGTGTCACCTTGAGGTCATTTTCGTCGCCCTATAAAGCCCGAGCACCGTCGTCGTTTTGTTTTCTTTTTCTCTATTTCCACCACCGCTAAAGCTCCGACGCTCGCCGCTGCCACTGTCGAGCCACCTCCGGCTAGAGTGACTGTGTCACCAGCTTCGTAGGGCTGTTGCGCACCTCCCGAACCCGTTTGCACCGCCTCGCGTAGCTTAGGTCCTCTTCGCGTCGTCGTCTTCTCCACGCACGGTCGGAGCGCCACCACCACCACCCTCACCGTGGTCCAGCCTCTCCGGTCCGTCTCCGTCTTCACCGAGCACACCATTGTAATCACGGTGAGCTCCTGAGTGTGTTTCTCGCACTGTTTAAGTCGTTACCACGCCGGTGGGGCGTTTTCACCGTGATGCCGTCGTCACCGAGCCGCCATGGCCGTCGGGGAGAGGTCACCAGAGTGTGTGCTTAGGCATAAAGAGTCTTAGTGAGCTCGTGAGGTCAGTAGGGTCACGCTGGTCCATCTCGTTCTCACCGATGTACTGCCGCTGGTGAGATAGTGGTCGGCGGCCACCGTTGGCCATCGGCCGACGTCGAGGAGGAGGATGACGGGCAGGGCCGCGTCGTCAGAGAGAGAGGACGGGGAAGCGAGCTAGGCCGAGTGGGCCGATCTGGGTCAATGGGAGGGAGCAGGCGCGTGTGCGGGCCGCGAGCGCAGGCGCGTGTGACTGGGCCGCCGCGGTGTGCTGGGCCGAATGAGGGTATAGGGAGAGGGAAGCGGCCCGTGCTGCGGTTTTTGTTTTTCTTTTTCAAAAATGTAAATAGTCAGCAATTTTATTTATTTTATTGTGAATTATTAAAATTCCAAAAATGGTAAAATTTTTTGAGTAACCTCTCTGTATTGTGTACTATTTAGGAAAATATTAAATGCCAATTTTGTTTAATTTTTTGTAAGTTATTTAATTAGCTCAATTAATTAATAAATGACTTTTCCATAATTTTTCCTAGGCTTAGTTAATTGTCCAAAAATTATGAAAATTGTTTTACCACTTAGTTTTGTTGTAAGCTGTCTAAAATAAAAATTTGAGCTTAATAGGGCAAAGTTAATTTTATTCTTAATTTATGCTTTATTAATTAATTAGTTAATCAATTAATTAGGGCTTAATGATTAGGGTTGTTTGACTTTGTGATTGAGTGTTGACTTTGGATCATTAACACTTAATGACCTTTAGCACCCTTTATTGATTGTTTGAGCTCTCTTAATTATGTTGTTAAGGCTTAATTGATGTTATTTCATGTGATAAACAAAAGTCCTTAATTAAGTAATTAACCTAAGCAAACCCTAGGTTAGGGTTAGGTTAGAATCGATTGCTTTGCAATTGTACCATGAAGGAAAGTTGTACTCAAGTTATTAACTTTCTTATATATCCATCAAGCTTCATGTTTAGTATTTCATCATCTTGAGCATACGTTATCGTCGCGTGTAGTCCCTGTGAACGAGGAGATTACCGAAGTTGAATCCGTCCCCGAAGAAGAACTCACGTCCGTGGAGGTGGGGTTTGATATTTGTGGTACTGACCCAGAACCTAAACTTCCCGTCGACTAAGGCAAGCCCCGGTTACATTTAACCCTTCCTTGCATTTTGAAGAGTTTTACTTCACTTATATTAGTACTTATTTGCATTAAGTGATAAGAGTTGAGTGATAACCTAGCTACTGCATTACCATCCTTGATACTTCGATATCATCTTGTTACTGTTTTTATTTGAAAATGCTTAGTATGCTTAGCCATATTTAATGAAAAAACTTTAAAAATGTTGAGTAAAGTTTGAAGGGTTGTTGGACAACCACTTGATGAATAATGATGATGATAATCTGGGACCGGTCGGTGGACTTGCATCGGGAAAGGAATCCCATGTAGTGTCTTCAACTGAGTCAGTTAAGGACCGTACCGTTGATTGAATTGTGTGCGTCGAGAATTTGTAACTGACCACATACTCCGGTAAGCCTAAGACCTCGGTATAACATGTGAACGGCTAACCGCGCATTGGGAGTGGAGAGATGGCGAGAGTAGTATATATCCTCGTAGCCAAGGGCTGGATTGGAGGTGTACTGTACTCTCGGGTGGCGCTGGACCCGGTCATGTTTTAGCGGATCCGAGTGAAGGTTGATATCTGTAGGTTAAAGTCCTACATGTGTCGTGTGGTTGGGAATCCCCAGCTGGGTATAATCGGTTCGAATTCGCTGCTCCTCGGTTAAGGAGACTCGATTCTCTATTCAACATCGTAGTTAAGAAATGGAACTTTGGTCAGAGAATAAGAAAGGAGTTGTATGAGTTATATGATCTAGATTAAAATCACTTACATTCTATTAATGATTAATACTGAGATAAAACATTGATCTTAACGATTCAATATTAGTAGCTTTTATGCAAAAGAACCTTCATTCTTGCCGGAACCTCACCTTGATTCTCCTGAACCTGCATTCCTGAGTCGTCTCCATCTTTTTTCGTCGGTTAAGTCTTGTGGAGTACTTTTGTACTCAGGGTTTGTTGAACCCCCGTTGCAGGTGCGTCTCATGAACAGGTGTGTTTTGGACCCTGTTGCATGACCGTCTTTGCGGTAAGCGACGATGAGTAAGATGTTTGGCTCTTGGGCAGAGCGTCACGTTTTGGTGATTGCAATAATGTTACTAATGCTACTCCACTATTATGGTTGTAATAACTAAACTTAAGTTTTGTAAGTTTGGAACAACGGGTTTGTGAACTTATGTTATGTAAGACTTCCGCTTTTGTACTCTGATGTAATTTATTATATAAACTGGGCCATATTATTTAGAAGGTTCTGCCACAGTATGACTTTCTTGTTGCACACTTCTACTACCTGGTTGTACCCTAATGGGAACAATTGGATGTGATTTGTCTTTAATTTTATATGCAGGATAGGAGTTCTTCTTTGTGTTACATAATATAATTGCACCCAAAAAAATCCACAATATCATGTGTTGGAAGGGGGGACACAATGACGTTGAAAAATGATCTACCATTAAAATCGTAATCATTTCATCAGGGGCAATGGATGTATGTCTACAGGAGAAAAAACTGGAAAATTGACTCCAACATTTCTCAAATAAATAAACATTATGGACATCATTTTATATAATCATTTCAAGTGAGGTTATTTGAAAAATTCAAAAAAAAAGAATTTCAAAATGTGAGATTTTCAAAATACAAAGTTGTACATCTCTTCAAGATATATAACAATGATGTAACATTTTTCTTCATTAGATTTTGTTTGAAAAAGTTATGAATTTTAGTGTGACTCCTCTAAATCAATCATCTCTATAAACTGATTTCTAGGGGTAGCTCTAAATCTAGCTGTCTCTAAACATAGGGGCATTTATAAAAATGGATTTCTAGAGGCGGATAATTTTAGAAACTATTTTTAGATTCAGTTTTAAATAGAGCCATCTCTACTAAAAAAATGGATCGGAGGCGGTGCTAAAAATGGATCGGAGCCATCTCGCATGTCTGAACAATTTATATTATAATAATATACACTTCCTTCTCTACTGCACATGCCTCGCCTCCTTATTTTCCTTTTTTTTAGGTGTACAATTCACATGCTTGGCCTATAGCAGAAGTCAAAATGCCTTTTAATTTTCTCCCAAGTTGGGACAATGTGATATTTCCTTGTGACCGTAGATAAGAAAAATAGTACTACGAGAAAGTGAAAAAATAGAAGCAAAATAGTATTACGATATTGATCATTGTTAAATCGACAAGGGTCGTAAGCAGTAGTTGAGTTGGTCTTGTGTAGCTCTATTTGGAATTTGCTGTGATCAGTGCTGTAATCTGCTACTGTTTGTTATCTATATCAGGAGAGCGGATATGGGCAGACCAGCAGAATGGCCATGCATCTCATGGCCTGCTTTTGTATTGGGCCCAAGAGCCTAGTGTGCCAAAGACTTAGCTTGCGAATAATGCATGGCCCATGAGTATCTTGTTGCATACTCCTTGCTACCCGGTTGTCACCTAATGGGAACAATTATTGAATGTGATTGATTTTTTTTATATATACATATATATGGCAGCGCTATTCTATACCCTACGTGTATAGGTGCAGAGGACACGAATCAGCCAACCCAATCGGACCGCACCTGCCCCAACCCGATGGCAACCACCGCGTGCGACAACCCCAGCCCCAGAGCGCGCGCTCGCCACGGCCATCTGCCTGTCGTCTGCCACCCAACCCAAGCACTCAGATACACCAGCCGCAGTACTAGAAGATACTGAATATCGTAAGTGTTGGAAGCTATGGTAGGAAAAGGAACGGATAGATACTGATCTATAAATGAAAGATGAAAAATACTGAACCACAAAATTCTGACAAACTATTGGGCAAAATACCGATGGATCACATGATTCGTATCGAAGAAGATGCCAATAGGAGTACTGAATCCAAGTTATAGGAATTGCTCGCAAAATTAATTGCACAGTGGAAATACTAAAAATAATATGAGATAAATAATATTAGCTACGGACTCTAGCCAGTGTAAAGTACTGGCATGCTTATGATACTGATAAAATACTGACTAAATACTGATAAAATACTATACGTACGGTGTCCATGAAGGTATCACAGGAGATACTGATAAAATACTAACAAAATATTTATAACTAGTATGACAAAAAATACGTGAAGATACTGACAACTACTTAAAGGTAAGCAACTACTGAAGTTATAGTATTGACAGTAACAAGCTATTGACAACAAATACTTAAAGATACTAACAACTACTGAAGTTACAGTACCGGCTATAACAAGCTATCGACAAAAAAATACTTGAAGATACTAACAACAATTGAAGTTATAGTATCAGCTGTAACAAGCTACTGACAAAATAGTTGAAGATATTGACAGTTACTTAAAGGTACTAGCAACTACTGAAGTTAAAGTACCGGTTGTACTAAGGTACATATTGAATATTGATGAGACTGACAAAATACTTGAAAATACTGACAACTACTTAGAGGTACTAGCAACTACTGAAGTCAAAATACTGGTTGTAACAAGCTACTGACAAAAAAATACTAACCAAATACTAGAATATACTGACGAAATACATGAAGATACTAACAACTACTTAAAAGGTACTAACAACTACTGAAGTTATAGTACGAATGTACCAAGATACTGATAAAATACTTGAAGATACTAATAAAATACTTGAAGATACTAACAACTACTTAAACCAAATACTAGAAGATACAGACGAAATACATGAAGATATTGACAACTACTTAAAAGGTACTAACAACTACTGAAGTTATAGTACTAGTTGTACCAAGATACTGACAAAATACTTGAAGATACTGACAAAATACTTGAAGATACTGGGTATAGTACTGATTCAGTAGTACTTAGTATTTTTTGTTCAATTTTGACTACTAGTGTAGAATAATAATCTACACCTAAGGTGTAGAATAGCTTTATATAGAGGATACATTTTTCCTAGTCTCGGGAGTAGTTACTCCTATCTTCAATAAACCATGTTGCGTATGTTTGCATACTCATTTATCAGTTTGAGTATGTTTACATACTCATTTTAAGATACTACAAATCTTACTATGCGAAATTTTTTCAAAAGAACCCATATTTTTTAATATGTTATTATAATACTATGACAGTAGTATATAAAATAAGTATAATCATATACTATATGTATACTTGCATACTTGACGTACATACTACCTTAGATGGTCTAGTATGATCATATATTTCATCTACATACACTTCGTCGAGCCATATAAGCCATAAATCTTAAGATATATACATGAGAGTAACTACTCTCTCAGAGTAGGAAATAATTTCTCTCTATATATATAAATAATTGTAAGATGTTGGGACTTTGACGGCGTGTAAACAAACTACATCCCTCAATGCAACGAACGTACGGTGCACGTCTAGAGAGAGGAAGCTTGATAAGTTTGCACGTGAGATGATGAAGATGACGTGAGGGTGATGAATCATGTCGTAGCATGTCAGGATTGTCTTGCCGATTTAAACAAAAATCATAAAATACGTGACTTCAACAAACAAAGGGTAAAATCGTAACTTACTGAGTGTCAAAATCTTACGATCTTATATCCTCCCGGATGATGAAAAGGCTCGGATGCGACGATATCTAAATCGAACGGGTGAGAGCCCTTTTTCAAAAAACTTGTTCTTTTATAGTGTGATAATTTTGATCTAGACTTACAATCATGATATTTTATTCAGTTGAGCCCTAATGTTATCACAGCCGTCTATTTTATATAGATTCTACTTGACTTGTGTTTATTCTCTTTTTTCCACTATCCTAATTAAATAACTTTCATTTGTGCATTTATGTCCCATCAAACAGCGCAGCTGTGGCTTTCACTATCGCCTTCCTAACACCACAACTAGACCCACACATTATAAGTGTGTGTACTTTGATATTGTGAAAGATTTCTAGCTATGTTTCTATTCTTTTTAACATTTTACATGAAATTTTCATATGAATTACTTTTAATTTTTAAATAATAGTAGAGGTATTCTCTCCGTCCATAAAAGGATGCAATTCTCACTTTTCGAGGAGTCAAAGGATTTAAAGTTTGACTAAAATTATATAAAAAAATACTAACATTTATGATACAAAATAAGTATCATTAGATTAACTATGTAATATATTTTTATGCTAAACTTAGTTGGAGACATAAATGTTAATACTATTCACTATAAACTTAGCCAAACTTAAGCTAGTTTGATTTGCACAAATCCCATACTTGCATTGTTTTGGATGGAGGGAATAGGTAAGTAACAGAGAAATATGGGTGGGGTATTTTCGATCAATTTTTATATAGTGGTGGTGCATAATTTATAAATAGGCATATGTGAATTTTAGATTAATTCAGAATTGCAATTATAGGTAATTTATTAATAGGTATATGAGCATTTTGGGTTAATCTTTTCATAATAGCAATAGCGGGTAATTTATAAATAGATATAGAGGTATTTTGGGCTAATCCATTGTAACAGTAGTGTTTGGTAATGTTAATTTCTGTTTTTCTATGTTTAACATGGTAACCTTTTTAGGCCTGTAGAGAAATCTTGATGCTTCGTTTCTTAGCCAAATACTAAGATAATAGCACTACTAAAAAATGATTTTTAGAGATCTCCTTTTTTCTAGAGGCAGCTCTATCAAGAACTGTCTCTAAAAATAGTTTAAAAAATGACACAGTTGGTGTTTCTAGCCACCTCTAAAAATACCCTCTACTTCAAGAGGAGGATGGAAACACCAACCACCTCTAGAAATGTGATTTCTAGAGGCGGTTGCTCTTTCTAGCCGTCCCTAGAAATGTCCTCTATTTCAAAAGGAGGTTGGAAACACCAACCACCTCTAGAAAATGTTGTATTTGGGTGGCAGCCACCTCTAGAAATGCCAGACATTTCTAGATATGGTTGGCAATGTGGCTCATCTCTAAAAATAGGTGTAGCAAAAAAATATTACTTTTCCAAGTCAAATCAAATAAAGACACTTTATATGAAAGTTGTAGGGATCGAAGAGATCTATAACTTCTACAACTTTGTAGTTGATGATATTTTCATTTAAGATTGCTTAGTGTCTCAAAATAACATTTTAAATTTTCAGATTTTGAAATACAGTTTTTTTAAAAAAAATTCAAATGATCAAGGATGAACATACGCCCAATACCCAAGTTATAGTACTCGACGAAATCTAAAATTGTGTGGCTCCAACTTTTTTAATTTGAATTGTTTAGGGGCCAAACTATTCAATACAAGATTAATGAATGTTAATATAGGAAATCATGGTATATGTAGTCACAACTAATTGTTTAGTGTAGTGGTAAGGGAGGGTTGCGCGAGGCTAGTGGCGCTATGGTTGAATCCTACGCGCACACAATAATTTTGTTTGCTTTTCCAGAAGGTGCTCCCTAATAGCTAGGCCAGCTCTCGAGGCTTTCTTAGAGCGCAAACTCAAACAGGCGACCCATCGCGTGGAGCGCGGACGGCATGACCCTGCGGTCCAAGAGCTCCCCGGCGTTAGGGTTCCAGGGTTAGGGGATCTCCTCACCGGTAGCTCTAGAAGGGGGTTTGGGGAGTGGTGGTTGCGGACATGGCAGTGGAGGCAGGCGAGACGACGGCGGGGCAGGGTGGCGGGGGCACCGACCACCGCGGCGGTGGGAGACGACGGTTCGGTAGGTTGGCGCCGGGGGCGTTGCGGCGGAGTGGTCATCGGCCGCCCTGTGATTAGGGGAGGGCAGGGTCGAGGGGCGAGGGTGGGAGGCGGGTGAAAGCTCTATGTTTGGTGTTGGTAATTAGTGACAATGCCCAAGTGCTAATCATGTGCTTAAGATTGTATGTAGCAAAGGATGATTAGCACAAAGCATGGGAAGCATGATGATCAAGTGTGGATGATGAAGTGCTTACCATGGTGATGAAGGAGGAACAAGGTTGAAAGCCCAAGTTTGGTTTTGGTAATTAATGACACCAAGTTGCTAATGCCATGTGTTAAGTGTTTTGAGTTAGGCATAAGCAACACATGTGATGAAGGTGTATGTGGCAAGGAGTGGTGGCCACAAGATCACAAAGAGATGGTGCATGGACATGAAATGACGATCATGGTGGAGATGCACACAATATGATGGACATGATGATCAAGTGAAAGAGAAGAATCTAAGAGCGCAAGGCAAAGGTATAACCATAGGGTTTTTCTTTTGCTGGTCTAAGATGAGTAGAGAAGTGATTGACCGGGTTTAGGATACATAGCCGACTATCAAGAGGGGCAATCACAGTTAGCTCGGGAATCAAGTGCCACTAGATCAATGTCTTGAGCATATGCATTAGGATCTAGTAGAAAGCTAACATAACGCCTTGAAAAATGGTTGTGAAATGCTAACACACATGCACATGGTGGTGTACACTTGGTGGTGTTAGCACATTCAACGTTTTTTGGGAAAGTGAAATGCCTATTTTCCACTACGCCGGAAATCAGAAAAGAAACGGAGGCAAACGGTGGTCACTGTGGTGACCGGACGCGGTCACGGTTTGACCGGACGCGTCCGGTTAGCTCTCACAGCAGTCAAGCGCGGGGGTGCTAGGGTTTCCAACCGGCGTGTCCGGTCCATCACGGGACCGGAGCGTCCGGTCAGGCACCTAGAGGGGCAGAGCTGGTCGTAGAGCCGATCGGACGCACGACGCGTCCGGTCACGTGCGATTGGACGCGTCCGGTCGTGGTGAGAGCTTACTGGACTCTGACCGGACGCTAGGTGCAGCGCGTCCGGTCAAACGCTAGAGCGCGTCCGGTCACGGCAACGGTGACTTCTGACGTGCACTATTCACGCTTGTCCTGTAGTGACCGGACGTGTCCGATCACCCTGACCGGAGCATCCGGTCAGCTCGTTTTGAACTGTGTCGTCCGGTAACGGCTAGCTGCGTACCCCTTCGCTATAAATAGGCTTTGGCCGGGGTTTGGGGGCAACTCTTGCACATTTTGAGACCTAGAGACATCCTTTGAGCTAGAAAACAACCCCTCCACTCATCTCTTTGCTTGGTTGCACATCTTGAGTGAGATTCAAGTGCATTGCTTGAGAGTTGCATTCTAGAGGCACTTGATCTTCGAGTTGCTGCGGATTTCTTGTTACTCTTCCGTGTTTCCCGACACGGTAGACGGCTTGGAGCAGTGGAGGTGATTGAGCTCACAATTGAAGATTGTTGGAGCCCTAACCAAGTGTTGTAAGGGGTTCTTGATCCTTCCTCGCGGGAGTTCGTAAATTGGATACTCTAGTGGAGCTCGTGGCTTGGAGGATCCTCATCTTGTGTGCGCTTGTGCGGCGCCCGCCGAGGGTTCGACTCTTGATAGTCGATTAGCTCGCGAACCGACAAGTGGGTGCATCGCCACAACGAGGAGTAGCTTGCCGGGAAGCAAGTGAACCTCGGTAAAAATCTTGTGTCATCTCTTTGCCGAGGATTTCTCTTGTTGTTGATCATTGTGATTGATTCTTTGAGTGCATTACTTCTCTACATCGTTGGTATAAGAATCAAGTCACTTGCTCTTTACTTTCTTGTACTAGTCCTAGTGTAGATTGCTTAGTGTAGCTTTTATCACATATGAATAAGTAGCTTAGTGACTTAGTCTTGTTGGTGTGTATTGAAGATCATAGCCTTGCTTCACTAGAATTGTATAGGTGGCTTGCATAGTGTAGTTGAGCTAGTGCTAGAATTAGCTTAGCCATCTCTTATACTAACGTGGTTGTTTAGTGAAGCTTGTAGATTTTTAAATAGGCTATTCACCCCCCTCTAGCCTTTTGGACCTTATAAAGGTGCAACCCTATGATGATCAAGGCAAAGGTATATGCTAGGGGTTGTACTTTGGTAACCAAGACACCTAGTGGGTGTGGTTACATTATAGGTTAGATAGCCGTACTATAAAGAGGGGAATTATCGTATCAATTCTAGTCCTACATGTGCCTCTAGGTGACATTTCATTGAGCATATGCATTTGGATAGAGCTAATGACGCATATTCTCAATGATTGTGAAAATGCTAACACTCTTGCACATGACGATGATCACTTGGTGGTGTTAGCATATTTGCGAAGGCGGTGGAATTTGAGCGGTAGAGAGGGGTGTGGGTTCCTCTCTTCGGGAAATGAAATGCCTATTTTTTATTGCGCCGGACGTGAAGAAACGGAGGCGAACGGAGGTCACAGAGGTGACCGGACATTGAACCGGACACGGTCTCAGCGTAACCAGACACGTCTGGTCAGTGTCAGCGAGCAGCACGAGGAGCAGCTAGGGTTTCTAACCGGAACATTCGACGCCTCACGGGACCAGCGCGTCCGGTCAACATGGCGTGGAGTAGCATCAGAGAAGAGCTAACGGGACGCGGTGGCGAGTCCGGTCACGATCGACCGGACGCGTCCGGTCGTAGTGGGTGCTTACTGGACTCATACCGGACACTGGGTGTAACGCGTCCGGTCAGTTTTGCAGCGCGTCCGGTCGGTGCTTCGCGAGCACAGGCGCTGTGCGATCGGCGCGTCCGGTCATTTTAAGCTGCGCGTCCGGTCACTCTAGTGCGTGAACGAGTACTTTTAAGTCTCTATTACGATCGAATGAACGAAATTCAAAGTGAGACACGTGGCATTCATCGGGGAGGTCACGATGGAGCGACCGGACGCTGTGCACGTCCGGTCAGGCCAGATCAACGCGTTCGGTCACCTCGAGTGTGGCTATTTCATGAGCTAACGACTCTATTCTTTCGGGGGCTCCTATATATACTTGTTGGACGGCTCCTAGAAGTCTCTCTTAGACATTTCACATACTTGTGAGTACTTTGAGCTAAGCAAAAGCTTCCCTTCTCATCCCAACTCATCTCCTTTGTATTTGATTGCGATTCTTGAGTGAGATTGAGTGATTCAAGTGCATTGATCATTGATTTGCATCTAGAGGCACTTGGGGGATTGATTTGCTACGGTTTTTCTTGTTATTCTTGGTGGTTGCTGCCACCTAGACGGCTTGGAGCAGCTTGGAGGCGTGACAAGTGTTTGTGATTGTTCTTGGCCACCTCCCGTGATCTTGTGAGGGGTTTGCACCTTCCCCGGTGGAGTGCCGCAAGGTAGCATTAGTATATTGCTCATGTCATTGCAACTCCTAGTCATTTGGTAGGTTCTTGTGGCGCCTTTTGAGAGGCTCGGTGTGTGACCGATTAGCCACCGAACCACGTGGTTGAGGGGGACACAACGGGGACTAGCGTGCCGGCAAGCACGTGAACCTCGGGATAAATCATCGTGTCTTCATTTCATTGATTGTAATTGATTTGTCTCGGTGGATTGGTTATCTTGGATATTATCTTTTGGATATTGATTGGTTGGCTCAATTCATCGCTCCTCGGTAAAATCACTTGTATCTCTACTCTTGCATTACATTTCAAGTACTTAGTTGTTTTCTCTAGTGCTTAGTAGCTAGAGTAGAGTAGCTTTTTAGTTTGCCTCTTGCGGTTTAACTTGTGCGGTTGTGTGACATTCATTAGAATTGTGTATTGAATAGGTGGCTTGCAAACCCCCTTTAGGCTAAGCAAAACTTGCATCACGCCATTTGTTATATTGATAAACTTGTTTAGCACTTTTTTGTAGAAAGTTTTATTAGGCTATTCACCCCCCTCTAACCATCAAGACCTTTCAGCGGGTGGCGCGGCGAGGCGGCGGGTGGTGGAATTCGTAGGCGGGGGCGGGGGCGAGGACAAGGACGGCGTGGTTGGGCGCTGGTCAAGCGTGCGGGGCTGGGTCGCACGCTGCCTTATTGCGCGACGGGTCGCACGTTATCTACCTCCCTCTTAGAGGGCACCTTCAGGATTTTTAATTTTTATGACTGCATTTTATTTTCTAGAAAATGATTTGTAGAGGTAGGCTATGTTTCTCTGATTTCTAGATACCATGGAGTAGAGACGGTTGGAAGACCTGCCTCTAGAAATCGATTCTAACTGTAACATAAAATGCTTTGTATGATAGTGTAGATTACCTGCCTTAGTCATCAACATAAATCGATTCCTAATAAATATGTATCTAAATTACTTACATATGTCATTATGAAAGATAATAATTTAAGGTAATCCATAAGTTGCACATTTCTTCATTATAATAAATAATCTAATTACGCAACCCATTAGTTTGCATCTAAATTAGTTACCTTGCCATTACTAAAAAAAACTAAATTGTCCACTCAAACCTTCGTTTAAGATATCGATATATGCTATTACGAAGAAGAACAAATAACCATAAACTATGTCTATGTTTCAAAATTATCCACTTCTACCATTATTAATATTAAAAACAAACTCAAAGTACACATACATGTCGTTTGTCACCGGGCACACGAATAAACATACTTGGATGAGTGAAAAATGTTGTTTTAATGAATGAGTGATATATATATTTTTTGCAACGGAAGCTTTTATTAAACCAAACAGCAATACATCGAGTTGATAAATAGACTTTGGAACACTCCCTACCTCTGTATGACTAAGAGGCACACAACATAAAGGAAAACAAAAATGCAAATCTAATGACAGTCAATCCATAGACTAGACCGTCACCCAAACGCCTGGGAATAGAAGACCTTCGCCACCTGCTCCAACTGTTGCGAGATCACTACAACTTTACCCTGCATATCCGACCGCCGGAGAATATCCCAAGAACGAAGTCGATGGATAGATGCATAAATAACCTACAAAGGAGAATATTTTTTCTTTTTAAAAACAATGTCATTCCTGTGCAGCCATATAGACCAGGCAATCACTCCTGCTTCCAAAAGAACTAAAGACCTCAACTCTTTTTTTTACACCATACAGCTAACTACCAAACATATGCGATATACTTTGGGGTTTTGCTAAATTCAACGCTATGTGAGCAAGGCTCCAGACCGATCGTGCAAAATGGCAATCAATAAACATCTGCTGAATTGTCTCGTCCTCGTGACAAAAGCAATGAGTTTTGTTTCCTTGCCATTTGCGTTTAGTTAAAGTATCCTTAGTTAACATAACACATCACCTGAGATACCACAAGAAAATTTTAAACTTAAGGGGAGTTGAATGAGTGATACATATATATTTCTATATATTAGCAATCATGAAAGTGTTTTCTTAATAAATCTTATATCAATAATATAGACAATTCACTTTAAATTATAATAATACTCCACTTTCGGGGTGGGACGAAGAGAGGTGAGAGAAAACGAGGGAAATGGGTTGGTGGGCTGGGCCGAAGTCACATTTCGGGTAGGGTTAATGTTTAGGACGATTTTGGCTCAAATAGATTTTATGTGCACGCAATGTTGAATTTGACAAAGTCAACCATTCAAATGAAGAGTTTTGCTCCAGTGATCCTCTTTTCAACGGTTGCACTTATCTTAAAGCATGTGGGTAATTAATTAAAATTAATTATGTTTGGATCTGGACTCGGGCTGACCCTGTCCGTGCCCACTCGTAGTCCAACACCCTAGCCCAGAGTCATTCTCGATCTGTGTACGCACTCACGCACATCACTCCTATCTCCCTCCCTCCATTTCTCGTTTGAACAGGAACTGGAGAGGTGGCCGCCGGCGGCGGCAGCGGCAGCCATCCAGCAGACGACCCTACCTCCGCCGGATCCTCCTCCCCGGCATCCCGGCCGGTTTGCCTTCCTCAGCTCGCATCCCCCGCTCTGGCGCTGGTCTGGAGTGTGGGCGGACGGCGGCGGCAGCGCAGCGGCGGGGACGGCTGCGGCAAACAGCGGTGGATCGACTTGGGGCATGGGGCCGGCGGCAGACGCGACGGGCTTTGCGCCGATCTGCTTGGGCATCCCCCGCTCTATGCTGGTCTTGTAGTGCGGGCGGTGGCAGCGGCGTTGTACGGTGACGGCGGCGGCGGACTGGGCAGACGGCGGCGGCGGCGGCATAAGCGACGGGCGACGATCATTTAATCACTCTGCGTGGTGGCCACAGCCTCCGCCGCCTCTCAATTTCCAAGAGATCCGGTGAGCCACACACATCTCGAATCTTGGTCACATTGCAGGGATGTCAAAAACTCAAGATTAGCCGCTTCAGAACTGAAGGCTTGACACTTCTCTCTGAAATACAACTACACAATACAAAAGCAGAAATGTGATGACTTCTTCCAACACCTCACCTCTTCTTCAGTCTTGTCAGTACACAACACAAAGCTGTGTGAATTCAATGGCTGAATTTGTGCAATCTGAACTAAAGCATGTTGCCCCAGATCAAACTGAAACGCTGCATGTAACTTTCAAGTAGCAGTACATTAATCAAATACAACACATTAGTCAGCAAATATCAGAGAAAAAATTTATCCTCCCAGGTTCCAGCCTGCACATGTACACGGGGATTGATTCAAGCATTAGAAACAGAGTAGTGCTGAAGTGGTGTCCCATTGGAGCATAAGCTCGAACACCTCCACGGCATCACTGACTTGGAGGCTACCAGCTATATTGGTGCCGCAAGATGCTGGGCAAAGTGGGCCGCCAATGCAAGACGCCATGGCCACCATGCGCCATCGGAGCATCTCAAGCGCAGTGGTCCACGGAAGAGGCCGGCCGCCGAGCCGGATTCGTGGCCAACGGAGAAGAGGCCTGCGGCCGTGCCAGATCCACGGCCTATGTGGGAAGACGATGCCGCAAGTTCCTTCCGCCCCAACGCCGTTGCCACCTTGCCGTTGCCGCGGCCAGCGGTGATGGCCGCCCGCCGTCGTCGCCGCCGCTTCCGAGCTGTTGGGCTCCGCCGTAGCAGCCGCGATGTTGTCCTCCGCTCTCGCCATCGTCGATGCTGATGTTTGCAAACGAAGGTTCCGACGACGGAGAAAGTGGGATACATGGTATGGGCAGGAGGGAGAGCCTCACACCAGCCACCGCCCACCACCGAGTCGCTGGCGAGCGCCGCGCACGCCTGAAGTCCCAAACCCTCTGTCGCCGAACGCCCGAGCGGAGTTGTGCCTCGCCTCGGCTCCCTCTGCCCCTCCGTGCGCCGCCGCCGCCGCCCCTCACCCGTCGGCGATGCGAATGAGCCCGAGCACCTCCGTGTATTGTGGATCAAAGAAAAAGTCGGAGTCGTCTAACTAATGCTATGGATCGAGTGGACTGCGCCTGGGCATGGGCTTGGACATGGACAGGGTCAGCCCAAGTCCAGATCCAAACGTAATTAATTTTAATTAATTACCCACATGCTTTAAGATGCGTGCAACTGTCGAAAAGAGACCAATATCCAATTAACCCATTAGTCTCCGAATCATTCATGCATGGTCCAACACACATCATATACACAAATTAATTTAGAAAATGAGAGGGCTGAGAATAGACTTATGATTGGTATAATCCTATATTTATGAATTCAAGCATCACACCGTTTTTTTTTTTTGGCAAACAATAACATAGCACAAATCTGCAGTATGTTACACGGCCGTGCCTCAAATAATCTTGTTTCTATGTATTTGTATGACGCAGAATACCTTTAGGCACCGTTCCGTTACGGCATTCCTGGTCGTTCTGGCCAGGAACGGTTCCGGCCTTGTACAAATTAGCAAAGGAACGCTGAGACCGGGAATCAATTCAAGATAACCGAACGAGGCCTTAGGGAGAACCTACTCTGTGCTACTCTATATAAATTATATATATTTTTGAGAAACTCTATATAAAAGATTAATACAACAACACAAGTACACGGCAGAAGATACCTATTTAAGGAAGAAAAATTAGTATCCGTGAATGTTAATTATTGAAGTTCAGAATTGGGGATGTCTATTATATATACTTGCACTTTGGTTTGAATGTTTGTCATGATTCATGGGTACAAAAAGTTTCAGCATATAATACAAAAAATGTGACTAACTTAGGAGGAACTATCTGATTTTTCATTGAGAAGAAAAACAGACACCTAAATTCGAGTTGAAGAAGATTCAAATCCTAGGTGGTTGGGTGTATGACCACACATTCTACCCAACCAATAAGTTAGACTCACTTCCTTCGGCATATATACAATACAACATGTGTCTAATATTGGTCACTTTTGAAACAAGAACAATTGCGGCCAAATTATTCCTGACACTTGATATTACAGGGGCCATCATATATTCTGTATGGTGTAGCAGAAATCATGCAAATCTTGTAACTTGACTTCGTGAAGTGGCTTCAGGATGGCTGCTGGGCAGCTTCTGTTTGTTAGGGCTTGGCACACCTGCTGCATTGTTGGCCGGGCTTTTGGACAGATTTGCAAACACCCAAAGGCGACAAGAAGGAGCAGAATGATATCCTTTTCTTCATTGCCTTTTGGCTCTACAATGCGCTTGTCCAAGATATCTTTGAGCTTTGTATGCTGCTGCGTTTGGCAAAAGAATGGAAGCAGAAGATCTCCTGGATGCTTTCCCATCGCCAATTCCATGACAACCACACCAAAGCTATATACATCACACTTCTCTGTTAATAACATTGTAGATGATAATTCTGTGACAAAAAAATATATAGAAGAATCAAAATCAGGATATATCCTTTAATACTCATCAGTAAATCATGTAGCACTATAATAATTTTAATGGATTAAAACCATGTACCTGGTGCCATATAGCCGCATGTCCCTGCAAAGATAGTACTCGAACTTGAGGAAATATGTTTCAACTTCCTTGCCATGCCAAAATCTGAGACATAACCTTTAAAATCACGGTCTAATAAGATATTACTACTTTTGATGTCACGATGTATAATGGGTTCATCACAATCATGGTGCAAGTATGATAGAGCTTGAGCTACATCCCTCACAATTCCAACTCTTTTGGGCCAATCAAGCTCTCTGGCAAGCTGTTCCTCATGAAGAATTGATGCTAAACTTCCCCTTTCAATGAGATCGTACACAAGAAATCTGCACTGAGAGTGAGAACAGTACCCATACAGCTTCACTATGCATCGATGCCTTGTTTTTGTTAACACGTCAATCTCAGCACGAAACGTTCCTTCATCAGTGTAGTCGTCTTCCATTGCATGGAGCAGCTTGACTGCGAAGACACTTCCTCCTTGAAGCTCAGCTCTGAAGACAGACCCGTGTCCTCCAACACCAATGCAATATTTTTCATCAAAGTTTTCTGTTGCATTAACTATGTCTTGGAATGCAATCTTTCCGTTGAAATTGCATATGGAAAACATGTCTCTAGGCTTGCTTCTGGTCCTGCATTCTGCAATTTTTCTCCTCCAACAGAAGGCCGCAATGCTTCCTATTACCAGAGAAATGAAGCCAAAGAGACCAAAAGCAAGAAGTAGTGCCAAAATAAGGCGTTTATTATGTCTTTTCCCCTCGTCGTTTCCATCAAGCCCTTGTGCTCCACAGGGTGTTAAGCCATACCGTTGATCACCACAGATATCAATATTGTGGTCAAGAGAAACTAAGGCTGAAGGGACAGATGTGCCCCCAAATTTGCCACCCAAACTGTTGAATGACAAATTCAGGCTATGCAGTTGGTAAAGCTGCACAAGAGTGACCGGGATGGTGCCACTTAGATTATTTCTACTGAGATCCAGCTCATACAGGCCAGTACACTCCCCAAGATCTTGTGGTATTGGTCCTGTCAGTAAATTGTCTGATGCCCGCAGCTGCAACAGGTGGTGACATTGTCCTATCTGAGGTGGAATGCTTCCTGTAAATCGATTGCTGCTTAAATCCATATGCGTGAGATTAACTAGAAATCCTATTTCTGGTGGCAGCGGTCCATTAATCTTGTTGGAGGCAAGCACAAGTTTTTTTAGAGATCTCAAATTCCAGAAGGTGGAAGGGATGGAGCCACGTATTTGATTGTTGGAAAGGTCCATTAATTCTAGCCTTGTTAGGTTCCCAAAGCTTCCAGGAATGGAGCCACTGATGCTATTTCCAAGCACATGTAGGAATGACAACCTATGCAGCATTCCTAGTTCATGTGGAATGTCACCCGATAAACTGTTGTAGCTAAGGCCTAGGAAATCCAACGTGGTTAGATTTCCCAAACTAGGAGGTATTGGGCCAGAAAAGCTGTTACGGCACAGATCAAGCTTCTCTAGATTGTGTAGCATGCCAAGTGCAGAAGGAATGTGGCCGTTTAGGAACTGATAATTCTGTGAGAGATCCAGGGAAGTGAGTGCAGTAAGATTACCTATGGATGGTGGGATCGCTCCTGACAGGGAATTGCTTGAGAGATCCAAATAAGTGAGCTCACCAAGCGTACCGATGCTTGCCGGGATTAGCCCTGAGAGGTTGTTATCGTTGAGGTCAAGATGGGCAAGACGAGGCAAGGACACAAAGTCCAGCCCATCTAACCGGCCAGATAGGTTACACTTGGGAAGAGAGATGCTGGACAAGACTGGGACGACAGCGGCATCGTCGTCGTCACGCCAGCCACGAGGCACCGTGATGCTGCAGACGACGCCAGTCCAGTTGCAAGGGTTGGTGCGCTTGCTCCATGACTTGAGGCAGCCTGATGGCCTGGTGGAGTCGCAGCTGGATTTCCATCGAAGGAGGGCTTCTGCTTCCCTATCTAGTTGTGCTTGCGCCACTGTCGTCGAATTTGCACAGTAGGAAAGGAGTAGTAAGGAGAGAAGCAGCGCCAGAGGCATGATCTGGAAGGCCAGGAGACGCATATGCTAGATGTGTGTTGGTGATGAGGCTGCCCCTGCTGCTCTGGAGATATCGGCCATATAAACACACTTAGGACGAGTCATTCACTGTAAGTAAGTCACTATGTCAGATATCGTTATCACAGACGCGTCATTCACCGGTTGATCGAGGACCACATGATACACGGTTGACTTGACTAATTGACTCAGTAGTTGATCGAGAACCACATGATACACGTTATCACAGACGCGTCATTCACTAGTTGATCGAGAACCACATGATAGACGGTTACCTTTACTAATTGACTCAGTAGTAAGTCGTACCATATGTAATGATACATAACATGAAGCAGCGCGAGTGACGCACAGTATAGTGCAAATAATAATTGTTGGTGCGTTAGACCATGTGACATGTGTAGTCGTAGGGCCGTGTTTAGATCCCCAATTCGGGGGCCTGAATTTTTACTGTGCGCATTAAATATGCACTGTAGCAATTCATTTGTATTTGGTAAAAATTGTCCAAACTTTGACTAATTAGGCTTAAAATGTTCGTCTCGCAAAGTATAACAAAGCTGTGCAATTAGTTTTTAATTTCATCTATATTTAGTACTTCATGCATGTGCCGGTATTTTGATGTGATGAGAATCTTCTTCTTGTATAATAGAATTTGATGTTGAAATTTGGCATCTAATCAAGGCCTAGCTATGCTAGCTTCTTTCTTCTCACTAACGCAGGGGAGTATAGAAAAAGGAACCCGTACGTGGAACAATTCTGCGTCAAGCATCTCTCGCTCCCCATTGCTATCCAGGTGCAAGACGTAAAGTAGCTATGCTATTATTGCTTGATGATGGTTGTTCCCACTTTTCTTTGGCCTTTTGACTAGAGTAGCTTCTTCTCACTAACGCAGGGGGAGTATAGAAAAAGGAAGCTGCACGTGGAACAATTCTGCGTCAGATTTCCACTCAAGGAACTTCTCTCGCTCCCCATTGCTTTCCTGGTGCAAGAAGCCTGCTGCCCTCGTTCCTGCATTGCCGGTGCTGGGAGGAGGACAATTTAACAGGCACCGCGTAAACTACAGGGAATAATATAATGGCAACACTGGGGAAGGCGATGTGCTGCAACCAGCATGGGGAACGGATGTGAAACAAAGATGCACTGCTACAGAACACAACATTCCTGCTGGCCTATTATTGCCAGGTGTGTTAGAGCTAGCAATGAGAAAGCTTTACTAACGTGCCGTAAGTCTAGGCTCCGGATAATGATGGTGTAACACCTCAGAAGAAAACACAACAATCCTCTAGGAAATTATCACACTACACTACAACACACAGACCACACGGAAGCAAAAAAAATACGTCATCTAGATTAAGTATTAAATTAAGTCTTCTATGATGACATAACAATAAACAAAGCTGAGTTGCAACTAACTACTTTGAAAGGAAGCAAAGATGCAACTCCAACATCAAAGAGAACTCATTACAACATAATTGAATGTTTGAAGTGTATATCGACACGTGTGCAAACATGTTGCTACTTCCATCCCACCAATCATCTTCATAAATCAAGTACGTGAGATAGGGAAACAAGCATATGAGGTTTATGAAAAACCTCAGCAAGCAATGCTTCAACCAAGTTATTTAAATCACAGTTCGATTAAGCATCAAATTTAAATCGCATAATAATAGAGACATCAATTGCTTTGTAGAAATATAAATATACTTTCAAGTGCAATGCAAATGATCCAATGCAATGCATGACTTCACTTCTACCCACACGTCCCAAGTGTAACACCCTAGGTGTTAAGCACTAAATAAAGCCTTGATCATGTCATCATAAGTATCATGGCATAAAAGCATATCATGTTTCAAGAGTAATATTCAAATGTTTCACATGTAGTGGTTCACATGTTGCAGAAATAACATGTATATGTTGCATATGTTGTTGGAGTTGGAATTCAAATTTGAATTTAAATTTTGGAGGAATTATCAAAATAAATTTCATAAATAAAATTGGTGCTTTGGAATGGTACAAATGATTGAGTGGTTTGAATAGTAATTATTCACTAATTGAATACCAAGTTTGTAAATGAATTATTTAATCACCCTACACTCAAATTCAAAATCCTACTTTCAAAACTAATTGGAATTTGGAGTTGATCCAAAAATGAAAGTTGTAGATTTTTCAATTTTGAACAACTTTCATGTTGAAAGATTTTGAAGTTTCTATATGATTCTTTTTTTTGAAGTAATCTGAAAAGGAGAGGAGAATAAGGTGGTTTTAGTAGCTAGTAGCTACAGTAAATCAGGCAAGTAGCTTGCCTGCTTCGTCACCGCCGACGTCCTTCTTGCGGCTTCCAGCGCGTGGACGTGGAGTTGCTCGCCTGGCTGAATCCTAGAAGCTGCTGGCAAGCCCTCAGCGTCGCACCCTCGTCTATTTGAGCCGCAGCTAGCCGCCATCTTCCTCTTTTCTTCTTTTCCGCCGCTGCCGTTGTTCCTCATCCGCTGCCTTGCACCGTCACCACCGAGCGTCCCTTGCCAAAATTGACCGCGCAACAAGCTTCGCCATTCCCTTGTGCACCTGTTGGAGCTAGTCGCAGCGCCTCGCTGCACCGGAGCTGACCGTACGCCGCCGTTCTTCCTCACGGCCGGCAGCAGCGCCGCCGAGGTCAGGCCACCGTGGCCAGGTCGCTCCGGTGAGCTACACGTCTTGCTGTTCGGTGATTCGAGTTCATCTTGTTCCTGTGATGCTCATCGTCTCTGTGGTTTCCTCAGACGAGGCACAGACGCGCCGGAACGCCGCTGCCATCGTCGGTTCACGCCGCCGCCATAGCCATCACTGACGGCAGGGTAGCCCCACTCCGATTCCGCCTCTTTTTGCTAGCGCATCTGAGTCGTGGTGAGCTGCTGAAGCTTCCCGTGCCCTCCATTTGGTGGCTACCATGCCGAGGTCGCTGGACCGCACGTGCGCTGGCGAGCTCTGCTCCGCCGTGCCGCTGTGTGCGTGGCCGAGCTTGTCGAAAGCCGTAATCCGATCAACTAGTTGTGTAGTCGCATTCCCATGAGTGAGTTGAGATTGTTGGTGACCTTTGCGTCGCCGGCGACCTCGCTATTTGCCATGATCGCAGCGCCGCTGTGCCTCCGCGCCGCCATGGCCGCCGTTGTGCTCGCCGCCCTCCACCGTAGCTTGAACTAGTACTACCAATCGATGTGCAGTCTTGAGCTGAGTCTGTAGGAGCAAGCCACTTGGCCGGAGACCTCGCCACCGGCGAGAAATCGCCGGTCAACAGCCGGAGTCGCCGTGGTCAGCTCGGGCTGACCAGTGGGGTCACCCTATCAGCGACTGCTAGGATAAGAATATGATTTTTTCCATTTTCCAGAACATGCTTTTAAGTGCTGATTCTTAATTAATTCATAATAAAATAATTAGAGCTCCTAAAATTGTGAAAATTTTTGTGTAGCTTCTCTGTGATGATGTCTACCTAGAAAAATTATGAAACCTAGCATTTGGATAGTTTTGACATAAAATAAAATTACCTATTTTAATTGAGAAATACAAGATTAATTATGCCTTGTACAAGCCTAATAGAATATTCCTATTCCTAACCGATCTGGCCATACGTATCTGATATGTCTCATAGTCTGATTGGAACTTTCCGTGTTAGCCCAGCCATGGACAAATAACTAATAGATGCAAAATCCTTTTCCGTTCCTTTCCTCTGAAATCCCTCTTGCTTGCTTTCTCCAACACGTAAGCTCCAGTATATCCATTAAAATGACGCCTGAGTGCACATGCATATTTCTGACCGTACTCCTTCACCAGCGCCTACAGCTTGATTCCGAACTGCCACCAGCCAGCACTCGCCAATCCAGAAGAATGTTTCTTTGCTCCTCCTGCATACTGCTGCTCGAATAGCTGTTAGTGTCCGATTTATTTCTCCCAAATTAAATCGGCCAATGAAAATATTACAGTAGCGTATGAATAAGACAGTGCTAATTCAAACCGAAAGTAGAAACCAATCCGGCCAACCAAATTATGCCATCAACAGCTTGTTTGTCCTGGGATTTCGATCTATCAGTGATTCAAAAATGTTTGGAGGTGACCCTAAGGGGTCCCTAATTTGCACCCCTAATGGATCCACTTTAAGGGGAACTGCTGGAGAGAGTAGAAACTTTATAGTTTTTTAGTTGCTCCCAAAAACTAGTTTTAGGGCCAAATTTTATGGGGCGACACTCTTGGAGATTGCCTAGGCCAATGTTTTCATGCTCTCTGGTTGCCTAGATTAATTAATTAAGTGAATGAAAATAAAACCCTAGATTATCTCCATGACAATTATTATTATTTTCTTTAATCGAGCGTATGCCCATGATATGTTCATCAGAGGAACGATTTTACAATGTCTATGATGGTGTTATGCCCTGATTCATCATATGAGGAGACTGGCTACTATTTACTTAAACCTATTTCTAACTTTTCATGTTGAGATGTCACAAAAAAAAACTTTTCATGTTGAGATTATTTGATGGCTGAGCAGGTTATAGCCATAACATATATTGTTAAAAAGTTTGCTGGGTTTTAATTAGTGAGATGGTTTGTATGCCCCTTCACTCTTTAAGTTTTGCATCAAAGCTTTGTATTGTTACATTTGTCTACATTGGATAATTTCCCTTGGGAAATCATTCAATTTATCAACATCTGCCTGTAGGCATTGTATAAAAGGTGCAATACTGAGTATAATTCAATATATTGTTCTGTGGTATATAACAAATTCTGATGATGAGGTTAATGGGCTGGTCTAATATGTAAAACTTGCTTTGGGCATCCATAGGGTCATAGAAAATTAAAGGAACTTCAATCGATATTGCTATTTCAAAAATTAACTTTGTTTGCTTTTTGAGTTTATATTGTACATTTGAGATTTTACTAATCCTTTAATTTCCTTTTGACACATGTTTTGACAAAGTTAAGTAAATTATTACTTTGCTATAGCTTTGACTAGGGAGCTGCAATTCAGGAATCTGGCCTTTTGATGCATGTTATGGTAGTATTAATATACTACTAAAAATTGTCGTGAGCTTGTACTAGAAGGACCCTGATGGAGTTCTTTGGCGATGATGCAGGCCCACCCTCGCTGCCCTGTGATCTGCATACACCACTCGAGACAGTAGCTGCGCCGCCATGGAATCACGCACCTCGTCCTTGCAGCATGTATCGTCATAGTTCGTTGACTCTATGACAACAGTTTCACGTTTTTGCTTGAAATTTATGATACTCTGTTAAGGTTTGTACCACCGAAATAGCATGTACCGCCGCAGGTTCATCTTACCGGGAACTCCATAACGATGAAGTGGTTCTCGGTCCAGTACTCCAGTCGTCGACTAGTCGTCGAACGTCGCCAGGAGCTGCACGACGTTCGGGTGGCCGCGGCACGCCTCCAGAGCCATGGCCTCCTGCGCGAACTGATCGGGACCCTTCACAACGCACTCGTCGTGGGCCGGCGAGACGAGCTGCTTCACGGCGACGAGTTGCTCGTCGACACTGTCCCAGGCCACGTACACCCGGGTGAACATTCCTCGCCACACCATGGCCGTGTGCTTGTACCGATCCGCCACGGCCGGAGGCCAGCTGCTGGGAGCCGCTGCCTTCCCTGTTAATGCGCTGTCCTTGACAAACTGCACCGCCGAGACAGTAGCAGCAGCCATCATGGCGCGATCTCTCTCTGTGCTAGGGCGCTAGCGATGCTGTTCTCGTGAGGAAACGAAAGGCGGGTGCCGGCGAGCTAGGGCCTTTTTTTTTTCCCTGGCTCGTCCAAAAACAGCTCTAGTTCTAGCTTTTCTGAAGAAGTGACTTCTTTGAACAAGTTGAAGTGGTTTTGAAAAAGTTTGACAAAACAGCTTCTCTTGTTCTTTTTTTGAATAGATGAAAGACATCAAATGTCTATAACACCCATACTTATTTGACTTGTTGTATATAGATTTATATATGATGTTACTTTATAATACGCAGAATAAATAATTATTATATATGAAAATTAAGATTAATAATGTTCTTAAGCAAGGCATTTGATCCATGTGTGTGTATCTCTATATATATATGAAAATTAATAATGTGGGACCCATGTGTGTGTATCTCTCTATATATATATATGGAAAAAAATGGAAACAACCGTGCCTATCCACACATTCCACCGCACCTTCCATTAGTGCTTATCCGTTCCAAGAAACCAATTAATAGTAGAGTCGCACATGTCGACAGTGGCCGCGAACCAGGAAGTGGCGGTGACTGCATAGGCCCGCAGAGACCGCATATGGCCTCCTCGCCCTCCGCCACGACACCGGCCACGCACTGCCCAGCCGCCGCTCTCCCAGCGCCCTCCACGGCCCTAGCGCCGTCCCGGCCGCCCTCTCCAACAGGCATAGCTGGAGCAGCAACCGGCGCCGCCCTCCCCAACGCCACCGCTAACGGCAAGGAAGAAGGGCATCCATGTCCAATCCGCCCTGGGCCCGTGTGTGCACCGCTAAGGCCCAAGGAGCGGGGTGAAACTGCTATTTTTGGCTTCTGTTGCGTGCTGAACCTCCAGTCAACGGATTTTCCAAAGCTTCTCCTCGCGTGGAGCAGTTGAGGTAGAGGGCGTTTGGTTGAATGTAAGTGAGCCGCGACCTCCCCCTCTCCCGCCGGCCTGCTTCCGTGCTCTGCCGCGCCGACTCTAACTAACTGACCCTTTGTTGACCGGGCTGTCGTGCAGGATGACTCGGAGAACAACCCGCCGTCGACCCCCGGGTCGCTAGGGTTCAGCACCGATCGGCTGCCACCCAACACCACCAGCCGCGGTACCACCGACCCGTCCTCCTAGGCTACTCGGACGACGACCCCACCGCCACGGCGGCGCCTGATGAGGAAGACGAGGAAGAAGGGGAGGACCTCTACAACGACATTTGGTGTTGGGGTTGGTGTCAGGGATGGGAATCTCGGGCTTTAGGAGAACTGGATGTGATGTGATTGGCCTCAGGGGTGGAAAATTTGCATCGTTCAGATATGACGAAATGGTCAATTTCTAGATTGCATTCTGTTTTCCTTTGGTTGCACCCCAGAATACTGCAGTGAGCAAGATCAGGCTGCTTTATCATTGTCTGTTATCTTCTTTCTTTGTTGAATTGGTACAGAACTAGACACGTGATGGGCCTTAATGTATCTCTGAACTTTGCTAATTGGAATTGTTTGTGTTAGATACACAGCGAGATGTTTGCTAATGTATCTCTGAACTGTTGGTGGTGATTTCTTTGTTTCGGATTTTTCAAATATTCAGAAAGTGGTTTTGCATGAATTGTTGAAATGGTTATTGTTTGCTTGTACATAGTCTATCATGAAAGCATCTAATTTTACAACGTTGCTCATGAATAATCAAATACCTGCAGCTAAAAAAAACCAATCATGTATATGTGCCTGCTAATTCTTTTAGTTTTCAATTTTTTACTGAAATTTATTCCTCTATTTTTTTTTTCATGTTTATAGTGATTACCGAAGGATGGAGGACCATGACCAATATGAGTCTGTTGGTTTAGATGACTCACTGGAGGATGAGAGGAACCTTGATGAAATTATAGCTGATCGAAGGGCTGCAGAAGCGGAGCTTGATACAAGGGATATAAGGACCAGGGCAGCAGCTGATCGGAAGTTGCCACAGATGCTCGATGATCTAGGTACTGGCTTCAACAACAGTTCTAGGTTCTGAAGGATGCTACAACAAATATTGAAACTCAGTATTTTAATTTGTGCTCTTGATCTTGACAAACTAGTATTTGAGATACGGTATTAGATATAGTTACTTGAGCTTAGAGTGCTGTTTTGGTGCATCTTTGGGCTCTGTCTTCCAGTTTCCTCTGTTTCTTTTATGTGTGGATATGTTTGACTTACGACATCCTATTTTGTTGTTGATGGACAGATTGATTGTTCTATGTCGTTAGCATTTCAATTTGGTATGTAGGATTTTATTCTTAATATTTAGTCTGATAGACTCCATTTGTCAAATGTTAGTATTGAGGGTAACAATATGTTTTGTCTGAACTCTAAGTGAGCTAGTTATATAGAATATAGAATGGCTTTAACAGTCGTGTTCAGGCTCATGTCTTGGTAGTTGACTGTTTGTGTACTGATCATTATAGAATCTTAGTTTTAAAAATGATTATGTATCTGATATTGGAGACATACGCCAGCATTTGGATCGCTGTCAGAAATATGTTTTCCTATTATCGTGCAGATACAGATGAGGATGTGAATTTCAGGCGTCCAAAGAGGCACAGGGCTAGTTTCAAACCACCTAGTGATCCAAGAACACCACGTAGTGATGACGATGGTGATGGTGCCACACCTAGTTCACCTGGACAATCACAGCGTGGATATTCAGGTGGTGATGTGCCTATGACTGACCAGACTGATGATGACCCATACTAGGTATTAGCATATTAATTTAAATTAAGTTATGCTGTAATTTAGAACTTCAATTTGTTTACCACCCTTCAATACTAAGCACCAGGTTCTGAAGCTAAGATGGTTGTCGAACTTTCATGTGAGTAAATGTTCCTTTTTGTCTACAGGATGAATCTGATGAAGAAGATGAGATGAACATGTACCGTGTGCAAGGCACACTTAGGGAGTGGGTTACAAGAGATGAAGTCCGGCACTTCATTGCAAAGAAATTTAAAGAGTTCCTTCTTACATATGTAAACCCAAAGAATGAACAGGGAGAATTTTAGTGTGTTTGACTTATTAATGAGATAGTTTTAGCTTTTAGGTATTACTAGCAAATATGCCCGTGCGTTGCAATGGGAGAAAAAAAGTTATCAAATTTCATGGATAACAGAACTGGAATCATTCATATCTATTTATATTTTACTATGCCCATGCTTCGCTATGGGGTGGTTTATTATTTTTAATATATTTTCTAAGTTGGTCATTAACGTAAAATTTCATTTTGGCATTGTCATTATTTATGATTTTTTTATTTTGTCTTTTCTTTTGTAAGTTTTATCATTAATGTAAAAGTTCATATTGGCACTGCCATTATGTATTTCTTTTAACTTCCCATTTTTTCTTGATTTTCTGAATCCCTTTTTGTTTTATATTTATGTCTATTCTGGTGCCTTTTTCATTGTACAATATGATTGATAAAAGGAAATTTGAATTAAGATTACAGGCTTTTTAATAGCTCTTAATTAATATCCAAGAGATATTTTAGGCCCATATGAAGGCCCATTCCCAAAAAAAAGAAATCCTGCTTTGGCGTCTCTTACCCTCAAGTGGCTCTAGCGTGACCTGCGCCCAATGCCCCGCTCCATTGGCCACCGCACACAACAGTGGCCGGCTTGCCTCGCCGCCACTCCACGCAGGCATGCGTGAAGGCGCAGTCCCGCAGCGCAGGCCACCGCGACGGCAGCCAACCACCCTCCGACTCTCTGATTTCTCAAGCTATTTTTTTGGATCAAGAACTGTCCCTAACATGGATTCCAAAGACAGGCCATCCCTAGAGAAATTGATTTATGGTGGTGGGTGGTGTTATCTGCTGAACGACCAAACTAGCAACTAGAGGGTGGTAAATGGGAGCATCACATTTTTCTCGTCGAGCAGACAAAAAGTTATGTGTGCTAAATTACAATTATCCATATGTTGTATCTCTCCTCTAATCAATCAATTGTTAGCTAGTTGATACATTATTACTTGATAGTGATAGAATCCATTGGAATGATACACTGCTAGAATACTTAAGCTTTGCTGAACTGCAGTAGCAAGCGGATAAACAGAATAGCTGCAAGGACTGTTCATGCTGAAAATTTCAGTCACCAGAAGAAACACTCTCAAACAGACCGAGATGGAAAAGTGCAACACCAGAAGCTACTGGTCCACACCTAAAAACTGAACGAGCAACTCCTTAGGAAAATCGAAGATGCAAAGCAGTAGCTATAGAATAGCTGTTCTAGAACTCAGGGCGAAACTAAAAACAGCAACCACTGTACTACCATCATAGATCGACAAGCAAGCTGCTGCTGGGACTGCTGTGTTGTTCCTGCAGAAGACAAGCATAGACAAAGGAGCAGATATGAATACAAGCTGCTGAAAATAATTTCTATAAGAAAAAATGGGCTGCATATTGGTCAAGTGGCCCGACAGAAGCAAGCTGTAATTAAATTGAAAAGACTCTGCACAAAAATCAGTGTGTTGCTCCTTCACTGAACCGGATCGATGCAGTTTTGGTGCTTCTGTTCATGAAACATTGTCGTTTTAGAAACAATATAGGAAACAGAAGCTAACCAATCTGCACCAAAACAAAATCCCAGAAATTGGAATTTGGATCATAGCCTCGCACCATCACGAGAAGCCAAACTCAACTTGATCCATCCAATAATATTGAAACTTTCTCACAAATTTCAGAATCCAGCAAAAATAGGGAGAAAATACAGTTTTACATTCAAGGTAGCATCCCATATCTATATTTATTGTTCAAAAAAATTAAATAGTGCAAAAAATTAGTCAGCATGAAGTTCAAGAACTTCACAAATTGTTAGTTAATTTCGTGATGTAAATAATCCAAGTACTATTGTAGCTAAAACATCTTGTTACAGTGTCGGGGGGACCTAGTCAGCCGTGCAAATGTAATTAAAGACTCATGACTCATCTGTCATTGATGTAGGCTGTAGAAAATTATGGTTCACCACCACAGAGGTGAGCGTAATGACTGTATGCTCTTCTGTAGGTCCAGTTTTTAGTAGTGCATTGTTGCAGTCTCCAAGGAAACTTTTCAGTAGCAGCTAGTCATTCAGCTTGCCAACCACTTTGTTGAGGCTGCAGAGCCCTTCAAATGAGTCTCACATGTATGGGAAAGGCAGAGGATGATCTAAAGCACAACCATAGGGTAAGAATTGATTTTAGACTGATTCAATAATCAACAGTTTCAAGTGCTCTAATAATTGTATATAAATAAATCATCTACATTATAAAAAATATATGAGGAAGCTATTTGACTATCTCTAAATCTGAGTATTTTTGATACATCGAATGAAGTCTTGAGCTGTTGTCTTCACATTTATTAATCCTTCAAAGTCTCTATCCCAAAATTTGCTTTCTGAGTTCATAGTCATCCTATTTGTAATAAAATAATTAACATATAAGCATCATATAAGTGAGAAAACTATTATTATATATGAAACTAATATAAATATTTATGGGTTTTACCTTTATTGGTGGCAATTGAAGTTCTTCATCTTTCCATGCAGACATGATCTCTTCAAAGGTCGGACATCTAAATTTTCAACATTGTCTGATTTAATATTGAAAGAATACATATTCTGCAAAACCAACAAAACCTAAAATTAGTACAATGTAAAACCAAGATTTGTAAATTAACAATCCATTATATTAGTCCATCTAATAATAGATCTATATTCTCAGAATAAAACATCTCTCTCATAGGTGTACGCGTAGTTCCAGTTGGATGGCCAACATGCTCACCCATCGTATGCAATGCAAGCAATCGCACGGAACAGCACCACGCCAACTTGCCGATTGAAGCGAAATCGCTGCAGGACACACATGACCCGGGACTCGTAGTGCTAACAGACTGACATGGCATGCATGGTGGGGCAGTATGTATATTCAGAATTATATAGAGCAACGCGTAGTACCTGCTGCGGCATCTGGCCGTCGGTGCCAGCGTCCTAGAGTAGCGACATCGTGGCCCTCAGCGGCCTTGTTCAACTCGGTAAGATCAGAACGTGTGTACTTGTTCTGCTCGGCGAGATCAGAAACTTCTTCTGCATGTCGAGATCCCAATTCGAGTTGAACTGGAGTTCATGTCCAACATACCCAGGAATTGATTTTTGTGATAGGAGCATAGGAGCTGGAGTCTTATTCCAATCCAATCCCGATTCCGACTCGCTCAGTCAAAACCACGATTTGTGCCGGGCTGTCCAATCCCGATTCCGAAAGGCTTAGCCAAAACCATGATTTGTGCCGGGGCTGGGCGGGCAGCGGCGCAAGAGCCTCCCGCTCGTCGGTGTCCATGCCAGAGTCGGACGTGGTGCGATGCAGCGAACCCTCGCCCCCTAGCGGCCACCGCCACCAGGCTGGCCGCACAGCCGCCAAGGCCGTGAAGGGAGGTGGCAAGCAAAGGAGAGGAAAGGGCCCTGCCACCATCCCACGCACCTACATGAGCACCAGCCGCCGCCACCGTGACCATCGCCGGACGCCGCGCCACCCGGCCAGGGTCAGTCGGATCTGGCCGCCCGACCACCGGACCGGCGGCCCCCGCCTACACCGCCACCTTCAGGCCCATGGAGGAGGGGAGGAAAGGAGAAGGAGCGTTTGAAGCAACGCCCTCCGACTACGAGACGACGAAGGAAGGACGGACGGGGTAGGAGAGAACGACGGAACGGGTGCGTGCCTATTTGGGCTAAGTTGAGCTGAAAGGAAGGAGTGGATCTGACTATTGGGCCAAATTGAATGAGCTGGACGAAAAAAATGACTTAAAATTTTGCATTTTTATTATTAGGGATAGATTAACTCCACATTTTTACTGTTGACATAAAAAATGCCACAGCTTTAATTTCTAATGTTTACCTCTCTAACCTTTGCTTCAATTTTGTGCAGCTAACAAATGCAGCTTAGAAATTGATTGCAAGCAATTTATTTATATACATCCGAACATTGCCACCTGGTTGGCTGATGCACCTCAATCTGTGCTAGAAGTTATGAAGTCGCAAAAAATGTTGTTTTTGATCTCCACAAGGATTATAGGAACATTCATGTCACACCCGGTTTTAAGGACAAAACCAGATATACACTATATGTGAAATAAAGAGATCAAATCTCACATATAGCTACAGATAAGTGTAATATCAAGAAACAAATGCTTATTAAACATAACGCAATAGTATAAGATATAACCTTAGAGAGCAACACAGCGGAAAGACAACTCCGAACACCGGGTGCAACCTTCACTTTAGGATCCAACTGACTGGTTGATCACAAGCCTAACAATTCCAGAATCTAACAATCTGGTACCCTTCCTGGGATGTGGGGAAAATAGCAAGGGTGAGTCCATGTCGAACTCAACAAGCATAACATGGGGTTTATGAGGCTCAAGAGGCATGACACGGGTTTAACTGCATGTAGCTTTTAGTTGATCATATTTTAAGCAATTGAGTAGCAACAAATTGGTGATGTTCCCATAATAAACACATAATCATGTAAAGAGAATAATGAATAGCAAGAACAAGTAAATTAATAGTGATCTCTATTCCGTAAGGGTCCAAGGCCGCTCGTGTTCGTGAGCACGGCTGATATACCAGTTTTACACTCTGCAGAGGTTGTACACTTTCACTGTGAGTCGTGATCCCCATAAGCCCGAGGTTTGCAAGGCCTCAATAGGCAGACAGGTTTCACTATGAAGCCTTTCCAAGGTTCGTCTAACAAGTTAGGGCCGCTAGGTTTCTGTGGCCTGCAAATGTAGGGCCCCCCTTCCTTATGGCACAATGACACGTAGCCTATACTCATAAGGACAGGAGCCACACTACACCCAACCCGGAACACAACCCCTCTTGCGCCTTAAAGGTAACCACTAACAAGCTAGAAAAGGTCCTCTTATATGACTAAAGCCAGAGCCATGTAGCCCTCACAGCTGTACTGTAAGTCCCGGATGTTCGCTTACAGATAAGTCCTTATGGAGAGAAACTAGAGCACCAAAAGATAGCCCAAGGCTCTAGCCCTCTTTCATTATGTTACTAAAAAGTCATCTTTTAATGTTATTGCATATTCCATTAGTCAAATTACAAGATCATAGTTTATGTTGAGCACTAGCAATAGCTACCCAATGCAAAACCATAGGTGACAAGGTACAAGATCAATACTAAGGCATCCTTAGCAAGGAGACACATGCATAGTGATTTAAGTGCTTTAAAAGTGATTAGGTAACAAGGATGATCCCATGCTATACTTGCCTTAAATCAAGATCCTTTCTCTGATCCAAATCTTCAATTAACAGCTTCTTGAATCTCCACGTAAATCTCACCGACTGGACTTATCAATAAATCACCACACACGCATCGAGCAATCATACACGAAGCAACCGATAGAGCTAAATTAGAACAGTACACCAAACAATTAAAGAGATTTGAAAACTAATCTAAGCGTTACTATGAACACATAGACGCGAAATGCACGCATAATCATCGGAGCTACGGTGAAAAAGAAACAATTACCAGAAGTTTACTTTATAAGAGCTATATGCTTGGTTTATTTTGTTTATAGAAACCATGTGAAGGATATTAATTTAGTCAACTTACATTGTAATTAAAAAGTTGAGTTAATGCTACTAATCATAAAACACGTCTCATAATATTTGTTATTTAAACTTTACTTTGCCAAAAAGGAAGGAAGACATGTGAGTACACACACTATACGAATTCACTATACATGTTTAGACTATACAAATTTATAATTTAAAAGCATGTTTATAAGCGTCACATGTCAGTGAAACGAATTCAGAATAGAATACAAGCTTTTAAAAATAGCAAAAATTTATTTATAAGTTAAAACTAAACCGTAGCCTAATTAATTATATTCTAATAAAGCTCTTTAGAAAATATACCACATGTTTAAGGAAGTTAGAATTTAAAAACACATGTAATTAAGCAACTAACGACAATAATATTTAGTGTATAAATTACCAAGGTATAAAACCTATATGGCTTTTAAATTAGAAAACTCATTGCTCGTAAACATAAACATTAGTAATATTTTAATTCATAAATATTTAACGTGGCCGCTTCAAACTCTTAAATTATACCGATCCCAAAACTAACGCCAAGTCAAAGCTACGATAGTGAGTTCTAAAGTTGTAGCCGGTTATTTAAAAAAAAGACCATACGGTTGATAGAATGGATTATAAGCAAAACGTGAAGGATAGATGTACTGGATGTGCTGTTGGTGCACGTACCGTAGTGGAATCAGGCATGCATGGCGTTTAAGATAGGTGCATGCAGGTGTGCCTTGCAGAACAACGTGATGAGCAGCTTGCTTGACACATGCACTCGATCAGCCAAGGCAAGATGAAACTCGCGGTGCTAATTCTGTCTTCCTCCGACCGAGACGGTGGATGTACCCCAGCAGACTTAGTCATGGGAGCTCGGCAACAGGCTGCGAACGACGACACAGATCCACATCGCTGCCGCGGCTTCGACGGACAAGCTCGGCTTCGTCACCACGTCGCCGACCTTGTCAACAAGCTTCAGGCGATGGAGAAACACCGGAACGGCGGGGCAACGTCGACGGCGGCGAGCTAGGGCTAGCAACGGACGACGAGTTCAGCAACGTCGAGTCGGCGGAACGGCGGCTCGTACTTCGCAGCGGCGGCTCCACGTTCTTCTCGGCGAGATGGGAAGCAAGAGCTGCGAGTTCTGAATAAGACGGCGGCGGCGGTGCGTAGATGTGAAACAAGGGGTGCGTCACATGGTCATGGCTTATATATAGACAGAAGAAAGCAGCGGTTTATAATCCTCGTCCTACCAGTAGTCTTGGCAGATGACAGCATTATTGGGATCTTGGGGTTCATGATCACCGTGCTGACCGACGACACCACCATGACAGAGAAGACGTTGGCCATGTGGTTACCATCAAGCACGTTCTGCGTGCCTGTCACTGCCAGAGCCAGGACCTCCACTTCCATGCAAAGCATGCTTATGTGATATATTAATATATGCGTGGATCATGCCGGAGCAGATGAATCAGCGATCCTTAGTTGGACATGATTTGAGTTGTTGTTACACTTACGTCGGGGTTCGTGGGCTCGTCGGCCAGGACGCCGGGACGGAGCTGGCGGCGTGGAAGAATCCATCGCAGGCAGCACCTGCGGCGGCGATGCTGCCACGGTCCAACAGATCGCCCTTGAACAGCCGCAACCTCTCCTGGCCACCGTCCAGCGCCTTCAGGTGCCTGTTTCCTAGGATCACCTGCGACTCAAATTATTTGATCCGATCAATCACGGCAGGAAATTGAGATGATCGCTCAGTAGATTCTGCACGCGATGCTCAGAGTTGATATGGGGAGTACTCGGGTCGATGCCGGCAGAGGAGACGTGATGTGTGGAGGGAAGATGACGTGTGGAGGACAAAAAAAACCCGGTGCTGATTTGCGGGCGACGGCGATTGCGGTGGTGATCGGTGATTGCGGTGATTGTAGCGCAGAGGGGAAACGGGAAAAGCACTGGAATATTGAGGGAACACGATCTCACCTCGGCACTTCGCACGGACGGAGGGAGGCGACGCTGGGCTGAGGCTCCTTCCTGAAGATGACGACGAGGCTCAGCGGCCCGGGATCACGGCGCCGCTTTGGCGAAGCCGAACGCAAAACAGAGAGCGAGAGATAGGGCTTGGCCGACAGCGACAAGAAGAGAGAAAATTATATTTTACTACACGAGAGATTTCCCAAACTAGGGGCTCCTCTATGGTAGTTTTGGTGTGCTTTGCCCAAGGGGTAGGTACGTATATATAGGGAGGAAAACTCTCCACCTCCATGTCAACTAGCGATATGGTGCTAATTGACGTTGCACCATCCACCTCCGCTAATAGGCCTAAGTAATCATTTAAGCCCATTAGTAAATAAATGTATGGGCCTTTGAGATTTATTAGGATTATTGCACATGGGCTTTGGTGGAAAATGAGATATTTCCTATTTTCAGAATTAATTAATTTCATGGATAAAATAATTCTAGAAAAGTCTAGAATTATTATTTAAGCCGCGAAAAATACTCCGAAAGCTCCGAAAATTCGAGAAAATTTTCCAGAGACATTATGGGACAGGAGGAACCCAAATAAAGTATTTGGAGCTCATGATAAGATAATTTGGAGTATCTAAGAATAAGATTATGCTCACAGACAAGTAGAAACAAGGTATATGAAAGCCGGAAAAATTCCTGAGAAGGTTGTAGAGGTTGATTGACGGACGAGAAACTGGAAGGAGTAATTTGGTTTACAACGAAAATATTTGAGGAAGCTCTCAACGAAAACTTGAGGTGAGAAACAAGGAATTTGATTGTAGAAAAATGATATATGTGTATCGGGAAAGGAAAATCGACCTAAACGCATTTTGAAAGAACAACTTGAATTCATTTTGATCTTTGGTCAAAACCAAGCAATACAAAAACACAAATGCATCAGCATGAATGCATCAAGAAGTTGCTAAACCTTATGATAAATTTTAATTTAGTGAAAAATATTATTTCCCTATGTTTTCATGAGCACACGAATTCAAAATTAACTCATTTTAGCTCTATTTCCAAAGATGCAAATTTTAGGGTGTTACAATTCACCAAAAGATCTATGTCAGAATAACCAATCTTCCTGTTTATGACCAAATACGTAATATCATGTAAACAAATTTTCCACTGCATATAATTCATAACAACAACAACAAAGTCTTTTAGTCCCAAGCAAGTTAGGGTATGTTAGAGTTGAAACCCAGCATGAGCCCCTAGTCACAGTTCAGGCATGTCAATAGCTGCTTTCCAAGCACTCATATCCAAACAAAGATCTCTAGGTATATCCCAACCATTCAAATCTATTTTTATTGCCTCCCCCATGTCAGCTTCGGTCTTCCTCTACCTCTCCTCACATTAATATCTTGACTTAGGACTCCACAATGCACTGGTGCCTCTAATGATCTCCTTTGGACATGGCCAAACTACCTCAACCGAAGTTGGACAAGATTTTCTTCGATTGGTGCTACCCCTAGACGATCACATATATCATCATTCCAAACTCGGTCTATCCTTGTGTGATCACAAATCTAGCACAACAAACGCATCTCTGCAACACTCAGTTGTTGTACATGTTGTCTTTTTTAGGCCAACATTCTGCTCCAAAAAGCATAGCGGGTCTAATCGCTGTTCTATAAAACTTGCTTTTAAGCTTTTGTGGTACCCTTTTGTCACAGAGAATGCTAGATGCTTGGCGCCAGTTCATCCACCCTGCTTTGATCCTATGGCAAATGTTTGCATCAATATCTCCATCCTTCTGTAGCATCGATCATAGATAACGAAAGACATCTTTCTTAGGCACCACATAACCTTCCAAACTCACCTCTCCTTCCTCATGTGCAGCGTTCCCAAAGTCACATCTTATGTATTCTGTTTTAGTTCTACTTACTCTAAAACCTTTGAACTCAAGGGTCTGCCGCCACAACTTTAGTTTCCTATTTACTCCTGCCTGGCTTTCATCAACTAGCATTACATCTTCTGCAAAAAGCATACACCACTTGAATGTCCCTTGTCACCTAATCCATTACCAAGGTAAAGAGATACGGGCTCAAGGCTAACCCTTGATGAAGTCTTATTTTAACCGGGAAGTCATTTATGTTACCATCATTTGTTAGTTCATATTAATTTGTATGTGCTTATGCTCTACTTGCCCTACGGTCAGGCAAATCCATCTGAACACAATGATTTGAATTGGTGGTGTTGCTACTCGACGATCTGGTGTATTTCCTCAGTTGCAGCAGGTGAAGTATGACTGTGGGAAATGTGGAACTGTCCTAGACCCTTTTTTTATAACTCCTACACTGAAGTGAAAGTTGGATCATGTCCTGAGTGCCAGCCAAAGGACCATTCACCGTCAATGTTGAGCAGGCAAGTTATCTGAAACAATTTTTGAAAGCTTCTGTGTTGTTTTGTGATATTAATTCTCTGTATAGGCTATGTAGTCCCAGTAATCCACATAATTTGAGTCTATTTCAGTCCCTCTGATGATCAAACTATTCTCATGCAAACAATATATAGGAACTACCAGAAACTTACTCTTCAGGAAAGCCCAGGAATTGTTCCTGCTGGCAGGCTTCCCAGATACAAGGAAGTAATACTTCTGAATGATCTCCTTGATTGAGCTCGTCCAGGAGAGGAAATTGTGAGTTTCTTCACTCACCTCCTTTTCCTTTATAAATTTTATTACTATTGAAATCAGACCATGATGTTTTGTACTTGTAATTTTCAGGAGGTCACCGGGATATATACAAACAATTTTGACTTGTCTTTGAATACAAAGAATGGTTTCCCTGTTTTTGCTACAGTGGTGGAGGAAACTACATGGCAAAAAAGCAAGATCTCTTCTCTGCATACAAACTAACTGATGAGGATAAGGCAGAGATTGAGAAGTTGTCAAAGGATCCAAGGATTGGAGAAAGGGTTTGTTATTCAACTCTTTAAACTCACAATGCAAATGTTGATTACCTGATATATGCTATAAATTTGGTACTGCATGTCTACAGATTGTCAAATAAATTGCACCATCCATTTATGGGCATGAAGATATTAAGACAGCCATTGCACTAGCTATGTTTGGTGGATAGGAGAAGAATGTGTAGGGAAAACATCGCCTAAGAGGTGATATTAATGTTCTCCTAGGTGATCCAGGCACTGCAACATCACAGTTCCTCAAGTAAGGATGTAGTCAATCATTTTTTATTACTTAAGGATATTTAACTAACATGCCATCTTGTATGTATGTCAAGAAAACGGGACACAAAGCTGTGTAAACAACTGGAACAGGTGCCTCCGCTGTTGGGCTCACTGCAGCAGTTCATAAGGATCCAGTCACACGAGAGTGGACACTTGAGGGAGGTGCACTGGTTCTTGCTGATAGGGGCATATGCCTTATTGATGAATTTGACAAGATGAATGACCAAGATAGGTATGAGATGACCTATACACCTTTTGTTGTATTAGCAATTTCCATCTTACTAAAAATATGGTTCCCTTTTGATCGTTCCAGAATAATTATCCATGAAGCCATGGAGCAACAAAGTACCAGTATATCAAAGGCAGGAATCGTGACATCTCTTCAAGCTCGATGCAGTGTTATTGCTGCAGCAAACCCAACAGGAGGAAGGTAACTTCCGTTAGTTGCATGCCATGTAATACTAGTGCCTATTGTGAACAAATTTACTGAATGTATGGTCCTCGATTTGACAGATTTTTTTTGAATGTCACCGGGGGATTACTCCCCACCTAAATATATATTATATAGCCCAAAATGGCTCGTTATATATTTTACAGACGTTTACGAAGAAAAAACAAAAACACCAAAATGCCCTAGCACTAGGGCGAAAAGTACCAGAACCACAAATACACAAACGGACTGCAAAGACTACCATGTGCGAGGCACAGGAGCTCTTTGACGATGCCCCCAGGGAGGTGAATGACGCCCAAGCGTAATCATCGTCAGCCAAGCAGAAGCTTGGCAAGGCTTTCGCCCGAGCCTTGTGCCAATGGGGAGTTGCATTGATCGGGTTGATCCATGAGAAGCAGTTGCTAGAGGTTCTTCAGTGATGCCTTCAAGAAGAAAATCTCGTCGTTGGCCCAGACATGATCTGAGCTGAGCTTTTGCCCAGAGCCTTTGCAAGTGCTTCTGTTTATCAGCCCGCGACAGAGAAAGGTGTGCATCGGCAAGCGTCCATGCTTGGACAAAGGAGGCAGGTGTTGGCCGCCGCCACACCGCGCAGAGCCATTCCTGGACTCGCCCGCGATGGTGGAAGACGCGCACCGGCAATGCTAGACAGAGGGGGGGGGGGGTCCGCCGCCACCCGTGCGGAGCCATTTCAGGACTCGCCCGCGATGGTGGAAGGCGCATGCCAATAAGCGTCCACGCCTGGACGGAAGAAGGGGGAAGTGTCAGCTGCTACCACACCTCACGGAGCCATTCCTGGACTCGCCCGGGAAGATGGGAGGCACGCACCGGCAAGCGCGAGGGGAGGGGGGTGCCGGACGCCACCACACCGCGCGGAGCCGTTCCTGGACTCGCTCGCGATGGTGGGAGGCGCGCACCGGCAAGCGTCCACGTCTTGGACAGAGGGGGTGCCGGTCGCCGCCACATTGCGTGGAGCCGTTCTCGGACTCGCCCGCAAAGGAGTGAGGCGCGCACCGTCAAGCGTCCACGGGACTCGGCCGCGTTGACGGGAGGCGCGCACCGGCAGTGCTAGTTGCCGCCACATGTCGCGGAGCCGTTCGGACTCGGCCGCGTTGACGGGAGGCGCGCACCGGCAGTGCTAGTTGCCGCCACATGTCGCGGAGCCGTTCGGACTCGCCAGCGACGACGAGAGATGTGCCTTCGCAGTGCCAGTCGCCGCCACACGTCGTGGAGCCGTTTCGACTCGCCCGCGACGATGGGAGGCGCGCACCGGCAGTGCCAGTCGCCGCCACACATTGTGGAGCCGTTCGGACTCACCTGTGATGATGGGAGGCACGCACCAGCAGTGCTTCAGACTGGTGAAGCACGCGACCACGCTGGGTCGGAGGGGGCTACACCATGGCGCGCACATCACCCAGCTTGGCCGCCGCCGCCTCGCTCGCCATGTCCAGCCACTGTCCAGCTAGCCAAGGTCGACGCCGACGCCGATGCCCACTGCCGCCCACCGCACCCAAGCCTCCGCATCCGAGTCCGCTACGAGCAGGCCGCGCGTGGCTGCGGCGCCCAAGCCCGCGTTCCAACAGCGAGCCGATGCCTGCTGCCACGCCGCCGCCGCCCTGCCCAGGCATCCGCGCATCCTCCGAGCGTCACCTGCCATATCATATTATATGATATTATATGTTCACTATGTAGATCTACTCATATGTAGTCTAACAAAATTGGATTTTTTATTTTATGATTTTTTTGTGATTTACTATGATTTCTCAAAGATTCAGCCAAAATAAATAAAAAGAAAAGGCAAAATCACTGGCACTGTAGCAAATCCATGGTTACTGTAGTAAATCCACCGTTTCAAAACCGCCTGGGGGTAATTTGATTGGTTTTGGAAAGTTTAAGGGGTAGAATAGACTGTTTCATAGTTGGGGGTTAGTAGTCCACCCCATAGTTGAGGGGGGTTGAAGTAGACTTTTTCCAAACTTTTTTCATGCCCAAGATCCAGCGTCCCGGTATCTTACTCTGCAGCATCCAACTAATTCCCTGAAGGAATATCGGTGCAGTTGTATTGTCAGTCCTTTGTCAAAGAATAGTAAAAATTGTGAACACTATGTACATGAATATTTTATTGTTAATTGTTTGTAAATGCGCTACTGTTTCCTTTGAGGCCACAACAAGGACCATATTTTCCCGACTAACGAATATCAAGTTATTTCCAGAATATATTCTGTCCAACTCACGAAGTCATATGCAAATATCTATTTACTATGACACAGAGAGAGTGTGGAAGTAGCATTCCACGCTCCCGCAGCGGCCTGAATCATCATATCCTGCTGAAGAGATTCGCCGTGGAGATGACAGCGTTGCCAGACAGCGTGAGGAAGGCCAGGAACGAGAGCCGCACCGCGACGTTGATCTTGTCGTTGAACCGGTCCTTGCCGAACCGCGACACCCACAGGTGGTGGCGGGACGCGGCCGCCGACGACGCCGACATGAGGAGGTACGCCAACACCTGCAGCGAGACCGGCCAACTCATCAACCACCTCGCGCGATGAACGAACTAAACCGGTTCTCGCAAATCAGTAGATCACCAATGGCTTTGATGAATATAATTATACAAAGAATGCCCTTGCCATGCTTACCTGGTCGAGGAAGAGGGCGATGCAGTAGCACGAGGTGGTCTGGAGCCTCGGTGAGGCCGGACGGCGGGTCTCGACAAATGCTTGCGCGATCGAGTAGAAGCAGACTATCACGTTGACTCCGACGGTGTACCTGCAACAGTAAAAAAATTTAAGGACCGTTCCTTTACTTTCATATCAGTGAGAAATTTTCGTGATCAAAATTGGGTGCAAGATCAATATGCACTACTAGCTAGACTCTGTGGCTTTGTGGATTTGTCTAACCTGCACCTAGATTATTAACCATCATCCAGCCGCTAGATTTATATAATTGCATAGACAGGTTATTTCACAACAAAGTACTATCTCCGTTTTTTTAAATATAGTCGTGAGGACAACAAATCTAGTTCAGGAATGAACTAGAACTTTTATCCTAACGACTATATTTCAAAAATGGAGGGAGTATCACGCACCACAGTTCGTATAATGCATGGTTAGTAAAACTGTACCAATTGACAACATATTCCAGACAAAATTAAATCTATTAAATTTGAATTTTTTTAATATCAATCTATGCCTCGTAAAAATAAACAAAGTAATATTTACTAGTGAATCAATCAATCCGAAAGTTAAATCCCCAGCTGCAAATCTGCAACAGACGCAAAGCCAATCGACTCCCCCTGAGCAAACCGCAATGAGATAGAAAAGTCTTAATAATAAAGGAAGTCAATGATGTCATATTGTCCGTCAATTTGAATTGTGCAATGCAACCAGTATTTATAGAGTTATTTGTGGCAATGCAATATAGTTTTTTTGGGAACGTGCGCTGCACGTATTTTATTAAGAGAAGTTTAGAGTGAACTGGTTACACGTCCAACGACACTAGATGGCGAGGTGCCGTGTAGTGCGTGGGTAAACACAACAAAGAACACCGCTTAACGGTGGATGAAAATGGTTGTACTGACTGAGTTACAAATTGCGCGATTGGAGGAGGTGGCTATGTAGCTGTGCGTTACTCGTTGTTGACGCTTCCGGCCGCAGCAGCAAAGAGCTCGGACAGAGGAGCATATCCGGCAGCCATCCAACCATGAGCTTCTTCAATGATGCGGTGCAATGCAATATAGTCGTCACTCATATGACTGTAGGCTGCCAATATATGGCATATATATACTATTGATTTCTTGTCGAGTCCCCAACTCCATGCAGTACTGTTCAACCACTAACGTGTCGATCGCACCTGGCCACATATTGACTGCTAATGCATCAGCATTACTGCAGAGGATCCACATCACTCTCTCGTGTCTATCTCTTTCTATTAAAGCAATGACTCCCACTTATACCAGTGACAGTTATGTGAGTTGCAATAGTAAAAGCCCATTGACACTCTTTAGGGCTCAGTTGGGTTACTGTGTAGCTACTTTGACAAAAACTATTCATGATCAGACAAGAACAATAGCTTTATGTGATGACAAGGGCAAGAAACCTCTCAGATCGTTATCCAGGGTTTGTGGGGAAGTGAATGTTGGCGGAAGAAACCAGGAAGCTGATCAGTGGGAACCTCCACTACTTGGATCAGTGAAGATAAACAGTGATGGAGCTCACGGTCACGGTGCTGGAAGAGCGTCATCGATATAGATGAGGTGGGGAAGCCACTGATCTATGTGAGAATAAGAATACTGTGTAATTGGATAAATTGTATATATCGAGCCGTGGGTTGTTTATATAGGCCCCGTTCGGCTGGGCTGATAAGCCGGCTGAAAAACACTGTTGGCTGATTTGTTGTGAGAGAAAAACACTGTTCCGGCTGAAAAAACAAGCTAAAAAAGACGGATTATAAGCCGGGTGAACAGGGCCATAGAGTATATGGTGCTAGGATCTTAAGCAATCCTAGAGATACGATGGAAACTATCATAGGGATAAGATTGAAAGTAACCCTGCCCTACCATAATAGCCAGATTATTTCAAATTATTGCCATGTATTCTAACATCCCTCGCAGTCAATGGCGGAGCTAGAGTAAAGATGAGGGGGGTGTGGCATTCCATCTCAGTTACAACCATATGTAATGATGTTCGATCTCTACAGCGCAAAATAATTCTCCTCCGTCCACAAAATAAATACAATTATGAGATCCACCCCGGTTAAAGTAGCTCAAGTTTGATCAAGTTTATAGTAAATATTATTAATATTTATGTCTCTAAATAAATTTATTATGAAAGTATATTCTATAACTAATCTAATGGTATTTATTGTGTGTCATGAATGTTAGTACATTTTTATATAACTTTAGTCAAATATCAAATTGGTTGACTCCTTAAAAAAGCGAGAATTGCATTCTTATGTGGACGGAGGGAGTAGTAGAACCAGTAACATTTTAACATTGACTATGAAGTAGAGATAACAGTGCCTACCATTTACCTGTACTCCCTCCCTCTACATCTCACTTATAAGCGGGACTCTCTATCATCCCAATAATTAAATGTGATGAGAGACATAATACCTTAATCATGAACGAAAGATGGTAATCCTATCGGATTAGGATGGTAAGCCTCAATTTCTTTCTCAAGCCTGATCATAATTAATCTCCTATTCACAATTAGTCTCAAGTGGGTATGAACTCCTGAACTGTAGGCTCTTGTCCTTTCCTTTTGACAAAAAAAAACTCTCCATGGCCTACATATCATTTGCAAGAGTAATCAGGTTTAGTTGGATATATAAAAACTTATATTAAGCACATGGAGGCCGGCTGCAATCCTGCCATCCAGATGCTGTGGCGGACGCCACCCAGCGAGGAAGGCCCTACACTGGTCACCTTCGTTGGTCCATTTCTCCAATCAGAGCCTAGAGATGAGGAATTGAAGATTGAACGGGCCACACCATGGGAGACAGAGCGATGCATCTATAGGGGCAGATGGCTGACAAATTGTGAGCAATACAATACTACCTGCTGGTGTGTGCGTGGGGAACGAGGAGGCGACGTTAGAATGAGATGGGATAGTCGGCGTTGAGCGTTGTTGGGCTGGCGTAGCTAAGCTGTGGGTGCTTACTATTGGCTCAGGGGGGTCCGAACAGGGTCAAAAACTGATAGTAACAAACTTAATTCGCTTTCCGGCTGGGTGCGGCTGCACCCACACGGACTAACATGGATCCGCCCATGCTCGCAGTCATAACATGAGCAAAGTGGATGCTAAGAGTGAAGAACAGACCTACGATTGCCTCAAGATGATGATGATAGCCCTTCAATGCTGATGTAGCTGAGGGCGAGGTGGACATGGTCGTAACCGTGGAGGAGGGTGCAATTCCACTATTCCAAAATCATCTTGGTGAGCAGACGGATACATAAAAATCAGCTTTATCTGGCCAAAGAACTCAATGGACGACGAGTCGATCACACGATGATGAGGGCGATGAGCACGCGGACGTATCAAAGAGCATAGCCTGCATTAGCCTAACTACGACATCTGTGGTGGTGGCGTCCCGGAGGATGGCTGATGGTGCTGACTCGGACCATTAACAGGTGTGACGAGGAGGATCAGCCATGAGGGTGCCATTGATGGATATGCGACGACGATATAGATGCCTTGATCCCTAGCCGGCGTTGTAGCCTAGGTGGGTGCAACGACAACTATTCCTCGGGAGGATTGACATTCGGACCTCGATGGACGGCTAGGCGACGCAACCCCAATGAGGGATCGAGGAAAAAGAGAGAGAAAATTAAACCCGATCTGAAGATGACAGGGAAAACTTTAATAGCCGATAAAGATCAGTGACTCAACTAAACTACTGGTTGTTGGGGAAGCTGTGTAGGCAGCTCAGGAATGAACTAAACTACCATGTGTGAGAATATGAATACTACGTAATTGGAAGAATTGTATTGAGCCACGTGGATTGTTTATACGGAGTACATGGTGCTTGGCTAAGATGGAAATTATCATTCCTAGAGATAAGACTGAAAGTAATCCTACCCTACTCTTATTTCAGATTGCCACCATATACTCTATCAGCACGACAGTTTGCTGTCCACAAGAATGTAATTTCCCTGCTCTTATCTTAGGCCTGTTTGGATCCCTCTAGTTTCTTAAAAACTAGATTCTAGAGATTAGTTGCTAAAAACTGCTTTCTCAAAGAAAACTAGGTGGTGGAGAGTGGTTTCTAGAAACTGGAAACCTGTTTTTTAGTAGGTAATGACCCCCCTTGTCCATCATTTATTTTTAATTAAGGCTTTTTCCTTGCAGGTTTATTTGGCGGCAATTTTATTTGGCGCCAAGCGCTCCATGTTTTCTGTTGGCTCCTTCTCTGCCTGCAGGCGGCTGCTAAGGTTGTGGAGGGTGGGGATAGGTGTGCAGGGCGATGTCGGGGGATTTTAACGGGCGCAGCACTGTGAGGGGAAAAAAACGTCGACCGAGTGAGATAAAAATGAGGAGCTGATGGCATAATGACTATAATTAACCAAAACTAACCAAGTGTAGTGGGTCTTTTACCACATAAAAACTGGGAATAGGTGGATTGGCCCAGATTCTTGGTTTCTTAAAAACTAAAAACTGGTTTCTAGAAATCAAGCCATTTCAGTTTCTATAAACTGGTTTTTAAGAAACTAGAGGATCCAAACAGTGCCTCATTTGATATAGACCGCTAGCACCTTATAAGTAACGAATAATTCTATAAGGGGCCGTTTGGATTCTTTCATTTGGAGGAATTAAAATCTATATAATAAATTAGGCTATTTGACTTGGAATTTGACATCCCACCACTTTCCAAAGTTAATTTAAAAGCCTATATCAAATTCATAGGGTAGGAGATGAAAATGGATTCTATAGATCACTATGTTATGTTTCTACTTTGCAACTTATAACACGCTATTCAACTCGCTCCCCTACGATAGAAATGCAACACATAAGTATCTCTCTCATATAACGAACAATAATATACAAATATAATCCATATACAATCATATTAGCTTAATTAACATGTGTCTAAATTATAATTATTAAAATGAATTCAATTCCAAGGATCTAAACGGGCCTAAGTAATAAATGGTACTAACACAGAACACCAAACCTTCGGACATATCCGATAATCCGAATGAGGAAGATGATAACAGAAAGAACAATAAAAAGGAAAAGTAATAATCAAAAGAAAAAGAAAAAGTGGTCACTTACCTGTACGGCTCGTAGCGGCCGTAGTAGTCACCGGCCCATCCGGACGTCCTTGCGCTGGCCATGATCGAGAAGGCCAACAGGCTGAGCACCGCCGTGAGCAGACGCAGCACCACTGACACCGTCCTCCTCACCTCGGCTGGGCTCGGTGGCGCCTCCGGCTCCCGCTCTTCAGCCAGCTCTTCATCAGCTGCGGACGGCAGGGGTGTCTCGTGGGGCTGCTGGACCTGCTCGCGGTACTGCTTGACGCGTTGCGTGTCGTAGGGTCCGGCAGCCTCGTCGCCTTTCTCGGTGGAGCGCCGGCGGCCGTGGCAAGCTTCCGAAGCAATGGCGTAGGGGCGGCCGTGCTGTGTGTACAGCTGCTTCGTCTTGAAGAGCGCCAACAGCTTCATGAGCTCATTCTGGAGCTCTTCCAGTATCGGATCGAATAGCTTCTTCCGCGCCTCCACCAGTTTGTTCAGCGCCGCCGCCAGTACGTTCCACGCCTCCTCCATTCTGTCATTCTCGGCCTTCTCCACCGCTTGTCTGATCGTGACCACGTGCTGCTGCCGGATGACCTCGGTCTCCACCGGCGGCGGCGCGCCGTCGGCTGCCGTGGCAGCCACTTTCCGGCTGCGTTTTATGGTGATCTTCTCGGGATCGGAGGTGACCTGCTGCCCCTGAGCTGTTGTGAACCTGTATTGGACCTCCGCGACGGTGGCGCGATATGGCCGGAAGTCGGTGCGGTCACTGAGCGCGAGCTCGACGACGACGCTTCGCGCCTCCTCGCTGGAGAGGGTGCCGAACCTGACGGTGACGGGCAAGGAGCCGGGAGGGTCCTTTGGGTCCGTCGGGTAGGTCCCGGCGTACACGTTCTCGATGGTTGCCTCGCCGGGGAACGGCGTGACGGTGAGCTCGAGGTCCTGGGCGATGATGGTGACGAGGCCGGCCAGGATCCGGGAGAAGGCCTCGGCGAGCTTGGCGGGCTCGTTGCTGTCGGCGACGTAGTTGTACACACCGCCCAGGCTCTTCTCCGCGACCGCGCCCAGCAACTTGGAGTCGTGGTGGTCGCCATCGCCAAAGCCGAAGGTGTGGACGGGCACGTTGCCCGGCTCGACACTCCTCGCGTTGGTGCCGCTGTCCTCAACACCGTCGGACAAGAGCATGATGTTGGCGGCGCGGCCGGTGGTGTACTTGCGGCCCCCAACGACGGTGACGGCTTCCCTGAGGCCCGCCTCCATGTTGGTCGTTCCAACGACCTGGAGGCCGCTGACGATGGCTTCGAGTTTGGCGCGGGCGGCCTCGGTGACGCATCGCAGCTGGCAGAGCCGGTTGACGTTGCTGTGGAACTCGACGATGCACAGGCGGTCGCGGTCAGTGAGCTTGCGGATGATGAAGCTGAGGGCTTTCTTGGCGTTTTCCAGTTTGTTACCCCCCATGCTGTCGCTGGTGTCAATGACTGCGACAAGGTCCAGTGGTGCCCTGGTGGCGGCGGAGGAGACGCCGTTGAGCTCTAGCAGCACCTTCTGGTCGTTGGGGGCCAGGGGTGCGTCGGAGTTGTGGTCCTTGGTGAGCCACACTGCCTGCATCGGCCTCGCTGGCCCAGGCTTCGACGGAGGAGGCTCCTCCTCCTCCTCGTCGTACGGCATTTTTGTTTGTTGGATTTTAATCAGAATCAAACGCACGCTATCTTTCTGGAGAAGAACACGATGTGCAATGGCAATTGCACGCGTTCAGTGCGCATGGCACAACTTCAAGCTCCTTCCTTTGTTTCTTCCTTTGATCTTCTAGCCCCTTTTATAGGCTGTTTGCACGTCGGCCGTACGTCTAGGGTGGCCTCGTGATGACTTACTACAGATTCCAAACGGGCGCTGCCGGCGACAACAGCGATTCTGTCGAGTCTTTGGTTTCAATAACAAGGCCATAGTGCCAAGTTAGAAGTTCCCAAAAGATACTCGTTGCACGGGTGCATATCATGAAAACCAACAAATAGATGGAAATTTGACCCAAAAACATATTTTGAGCTTTCAAAAAAGGAAATTGCTATACATAAGTAGGATTTTTTTTATTCCTAATCCTTTTTTAAGTAATATTTTAATCATAACGAAAGGAAAAAAAAGAATAAGCAGATGTAGCTCTTTTGGCCACGCCAGTGTGGGTGGCGCGACAACACCACTTTGTCGCGACAGTGCATGTGGCGCACAAGGGCCACCATGGTGGTGTGGACCGACAACTCGAGCTGGCATGGCAAACAGTGGCTCCCCACCCTGTCGCGCCGCTGACTCCGGCGCGACAAGGCCCATAAAAGGGCGCGGCCCAGCTCCTTTTTCCTCCCTCTCTTCTCTCTCCCTCATTCTAGCCGAGCTCGAGCTCTGCTTTTGTTTCTCTCTTCTCTTCCTCCCGTCCTCTATCTCTCTTTGATCAAGTTTGCATTTGGATTTTGGGTTGCATCGATCTCGTGCATGAGGTATGGCTCCCTCACCCTCTGTTGTTTTTTGTGTATAGTTTATATTTATATACTGCTCTGGTTTACACTGTTGTGCGCAATACTGGCTTTTGTTTGGTTTATTCAAACTTGCTTTAGCTAATCATGTGTAATATATTATGATTCATGTGTAGTTGTTAGACTGTTTTGATGTTTGGGATTGGTTTTGGTTGGCACTGTATTAGGGTTTGACTGCAATGGTTTGGACAAGTGTACGGGTTGGGGTTGGACTATTGTAAGTAAAGTTTCCTCTAAGTTTGTCATTTGATGTTATTTTGTACTGATTAGATGTATGGATGGTTGGAATGTGTAGTTATGGAGATGATTAGGGTTTGACTTCATGGGTTCACATGATTATAGAGATGATAACTTTGTAATAGTATTCATTGGTAACTTTGCTTTGTTGCAGTACTTTGCAACTTGATTCCTTGATAACTTTGCTAGCAGGATCAATGGCAGTTCGAAATAACAAGCAGTTCTTGCACTATTCGAAGGATCATGGTGCCTTTGGTCCTTTCCTACCAGCACTGCCTACGCATTGTGTGACTGTGGGTTACCGACCTTTGTGAAGCAGTCAAGGCATCCGGAGTTAGCTGAGCATGCTTTCTATGTTTGTCAACTTAAGCGTCCCCTGACACTTGATGCCTATCTAGAGGGATGCAACTTCTTCAGGTGGATCGATGGCAATAAAATGTTTGATCCACTGATTAGGCTGTTTCTTTATGACCCCTAGAAGAGCTGGCCATACTCTGAGTTTGTTCGTTGGGTTCTACCTCCACCGAACCCTCTGAAAATGACAGAGAAAGAGAATACTGACGCTAGTTTGTACCGTCTAGCCAATCCTCCTCGTTACCACTATGGAGTGTTAGTGATTTTTACTACTCCTAGCCAACATGGTGTGTTCACTCTCTTCTACTGGTGCAGATTGCCATGTAGTGTAAGTTGTCATGTAATTAATCCATTTCGAAGCTTTTCTTTGTTTTGCACATACAACATTACACTTGCAACATTTATTTTTTGCAGAGAGGGTTCCCATCTTGTGACTTTAAGGAGTACAATTATGGACCCAAATCGCACTGGCCTTCTGAGTATGAATTTGCAGAGTTTGAAGCAGGCATTAAGCCATAGCCTTGCACAAAGATGCCATAGCGTAAGTGTAGGTGTTGCATCAAGGCTTGTGAAGGAGTTGTTCCGTCTAAGCTAGGATATGGTTACTATTGTGGCAATGCTTATGGAGGGTCATCTGAGTTCTGGGTGAGTTCATTGAACCATTGAAGTTAATAAAGCAACAACAACCATAAATTTGTTTGTTCACTGGTTTCTGTTTGCTTAGGCGGGGAGAACATGCAATTAGGAGGACTTCCCTGGTCGTGGAGACTTAGTAGAGAGGCTTAAGATACGTTCACCTCTCAAAAATGACAGGAAGCATTGGTACCGGTAGCAGAAGTAGGTAGAGGTGAGGAGGAAGTACAATGTTTCGACACCATCATGGAAGACCCGTTTGAGGATTTAGGATGACTTTCGTCGGGTGACTGGTCGCACCATTTCTTTTATCTTTGGCGAAATGGAAATGATGACCTTCTGGCGACAATACAAGGAGAGGTATGACTTTATATGGAGGAGGAGGAAGCAAGGGAGGAGGCTTTTTTCAAGAGGAAGGCAGCGGCTGAGGCCGCTAAGGCCCAAGGCACTAGGACTTTGAGGCATCGCTTATGTGTGTAATAGTTTTTTGAATTGTGCATGTTATTACCATTGTTGGGAATGAGACATTGTTTCATTTTTGTAGTTGATGATCCACCAAACGATGGACATATCCCAGGACCCGTGGAGGAGGATGATGACGATGATGAGGACGAGGATGATGAGGAGGATGAGGACGAGGAGCATGAGCCTTTCTTTTGGTCCTCGCCCGAAGATGCCTACTAGAATGTAGTGTTTGGTCTGAAGTCATGAGTAGAAGGTGCAGTGCATATTTTGTAAATGCCAATAGGGTTGGCATTAGGTAGTTCTTGTATATGTTACATGGAAGACTGGTATGATGGCGCTGCTTCTTTTGTGCAATGGCAGCAAGATCCATACATATTTTGCAAATGCCCATGGGTTGGCATTTGGTAGTTGTATATGGTAGATGCAAGACTAGTTAGAGTTATGTAAGACTTATGTGACTGATGATGATCACCCTGAGTTGTGAACAATGCTTTGAATTTGCACTTGGACCTATGGTGGTAGATTCAAGACTAGTTAGAGTTATGCAAGTGTTGATGTATTTGTGGTTTGCACTTGGACTTATGTAAGACTTGGGGTTGAATTTGCACTAGTTGTGAACCATGGCTTAGTAAAATTGCTGGTACGGCTCAGTTGAATTGAACAATGGTGAAGGTATTGATCAATGGTTTGGTTGGTACAGCTAAGTTTGCCTTTGTATAAGTGTTGCTAGGATAGTCGCGCCAGTCGCAGCGCCAGCCCTGGTGGCACGACAAGGCTGCACTAGACAAGCCAGAGCAGACTTGATTCGGGCCTCGGCTAGCACGACAGTGTCGCACCACCCTGGCTGGTGTGACTGTGTCACGCTAGCCGGAGTGGTGCGACACTATCGTGCCAGCCGAGGGCCAAATCCAAAATGCTCTAGCTTGTCTGGTGGCACCTTGTCACGCCACCCAGGGTGGCATGACAACCTTGTCATGCCACTGCAGCTGACACGACTATCATTTGCAAAGTGGAAATAGGCCATCATGCTAGCTCGCCTGGCGCGCTCTGTGCTTTGGTCACGCCACCCTGGCTGGCGCGACAGTTGTGTTTCAGGATTTTTCCTTTCTATCAACACTTAGCTTCATCACAAACAAATTGATATACATATGACACAGATGCATATACATAGCAAACAGATATCAGATAACATCATCACATAGTTCACAAACGACATATTCACATATCGCATTCCATCCACATATCATCCACATAGTTGAAGTATCATCCACATAGTCCACAAATGAACCACATAGTTCACATACCATCCACATAGTTCAAGCATCATAGTTGACATAGCTCACATATGATGCACATAGTTCACATAGCATGCACCAGTTGACATATGATAGATAGATGAGGTGCAATTTAAGGGTTAGGCGTGTAGGGCTATCGACGACGACACTGGCGGCCTGGATTTGTGGCAAGGACATTAGGACTACCGACGTCAGAGTGGTCATGGACACATCCTCACACGTTTCGTCCTTCACCTCGTCTCGAGCGTTGGGACAAACTCTACACAAAACATAGAGATCATAAAGAGGAGTTCCAAGTTTGGTGTTAATGAAAGGTGTGCTTCATGAACCTGAGTCTGTGTAGACTCAGGAGCGTCCGAAAGTTGTGACCCCATCAACTCGTCTTGCTCATAAGTTGGGTCTACGAGTTCATTGTCGTCATCATCATCCTCATCTCTTCCTTGGGCATGCGAGCTTTCTGATATGTCAAGTGCCAGCCTTTGGGTTGAACGGGTTTGGCAAGGTGGTGGGACTTGTACTTTTTTGGCTTTAAGGCAACTCATCTTGTGAGCCATGCGTCGGCCGGATGTCAACACCTTCTGCAACCATGTCATATCAAATGAGAAGTTATGACATATCATTCCGGAGGCATTGGAAAAGACATAGACATAGGGGTACTACTTGTAACAATTCTTGAAGTAGTGAACCTTCTGTCCCCCTGCATGTCCAAGATAAACTCCAGCCTCATTTGAAAGGTATGCTAGTTGAGTACTCTACACTCCATGGAAAATGCATCATTACAATGTATTTTGGAAGGAAAAGTGTGTCAAGGCATAGATGGAAATGCTTACCATGTAGTGCTCAAGTGGTGCTCTCTCTGGCTGCAGGCCAACCCTTGTTATCTCATCATAGGGGTCTTCGTCGTCACTCTCTCCTTCATCTATTGGAATGCTCGATAGCGGAGGATGCACATGGATTCTCGTGGACCTATGAAGCCATGCCAGGTACTCACGGTACTAGCTGGCCACAGAGCGAGCCCCATTAGTCATATGCACCCTCTCTCTAACGTCCCACCTATCCAAGTACGTGCAGGTTTGGTACACCAATCATTGCCGCTGAACCTTTTCTTCCTCAAAACCCTGTAATGAGGACAAATAGTAAATTCTCTAAAATCTACGAACCATGCAATGAGGACTGAAAGAAAATGAAATTTCCAACTTACTCGTGCAACTCTCGGCTTGTGGACTCGTGTTGTAGAGGGAAGTTTTGTCGCCTACCAAATTGCTTCATCATTCTTTAGGGCAGGTGGAGTTCCATGACATAGTACAAGATCATGTGAACATTTAATCGCCACAGCTCCTGGTCACGAGTGCACAGTAGGGAGATGTTCAAATATTGTATCTCTGCCCTCTGTATGGAGTCCATTCAACCTGTAAATTGTGTGAATTAGTGCATGAAATTGTCGACACTTTGTTATCAACAAATGGAACCATTGGGGTTACAACATACCTACATCGGAGTTAGAACATCCAAGTCATTGGAGTATTGAACATAGCGCTGTTGCGGCTAACCCCGTACGGACACAACTTTCTTCCAAAGGTAGCATATAGGGGGTCGACAACCACCAGAGTCCATAACTATTAAACAAGAAAATTATAAGCATGTCACATAGTGTAGGTACCATATGAAAAACCTATACAAATCCATGGCGAACCAAAACAATCAAAGGTACTTACCAGAACTTCATTTCTGTGCACCCACCCAATAGGAATGCGCTCCAAATCCAAATCTGAAGCAAGTAGGTGCAACTGCCTATGTTGGAATTGGTGCTACCCCTCCTACATGCCTCACATAGTTGCCAATAGAACCAAGCAAGAGTGGCAGACCCCCAACTATATTGGGCGATGTTCTCCTATGGCTCACATAGCTATGTTAGAACCATCCAGGAGACGGTGTTCCCAGAAGCATCTGGAAGTAGGAAGCTTGCAAACATGTGCCACATCGAGACACGAGCGTACCTCTCAATCATGTCTTCAGGTGCATTGGGTGGGCACATGTCAAAGTGTTGGCGCAACCAGTGTGAGCTGACACCTGAAGTCTTCTTCTGTTTCACTCGTTCATCAGGGTCAGGTGGCCAGAGCCCAGTAACTTCCGCCATCAAGTCCTTCCAGTTCTCTGTATCTGTGATGCTAGTCACTGCAGGACCGTCCAAGCCAAGGGCCAAAATGTACCCAACGTCTTGCATGAGGACGGACATCTCTCCACAGGCTAGGTGGAAGCTATGGGTCTTCAGACGCCACCTGTCCACAAAGGCGGTGATTAGTGGACCATCCATATCTGGGAGCCCAGCATTGATAGCTCGAGCCAGGCTTAGAAAACCGGCTCTTAATAGGTAGGTGGTGTATCGTTCGTCCCACTGCAGCGGTTGGTGAGTGCGGGGACGTAGTGGGAGCAATGCATGCAACAAAGAAAACAATATCAACAAGTCAGAAACGGTACCGAGGTTAAGACAATTTACATGAAAAGGAAATATTAGTGTGAATCACTTACACTACCCTGGTCGACCATCAAGTGAGCTCGGTGGTCCTTGTCATAGTACCTCTCAAGAAGGGGGTACTGTGGATCCACCATGCTGCAAATATGAAAACGATAACAGTCGGTTAGAATATGCAAATTGTAACTGAAACATGTTGTATGATAAAAAAAACCATGAACAAATGACTGAAATATATAACCAACACATATTAGGCACTATGTACCTTTATAGGTTTTGAAGCAGTCCTAGTTCCGTTCCTTGTTTCTAATTTCTTTGCCTTCTTATATTTATTATGAGTGGCAGCGGTGTGACCAGTTTTGTGGCATTTGAAGCAACGGATCTGTCCCGGTGCCTCATCGAAGTCTCCAAAACCATACATATCTTTACCATACCCGTTCGATGCATCCATAACTCCTCGAAGGCATTTTTTCCTTCCTTCTACCCTTCTTTGTCTTCAGAAGGTCTGGGTATGGCATAATCCAACCCATAATACTTGGGGCATTGTATCGGATCTAGGTAAGGCTCGAAGCTCGGCTCCCACACTTTGAGAGTGTTTAACATGAGGTAGAAAGGAGACATGAACTTTTCACTTTCATGGTCTAGACCCATGCACTTACAAGATGTTATGACATGCGAGCAAGGCATATGAAAGAGTTGTGGAATGTTACAAGTGCATTCCGCTTTGTCAAGGTCCACTCTGTAATTCCTACTACCGTACTTCTCACCACCGGGGTTGGTTCCTCCGGCTGACCTAATATTGTACACTAGCCTCGATGGCCCATAGGCTTCCCCCACTTGGTTGGATGCTATCGTCTCTGACAGATCCAAGTGTTTTCTAGCGGCTCTCCCCCATTTCTCATTGGAGACCTTTACAGTGTTCCAATGATTCATAAAGTATTCATTGCACTTTCTGAATGAGTACTCCATAATCCTTGACACGAGGACTGCATGGATACCCTTGAACAATTTGTTGAATGATTCCGAAGAATTGGTAGTCATCACACTGTACCTAAGACCTCCGGCATCGAACGCAAGAGCCCACTTGTCCCTCTGAGGTATCTGTTCCTCTAGCCACCTCTTCGCCCTAGAATTGAGGACCTTTTTTAACTCCGCAAGCGTCTCACCAAACTTTTCCTACGTTCGACACCCACATAGTGACTTCAATTTCTACACAACCTCCTTTTTCTTCTGTTGTCTCCATATTTTGGCCGCAAAGTGTCTCATGCACCACCGATGCTCAAGAGGAGGGCGTACATCTACATGCTCTTTTGCAGCTATTAGCAAACCGTGATGTCGATATGAGATCATGCATATCTTCTAAGATGAACGGAGGACATTCTGTCTCACAAGCTTCATGAACCAACAACAGCTATCATCGTTCTCACCCTTAGCCAAAGCGAATGCTAAAGGGATAAGTTGATTGTCCGAGTCCACTCCAATAGCAATCATCAACACACCCTTGTACTTGCCTGTAAGGAAGGTACCATCAACAAGTACTAGGAGACGACAATGCTTGAACGCCTCTGTCGACTGAGGAAAAGACCAATATACTCTCTGGAGAACATGCTTTGGAATGCTGTCCACATCTGTGACAATGCGACGGCCATAAGCAAACCACCTAAGCCTTGCATTGAAGTGTTTGATGGCACTTAGAATCCTAGGAACTTGGTTGTACGCATCTTTCCAATCGCTCCATAGCAACTCTATATCATGCTGCTTTGCCCGCCATGCATTTGAGTACTTCAGTATAACCAGTGAACCCAAATATGGTTTTGATCATGCTAGAAATCGATGTGTTGCTATCGGCCCTAACAATGCCAACAAGACGACGACCAAGGTAACAGGCTGTGTTTTGGGCGTGCACACCCTTTGGCTTTGAAGATCAACAGGTATGAGGTTGCCTCACATTGCGAATCTTCCACTTTTCGTTTCTCTGCCTGTGAGCCCATAAGCCCCATTGACATCCTTGCTTGCAAAGCACCATGTACCTCTTCTTCCTGTTCGAGTGGGTGACATAATAAGGCCTATGAAACCCAACAACATAATCCATCAGAAAATACTGGAGATGCTCTAACGTATCAAATACCATTCCTTCTTAATCTCCACCTCACTCTCTCGTACCGCATCGGCCAACAACGTCAAACCGGTGTCATATATTGCCTAATCAACCATACTAATGTCCATGAATTTGGTACCGAGGGTACCCCACATGGACAGCCTTCGGTTGCCTCAGTTCGACTCATTGTACTCCATTCTCAACGGCCTGTCAGCTAGGACTCCTAACGACTCCGTAAACCCTACCTCACAACAATCACTTTCATCCTCGCTACTAGGCTCAGACCTATACTTGTCCTCCAACACATCATCTGAAGTACCTGGCCCTGAAGTACAGTCCTCTTCGTCCCCTAAGGCAGCATCAACTTCATCATCCTCTGATCCTTGGGATATGTCGTCCATATCATGTGTTCTATCTCCGTTTCCATCGTCCTCGACAAACGTTTCAATATCAAACTCATCATTCAAGGCACCGAGCTTAGATGACTATCAACTTCCCTAACAACAACCGGCTGCAACGCTTCGTCTTGGGTAAGGTTCTCTATGGCCTCCACATCGACATTATCATCCACAGCCACCACAAATGGCCTAGACCCCTTCTCCACAACAACTTTCAAGCACCTAACACTGCTAGTCTTGACAACTTCATATTAATTCTTCCATTCATCCTCACATGACAAAGGCATTAACACATAGTGTGCTCGTTCCTTCCCACAGTCAAATCTACCTCTCAAATTTAGTGGCCACCCAAATTTATCCCGGCATAGGCTAACCAAAGCATCAAAGCTAGGTGTACTAAAGAACTGAACTTGTTTGTGCATTCTTTGGAACTCCCCATTTCCTTTAACTTTGCCACCATGAAACAATCGCACTAACTAATCCATCTATAAAATACGAACGAACACATCAACACCAACAACTACACATTTGCAAACCAAAACGTGTGCATTCACTCCTACATTACCATGACATCCATTTGGAACAAACAAACATATACAAATCCTTCATGTATGAACTACCTACGTCCATGCAACACGAACTTTACGTCGAATCCACGGGCAGAGTATATCCTAAACCTAATGCACGCATCAAATACTACCAGCGAATGCAAAAATAACCAATCATAACATACCAAATTACCTAACCGTAGTCATGCAACAAGGACCCACAACATCAACAAATTGAGGGGGGAACTTGTACCTGGCGGTGTTGGAGGGCAGTCAGAGAAGGCCATGGATCTAGCCGGTGGTGGGGGTGGGCCAGCGACCGGTGGCGCCGGCGCGGACAGGCAACAAGGCAACGCTGGCGGTGCCTTCCTCTCAGCGCGGGGAGGTGGAGGGCCCTTCCTTCAAGCTGCTCAACTGACCCGCGGTGGGGAACCCAGGGCGGCGGCGCCTCGCTCGCCCACTCGCGCTGGGAAGGAAAGGGGGGAGAGAGAGAGGAAAAGAAAGTGGGCTAGGCCGATGTTACCTGTATCGGCCTATCGCGCTAGCCTGCCTGGCGCAACAAGGCCTAGCGCACCGGACTCGCTAGCGTGACAGGGTGGGCCCACCATTCGCCACGCCAACTTGGGTCAGCGGTCAATGCCAGTGTGTGCCCTTTGTTGCGCCAGTGCATGTGGCGCGACAAGGTGTTGCTGTCGCGCCACCGCAGCTTGCGTGACCAAAGGGGCTACATTTTGCAAACTCTTTTTTTCAGCGGTTATTATTAAAATATTGATTAAAAAAGGATTAAAAATAAAAAAAAACCTATGTATGTAAGACCGAGCGAGTAGACTCGCGTCCGACTGGCCCTGATCTACGGCTGTTTGGACCTGAGTGAAACTCGCTAGTGGCTGTGATTCGCCGCCAGTCGTACGTGAGTCTAGCTACCACTCTGGTCGTACGTATAGCAGTGTTCTTCAGAAAAATCCAAAAAAAAATCAACATGCATAGTAGATGCAATATTATGGTTGCATGCAAAAGTTACAACTCAAACGATGAAACCGTTTGCAAGATAAAAAAATGTAGAATGTGCTAAATCTCACATTCTACATTTTTTATCTTGCAAACCCTGTAGAGTTTGAAGTTGCAGCTTTGCATGCAATAATACTGCATCTAATATGTATGTTGATTTTTTTTCGGAATTTTTGTAACCTTGAAATATGTTTTTGATGGAGTTTTGAAGTTTCAAACTATTTATTGGTTTTGACCTGATAAGCACCCTCATTGCACTGATACCTACATACATGTGCTATGAGATATACGAGAATCGAGTGGCGGATCCAAGATTTTAATCAAAATGGTCCAACTTATAAAAACAATTAATTACCAAAATTAAGCTTGTTAACACTGGCAGTTAAGGCTATTCCTAGTGCGACACCACATGAGATGCCACATCATCTAGACACAGCATATGAAACAGCCTTCCCAGTGCACAGTGTCATAGGTGGGTCTGACAATTAATACGTTTTTCCCTTCTCTTCTAACGGAGCACCCAACTCGAGCAAGGCGAGGATGTTGGAGGGTGCGCGGGCGCCCACCTTCATGGGATGGCGCCTCCCATCCGCTACTTGGCTCATCGAATGTCCCTCACGCAGCGGCTATCCCGCACCCCTGCCACCCCCCCCTCACGCAGCATCTCGGTAGGCCACCCTTCTGTGCAGCATCGTGTTCTTGTGTGATGGTGAGGAGGAGGCCAAGGAACCACCACTAGCGTCCTCATCGCGCGTCGCCGTGGTGTAGGAAAGGAGGTTGAGGGGGAGGCCATGGTACACCCGCTGCCCAAGGCGAACGGTGCAAAGGGTGGCAAGAACATGGGTGCGGCCGCGATCGACGCGGGGTAGAAGAGGCCTGAGTGGTGCTCAGTGGCAGGTGTGGCAGGGGTGCTATGCCTGCACCGGGTGCCGGCACTCTTTGGGTGCAGCCACCTCCTCTTCTTGGCCGTTGAGTACACCATCCCAAGGTCCTACCCATGGTGCCACCGCTCCTGTCTCTTGCTTGCCGAGGCCCACACGTGGCTCCGTGTCGCCTCTTTCCTCCTTGGTAGCCACAGTGGTGCCCCCCGCCCCACGCCGCCGGACTCCTCCTGGCTCTCGCTCGTCGAGGCCCGCAGGCGGCTCCACCACACCTCTCTCCTCCTCGGCTGCTGCTTGTGACCTGGAGGCCGCCGGATCCAACCTCCTCCGATGACGACAGAGAGGGATGGCGCCAGCGCCCTGCATTCCGCCGATTCGAGAAGGAGGATGGGGGAGGGATCTAGGTGGAGAAGCGAGGCCTCTGGGTGTGTGGGCCACAGAGGATGGCTGTGTTGACGTGGGGCCCGCATGATGCATATGTTTTTGAGTCCAAGTGGTGCATGTCTTGAGAGCAAGTATAATAAGGCCACCTAGGCAGGCTGTATACTAGTCCACGTCATAAAAATCTTTGTTGGGGTTAGTCCCACATCGGTAATCGAAGGTGGGGGAGCACAACATATAAGGCGTGGCAGTCCTCACCTATCAGGCTAGTCTTTTGGGTTGAGTTAGGCCCAGACCTTGATGTGTGTGCTCCGTGGACCTGGGCCCATGGAGGCGCCGGCTCGCGCATACAGCGAGCTAGGCCGGACCGGAAGCCGAGCCCAGTCTCGGTTCCAACAATTGGTATCAGAGCCCATGGTCAAAAAAAAGTCAAACCCGCAACAAATCTCGGCAGGGTCACACATAGACGCAGGAGCCCGCTAAAGGAGGGGCCTCGTCATGACAACGTCTTGGCCACACAACTTGTGTGAGTTGAAGAGTTGGGACCGATATGTGACTACGGGGGAGATTGTTGGGGTTAGTCCCACATCGGTAATCGAAGGTGGGGGAGCATAACATATAAGGCGTGGCAGTCCTCACCTATCAGGCTAGTCTTTTGGGTTGAGTTAGGCCCAGACCTTGATGTGTGTGTTCCGTGGACCTAGGCCCATGGAAGCACCGGCTCGCGCGTACAGCGAGTTAGGCCGGACCGGAAGCCGAGCCCAGTCTCGGTTCCAACAATCTTTGCTGGATGAGAGAGAAGGAGAGAGACACGAGCAGGCGCTTGGCTTACCGCCCGGCTATACGCATTGTACGAGAGAAAAAAAGGCTGCTCCTAGCCCGCTGCCACCGGTAAGCTAGCGTTTTACTGCACCTTGAAGAATCCTATTGGCTGCATCTGCTGCATTAATGGCTCTACATGCAACCAAGAGTACAGATATATAGCCAAGCCATTATACTAGTGAAGGCTGGTACGGATGTGGCACTAGCATTTAGCCAGCTGCCAGCTGCGTTACTATCCTTGCTCTCGTGGAGTAACAGCTTTCCTCTATCTCCTCATTAATTTGATGCCATCTCAACAAAAAGTCTGGTGTGGCATGAATGAAACTATGCATTGGCCTAAGGAAGACGGTTTGGAGAGGAGGGGAAATTAAAGACGCCATGTAAAAGTGGTCTGTCATTTTTGTTAGAACATCCAAGTTATTTTTCTTAGAACATCCAAGTTATTTGAAGGGGAAAGTCAAGTAATTGCAATACCAAGTTCCACAATTCCGTTTCGAGAAAAAACGAGAAATTTTATTTTAAAAGCAGCAATCCAACAAAAGAAACAAAAGGCAAAGTCCGTGAGACTTTTGATTTTGGACTTTTGCCTCTTTAGCTCATCGTACTGATGATGCGTGTCCAAGGAAGAAGAAATGAACTGCGAGCATCTGCTTTCTTCATTGCTAGTAGAGGACCATGTCTGCCCATCTTTGTTTCTTCTCAACTTTGCTTGCTCCCTGATTTTCCACTTTATTCGAGTTTTTTATGGAAAGTTTTGTGCTAGGCTTGTTTGACAAAGAAAAGGAAAGAATTGGTTCACACAACAAGCAACTGAGAATCTTGCCCTGCTAATTAAAACTTGTGACCGGATCAACTGGTGCCAGTGGTCCTTTTCCTTGTACAAGATTAATTTGCTAATTCTTACACCTTTTTATATTAAAATGTTCAACGAGCATTCAGTGGCTCTAATATCTCGGATCAAATTGTAAACAAAAATATAAAAGTACCGTCACTAGCAGATGACCTGCAAAATCTGCAAGTGTTTCTCTGACATCCAGAGCACTAGCGCTATATAAGCCTCTGAAAAATCATGGTGAGGCGTGATATATAGACCATGGTGAGTCGTGTTAATTCTAGGCAGCCAGTTATGCAGCACACGAGTGCTGATTTGCTGAAGACGTCGAAAATGTGTACGGTACAATAGATTTGATCCTAAGAAGAAGGTGTAGACGACGCTTTCTCTCTCTCTTTCTCTCTCGGGATGATCAGGTTGTGGCGACGGAATGGTCGCCTGAATGGGCAAGGTATCCCAAGCAAGGCACAGACCTATACTGATTGGAGGCCTTTTGGAAATCCCAGTACGGTACGGCCGCGGCCTGAGGCTAGACATATGTTTGACGACTCGGACCGCATGAGAAACTAAGCGAAAGACCCATAAGTAAAGTATTTGAACTTTGAAGTGGTGCGTAGCTATCAAAGCTAGAAGGTTTTATTCCATCTTTAGTTCATACCTACACTAGTACAGCGAAGCTTTGTACTTGCGGTCCCAAATCCATTTTCACAGGCATTTCAGTCTTCTTCCAGTGTGAAAGGCCAGCGAAAATCATGAACTTCACAGGCATCTTCTTGAGATCCATCAGTGTAAATCTATTTACACTGGCGGTTCGCTTAAGCCAACCGCAAGTGTAAAATAGATTTACAATGGAAGTTCACCTAAGCAGTCCGCTAGTGTAAAGGCATTTATAGAGACGGTTGGTTTAGGAAAACCGCCAGTGTCAATCTATTTCCACAGGTGGACTATGTAAAACAGCCGCCTCTGAAAATTGGTTACCAGAAGCGGTTTAGTAACATGGACCGCCAGTGAATTGTTTTTAAAAATTTAAAATTTCCTGCCATATATTTCCCGCCAGAGAAGGCAATTATATTTAAAAATTCAAATGAACCCAAATATACATCACAGGCAATTATATTTCCATGCATGACAAAACAATATTTACTTCATTCTACCATCGTCATCAACCGAAGTACATACATCAAAGTTTTCTACTCATAATGTTAGGGATTTGACCTCGGACAAACGCAGTCTTTGACACTTCGTTTAATGTTAATGGTTTCTTCATAAGTGCTTGCTTTTTGAAGTATCTTCGTTTGGAGAGCCAAAGAAAGAAGGCGAAGACATCTTTGTTACTTTGCTTGAGCACAAAGACAAAGAACGGAGAACAAAGTCACCTGGTTCACTTCGCCATCAACCAAAGAACAAAGCCACCAGGCGCACTTCGCCGTCAGGCAAAGTCAAAAGCAAGCAAGGGGAATACAACTTATCTTCAGGACGTGAAGCCTCTCCATCAATAGCTCTTCTCCTGAGAATTGTTTAGGACATATAAGGCATTGAGTCGAAGATGTAATGACTTGTTTACCCTTAAACATTAAAGGGTTGTATTCAATTGAGTCGGGGGTATTTTAGACTTTGTATAAGAATGATGAAAGTTAAGACCTCTATAAATACCCCCTGACATGTACTGTACATAGACATGAAATGAATACTTAATTGAGTTTGATGCTTGTGTGAGTAATCTTACCCAACTTCTGGCGCTCACCGTTTGTGTGTCCTTCACTCACCCCACGACCACAGGCACACAATGGGCAACACATGAAAGAAAGCGATACCTAATGAAAACGATGGCCTACCTCGAACTGATGAAGAACAAGGTCTCAACCAAATAAAACAAGGACCAGTAGACCCAAGCGCCTCAAACCAAAATGAAAGCGAAGTCGAAGAACAAAGACTCAAAGAACTGCAAGACCAACTCCAAATTAAGCAGAAAGAACTCGAATTATGTCGAGAAAAAGTAAGAGAGAAATCATGAAGGCAGAAGATAGAGGAAGCCGAAGCCTCACTACGCCATCTCAATGAAGAGATCCATAGTGCCAACCAAGAAGTCATACACATTGATGATCTTGGCTCCGCAATAATAGCTTCACAAGAAAGAAGTTCCCAAAGACCATTCATCAGGATTGATCCAAGCTTTCCCCTATCAACAAGTCTGCAACTTGCTCAATGGCCTCTGGGTTACAAGTTTAACACGCTCACAACTTATGATGGCCAATCAGATCCAAGGCAATTTCTGATGAGTTTTGAGGCAGCAGTTATCCTAGGAGGAGGCGATGAAGCCACATTAGCAAAATAACTTGTAATGGCAGTCAATGGACCAGCTCAGCAATTGTACTCTTTGTTGCGTCCAAAATTAGTTCAGTCCTGGGAGCAACTCAGAGCCAATCTCCTCATTGATATCCAAGGATTCCAACCTATTGGTCTCACAATAGCAGATCTATTCAACTTCAAACAGCAATTGAAAGAACCCTTAAGTCAATATTTTCGAAGATTCATTCAAATCAAAGCTCAAGTGCCTAATGTACCAGATGATGTGGTGATCATAGCAGCAATCAAGGGGCTTCGCATGGGACAATGCGCATCACACTTCGGTCGAGAACCACCAAACACAGTCTTAGAACGCTACAAAGTCATGCAAAAATTCTGCAAGTCAAATACAGACCACAGGAAAAGAGTGGAAGAAGAAACCAGCTTTAGAGCTGAAGTCAAAAATAACTGCTACAACCAGCCAATACCTACCAACTTTGAACGAAGGCCAACACCTTCATATAATCAAGTCAATGAAATTGACAATGAAAATGCGACAACCGCTGAAAGCAATTTCCAAGAACAAAGCCAGTACAATGAAAAGACATTCAACAGAGGAGGTCCTAATCAAAGAGGACAGAGAGGAGGTAAAAGCGGTGGAAGAAAGCCTCTAAGACCCGAAGACATGTTTTGTGTCGTGCATAGAAAAGGGGCTAGGCATACATCCAAAATGTGCCCCAAAATAAAGAAAAGCATTGAATAAGTGCAAGAGGAAAGCAAAGGGATTTCCAACTCTAAAGTTGTCAACAACGTCACCCAAGATCAGTCTTCTTCTCACCAACCATATTATCCAATTCACTATGGACACAACACACACAACATACACCCACAAACAATGCTTCCAAATCCACCAGCCTTATTTGGCTACGATCCAATGGCAATATACCATCCAATGCAAAATCAATGGAGACCAGCTCAGCCCCGGCAAGCTAATGTTCAATCAACTTGGCCATAAGCTTTGGTAGCAAACAACAATCATCAACAAAAGCAAGGAAATCAATCTCCAATGGAGTCAGTGGTTAATGCCAATGCAATCATTCCAAGCAGAGGCAAAATACTAACAATCACTGGAGGCAATAGCATGGAACACAAAAATAATTGCCAAAAGAAGAATTATTTCAGAAGAGTAAACACCATCCTAGTAGATGCTCCATACAAGAAAACAAGGTGGTCTCACATGCCAATCATATTCTTAGAGGAAGACCTCAAACTGAGAGATTACCCACATATGGATGCAATGGTAATAGAAGCAAACATCGAAGGATGGACAGTTTCAAAAATATTGGTTGATGGTGGAAGCTCCGCAGACATCATCTTTACATCAACACTCGATGCAATGCAAATTGACCAAAAAATACTAGGGAGAGGAGACAACCCACCAATGGCTTCGGCGGCAAAAGAATTCACACAATCAGAAGAATAGTACTCCCAGTATCATTTGGTACATTAAACAATGCAAGGATAGAACAAATAGCCTCCGACATTGTTGAAATGCATTACCCATACAATGCTATCCTCGGTAGAGGAAGCACCAATGCTTTCAAAGCCATCATCAGCCACCCATACTTATGTATGAGGATGCCAGCTATTAATGGAGTAATCACAGTCTTTAGAGATCAATCAGAAGCTAGAATTGTTGAAAAAGACTCTTCGCCTGGTCATAGAAACATCCATGTGTTAGCAATATCGAACGAAGACGATAAGAAGAAATAGAAACGACGAAGCCTCAACCAAAGGCACAACCATGCAAAGAAACAAAAAGGTACCACTAGAGCCACTAGTGCCTGACAGACAAGTAACTATTGGAAGTGAATTATCTCAAGAAGAAGAGGAAAACCTCATTAATTTCCTTCGCAGTAACAATGATGTCTTTGCATGGTCATCCAATGACTTAGTAGGAATCAATAGAGATATCATTGAGCACAAATTAGACATTGATCCATCCTTCAGACCAAAAAAAGCAAAAGTTATGGAAGTTATCCAAAGACAATGCCTAGGCTGCAAAAGCTGAACTCCAAAGATTGTTGGACGCTAAAGTCATAAGAGAAGTACAATTCACAACTTGACTGACCAATATAGTCATGGTGAAGTAGAAGAATGGAAAGTGGCGCATGTGTATAGATTTCACTGATCTAAACAAGGCTTGCCCAAAAGACAACTTCCCACTACCAAGAATCGATACACTAGTTAATTCAGCAGCAGGAAGCCAAATGTTAAGTTTCCTAGATTGTTTCTCAGGGTACCATCAAATTTGGATGAAGAAAGAGGATGAAGAAAGCACAAGTTTCATAACTTCATTTGGAACATATTTGTGAGAATGGCAGAGGGGCTTCGTAATGCTGGCACAATCTTCGTAAGAATGACATCGACAATGCTATGCAAACAGCTTGGTAAAAATGTCCTAGCTTATGTTGATGACATAGTGGTCAAAAGCAAACAAAGAGAGGATCGCATAAAAGATCTGCAAGAAACTTTCTCCAACCTTTGCAAAGCAAATTTAAAGCTGAATCTAGAAAAATGTACCTTCAGAGTTCAAAAAGGGAAAATCCTTGGATGCATTGTATCAGCAAATGGAATTGAACCAAATCTAGACAAAGTCAAAGCAATCCTGAACATGACTGTACTTGAGAACATAAGAGATGTTTAGAAATTAACAGGAAGATTGGCAGCACTCAACAGATTTGTCTCGAAGTCTGGAGAACGAAGCTTCCCAATCTTGCAATCATTAAAAGGATCAAAAAAATGACTTCACTTGGGGCCCTCGCAACAAAAAGCCTTCGAAGAAATAAAAAAGTATCTCATGAAGACAACCATAGTTGCAACACCAACTCTAGGGGCTGAACTACTTCTATATGTCTCAGCAACAGAAAATGCAATAAGCGCCATTCTAGTCTAGGAGCAAGAAACTAAGAAGCAAATGCCAGTCTACTTCGTATCTGAAGCATTATTAGGATCAAAGAGATATTAATCAGAGATTGAGAAAATAGCTTATGCAGTACTATCTGCTACAAGAAAGCTAAGGCATTACTTTCAAGCACACACAATCATAGTCCCAACTAATCACCCACTCAAAGAAGTTTTGCAAGATTGTAAAACATCAGGTAGATTGGGCAAATGAGCTGCAGAGTTGTCAGAAAATTACATTAAATATGAAAAAAGAACAGCAATCAAGTCACAAGTATTAGCAAACTTTGTAGCCGACTGGACACCATCTACCATTCCAGAACAAGAAAAGCAATTACCAGAATGGATCATATATTGTGATGGGGCTTGGGGCTTCGCAGGGGCTAGCACAATAGCAATAATAACCTCCCCATCAAGAATCAAAATGAGGTATGCAGTAAGACTAGAGTTCCATTGCACCAACAACATAGCAGAATACGAAGCCATATTGCTAGGTCTTCGTAAAGCAAGAGCAATGGGAATACAAAGATTGCAGATCAAAACAGATTCCCAAGTAGTTGCTGGGCACATAGAAAAAGACTACAGAGCAAGAGATCTAGAACTACTTAGATACTTACTTTTCTTGAGAGATCAAGAAAAACACTTCGAGATGACTCAAGCATCAATCAAGACAAAACAAGAAGCACCAAAGGAAATACACATAATCCAGAGTGAAGATTGGAGAGCTCCAATAATGGATTACCTTCGTGAACACTACGAACCTGACAATGAAGTTGATGAAGTGAGAATGAAACATCGGGCAAGGAACTATAAAATCATAAACAATCAGTTGTATAAGCAAGGAATTTGTGAGCCATTGCTCAAATGCATATCATCTGACGAATGAAAACAACTACTAATGGAAATCCACGAAGGCATCTGTGGGAACCATTCAGGCGCAAGGGCCATGGCTGGAAAAGCATTCTGATAAGGTTTCTATTGGCCTTCAGCACTAGTTGATAGTAAAGACATAGTCAAAGCATGTCACAATTGTCAAGTCACATCAAGCAAAGTAAAAGCACCAACAACAAGTTTGCAGAGAATTGAACCAACAGGCGACTAGCAAGATGGGGCATTAACATCATAGGCAAACTTCCACTAGCCCAAGGAAGCTACCAATATGCTGTTGTAGCAGTCGAATACTTTACCAAATGGATCGAAGCCAAGCCAATAACAAACATGTCATCAACTACAATGAGGAAATTTGTATGGCAAAACATCATATGTCACTTCGGAGTGCCAAGGCAAATAACAGTTGACAACGGCACACAAATTGACAGTGAAGACTTTAGAACATTCTGTCATTCGGTTGGAATTCAACTTTGCTTTGCATCTGTGAGACATCCGAAGTCAAATGGAGCAGTGGAAAGGGCAAATAGAATTATTTGCACCGGAATTTCAAAAAGACTAGTGGGGCTCGCTAAAGGAAAATGGGTTGATGAATTACCAAAAATAGTCTTGGCACACAACACAAGTGTCTCAAGATCTACGAAGTTCAACCCATTCAAATTGCTCTATGGAGAAGAAGCAATGACTCTAGAGGAAGTAAAATTCAAAGGCCCAAGAACAAACATACAAGTAATTGAGGAAGAAGAGCAAGCAACAACAAAAGACTTGCTCGAAGAAGAAAGAATGCAAGCCATTCAAAATCTAAGCAGATCTCAAAAAGAAACAAAAGAGTGGTACAATAAGAAAGTAAAGCCAAGGCAACTATCACTAGGAGACTTCATCTTAAAGAGGAAGAGAAACGAAGACACTATTGGCAAGTTCCAGTAGAAGTGGGAAGGACCCTCCCTCATAACAAGAACAAACAAGCCAGGATCATTTCATCTGGCAGACATGAATGGCGAAGAGTTCAACCACACTTGGAACATAGAAGCTCTATGAAGATACTATCCATAAGAGCAAGGGAAAACATACCAATATTAGTACTAGTATAGTTTAGTTTTTCAATTTCAAAGCAAATGTAAGTGAGCTACTCTTTTTCCACTTAGGAGAAACCCTTCACAGGGTGAGTGGTTTTTTAATGAGGTAGTCTCTATTTGATTCTCATGAAATATAAATGAGATATATTTGCTGAAACATGTTGGTGTAAAACACTGAAGAGCATACCAAGAGTATACTCAATTATCGACAAAGTCAAAACAAAATAGGTAGCATTAACCATCATTACAACAAAGATTAATGCTAACCTATCTAACTTAATAAACAAAAAGCTAGCATATATTTCAATCACAATAAGTGAACCAAGCTTCTAAACGAAGCCTACGTGTCGCCTTCGCTAAAAAGTGAAGGGACAGTGTTTTCATTTTCACAATGAGTGAAACTAAGCTTCTAAGCGAAGCCTACACGTCGCCTTCTCTAAAAAGTGAGGGCACAACGTTTTCACTTTCATAATAAGTGAAACTAAGCTTCTAAGCGAAGCCTACGCATTGCCTTCCCTAAAAAATGAGAGGACAACGTCTTTATTTTCACAATAAGTGAAACTAAGCTTCTAAGCGAAGCCTACGCGTTGCCTTCACTAAAAAGTGAGGGGACATCGTTTTCATTTTCACAACAAGTGAAACTAAGCTTCTATGCAAAGCCTATGCGTTGCCTTCGCTAAAAAAGTGAGGGGACGGCATTTTCATTTTCACAAAAAGTGAAACTAAGGTTTCTAGGAGAAGCCTATGCGTCGCCTTCGCTAAAAAGTGAGGGGACGACTTTTTTTGTGTTTTCACAATAAGTGAAACTAAGGTTTCTAAGAGAAGTCTACGCATCGCCTTCGCTAAAAAATGAGAGGATGGCGTTTTCAATTTAATGACAAGCAAACTCAGGTCTCAAAAGCAAGACCTATGCAAAATAATAATCCTTTTATGGAAATCAACATATTACCTCTATCTTTCACATTGACACAAAAGGATAATGTGTCCAAACAATATCATACAAACGATGCCTCATTACAATAAAGTAGCTCTCAAACACCAACTTTATTATTAAAAACAAATACACAACTCAACAATTCATCACAACCCAAGCACAACCGAGTATTTTATTACTTTTACAAACCTCCCCCAGGCTACAATCAATCATCTTCTAAAATTACAACATTAGGAGATTCATCAACTAGGTCTTGGACAACTTCATCCAAGATGTGATTGTCTTCGGATTGAAGAAAGTCTTCTGACACAACAAAATGCGAAGCACTCGAGCACGAAGACTGCAAAGTAAGAGACCAAATTAACAAAGTTTTTGAATCTTTACAACATGCAAACGTAAATATGTATTCACTAACATCAGTAATTTTACTAAGATCAACAATGCGAGGATGATAATCTTTGGCTTCGTTACTTACAACGTAGTTGCCCTTGCAGCAATCTAAGAAAAACACATCGTCGCGTATTCAAAACAAACAACAAAACAGACATTCAAAAACATAAACACAATGCTTACGTTCGATAAACAAATCAAATGAAGATTCAATAGCATTAACACGATATTCCAGCCATGATGAAGGCTCCACTACAAAATTATTCTTGCACATTAACATTGGCATAGCTCCCGCATTGTCCTGCGTAGGCTCGACAGATGGAACCTGCGCAGGATTTTCGAAAGTTATACACAATTACAAAAGTCAATGGACTTTGCCTCACCCCTCAACACTAACTATGAAGCCAACTAATCGGGATGGTCACAAACATCATTGTTTATCCTCGCTCTTTCAGTAGCAGTTTCTTTTGCCACCTTCTCCCACACTGATGGACCAGGATCCTAATGGTTCCCCATAGGGCCGACTACCTAGCAAGGAGATGGGCTATCCCAAGGTCTATGTTGAGGGCACGGAACTAGGTGGCGTGTTCTCCAAGGCTACAAAGACCGACCTAGTCAGATTTTAGGTCTGTAACTAGATTAGAACTCTTATGTCGTAACCGACTAGGACTAGATCAATGCACCTACCCTCTGGACTATATAAAGAGAGGCAGGGGCACCCCCTTGTACAACACATCATACACAACAATCTAGCACAAGGCATTGTGCCTAACTGGACGTAAGGTATTATGCTGTTCTAGCGGCCTAAACCAGTATAAATCATTGTCTTTGCGTTCACTATCGAGTTTAGCGTACGTTGAAGCCCACCAAACACCATTCCAGGCAGCCCTATAACATGTTGTTGGTCATCAAACACTAACAGCTGGAGCGCCAGGTAGGGGCTTTCAACAAAATCACGATCGAAAGCTCGATGGACCTCAAAACCAACATAATTTTCTTAGCGGGATGGACCTTCACGACGGACGACTCTAGCAAGATCTAGGGTCACCTCGAGGAGGCTTCCAGCGATCAAGATTCTCTTGCCTTTCATCAAGATGCGTTGGAGAACCTCGTCGAGAATCTCAGTGAATTTTCACTTTCTGATGCTACTCGGAATTGGAATCAGTTCAAGCAGCTCGAGTCCTAATCGGACATGGCTGGGTTTTCCGAGTCGGCTCCTCAGCCATCTGCCAACCACGGTCCTCTCCTAGCTCGACTCCCACTCAGGCTCAGGAATACGGCTTCTGTCTACCAGGAGTCGGTCTCGAAGATTATGCAATCCACCCTGACCTTAGGGCAGGATCTACAAGAAGTCCCTCTGACAGGCACACAATAGGGCCTGGACTTCACCGCCATGTCAAAAGGGAACATCGTGCACTGACCAGGAGTCCGGCTGCTCAGGGATTCATCTGATTCATCGTGGTTAGTTGGCATGATGGGGAAGTTGCCATACCAAGTCGGCACCACACTTTTAGCTCTTGAGGAGGAGGGCTCTACTGAGATTCTCTCCAGTGCCATGACTGCCGAGTCTGGCACTAATAGCACCATCTCTAGGGCCATAGCCGAGAAGTCTTCGCACTCCAACCACCAGACGTCAATTCTAGCGATGAGGAATTAGAGGATATCTCTGCTGATGCACTTGGCATGGCTAACAAGATGGAGGCAAAAAAGGTTGCTTGCGACAAAAAGAACAAACAAAGACAAGCTCGACACAACCGTGCCATCTATCGCTGGGAAGCAGTCACACAGTACAAAGCCGATCGCAAGCGCCTTGAGGATGAAGCCAGTCTTAAGTGCCTCAAGGATGAAGCAGCTCAATAGATGCGTGACGAAGAAGAAGAAAGGGACTGAGACCGCAGGCATCGTGAAGGAAAATATGCTTCTTCCTTGCGCAATCTTGAGCCTAAATTCTGAGAAGTCGCTAGTCACAGGGTCTTCAATACCCCTCAAGACAATGTTATTTTTGCAGCGCAAGAACTTGGACATATATCCAATCCTACCCTCGAGCAAGAACGCCTCAAGGTCATGCTAGAATCTACCGCCCTACAGATGCATGGACATAACTTAACCTCACTAGCTCAGCCGTCTCAAGCGGGTTCCTCAGGGCAACCCCCTAGACGATCCATCCATGAGAAGATTGGGGGAGCAAGCCAGAATAGGGGAGGCCCAAGCCAGCATCAAGCCAATCAGAATAGGGGAGGGAGGAATAACCAACCAGTTGACCCACCCGAGGGTGATCTACGCAGTCAACTCAGGAACCGTAATTACCATGGTGACAGGCAAGTTGAGTCCACCTTTAGAAATCCTGAAGCACTAGATAGATTCCCTTGCTTCTCTAGATGACTAAAAGTTGTTCCCTTCCCTTACAAGTTCAAACCAACTAACCTCGAGAAGTATGGCGGCAAGAGAGAACCAAAGCAATGGCTCTGTATCTACTCCAATGCCATCGAACTTGCAGGGGATGGCAATGATGTCAAGGCTATCTTTTTTCCAATGGCACTCGAGTCAGTTCCGATAACCTGGTTCGAGCGATTTTGACCAGAATCCATTAAAAGTTGGGCAACACTCCAAAAGACATTTGTGGATAATTTCCAAGGTGTATGGACTTGCCACAACAGTTGCAACGATCTCCAGAGTTGCAAGCAAGGAAACGACGAAACCATATGTGACTACTACAAGAGGTTCGCTGAAATTTTCTCAACTATCATGGATGTCTCCGAGACAGACGAATCGACTACTTCGGCAACGGTCTCAAGAACAGATTTTAGTTCTCATATTTTATCAAGCATAAGCCAGAGACTACAGATGTGTTCCACCGTACTGTTCAAAGGATCATAGACACTGAAGAGCGGACAAGCGAAAGGTTCCCTGATCAAAACCGATGAGAGAACCGCGGCTACGATCAGAACGACAACCGGGGAGGACAGTCGGGCAAGAAGCGAGGGCTAGTATTTGTCACCTCCATGGAAAAATCAAAGAAGCGTAGTAGGCCTAGAACCTTCATAGAACCATTATGTCAGTCGTGCCCCTTCCACCTAGGTGGCAAGCACTCGGCCACAGAGTGTAGACCACTGAAGGAGCGCGGACTTGCTCCAAAGGCTGATAAGGGTAAACCTAAGGATAAGGTCGATGACGATCAAGATGACCAGGAGGGAGGTGGCAAAGAATTCTAGCCAATCAAGAAGGTTATCAACCTTATATTCGGAGGAGTGGCCGCTTCAACATCCAATGCAGGAGAAGCTTACCCTCTGTGAGATCTTGGTTGCTGAACCTGCTACCCTAAGATACCTGGATTAGTCCGAGTACCTGATTCAATTCACTAGGGATGATCAGTGGACCAGTTTCTCCCATGTTGGCCGCTACCCCCTAGTCCTAGATCTCATGATTGTAGGCGTACAAGTCACCGAGGTCCTCATCGATTGTAGTGCAGGGTTGAATGTCATCTTTGCTAGCACATTGAAGAAGATGGGCCTCGACTTCATCGATCTCCTTACTTTGACTGACATTCGCTTCTACGGAATTGTACCTACGAAGGCGGCTATGCCCCTCGGGCAAGTTACTCTACCAGTCACGTTTGGAACAATGGCCAACTACAAAATAGAGTTTATCAAGTTTGAGGTGGCTGACTTTGATTCCTCATACCATACAATCTTCGGGCGTCCAACACTCACCAAGTTCATGGTAGTCCCACATTACCCGTATCTGTTGCTCAAGATGCCAGATCCCAATGGTGTACTCTCGCTCAAGGGAGACTTGAAGGGCTCTTATGATTGTGATACCAAAGCTATTTAGATTGTGGCTGTTGACACCAAAGGTGGCACATAGATAAATCGCAAGCGCACGGTTGTCAAGGTAGCTTTTACCTGGGAGTATTCCAATGTATCGATTTCCATGGGGAACGTGAAGTGATCTTAACAAAGAACTAAGTTCATCCTATGACACAAGGGTATATGATAGATTGGGTAGAGAGGATTCCTATGGTTATGAAACTAGTCAGGTAAGGTAGATACAAAGGTTGTTCACTTTGGGTCACTAAGTCGTTTAGCAATAGAAAGGGATGAGAAGGGTGCTAAACCACCTAGCATAAGAAGACCTATGCTTTAAGAACTTGCCCAAATGCATTGGAATCAAAGGCTATATAGGGCTATCACCACCTACTAACTACCACAACAAACCATGGAGCAAGCCACAGACATAGGTAGCATATAGCCTAGACACCATGTCTACACTATATCTTATTACTTTAATCTAGATCCCGATGAACTTGATTAGAGTATCGTGTTAAGGGCGGTGAACCAATGAATAGCTAAAGTAAATACTTTACTAGAACTAAAGATCAAATACCATATAAGAATCTCAGATGCTTACTTACAAAGAAGGTCACATCCGCTGAGGCACATCTTGGAGGAGATTCCTGACAGGCCTGGGGCTTCCTCCACACTCTCCTCACTCTCTCCCAATGATTGATACTACTACTACTAAAGAGAATGTAGAATGAGTAGCTCCTTGGTGTCTTGAGAGTGAGGGGGTACCCCTCTATTTATAGTGGTGGTGGAGTAGGGGCTACTCCATCGCCATGTCAGCAATCCATGTGACATCCCTTCTCTTCCCTTGGATGAAACCGCCATAAATTGGAGGGTCAAGATCACTTGGTTGCATGGCTCCATACAGAGAGGTGGTGGAGTCAAAATGGGTTGGTTTAGCCACCATAGGGGGTCGCCCGACCCCCAATGATTGGTGGGACCACCCCCTCAAGTGTGGGACCTCTTCTTGCATGTGTAGGAGTTGAATGGTGGAAAAGTGACGATTGGATGGCCCAAGTGGGGTCAGGTGACCCCCCCTATGAAGCTTAGGCCCACCACTTCCTTCTAGAAGGTGTCCCCACGTGTCATATGGAAGTTGGGCATTTTTGTCACGTTAGTTGCTTCATTGTGGGCCCATGAATCCATGTGCTTCCCTTCTTAGCCATTGAGAGAAGAGATACTTTGGATCCAAGGGTGGAGATTAACTCTACACCAATTGGGAGGATCATGGATAGCTAGCAATGGTTGGCTTAGGTCCTTTCATTCAGAATGTTGACATGTACATGTGGAACCAAGTTATTTGAACCAATAGAGGACATGTACATGTGGAACCAAGTTATTTGAACCAAAATCATTCATGGTTGGCTTAGGTCCTTTCATGTGTCACAGTTTTGTGACATTTTTGACCAACCAGAATGTTGACGAAACCATCGTTAACAAGATCCCCCACACGTAAGTCTTTGCTCGTCCTCAAGTAAAGGTTAATGATAAAAGTAAACATGAGCACAACATCTTAAGATATATAGCTATCATAAAAGTTATTCCAAAACATTTCTTATACAGATGGGATATGTGACACTGGCTAACATATATCCTTGAGTGGTTGAAAAGTGGAATAGTTCTCGAAGCAAAGTCATCTTCCCAGATTCACATCTAAATATCTTGGAGTTTTTTCAAAGTTTTCACAGGAAAATCATAGTTCACTTATACTCCTCAAATGGTACTCTCAGATCGCTCAATGGTGTATGATTCCTTACCAAGGCATAGCATTGTTTTGCCTTTCTTTTGTTTCATCCTACTTCTAAAAGGTTTATGTGGAGCTCAGGTAGGAATAAACATGATAGCATACTTGCAATGTATTTATTATAAAGTCAAAACAAAGATCCAAGGAGAAAAATGTCATAATCCTAGATCAAGACGTGCATGTGTGTGGAACATGGTGATAAACTTTATTGAACTCCTTAACAAGTATGATTTCTCTCTCTAACTTATGATTATTTTGAGACATGGCTATTTGATATATTTTTTTATCAATGCATGAGCTTTCTTTTGCACATTCATCATTTTATCCCTTTTTTGTTTTTTTTGTTTTTTTTGCATGTCCATGTCTCTCTTTTTTTGCAAGAACTTTAGAGAGAGACCACACTATAAAACCTTGGAGTATTTATTTGGTGGAAATGAAAGGCATGTTTTTGGGTAGTTCTAGTGTAGAAGACAAATAGTTCTAGTCTATTGAACCCAACAATTAGTTCGCTTTTTTTAGCCATGGCTAACTAGTCATAGTCCATCCAAACAGGGCCTAAGATAGTATGATACTAGGAAATCTTGACAAGCCAGATAATAGTTCTGATGAAACAACAAAATACAGATCGTGTCAACTCTTGCGCCGAGTTCACCACAACCATCCGCCGTTCGTCTTGCGCACCTCCACCTTGAGCTTAGCTTCATCATACTCCTGCTCCTCCTCCCATTCCTCATCCTCATCATCACTGTAGGTGGTGTTGTAGATCACGCTGAAGAAGCAAGTGTCACCAACGTTGAGGTGGTTACTTGCACAGAACTCGTCCCACCCGTACTTGAACGACGTGCGCACTTTGTTGTTCATGGGGGTCCTCTCCAAGCCCATGAACTAGGACTGCCCAGCCATCTACAGCTCAACAGCTTTCTGCTGTTGCTACCTTGAAGTCCACTGGCACGTTCTTCGCCTCGCACAAAAAAAGATTGATGAGAAAGATGACACTGGTAACTTGCGACATCGGTATGTTCTGCGTCTCACGCGAGTGCTCACCAGATACTTCGCTTTGAGGTAGCACTTCTTTAGGATCACTGCAAAACTCCTCGGCTTCGCGATGGGCAGGGACAGTTGACTACCACTAGCCTCGAAGTCATGCGGGTACTGCTTGTGGCAGGTGGTAAGGTTGAAGACCTTGAGGTTAATTTGTGACCGGCCGTGATACCGCAATACAAGAGAGAAATTGTCTTGGAGGTTAAGGGCACGAGCGAAGTGCTTCCATCCCCGGTGGAGGTACAAGTGACCACCGTCGGGGAACACCTCCACCTTCCACCGGGCCAGGCTTTGCTCGTCTGTCCAGACAAAGCTTGAGTTTCCGGCGACCTCTGACGGCCCGGGCCATTGCAACCGGCAGTTTCTGCGTGCACAACGATCAACATAGCCAGATAGAGGGATATGTTCACTCCCAGAGGCAAACCCTAGCAGATCGGATTCAGCACACAGGAAGAAGGATCTTCATGCACTCCAGGTCACTCTGGCTCCATCCTATCATGTCTTCTTGCAACCCCACTGTGCCAACTAGAGAACTTAACAGTCCTAAGGAATCCTTGCTAGTACAGTATGTCTCTGTTCTCATTCTCCTCTCATGTATGTGGGACGGGTTTCTTTTTCTATGTTTCTGGTGTTGTCACAAATGCAAGGAGTGCACACACTGTTGGGGCATCAGTGGAGGAGCTAACATGTAAAAACCAGCACCGAGACTCATGCCATCTCATCGGCATAAATGGAGGAGATGCACTCTGTTTTCATCATTGTACGCATGGGAACGTCAATACTCCTGCATCTCCGGTCAAACATGCCTTCTACGGTATGACTGGTTGTGGTTCCCGAGGGAGTGCAACAGCACCCGAGGGGTGAAAAGACCTATCACCACCGCACCAGGCTTTCAAGTCTCAACCATGTCATGGTGGTCAATTCACTCATGTCCAGCTTTCATCCTACATTCACTTTGCTCTTGGCAACCGCGCAAGGTTTTTTGAGAGGAGCAAGTCTCGGCTACAAGAAAGTCCTGCCACCATATATTTGAATGTGTCGGCTAGTATATGTGTCATACCCATTTGCGCAAACATTTTCATTTGCAAAGGAACATTTACATTATATCGATGCACACGTGATAGTCCGCGCATTTTAAATCTGACTGGGCCAGACACATCTCACTCTTGGCAACCATGCAATGGTTGCTTTGTGCCTTGGTTTGGTGAACCAAACACATATCAGTAGTGGTTGTAGTCATGAGTGGCTCTGCTCCATGGTGAACCCAACTTGTCTTATTCGCATGTGTCTGATAAAATTGTTGAACTTGCAATAGCCATGCAACGAGGAGTTCATCTGAATAAGTATTGGCTTGATCTAATGCACAACGGAGGAGGCATAGATGTTGCATTTTTATTGCACACTCCAGAAAGTCCGCGCTGCATCTCTCTGCAAAACCAAGCAAGAGAAATTCCTTACGAAAGCAACTTAGCTTCACTCTTCAGTCTGCCCCTCGATAGTTGTGACTGCTTGGATAGGAGTGAAAAGACCTATCACCACCGCAACAGGTTTTCAAGTCTCAACCGTGTCATGTACTCCTGTCCCCATGTCATACATTATGAAAACATTACTTTCTTTTAGGAATTAAATTAAAAGCCAAGCAATAATAATATTGGATGAAATGATGAGTGAGTGTAGTCGATCACAAATTATTAAATTTTATTGCACACATCAAAAAGTCTGCCGACCACACAATTGATTTCGTCATGCCGAGACTCACGCTGTCTCATCGGTGTAAATGGAGGAGACGTGCTCTGTTTTTGCAGTTGCCGGTGCAATACATTTGCGATTCCCAAGGGAGCACGATGGCAACCACCTCCTCGAAAAATAAATCCTCATGGAGTATCTTGCCATAGAAGCCCTAGCGTCCCTATGTACTATTTCAAAAACTTTATGGAGTATCTTGCCTTTGAAGCCTTAGCGTCCCTGTGTATACATAAAGCTTGGCCTCGCTCCAATTCCACTTGTTTCATTCCACCTTCCATTGCCCAAAAGCCCTCACCTCGCCTCCCACTTCTGCCACCACGTTGGTTGCCATGAAGGACGTCGGTTGCCCGGCTCTAGTCCACGCTTCCTCCAGTGGTTCGACGGAGGCAGGGCTGATGGCGCACCTCGAGTTGGTGTCGACAGTGGTGGCGGCGATGTCCAATCCCAGGAGATCGGCGTTCCCGGTGTTGAGACTCACACCATCTCCTAGGCTGCTGCTCTCCCCGTCGCCCTTGGCGACGATGCTGACGCCACCAGCACCGGTGGTTTGCTCGCCACCGTCGGCCTCGGTGCGATCCCGCTCGCCGTTGCCAGGTCCGCTCGCCGTCGCCGAATCCGCTCCCCACGTGGGCGGGTCACCTGCACCGTCACGGTCCCCCTCACCATCCACCGAGGCCGAGGCCGAGGCCGACGGTAAGGCTAACACATTGGCCAAGGCTGAGGCTGTGGCTGACATCTGGACCGAGGATGAGGCTGAGTCCGACGGCTCTCCGGGCTACGTCATGATGGACTTGGAGGAGCATCGTCTACACGGCTACACAATGCCTGTTCTCCTAGGCCCGAATATGTTCTTGCGCGTCAGCTAGCCTGTATGGCGGTTTTGTGTGCCCCATCTATCCCAACCATAAGGCCCGTGGTTGGTGGCTTTGGTAGGAATTATTCTATCATTGAGGAGCATGCTATTACATTTTTTTATTTTGAAATAAATCCTAAGTCTATTGCAGGAGAGAACAAGTTTCAAATCATCCTATTATATCACATATTCCAATTACTTAGAATAAAATGAGGTCCTTATTGATAAGTTGCTCACAAGTTATAGGAATATTGGCGAGGAATAAAGAGTATGCAAATTTGATCAAGGAATAGCATGGAGATGGAGCATCAAAAGTTGTCTTTTTAATTTGATCAATTTTAAACTTCAAAACTTTTGGGAGATGCGAGGGTAGAGTTGCACAAACCATCGTTGAAGATGAAGGAGCCTTAATGAAAGTCATTTGTCTTGTCCTTCTTGCATGATGTCCTGGTGTTGTGCTTCGTGTTGGGGAGATCTCTAGTGTGTGGTTGTTATGCTTGAGAGATCTCCTCCACATTTGTTCTTATACCTATTTTATTTTGAAAAAAGAACAAAAACACAAAATGGCTCTACCGGCTTGAATACCGGGCAACCCAAATTTATTATTATTATTTATAAATTTATTTTTTATATAATAATTTTTTTATTTATATTATTTTTTGGAAAATATTTTATTATTGTTTTTTATTATTATTATTTATTTGTTCACCAGACTTGTATACTCAAGCAAGGCTAATGTAAAGTTTGTAGTGTAAATCTAGCCTTGATTTATCTCCATGTTAAGTTACTACTATTGTTTATGAAAGTAATTACTCAAAGTTCATTAATCAAAAATTAAACACCATGTCTAAATTTGATTAAACAGGCCATTTTAACCTAGGCACCACGCTCAATTTAAAAGGCCTATGAGTGTATCACGCGTGATTACATCCAAACCATGGTATACAACATAAACAAAAGTAGCATGGATTTTTGTGAGTAGTTTGATTCTTATGGAGACAAATATGAGTAAAGAAGTTGGTGAACATTTTTATTCACCTTTGCATACCTGAGTTTACTCACCAGCAGCATGTGTAGATAGAATTCTTTAAGTTGCTATGGTAGTGTACTCAGGTCATCACCAAGGCTAGGCCACACACACAACTAGTGTGTATTGACCATGGGCCTTAGTTGTGGCAAAGGTCTAAAGGAGGAGAATCCTCCTTCTCTCTCCTCTTTTTTTCTCTTTTCTTCTTTTTTTAGCAAGGCGAAGCTGTCATTATCTCTCTTTTTTCGATGACCCTTGGTGTGTGTGAAACTCGGGATTCTCACCATCCTCCCCACACTTGGACTTTGTATAAAAATCAAGTGTGTTGGATCAGGGTCTCCTTATAAGTGTGGTCTATCACCCAAGAGCATCAGAGTTTGTAGTTGATGTAGCTTCCACATTCTCAAGCATCCTATGACCCGTGCTCTTCTTGATCTCAACCTATAATGGTTGGTGACAAGAATACCGAAGGTGTATACTAACTTGACAACATGTCCTTGCTTTTGTTGAAAAGGAAAGTTTTCTTTTTTTATTTTTATGATAATCCGGGGTGTCTCCTGGCAGTGCTTGATTTATGGTCTTAAGCTCAACCTTAGGAACTCATCTTGTAGCTATCAATGGTGGTATAGTTCCCAGCTGTACCACCAAACATTTGGCAATAATGTTCAAGCTTGCAAGGTTAGTACGAGATATGTCTTCCTCGTTCATGCAAGTGGTACTAAGCACAACAAACTCTAGAAACTCCAAGAATGAGCATGGAACATGGGGTCTCCATAGAGGAACTTTCATGCTCAACGGTGGAATTCTTAGTCTCCAAAGTTGGTGCTTTAGGCACGTCCATGGCACGAAATCTTTCATGTAAGATCAATGTTGAATCTCGATCACTATCGAGAATAACGTTTGAATATGGCCAGAGGGACACAACTTACGTTTGAGTGAGGGAGATGATGGATGTTTAGTTTCACTAGATAGCCTAGGTGAAAAGAATAGTGAAATGAATTTCACCTCCTCGAACGCGTTATAGTAGTTAGGTTGCTACTTCACCTTTGAACTTTCAGGACAAGAAGTAGGGGTGGCGAAAGCAGTTGTTCCCAACTTTTCATCAAGGCTCCCATAGGAAGGTTTTTCTTTGAAAAATTTTGCCAGCTGGTAGCCTATCAAAAGATCAAAATCGAGGATGGCATAGATATGGAAGTCCAAGAAAACCTCGGTTTCATAAGGTTCGAGGTTCTACCATCATCCTTGAATTCGATCGGGAACTCCGAAGGGTGAAGCATTCCTTCCTTCGATGTTTGTGGTTCGGGTGGGGGTTTTAGAAGTCGAATCTAAGCATGGTACATATTTGGTGTCGACTAATGAGGACTCCCCCACACTCAACATAACTTTTGCCTAGAGGGGTTTGGTTCTTATGACGAAAGAAGTTTGTATGTTTTTTGTTGAAGTTTTCAAGGAGTTCTACTTGTTTTGTCAAAGGTTTGTGTGTAAATCTATCCCCAGCAGTCATGTCTAGGCATAGGTCAGCAATGTCAAGACCCGTACCAAAGAGATGCAAAAGCACATTCTCGGGTAGTGACAAGTCTGGGCTGACATGTAAAAACATTGAAAACCTAGCCCACGCTATACCTATTTTTGTTTTTTATAAGGGATACAGATACGAGGATGAACTAGGTTCAAGGAAAATAGCAACCATTCCCCCGCAATGGTGCCAGAAAGCTTGTTGGTATTTCTTAATGTTTACAGAAATGAATCTGCAAGCGTATGGAATTACCGTTGTAGCTTTCACCCGGTGGTATTCAGGGTATCATATTTCCACAAGGAACGGTAGTACTTCTTCTAGCTAATTCATCCAAGGACAACACAAGGGTAGAGTTGGAAAAGGGTAGAGATGGATTCTTATGAGTTTTGGGTCTAAGGATAGGTAAACCCTACTTTCACTTGTTTACTTCAGGCACCGGCTTATACCTGGTCTGCCAGGTACCTCTCGCCAACAGCTCTACACCAAACCCTTATGTGGGGGAATGCTAGGGACGAACAGGGCTGTCACCACCTGCCGCCTACCCCTTACCCGTAGCGTATGAGGCAAATGAAGGTAGCCTCTAGCCTAGACACCACGTCTACACTAATGACTACTGCTCTTAGTGTGTTAACAAGGCTTACCTGTTAGGCCGGGTCCTTCTACCAGAGCACCCATTAATAGGACAAACAACGAACCCACAAACAAGTACAAGCAAGATTAACTAATCAAAAGATTTAGAACCATATGAATCACGAACACTTATAGAATACCTGGTGAGGTACAAAGCCGGTGTTCACCGAGGTACAAGTGAGGAAAGATTATCGACAAGCTCGTCACTCCTTCCCCGAACTCTTCCCTTCACATCTCTCCTCTTCCCACCCTACTAGCTACTAGGGCTAGGCCACTAGGGCCTAAGCCCCTTTTGGAGTGGTGCTCTCACTCTTAGTGAGGTGCTCTTACTCCTTGCTGGTGCGTGTGAGGAGGGAGTGAAGCCCTCTACTTATAGGTGGGATAGGGGGATTATTCCATGGAATATTCCCTTCATTTCACCCCTAAACCGACTTCACACTCGTGTCCATGTTCAGTGCACCAGTGAACCAACTTGGCGTTGTCAGCACGGGCCACCTGGAGAAGGTTCGGCTCGAGAGAGGCCACTAGGGGTGCGCCCGCGCCCTGAGCGCGCCCGCGCCATGGGTGGGCCCCCTTGAGTCCAGTCTCACGTGGCGTTCTCCTCTATTCTTCTAGACCTGGCCCATGACGTGTACCCGTGAAGTTGGTTCGGTTTGGTCTCGATTTGGACTTCCTCTCCACATGTTTGGCCTTGTATTCTTCTTGTGCCTCTTTCTCTTCCCCCTGAATGGATCTTCATTTATGTTTTCCTAGTTGCGCATTCTAACTCTTTTTATATGTATTTCAAATATGTGTCCTACAAATGCACAACTTACCAAAACTCATAGAATTCATTAGTATAAATCCTATTTACTAGGTTTTGGTATTTATTTTTATGTAAAGTTGGTGGTAAAAATATGCAATAAGGACCGCCAATAGTAACAACGGTGTCCAAGGTAGCCTAGCTTCTTTCTTAGGCTCCTTGACAAAAGATTTTTGTCGCAATAAATTCATGCATAATAACCTTTTGTAGTTCAGCCTGACAAGGTGCTCAATGCTGGAAAATCGTGTATGCACCAAAGCATGGTAGCACGCAGAGTGAAGCCTTTCTTATTATCGCGATGTTGTACATGAAAAGTCTCGACACCCTTCCATAGTTCTTTCAGTCCTTCTATAAGAGGCTCCAAGAATACATCAAAATCCTTTCCTGGAGAGGTTGGGCACGGGATCAGTAGAGATATAAAGCAATTCAAAGGGTTCACACATTCCCGTGGTAGCAGGTTTAGAGGCGTTACAATAACAGGCCACATACTATATGTCGAGCTAAAGTTGCCAAATGTATTGAAACCATTGTTGATATTTGGTAACGCAATTAGGAAATGATCCGCAAGCGCACGGATATCGGTGAGCACTTCACCCGGGATGTTATCCAGAGTATCGTATTTATTTTTTTTACCACTAGGAGAAAGCGTGCATCTGACTAACCAAATCTATTACTACTAACCTTTAGGCTACAACCACTGTGATTTGATGTGAGCGATGTATAGAGAATACTGCAACTGCACTCTCGTTCTAACCTTGGTAAGGATGATCTACTACTCTATTGGGGAGGCTCACGGAATCTAGACACCTCAAAGGATGTTCAACCCGCACCTATAAACCCTATCGATCCTGCTAACGGGATATGGGATACAAAGGTAACTCGGAATTGTCACGTTCCTCGCTACTACCACGGTCCGGCTAGACGAGGGGATATCTATGAGTATCCTAGCTTAAACACCACGTTTACGCTAGAGATGATTACTCTAAACTCTACGCGAAGAGATCAAAGTAAACTCATAAACCAAAGAACAATAAAACAAGGAACTTACTAGAATTTAGAAGTCGAAATACTGAAGAATCCTGAGAACAAGCCTCGGGTTAGAAGAACTTGCTCCCGCAGGTACAACCTCGGAGTAGACACCGACAGGCCGGCTTCCTCCGATCTACACCTCCACTCTATCTCTCTCAATCTAGTAGAACTAATTCTACTTTCACATTGGATGCTAAGCCCTAAGAGGTGGGAACCCTAGAGGGAACCTCTCTCTCTAAACCCTAACTAGAGATATGCAACTGAATAATGAATTGGGGTCTTCTCCACCAGGGGTCAGGGGCCTTGCTTATATAGCCCTTTTGGATGAATCTGGACCGTCGGATCAAACCGACCTTCATCCTACGGTTTTCCTTGATCCTCAATGGCGGTGGAGCATAATCCGCGAGATTCGACCTGATTGGTCCCGGGGGCAGGGCGGGCGCCCTAGGGCACAGGGCGGGCGCCCTGTGTCCGGCCCCGTTACGGCTCCCGTTCGTTCCCGTGGCTTCTGGAATCTTCTAGATGTAAGATAATTACGTGTTCGGTTAATATCCCGTCATTAATCCGACATGTGGGCCTTTCTTCCGCATTTCCTGATAACGCCCTGCAGAAATAGATAAACAGCAAAACTCGTGAAATTCTGTTAGATCAAACCCTAATTCTAGGTGTTGCTTGCATATAGGTCCTTTTCTTTATTTATTTGATGATTATAATTGATACTTAAGAACCGTCAACAAACACCCCCATACTTAGGCTTTTACTCGTCCTCGAGAAAAGGTTGGTTAATAAAACATCTGGGGTTGAAACATTCTTTCATACCTGCAGGGTGTTGTAAAAATCCACTATGCACTTATAGTCAGGGAAATATATGGTCAGAGTAAAGAGCCTTTCTTCTTCTTAATCCCTATCACTTGGAGTTTTTACATATTTTTGAAAAGAAAAACTTAGCATACCTTTACCCTCATAGGTGCTCTCAGAGTCACTCATTATCTTTTATATTTCTCTCTGAGGCTGTTTTGATTTTGCAAAAATAATTCTTTAAGCATACATACCTTGCATTTATTGTATGGTCAAAACCGGATCCGAGGAGAAGAATGCCATACTCTTAGATCAAAGATTTTGAAAATTAAAAACTTGTCACTCTTGCTGGCATATTGCTTATTAGAGGGACCATGGGCTATCATTTTCTTTCCATCATATTTTTATCATATCTCTTTTTTTTCATTTTGGGTGGATACTGAGGTACCCCTAATTCTACTGCCGGACACTTGTCCATTTTTTTCCACGAGGTTATCGAGCACTTGCTCCTTTTTATTTCCTCGATATATTCATAATTTTGCATAGCCCATGCCTCTAACGCAATAATACTTCGGAAGAGTGAATCTTTCTGAATAAAAATGTCTTGATCTTAGGAGTATGATAAATCTCTCAACAAGGGTCTAACTTGTTTTGAACAAACTCAATACAAAGCAGATAGCTTTAATTAATATTTTCATGTTTAGCAGGCATATAAAACTTGAGGATGGTAGCTATAATTTTGAGATTTTTAAAACAAATTCTCCAAGCAATAAAGATACTAAGAATAAGGTACTCATACCCTTACCATCTCTTATTCCACAATGACTTTTAGCAACACAGGGTTTTGAAATAATTTTAATAATTGCAGGTTTCCAGGAAATATCACAGAGTGAGATTGATCATGATTATAAGCATTTTTATCCTTTTAATTTATCATGTTTAGAGAGATAAAATTCTACACAAACTAAGGTGAGTGTGTAAGTGTGTACCTAGTTCATGGAGTGGTGCGATCGAAGTGTGTGTGACATGTCAGGGAATCTCCCCCATACTTGTTTTCTGCTTTCTTGCACAAAAGTAAAGTAGAGACACACAAGACATACTAATAATAATCTTTATTGGGCTCTAAAAATAATTTAAGACGTTGACCATTTACCTTGAATAACGTACCTTCGTCATTTTGAAGTGTGATAGCTCCGTGGGATGATGAATGAATTACCTTGAATGGTCCTTCCCATTTGCTCCGGAGCTTTCCATGCCCGAAAAGCTTCACCCTGGAATTAAAAAGTAATACCTTATCTCCGGGTGAGAACTCCTTCTTCTTGATCCTCTTGTCATGCCATCTCTTGACTCTTTCTTTGTAGATCTTTGAATTGTGATATGCTTTCTCCCGCCATTCTTCTAACTCTGATAATTGCATTCTTCTATGTTTTCCGGCGATATCTAGGTCCATATTCCATCTTTTTATGGCCCAGTGTGCCTTGAACTCAAGTTCAACAGGTAGGTGACAGGTCTTTCCGTATACCAATTGGTATGGAGACATTCCAATTGGGGTCTTGTATGCTGTCCGGTAAGCCCAGAGTGCATCGGGTAACTTGTCCTTCCATGCCGTTCCCATCTCGTTCACCGTCTTCTGAAGAATGTTCTTGATTTGCTTGTTAGAAGTCTCTGCTTGGCCACTTGTCTAAGGATGATAGGGAGTAGCGACGTTGTGACGGATTCCATGTCTTGATAGATAGTGCTCGAAGCGCTTGTCAATGAAGTGTGATCCTCCATCACTTATCACTATCCTGGGGACTCCAAATCTTGGAAATATGATTTCCTCAAACATCCTCTTTGAACTGATATTGTCGGCATGTTTGCAAGGTAGTGCCTCTACCCACTTGGAGACGTAATCAACCGCCACCAAGATGAACTCACACTTCTTTGATGGGGGAAATGGACCCATGTAGTCTATTCCCCAGACATCAAAGAGTTCAATCTGAAGGTTGTTGGTGAGTGGCATGGCATCCCTTGTATTTATGTTTCCGTGCCTTTGACATGGCCCACATCTTCTGATATATTGCTTCGTGTCATCGTACATCGTAGGCCAGTAGAATCCACATTGCCAGATCTTTGAATGTGTACGGAATGCTCCATAGTGACCTCCGTATGGTGATGAGTGACATCTGTCGATGATCTTCAATCCTTCCTCAGTGGTCACACATCTTCTAAGTAGGCCATCAGCGCATACTCGGAAGAGATATGGCTCATCCCATATATGTGAACGACTTTCCTGAATAAGCTTCTTCTTGTTTGCTCCGGGTGGTACATAACCTGAAACCATAAAATTAACAATATCTGCATACCAGGGGTCAGATCTGTTAATCCCATAAAGCATGTCGTCCCGGAGTGAGTCATTAATGGGGGGTTCCTGTGAATTCTTAAAGTACATTCTAGACAAGTGATCAGCAACAGAATTTTCTACTCCCTTTTTATCTTTTATTTCTAAGTCAAATTCTTGGAGTAATAAAATCCATCTAATTAGGCGAGGTTTAGTATCTTTTTTAGTGAGCAAATATTTTAGTGCAGCATGATCAGTGTAAACAATTATCTTAGCTCCAACTAAATAAGATCTAAATTTATCAATGGCAAAAACAACAGCCAGAAGCTCTTTTTCAGTGGTTGCATAATTAAGTTGAGCTCCTGTCAAAGTTTTACTTGCATAAGCAATTGCATGATGCTTTGTATCTTTAGTTTGTCCCAAAACTGCCCCCACAGCATAATCACTAGCATCACACATAATTTCAAAAGGCAACGACCAATCAGGGGGTTGAATGATTGGTGCAGAGGTGAGTGCTTGCTTTAATAAATTGAAAGAATTTAGACATGCATCATCAAATTCGAAAGGAGCATCCTTGGCTAGCAAAAGAGTAAGTGGTCTCGCAATAAATGAAAAGTCTTTTATAAATCTGCGATAAAAACCAGCATGGCCAAGAAAACTTCGAATTCCTTTTATATTCACAGGTGGAGGTAGTTGTTCAATTACTTCAATTTTAGCTTTATCTACCTCAATACCTCTTTTAGACACTAGGTGTCCTAGCACTATTCCTTTCCTAACCATAAAATGACATTTTTTCCAATTAAGGATTAAGTGCTTTTCTTCACATCTTTGCAAAACCTTGTCTAAGTTCTCAAGACAACTATCAAAAGTTTTTCCATAAACTGAGAAATCATCCATGAAAACTTCCATAATCTCTTCAATCATATCAGAAAATATAGACATCATACATCTTTGAAAAGAAGCTGGTGCATTACATAACCCAAAAGACATTCTACGATAAGCATATGTTCCATATGGGCATGTAAAAGTGGTTTTGCTTTGATCATCAGGATGGATAGGGATCTGGTGATACCCTGAATATCCATCTAGAAAACAGAAAAACGAGTGTTTTGCTAACCGCTCAAGCATCTCATCTATAAAAGGCAAAGGAAAATGATCCTTTTTCATGGCTTTATTAAGTTTTCTATAGTCTATGCACATCCGCCACCCAGTGACGGTGCGTTGCGGAATTAGCTCATTCTTATCATTAGTAACAACAGTCATGCCTCCCTTTTTAGGCACAACTTGAACAGGGCTTACCCACTCACTATGCGGCACAGGATATATAATCCCTGCATGCAGCAACTTTATAACTTCTTTTCTAACTACCTCTCTCATCGTGTTGTTAAGTCTACGTTGAGGCTCTCGAGAGGGTGTAACAGAAGGATCTGTCGGAATACGATGGGTACAAATCATAGGACTGATTCCTGTGAGATCTTGAAGTGAGTAGCCGAAAACAGAGTGGTGTTTTTCTAAAACGGTCATTAATCGCAGAGTTTGTTCCTGAGTGAGTTTATTACTAATGATCACAGGAAACTCTGGATTATTGTTTAGGAAAGCATAGGTAAGATCGGGTGGTAAAGTTTTGAGTTCTATGGGGGGTCTAGGTGTTTCTGCAAACTCATCTAAGGGTTCAGGTTCAGAAGGTTCGGCCTCTTCTTCAGTGAAGAAGGGGGCTTCCTCTTCTAAGTCTGGATCATCTAAAAGTTCTAGAGATGCAGCCTTTACCTCCTCCATAGGATCAGGCAAAAGATATGGCTCGGTCTTATTATTCAAGGAGTGAGAAATTGTCATAGGGAATTTAAAATCCTTTCCAAAAGAAATGTGTAGCTTTCCAGTTTGACCTTCATAAAGGAGTCTTCTAAATGGTTGTCCTATCAACAGGTCGAAGTCCCATGTATCAAAGATATAAAAGTTCAAATGAACCATGGAGCCTTCTACCATAAAGGGTAGGACATTCACAATTCCAAGACTGGGGACCAATCGTCCCGAAGATTCCTTCATGAACTTTGTTGTGGGGGTTAAAATTAATTTTCCAAATAATTTAAGTGCAAAAGCTTCAGACATGATATTGATCCTCATAACAGGATTATAGAGAGCATCAAATTGATCAGAATCATAAGCACAGCGTATAGTGATAGGAGGTGTATCCAAACGGATCATTTCAGAGGAAAGCTCTGACTCCTCCAACCATTCGCTACTCATGACTGAGATAAGCTCTCTCAATTGATATTCACTTGGTAAACAAATGCTATAATGGCCGCTTTGGGGTTTGTCTATAGAATGGTAGTTTGAAATGTTTCCAAAATCGGCAAAAAGATCGGATTCTATATCCAGCATGAAATCAGGTGGTGGAATTTCTTCCTTTTGTGGCTCAAAACTTGGGATAGCTGAAGTAGGTGAAGAATTCGGCAGAGTGTCTACTTTGGCTTCGTAGGTTTCATCATGGAGGGTATTATCCATCTCAGCTTCTAAGATTCTATCTAGGATCGCTCTAGCTTCATCAGTAGGGATACGAAAGAAAGAACCTCTAGACATTGTATGTAGCATTTGTTTATGATCTTTCTGAAGACCTCGAAAGAAATGAAAAAGGAGAATAGGGTCTTCAATATTGAGTTTTGGACCAGATTCTAAAAGATCAGAAAAACGTTTCCAGGATTTTCCCAAAGTTTCATTTTCTTTTTGTTTAAAAGATAGAACTTCGAGTCTAAGGTCGGCGATACGATCGAGGGAATAAAAATCTAAACAGAAGTTGGCTCGTAAGACTCCCCATTCACCTCGTTGTTGACATACCTTCTGACTATACCATCGTCTAGCTTCTCCTCTTAAGGAAAGAGGAAAAAGCTTCCAACGTAAAGTCTTATCAGAAATGCCTTCAATGCGAAGACAATCGCATGTTTGCTCAAAATCTCTAATATGAAGGTAAGGATTTTCGTCTTCCTTTCCCGAAAAGGATAGGTTCTCAATCATGGCAATTAACCTTGAACTTAACCTATACTGGGATGTTTGGATAGGCTGTGATGACTCCCATGGTAAAAGGTCAGTTGCTGAAGGTGTTGCGGCATCAAAGATAGATATAGAACCTTGGTTTTCCATTTTTGGTAAAAAGAAAAAGAAAGAATGAAAAAGATAAGAAAATAAAGAAGTATGAATACAAGCTAGTAGTAAGACTCAAGGTTATCTCAGCAAACCGTCTTTCTCCCCGGCAACGGCGCCAGAAATGCTTGTTGATATTTGGTAACGCAATTAGGAAATGATCCGCAAGCGCACGGATATCGGTGAGCACTTCACCCGGGATGTTATCCAGAGTATCGTGTTTATTTTTTTTACCACTAGGAGAAAGCGTGCATCTGACTAACCAAATCTATTACTACTAACCTTTAGGCTACAACCACTGTGATTTGATGTGAGCGATGTATAGAGAATACTGCAACTGCACTCTCGTTCTAACCTTGGTAAGGATGATCTACTGCTCTATTGGGGAGGCTCACGGAATCTAGACACCTCAAAGGATGTTCAACCCGCACCTATAAACCCTATCGATCCTGCTAACGGGATATGGGATACAAAGGTAACTCGGAATTGTCACGTTCCTCGCTACTACCACGGTCCGGCTAGACGAGGGGATATCTATGAGTATCCTAGCTTAAACACCACGTTTACGCTAGAGATGATTACTCTAAACTCTACGCGAAGAGATCAAAGTAAACTCATAAACCAAAGAACAATAAAACAAGGAACTTACTAGAATTTAGAAGTCGAAATACTGAAGAATCCTGAGAACAAGCCTCGGGTTAGAAGAACTTGCTCCCGCAGGTACAACCTCGGAGTAGACACCGACAGGCCGGCTTCCTCCGATCTACACCTCCACTCTATCTCTCTCAATCTAGTAGAACTAATTCTACTTTCACATTGGATGCTAAGCCCTAAGAGGTGGGAACCCTAGAGGGAACCTCTCTCTCTAAACCCTAACTAGAGATATGCAACTGAATAATGAATTGGGGTCTTCTCCACCAGGGGTCAGGGGCCTTGCTTATATAGCCCTTTTGGATGAATCTGGACCGTCGGATCAAACCGACCTTCATCCTACGGTTTTCCTTGATCCTCAAAGGCGGTGGAGCATAATCCGCGAGACTCGACCTGATTGGTCCCGGGGGCAGGGCGGGCGCCCTAGGGCACATGGCGGGCGCCCTGTGTCCGGCCCCGTTACGGCTCCCGTTCGTTCCCGTGGCTTCTGGAATCTTCTAGATGTAAGATAATTACGTGTTCGGTTAATACCCCGTCATTAATCCGACATGTGGGCCTTTCTTCCGCATTTCCTGATAACCCCCTGCAGAAATAGATAAACAGCAAAACTCGTGGAATTCTGTTAGATCAAACCCTAATTCTAGGTGTTGCTTGCATATAGGTCCTTTTCTTTATTTATTTGATGATTATAATTGATACTTAAGAACCGTCAACAACCATCTATGGCGATGGCAAGCCTCAAGTTCCTTGAATCATCTGCAAAAGTTGGGTGTTTTCTATTAAAGTGCTGCCATGCCTCCCTGTCTGCTGGATGGCACATTTCACCAGTATTCTTCTCTCGCTTAGTCTCATGCCTTTCGGCGTCCAATGCTATTCCTCGAGTAGCAAAGATCCTCTGCAACCTCAGTATTAGAGGAAAATGCCTCAAAACCTTATGAGGAACTCGCCGCTACCATCTGCATCCTGCCATCTAAACCCTTTGCATTTTGGGCATGCTGCAATTTCTCATGATCATGCCAAAACAACACACAGTTGTTCTTGCACACATGGATACTTTCATAACCTTGTCCAATGTCTCGAATATATTTGCATGCCTTCTTACATGATTTTGGTACGTTACTACTAGGGAATGCATCTGACAACAACACCAATAGTGCATCAAAATAGCTATTGCTAACTCATTAGTGGGACTTGATATAGAGCAACCTAAAAAGGAAGGAGAATCTTGAGAAGGTAGATCCAGAAGAAACTGATTGCTTCAACTCATCCAATACTCTGTCAAACTTTGGAGCTCTTCCAGCCCGCTCTTCAGATGTCAACCGGTTTTGAACTAAGTCATCAAAATCTGGTAATATGTTATCATTGCAGTCCTCCTGCTCCTCCTCCTCCTCCTCTGCAATCCAACCATCATGATGAGATCCATGCATATCTGATGGCTCTATAACATCAGTACCTCCTCCCTCTTCCCCATGATGAATCCATGTGGTGTATGTGGGTGACATTCTATGTATAAGTAAGTTTTCCTTCACTTGCTCCAAAGATTTAACCACCTGGTTAAAACAACATGTACATGGGCAAGGGATGTTTTGCCCCGAGTATCTTTGTTGCACCGTATCCATGAAGTCTTCAACTCCTGTTATAAACATCAGTGAGAATGGTCTCCCATTAGGAATCCAGGATCTGTCCATCTGTTGCAACAAAAGTATGCAAAGTCCGTTAGAGTTTCAACCATTGGGTGCACAATGGCAAAACTAGCATTAGAACAAAGCATATAGTGTTTGAGAGCACTAATCTGTGCATTTGTTCATATCATACTATGGGACAGAGTGGTTTTCTATTTTTGTGTGACAAAAGCATTGATCTCAATTGAAATTCATACAGAATAGCCTTTCATTATGTGTTTGTTACTTTATCATGTACAGAAAATGGAGTCCTATAATCACAAAAGAAGGTACTCATACCATTGTTCTATGAATTGGCATGGCTTGGCTGCAAGCCGCCTCTAGCGCGGCACACACCTAATCACACAGATGCCAATGCCACCACATTCCACCGGGAGAGCCCCGCCATGCCACCAAAAGGACGCCTGAGCCACCATAGCAGACTAGGGGATCCTCCACCTTTGCTTTCGCCACCGCCGCTGCAAGTCCAGAGAGCACAAATTTGTTTTCACTTGTAGGGGATATATCCAATTTAGGTCAACCTGTACGGCGTCCACACAGATAATAGGATACTACAGTGACTCCAAGGAGATGTCAGCGTAGCTAGGCGTCTAGCGCAATGGTAAAGACGCTCCAATCCTTGGTCCAGATCTCGGGTTCAATTCCCAGGTATTAGACCTTTTTTTGAGAAATTAAACCCCGACGGCACACATGGTACAAGTGACATGCAAACCATCGGGTCCTAGGTCTGATGGAGATGGAGAAAGATCCCACAGGTACACGTGACATGTGAGACATTGGGTCCCATAGGTCGGATGCAGAAGGACCGAGCAGAGACTTTTATGATAAATTGCAAGCGTCAAGTGACGCGCAAGCCATCAGGTCCCACATATTGGATGGAGATGGAGAAAGGTCCCATAGGTACGCATGGCACATAAGCCGTCGGGTCCCACAGGTCAGATGGAGATGGAAAAAGGTCCCACAGCTACACGTGACACGTGAGCCATCGGGTCCCATAGGTCGGATGGTCCCACAGGTACACGTGACACAGAAGTCGTCAGGTCCCACAGGTCAGATGCTAAAGGGTCCCATAGGTACACGTCGGATGGAGAAAGGACCGAGACGAGACTTTTATGACGAATTGCAAGCATTACGGTTGAGTAACTGCAGGTCCCACAAGTACACATCGGATGGAGAAGGGATAGAGTGTGTGGCAGAACCATCTGAATCATATGGCCCATATGTGCTTACCATTGTCTTTCAGACCTCTGGTAGTAGCACATGAGTGCCCTATTACTCGATAGTCTGTTGGGTGTCCTCGGGAAACCTAAATCATCCATGTTTCGTCTTTCGAGCAGGATCAATTATAGTAGCATTGCAGGATTACAACAGTTGTACAAATATACAAACTTATTACATCAGAGTACAGCGAAAGTCTTACAATACATAAGTTTACCAACTTGTAATAAGTTCTTACAAACCATAATTATTACAAACCATAGTTTTGCCGTACAGGCAATGGGGTAGCAAAAGAGGTACTTATATTACATCACCAAAAGAACTTCACCCTACCCAAGGGTGCACTTCAACACTCTCACTGCTGGGACTCTCCCTCAGGAACCAACATATAGTACAGGTTATTGCCTACTTGCTCATGTTGTTCACCTGCAACAAAGGTTTAACAAACCCTGAGTACTGAAGGTACTCAACAAGACTTAACCGATGATAGGGAAAGACTCCAAGGATATGCAGGTAAGGGAAATCAAGGTGAGTCTCTAGTAACATCAAGAACACTTTTTGCGGAAAACTGCAGTAGGGTTGATCCTTACTTTCAAAGTTTTATGCTTCCATTTAGCATTTAAGAGCATCTCTTTAGCACCTAATCTATTCCAAGCACTTCTTTATTCTCATCACAACATGATCTCATAGCTAAAGTTCTAGTGGATTAACTACGATGTAGCACGGTTGATCGAGTCTTCTTCAGCGAGAAGCTACGGCGATTCGAATTGGCTTGCCCTAGCTGGGGTTTCCTTACCACATGACATATGCAGGGATAGGCCCAGACCCGCACCTACATACATCAACCCTCACTCGGATCCTCCAAAATAGGAACCGGTCCAGCCTACCCAAGAGCACAGTACCCACTTCTCTGCGTCTTTCGTCCCTGAAAGATTCACAGGAATGTGTACACGATACTCCCGCCATCTCTCCACTCCTAGTGCATGGTTATCATTTCCCGTAAAGGAATAGCCCAGGTGTTAGGCTTACCAGAGTATGTGGCTGGTACTACAAGTCATGATCACAGACAGCTCTACAATGATCGGTCCTTGATTGACACAGGCGAGGTCACTATGTCTAGACTCAAACTGGGCCCAAGTCAAGATTCTGCCCGGTCTCAATTTAAAATCAAGATCATCCTCATACTTCAGGTTACTTTAACTTAGAAAACCTACTACTAGCATTTATCATCTAAACAAGGCTAAGCATTTTAGCAAATATTACTTTAACTTAAGTACCATGGGTGAGTAAGGATAACAAGGTACTCATGCATCAAAAGTTTATCATTCAACTCCTAATACTTAAATGCAACATTCATAGGACTTCATGTGATAAACATTTAATAAAACACAAGCTGTAGTGTCGGGGTTGTAAGTTGTGTCAAGATCAGCTCTACTCTCCAACCCAACTACCTCTGAGTGATAACCCGCCTCAAAGATCTGCTCAACTAGCGGTTCTCTACATTTGTTCACTATACGTTAAATACAGATGCATGCTTCAATGATGATGCTTAATATGGCACATAAAATAGGTACTAAGGTGATTTAACAAGTTATCTACTTGAGTACAACTTTCCTTCACTAACTAACAAGTTATTTACTTCATAAAGCAATATTCAACATTTCATGATTAAAAGGTGTTTATTTCATTTAAACATCATAATGTAACATGGTGCAAGATATCGCTTAACCATTCAATAATAATGCCATGGAACAGCAAGGGTAAACAATGCTCCATGGTCTACAATCAACCCAAAAACACATATCATCAATTTGAGATTTCATGGAAAGCATTTTCATATTTCATTAATCCATAAAACAGGTCTATTTAAGTGATCAAAACATTTTATCTCCAAATAGTACCAAACTTTTTGTGTGGATCCAAAACAGTAGGTTAAACTTGCTCATTAATTTTCATGAATTTTGGAGTTATACTTTAAACTATAGAAATCATGGAAGTTGCATTTCTTAATTAAAACATCTAATTTTTAAGCATACCAAACTTACTGTTTTTCACTACTTCATATTTTTGCCAGATTAAGCATATCATAAACAGCTTACACAATTATTTTCATCATTTTATCATTCTTATTTATTTACAAATTTTACAAAGTTCAACATTTAATAGGTTTTTAGAAAATAGAAAAGAAGAAAACGTTCTCTTTCTTTCATCCTCTTGGCCTGGCCCAACAGAAACAGGTGGCCCACTCTCATCTCTCTTTCTCAGCCAGGCCCAAGAGACAGGCGGCCCACCTGCTCGCTCCCTCTGCTTCGTGCCGACCGTGGCACGGCGGCGCTCCGGCCGAGCGCAGCTCACCGCCGGTGAGCTTGTAGATGTTGAGACCTCCCCCAATGGACTGTCCTCGCTCTCTTGCACCTACTGGTACCCCATAGCTTCGGTGGTTGACGATGTCAAACACGATGATGACGCCAGTGGATCGGGACTCCTTCGACGTGGCGGCTCCAGTGATAGACGTCGAGCTCTACACGTTCCTCACTACTTCGCGTATTGTAACAGAACCGACCAATTATACGAAATTAAGTAAGGAAATCATCCACCGAGCAGACGATTTAGCAAACTTAAGCCCGTATAACCCGGTAGTCCGTGAAATCATGACGGATTTCAATCCAACTTACGTACCAGCCAAGATCATAATAAGTTTAGCGGTCACCATCACAAATTACCTAAAAGTTCACATCGTAGATATATTGGAGTTTAAACATAGTTATTACAAACCAAGTTCGAATAGAAGTAGCGGAAGCATTTAGTTCAAACCACACACACACTCACACAGAGTTCAAAATAAAGTACCAGCTGATGATCATCTCCAACAAAAGCATCAGACGAGACGTAGGGAATGACCACTGCCCATGGTCCTAAGCTTCACCCATCGTAGGATAAAGGCAGTTGATACAGTAGCCGTAATACATCTGTCCATCTGCAACAAGTGGGAACAAAGCCCTGAGTACATGAAGGTACTCAGCTAGACTTACCCGACATAACCAAAAATAAAGTGGCACCAAGGATCATGACAGGCTTTATGATAGGGTAGCTGACTCACTTGCAAAAAGGCATTTTTAGCATTTAAAGAACCTTTTTCCAGAAGCTTTTATAACAAGTTAAATCTTTATTAACCTGCCAACTACATTTTCACCTGTACTAGAGTAAACATGTAATTAAACAAGTAAGGATAACCAATGATCATTAACAACTTCCATCATGTCATATTCCATATAATTGTCCAAGTGTTCCATCAATATTACTACGATGAAGTAACTGAAGTCAAGTGTTCACTATCCAGTGAACGATGGTGATTCGAATCGATTATTAACCAGCTGGTAATTTGTTCCTCACACAAACCTCACTCACCCGCTAAAGTAAGATATTGGTCACCGAGTCAACTATCCAGGTAAAGTCTCGAGTTTGCTAGGAGCCACATGTACCCGGGGGCCGCCCGACTGCTCTTTGGCCTTATCATCACGCCCCCGTGTCCTACCACACCTGCTCCGGTACAGTGCGTTGTGGGCAATCCACTCGGCCCGAATAATCTCCCAGCTTCGCGGTCGAAAGGTACATTATTCGGCCAGCTAAATGTAAGGCATGCATTCAACATGACTCGAGGCCCAACAACGGTCGGTCCTTAATCGACACAGACGGAAAACACTACAGTCCGAAACCCTGCAAGTCTCCTTCCGGTCTCAATTTCAAATTAACACTTAGTTATTCTCAGATGACGTACTTATTCAAGCAGATCCAGGTAATCACCTATAGCTCGCAGGTGACAGAAAATCACCCAACTTCTACCGGTCTAAGCAAGCTAAGCATTTCTTAACTGCGAATACCAGGGTAACAAGGATATGGTAGAACAAAGGTAAACAAGGTATAATGCAGCAACGGTTGCAAACAACTCCTAAATGTAATGCATCAATTAAGGTAAAGCATTAATAAAATATTTGCAAACCGGGAGAGAAATGCTCCGGGGCTTGCCTCTTTCGAAAGAGCTCGGGCGGTGGTCGAGGCACTCTGGAAGATCCTCACCGACCTCCTCGTTGGCTTCGGGCACCTCCTGCTCTTACACCTCGGGCTGCTCTTCCGGCTCCTCGGGAACTGCTACCGGAGTTACTTCTTGTGATCCTGTATGATGCGAAGGTATAAGTGCTCATGCCTAGGTGCATTGCAGAGATGACATGTAATGATCATGATGAATGAAATGTAGATGAACAGGTTTACTTTATTGTATAAAGTAAGAATACAACTCTTCTACAAGGTAGTCCACATCATCCAAGAACATGTACTAGTATACTACTACAAACATTCTCTACCATGCCAAGTCACCACAGAAATCTAAGATGCTTCAAAGATACACCAAAGCAAATCTTATCAACTAATCTTGCATTAACAAGGTTAATTAACCCTAGTTGACACTACATTTGAATGGCAACACCTATTTTGGTAGCACAGAAAAATCTAATAAAATTATAGTGGCTTGCTATCATCTAATCTAGCATGCCACAAAAATTTCATTACATTTGGAGTACTAGAACTGCCTAAAAATGAGCTTAAAAATACTTTATACTATGAAACGTATCAAACAACAGATTTAGCATTTTTTCTACATTCTATACAATAAACAATCACTATAGCAAAATTATTATATGCATGTTTTATTCATATTTTTCTCTCTATTAAAAATAACAATTATCAACAATAATAAGCACTTGCACTACACATCAAAATTTTTCTACAGAACATGCATGTCACATATTTTTCCTAGAAAGTACATTGCACAAAAATATTAACAAAATTGAAACCATATTTTTCTGAGCTTTATATGATTTATTATATATTTATCAAGAAAACAACAATTTCAATGATTAAATAAAAACCCTACAGGAAAGTATTTCAAACTTGACATGAAACATTTTTAGATCATAGATCTGGTCCTAAGAAGTCTACCAAAATTTATTTCACAATTTTTGGAGCCAAAATGAGTACACAAACATTTTCCAAAGCAATTTCTCATAAATAAGAAATTGTTTTCTTTAAATCCTTTTCTCTGAAAACCGGCTAGAAAAGCTAGAGCCACCCAGAGTTGTACACACACGCGCGCACACTGAGACAAACAGGTGGACCCGCGACCCCACGGGTCAGTCACAGGGAGAGGGAGAAAGACGCCGGCGACCATAGCTCGCCGGCGGTGAGGTCTCCGGCCAGGCCAAGAGGACCGGGGTGATCTCCACCCTCGCGCGAACTCAATGGTGCTCGTGGCGTGACCTAACGACCTCGGGAAGCCGGCCGCCGCCGTGCATGGCGGAACGGCGGTGCGGGTTCACCGACGGTGAGGCGCTTACGGCCACGGCAAGGTGCGTGGAGGCGCTCGAGAGCATCGGGGACATGGTGGGGTGCTGGTGCACGAGAAAGGAGAGCGGGAGGTGAAGCGGAGGTGAGGTGCCCACGGAGCGGTTCTTCTCCGATGAGCAGATCCGAACTCCGGCGAGAGATTACCGGGGATAGGGGCTATACCGCGGCGAGCTAAGGTGAGCAGGGTTGCGCGACGGGGCGAGGGTGCTCGGAGGAAGATGGAGCCTACTGCGGTGAGCTGAGGCGGCCGGAGCAGCCAACTCTGGCGAGCGCGTGCTCGGTCACGGGGCGGAGGCAGTGCGCAGGCTCTGCTCTTGCTGCGGGCGAGCTGAGGGAGTGGAGGAGTGAGTGGGCGCGGACTGGTGTGCCGAGGCGTGGGTGAAGGAGAGCGCGGCCGCGGGGGCCACCGGGCGCCACCCGACCGGCGTCGCCGGCATGCGCTCGCCATGCGGCAGGCGCGGCCCGCCGCGGTCGGGACAGCGGGGCGCGCGAGCGGGAGAGGGAGAAGGCCGCGTGGACGTGGGCTGGGCCGCGGCGCTGCTGCGGGCGCGCGCGCGTGGGAGAAAACCGGGCCGCTTTGGCCAGCCGGCCGAAAGGGAAGCGGCGGCCTGCTACGTTAAGAAATGGTTTTCCATTTTTATTCCAAATAAATTTTCAAATAATTCCAATTAACAGTTTTAAAATCCCATTTTGAGTAAGAAGATGGCTTTTTCTGAAAATGGCCCAAAAATAAAAGTTGCTTAGAATTTAATTCTCTACAACTTTTGTTAAGGGACCAACTTCAAATTCCCAACAGATTTTGAATTGGAGAATAAAAGCTAAATAGGGAGGGTTTTTTTACCATTTTCCAATAATATTTTTAAAAGCAAATTTTGACAAAACTTTGAATACCAAAGTTGCTCCAAAAATTGTGCTAACTAGTTCTAGGTGATTTAAAATTATATCCACATATGTTTTAGTAGCCTAGCAAGTAAAATCAAGGTGGAACAATTCTAAACAGTTATATGCAACAATCATGTTTCACGGAAGGGCTTTAATTCAAAATGTACTCTACTTCATATATGATTACAAATGAAATGATGCATCATGCGTATGATTTGCAATGCTAAATGCCTACGTAACACCGGGGTGTTACACGTATCCACCCGAGGGGTTAATCAGGCGAATTTGAGCACAGAGCTTGCTTCTCCTCGTTCATGGTGGCTCGGCAAGCGACCGCTCACCAGCATCGTCGCGTTCCGAGCTCGACGGTTTGGTAGAGATTAACCTAAAGGTACTATCGCACTCAAGAGCTCACCCAGGCTACAAAGCAGCGACTGATCGACACCAGGACGTGACGGAGTGGCGTTGGCATCACGAATGGCGGCTCTAGTGGTGAACTCTGATGACCAAGCTCCGTTCCGGCGCGTCTAGTCCTTCACTGTGAAATCCAAAGGGGCGATGAGCATCAAGGTGATAAGAGGAGCTGCAAACACGCAAACGATTGAATGGAGAGACACGGTGGTGGCCTAGCCACGGTAAGGCGCTCAAGGCGGCGCTGAGGACATCGCCAGGAATGAAGGCGTCGCGTGGGTGGCTCAGGCGACCAGGGAGGGCACGGGTTGGCTTAATCGGGGTGCAAAGTGATGGTGGGCATGGTGGCGAAGCGAATTGGAAAGCGTTGGAGCAAAGGGGGTGAATTGCTCCGACGAGCTCCTCTCAGTGGCGGTGATGGCGAACGGGAAAAGAAGGAGGAGGTGACAGGCTCGGGCATTTGAAGATGAAGCCGAGCGGCTTCCAGGCGGCCAGCTCCAGCTTGTGACGCGGCCAGGCGAGCTGCTACGTGGCCGTCCACGGGCAAGCGGTGGAGGCGAGGGCAGTGAGCGGCAAGCAGGAGGTGGCGCCGGGAGCAAAGAATGAAAAAGAGGAGGCAAGGCAATGAAACATTGCAACATGTTTCAATGTTTCAAAGTAAGAACAACAGCTCCCCTTCTCAAATTGATCAAGAATTTGACCGAAGTTGGAAAAGCTCCAAGAAGAGAAAATGACCCTCATGATCAGTACTCCAACTTTCATTTAGATAAGAAGAGATGAAACTCAACAGAATGGGAGATAGAAGAAGAATTAGATTAAGAAGGAGAATGAAACATCATGTTTCACTATTTCAAACATGGATCCAAGAACTAGGGTTTTTCAAAGTAATTAACTTAAATACTGTTATTAATTAGTTGGGAATTAATTAGTGATCACACCCAAACAAATCATGACACCATCTTGATCTCACATTTAGATTTCAAAAATGGCACCATGACTTGAATCAAATTATTTCAAAAATTCATTTTAATAGTTGTTCTCAAATTTGACCTAAATCTCAATCTCAATGGTTGACCCAAATGATCAAGTATTGAAATCAAGTTTCAAATTCAAACTTGAGATCCAAATTTTAATGGGTTGGACTTGATTTCATGCCCCACATTTATCACTAGCATGAAATACACAATGTACACTTCAAACTTGTGAGGGCAAAATCTCAAGTAATTTAAATGTCATTCTAAAATAGAAGGTCACAAAGGGACTTTAAAAGATTTTTGAGTTATAACACAAATCATCACATATGCATAAGTTAGATATAAAATAACATTATTTTTAGTGAGTGCAACACATGATGAACTACTAACATGATGCATTATGCTTTATGATGACATGACAAGTTTTAGCTTTTGCTTAACACCTAGGGTGTTATAGAGCGGAGACTTTGTGACGAATTGCAAGCATCACGGATAAAAATACTGTGTGGAGATCTATGACAAAGCTGTTCATTATAGATCAAATATTGTTTGTCACAAATGTGTATTTAGTTCAATAACGAAGCACTGTTCCTCACAGTATTAAAGGAGATCGTCACAAATGAGTCGCGTGAGTGATCTGTGACGAAACCCTATACTCTTCTTTGACGTTTTTTATGACGATGCCTGATTTCGTCATAGAAAGGGAGGGTTGCAAGATCGTCATCCCACTAATCTATGACGAAATGGAAACATTCGTCATAAAATGATTTCGGATCCGTCATTAAGGAAATCTTCATAGAAGTGGACATTTCTGCTAGTGAAGTTTCATATGCCAAAAAGAATAGTATGGGCTATGCTAAAAAAGAGGAAAAAAATATCCATGCCAAAAGGCATGAGAGAAAAAGAAAAAAATGCATGCCAAAGAGCATGAAGAAAAGAAAAGAAAAAGAAAGAAAGAAAGAAATAAAGATAGCCCATACTTTCAAATAAAAGGCATTCATCCAAAAAGAGAGAGTCATGATTCAAGGAGTACCAAAACTAATTAAAATTTGGAACATTATAAAAATTCCATACACTTGCACGTCTTGATCAAAGTGTATGACTTGCATATCCTTGAGGTCCGGTTTTTGACTTAGCAACATATGTGATGCAAGTATGCCTCAAATTCATACCTACCCAAAACTCCACTCAAAAGCCATTAGTGGTAGGACATGAAGAAGAAGGCAAAATTTCAAATGCTTTTGGTGAGGTTTCATACACATTGAGCGATTGAGAGAATCATTTGAGGAACTTACATTTTATTTTACAAAATTCATAAAACCTTTGGATAGATGGTTAATCAAGGAATGAATGATTGGTGATTCTATTATAACCGTTCTATTTTGCAACCACCCAAGAACTTGGAAAAGCTATATGCCCCACAGGGATCAAGGTAAAGGGTGGATAAAAATGCCAACTTATTTGAATTGTGGAAGAATACTTTGTTATAGGCATGGTACTTATGAATTATATTCAGTATAGTAGCAACTCCTGATTAATAACCAAGTACTTATTTATTTGCTTGGGACGAGCAAAGGTTAAGCTTGGGGGATTTGTTGGCGGTCATTAACAATCAAATCCAACTACCAATCAAAATCCAAAACGGAAGAAATAAACAAACTTTTGACACATATGCATTTACTTTTGACATAATTCCACTTGTATTGGAAGAAATATATTTTGTAGGGTACATTCAAATACAAGTGGAAAACAAAACAAAATGCACAATCCAGAAAGCGTAATGTAGATCCTACATCAAAGAGCCAAGCAAAGGCCCACTGCAACAAAGAATTTGGGCCGAGCACCGACGTGGGAGGGGCCTAGGCCCACCCAGGAACCGACCACAGGAAGGCAGTCACGAGGGGGCACACCAGGGTGCGACTGCACCCCAAAGGCCTAGCTTCCACCGACGGTTGCATGGCGGCATGCAACCGTCGGTCCAAGGTGGTTTCCTATTTTTCCTATGCCAAACCAACCATGTTGCAGTATAAAAGAAGGGGTGGAGCTCTCCTTCAAGACACACCAACATTTGGAGCTACATACCTCACTTCTCTACCTGTACTCTTTTAGTTTTTAGTAGTATTTTGTGAGCTAGGAAAGAGCTACCTTGGAGAGCTTGGCTCCTTGGAAGAAGAGCAACTTTGGTATGAATACTATGAACGAAGAGTTCTTCCATAGCCATTTTCTCATATTACAAATATAGCAGTACATATGAACTAGACTATATATAGTTCTCATATTATAATCTTGACATATGAACTAGCATATAGTTTGTGTGTTATGATCTTAACATGTGCAACTTTATGCTTAACCATTCATATGACTTGTATGAGTAGAAGTAGAGCTAGGTTGAGGTTGTGGTTAGTCGTTCCTTCGGGTTTGCCCATGTCGTATGCTTGTCGATCCGTAGGGTCAGAGTTCTAGGGGATATGGGTAGTTTCTTTATACACGGGCATGGTGCTCAGGTGCACGGGAACCTTTGGATATGACGGCGCCCCCTGGTTGAGGGGTAGGTAGCAGGTGGTGACAGTCCTGTCCGTCCCTTTAATCCCCCATGTTCGGGTATTGTGTAGAAATCTTAAAGTCTCTCGCGTTTGTTGGCAGACCAGTACTCGGAGATCTCCCCATCCATCTTACACTTAGTTAAGAAATACCAACATGCATTTCTAGCGCCGTTACCGGGGATGGACTTGAAACTTTCATACTTGGTGATTGCGTTAAGAAATACCAACAGTAGTTGTGGTCTACCAAATCATCACCATCGGTGACCTAACGACTGCTGCTACTGGTATCCCTCCTTGGCTTCTACTTCTCCCGACCACCACCTCGAAGATGAAGCACAGCACGCCTGCAATCAATGAGTAACCAACGATCAGTGAGTTAGTGACAGAAGCAAGAGTAAAATGAGATATTGAAGTAAATGTAAGTATGGACACAAGAATGGTATGACAATGTGATCTATAGCATGTATAGTAGTTGTATAAAGCATATGAGTAACATATAAAAGAGTGGATAACATTTGGAACAAGTTAGAACTAAGTCAGCACTAGATAGACAATGACGGAGCATCTGCCAGTCCACAGACCATCCGTCAAATTATAGACAAACATGATTAATTCAACCCGAGAGCAATCTGTTACACCAGAACGTTCCGCTAGTGCATCGAAACATTCCGTCAATCAACTAGATCTACACAGAGAGCAATTACAAACTAGCGTCCACAAAATTTCATGGACCATCTGCCAAATCAACAAAAGACAACCAAAGTATTGGAAATTTATCTAAGTCATTCGTGAGCCAGTGGAACCTTTCACCATAGAGGCGGACCGTCCGTCAAACAGTCGACAGTGAAGAGCAATGAACAGTACCACCCTAGTTTCAATCCTCAAAATCTCATTATTCAACCAATGTCAATGCATCAAAACTTGCACAGAGGTACATCTAAGCATGCTAGACAAGATCCCCAAGATGGATTTGAAGAAACCCTAGCCATTGAGTAGATCAAACAAACCCTAACTTTTCAACCATGGGGATTAAACAAAAATGAAGGAAAAAGATGCTTACTCGGCACCCCACATCTTGGAGAAGCACGTGGATGGGCACGTGACCACAGGAATCGATGGAGAAGCATCCTAAGGCCGATGTCATGGTGTGGTCGTCAGTGTGGCTGCATGTGCGTGGGGGACCGGCAGGTGGAAGAAAAGAAAAGGACTTGTCCAGGGTTGTCAGGCCTTTTATAGCCCAACATTTACTGGATAGTCCACCACAAGCGGCGGAGCGACTGCCAAGTTGGTAGGCCTAGTGGTTACAGAATTGGAATCCGATGTTTTATCGGACAGTCCACCAATACCTTCAGATCATTCGTCAAAACTCAGAAAGACCAATAGTTATCTTAGTCAAAACTAGTTCGAGCAAAGAAAAAATTTAGAAACCTTTGGAGAAATTTCCCAAGTATGTCAAAGACAACCACTTGGCAAGCTCGAGGACAAGCTTGATTTCAAGTGGGGGAGGTTTTGTAATGACCCAATCTCGTTACAATGTAGGCTCTCATTTTTGGGCATCGCTGAAGCTACCAAATGAGCTCCTGTAGAAGATCCCCGGCACCTGGATCAAGAGAATGGAAACCTTTTCGGTCAATCACCCATGTTAAACCTCGGTCAACCAAAAGTCAAACGAGCAAACATTCTTAGGAAATGTCTCATGAGAACATCAACAAGGACTCCTTATCTTCTCTAAAGCAAAGTAAGTCGTGTATGAACCTTGAGATTAGCCCTTAAGCCAAGCACCCTGAATTCTAGTTTAATTGTGCAAAGACAGAGAGTACTAGACAGTTTGATGAATGCATATCCCAGCAGCTGAGCCTCAGCTCCACTCACTCCCTCTCATTTCTGCCACTCTCCCTCTCTCTCTAGAATGAAGAACAAGAAAGGGCAAAGGATGAGCTAGAGTGAGAAAGTGAAGAAGAAGAAGATGGATAAGAGAATCAAGTCTACAAAGGACAGCAAGATTAGCACTATATCGAGACCTTGAACTTCACCAATCTCTCATCTCATGGTTAGCTCAAGAACTCTCTCTTCTCATTATCCTGAGATCAATCCTCAAACCCTAGTCTAAGTCTATCCCCTTGCATGGAAGGATCATGAGGATTACTTGGAGTTTTATCATCTCAAGGGTAAGAATTAAGTATGCTACAACTCAATCCTCTCAAGATTATTCCTAGATATTCTCTCATTTGGATTTTTGGATATGTTGCATGAGATGGTGGAAATCTCTCTTTAGCTTGGAAGCAAGGATGTCAAGAGTTGGATCTATAATCTTGGTGACAAGGAACTCACCAAAATCCCAAGCTAAGTTGCCATGCTCAATTTCAAGCTCTCAATCTTTTAGGTTCTTTTGAGTAGCTTAAAGAATCACTAGTTGCACTAGCTAGATCAAGCCAAAACCCTAAGTATCCTAAACCTAGAAAGCTACCTAAGTCACCATAGGAATACCTTGCACATGCATGGAGGCCTTAACCCAACCTTTAGGGTTGAATCCCTAAGCCTTCACCCAAGAACACAAGAACATAGGTTCTGTCGCCCAGTTGATGGAGAGTACGCCAAATCTTGTTGGAGCGTCCGTCATTCCCTAAACCAATCACCAGAACCTTACATTCCCTTCGGAATGATTCAGCGGAGTATCCACGACATGTGTCGAAGTGTCCATTGAATTATATAAACCAGCACCCAAGAACTCGAGAACACCCAATTTGTACCGGAGCATCCATGACATATCACGGAGTGTCCGATGATTTATTAGCTTGAGTATCTAGTGAACCCGAGAGTACCTAGTTCCTATCGGAGCATCCGTCAAATTGCATGGAGTGTCCGCCAAACCAATCTAGAGTCAGAATCGAGCCTAAGTTGCATCGAAACCTAACCCGACGGAGTGTCCGACATTCATAGCGGAGTATCTGTTAGTTAATAGCAGCAGTGAAGTTGTTTAGGAAGCTTACCCAAGGGTTCAACAACACTAGGATATGCCAAGTTACAAATAGTGCAATAGTAGAGCCATAGTTAGGCGTCCCTTCCCAAGTTCCAAATTGAATTCTCAATCTTTATCTCCTTATCGGTCGCGCGGTTATCTTCAATCTTTGAGTTCCTCTTTTAGGTTCGATTGTCGTGTGAGGAATCACGTGTGAGTCATCATTGTTACCCCTATCTTCGGGAACGGCATAACCAGGCAGGCACCCCACTATTATAAGCTCTATTTTGATACTAATCATGTTTCATTATGAGTCATGCATCTCATGTAGATTTGATTAATCAACATAATGATGTTTCACTAAGTTAAAACTACTCGCTAATTAATTAGAGCCTTCATTTAATCAAGGGGTTTGGTAACGTTTAACTGCTTATTTGCTTAGACAACGGTAGAAGTCGAGTGTGAGAAGGGAACTCATACTTGCACGTGTAGGATGCTACACCAGGTTAATTAACTACTAAAATGAATAAGGGTTACAACTTGTCTACTTACCTATTTTTTATTAAGGACTCAACCTAATTTTGATATATGAACTTGATGATCAATTTGATAATTTTTGCTTATGCGAGGGGTACATCACTATGAGTGTGGGATCTCAAGTGACATAGCTCTTGGAGCAGTTAAGGACCGTGCATTGGGATACGTGAGTCCAAGTAACCACACTACATGCCGGGAATGAGGCTAGCAAGCCTAGTAACTAATTATGACAGTCTATCCGTGAGACTGGCAAGGGGATGGTGCTGGTTAGATGGTGGTACATTAACCGGGCACCAGTCAAACCTTTCATGGGATATTCGGGCCGAATTAGGGAAAGGTTGGAAAACGTGAGGCAACCCTTACTCGGGCACGAGTATGGTGGTTAGTCCCGATTTCTGTGTGGATACAAGTTGTACATCTCTGCAAAGTGCTGAAAGCCTAAAGTCCCTAGGGATGGACCCTTTATGGTTGTTCCTACTTTCTATACCCATGGTAGTGTTAATGATGGAACTTGATTATGATATGAATTATATATGTTGATCATTTTTCTAGATTATCATAACCTTGCTAATGTTATTATCCTAATAATGAGTCATGAGCATGTCATCTTGAGAAACGCCATTGCTTTTTTACAAATGTACAAATGTCTGATAATATCCGTGCACCCACCAAATATTTATATGTTGGAGTTAAGTCCTGCGAGTACGAAATGTACTCACGGTGATGCGGTTAAGTTGTTTTGTAGGTAAAGTTGATATGGTTGATTTGAGTCATGCTCTATCCACCGCTACATAGTAGACCATGGAGTGGGCGACTCCGAGTGTTCTACAAGTTGACTCTGCAGTTCTTGTATGAGTGACTCGAGATGTCAACCTTAGATGGGATCAACTCTATTTTAAACTCCTGTAGTTTATGTTGATCTTTTGCAAAGGTTTCTTAATCATTAACTTTGTTGTATTATTCATTGGGTCAAGTGTTAGTTTAATACTTGGATTGTTGTATGCCACTCAACTGCAAAGATCCTAAGATGAACCGCACTGGAACGCTACCCACGTCCGGTAAAGAGACACGCAAGCAAATAGCGGGGGAATTCACCTGCAGCGAGCACGCCAAATGAACCTGGAAAAACCGGTCATCTGCCAATTATAGCGTTGTACCGGAAGTCCTGTAAAGGACGCTGCGGCCGCACGACACATGCAGCTGAGGAGAGAGAGCATGTGCAAGCGGCGGGCCCCACTGCTTCAACCAACAAAAAAATTGTTATAACTCATAAATTAAAGAACCAAATTAAATTCTGATTGTACCATTAAATTCGTTTTAATAAATACTTCAAAACAAGATGTCATATGAATATATTTAGATAAAGTGATAAGTGGGCTCCACAGTAGATAGAGGATGATACAGAGGATGGATGGATACGAAAAAACTGTATATTTTGTGGTGACTAGAATAAAATATTTTTTTAAAAAATGAATATAGAGATCCATGTATGGATGGTGCGGATGGCATCCTCCCGAGGGACCGTGTCAGTTGGGAGCGACTCAGGTTGGTCAAGCGGATGACACCTGTGTCACCCTAGCCGATGCGGGGAAAATGGCCCCTCACAGAATCGATTGTCCTCTGGTTCCTCCGTCTCCCAGACTCGAGCGCTCCGTCGCCTCTGCCACCGCCGCTTCCTGTTATCACCCTTTCCCTCGCCTTCTCTGCTCCCGCTCGGAGCTGACACCCGATGTCGTGCTTCCCCGACCACGCCGCCCAGATCCTGGCCTCCGCCGCCCCGGTGACGACGTGCCGCCCGGCGACCTCCGCCAGGCAAAGGGCCTCGCGCTACTCCCAGACCGCCCCCACATAGCTGGCTCCTTTGCTCTTCGCCCCCATGAGTGTCCATGTGAAGCTACCTCCGACCCCACCCTCCATACTGGTACCTGCATTGCTGCTCATCCTGCAGATCTGTGTCGGGAGATGCATGTTATGTTACTTCAAATTGGTCACATGCTTGGCTGCTTGCTGATTCTTTTCATCTGGTTTGTTTTCTTCTTCTTTGGGATTGGTTCAGATTGCTTCGCTGCCTCCTTTAGGGTGCGTCTTCTTGGATCTCATGGACTGCCTCCTCACCTCTGAGGTACTCAAATTTGTTGTCTGTAGTTTCTAAATTCATTTTGTCAGATTCCCGCAGAACCGACTTGGTTTTCTATTCTAGGGTTTCGGCTTCGATGCCTTCCTGCTAGATTGTTTGTCTTCTCTGTCGATCTTTGAGGCCAATTAGCTGTTCCTACCTCACAGATAAATTGTTGCACCTCAGACGCCCCACACTCCATCCTCTTGCTTTTTTCTTATGGCTCGATTGGTGCTACAGATAATACCACATTGTTCTGCACAGAGTTATGTTTCATTTGGTTTGTATATAAATTGTGAATTAAGAACATGTTAGCCAAAGTAGATCATATACTCATGCGTATTGGTAAATTATCTGACAAGCCTTTGCCCTCTTTTTTGTGACAGAGGTTAACCCAAGTATACTGTGTACTTCTGAGACAAATGAGAAACCATATTCAGTGGACGCAGGCAGATGAACATAGTCAGATTGTTCCTTTTCATGCTGCTGCAAATAATACCTCATTGCTTTGTCTACGATTTACTACTGCAGTTTACTAAATGCGCAAGGACTCATTGCTTTGTCTGTGATTTACTACTGCAGTTTACTAAATGTGCGAGGAGATTCAGGCAATTTGGTATTACAGGACCTATCAGATTACTAGGATATAGTTTTCAAGGAGAACAATATATTTATATGAGAACCCAACCACCTATTGCTTATTAGGTATTGATTGCTAGTGATAGTAACTACCATGGACATTGTCCTCCTTTTTCTGATTGGGCAGCACCACAGAAGAACATTTTTTCAGTTGATGGCTGATTTCAGTTAATTACATATATGTTTTTCCTTCTAGCCATGTGTTTTGGACTTCAAACTGAGGAACCTTCTCCTTTTGGTATTCATAGTTGCCTTAAATAAATCATCCTATTGTTTTAAAAAAAAATGCAGCATTCTGCATGGGTGATTAGACTTTTGTTTTTTCTTTTTTTCATCACATGCAACTTCTTGCATCAATTAGTTAACAGAAATTTGGAATTCTCAATTCAGTTAATGATTAAATCCATGTTTTTCACCACATTGTTTTGTAACACCCTAAAAATTTTGAAAGAAGAAAAATAGGGAAATATGATTTTTATATATAATTTTGTGAGCATGCAAATTTAGAATAAGAATAATTTTTATAAATTTAAAATTTAATATAAGGGTAGGAACATGATTGAGCATTCATGCTGCTGCATTTGGGATTTTGTGATGAGTGGTTCAAATCAAATTTAAATTGGATTTAAATATCTTTTGAAAAATGGATTTGAAAAAGAATTAGGAAAAAGAAAAGGAATTCTTTCTGCTTGGGCCGCTTCTCTTACCGCAGCCCAACTCCTCGGCCTGCTTCGGCGGCCCATCCTCCCTCTTTGTTTTTTCCCCGCGCCCGCATCCGCTTCACTGGGCCGAGCCCAGGCACGGCCTGCTGGCCCAGCCGCGCGCACCGCTCCCTTGTCTCCCTGGCATGCCGGGCCCGCCTGTCAGCGACTGCCTTCACTTTCCTTTCTTCTTCCTCCGGCCGAACACCGCCTTCCCCTTCTTCACCGATTCGGTGATCCGAATCCGCCGCGAATCTTCGCACTTTCCTTGTTTTCTCGCGCCTACGGGCTATAAAATGGAACCCCCGTGCTATTCCGCATCCATCCCATCCCTTTTGAGCCGATTTGGTCGTTCCGTCAAGCCGCCGCACGCGCCACCGCCGCCATACCCGCCACTGCAAGCTAGCCGCCGCCTTCCGTTCGTCCCCGGCCCTATCTTCACGCGGGGTAAGATCGCCGTGATGCGCTCGTTCTTCCGGTGCTCTCGGTTTGGCAAACGGTGCTCGGGAGGGCTGTCTTCTCAAGCTCCGGCGAGCTCAGGCCGTTTCCGGCCATGGCGCCGCCGTCGGGCTACTGTGGCCGCCTTCGTTTTCTCTCTATCCCTCCCCGATCTAATCCGGGCCGTTGGTTTTGAATCCGACGGTCTAAATTAAAAGTTACCGATTCGCTTGGTGTTTTTTAAAAGAAATCCTGAAGTTTTTAAGTATGTAACCCGCGGTCCTAAAACGTAAAACGCAAAATACGTTTTGATTAGTTGAAAACGTAATTCGTTTCGGAAAAAGAAAATACGCTTTCTGATATTTACAGTTTTGCCACTCAACTTGTTTTAGTCGTAGAATCTTCGTTTTAACTCCGATTTGGTCCATTTAAATTGCGTTAGATTCATATTTGCGAGCTCTATGTAACTATAGAATTGTACAGTAGGTTTGGATTAATTTATTTTCGAGTTTTAATTAAAGTATTTATTTTTCTATAGGAAATCTTCGTAAATTCATAACTTTGTCGTTTTAGCTCCGTTTTTCGTGATCTTTGCGTCTGTGTGATCATAGCGAGTTGTAGATTCGTTTTAAAGACTTTTTATTTTATTTTCTTACTGATGGTGTACTGTTCTAATTATAGTCTTGTTTGTTTATGCATGATTGCCTCTGGATGTGTGTTGTTGCTATTGATTGATCGAGTATAGACGGTGAGCAATTCGTTGGGGATCAAGAGCCTTTCTACGAGCAAGATCTTCAGGACCAGTTTGAGCAAGGCAAGTATAGCATGGGATTATCCTTGTTGTCCTATTCACATTATGCAAATAATATCATTATGTATTTATTCCTTGTTAAGGATGACTTAGTGATTGATCCTACACCTTGATACCTATTACAATGCATTGAGTAGTATGGCTAGTGCTTAAACATGGACTATGATCATGTAAATTGATTAGAGGAATATGCAACAAACATTAAAAGATGATTTTGATTAATGTTTAAAGGGGATTAGAGCATGGGGTTACTTTTGATGCTCTAATTGCTCTCCGTAAGGACTCATCTATAAGCGACAATCCGGGATTTACAGTACAACTGTGGGGGCTATATGGCTCTGGCTTTAGTCATATAAGGACCTTTTCTAGCTTGTTAGAGGTAACTTTTTTGGCGTAAGAATGGCTTGACGAATCGGGTATAGTGCGGCCTCTGTCCTTATGTGTATAGGCTGCGGGTTATTGTGCCATTTGGAAGGGGGCTCTACATCTGTTTGCCGAGTAAATCTAATGGCCCTAACTTGTTAGACGAACCTTCGAAAGACTTCATAGTGTTTACCCTGCCTGTTCACCTTGGTAGTGTTTTAGGAGTAATTAACCCGGGCATATGGGTAACACGACTCACAGTGAAAGTGTACAACCTCTGCAGAATGTAAAACTGTTATAACAGCCGTGCTCACGGTCACGAGTGGCCTTAGACCCTTATGGAATAGTTGAATAATTGTTAATGGTTATGTTTTTGCTATTCATCAATCATTTCACATGGATCATATGTTTATTGTTTACATTGAGACATTTTGATGCTATTGATATGCTAAAATCATGCTAACTAAAAGCTACATGCTGGTAAACCAACGTTATGCCTTTTTGAGCCTCATGAACCCCATGTTACACTTGTTGAGTACGAGATGTACTTACGCTTGTTTATTTTTCTTACTTGGATAAAAATCCCGGATGGGTAACAGATGGAGGTAATAGTGACTACTACGCCTACTTCCCTGAAGATTACTAGTCTTGTTGTCAACCAGTCAATGTACCTGTGACTGGAGCTACCACGAGAGTTTATTATTTTTACTTCCGCTACATTTGTGTTAAGACTATGTGTTAAATATTGTGATGTAATAACATTTGTGATGATACTTTCGTTATAATTTGTGAACTTATGTGTGATTGATCTCTGGGCGCATATAAGGGTATGCATTCCATTTGGTCGTTAAATGGGTGTGACATGTTTGATCCAGGTTGTGTGCCAATTTTGGTGCTACCTTTAGACTGGAATCATTTTGGAATGTTTAGCTATTGCCATGTCAGTTCAATAAATCAGTACTTCAAAGTTACCATTGTTACTGTGCTATTAAATACTTCTAGATCGCCCAAACATTTGCCTTTTGTACTTGGTGATAAATTTATCCCTGTTATTTCTCCCCAAATTTAGTTTGTGTATTCCCTGCTGAATCAATTTCTTTGATACTGGAACATCCTGATTCTGCAGCTATGATTGAGCTCCAAAAAAAAGGGTTATCTTAACTCTTTAGCTCTGATATTTTCCTGTGTGCATCGAAATCTTAGTACACTCAACTTAGCACAACAAAAACATATGAGTTTTAAACGTATTCATCAGTTTTGCCCTCCTAAAAGGTGGTACTTGATTTCCTTTCGAGCTTACCGTTTCATTTTAACACTGCTTAGAATATTCAAGCCATAATAAGTCCGAAATGTATCTTCTTGCTCCTCTCTTTGACATAGTGAAATGGGAGTTATATTGTCCTCTCTCGAAGTGGAAATCGTCCTAATGAACTATGTTTTTTCCTTCTATTTTTAATGTTTGGTTTGTTTTGCTTTATGTTGTATGATTTTGATGTTTCCACTTCCGTCTGTGTATGAGTATAGACTACGCCTGTATTGACTAATGTGCCTACAGTCCTAGCCCCTAGCTAGGTGACCTCAGCCACCTTGCTTGATTAGGACACTAATCTGGTCCATCTGAGTGAAAGTGAGCACCTGATTATTTGATATTGCTTACCACTGTTGAGTTCATCATGCATAACATCCATTGTGTTTAACCATTATTTAACTAAATTGTTTCAGCTCCATTCACCTTTGCTCTATATATCAATTGGTATATACCAACCCTGCCATTTTTGGGATGATACCTGTAGTTTACATCTCTCTCTCTCTCTCTCTCTCTCTCTCTCTCTTTTACAAAATTTGCATTGTTTGATTCATTGCTTGGTTCAGTGATGTGGTAACAAAGATTAGGAGTAAGGGTGACAGTAGATATAGGAAGATTCAACCTCCTTACCCGCAGATAGGAAACATAAATACATTCCCCTCAAATTTTCATTTGATGCTTAATATGTGTGGCTCTCTGTTTTGCAGATCTTATGCTTCAGTGGTTAGTGAATAACCATGGTTCCTGTGCTTTGGCGAGGCCTTCAGAGATTTCTGGGCTGGAAGGTACAAATCTGTCTTATTCCTAGAACATACAGCTGATGTATGTAGCTATAAAGATTGTTCCATAACGCTTTGCAAATTTGCCTTCGAAACCTGCTTATCGAGATAATCCCTGCAGCTGTTTTTAGTCGTTATTTACTCCCCTTATTTTTCTACTGCAGTCTGTATCCTCATTGGGGGATGTCCATACAGGTGATGTGCCAAACATCAAGCAAAGGTGATGTCCCCTTATTTTGGCGCACAGATTTCATCACATTATTATGTACTTCTTGCTCAACTTTTTTATGGATTTGGCTTTCATTGCTTGCAACCTGTATCTTCATGGAATGAAAGAGTTCTATTAGAGTATAATTAGCCAAAAATGTGCATCGTATATGTTGTTGGAGAGATATATTGACACTTCTGCTTATAAAGACATTGCCAAATATATGTTCTCTTGGTTTATTATGCTTGATTGTTTGCAGGAAAGGTATGATTTTTAGAGTCCGATGGCGATTTGTCCAGCATGCGCAATGCAATGCAATGTGTTGTTGCTGTTTACTACTGTATATTGATATGCGGGACACTTAAATCAGGATTCTAAACAAATGTAGCTATTTCGACACTAGCCTATGTTGTACATGCCTAGATTTTATTTGAATAGTGATTTTTTCCCTTGTTCATACGTAGCAATGTTATATGAACTTATGGCATATGGTAAGAATTTGCTGTTAGCTTTTATGTGAAAGCTTAAGGGATTTGTAAAATTTCCTCTCTATACCATATTTCCACCAGATTGTTGACTACAAGTTCAAGCCAAAATCAGGTCTTTTCATGTTAAATGTGGCCAGAGAACTCACAATTGTATAGTTTCTCTATGTAAACGCTGACAGTCGTATTAACCGTGCCCTCTTCCCACGCCCGTGACATCCTAGTTATATCAAAACTGTCAAAAGCTTATCCATGTGCACTCTTGTGCTCTGTTGTGACACTGCTCACAGTTGAGCAGATCAGTGAACTAGCCATGGTAACTCAACACCACCTCACTTGCCTCCCATTTTATATTCTTGTTCTAGAAAAAAATGAAACCATGGCACATAAGACTAGTCATAGTGTAAGTCAAAATCGATGCTGAAACAAGGAAATGTGAGTTTGGGCATCGGGTAGTAGCATATTATGTGAAACGATGCCGAGTTAAAAAAACGTTGGGCATTGAGGAACCTACTTGGGTCGATGCGGAGCAATAAAAAACTATTTCTCAGCCGGCGGTGCTGTTGCTCATGCACAGGAAATGAAGATGCTGCTCTGACGTTGGTCCCTACAAGCACACGCATGTCGGTGCTGAACTTTGTGATGTCAGAGTGTTTTATCAGCATCAGCTGTGATAGCTTTCTCAGCCTCGACTACACTAGGTAGTCTAAGCCAAGGGTATGGGAACTGCCAATGCAAGTACCTTTTATATTATTGTTTGCACATGATTTGACTGGGCATTCTTGCCTCCTTATTTTGTTTTCTCCCTAGGTGAATAATGCACATGCTTAACCTGGCAGACGCCAAAGCGCCTTTTAATTTTCTCATGGTGGGACAATAAGAGATATATCTTTGATATGGCAGATACAAAGGTAGCAATATGAAGTAAAAGATACAAGAAAAGTAATAATATGATTCTGATTGGGGTTAAATGAACAAAGGGTCGGCAGACTATAAATATGTATAAACTTTCTTACTTTCTTATACAATGGTCAAAACATGGGAATAAAGAGACTGAAAGAACAAATGTAGAGGAAATGATGAAAAAAGGAGTTGAGTTCTAATCTTCTACTTGTATAACTCTTCCTATATCTCCAACTCAAGTTACCCAAATTTCCCTGTTCTATTGCACGTAAGTCTTTTCTTTTTTTAAAAAAACTTTTTTCTGTTTTAGGTTGTGGCTGCATGAAAAAAGGATAGTAATGGGAGGTGCCAGGACATTCAACTGATTGCGTGGGTCGCTGAGAATCAGTCGGTTGTTCCTTCTAGGACATCTGGCTATGTTTCTTGGAGCATTGGAGCAGTATCCTCATAAGAAGCCATAGACCCAACAATCAGAATGGAGCCCGGGCAAAGTTTAAGACACTAATTAGGTCACGTCATTTGTAGCAGCAACGCGTTGGGTAATCAAGGAGCTCCGATGACGATCTTCAATTCATCATCATCTGCTAGACCTACCTACTATGAGCTGTATGAAAGAGGAATAAGGGTTATTTGCTTTTGGCTGCTACTACATGCTCATTTCCTTGTGCATCTTTGCAATAACAAGTGCTTCTAACATGGATATCCAGTCCAAGTAGCTGAACAGTTCACTGCTACAGAGAACTTAACCGAAGCGGTCAAAATCGATTTCCTGACGCGCCTCCAAAAATAAAATATAAAAAACAAAAAACAAAAAACCCGTCGATGAGCCTGCTGAGCCCATCGACGGGCCCACCAAGTCCATTGCCACCGCTACCGGATCCACGCGTGCACCGCCGCCGCCACTCACTAGATCCAGCTGCCTTCCACCAGATTTGGCGGGCTCGCGTGGAGGGAGAAGGGAGCTGCCCTCACCGGATCTGGTCCCGCCAAAGCCGTTGTCGCTGGATCTAGGCCCAAAGCCACAGTCGCCGGATATGGGGCCCACTGGAGGCGCCACCGCTAGATCCGGGGCCACTGAAACCGCCGCCACAGGATCTGAGGCCCGCCGGAGCCACCGCCGCCGGATCCGAGGCCCTCGAAGCCGTAGCGGGGCCGCTAGGTTTGCTGGGCAACTAGATCCGCCGAGGGAGAGGGAGGCAGGGAGCCTGCCGGACCTACGCTGAGATGCAGATGCGCCACCAGATCCTTGAGGCAGCCCGCGCACCGCCAGGCCACCAAATCCGCGAGAGGCCAACCGCCGCCGGGCGCCAGAACCGCCGAGGGAGAGGGAGGGAGGCAGCCCGTCGGACCTACGGCGAGATCCAGATGCACAGGATCCGCATGCGAGCTCGGCGTGAGTGCCGCCACCGGTTGCCGTGCTCAGGGAGTGAGGGAAAGAGTGCTCAGGGAGTCTGGGAGAGACAGTGCTCAGGGAGGAAGGGAGAGAGTGCCGGCGCGGTGTGTGAGGGAGGGAGAAAGTGCCCAGGGAAGGAGGGAGGGAGTGCGCAGAACCACTGTCCACGAGGGTGAGCCCGAGAGAGAGGTCAGAACAAGAGAAACCCTAAGTGTCGTATATATACTTGAAATGCACTATAGGGCTAAAGTGGCCCAAGAATATGTTGGCTGCGGGCTCGCGGCCTATTAACAGAGACATGGTCTGCCTCTATAAATAGATTTTAGGAGGCTGTTATTAAATCGATTTTGCGAGCAGTGAATTGTGACCTCAGGCATTTTACGAGGTGGTTCAATTTTGTGACCACCTCGGTTAATGTTTGGGCAGTGTCTCACAAAATTATTTTTGTAGTAGTAGTTCAAGGGCTTGGAAAGTATATCAAAACTGTCAAACATATCCAATGTGCACTGTTGTACTCTGTTGTGACATTGTGATCACAGTTTAGCACATCAGTGACTTGCCATGGTAATTGACACTACGTCGGATACATCAATATTTTCTAGTCTTGCTCTAGAAGAGATGAAACCATGGCACCTAAGCCATGCGCAGCAGCACACTGCCATGTACCTTTTATATTGTTTGCACATGATTTGACTATGCACCATTGCCTCCGTGTTTTATTTACTTTTTTCTGAGGTGAATAATAATGCACATGCTTTAGCCTAGCACACGCCAGAGTGCCTTTTAAACTTCTCTCAAGGTGGGACAATAAGTGATATTTCTTTGAGTTATGGTAGATAAGAAGGTACAATATGAAGTAAAAGGTAGAATCAAAATAATAATGAGATATGATTCTGATCATGGTTAAATGAACAAGGGTCGCCAGGATATAAATATATAGAAACTTCCTTACTTTCTAACAATGGTCAGGACATGGATTAATTTTGTATGTCTCTTCCCCTGTTCTGGTCACTAACAGAGCAGAGGGAGTTGAGACGTGCATCGGATCACCGATATCTAGGCGGCGGCGCCAGAGCACCACGCCAACTCTGCCCGGAGGACAAGGCACAAAGCGGATGCGATCGGAGGGTCTTCCAAGCAGTTGCGCCGAGAAGGGCTCTTCGTCAGCTCCGGCGATGGTCCGTGATCTCATGGTGGATGAGCATGTGCTGGAGTGCCGCATCTGCTACCTGCCGCTGAAACCACCCATCTTCCAGGTGCGTGGCTCGCCGTTGTTTTCCTCTGCTTACTGTTACACATTTTGATATGACTTTATGCAGTGCCGCGTGGGGCATGTGCTGTGCTCGTCGTGCTCCGAGAAGCTCAAGGATGCCCGCAAGTGCCACCTGTGTGGTGTCGCCATGCCCGGCAGCTACCAACGGTGCCACACCATGGAGGACGTGATGAATTCCATCCACGGCCCATGTCCGCACGCGCCCTACGGCTGCGATACAACGCCTGTGTATCACGCCCGCAAGGAGCACCTCCTGCATGCAGTGCCCACATGCGCCGTGTCACTGCCCTAGCGATGGCTGTAGCCAGTGGCGGATGCAGGATGAGAATCAAGGGGGGCTAAAACAATGGAGATGTTGATTTGTACGAAGATTTAAAAATGATTTAAGATTTTGCTACAGTATTTTTGTGATAAATCAAGTCATTAGGGGGCTGGAGCCCACCCAGCTCCCCCTTAATATCCGCCACTGGCTGTAGCTTCGTGGGCTCTGTAACGATGCTCATTGAGCACCTTGCGGTGGCGCACAGTTGGCCGTGCACTGCTGAGGCCCATGCCGGTCGTGCCTTTGGCATCGACCTCCGTGATGGGTTCAACTTCCTCACTGCCGTCCGAAGCAGCACCAAGTACCTGCTCCTGCTGAACATGGCGAGTACACCGTTCGGCCACGCCATCTCTGTGGTCCGGATACGCTCCCTCGCCACAATGGCCGTCAGCTCCTCGGGACCATGGGCGACAAGCAACACAACATGCAACCTCGAGCTCATCTTCTCGCAGTTCAAGCATGTCCCGTGCGGACATTACCTGAAATCTCGGTTCCATGTTGCCTGCACGTGTCCCTCGAATGGTCTGCCGGATCCCAATGTCTTCTTCCAGTTCTTAGTTCCCAAGTATGTTGGTGGATCCAACAAGGCTGTCGTTCATGTCACTGTTGTGATTTCCATCATTTCATCTGATGAAGCAGATGAATCATCCACTTAAGGCTAGGCTCTGATTCTCTAGTTCTTAACACCTGGGTACTCTCCATCTTCAAACTTTTTACTATTGTTTAGATACAATTTTAATTTCTTTTGGATAATCGGAGGGGAGTAGTGTAATGCCCCAGCAACAAACACCACTAGGGGCATGTTGGTATTTCTTAACACATACAGAAATAATCCGCAAAGGCACGGAATTACCATTGTAGCATTTCACCTAGAAGTATTCAAGGTATCGTATTTCCACGAGGAACGAATGCGTGAAGTCTCTTAGCTAGCTCACCTAAGATAATAAGAAGAAAGATAGCTCGGGTAGCGAAGTTTTCTAAGGATAGAGATCCTAAGTTAAGATAGCTTTGCCACTATCGACTTGCTTTGGGCACTGGATAACACTTGGTCAGCCAAGCATTGCCAGCCTATGGCTCTATGCCGTACCCAGACGTGGGGGATTACGAGGGACGGACAGGGCTGCCACCACTTACCGCGTACCCCTCAACCATGGAGTACGAGTCAAACGAAGGTAACCTCTAGCCTAGACATCACGTCTATGTTATCAACTACCACTTTAGCATCGATCAGGGTTATCCATCTTTATCATGGCCCTTTACTAAAGTATTCGTCACAAGGACGAATGATGAACCCGCAAGTAAATAATTTACGAGAAAACTTAAAGTAGAACCCACCACCGAAGATAAACACGAACCTTGCACTCCAATTAGTAATAGATTCATCAAGGTACAAGTAAAAAAGGGAGCCGATAGCTCCGGCATTCCTTCTCCTAGGTGTACAAGGGTCGCCATGTACCAAGTGGAGGTAGCCGACAACTCCGGTACTTTCTCCAACTCTTTACTCTTCCTTACTCACTCCCTATTCTATTCTAGCTAGAAGCTAAGATATGAGTGTGGCTCTTCTTCTCTTCTTGCTACATTGTGCTTTTCTTGTGTTTGATGCTTGATATGAGGAGGAGGGAGCCTCCTTTTATAGGTGGAGAGGAGAGGGTTGATCCTTGGAATATTCCCTGGAACCCTTCAAATGGAAGGAGCAAACCGCCCTTTAGGTATGTTGAATCTGCCCAATACCCTGACAACCGCCTTTGGGACGTCGGTTGGAGGAAGCCCGCATGAGATGGGGTTGGTTGGCCTGCTGGGGGTGCGGGTGCGCCATGGGTGTGGCCGCACCCTGGATGGGCCCAACCGCCCCCATCTTCGGTGGGTTAACTCCCTTGATGTATGTGACATGCCCCATGATGATATGACGCAAAGTTGAAGTGGTTTGCCTTGGTTATGGGCCTGTCCTCCACTCTTCTGGGCCCTGATTTATCTGGTAATGGGCCTTCTCCCCCTTGGGCTCATGTCAGGTGTTTGTGTTGTATTTCTTGTGCACTTTCGGTACATTTCTTGTGTTTATCCCGACATGTCCTCCTGCAAATGGTAAATCACCAAAACACGTGGAATTAATTAGTTATAAGCCCTATTTCTAGTTTTGGTGTCTGTATGCTTAGATTTTATGCAAGAGTTGGTGGTTAGAGATAGTTGTTAAGGACCGCCAACAGCTACCTACCTACACCTATTTTCTGCTAAGACAGAAGATTATTAAAAAAACTCGGCAGAACTTCCCCTAAATATGGGACATGGGACAGACAAGTATCACATCATGGATGATATAGAATCATAAGTAAAATCTTAAGCATCTCAACCCAACCCAAAATAATATAGAGAGACCACCCCAACTACAACCACCATTTCAAACAAACCAAAACATGTAACACCCTAAAATTTTGAAAGGAAGAAAAATAGGAGAAATATGATTTTTTATATATTTTTGTGAGCATGCAAATTTAGAATGATAATAATTTTTATAAATTTAAAATCAAATATAAGGGTAGAAACATGATTGAGCATTCATGCTGCTGCATTTGAAATTTTGTATTGAGTGGTTTAAATCAAATTCAAAATAGATTTAAAAATCTTTTGAAAAATGGCTTTGAAAAATTAGAAAAGAAAAAGAAAAGGGTTTTTCTTCTCCATTCTGTTTTCGGCCCGCTTCCTTCCGCAGCCCATCGCCTCGGCCTGCCAGCGGCGGCCTGCTTCTGTTCTCCCCGCGCCCGCATCTCGCTCTTGGGCAGAGCCTAGCCAGCGGCCGCGGCCCAACTCGCGCGCGCGCTGCTCTTCTCCCGCTCCCGAGTCGCTGACGAGCCGGCCCCACTGGTCAGCGACACGTTCTCCTTTCCATCTTCTTCCTCCGGCGCTTACCAAAATCGGACGCCGCCGCCTTCCTCTCTCCATCGGATACAAGAAATCCAAATCCGTCCCGAATCCTTCCCCTTTCCTAACCTGGTGCCCCCTTGGGCTATAAAAGCTGAGCCACACCCTCGTTGATCCCATCTCGGCCGTTTTGAAGCAATTGTAGGTCTCGGGGGGTGTCACCGTGAGCTCGAGCTCCACCGCCGCCATCCCGAGCTAACCACCGCCCTCAGCCTGTCCTCCGGTCTTCTTTTCGTGCGGGGTAAGATCGCCGTGGGCCGCTCTTTCTCCCGGTGCTTTCGGTTTGACGAACGGTGGTCGGTAAGGCCGTTTTCTCTCTCCCTCCCCGATTAGATCTTGGCCGTTCATTTTGAATCCAATGATCGAGAACAGAAGATACCCGTTCAGCTGTAATTTTTGCTAAAGAGACCCTGTAAAATTTAAGTTATAAACCCGTAGTCCAAAACGTAACAACCCGCGTTCGTTTTGATCTTTTGAAAGCGTATTTCGTCTCGGTAATTGAAAAATACGTTTTCTGATATTTACAGTTTTGCCACTAATATTGTTTTAGTCGTAGAATCTCCGTTTTAACTCCGATTTGGCCCATTCAAATTGCGTTAGATTCATATTTGCGAGCTCTACATGATGATAGAACTGTACAGTAGGTTTGAGTTAATTAATTTTCGAGTTTATATTAAAGTATTTATTTTTCTAGAGAAAATCTTCGTAAATTCATAACTTCGTCGTTTTAGCTCCGTTTTTCGTGATCTTCGCGTCTGTGTGATCTTAGCGAGTTGTAGATTCGTTTTAAAGACTTTTTATATTATTTTCTTACTGTTGGTGTACTGTTCTAATTATAGTCTTGTTTGTTTATGCATGATTGCCTCTGGATGTATGTTGTTGCTGTTGTTGATCGAGTATAGACGGTGAGCAATTCGTTGGGGATCAAGAGCCTTTCTACGAGCAAGATCTTCAGGACCAGTTTGAGCAAGGCAAGTATAGCATGGGATTATCCTTGTTGTCCTACTCACATTATGCAAATAATATCATTATGCATCTATTCCCTTATTAAGGATGACTTAATGTTGATCCTACACCTTGATACCTATTATATTGCATTAAGTAGTATGACTAGTGCTTAAACATAGACTATGATCATGTAAATTGATTAATGGAATATGCAACAAACATTAAAAGATGATTTTGATTAATGTTTAAAGGGGATTAGAGCATGGGGTTACTTTTGATGCTCTAATTACTCTCCATAAGGACTTATCTATAAGCGAACATCCGGGATTTACAGTACAACTGTGGGGGCTATATGGCTCTGGCTTTAGTCATATAAAAGGACCTTTTCTAGCTTGTTAGTGGTAACCTTTTTGGCGTAAGAATTGCTTGACGAATCGGGTATAGTGCGGCCTCTGTCCTTATGTGTATAGGCTGCGGGTTATTGTGCCATTTGGAAGGGGGGCTTTACATCTGTTTGCCGAGTAAATCTAATGGCCCTAACTTGTTAGACAAACCTTCGAAAGACTTCATAGTGTTTCCCTGCCTGCTCACCTTGGTAGTGTTTTAGGAGTAATTAACCTGGGCATATGAGCAACATGACTCACAGTGAAAGTGTACAACCTCTGCAGAGTGTAAAACTGTTATAACAGCCGTGCTCACGGTCACGAGTGGCCTTGGACCCTTATGGAATAGTTGATAATTATTAATGGCTATGTTTTTGCTATTCATCAATCATTTCACATGGATCATATGTTTATTGTTTACATTGAGACATCTTGATGCTATTGATATGCTAAAATTATGCTCACTAAAAGCTATATGCTGATAAACCAATATTATGCCTTTGAGCCTCATGAACCCTATGTTACACCTGTTGAGTACGAGATGTACTTACGCTTGTTTATTTTTTTACTTGGATAAAAATCCCAGATGGGTAATAGATGGTGCTAATAGTGACTACTACTCATACTTCCCTGAAGATTACTAGACTTGCAGTCAACCAGTCAATGTGCCTGTGATTGGAGCTACCACGAGAGATTTATATTTTTACTTTCGCTATATTTGTGTAAAGACTATGTGTTAAATATCGTGATGTAATAACATTTGTGATGATACTTCCATTATAATTTGTTAACTTATGTGTGATTGATCTCTGGGCACACATAAGAGTATGCATTCCATTTGGTCTTTAAATGGGTGTGACAAAACATAAGCGACATTTAGTTAGACTATTACAGTGGCAAAACTTATTAGATTTAGAGTGAAATTTAAGTAAGTAAATGTTTGTGCTCATGAAGGTGGTGCCACTCCAAGTTCCCATGCATGTCGCAATGACTTCGTACCTAAAAACCAAATAAACACAAGGGTGAGTGAAAACACTCAGCAAGTACATTTAGAAGCGGAAGAAGAAACACAAAATGTGATCCATGAATAAAGAACCAGATCATCCATGAACAGTAGTTTCCATCCGAAATGGACAACACTTGAAACCTTGAAATAGTAGTTTCCGTCTGAAATGGACGAACTTGAATCCTTAGCATTTACCCGTGAAGCCGAGCAAGTGGGGCCAGCACTTACTCATAGGAACCTAAACATAAGAACCAAATTGCACTTCTGGATGAACCGGTACCGGAATTGAATGTAAATGAAAACTTGAAACTTGAACTTGAATATAAAATCCAAATTGCACATCCGGATCCACCGGGACATCTAGTGAATGTAAAGGAATACTCGAATCGCAGGGAACACAAATATAGCACATGAAACAATTGATTCAACTAAAATCTCAAACAATAGGCACAAGACGACACATAGGTTCGTCATGCACTTGCCTTAACTTTGGCGAGGATCCAGCATCACACGCTCGGGACTGGCACCTTCCAAACCTGATGAACAAAGCTAACTTAAGAACTAGACCTCGATGGTCTTGAAAGCTCAAGTTAACCTATCACTCAAACTCTAAATCACTAGCTCTCATAATTTTTTTTTGAAAAACTGCTAAGTTTCTGAGTTCGCTCTGTTTTAATCATAACTCTCAATTGGCTTAACCAAAAGGGGCGAATAAATATATCCTGGAAATCTATAGAAAATTTCCTACAACTTTCGTTCAAGTGTCCAGAGCAAATTCTGGTTCTAAATATGGCAAAAAATTAGTTGCAAGATTCTGCACATGAACATTCTAGCCGGACAGCACAGCAGCACCATTTTGGCCAGTACTCCTAAATCGATAATCCAATTCGAGTCAAACCGGTGCCATTGGAAAGATAAAAATTTGGGCTGCAACTTTTGTTCAGGCATGCCATTGAAAATTCTGCAAATTTTTCCCAGCAATTAACCAAACAAAATCAGCCCGATTCTCTCCTAGGAAACGGACCAATTGTTCTCCTATCAACTCCAATGGAAAATTTCTGCATGTACAGACTAATTAAATCTTACCCTCGCAGTGGAGACCTTCAATTTGAGAAGTCAGTCAGAGTTTTTGAAGCCACACACAGTATATATGATAGCAAATCCCCTCAGATTGGAAAGCACCCAAGGACCTCTCCTTCCTCTAACCGTTTTGCTGGTTCCTTTCCTCTCTCCTTGCTGAAACGTGGACCTCCTTAGCAGCAGCAGCCCTACAGCACCCACGTTTATCAATCCATATACGCACACGCCTAGCAGCTGCTTGAAGTCGAAGACAGCAATTACCTTGAACAGCAGCAGGCCAACGGCAGGTCTCGAAACAGATCGGAGGATGGTGAAGGTGTCGTCATGGGAGGACCATGTTAGAGGCAGAGCACACTTGAGCGATGGTGATGGCTGAATCAGAGAGGGCACGGCACCGGGACGGGGACGGGGGCGGCGTGAACAGGGAGGTGGACAGAAGGAAGTGGTGGCGTGAGGGGAAAAAGAAAGACCGGCGTTTCCTGAAGTAAGTCATAATAGGGAACCTAATAGAAATCCAACTGTTCAGATTTGAATGGTCCGTGGTGAACTCCGATATTCAAACGACACATATTAGTAGTCAGGGTTTTGCTGCGGTACCCCCAAGTGACTGTGAGTCATTCATTCATTTTGATCGGACGGTTAAGACAACATATTAGCTTCTAGGAGGTAATAGATGATAAAAATATTTAATTTATTTTTTAATTGGTAAAATGAGTAAATAAAGGAAGTTTTAGATACAATTTTTTTTGTAGATTTGATTGATGCATGCATGATCTGGTGGATGTGGCAACTTTTTTTAAATTTTGCAATGTTAAACTTGATATATTTTGGTTACCATGTATTTTTTTTACGTGGCTTGATACACTTGATTTTGTATTTAATATGACTTGTATGTGTGATAGTAATATCATTTGATTATGTGTTACCGTATAGACGTACGTGATTACGTGTACGTGACATGTGTGTATCGTGTGTACACGTGTTATTTGCAAGTGGTCGTACGTGATTACGTGTACGTGACATATGTGTGTATCATGTGCATGTGTTAGCAAGGGGCCAGTAATGTGAGTAGGTGTACGTGACTTACATGTAGGTAGCGTGTGTATACGTACGTGGCTGGCAATGCAAATAGCTATATGGACAATTTCACAAAACTGAATCTATTTGGAGAAAAAAAGAACAAATGTCAACCAGATCAGCATAGATCACACCCTGCACGTTGACGGTCGAGCGTGCACTCTGCACTACACCCGACACGAGTCCGCCCGGCCGCTCGACCGCTTCGTGCGCGCTCCTCGGAATCCCATGATTGAATCGAGACGGGATCTTTTCTCCCGTCATTTGAGAATCTACAGTGATTACTTTTCTGTTTTCCTAGATTTTTTAATTTATTAAGTAATGAAAAATCAATGACTTAGATTGATTTGATATATTACCTCCTTATAGGTAAAGTCTGTACCTTAGCATTGCCCTAGTAGTCAAGCAAATTCGTTTTGATGAGATCTATGCAACCATGGTCTTTGATCTTACATACGACTTATGTTTCAAAACTTCAATTTTTCCTCTGATCTTTACCCTGTCGACCCAACACATTTTTTTTTAAAAAAAAATCAGGATATTACAAGAAGCACTCCCCACCTACTCGATTGCATTGGAGCAACAAAAGCTTGTTGCTCAGTTACATATGACAGAGTACATTGGAGTGGTAGCACAGTTTTTTTTTTGCTCAGTTAAGCATGTCAGAATATGACGTTGGTAGTAAGTAGTAAAGAAACCTTTGGATCAAAGGCAAAAGTGCTTACAACATCCCAGCGGCAATCAATTATCTGAACTGCACATGGAACATGATAACCCTTCCTGCAGTGCTTGTCATAACAACCAATGGCTGCTCCCAGGAGTACACATCTTCTGCATCTTAGTCCTGAAGCACGTCTAATTTCTAACTCCAAGTTCGTAACAATGTCACCATCAAACCATACTTTTCCTTAATCCCCATGGGAATCTTCATCGCCACAGCATGCAAAACACGACATGTTCTACCCAAAGACAAAGACCTGAAGTTGGAATCAAACGCCTTTGAAAACTGCAATTTATCCCTAATCCCAGATGGTGATGGGACACAAACGGTGCTTCCCAGTCACCTGAAATCCAGAAATTACTCGCAACAAATGACATATACCGCAGCAGAAGAATGTTTCCCTCGATCAAACGTATGAAAACGGGCAAAAAAAAAGGTCCACACAAAATTAGAGCACACAACACCTTTGCGTGTCCCAGGGGCCGCGTGGAGGGAGGGAGATGACGTCGGAGAGGAGGATGCGCGGGTGCTGCACGGCGATGGGAGGCAGCGGAGGAGGATGGGGAGGGAAGCGAGTAGGGGCCCCGACTCACCAGTTGTCGGGGAGCATGCCCGCTCGCCGGGGAAGACGGAGACCCAGGGCAGAACCGGTGCGGCGGCAGTCACGAAACCCTAGCCGCGTCCACCGCGCCACTGCGTGGTCCGCATCCACCACGCCCGCCAAGTCCACCGCGCCATCGTGTCTGCCGCATGCTTCACGTGCACCGCGCCGCCGCGCCATCTGCCCTAGGGTTTGTCCATGGGTAAGAGGAGAGGAGCTCACGAGTAAAGCATCGGGGAGAGGGAACGTTGGGGTAGACGGAGAGTCACGAGCTGGTTGGGCACGGGTGCGGGAGAGAGGGGGTGTCTAGGGAAGCCGCGTGTGGGGTGGGCGCGGGACCAGAGGAGGGATGAGTGATGAGGACTGATCCAGGCAATTTGGTCCGTTAGATTTGAGTGAGTGAGAGAAAGTGGAGACCAGAGTGAATCTTGTCCTTTCGTTTCAAAGGATGGTTTGTTGGGTGTATTTTTTGGGGTGTATGTAGAAGAGTTCATGACTGCGGTGGCCATTTTTTGGGGTAGCTTTAGAAAAGTTTACAACCGGTGCATTATTAGTGGTAGAGATGTGATGTATTTGCAGGTGTCCTATCGCTTCATTCCTGTGATCGTCGGCTCGGAGTATAGTCCACGGTGAAAATCACTACGGTTCCCACAGCCACATCATCCAAAAAGTTCATGTTGACACGATACCTAGGGTCCTGGTTACATAAATTTTTTTTGTTTGATCAGCTCAACGCATATACTGTTTCCTGTGGAAGTGCTATGCTAAGCGTCAGCTAGTTATATATCAAAGTGACACAAAAGGAAACAGTTTAAGTTTGTAATATACATTGTAATTAACCTTAGAAGAAAGTGCAAAGGCTATTAGGATGATGAGTTTGCCAAAAAGTTAATTAGACGCTGATGTATCATCTTACTACTGTACACACAGTGCTGGATGGCAGCAGGAGCATAAATAATATCATCGTTCTGGTCATATTTGTAGGCTTGGTGGTATCAGTGTCATTGTCTAACCCTGAACCTGATTACCTTGAACCGTAACACGGTAATGGCCCAGTATCCCCATGAATGAATTTGAGACTGCCAATGCACAGAACATGGTAAATACCTAGATCCTGACTGCCTATCATTCCTAAACTACTAACTAATCACGTATATGTAGCAAGAATAAGGTCATGCACCTGCCCTTGTAGAACTACAGCAAACCATGCCAATTAGCTGCATCTCCTAGACCTTATATAAGCTATGGCATCGAGTTTGAAATAGAGGGGCATGGGGGTGTACGTCTTCCCACACTCGTAAACATGTGCTTGTATTCTGTAACTCCTGATCCACGTTCATATGTACTAGCTCAATCTTCATTTAAACCAATAAGACACAGTTGATCCACATTCATATGTACTAGCTCATTTGCATGCTTATTAGAAAGTCATGGACAAATTTAGGCCCCACAGCAGTACAAAGTTGATTATTTTCACTATTTCCCTCTGAGTGTTTGTATTCTACCGCAATACAAGTCAATTGATAATGTATAATCTTTATCTAGCTAGATATGGTAGACTTTTGTTTTTTGAGGAAGAATATGGTAGACTTTTGTTACCAATTGCTCGTGTATTACATGAGTTTTGTTAAAACTCAATCTTATATATGCTACGTCATGTCCTCCAGGAAACATATTTACAGGTTGGTCCATATATATATGGAAATTTAATTTATATGATTCACATACACCTTAGGATAGTTTTGTATATTAACATTCACATACACATGATGACAGTGCCATGGGCCCTGGGGTTGAGGGCCTTGAAAGGGTCTGTAACGAGGATTATGAATAATGTCATTAATTAACTTATGCGAATTGACATGGAGGCTTTAGAAGGAGCCCATAGTTAGTAATAGTAATACAAAGGGCAGAATAAATGAGAGGTACAACAGCTTGAATCATGGTGTGGTTGGGTCATAATTATGCAAAATGCAATAATAACTAGTCTCAAAAGCTGATTAGGAGGTGTAATTTTTATTAGGTAGACTGCATAGATTTGATGAGGTAGACTGGAGAGAAGGTATGCCTGTATATAGTTTCTAGGTATCTTTTACCTAGAAAACTTTGTATAGGCATCATATATTCCTTATGCTCGATATATAATGACTTGCATTTTGGAATGGATGTGGAATAGCATGTTTGATCCCACTTTCTACATGTTTTATGGACTCGATCGAGATGGGTTTGTCCCACGATGGTTTATGGATTGATACATGTCCTTCATGCTGATCTATGACATATCGTCGCTTATATGGAGCTGTAAGATGTTCTAGCACACTGGATTCAGGGACAACCCTGTCGCTTCTTTCCCGATGCCTCCTATTCTCATGTGTTATTCAATTCCTTGTTTTTACGTTCCGTAAACACCAGTTATTTCATTTGTCAGATGTTCCATGTAAAAAGGACCTTGTATTTATATATGCACAGGTAAATAGAAGTATATTATTCCCCATAGCGAATTACATGGGTGCAGGATTTAGTTTGTTTTCATGTCAAATTACTCCTTGTTTTTCCTTAGTACTCATCATACAGTAATTTGGAAAAAAAAGACAAAAAGCGCTTCTGAACGCATCTTGCATGCATGGCTGGAAGACATCATTGCCCCTGTGTCTTGTTAGGACAGGTGACCAATCTTAGCAATAACGACATAACTCGTCCAAGGCTGCTCGTTGTTTCATTACAATACACATCTAAGTGAAACAGAATTGCTTCACTGAAAACGTACAATTCAAATGAATTAGTGTTAGTTTATAAACTCATGGAACCAAGGTTTGGATGGAAGGCTACTGTAAGGACTATTATGCAACAATAATTAATCAAATCTTTTACTCGGTTTAATGTTAGTACGACATATCAAAATTAAGTACCAAATCGCTGGCATTGTTTACATGGTACTGCTTTCATTGTACATGTATTACTTTTCATTAATATTCAGTTTCCACTGTCCTTTTGGAGAGCTGGCTGGAGGTGGAGGCTAGTCAAGTTTAACTCGTATATATGCACAGGCTGATGAGTGAACCGTGTCATAACAGGAGCCCATATGAACACAGATGAGGATAGTTCATGACAAACCAATTGCTCATAAATCTAACTAAAAAAATAACCTTCAGTATTAACAGCTCTTGGAGACAACATAGCAGGTTGGTTTCACGGTGACACTGTCTCTGCTTTCCAGTGGCCTCCGATTCCCACATGTTATTAGACCTTCTCGTTCAGTGAACATTACTAGCATGTTTAGTTTAACAAGATGCTTGATGCAAGGAGCTGTTATATGATAACAAGGATCGATAGTGGGATGCTATAGACGTTGCTTTCCTCCTAATATTTATAAGTGTATACAGGAAAAGAAAAGGATTGTTCACACTATGGATTCAACATTTAACCTTGGTGGGATGCTCAATTGTGTATAGGTCGATCAGACGACGATCCATCAAGCTAGCATGCACCATAGATTGATACATATACTGTTGTATCTATGTGTAACGTGGAGGAATCAGGGAGTTCATAGATCAGCAAACATCTTGTTTGATTAGTTCCTCCAGTTAACTTGACCTTGCTTCTGATACGAATAAATTGATGCAGTAACGGTAATATTTAAGTGGTAATTTATCACTAATTTGGTGATCCATTCTCTTCAGTACCCGCTCTGCCTGTCTCCATCTCTCTCTCTCTCTCTCTCTCTCTCTCTCTCTCTCTCCAATTAATTAATCATCTGTTTTCTCTTTGATATGCTTGAGCATTGACACTGATTTGAGCATCTTCAATGCTCAAGTGTATCATTGCCAAACAATGCACTCAGCTGATCAACTAAAACAATTTAATTAGCTAACAAGAACCCTTGTTAGAAGCATATATAGAATTTTATTCTGTTACTGTTTCCATGGCATGCACACTGATTTCAGCATATTCGACGCTCAAGCGTAGCATTTCCAAACAGTTCTTAAAAGTTTTCAGCTCCTCTGCTAATTAGATTCGAAGGGATAACAGAACTAAATTATACCAAAAAAATGAAACCAATTCTATTATTGTTTGGTCCATCCAGTCTTGACGAAAATGTCCAAAGCAATTTGAAGGGATAAAGAAACATAGATAGATATGTAGCACTGCCTTACAATCTAAGATTTTAAGTGAACTGCATCTAATCTTTGGCCTGCACACTATAATCCTGTTAGAAGCAGAAATTGGAACGACACAGAAAAAAAAATGTAAATTGACTACATCTCAATATACTTTTCAGGAGTTATGTATCTAAAGGACAATAAACTAGTAAATGGGATTCAGAGAAACTAAGTCCGACTTTAAGCAATAAATAATTGCAAAGCAGCGAATAGTTAAATAGCCATAAAGGGGCAGCCACCGGTTGATGAGATGTTACAATCTGTAGTAAAAAGTTGTCCATGAGAGCTAATTAACATAGTTCTGAAGGTGCATGCCATTGCAGGCAGGCTCTATAAAATTCTGTTGTGACATGGAAATTCAAATCTTGCTCATGGCCAAGAATCAACGATCTCATGTAGAAAACTGAATCATCTCCACTAACTTTTTTTTTTGCACCTTGCATTATTGGATAAACATTATTAGTTTGTATGGTTGCCAGATCATGTTTCACTGTTAGTGTTTGCATGCCAAGCTAGTTGGACGATCAACAGATTTAATCTGCATGCGTGGTAACAGGACTTTAATTTGGTGTTCCAAAGCCCACGGGTGCAAGGTGTATCACAAACTGGTCTATGTATGTCAGTGATGAAAGGCAGGATTGGTTGATAACTCTCATCTGTTCCTCATGCAGATAACTCCATTTATCTACCAGCTTGGACTTTAATTTCAATTTGCGTGCCATGTTAACCACATGGTCAATATGTCATGGGCTACAAAGGATATTTAGCAACCCCTGTTGGTCGTAACCAAACTGTTGCTCGGCCATCTCCAGCAATGCAGCCATTTATTATTGTTGATTATCCCTCTCTCAAAAGGTAACATTTTGATGCTTGTTTGCAACTTTTTTTTCATGATATGCATGTCGCAGTTTTGGCCAAAATTTTTTAGTATAAATTCACCCGTACGTGCTGGGTCCACCACTGCTGGTCTTTGCACCACTTCCATTGTCATCATGAACCAGTACTATCCGTGGTGAGGTGTTCTTCTGTGCTTGTCATGACTAACACAGGCGGGCACATAGCTCATCAACTACACCTTAGTATGCAGAAGTGTGATGTCATTACCGGGAGCAGTAGACTTTCCTGCTAAATGATGTAGCTTGTGCCTGTTGTATTGCGTGGGGATGCTGTCCTACTGCTTCTCATGCCTATTATTGCATCCTAACAGAGCTACATCCCATTGATCGTCCAGGCAATGTGTGAAGAACACTAAATAAAAACAGAAGGAAAATACTATGGGCTCCATGATTCTTGTTAGGAGTCATATATAATCTTCAAACAAAAATGCAGCAATGGAGAGCAGGCTAGCAGCATAGTTTATATAACCGGATGAGCAGTCAACATCACATTTGCTCCTTCGCAAAAAAAAAATCACATTTTCTCCTTGATTATTCACTTCAATATTGTCAGCTACCCTCTGAAACAGATATCACATTAATTCCCTGTTGCTATATATTTGCATTATAGTGCTGCAAGCAATATTTTAGTTCCACATACACCTTCACCGTTCATTGTCTAGTGACAAACAAAAAACCAATTCTTGATTTGGCACTTCTTATCTGTTTACAGGCACAATAGAGGCATAAAAAAAACAACAATTAGCATCACCCACTTCCTCGTTTCCATTTCCTGATTTGCTCCAAGGCATTTTTTTCTGTTGTGTGAGTACTTAAAAATTTTAATACATGGTCTGCCTTCTCCGATTCATTGAACTGCCATGAGTATAATATTTCTGCCTTGTATCATTTACTTCTTGTCACACCTTTCTGACAACATTATTGTCCCCTTAATGGAAAATACCATATGCCTAAGCTGGCACATATGTAAACTCTCCGTGAGTACAAAATGCCAAGGATATGTACTCCCTAAAATTAAAACAAGTACAAGAACATGAGAATGATCAATCCAAAAAGTTCATGTTGACAAGATACCTAGGGTGCTGGTTACTTAAGTTTTTTGTTTGATCAGCTCAGCACTGTTTCAAGTGGCACTGCTACGGTAAGCATATCAGCTATGTTATATATCAAAGTGACGCAAAAGGAAACAGGTCAAGTTTGTAATATACATTGCATAACCTTAGGTAGAAGAAAGTTGATGAGTTCACAAAAAATTTAATTACATGCTACTGTAGCTACAGCTCAGAGTGGATGTACAGGCTCTGCTGGATGGCAGCAGGAGCATAAATAACAGCATCCCTTCTGGTCATATTCATAGGCTTGATGGTATCGGTGTCATTGTTTGTTGATGCAGTTAACACTAGGCACATCAAGGTTTAATTTTCCCTAGCCAGTAATGATATGGCCACAACCTGATCACCCTGAACCACAATACGGTGATGGCCCAGCACCACCACAAGTTGATTAGGAGGTTTACTTTTTATGAGGTAGGCCTGAGAGATTTTTGATGAGGTTGACTTGACAGGAGGTTTGCCTATATATATAGTTCCTAGCACGCTGTAAGACCGTGTTCTAGCATGCTGGATTTAGTGCAACCCTATTGATTCTTTCCCGATGCCTCCTATGTGTTATTCAATCCCTTGTTTATTCATTCGGTGAACAACACGAGTTATTTCATTCATCGAGATGTTACATGTAAGGACCTTGCATTTATATATGCACAGGTAAATTGAAGTATCATTCTCCATAGTGAATTATATGGGTGGAGAATTTAGTTTGTTTTCGTCAAATCACTTCTTGTTTTTCCTTAGTACTCATCATATATTAATTTGAAATAAATAAAAATCGCTTCAGAACTCATGTCTTGTATGCATGGCTGGAAGACATTATTGGCCCTGTGTTTTTGTTAGCACTGGTGACGGACTTGGCAATAATGACAAGCTCCTCTAAAACTGCTAGCTGTTTCAATACAACACACATCAAGGTGAAATAAAATTGCTTCACCGAAAAGGTGCTATTGAAATAAATTAGGGTTAGTTTATAAACTCATGGAACCAAGGTTTGGATGGAAGGGCTACCACTACTGGACTCGCATGCTCTGGCCGCGGCAAAGGTCAAAAACCCTCGGCAAAGGCTTTGCCGAGGGCGGCCCTCGGCAAAGAGCCCTCGAAAAATTTTGAGACGGCGAAGGGGTCTTTACCGAGGGCCCTTTATCGGACACACGGCAAAGCCTTTGCCGAGGGAAAAAAAACCCTCGGCAAAGAAAAACCCTCAGCAAAATATAAATAAAAAAAACCCGAAAAAATAGCAAAATAATTTTATTTTTTTTGGAGGCGCCGACGAGACATCGCCCCCACCCGCGGGATTTTTTTAGCATTTTACACAGTATTTTTGACCCTATTTGTAAAGTCGTGGTCGGTGGGATTCGAACTCGTGACCTCTCACACCCTCTCTCACTTACCTTCTCTAACCACTCCAACCCTTTATCACTTGTGTTTATATTCCATTTCGATTCCTCATATGTTATAACAAATCGAGTGTAAATTGATTGTTTGAGGCACTAAACGAATTCAAATAAAAAAGTTGTCAACTACAAAGTTCCGTAACTTTTCGAGATCTACAACTTTCGTTTAGAGTGTTTCTCCATCCGAGGTTTTTTTCAAAATTTTAAATTTCAAATTTCAAACTTAAGACGCAATTATCGGCAATTAGATGCTTTCAAATGAAAAAGTTGTCAACTACAAAGTTTCATAACTTTTCGAGATCTACAACTTTCGTTTAGACTGTTTTTCCATCCAAGACTTTTTTTAAAATTTGAAATTTGAAATTTCAAACTTTAAATATAAATATCCTCAATTAGATGCTTTCAAATGAAAAAGTTGTCAACTATAAAGTTTTATAATTTTTCAAGATCTACAACTTTCGTTTAGAGTGTTTTTCCATCCGAGACTTTTTGAAAAATATTTTTGCCGAGAACCATAAGGTAGGCTCTCGGCAAAGACCCTCTTCGCCGAGGGCCTACATTATAGCCCTCGGCAAAGAGAATTTTCAAAATATATTTTGAGGCACTAAACGAATTCAAATGAAAAAGTTGTCAACTACAAAGTTTCGTAACTTTTCGAGATCTACAACTTTCGTTTAGAGTGTTTCTCCATCCGAGACTTTTTTCAAAATTTCAAATTTCAAATTTCAAACTTAAGACGCAATTATCGGCAATTAGATGCTTTCAAATGAAAAAGTTTTCAATTACAACATTTTATAACTTCTCAAGATCTACAAACTTTATTTTGATTGTTTGGTCATTTGTTCAACCGACGTGGTGGTTCTAACATATTTCACAATCCTTATATATCATCTCTAGTAGTTTTATGAAACTTATTAGAGAGATGTAGATTTTGTGAACAACATTACTATTGATTTGTTAAATAAAGAAATGACCAATATATACTTTGTAGATCTTAAAAAGTTAGACAATTTTGTAGTAGAAAACTTTTTTATTTGAGTTAATTTAGTGTCTCAAAATATATTTTGAAAAATCTCTTTGCCGAGGGCCATAAGGTAGGCCCTCGGCAAAGATTTTTTTTTTTGCCGAGGGCTGGTCCTCGGCAGAGGCCTCTTTGCTGAGGGCCTGTCTTTGCCGAGGGCTCCTTGGACCGGCCCTCGGCAAAGAGGGCCTTTGCCGAGTGCCCGATATTTAGCCCTCGGCAAAGCCGGAAGCCCTCGGCAAAGGCTGCGTTTCCGGTAGTGTACTGTAAGTAACCAAAGCTTTTACATGCTTTAATTTTAGTACGATATATCAGAAATAAGTACCAAATCCTGGCATGGCCTACTATCACTGTACATGTACAACTGTATTATTAATATTCAGTTTCCACTGTCTCCTTTTGGAGATCTAGCTGGAGGTGGAGGCTAATCAAGTCTAACTCGTACATGCATTTCTATAATTTCAGGCTGACGAGCAAACAGTGTCATAAGCGGCCCCCAAACTACCACATGTGAGCATTGGTTCCTGCAAACGTATCATGCTTAGACTGTCTGCAGTGGGGTACGCTATCTGTTCCTGCAGGAGCGAATAGCGGAAAAAGCTCCCGCACCGGGTACCCTATCTCGTCCTATAAACAAGAGGATGAGCGCGGCGTCCGTCCAATTTGGAGGAATAGCGGACATCCGCTATGTCCGCGTCGGGCCCACTCACAACCACCGCGAAGGAGAGTCTAGCAGATCCGGCAATCGCCTGCTCGTCCCCTTGGCCCCGTGCTTGGCCATGAGCTCCGCCGCAGCGAACATCGTGCTTGCTCCAGATCCGCCAGCGGGTGGCCGAGGTCGCCAGCGCGCGCCGCTGCCTGTGCTGTCAGTCGCCTCGATTGGCCGAGGCCGCCCGTGAGCGCGGAGAAGGCGGCCACGCCGCCATTGTCGCCGTCGTGTCGGCCGGGCCGCTCCCGCGCCACGCAGCAGCCACCGTCGGGCGCCACGCGGACCGTCGTGCTGTCCCCGGGGGTGCGCCTAGGCACGGACGCCACCAGGCGGAGCCGGTCCCCGTCGAACTCGCCCAGGCGCGCGGTGGTGCGGTTCTAGACGAGGAGGCTGAGGATGCCGCGATTCTCCGCCGTCGATGGAGGCCGCGCTCGCCCACGACGGAGGCCGGGGACTCGGCGGTGGCAGACTTGGAGGCGGCGCACCACAGCGTCGCGCGTGCGCTGCGAAGGCGGTCGGATGCTCACACCGGCAGATCCCTCGGGGGTGCGGGCTAGCTTCCCTCGATGGCGGCGTTGGGGGCGTCCTCTACCATGGCTGGGTGCCCGCCAGCCGGCAGCGACGCGGCGAGGAGCGCGAGGGGCACCAGGAGGCGGCGGTGGTGCGTGCCCGATTTGGGAGGGGAGAGAAAGATTGGTGGGGAAAGGTGGTGGAGAGAGAAGGGGAGTTGGGGTGGGGAGAAAAATAGAGTATGACACGTGGGTCCCACGGGAGGTAGTTGATATAGAGGATGGATGGGTGCGGAAAAAAGTAATATAGAGGAGAGAATCTTGATGACCAGGACGGAATATTCCTTTTAGAGGATGGATTTAGAGTACGACGAGTGCGGATAGCCTTATTCACCACTAGCTCAACTGTGTGCCATAATTTGAACATAGTACATCTTATAGCTAGCAATTTAGTTGCATAGCGCTACCTGTACACGCTTACTTCTTATAGGTAGCAATTTTGTCACAACGTATCCTGGCTTGTGGAGACCATACAGCAGGTTGGTTTCACGGTGACACTGTTGCTTTCCAGTTGCCTCCGATTCCCACATTTTATTGGACCTTGTGGTTCAGTGAACATCAGTAACTTGTATGATCTGCCGAGATGTTCGATGTAGGGAAATGTTTTATTAGAACAAGGATGGATGGTGGGGCGACATAGACTTTGCTTCCTCCTAGTATTTACAAGTGTACAGGGAAAGTGTGGGATTGTTCGTACCGAGAAATTATTACCGCATTCAGTATATTTTTAATCAAATTACTCTAGATTTTTCCTTAACACTCCATCATTTGAAAATACAAAAATTAATTTCTGAACATGTCTTGCAACTATAGCATTTACTGCCCCAGAATTTGTGTTATGACAGATGACCAATCTTAGCAACATAGCTGCTCATCCAAGGCAATTTCAACACGCACAGCAAAGTGAAACCAAATTGCGCGAGGGATGATTTCAAAAGGTCATGTAACTTAGCTATGCTTTGGTGGGTTGTAAGGATTATTCATTCAATTTTAGTATCATATGTCGGAGTTATGTATTAAACTGTGGCACTACCTACATACACTACCTTTTTCTAATACATCAAATTTCACTTCGTTCCATTCATTTCGTTTTTACATTTCCTGAGGCCAGATTTTCTGTGTTAATAGGCGCATGCTGGCTGGAGGCCTGGAGCTCATTGTCGCCGAAGAGACTTTCAATGGCGTTCCTGATGGTGAGGTTGCAGGAATGGTGCCATTCATCAGGCATTTCATGCTTGTGTGCTTCCAATTAACGACACTGTGGTCTTTCATCAATTGGAGTCCGGTTAGAGCTTGTTGCAGAATGATGGTGCACCAATTAATGACACTGTGGTGTTTCATCACAGCTTACAAATGATGTGTAGAATAACTTGATGACATATATGGTCATTAAGAGACTTGATCAAAGAGCCATTGAGTTCAAGCTGGTGAGATGCCATTGCAGAATCATGTGCACCAATTAACGACTCTGTGACCTTTCAACAAAGCTTAGGAATGATGTGCCAATTAAAGGAGCTCTCACATTGGGACTGTCGCTGCTTTCCTGCGGCCTCCTGTTCCCACTTGTTATTATATCTCTTCTCTTTAGGTGAACAACACCAATTTTTTGATCTAGGGGGAGGATGAATGGAATGATGCAGGTTGCTTCCAACTTGTGTATTTATATATGCACAGGGAAGAAGCCATATTGGCGCTAGCAAATTAGATGGGTTCATCGACATTCAATTTATTTGTTTTTATTTCAAGTTACTCCTCATTTATTCGTAGTACTCATCATACAGTAATTTGAAAAATAAAAGACAAAAACTGCTTTAGAACACATGCATGTCTTCTTTCCATACATGGCTAGGAGACTTTATTATATTGCCACCGTATTTGTGCCAGCACAGGTGATATATCGTTGCAACACAACTGCTCAAGACTGTTGTTTCATCAACACACACATCAAAGTGAAACAAAATTGCTTCACTGAAATGACAGTAGACTGTCTTGCCTGGTGGTGCCTGCTCTTTCTAAGATCAAGCCAGAAAGCAGCACTTGCTCATCGCTTGAGGTGGCTAAACTCTCTTATCATCCTACACTACTACAGATTCAGTCAACAGTGCCGGCCACATCACTGCCGAAATTAGGACAACCGGCAGTGATGACCCTTCACTACCGGTTCTAGGCTCTGACAACCAGAAAATAATTGGGGGGTGCGAGAACCGGCAGTGATGACAACTATCACTGCCGGTTTGTGCCTCCCGCCGGCAGTGATGACAACTCCACTTATCACTGCCGGTTCAAGCCAAGAACCGACAGTGATTTGATTCTATCACTGTCGGTTCTAGGATAGAACCGACAGTGATGAGCCTGACAGCACAAAAAGGTTGTAGCCGTCATCTTCTTCCTCCACTCTTTTATCCCGAGAACAGAGGCGCGCGTTTGGGCCACTCCCTCCAATGTTGCGGTCGCCCAAATCCGTGAAGCTACCACTTGGATTTGGAAGAATGGCTTGATCTTTTTGCTTTAAGGTTAGTAACCAGCCTCCATTCCTTCGATTTTGTTGCTTAATTAGCTTTGTTTTGATGGCTATAATGCTTGATTCTCATTCTTATTTCTCCATTCTTCTACAGAGCACTTTTTTAATTCATGGCTATAATGCATTGTTAGTATGTGATGTTATAATTGGTTCTTAGGAGTAGAGTAGATTCTTTTACAATGTTGATGAGCAAATTAACCCATGTGTCACCAAACAATACATTGTTTGGAGCAGTAGTGGCGGATCTACAGGGGGCTGGGTGGGCTCCAGCCCCCCTAATGACTTGATTTACTACTAGAAACACTGTAGCAAAAATCTCAAATCACCATTAAATCTTCATGCAAATCAACATCTCCATTGTTTTTAGCCCCCCCCTTGATTATCATCCTGCATCGGCCACTGGTTTGGAGCTACATTGTTGTTCATGATCATGTCTCCAATTTTAGTATTTTTTTAAATTAATGTCTCTATTTTTATGTGGCATGGAGTAGAATAATTGTTCTACAATATTGTGCAATAATTATTTTTTATGGGGCTGCGATTTTTAATTTATATGGGCATTGGTTGGAGCTACATTGTTATTCATGATCATGTCTCTAAATTTAGTCTTTTTTTAAATTAGTGTCTCCATTTTTATGTTGCATGGAGTAGAATAATTATTCTTCAATATTGTGCAATAATTGTTTCTTATTAAAACTTTCCTATGTTTCCTCTGCCCGGCCCATTTTACCTGTGCAGACATGGATCGAGGGTGGATGTACGATCTGTCATGTACAGACCAACGGTATTTGACGGGCATCGACGATTTCATCAAGCTCGCTAGAGCCAATGCTGGGGACTCACAGCCTGTATTCTGTCCATGCAAAGATTGCAAGAATACGAGAAAATGGGGCGACGTGGAGCATATACGATTGCACTTGATTACCAGGGGGTTCATGAGAGACTACACGATTTGGACTTTGCATGGGGAGGTTGGTCAAAATGTTGCACAAGAAAACAATGATGATGTGCCCATGCCTAGCGTATCCCTAAACGCATTTCTGCCTATTGATGATGACCAATGCTACACAGTACCTGTACCTACCAACGATAATGTGTTTAGGAATACATTAGTTGACGACACAGAGGAAAATGATGGCATTTCACAGTTTCTACATGATGTGCATGGCGGATTCCTTAGTGCTACACAGTTGAAAAAACTGGAGATCATGAGAAAGGATGCAAAAACACCATTGTATCCGACCTGCCCAATAAGCAAACTGGAAGCCAACATCATGCTATTAGAGTTCAAATCAACGAATGGATTGAGTGATAAAGGCTTCGATAGCTTGTTAGGTATACTACATAAACTGCTCCCGAAGGGTAGCGAGTTACCAGAAAAGACTTACCTGGCCAAGCAAATGATTTGCCCAATCGGCCTCGAGGTTGAGAAAATACACGCGTGTTCCAACGATTGCATATTGTACCGTGGAGAAAAATACAAAGACTTGGATGCGTGTCCTAAGTGTAAAGCTCCCCGATACAAGCAAGGTCCGTCAAATCAGGGAAGCAAGACCAGAGGAGGGCCCATAAAGGTCGTATGGTATTTTCCTATAGCTCCACGAGTGCATAGGTTGTTTGCAAATGCAAAGTCAGCCAAACTGTTGTATTGGCACGGCGAAGAGCGTAAGAAAGATACAATGTTGAGGCACCCCGCCGACGGGTCGGACTGGAGGACTATCAACACTATGTTCTATAAGAACATCGGTGGAGAGGTAAGGCATCTTTGGATAGGTTTGAGCACAGATGGGATGAATCCGTTTGACCAGGTTAGAAGCAATCATAGCACTTGGCCAGTGACGCTATGTATATACAACCTTCCACCCTGGCTTTGTATGAAACGGTCATACATCCAGATGCCACTACTAATCCAAGGGCCAAAACAACCTGGTAATGATATCGATGTGCTTCTACAACCAGTGATCGATGAACTACTACAGATGTGGGAGACGGGTGTGAAGGATGTTTGGGATGAGTACAAAAAAGAACATGTCACGATAAAGGTTATACTTATCGCTACAATCACTGACCTGCCAGGGCGAGGTTGCTTGTCTGGAGAGAAGACAAAAGGATACACTGGGTGTGTCGAGTGCTTGGACGAGACTGATGCTATACATCTACCAGAAAACAAGAAGATGGTCTATATGGGACACCGTAGGTTCCTACGAAGGGATCACCCTTACCGCAGGAATAGAAAAGATTTTAATGGGACTACTGAGAAACATGGACCTCCAAAGTATCGAGACGGGAAACAGATACTTAAACAAGTAAGCAAACTCACAGATGTTGTCCTTGGGAAGGGGGAAGGTGCAGTACCAGCGCCAGCCGGTAGTATCTGGAAGAAAAAATTAATCTTTTGGGAACTACCTTATTGGCCACTTTTGAGTGTACGTCACTGTCTTGATCCAATGCACATAACTAAAAACGTGTGCGGTAACACACTTAACATGTTGATGAACACCGGGGGGACAACAAAGGATTCTCTCGCGACACGCTTGGACATGCAACACCTGGGCCTCAGGAAGGAGTTGCACCCAATAACTCTTGAGGATGGCCACTTGAAACTTCCGGTGGCATCATGGACACTGAAAAAGGAAGAAAAGGCCATGCTTATTTCTTTCTTCAATGATCTCAAAGTGCCAACTGGCTACTGTGTGAACCCGAAGAGGCTAGTTAACATGAGAGAACTTAAGTTTAACTATGGTTGTATGAAGGCCCATGACTGTCATGTCATTATGACTCAGCTGCTCCCAGTTGCCCTACGAGGTATCCTCCCTGACAAGGTCCGTGCCCCAATCATAAAGTTGTGTTCGTTCTTCAACGCGATCTCTGAAAAGGTCATTGAAGGGGCCAAGCTAGACCAGCTGAAGCAGGAGATAACCGAGATTCTATGCAGGCTTGAGATGCATTTCCCACCGACTTACTTCGACATATCAGTGCATCTACTTGTTCATCTTGTGGACCAAATTAAAGCCCTTGGCCCAATGTACCTACACCAGATGTTTCCTTTCGAGAGGTTGATGAAAGTTTTCAGGCGGTATGTTAGGAATAGATTCAGACCAGAAGGGAGCATGGTAGAAGGATGGACAACGGAGGAGGCCATTGAGTTCTGCACATATTATATGGACATCAATCGGGTCGGAGTTCCAGTATCTCGTCACGATGGAAGACTAGGGGGCAAAGGAACGATAGGTGAGAAAGCTGTCAAAATAGTCGAAGTGGTTTCCTTCAGACAGGCACACTTCGCTGTTCTCCAGCAGGCCGACGGTGTGATGGCATACATTAATGAGCACAAGCAGTTACTGCAAAGTAAGCACATCGGTAGGTCACAGGCTTGGCTTGAGAAAAAACATAAGGAGGAATTCGGTGACTGGTTTCGACGCCGCAGGCTAGGAATGGTGACGGGATGTCAGCTAGATCTCTTAGCTCCTGGACCTTCGACTACGGTGATGATGTACCAAGGTTATGATATAAATGGTTTTATATTTTACACAAAAAAACAGGATGGAAAGAGCACCAACCAAAATAGTGCTGTTCGTTTCGACGCCCACGATGAATACGGCACGGTGGAGGCAACATACTATGGTTTCATAGATGAGATATGGGAGCTAGACTATGGACGACAGTTGAAGGTCGCTCTTTTCCGTTGCCAGTGGGTCCGGCTAGATGAAATCAACACCGACAATGATGGGTTCACTACCGTTGATCTATCCAAGACCGCATACAGAGATGACCCTTTCGTCCTTGCAAAGGATGTTTTGTAAATCTTCTATGCAAGGGATAACAATACAAAGGGAAGACTACAAGTAGTCATGCAAGGCAAAAGGAAGATTGTCAGTGTTGAAGGAGTGACGGACGAAGAAGAGTACAAAGGTTATCAAGAAATGGCTCCTTTTGGGGCAGACATTACCCTACCTATCCTTGAAGAGGGTGACGAACTTGCTTACCTCCGGAGTGATCACGATGAGGCCATCATAGTTAGAATATCATAAACTATGTAATCCTTAATAAAATGTTGTTTTAGTAATTTGCATCGAATTTGAGATCATATGGAGTTGTAGAGATTGATGAGTTCTACCACTATTATTTTGGAATTTGTTGATATAACGGATGCCATGTTTCCAACAAAGTGACATAACTTTGTGTGAGACAGAGCACTTTATGAGACATGCCTAATAAAACTTTCTCAAATTGAGAAATGACTAAAATAAAAGTTGTAGACATTCATGAGTTCCACAACTTTGTTGTTTACAACTTTTCTATTTGAGATCAATTGGGGACCCAAAATGTTTAAAAATAATCAATATCACTGCCGGTTCTAATAACCAACCGGCAGTGATGTCCCATATCACTGCCGGTTGGTTATTAGAACCGGCAGTGATGTCCCATATCACTGCCGGTTTGTTATTAGAACCGGCAGTGATATGGGACATCACTGCCGGTTCTAATAACCAACCGGCAGTGATGCGGGGGTTATATAAGGCGCTAGCGCTCCAAGGCCAGTGCACGACGCTCGACACGCTGTTCGCCAGTGCACGCCGCCGCCGCCCGACGCGCACTGCACGACGCCGCAGCCCGACGCCGCCGTTCACGACGCCGTTCACGACGCCGCAGCCCGACGCCGCCGTTCACGACGCCGCGAGGAGCTCCTCCACGTCGTTGTCGCGCCACCCCTGCATTGTCGGTGAGTGCCCATAAGGTGTTCGATACAATGCCTCAACGCCGTAGTTTACTTGTTTAGTATTTGCCAATTGCTGAGAAACATGGTACTGATGAGTAGTTGAGTGCAAAGTCCAGTAAAAACGTATATATGAAACTAATTTAGGAAGATGGAGTGAGCAACTCCAACTGTGCCAGGTTAAATTAGCTTGTGATAAATGAACAAAAAAAAAGGCTTTTCTATGCTGATGAGAAGATGATTGTGTTAGTTTTAGTCGTCATTGCAACTCCAATCATGTGCAAGCACCAATTAAATAGTATAGCTGTGGCTCAACATCTCCACAATCTAATTACAGTCTTTGTGCGCAACCTTCATTGGGTGGAGGATAGCATATTTGGTCAGCCAAGGTTCTCAGGGAGTAAAACCAAGGATTCCTGGCCTTCTTATTCCTATATTATATATTATACTGTACAAGATATATAAGAGAAGACCCAAAGGCAGCTTTTGTCATAATCCAGCCGTCATTTCAAAGAATCCGAGTCTAGACAACTATTGGCTGGGCTGGTAACATTACAGATCCTTCTTCAAGGATTGCTGGGTACAACATCATCAGAGTATAATCCGTCTACTTATAGACTGACTGACTACAAAAATGGTTGGCGGCAAATAGGAGTGAAGGAACATCATGCCAAGCTGTCAGTAAATGATCAATCTACAGCATCAATTCTATTCAGTCATTCATTATTTTAGTTTGTTTAAAGTCAATTTTCTTTTATCTGTGACTAACTTTATAGAAATATGCATTACATCTACAGCATCAATTTTGTTTGATTAAATCCTCCATGAAATATATTCTCAAAAGTGTACTGGTTGGCACGAACTTCATATGCTCAACTATAAATTTAGCTACAGAAAATATTCAGTTTTTAGCTATAATTACATGAAGCCTGTTTCATCATTATTTGCTTTATAACTCATCTTCTCACCTTGTTACTCCATTTTCTTGAGATGATTCGTTACCCTGACGATTACTCGTGAATATGTAGTACACACATGTTAGGCTACTATTGAAGGAATAGCTTGGTAATGCCTTACTCATCACGTCAGATTGTCAGAAAATTTGGCCTCAGACAATGTAGGCCTTGTTTAGATTGCAACCTTTTGTAATCTGGGCTACTGTAGCACTTACGTTTGTATTTGGCAATTAGTGTCCAATCATGTACTAATTAGGCAACATAGCTTATGGGCAATTCAGCCACCCTCAAGCAAGCTTGTTAGGTTCGTGATGCCTTTGAATGCCCACCTCAATGTTCGTGATGCCTTTGATTGCATGTCCAGAAACATGACTCGTCATCGCCAATTCACCACCCGTCGCCGAACTACTGATACCCCACAAGCAGAGAGCACTGCGATAGGAGCGCCGTAGGATCCAACTAATGGTGGTGGTAATCAGGACGATTGGAGCCCTAGCCATTATCTGCAGCTAGACCAAGGAGACGAGGTAATAACTTAGGTCATACCTAATAACGCGATAGTAAGAAATCACGCTAGATAAGTTTGATGGGGACTTATTTATGAATTTTGAAGCAGGTTCCGCCGCAAGAGCCAAGTGGTGAGGGTACCAGCAGGACTAAGCGTGGTGCAACAAAGCTTCCTCAAACAAGTAAACATTGGCACATCTCTGAGTTCGACCAAGTAGGGGAGCCGGTGGAGCCTCTTACAGCATTAGGCCCATACAAGAGTGTCATCGGGGCACTTGTAAGAGACTTTATCCCGATCAAATACAGGAAATGGACTGGTTGTGAGGATGACCCATGGAGGGTTCCAGAAAGTGAGAAGGAGCTAGTTTGGAACAAGTTGAAAGGGTATTTCACTTTTCCTAATGACTATGATGAGGCGACAGTCAAGAAGAAGGCCAAGGAAATCATGGGTCGCTCATTCAAGACTTTCAAGGGAACCTTGTACAAGTTAATCAAGGAGGACAGAGAACCGAATTTTGAGGGAGGTCAATACACCAAGCAGAGAGACTTCTGGGAGGAGTTCAAGGCTTACAAGCTATCCGAAGAGGCCAAGGCATCAAGCGAAAGAAATAGAGCAAACTCGCTTAAGGCAAATGATCCTCATCACCTAGGATCGCGTGGCTATGTACGGAAGATTCCGGAATGGGAAATGGAAGTCCAGAAACTAGAGCAGCACGGCGTTAGGCCTCAGACAAGCGATTGGCAGCCCAGATTAGTAAACTACCTACTCGCAAGGGGGGCACAATACAATAGTGACGGGAGCCTTAATGCCAGTAGTGAACCCGTTAGCAATCTCCTCTAGAGGATTTCAACCTTAACTGAGGAAGTGAATAGAGGTAACCGCAAGTCCGATAGAGAAAATGACGTGCTCACATAAGCACTTGGAAACAAGGAGCACCCCGGTCGCACTAGAGGAGCCAGGAATGTTCCTTGGGTGAAAGCATTCGAAGGTGAATCTTCATCCTATAGGAGCCGGGCGAGGGCTAGAACGCAAAGAGAAGAAGAGCTCCAAAGGTTTCGAAAGGAAATCGAAGATAGCATGGAAGCACGGATAGCTTCTCAAGTTGATGCACGAGTTATGTCAGCTATGCAATCCATGTGTTCGACACAACCACAGCCTATCCTGACTTTGAATAGCCCAGTGCCCAAGGGTCGCAGTAGCTGCGGCTCAACCCCTATGCTTGACGAAGAAGAGGTCAATGCTCCTCATCCGGTGGACAACATCACTGGACCTATTAATGTCAGGTTGTACATCCGTCAGCAGTGGACAAAAGACAAGGTGGCGGTCGGACAAGCATTTCCAAGAGGAGACGGCATCATTCATGGCAAGCCAATGCCACCCGGGTATGCCAGGGTCAGCATTGATAAGATCTTGGATAAGAAGTACAATAAGATACACATTGATTTCCCAGTGGAGGAAGATAGGCCACGTCTTGTTCACAACTTGGGCACTCATGTGGCTTGGCGCAAACGCTTCATCAAGCTAGATGAGCAGCCATCTTCGGATGATGAGGATGGCAGTGAATCATCGGCATCGCCGCCGCCAAGAGGTTTCTCTCCTCTGCAAGATCCTCATTCTCCCTCTCCTGCCTCGAAAGAGAAGACACCTCCTCCACCGCCAAAGGAGAAAACACCTCCTCTACCTCCTCCACCGCTAAAGGAGAAAACGCCTCCTCTACCTCCTCCACCGCCAAAGGAGAAAACACCTCCTCTACCTCCTCCACCTCCTCCACAGCTAAAGGAGAAGACACCTCCTCCTCCTCCGCGAAAATCCAAAGTGCGATCAGGTTCGACCTCGCAACACAAGAGGTCATCAGTTTCGGTTAGTAATGCTCCCCAGACAAGTAAAAAGAAGGTGGATGCTAGCATTACGAGTAAGATGAAGGACCCGACTGTGGAGCCTCCAAGCAAGAAAGCCGCCGTTGCCTTCTTTAATCGAATAGCCAGTCTACCTAAGTGGAGACAACAGACCGAATTTGAAAGGCAACGCAACAAAGAGAGTAATCAAATCAGAGTTAGAGAAATACACACCAAAGAATTGCTAGAGATACAGAACTTGGCCAACAACATGGGCATATCCATGGAGAGGGCCACGGAGTTGTATTACGGAACGAGAGATTTTGAAAAAGCCACGGTCGCATACAAGTATTCAAGAGGCAAACCTTTGGTCGCCACCGAACAAGAGTATAGAGATTTGCCAACATACATGCGACAGTTGCATGATTATTACTCCCTAGATACTGCCAATGGAGACTGTGTCGGTTTTGAAGTTTGCATCCCTCCCGGAATGGTTTTTAATCATCCTGAAGAAACGGTGCATACTATTTATTATGAACACCTCTTTCAGCTCTTCCAACGGCGCTCGCTCGATACGCAGATTTTGATGATATGGTCTATGTAAGTACCCTACCCTCACAACGTTATAATAAACTACGTGATTTGCATTTGAATATATCATATGTTTATTATGCAGGTGTATGGCAAAATGGTGCCTAAAGAAGCAATTGAGCAATATAGACTTCTTGGATCCCATATTTGTAAATGAGACAACATGCACCGCCCCTGGTGAAGATGACTATGTACCAACAAGTTTGAAGATTGAGTTTGAAAGGATGTTCAGAAACAACAAAACAAACGTACTCCTACCCTACAACTACGAGTATGTGTTCTCGACCCTTATTTTAGTGTTTCTTTTCTTGATATGTCATTCAATAACATGGACTTTGTAATTGCAGCAACCATTTCATCCTCGTAGATATCTATCTTCAAGATTCACATATCGAGGTGTGGGACTCAAAGAAAAAGCCACTTTCTCTTATCGACCCCCTAGTCAAAGTGCTGAATAAGTAAGTGAACCCAATATCACAACACTTTCTAATCACATAGGATATTGTAATGTCCTCGGTCTTCACACTTCATTTACAATGTAACATAGAATGAAGGCATTACCGAATTGGAAAAATCTCGATAGCAAGATGCAAAAGCAATGGAGTGCCCCATTCAGTGTAAAGTATATGGAGGATCTCAAGACCCTAGATCAACCGATGGGGAACAACGAATGCGGGTTCTATGTGATGTGGGCAATGCTAAAATACTTTGGCGCAAAAACAAATAAGGGAGATGACATGGTACGTAGGCATCCCATTTCTATTGTTTTGTCTTACGTTTGTGCATCTCAATATCATCTTGCTTCAATTACAGCGCAAAGCAAACAATCACAACCAGTTGCTAGATTTTGAGATGAGAGGAATTCAAGAGGAGGTAGCAAGGTTTGTGATGGACGAGATATTGACCAAGACAGGATCATTCTCCATTGCGAGGACTAAAAAGTATAAGGCGCAGTACGGAAGAGACCACATTGATAGGCTATTGTAATGCGACTCTTAATTCGATACTTAAAGTTTTTTTTGAAACTTTTGTAATATAAATGTTGATGGGTTTGTATTGTCGCTGATCAACAACCACCTTCACATCGATATCAAATTGATCGATAGCAACCACCTCCACCTCCCCGACCTCCCACCCCACCACCTCCCCTCGAAATGAAAATAAAACAATTATTAAAATGCAAATTGTGAAAAGTATATCACTACCAGTTCAAAGAAAACCGGCAGTGATAATATAATCTACACAACTGGTTGGTTAAAACAACCGGCAGTGATGGCTTAAGTATCACTGCCGGTTTGTAACACGAACCGGCAGTGATACATGAGCTATCACTGCCGGTTTGGCATAACTGGCAGTGATGTGATCAGCTCATCACTGCCGAGTTGGTTATGGCGGTTCAAAATCCGCCAGTGAAGGGAGGTTTTGAACCGCCAGTGATGTTCTTCTCTGCTGTAGTGCTAGTGTCCTGGAAGTTTGGAAGCACCCAAACTCTTGTGTGTTTGATGGTGCTACAGCAAACTTCAAGCATTGCATTGCTTCATGCTGTGGGGGACGAGCGTAGCATGTGGATGGCTGGTGTTTAAAAATTCAATGTTTACTTGCTAGGCCCCTGACCCTGCTAGATCCTCAGACCCTAGTGCTCTTTGGTTAGTTCCTGATTGCGTTTTCAGTTTCTAGTTTATGGCATGTTTGAAGTCTAGTTGTTTGGATCGGTGTGTGTAGGTTGATGGTCGAGTTAGGTTGTTTTAGGAGCCGTGGAAGATCTTAGACAAACACCTGACTCTGTAAATCATTATAAAGGTTGATATCCTAAAAGGACCACCTCTATTAAACAACTATTTACTGTGACGTCTGTGTCTGTTAGTCGATTAATAGGAGAAGATATCTTAACATGCCTGCCTCTAAAAATGACTATTAACAGAGACTGGCATTCTAAGAGTGCCACATCTAAAAACAAATTAATAGAGGCAGCACTCTTTAGATGCCTGCATTTATATCATATCAAAATTAAATATTCATTAGTTTCTTCTTATGAAGTTGGATGAAGACGAATTTTGTACTAAGATTGTAGAGATCGACATGGACATCTTAACAACTTTGTAGTTGACAAATTTTTCTTATAAAATGTTTAGAATCCCAAAATTTTGTTCTATTTTCAAAGAATCTGAAATTCACCATGTACAAATTTAGTTCTAGATCTCATCCACGTATAGAAGCATATGAACTTTGTTTTGATCTGACTTCTTTCGTTTTGTAGTGCAGTTTTATTAAGTAAACAGCCCCCTGAAAATCGATTTTTAGGAGAATTTGTAGCAGCACGACATTAACTACAGAGGTGCTTGACAGCAGCCCCCTTCAGAAAAAATAATAGGTGGTTGTAAAAATCATTTATGTAGTGGTGATTCTTATTTTCAATCAAGAGGACAAGTGTTATTTATTCTTCAGAGGGCAGGTGTCAGAAGGAACCTTATATGAAGTAAACGAGGCAAGGGTACAGATATAAATTATATTTTTGGTATATATACTGGTAAAATAAACATGAACCATAAAGCCTATATGTATGCCAGCGCATTGTTATATCCGTCTTTGCTCCCATGAACCAAAAGGCACAAAAGATATTGACACATAGATAAAAAAATGTTCTATGGTAGTTCTTTAATAGGCATAGGAAGTATTAGGGTATTCAGTCACTCTATGGAACGACTGGCCAGAGGATAAAGGCACATAGTCGTAGCTCAGCAGAGTTGCCGCCCACTCCATTGGTGAGTCTGGCGCCACGTTGACAAAAGGTGCCAAAAGCTATGGTGGCTTCCCAAACTTGATGGGATGCTCCCTTATATATGTCGATTGGAAGATTCCTCATGCTAGCTCTGCACTGCTCCGCATGTAGGATAGATTGATGATACTATATCTCCATGTAACATACGTAGAGGAGCAATTAAGGAGTTATGTACATTGAATCAGATATCCCATAAAATTGGAACGATGCAGGAAAAAATGTACATTGACCACCAGATTTCATAAATACTGCCGGGATAATCGGCAATGATGGGGTAGCTGGCTTGGCTTCTCACTACCGGGATTAGGTGATAAAAATATAGAAAATATGTGTTTTCAAGATTCGAACTTGAGAGCTCAATGTTCACGTTCCCTTGAATACACATACCGGCTGAGTTACATGACTGTAACACCCTAAAATTTTGCACTTTATTAAATAGAGCTAAATTGATTTATTTACACATTATTGTGCACATTAAAACATAGGCAAGATTATACATCTCTTTAAACATAAAAATCAACTATAAGGTTAGGAACATTGTTTATGCATACATGCAGCTGCATTTGTTTTTATGTACTGTCTGATTTTGATCCAAATGCAAAACTGAGTCAAAACTCTTTGGAAAATGGCTTTGAAAAACTCTAAACTAAAAAGAAAAGGATAAAGAAAACCCTCTCCCTCTCCCCCTCTCATTTCAGCCCGCTCCAGCTTGCAGCCCAGCCTGGCCCGCTCCCTATTCCCCGCCTCAGCGCGCGCAGCAGGCCCAGCAGCGGCCCAGTCCAGCGGCAGCAGCCACAGCGCGCCTCTCCTTCTCTCTTTCGCTGCCAGGCAGGCCCCAAAGCTTTTCTCACCGACAGGTGGAGCCCACCAGTCATTGAGAGCTACAGTGTCATCTCCCTCCTCCATCTCTTCCCTCCGGTCCGCCGCTCGCACGACCCGGACGCTCACCACGAACGCGTGACCGTGACCCAGCCCCGCTGTGGACCGAGCCCTCCGTGTTCCCAGCACCTCGCAGACCGAGCCGCACCAAAGGCCGGTCCCCCCGCTCCACCCTCATCCACTCTTCCTCGGTCGCGACCCACTCCCCGCGTCGGCCGCCATTTACGCGGCAGACCAAGCTCCTCCGCTCGTCCCTCCCACTCCTCTTCTCACTTCAGTGGCCCGTGGCCTTGCGGACTCGCTCCACCTCCACTTGACCGCGCCCCGCGCTCTCTCTCGCCCTACAGCGCCACCAGTCGCAGCACCGCCGCAAACCAATCCGCCGCCGTCGACCTCCCGACTCCAGCCACCTCCCTCATCTCGTTTTGCTCCCATGGCTTTGCAGTGACGAGCAACGCAAATCCGTGACCATTGTGAGCAGTGGCACAGAGCCTGAAGTAAAATGTAGGGGTGCCAATTTGTCAATTGAATGAATCCATATATACATGGGTAGTGAAGAAAATAATCTCAGTAATTATAGTTAAGTCACAGTATACAAAATACAATTAACAACAAAATAATTGAGAAAAAAATTTGCTAAAAAGCAACATAAGATCTTCATTGACAACAAAATATTACTCAATTAGCTACTTCTAGCAAGCATACTACCTAGACAGAAGAATCAACCAGGCTCAGTCGACGCAGAGCAGCAGAAGCAAAGTAACCGAGGACATGCAGAGCCTATGTTCTTGTGAGTATAGGCGAGAAGGATTTATGCCATTTGAAAGGGATTCCTACACCTGCTTACCACATAAACCTAATAGCCCTAACTTATTAGACAAAACTTTGAAAGACTTCACAGTGAACCCTGCTGACCTTCTTTGGAAGTGGGTCAAGAGATTAGCTACCTCGGGCGAAAGGGTAAATCACGACTCATGGGTAAAGATGTACAATCTCTGTAGAGTGTTAAAAACTGATATATCAGCCGTGCTCACAGACATGAGCAGCCTAGACTCCTTATGAAATAATGACAAATGATCGACGATGTTTTTAAATGCTATTTCATTATTCATGTTATCAGTTTCATGTGATTAATTGGGGCACTGCTAAACTTGTTGCTACGGTGCTAAAATTTGACTTATTAAAATGCTAATCGCTGTAAACTAGCGTCTAACCTTTTTGAGACTCATGAACCCCATATTATATTTGTTAATTACGAGATGTACTTATGCTTGTTTATTTTTCATTACTTGGACAAAAATCCCGGATGGGTAACAGATTATGGCGGTTATGATGTGTTTCCTGAGGCTTCCTAGACTTGTGGTTCACCAGTCAACCGTCCCTGTGGAGTTTGGAGGCTTCACCTGAAGTTTAGAATTTGAGTTTTCGTTACTTTGATAATTTATTTGTTCCAATGTATGGATTATCATTCGATATGTAATAAACTCTGAGCTTGATACAATGTAATTTGTCATCTTATGTGTGTGATTGATTCCTGGGCACACATAGGATTCTTCATTCGATTTTGTCCTTAAATTCGGGTGTGACAATGACACATGTGGTACCTAGACAATTTTGAATCTTATATTGTATATTTGACACAAAATAATTTTAAATGAAAAAGTTGTTAACTGCAAAGTTATAGGTCTCGTCAAGTACAAGTTTGAATATGACTGTCTTTATTCGACATTGATAATAATGTTAAACCTGATCTGAGAACTTATATTGTATATTTGGACCTACAAATCATATCAAATTTAAAAGTTGTCAACTACAAAGTTTTAGATTTCTTTAAACTCTATAATTTTAATATAAAATTTATCTTAATCTGATGTAATATAAAAAAGTTATAATTTTTTGTGCAACATAGCTGGACCTATCACTGCTGGTTCATGGCTTCAACCATGTTTATCATTGCTGGTTGAAGCTATGAACTGGCAGTGATAGTCGCCAATTGAAGCCATGAACCAGCAATGATAAATTTATCACTGCTGGCCTTGTAGTCCAGTAGTGATTACCTGTTCTGGCGTTGTGGGTGTGGATGGCAACAACAGGCGCGGATGCTGACTATTTTTTAAATACATTCTTTATTCACTTTTTACTGTCTTGTAAACCTCACTTTGGGAGCCCAAATTCTTTTTTATTGTCCCAATATTCACCATGACAATATCGCTGTGACAATATCGCCATGTCACTTTGGCAGGTCGTGACAATATCGCCATGTCAATGGCCATCAACCATTAGCTCCTCAACACAACCAACATTCATTTGTCTCTTGCCTTGGCTGGTGAATTTGCATAATTATAATTTTTCTAATGTTCATAATTATAATTTTTCTAATGTTTTACTTGGAGTAGCACGTTACAACTTCCAAAATTACTTGGAGCATGTTCAACAATCACAGCTTGCAAAGAAATCCATGCCACGTCACGCACAGCAGCATCCATTGAGGAACCTAAGACGGGCATGCAGTCGCTTGAGAACATACACCCGTGTCTTCTCTGTAGCAATATCTGCCATGGCTCAGCTCACTTTCACCCGCGTCTCAGTGCGCTTGCTTCCGTCAACCTCCTCGAACCATCCCCGCCACTACCTCCTCTTGTGACTGGCAGTGCAACGGTCTCCACAGTAGGAACACTCATACGTCTCTATCGGGTGTAAGAGTACAAGCTATAAAAAAGGATTTTAGGAGATAGACACTATGATTAATAGAGATAGACATTTTTAGGAGCTTCGTCCCTATGAATATCCTGCTGCCTCCCGTGTCTACTGCATCCTATCAGAGAGCTGCAGATAAACTTGGACATGTGCCAAGAACACTAAATATGAACATAAGGAAAATACTATTGGCTCGGCTCCATGGTTCTTGTCAGCTGTTATGATATTGAAGCATCCATACACCAAAGAGCAACATAGTAGCGGCATACCCCTAGTTTATATATGGCCAGATGACTGTCCTGGTTCAAGAAGCAGTCAATGTCCTCATTATTCACATCAGTTTGTACTTTCTCAGCTACCCTCTGAAACAGATATCACATCAGATATATAGTGCACATGGTGGGACAATAAGTGATATTTCTTTCGGACCATAGATAAGAAGGTATAATATGTAGTAAAAGATACAATAAAAATAATAATATGATTCTCATGATGGTTGAATGAACGAGGGTCGGCATGCTATAAATATGTATAAATTTCCTTCCTTACAATGGTCAAAACATGTAAAACAGAGAGACTGAACGAAGAAGAGGTGAAGAAATTGATGACAAAGGGAGTTGGGCTCTAATATTCTACTAGTATTAATGTTGTATGTCTCTTCCCCTTTTCTATTTGTGCATACATCTTTTCCTTTTTTTGAACAGTGTTAGTGTTAGGTTGTGGCTGGATGAGAAGAATAGTAATGGGAGGTGCCAGGATACTCAGTGATTCACTGCTACACAATTGACCTCTCGTCGATCGCCCAAAATACCTTTAGTCTCGGTAATTTCTGCGACCAGGACTAAATAGACCTTTAGTTCCAGTTGGTGTTACCAACCGGGACTAAAGGTCCCTCGCCAACGGCTCTATTGTCAGGCGCTGTCGGGAGGGACATTTAGTCCCGGTTGGTAACACCAACCGGGACAAAAGCCCTGCCTTTAGTCCCGGTCGGTGCCACGGACCGGGACTACAGCTTTTGTCCCGGTCCGTAGCATCGACCGGGACTATAGGACTGGGTTTAGTCCCGGTTGGTGTTACCAACCGGATTAAAACCTCCCCTTATAAATTGAACCTCCCTCTTCTTCCTCCCTGCCTGAGCCCTTTTTTTGTTCATGTTCTTGTTGCTTGTTCTTCCATTCTTCTTACTTGTCTTATCTCCGGCGATCAATCAACTTCAAACGCTTCTACGCCGTCGTCGATTTGTTTGAAAAGTTGCTAGCTTCATCCTCCTATGTTTTAGCAGCACCATATGTAAATCTATATTGTATATGGCTATTTTATTTCATATTGCTAGCTCCAATCACTTTTCATGTTTGAATTTTTATGAACGATGCTAATAATAGTACCTAGAAAGTAGTATACACATATAATGTTTAGTTCTATTATATACTTTTTAAGATACTTTTTACTTTAATTTGTTCATGTTCTCATTTTAAAATATTAAATAATGTTGATTCTTTGTAATTTTGAAACAAAATTTATTTTAACTTTAAAAATTCTTCAAATTAATTTTATTTAGAGATAAAATTACACCTTTTAATAGAAAAATACAAATTTTATGATTTTGCTATCTTTTTATTAACGTCCATAAATTAATTTTATGAAATGATGAACCACTTATAAAATTTTGAACTCAATTAGACAAGGTTGTGCCGCGCTCTTTTCTCATGCTAGGCTTTTAATTATGTGATGCCATATAATGCAGATAATGACACGCCATTGGATGTACAATGCCGATCGCCGCTCCAGCGAGTTCATTGAGGGCGTGCGAGAATTCTGCAGAATGGCAGAGGAAAACAAGCGGGATGGTTTTATGTGCTGCCCATGTGCCGTGTGTATGAATTTGAAAGAATTTTGTAGCTCAAGAAGTATTCACTTGCACTTGTTCAAGTCGGGTTTCATGCCAAACTACATTTGTTGGACCAAGCACGGAGAGACTAGGTTATGATGGAAGAAGGTGAAGAAGAACAAGCGGACCCTGACGATGTTTTTGCTCAATACTGTGACTTCGCGATGGAGGAAGTTGAAGAAGAGGCGGATGCAGAAAACAGTATCGCTGAAGATGACGATGCTCTTGGTGATGTCATTCGTGACGCACAGAGAGATTGTGAAAGTGAAAAGGAGAAAGCTAAGTTTGACCGAAGTTACTCTACCCATCAGCCGAAGATGGGCAGAAAAAGCTAGGCACGACACTGGAGTTGTTACAGTGGAAGGCAGAAAATGGTATATCTGACTAGGCATTTGGGAAATTACTGAAGATCCAAAAAAAGATGCTTCCGAAGCCTAATGAATTGTCCACCACTACATACGAAGCAAAAAAGATCGTCTGCCCTTTAGGATTACAAATCGAGAAGATCATCTGTTTAGGCCTCAGGTAGAATTTGGTGAATTTAGTTGAGGCCAGGCAACTTATGATGGGGCAGAGGTATTCAAGATGGTCAAGGATTTGAAAGTAGTGTTTGGAAAGGGACAAGGCAGTGAACCTTTTCCAAAAGACGCTTCGGGGCGCGCCCCAATGTGGAAAAAGAAGTCAATATTTTGGGAGCTACCATATTGGAAAGACCTTGAGGTCCGCCACTCAATCCACGTGATGCACCTGACAAAGAATCTTTGTGTCAATCTCCTAGGGTTCATGGGTGTGTTTGGAAAGCCTAAGGATACCCTTGAGGCACGAGAGGATTTGAAGCGCATGAAAGAACGAGACAACCTACATCCAGAGAAGACAGATGATGGACGTCATTACTTAAGACTGCCTAGCTACACTCTTAGCAAAGAGGAGAAGGAAAGCATGTTTGAGTGCCTAAGCAGCATCGAAGTCCTATCTGGGTTCTCCTCCAATATAAAGCGTATAATAAATGTGCCGGAGAAGAAATTTGTCAACTTAAAATCGCATGACTGCCACGTGATTATGACGCAACTGCTTCCGGTTGCCTTAAGAGGAATTTACCTCCACATGTACGTCTGGCCACCGTGAAGCTGTGTGCATTCCTCAATGCAATTTCTCAGAAGGCAATCAATCCTTTTGATCTAGCTACTCTACAGAATGATGTGGTTCAATGTATTGTCAGCTTTGAGTTGGTGTTCTCTCCATCCTTCTTTGATATCATGACACATCTCCTAGTTCATCTGGTCAAAGAGATTAATATCCTGGGTCCTGTGTTCCTACACAACATGTTTCCCTTAGAGAGATTTATGGGTGTACTGAAAAAATATGTTCACCAGCGGGGTCGGCCAGAAGGAAGCATTGCCAAGGGATACGGGACAGAGGAGGTCATTGAGTTCTGTGTGGATTTCATTCCTGACCTTGACCCGATTGGTCTTCCTGAATCACGGTATGAGGGGAGACTTGGTGGAAAGGGTACACTAGGAAAGAAAACATATATCAGCCAGGGTGATGATTCTTTCAATAAAGCGCACTACACAGTTCTTAGAAACTCTACTGTGGTGGAACCGTATATTGAGAAACACATGAATTTTGTACGATCCGAGAATTCTGGGAAGAATGAGGCTTGGATTATACGTCATCACATGGAGACATTCGGTGATTGGTTGCACAAAAAATGTCAGGGTGATAAAACTATTAGAGATGAACTGTATTTGTTGGCTAGGCAACCAGCATGGCACGTCCTCACGTACAAAGGGTACGAGATAAATGGAAATACATTTTACACCATATCCCAAGATAAAAAGAGTACCAACCAAAACAGTGGTATCCGCGTGGATGCTACGGAACCGAATGGGAACATAAACACATATTATGGTCGCATAGAGGAGATTTGAAAACTAGACTATGCACATAATTTTAAAGTCCCTCTATTTCGATGCCAATGGGTGAAGATGAACGGAGGGGTATCAGTCGATAAGGAGTACGGAATGACAATAGTGGACCTCAATAATATTGGGTATAGAAATGATCCATTCGTCCCTGCTGCTGATGTGAATCAGGTGTTCTATGTGAAAGACATGTCTACAAAACACAAGAGAGGGAAACACGACGAGAAAAAAACCAACGAGCCAAAGCGCCACATAGTTCTTACAGGAAAAAGAAACATCATGGAAATTGAAGACAAGTCATACGTGTCAGAAGATTATGAAAAGGATGAACGAATCCCACCCTTCTGTGTGGCCAAAGACCCAAGCATCCTGCTCGCTGCTGAGGACACTCCATGGTTACGGAATGATCATAACCAAGGGCATTACGTCAAGAAAAAGTTTACCACTATGCCCGCTTGATTTAGGTAGTGAACTCAAATTAATAATGTGTATTTGACATCTTGTGTAATATAATTGTAACATTATGTGTTGAAAATTCAAATTTGAGTGGTTCAAACTTTGCTATATGTGGGAATTATGGATTTTCAAGTACACTTTGCCAACACTTTGTCAAATGCAAAAATGGTCTATATATGAAATGTAGATCTTGATGAGTGGAACAATATTGGTATTCATGACTTTTCCAGTCGAGACCATCCAGGGTTCCGAAAACTGGCGTTTGGCTATGAATTCTTTCAAAATTCAAAATTGAGTGGTTCAAACTTTTACAAATGAAAAGTTGACCATTAGACCAAATGTAGGTCTTGATGAGTGGATCAAACTTTGTATTAATGAGTTTTCCATTCGAGACCATCCAGGGTTTGGTCAAAGTGTGTTTCTAAAAACCAATATTTTGACTTTGGTCAAACTTGGTCAAATGACCTATTTGATGACTTCAAATGAAAAACTTTTGAATACCAAGTTGTTAGAGCTCATCAAGATCTACATTTGATACATGGACCATATTTTCATCTGGATAAACTTTAGCAAGTCCCAGGCATATGTTTTCAAAATCGAAGATGGGTTTTGGTCAGACTTGGTCAAATGACAGACTAAATGACTTGAAATAAAAAACTTTGGAATACCAAGTTGTTAGAGCTCATCAAGATCCAAACTTTTTATATAGACCATTTTTTCTATTTGAAAAAGTTTAAATAAACAATACTCACCAAATCTTGAATCTCATACAAACTATATGAAACTATATGTGGGAATTGTGGATTTTCAACTACACTTTGCCAACACTTTGTCAAATGCAAAAATGGTCTATGTATGAAATGTAGATATTGATGAGTGGAACAATATTGGTATTCATGACTTTTCTAGTCGAGACCATCCAGGGTTCCGAAAACCGGCGTTTGGCTATGAATTCTTTCAAAATTCAAAATTGAGTGGTTCAAACTTTTACAAATGAAAAGTTGACCATTAGACCAAATATAGGTCTTGATGAGTGGAACAAACTTTGTATTTATGAGTTTTTCATTCGAGACCATCCATGGTTTTAAAAACTGACGTGTATCTCTAAAAATTTTAAATTTTCAAATTTAGACAATTAATATCGCGTATTTGGATAATTATTATTGAAGAAACAAAAGTTTAACGTCCAAATGACCTAAAAACAAATTTTCTGTCGAAATCCAACAATTTTATATATTTTAATTGCCCATTATATTTTTGCATTAACACAATATTCATTATAAATAACATTTATTTTGGATAATATGAAATATTTGAAAAAAATACTGTTTACAATTTATGTAATGCACAATAGAGTCAAACTAAACTAATGTGTATTTTTGAAAAAATTTATGATAAATATTTAATTTACTATGTATTTAGAAAGATGAAAGGAAAAAAAGGTGAAAAATAAAATCCACCAAATTCTGGCGCCTAAACAGGCGCCAGAATTTGGTGGAAGGACCTTTAGTCCCGGGTCTGGCCACCACCCGGGACTAAAAGGGGCTTTAGTCCCGGTTCCAGCCACGAACCGGGACTAAAGGTCTCACCCTTTAGTCCCCGTTCGTGGCTGGAACCGGGACTAAAGCCCCTTTAGTCCCGGGCGGTGGCCAGACCTGGGACTAAAGCTCCCTGGCCTATAAAGCCCGGCCTTCTTTCTCCTCCTCCCCACCCGCGCGCAGACACGAACCGCCGCCGTCGATCTCCCGAGCACCGCCGCCCGAGCACCGCTGTGCGCCGCCCCGAGCGCCGCCCCCGAGAACCGCCGCGCGCCGCCCTCGTCATTGTTCGCGTCCGCGTCGCCAGATTCGTCATCGTCCACGTCCGTTGGGCTGCTGCTGCCCCAAGACTGGACGCGCCGGTACGGCCCCGGCGGCCCTGGACATGGGCAGCGGCGCGCCATTGCCGGAGCGCTGCTGCGGGGCGGCGCTTCCAGCGCCGGCGCCGCCAGCGGCGGACATATATACATATATACATATATACATATATATATATATGTATATACATATATATATGTATATATGTATATATACATATATACATATATATATATATATATGTATATACATATATATATGTATATATGTATATATACATATATACATATATATATGTATATACGGCACTAGGAAACTATTCATATTAATGGGTCTACTTTGTTTTTCAAATATATTTGCATCGATTATTTATGAACGATATGTATACCTAACATTAAAGAATGAACGGTTTCTTTCATCTTACTTTATCTTCTATGAAAAGAATACGGCACTCTTATCAATTTATATAGTCTTAGATTATTTATGACAAGGTAAGACAAAAAAAATTTAATATGTTTTCAAGAATTTAAGTTAATATATATGTTGTGTCCATTTTGGAAGCCTCAACCTTAGCACTTAATTTTGCTTGATAATTGTGTTGACGTTATCATTTTTAGCCCTTCTTCGCTCTTCCTCATTACCTGCATATATATATATATATAGAGAGATTCCAGTTGCTTTTTGTTATTTTTGTACAAGATTTTAGGAGTGTAATAAAATTATGAAAAATTTTATGTAGACTCTCTATGATGTAGACTCTTCGGTTACTTGTTATTAGATGTATTAAGTTAGTAGGAGTTGGTCGATACCGTTGCTGCATGATTACCTTGATCTACACTTATATCCAGATGATATCCAACTAATATGTGTAAGTCGATCTCTTATGCTTAGTAATGCCTAAACCCTAAACTGTAAACCCTAAACCCTAAACCCTAAACTGTAAACCCTAAACCCTAAATATTTTTGCAGAAATGGCCGACCCGGGAGAAGACGAAGAAATATTATTGAACATGATCCGCGGTAGCACTGAAGAAGGTCGTTATGACGATCGTGAAGGCGATGAGAACCCTGAGGGCATCGATGACGGTTCTTAGTACTTGGTCGATCCGAATGACCAAGACAATGTTGGCGAGGTCTGTAATATATGCAGCCTCCTATGTTTATATACATGAAATTCAAAAAAATTTCCTTTATTAATTGTCTTGTTTCTGCCTACATAGCCCTCTGTCTCAACGACAACCACACGGACCAGCAAAAAAGTACGAGGCCCGAAGAAGCCGATGGAGGGCCGGTTGGTTATCACGGATTTCGACGAGGGAACAGGCCAGCCACGTGGACCCCATGCAAGGGCCTTTGTCAACCACTTAGGGTACCTTACCCTGGATAGGATCCCGATCAATGTCCGTGAATGGAAGAAAAATAAGCAATGCCTAGAAATCAGTTATGTCTTCGACCGTGACAAGGAACTAGTTTGGGGTGACGTGTTGCAACATTTCATGCTAGACACAAACGATGAACAGTTGAAGGAAAGAGTTCGGGATTGGTCTATGAAGAAGATGGCCACACAATTCCAGTGCTATAAGAAGAATCTATATAACGACTATATCAAGAAGAACAAGACTCCGGATTTCAACTGTAAGCACTTTGTCAAGCTGCGGCCGTTTTGGGACGAGTTTGTACAGTTCAAGACGTCGAAAGAGAGTCAGCAACGGGCGAGAAGGAACCAAGAGAATGCCCGACACAAGACCTACCACCATACGATGGGATCAGGTGGCTACCCTACTACCATTCCTAAGTGGAAAAAAGGCGAGCAAGAGCTAATTGACAGGGGTTGGTGCTAGAATCCCTCGACTGGCATGAGCGCGTCAAGCACTAGTTTTTCGCTCACGGAGGCCGCATGGACCTAGAGACCGGAAAGGTCATGTATGGGGAATGCATCCAAGCTGTAGCAGAAAGATTTCATCATGCCCGCTCCGTCGCTCAAAGTGGAGAGTGGCAGCCGAACAGAGATAAAGATGAACTAACATATGCCCTGGGGAACCCTGAGCACGGTGGATGGACAAGAGGCTATGGCTCTGTGTCGTGGGAGCATGCCTTCCCTCAGGACAGAGAAACTTATAAAAGCCGCCAGAGAAAGAAGGAAGAGGACAGGGAACGGCTACGCCACTTGGAGGAGGCTGTTATGAAGACAAGTGAAGTGGCTCGTAAGGCACTAGAGCGGGAGGAAGCGCTTAAGGCCACTATGAATGAGCAAATCAGAAAGGCTGTGGAGGAAGTTGTAAGTTCCCGCCTCCAGAGCTTGTCACAGCCGGCTGCGAACATCAGCCCCGGCTCAGCTCAGTTGAAAAGCAGTTGTGCTTCTATGGAGGTGCCTGTGAGGCAAGATGATGACGCAGGGATGCGCTTCCTGGTGGATGAAGTCACCACTCTGTTGACGTCCTGTGAGCTGCATATTCCGGAGGGGAATGCCACAGTCAAGGTGGCTACCGGTGTTATATCTCCTATCGACCCCACCAAGACACCAAGGATCCACTCGTTCGCAATACCACCCGGATATGCTAGTGTCTCAGTGGATAGAGGTCAAAGGCCATGAAAATGTGGCTCTGGATATCGAAGGTGGTGATGGGGAGAAGACCCTAGGTGAAGCGAAGAAGACATTCATATGTTGTAAGAAATGATACATCATTATTCCTGGGGCGCCGCCACCACAACCGAACCCTAGGTGTGGATGATTGTGAACGCAATTGCTTTTCAATAATTATGTACTATATCTAATTACAGTTCACTCATGTATATACCTTGTTCATTTTTTTCCAAATCCAGGACCTCCCCAAGTCCGTCTATCCATTCACCACATGACCACAGTGCCGTGGGACACGATGACGACAATTTCATACAAGACAAGGCTGCATCCCCACCACTGGCCGTATCTCCTCCACGACATACTCCAACGCCGCCAGCGGTCCAATCTCCTCCACAATAGCAAGCTCCAACCGCGCCGCCGCCGCCTCCGCCAATGCCGACAACGACCGCCTCATCGGCACCGGTTGGTCCATCGAGGAACAAGAGGCCCGCTGGCTCACAGAGATCGGTCCCACCACCTCCGCCGAAGAAACAAGTTGTGGTCACGAAGATCCCAAAGATGACCAAGCTTTCATACGAGAAGACTGATGAAGAACTTAATGCTTCAGTCAAGGCAGAAGTGAAAGCGTTCTTCGAAAAGACCAAAGCTGACGCACGAGCAAAACAAGAGAAGCCATACCTAATGTATCCTCGTGTAAAGCTATGTCAAGTGGTGCAGGCTATGCAAGATGAGAAGCGTGCCGCTAGTAAAAAACCAACGCCGCCACTATCAGACTATGAGCGTACTATCACAAAGAAAATCAAGGAGGACAAAAGGAAATAGAAGGCGGTCGGGAAAGATGTTGCACAGCTCGGCCAACAAGCGCAGCAATTAGTGCCACCACTAGTGGTTGAGAATCAATATGGTTCCAACATGAACTTGATGCAAATGTCAGTACCTGATGATGTGGACTTAGATGAACTCGCCAAGTGGATGAATGTGACTGGGCTTTCCTTACAACAACTTTTCGGTCAGGAGGAACTGACAACTGTTAAAGAGGCCGAAGTTGTTGATGAATGGCGGAGAAAGTATGTATATGGCAGGAGTCTATGCGACCCTGCAAAGGTAAAAAATCTTGGTACACAAATGTACAAGCTGCACGAGTACTACTTGAGATTCTGTGCACAACATCAAAGTGAACAATATCTGGGCGTCCAAGTCAGAGACCGTCACTACTTCCGTGGAGATGACGTCATCTGGGTACAGTTTAGTGAAGTACACCAGCTTCTCTATATGGATGCTCTTGACAAATCTCTCATAAGCTGTTACTGTCTGTAAGTGATTCTTCCTTTCAATCAATAATCCCACTCTAGCATATGTACATATTCGTAATAACTATGCTCACGATGTGCAGACACATGATGAGAGAACTCAGATTGAAACAAGACGATCGAATTGGTTTTATCGATCCGTATGTCGTGTATAAGGACACAAAGACTAAAGATTCATTCAATCTGAAGATCAAGGAAATGGAGAAAAACCTCTGGAGGTTCTTTTATAACCAAAGGCATAAGGAGTTGATACTCTTCCCTTACAATATGAGGTAAAGTGTTGTGTTATATCATGTCTTAGTCAATCTAACATTAATATATATATATATAAGTTGATTCTATAAACAAATGTAGGGATCACTGGATACTCATTGAGATTAAGATCAAGGAACAAACTACAAATGTGTGGGACTCAATGAGAAAAGAGCTGGCAATGTACCAAGACATAATAGACATGATCCAGAGGTAAGTTCTATCATTCGTTAACTATCGTTGCCTGCTCCTTTAATTTACTATGCTATACCTAATCAACGACCGACTTATTGGGTATGGCTTGAGCTTGGCTACAACAAAGATATCATATGGATCTGAAAGTGCCACTCCCCCCTCCTATTTTACATAAGTGGGTGTCCAGACAACCGTACGGAACCAATTTATGTGGATACTACGTTTGCGAGTACATGCGGTGTAGCAAATTTACACCTGCTAAAGAGATGCTAAAAGTAAGTAACATGTGTATACAGTAAATTCATATCTTATTTATTTGCTGAAACTAAATATATCTTATGTATATTAATATCTTTTCCTTTAATTAATGCAAATGAAAGGAGTGGGAATTGAAAGAACAAGTGTTCAAGCACACAATACTCGTCGCAATCCAGGAGACGATCACAGGTTTCATCAACGATCATGTCATCCCGGAAGACGGCGAGTTCCACCACAACCCTATGTTGAATTTTAAGAGTCCAAACAAGAACGAACACTTGTATGAGCTTTGAGTGGCGGGCAAATATTTATGTAGCTCATTAACCGGCGGCCGAACACTTGATTACTTGTATATTATTATAAATGTAATGTGTATGTACATATATGTATAGCTCTATAATATATATATATATATATAAATATATATATATATATATATAGTTTCATACTTTATTTGTGTGCAATAATAACACTCTCGTATAGGTGCAACGTATACGGATAATAGCAGCGAAGAATAAATTGGAAAACAATATAACTGAAAACCAAAATCAATAATGAATTGGAAAGAAAAAGGAAAAAGAAAAAAGAACCTTTAGTCCCGGTTGGTAATACCAACCGGGACTAAAGGTCTCCCTTTAGTCCCAGGCCTGCGAACCGGGACTAAAGGTGGGACATTTAGTCCCGAAACCTTAGTCCCGGCTCGCAGTCCGGGACTAGAGGTCCTTTTGGACCGGGACTTAAGCCCCGTTGTGCAGTGATTGTGTTTCCTGAAAAAAATAGTTGTTCCTTCAAGGACATTTGGCTGCGTTTCTTGGAGCAGTGTCCTAATAATTATGAGCTTTCATATATAGTCTACCAAAGAATAAATTTTCACCTAGTGTCTTAGGTGAATCAAGTGAATTGTTCCCTTGTTCTTGTGTACAACTCACGGAGCAAAAAGGTTTCCTTGTTTTCGTGTACAAGTAATGGAGTAAAAATGACACACTCTTTCACAGACTCATGCCTGCTACCCACTCTGCTGATTAGTGATTCCAGACCTCCACATCAAGGTGAAAGTTATTTACCCCATAACTGCCGCTCAATTAAAAACCGGAGAGTGCAAGTTCGTCCGCCGGGTTACCCCGAGGGTGACCAAGCCCAACCCCTGTTTGAATGGGCACTGGTGTGGGGAGCGCCACTGACCAGCCCTCCCTACTAGGCGTGCCTGGAACCTCTCTCTATGGAGATGGAGCCTCGACGGGTGTCTATGTATATAAGAGGATAGATAAAATGGCCACTATATTTGTATTGATCATGTGAACGTTGGTTTATACATGTACAACAAGCTAAAGTTCTAACTATATATATATATATATATATATATATATATATATATACAACAACAACAACATAGCCTTTTGTCCCAAGCAAGTTGGGGTAGGCTAGAGATGAAACCCAAAAGAGACGATAAACAGAGAGACACATAAAGGGATATATATATATATATATATATATATATATATATATATATATATATATATATATATATATATATATACATATATATAATGTCCATCCCCGGGTAGAGTCGAATGCATCAAGGATTATCACCGAAACTGACTCAACTTCAATATGGAAAGCTAAGTACATCTTAGATCCAACCTAGGCCGCCAAAACGGGACCAGCCTGTTTTCCACTCCGAATCCATTCAGGAAACTGTTTTTTTTAAACAAGAAACTGTTTAGTTATGTGCCTATGTGTGAGCTGTGCCAACACGAAGCCCCATTTTCAAAGAGGAATGAGATTTTTCCTATCAAGGATGATATTTTTTTATGTGCCTATGTGTGTGTTTGTGGAGATGCAGCCTTAAACTGTTGATTCAATTCAATTTCCACGTATATACATAGCATTGCAAAACATGCACTAGTAAGTAATAATCCCCAAGATTTTTCACTTAATCCGTGTAGCTTTAGAATAATTGGATAATAAGCTCGAAATTATGCCTCCTCTATATGAACATGGCAGGCCTCTTTGTTGACAAGTTCAAGGGCCAGGAAAATGCATCAAAACTATCAGCGTATCTTTGTTGCGAGCTGTGACCTGCTTGCCCGTGTCATGTGATGATTTACACTGTGCGCACTGTCCAGGAGATCAGTGAACTAGCCTGGCAGCCAGCCGCAGGCCACCGTGCCCCGCTGATCCTCCCTGCGCCCCGACCGTCACTGCCACTGCAGCTGCCGCTGATGCTGCTGCTGCCCTCGCTGTCCCGCGTCTCCGAGCACGTGGGCTTGCCCCTTGCTGCCTCGCACCGTTGCCTCGCCATTAACGGCGCTGCGGCCATGCAGGCCACGCAACCCCACCGACTACATGCATCCACGTGTGTCCTGGCCGAGTCGTCTCGTGGCGCACGGGTCCCGTTAGCATGCAGTCTACCACATCCCGCCAAGGCGTGACCAGCCAAGAGCTCTGACTCCATCCCCACCTCCTTTGCCATTCCGACCGGTGGTCCCTACTCGCCAAATCCGGCAGGGTGAGGTCACCTCTACTCAATTCAGCGCGCCCCTGACTCCGCCATCCCATCACCCATCCGCCTATATCCCCACCCTATCTTGATGCGTGCATGCCCAAGCCCCAATTTGGAGCTTCTCTCCCCGCCGTGCCGATAAGGCTGGGTCTGGCCATTACGAAGGGCAACCCTCCGTCGAACCACCTCGAGCCGAATTAACTGCACCAGTAGGCTTGCCTTGAACCTCTCTCCCTCCCGCGCACCTTAGTCAAGCCTCTACCGTTACCTCGGCGTTGGTGACGCGGCCGTGCCCGTCGCGGGGCGCCGCTGCACCGATCGGGCGCACGTGGCCGGCCCTCCACAGGTGACCTCCAGCCAAGCCATCACCGCAGCCAGGTCGGTGGTGAGTCCCTATTGCTCATGCCCTATATCTACTGTCCCGGTAGCGCCTCAGCTCACCGGAACGCCGTTGCCGCCGCAAGTTAGGTTGCCACGCCACAGAGGAGCCGCTTTAGTGTGCCTCCGATCTCCTAACCGCCACCCGTCGTCGTGCGAGGACCCGCAGGTCAATGTTGGCCCCTTAGATTCGCTGTAAGGGTGCTTAGTTAGCCGGCATGGTAGCCTAGTGCCGCTGCTCCCCGCGCCAGTGGGCGTGGAGGCATCGGGGACCTCCCCAATGCGAAGATGAGATAACCTAAGGGTCTTCGGGCATAATCACAGACTAAGAGAATAGTGCATATGGTGGTTGGGTAGTATCACGAAGTGCAGGGGTTCTTCCTGCAAGAGCGCCATTGCACTCGCGGGCTTCCCCGCCGTGGGCCGATTTGCATGGGCCACGTCCGCGCGCTGGTGGCCCGTGAGGCCGAAATTGCGTTTTCTTTTTACTAAGAATTAGAAATAGCTTTCCATTTTCTTTTATGTGCCAGTTTTGTATAATTAAAATAAAATCAAATAAGTGTCCAAAAATTGTGAAACTACTTCTATTGGGTTCCTAAAATTGTGATCTATCTGTTAGTGTAGTTAGTTCATACATACCTGTGTTGATGCTAAGGTCTATTAAATCAATTGGAAATGCTAAATCTTATTAGGTTAATATTGTAAGAATTTTTGTGGCAAATCTGTGATGACTTTAGTCTTAAAATTTTTACTGTAGCCTTATTGTATTATTATGTGCTTGCTGTAATTTTTGTAGCCATAGGATAGACTGTTTATTAGGGTAGCTAAATATTCATTAAAACATAATATGAATAAGAGAGTAATATGTAATATTAATTATGAAACTAAGCGCTTGTAGGGTGAGCTTGAAATCTATTTGGTAGAGATAATGATTAGCTTAGTATCTGAGTCATTAGAGCTTGCTTAGAAGCTTAGCATGTGTATTATTATTTTAAGAGTTGTTGTTGCCTAAATAATAAATTGTTGCATCATCATCGCATGCATATAGAGAACGAGTTGATGGAGTTCGTGACCACCGGCGATCAGGAGTACGAGGAGATTGTTGAGGAGTACGAGGAGGAGATCCTCATATAGGAGGAGGTCCAGGAGCCACCACTGATTGATGCAACTATGCAGCTAACACCGCACCTGCCCAAGGCAAGCCCCGGTGCATAACCCTTATTTTGATGTCATCGTATATAAATGTTGTGCATTTACGTTGCAGGAATTTTATGAAACCCACATGCATATAGATATCTATCCTATGAGTCTTACTAGTGCAGGATCATATAGCTGCTATGCATAGGTTTATCGGCAGTGTGGGTAACCTGCCGTTACTCACAAATAGGTGATATCATTACTACTCTCATGATAAATGATGGAAAGGAAAATGGTGACCGGACAGGGATATGGTTTGTGTATTGGTGGGTGTGATAAGTTATGTCCCGTGGCCACGGGGCTTAGCTTGGTTATACTATTTTTCCTGTCCATGTCGATTGAGGATCGTCTGTTGCTGTGGATGGTAGTCAAGTCACAGATTTATTATCTTGAGCACATACTTGCTTATGGGAGCTGGAAGGCTCGTTACTCTCTTGTCGTGGATTTCGGCTCTTTCCGGACCGACTAATTGGAGGCGGGGAAAGGTGGAGGTTTAAGCACCACATTGAGGCTGGGTCTCAAGGGTGTGGGCTTGGAGTCCTTGGACGGGGACCTAGACCCCTCGACAGGAGTGGAATGGGTTGGTTTTGCTTGTGCCTAGGGTACAAGTGAGGCGTGTGTTTTGGGGTACCCAACTGGGCTATATTGATTCGCGAATCGCCTTTTCTACGTGATGATACGACTTGGCTGTGGTCTAGCACCGTAGTAAGAACTGGAATATAGAAGATGGTAAAATAGTTCTGATTGCTCAACCCTTGCTTGAAAGTAGAACAAGTACTTACATAGAATGGTTAGTTAATGAATTAAAAAATGACTACTAATAACCTGACAGTAAGGATACACTCTTAGTAATACTTTTCGCAAAACAAAGAAACCTAGCAAACCATATTGCCTACCATATTCTTGAGAGTCAAAAAATTATTCCCACTGGTCGGGTAAGTCTTGCGAGTACATTGTGTACTCAGGGTTTATTTTATCCTGTTGCAGGAGCAGCTTAATGAGTAGCTCTTGTACAGAGGATTCTTCTAGTGGGCATAGACAAATCCTTGTATCGTTCCACTAGATGTTTATTTTAGTTCCGCTGTTTAATTATCACACCCTGAATTCTGGTATTGTAATAAATAATTTTCAAGACTCTATGTTGTATTAAATGGACTAAATGTTACAAGCTTGTACTCATTATTGGATTATAGATGTAAAATGTGGATTGTTTTGAGTTCTCCCTTGGGATGTGCTCGATAGAACTGTTTGATTTAGCTCACTTTTGGGTACTTAGTGTCTAGTGGAAGATAAGTGCCTCCGAAAGTGAGTTATTTCAGGCGGTTCTGCCACATGTGGTATTAGAGCCAATATGAGTATACGAGTTTAAAGAACCTTTTCAAAAACTTAAAAATTTGACCAACAAAAGCTTTGCGAAAAATAGGATGCGAAATGTGTATGTAAATAAGTATAAGCCCTAGCAATATGGTCTATCTAGGATGGTGGCACTAGTTTTATCTAATCATTTTCTGTAGGTACACTAACTTACATTGCGTAAGAATTGTTAGCGTACGGGGAGTGAGTGTACAATGTGCCAAGAATTTATACGAATTGCCGCTATATTCCGGCTTGAGTGCACGAATAGGTCGATGCATGCATCATGAAAAGAGAATTTTGCTTAAGCTAAACTCCCCTTCACAAATAATTTTTGGGCAGTTATCATGATAGGATAATAAATAAAAATAAATGTTTCAGCTCTTAATGATAAGCCCTATCATTCCACAACTTATCGAGCCTTATCATTTCTCTAGTCTGTTGTCCTAATTTGAAGGCCTTGTCTCTAATGATGGGTTCTTATCTGTTTATAGATGAACCTGAGGTCCGGCCATGGGAGTACCAATGCCGGGGCGGGCCATGGCCTTGGTGAAGGCCAAGATGAAAGTGGTCATGGCGGTGATAACGACAATGCCAGCGGGGAGTGTCATGAGGTCCCACTCTTGGATCCTTCTCCCCCACCACCACCACCACCACCTCCGATGATGTATGCTGAGATGATGGCAGAGATGTTGGCTGCTCGTCGTGAGTCAACCCGTGCCTTCGAGATGCTGACACTTGCTATTGGTGGCTTCGCCCGGGGAAGCCCCGGTGGCAATGGTGAGAACTGGGGTGGTGCCCGCGGTCTCAACAGGCCATATTCCTACCAGGACTTCTTGGGGACGCACGTTCACACCGACTGTGGGGCCTCTAGATGTGGAGCATTGGCTTCGTATCATGGAGCAAAAGTTTCAGCTACTCAATGTGACTGACAAGCAGAAGGTGCGCTTTACCGCACACAGCTTTTGTGGTCTACTAGTGCTTGGTGGGACACCTTTAACGCCATGTAGCCTGTGGATCACCATGTGACTTGGCAGGAGTTTACCATTGCTTTCCGTCAGTTCTATATTCCTGCTGGTTTGCTGAACAGGATGCTGTCCGAGTTTTTGGACCTAAAGCAAGGGAATATGACTATAATAGAGTATGCGAACAAGTTCAACCATCTTGCACAATATGCTGGAACTCATGTGGATACTGATGAGAAGAGGGACCATTTCTATTGCGGCCTCTCTTGCATCTTGCAAAAGGAGTTGTATATGTGAAACTACCAGACCTTTGGTGCACTGATGAAAGCTGCTATTGCTATGGAAGGACTTCGACATGACTCTCAAGCTGAGTGGAAGCGAAAGAGGGTGGTCACTGGATCTTCTAGTCACCCACAGGCTCAGAAGGTGTAGGTTGTGAGGAGGGTGTCCTACCACTCTCTGAGTGGACAGTAGTCCTGTCAGACTCAGCAAATTCACTAGGCACCGCCCACTCAGTACTGTGCACCTATGTAGCAGGTGCAGCAGCCTCAGGGACATTAGGTTCCACCTCATCAAGGACAGGGGAACAAGCTAGGTGCTTATTTCTAGTGTGGAAAGGAAGGCCACTATGCTCGGGAGTGCCCTCAGAACCGGCCTTCCCAGTCTTTGCAGCCGTCAGCCAACTCTCGTCTGGTCAAGAGGACTATTATTAGGAAGAAGGAGCTACTGAGCCGCTCTGGACAGGTCAACTACACCGAGGCTGAGGAGATTCCACAGGGCAAGCCAGTGATGGCTGGTATGTTCACCATCGATTCCCATCTAGCATATGTGTTATTTGATTCTAGTGTATCACATTTAGGGATGAAAACGGTACAGATATTTTTCGATCGTATTCGAGACCGAATCCGTTTAGAGGGGTTCAGATCTGTCCGTATCCGAGTCCGGATATTCAACATCCAATACCGTATCCGTATCCGAATACTTAAATCACATATTTATGATGTCGACATCTAATCGTATCCTATCCGGCATGGCTAACACTATCCGTATTCGAATCCGAATCCGACCAGAAATATGAAAACAAATATGATATCAGTTATATCCGTCCGTATCCGATCCGTTTTCATCCCTAATCACATTCATTCGTGAGAATGGGGTTTGCACAAAGGCACAATATATCTACTATGGCTATTCCTATTGCCTATAGAATCAGAGCCCTAGGTGGTGCACAGTCAGTTTAGTGCTAGCCACTCACACTTACCGTCTCTAGTTCATGGTGCTGCCTGGGCAAGGCATAGATGCAATTCTGGAAATGAACTGGTTGAGAACATATGGGGTAGTCTTGAATCTCAAGCACAGAGTTGTTGAGTTAAAGCTCCCATCTTCTGAGGATAGGATGTCTCTCCTTATGTCCCCAGTTCTCAACTTATCAGTTGTTGCCCATGTTGAAGCTTCTCCCGATCTTGCCTCTATTCCTGTGGTCTGTGAGTTTCTAGATGTCTTTCCTGAAGATCTACCTGGGTTACCACCGGATAGGAATGTGGAGTTTACCATTGAGTTAGAGCCTGGTACTGCCCCTATTTCATGGTGCCCTTACCACATGGCTCCAAAAGAATTGGTTGAAATGAAGAAACAGTTAGAGGAATTATTGGAGAAGGGATTTATTCATCCCAATTCTTCACCCTGGGGTTGTCCAGCCATTTTTGTGAAGAAGGATGGTACCCTATGGATGTGTGTGGATTATTGCCCTCTCAATGCGGTAATCATCAAGAACAAGTATCCCTTGCCTCGCATTGATACTCTATTCGATCAGTTGGCTGGTGCAAAAGTGTTTTCAAAGATTGATCTTCACTCTGGTTACCACCAAATTAAAATCTGGCTGCAAGATATACCAAAAATAGCTTTCTCTACTAGGTATGGACTGTATGAGTACCTTGTCATATCTTTTGGTGTCACCAATGCTCTTGAATTTTTCATGTACCTCATGAACTTAGTCATCATGCTAGAGTTGGACAAGTTTATGGTGGTGTTCATTGATGATATTTTGATATATTCCAAGAATAAAGAAGAGCATGCACAACATCTTCACATAGTATTGACTCGACTATGTGAACACAAGTTGTATGCCAAGTTCAGCAAGTGTGAGTTCTGGTTGGATCGAATGCAGTTTTTGGGGCATGTTCTGACCCCCGAAGGCATCTCTGTAGATCCTAGCAAGGTGTAAGATGTGCTAAATTGGAAATTTTGAAAGTCAGTGCGTCAAATTCGCTAGTTTCTTAGTCTTGTTGGTTATTATCGGTGTTTCATTCCTGATTTCTCTAAGATAGCTCATCCGATGACCAAGTTGCTTCAAAAGGATGTCAAGTTTATACGGAGTCCGGCTTATGAAGAAGCTTTCCAAGCCCTAAAGAAGTTTCTTACCTCTGCTCCTATTCTTGCTCAACTAGATATTGAGAGGCCATTTGATGTATATTGTGATGCCTCTAGAACCAGACTTGGTTGCGTGCTTATGTAGGATGGATGTGTGATAGCTTATGCTTCACGCTTGCTAGAAAGCACAAGGTGAATTATCCCACACATGATTTAGAGCTGGCTGCAGTGGTGCATGCTCTAAAAATTTGGAGACATTATCTGTTGGGAAACAAAGTGCATATTTATACAGATCACAAGAGCCTAAAATATATTTTCACTCAATTAGAGTTGAATATGAGGCAACGGAGATGGCTTGAGCTAATCAAGTACTACAATTTGGAAGTGCATTATGATCCTAGAAAAGCCAATGTGGTAGTTAATGCCTTGAGTTGGAAGCCACATCAGCTTGGCGAAGAGTCGTTGTCTTTCACTCATTCTAAAATTTTAGCACACATTGCTCTAGTCTCGGATTTACTTGAGCAGATTATTGTGGAGCAAAGGCAAGATGTTTCAGAAATTCCCCATATCAAGAAGTTAATTACCGAAGGGTGTGGTCCTCATTTCAGCATAGATGAACAAGGTGTGGTAAAGTTCAAGAATCGATTGGTGGTTCCCTCCAGTGAGGAGCTTAGGAGAAAAATTTTGGATGAAGCTCACAAATCCAAGCTGTCCATTCACCCTGGAAGCAACAAGATGTATCATGATTTGCGTCACTTGTATTGGTGGCCAAATATGAAGCAGGACATTACTAGATACATTTCAGAGTGTGACATTTGTGGAAGGGTGAAGGCGGACCATATCTGTACGCCTGGTTTTCTACAGCCTTTGCCTATCCCTGTTTAGAAATGGGAGGATATTTCTATGAATTTTATTGTGGGTTTGCCCTGTACAGCAAAGGGGTATGATTCCATTTGCATCATTGTGGACCGTCTCATAAAGTCTGCTCATTTCGTTCCGGTGGATAAAGGTATTCAGCCAAGAAATATGCCAAGCTATATTTTAATCGGATTGTAACTTTACATGGAGTTCCTCTCACCATTGTTTCTAATTGAGGGTTAGTTTTTATGTCATGCTTTTGGGTGCAACTACAGAAGTGTCTTGGAACCCGGCTTCTCAGAAGTTCAGCTTATCATCCACAAACTGATAGTCAGATAGAAAGAGTCAACCAAGTACTTGAGGATATGTTGAGAGCTTGTATCATTTCTTTTCCAGAAAAATGGGATGAGTGCTTGTCTTTAGTTGAGTTTTCTTATAACAATAGCTATCAAGAAAGCATTCAAATGGCACCTTTTGAGGCTTTATATGGCAAGAAGTGTAGAACACCACTTAACTAGGTTGAGGTAGGAGACTGTGGTTACTTCGGTCCCAAATTTAACCAAGAAGCAAGAGAGAAAGTCAGTGTTATTCACAGTCATTTGAAAGCGGCTCAGAACCGATAGAAAACTTATGCAGATAAGAGAAGAAGGCCTTTGCAATTTGAAGTGGGTGATCATGTGTATCTCAAGGTGTCTCCCATTAGAGGTGTGCATCGTTTTGGAGTCCGTGGGAAATTAGCCCCTCGCTATGTTGGACCATATGAAGTTTTGGCACGGTGTGGCCCTGTTGCTTATTGCATCCAGCTTCTGAAGATATTGTCAGCAGTCCATAATGTTTTTCATGTCTCCCAGTTGAAGAAGTATTTGTGAATTCCTGATGAAGCGGTGGAAATTGAAGGGCTCCCTCTTCAGCCTGATCTTTCTTATATTGAGCACCTCGTCAAGATTTTGGATGAGAAGGAAATAGTGACTAGAAACAACGTGTTGAAATTTTACAAGGACCAATGGCAAAATCATTTAGAGGATGAAGCAACTTGGGAACAAGAGAGCTACATATTGAAACATTATCCCCATCTCATTTCTAGTTGACCAAGGTAATATTGTAAAGAGAAATTTATTTCTTTTCTTTTTCCCACACTAGGGGCACATGAAATCTCGGGACAAGATTTTGTTTAAGGGGGTAGAGCTGTAACACCCTTGGTGTTACGCCCAGAACAACTCACCAAAACATGTCATGAGCATCATATTTATGTGATATTGCATGTGATCAATTGTGTTGATAGAGTATTGTAACCTAAAATCATCAATAAAAATGTTAAAAGAAAAGCCATCCAATGTTGTATGTTATAGCAAGTAACGTGGAAAACCAAATTTTCATGAACAAAATTTCTATAGAACATATATATGACATCTTAATAAAAGTTTGAAGTACAAACTTTGTAGATGACAATGCAACTTTTGCTGTAGAAAAATCATATTGTTAGCCAGTACCTTTAATAGCTTGGAAATCAAATTTGGAAATCAGATCCAACTAAGACTTAGCAAATTTCGATATGTAAGACAATAGTTTGACAACACCATGTTTGTGAATTTATTCTGCGAAATCTAGTAAAAGGGCGGCATCTTGTCTTGGCTAGTAAAAGGGAGGAGCTCATAATGAATGCTAGTCGAGGAAGAGAAGGAATCATCTCCCGAACAAGAAATGGGTGATAGCCAAATCACAACCACTCCAATCCCAAGGTTTAGCTATCAATCCCGAACCATCAATACCCTAGAATCCAAATCCTCCAAGGGAAGAAGAAAGTCAACCTTTTGAAATTTCTTGTGAGGATGATCTGTTTGATGCTGATTTTGGAAATAGTTTAAACTTCTAGTTCTATAAGAGACCTTTGAGTGAATATAATTCAAATCCTCTCAAGAAGGGGTCTCTTAGAAAGTGTCCTTATTCCCATATAGGACATTGGGAAGAATTTAAGGGTGGCAGGTCTAGTAATGCCATAGATGGAGAGCCAAGCCATTTAGAAGCCAATCATATCTTCTCCCCTTCTATGCCCACATTAGATGTCTTATCTGAACCCATCTTTCAACCCATCCTTGACTCCGATAATCCCTCTTATACTTTCTTTTCTAAGTCTCTGTCACACCCGGTTTTCTAAAGAACAAAACCAGGCTAATCATATGTGTGCCCAGGAAGTCCACACATATGTCAGAATGAAAAAGTATCAGAAACAATGTTATTATATAACGTATACATAGCTATATTAACACTTACATCAGAGTTTCGCGGAACGATGACTAAACTTCAGGCTCCATTCTTCTCAGGGACGGCTGACTGGTGGCTCCGTATGCCAAACACTTCTGAAAGACTTCTGGAAACTCCACTACCTCTTAATCCTTCTTCTGAATAGTACCTTACTACACACTGAGGTGTGGGGAAATAGCAAGAGTGAGTCCATGTTGAACTCAACAAGTATAACATAGGGTTCATGAGGCTCAAAAAGGCTAGACACTGTTTGACTACGTTTAGCTTTTAATCATCATATAATTGACAATTGAGTAGCATCAAGGTATTCCAATTCCCATTAATGAACCAATGATCAATTGCAATAACGATAATGATTAGCATTAACATGAGCATAATAATAACAACAGTAATTAAACATGATATAACAATGGTGATCATCTATCTGTAAAGGTTCCAAGGCCGCCCGTATCCGTGGGCACGACTAGTATACCAGTTTATTAAACTCTGCGCAGAGGTGTACACTTTCACTGTGAGTCATGACTTCCAAATGCATGGGTTCGCGACTCCCCAAAACACCGGAAATCATATAAAGCCACTTAAAGGTTCGTCTAACAAGTTAGGGCCATTAGATTCACTCGACAGGCAGATGTAGAACCCCCCTTCCCAGTGGCACAACAACCGCAGCCTATACACACTAAGGACAGGGGCTCGCCCTACACCCAACATGGCAAGCCGTTCTTACGCCATTTAAGGTAACCACTAACAAGCTAGAAAAGGTCCTTTAAGTAACTAAAGCCAGAGCCATATAGCCCTCACAGCTGTACTGTATGTCCCGGATGATCACGTACAGATAAGTCCTTATGGAGAGAAACTAGAGCATCAAAATAACCCACATGCTCTAGCCCCCTTTTCAACAGCAAATAAAATCATCATTAAAGGTTGATTGCTTAATCCATTAATCAAAATTACAAGATCATTGTTCATGATTAAGCACTAGCAAAAGCTACCCAAATGCACAACCCATAGGTGACAAGGAAACAAGATATCAATAGCTAGGTTATAATCTCTATGGTTGTCAAGGAGGACACATGCATATGTATGATAATTTCAGTGAATAGGACAACAAGGATGATCCCATGTTATACTTGCCTTAAAGTTAGATCCTTCTTCAAGTCCAAACCTTCAATTGACCACTTCTTGATCACCGCGTAAAGCTCACCGACTAGACATAATCATAGAACACCACACAAACATCCATTCAATCATACACGAAGCAAGCAATAGAACTAATTAGATCAATACACCAAAACAATAAAAAGATTTGAAAACTAGTCTACGCGTTGCTACGGACACACAGATGTGAAAAGCACGCTAATCTGAGCTATGATGCAAAAGAGATGATTACCGAAAGATTATTGTTAAAAGAGAAAGAGAATTAAACTAGCTTCATTCACCTTAATCATATAAAAGTTTGTATAGAATATTCTAGAGAAATATCATGTCAAGTCAATTTGTATTTTGAGTAAGAAAAACAAGATAAGTTAATTACATTTTAATTGTAAATTAAATTAAACTGCAACTTAATTAGTTATATATATTCTAATAAAACACTATACACGGCAGAGATGGTATTTGAAGAGCTCCAGACCAAGACACGAATTGATGGTATTTTGGAATTACTACGCAAGATGATGCATACATGACATCAGCAAGTATTTAGCCGATTAAATAATGTGGCATACCATTAACATTGCGAGGTGCAGCTGACTTGATCACGTGTAGGGCTGGATATCGAGCCAACCATAGTTTTTTTTGAGCTTTTTTAGAAATTGGTATAATCTTATTCATCATTATTTCCTGCATTGTTTAAGACCCAACTTCATGACGAACCTAACGAGCCGAGCCTAACGAGCCGAGCCGAAGTTGAAAGTCGTTCGAAATCAAGTCATTTTTATTTTAAAAGAAAAATGAGTCTAATCGGAGCACTTTTGTACCGAGCCACCGAGCCAGCTTAACGAGAGGCGCATCCTAGCATGCTCGGCTTCAGCAGCAAAAGCAGGGGAACGACGTAACTGTTTGCTTGTGAGTGCATGAGTCCATCTGCCAGCGAAGAACAGAGCTGACGTGCTCGATTTGGACAAGAAGATGGTGCTTCGATCACGTAGAAGGTCTCCTCTGTCCTCCTGACCGTGGACAGGTTGGCAGTGTCCCTGCCTGTGCACCTGCTTGCGGAAACAACTGCGAGATCGATGGGAGACAAGGAAGATGTCACGGTGGCGGAAAATCGATAGCGAGCTCTCGGGAGCGAGGCGGCAGCGCACGGGAGCTAGATGGTGTGGCGTGGCACAGGGCTTGGTCCAGCCCTCGGTTTGCAGATGGTGATGAGGCAGCAGACCTCGCAGGACCGAGCTCGGCGAGATCGCGATCGTGTGCGGCAACGGCGGTGGCCAGGGCTAGCAGGCAAGGGCGGACACCAAGTCTGCAGAAAATACTAGTATAGATATATATATAACATATATACCAGTATACATATAGATCCGACAGCTGGGCTGGTGGGCTCCGCTTGATGGTGATGGATGATGGCCCGCAATTAGCAAACCAAACAGATGGAAGAAACTATAATTGTTTGATTGATCAACTGCTAGCTCGTCTGTTCGTATTAATGTGCAGAGTCAGCGGCGCGAGAACTCGACACGGTGGCGCGACGATTGGACGTGGTGAACAGCGGCACGTTGACGAAAGCTTCAGCTAATCTCCATGTATGCATGACGTTTGACTCCAATATCATGGGGAAGGAAAACAATATCTTTTCGTGCTAATGGACAGATGACGATGGGGATGACTGCTTGCTCAGGTTCGGGATCGAAAGTGTGAACGTGTGCCTCAGCTGCAAATTGTCTCATCGTGGTTTGATGCTTGTTTGATGTTGCTTCGCTGCATCCAATAGAGAGGATCTGCCTTGTGAAATTGAGATCGACTGGTCCATGCATGGCCACGTTGGGAGCTAGCTGCGGAGGCAGTCTCTTGGCAGACTGGCCGTCTGGCGTTATTGGACGAGACAGCGGCGGTGTGTCTTCATGCTGGTTACGAACTCTGGACGATGACGAGGAGACGAAGTTAGCAGCAAGTGCTTCACGTGGCCGCCTTTAGCTGTGATTTGCCCCCAGGGACTTCTAGAAGATGTGAGCCTCTTCACGGAAGCCCCAGATACATAGCAGCAGCATGCCTTGCTGACGTCGGGCATCGACGAGATTTTGGTCGGTCTTCATGGCCGGCAATCCTTTGGCACTGATGGGCCTTGGCTGCCACAACAGGCGACGATGAGGTGTGAGAAACTGGAACACGAAGCAAGGAGAGTAGAGGAAGGGGTCGTCGGCAACTCTGCGGCGGCTCGGGAAAAGGATTTCAGATCACAAGATCAAAGAGAGAAACGTAGGCATGTATTTATATACTCTTGGTTAAAGCCAAGTTGGAATAGGATTAGATCTTATTATTTTCGGATTTAAAGAATTTCATGACTAGAAATAATTCTAGAAAATCTAGAATTACCTTTTTGGCCGTGAAAAATAGCCCGGAGCTCAGAAAAATCACGGAAAAAATCTTGGAGACTCTTGGAAAGATAAGGAACTCAACCAAATGAGTTTGAGCTCATGAAAAGATTGATGAAGAGATCAAGGAAAAAGATTATGCTCACGGAAATTGAAATTTTAAATCCAGAAAATACCAAAAAGTTTTCCGATGAGAAGTAATCGTCGTCCTATGGTATTTTGAAAATAATAGCACTCACCAACACCAAAGACAAGCATCACACAAACACCACATTATCAAATTAATATGAAAAAGTTTAAAACCACAATTTTCTATATTTAAATTAGCAACAACTTAACTTATCTAATAAATTTATTCAAATATTGAAATCATTTATTTTATTTAGTATTTTTCATGCACAACCCAAAATAGGAAATTTTGGGTGTGACAGTCTCTTGATGACCCTAGAAACCCACTAAGGCATCCAAATCATAGGAGTCATGAAGACTATAAGGATGACCAAGAAGAGTAATGACAATGGTAGGAATATATTAAGAGTTGCCTGAAATATATGAAGAACACATATGTCGTTGTTAAAGAATGGATGGATAAGGCGAAGCCTTATGGTTAGGATTCAAACTTGGCTTAGATCCAAACGGTGAGCTTAAATCAATCTCTTCAATAAACATGACTCATCCAAGTTTGGAGAAAACCTTAGACAAGATCAACCCAAGAGACACCAATCCATGAGAAATCTTGGACAATAAAATGTCCAATGAATGTCATAGGCATGGAATGATGGAGACAATGTTTCCATCTATAGGCATTCATGAAGAAACACCCTTAGAGCTTGAGAAGAAAGATGACATCAATGAGCATGGAAGCTATATCATGAACACCTCATCGAATCCACACTCATGTGAGAAAAACTCCTAAATCAATTGGTCTCTCTACTACCACACACAAGATCTTAAACCCCCTCATACTTTCTGTTCCTAAGGACTTTGAAAGGGTGGTTGTAGATACATATATTTATCATTAATATTGTAGATCTCGTTGCGTGAATCTTGAGATAGGTAAACAAAAGTTGGTGTTGGAGGGGAAACCACTTCACCAGTAAGAAACGCAATTAGAAGGTTTCCTAAGGACGAACTTGTGTCCTAAAGCAAGCACTTTCGAGAGATAACATGAGCTTTTCACCTTCTGCTATAATGTCCTTGTAAAGTGAGCATAGAAATATAATTATGAAAATATTCCTTTAGGTATTTTTGTCACTAACCATTTTAGGTTTGAAGCAAAAAGACGAAGGATGACAGCACCAGGTATGTCCAACCAATCATCATGCAATATTGGATCACATCCATTTAAACTTGACTTTGCTTTATAAAATTCAAGCTTGAAGGATGGGCTTCCCAGAAAAATCTTGTGCCATGTTGCTAATTTTTGGTTGCCTCTACCTTCAAGCCATGCTCAATTTGCTAAACTATATGCTCTTTCATCTCTAATTGAATAAATATTTATAGTGCTTTCATGTTACCTTTATCTACCATAGTAAGTTTTAGTTTGGAAGTACTCGGCATACTTCCAAAGGTTTTTTTAAATTAAGTCAGGTGCTTAGGTTAAAATGCCTTCCTTATTTAAATTAGACATGGAGTTCAGTTTGGTTATTGAACTAAAAATTGCTTTAGCAGATACTAGATATTTTATTGGACTAACCCCTGTAGGAAATTCTCAATTCAATTTGGGTAAGTCACGAGATGAATTCAAATCGAAGATGAAACAAGGCACTTGAAGAACTCCAATAAGTTTACACAAGAGGACACATCTCATTCATAAATGAAGAACTGTAAGTATCAATGTTCATTCACTCTGTCTTTTGCTACAAGTTAATTTTGTCTTGAGCCATGCTTGTATAGAACATGATGAACAAAATCTATGCTAAAATAATCTCAACACCATCTTTTCATTAACATAGAGGAAAATTACAAAATTTTGGACAAACAACCTGTGTTTCAAAATTATATACTCCTTCGGGTGTAGTTGTCCACAAATCTGTTGCTGGCAGAAAACAATGAGTGAGGCAAAATGTCTCATCCCAAAATTTCTGATTTTGGGTTGTGCATAGAAAACACTAACTAAAATAAAATATTTTAATATTTGAATAGAACTTGTCATTAGTTTAGATTTCATATATTTTTATTAAAGAAAAATGGTGCTTTTCGATTATTTTAGAATTAACTTGACGGACTTTGGTTAATGTGATGCTTGTTTTGGTGTTTATGAGTGCAAACGGTTTACGAGTATGATAGAGCGACGTTTATCTCTCCTTGGGAAATTTTTCTGGCCCTTTTTCGAATTAAAATTCTAGTTTCCATGAACTTAATCTTTTTCTTTGATCGTTTCACCAATCTTTTCATGAGCTCCAAATACTTTATTTGGGTTCCTTATGTTTCATAATGTCTCTGAGAATTTTCCCCGAATTTTTGGAGCTTTCGGAGTATTTTTCGTGGCTTAAATAATAATTTTAGACTTTTCTAGAATTATTTTATCCATGAAATTAATTAATTCTGAAAATAAATAAATATCTCATTTTTCCCAATGCTCAAAGCCCATGTGCAATAATTCTAATAAATCTCAAAGGCCTATACATTTATTTACTAATGTGCTTTAATAATTAATTAGGCCTATTAGTAAAGATGGAAGGTGCAACATCAATTAGTACCATATTGCTAGTTGATGTGAAGGTAGAGAGTTTTCCTCCCTATAAGTATGTACCTACCCTATGGGCAAAGCACACCAAAACTACCGTGGAGGAGCTCCTAGTTTGGGAAATCTCTCGTGTAGTAAATTATAGAATTTCCTCTCCACCTATCATGTCACCATCGGCCAACTCCGACAACTCCCGCGGCGGCTGTTCCGGCCATCTCGTCTGTCTCCGGCAAAAACCACCACCTACCAGTCGGTCAGCTACAGCAGGCTGATGTCAGCCGAGCGGGCTTGCCGGCGCCCGTCTTCAATTCCTCCTCAACTTCAGCGTGAGATTTTCTTTACCCTTCTTTTCTTTCTGTTTATTCTATGTTTACCTATGGAGGCCGATCTCTATCTTGATCCGCACTTCTGCAGCAAGGCCTAGCGCTACCTTGTTGATGCCTGCGCCCATCTGGATGAACCCGTCACTGCCGCGTCGATCTCTATCTTGATCTGCACTTCTGCAGCAAGGCCTAGCGCTACCTTGTTGATGCCTGCGCCCATCTGGATGAACCCGTCACTGCCGCTTGACTGCCTCCGTTGGTGAGCATGCATCTCCATGTTTCTGTTCCTCCCTTGTCCTTAGTCTGCACCTCCTCGTGCTCATGTTTTTGCCGACCCTGCATCGTCAACTAGACAGTTGAGCACCATGGCCTGGCACCACGAGGCTGGCTGACATGCAAGCTGTCGTCACCGTCTTGGTTAGATGAGCGTGCGAGCGATCAGCTGCTGCGGCGTTGGTCTAGCTCCAAGAAAGCGCTGCTGGCGGTGAACCTGCTCCCCATCGACCAGCGCTGGTGATCCTCTACGAATACCCTTTTTTCTTTGGTTCACGTCCCGGTGTCATTTTAGTTGTTGTTGCTGCCCGTGTGTCATCTAGTTTGGTCCTAACCGTGTAGTACTGCAAGTTCTGCAAGGCATGCTACCACTCTGCTGCTTTGCCGTGCACTACTGTTTTCTGCTACCGGAGTATACGAGCCTAGCTAGCCTGTCCCTTGCTCTTTGTTTAATCAAGATTCATATAAGGTCATCTTAGATATGATTTGGTTAATGTTTAGAAGCAACTAGGGTTTATAACTCCGGTATTTCATAACTGAATGTTAATAAGATTCATATCCACATAAATGTTTTCTTTTAAATTACAAGATGTTTAGTTCAACCTTGATTTGTAAATGTTTTCATTTAGCTTTTGCCACATGTTCCATGATTATCTAAATTATAAAATATTTACATGACTTAAAATACTATGATATGATATATTTATAAATAAAATATGGCTAAGGTGTAATGTTAGCTTTTACAATTCAACATAATTTGGTTAGTTCCACTTTAGTATATTTCTCCAAAAAGTCCAACACTTTAATTCACTAACTAAAATGAATCCAGCATATAGTTTTCTCTTTTAGTATGTTGCAAGCTTATCGATAGTCGTGTCCTGTTAACGGTAGCTCCGTTCTCCGTTGTTCTTGCGCTAGCATCATGTCGTGTCGATTTGTGTGCTCTTTTCTATTTTCTCTTGTGTGGTGTATTGTTCTTAGTTGTCCCTATTTGTTTGCTTGTATGCCTATTAGTGTGCTGGGTTGCTATGATCTACGAGTAGAAGAAAGACTATCCGTGAGCGCCAAAGATCCGAAGATGAAGACCAGAAGCTGAGTGCCAGAAGTTGCAAATGAAAGATTAAGTTGAGGTTTTTCAGAGCAAGTTGCTTTGGGCATAAAGCAAGTTCTAAGGCAAGTATAGCATGGGATCATCCTTGTTTCCTATTCACCTTTAATACACTTAATTCATGTGCAAGTGTCTACCTTGTTATCCCTAAGGATATCCTAGCTTTTGTATCTTGTACCTTGACACCGGTGGAACATTGCATTGGGTAGTATTTATGCTAGTGCTCAAGATAAATAACCATGATCTGTAACTTGACTAATGCTATATGCAATAAACGTTTAAAAGATGATTTATAGAAACATGGCGCAAGAGGGCTAGAGCATTGGGCTGTTTTTATGGTGCTCTAGTTTCTCTCCTTAAGGACTTATCTGTAAGCGAACATCCGGGACTTATAGTACAACCATGAGGGCTATATGGCTCTGGCTTTAGTCAAGTATGAGGACCTTTTCTAGCTTGTTAGAGGTTACCCGAAAGGGCGCAAAAGGGGTGTTTCTCGGGATGGGTATAGTGCGGCTTCTGTCCTTATGAGTATAGGCTGCGGTTATGTGTCATAGGGAAGGAGGGCTCTATATTCGTAGGTTACAGAAACCTAGTAGCCCTAACTTGTTAGACGAACCTTTGAAAGACTTCATAGTGAACCCTGCCGACCTTCCTTGGAAGTGGGTCAAGAGGCTGATCACCTTGGGCAAAAGGGTAAATCACGACTCATGATGAAAGTGTACAACCTCTGTAGAGTGTAAAACTGGTATATTAGCCGTGCTCACGGTCACGAGCAGCTAGCCTTACAAAATTGCAATAGGTCTCACCTCTTGCAACGCTGAACGTAAAAATTGCAATGCACTATTTTTGTGGCAACACAATCCCCATATTGCCACATTTTGGACAAATGTTGCAAAACACACCACTATTACAACACAATTTGTGGTGATGCAAATGGCGTCAAGTGGCAATAGGGTCGAAATCTAGTAGTGAGCCTTGGACCCTTACAAAATAAATGATGAACACTGATGGTAATGATAATACTGATGATATTAAAGCTCAATGATGATTATTGTTTCTTGCTATACATTATTCTCATTTACATGATCATGAGGTTATTTGGGCTTACGTAACTTGTTGCTACTCAAATGCTAAAAAGATGACTCACTAAAAGCTATTGCAGTAAACCCGTGTCAAACCTTTTGAGCCTCATGAACCTTGTGTTATACTTGTTGAGTTCGACATGGACTCACTCTTGCTATTTCCACCACACTCCAGTATGTAGTAAGGTGCTGCTGAGAAGAATGGTAAAGGTGTAGTGAGTTCCCAGAAGTCTGTTAGAAGTGCTTGGCATATGGAGCCACCAGTCAGCCGTCCCTGAGAGGAATGGAGCCTGAAGTTTAGTCACCGTTCCGCGATACTCTGATGTAAGTGTTAATATAGCTATGTATACGTTATATAATAACATTGTTTCTGATACTGTTTCATTCTAACATATGTGTGGACTTCGTGGGCACACATATGATTAGCCTGGTTTTATTCTTTAGAAAACCAGGTGTGACACAAAAGGACTAAAAAGGTGTCAAAAGATTGAAGAGCAGAAAGATGGCATGACAACAGGATGAGAAAGAAGCGTGTGATCTTGGAGACAATAAGCTCATCAACAGCCCAAGCTACAAAGCTAGACAAACAAGGAAAACCTTAGCAAAAAGGGAAGGACCATCATGCGTCATCTACCCTTTGTCATATGGTGTCTTCACACTTCAATAACAAAGGTAACATCCTAAGGTAAATGGTCCTAATTCAAAAAGCTTTTCCTTGACTCTGGTAGGCACATAAATAATAAAAAAACATGTCTGAGTTAAAAACTTGCTTGATCCAACCTGACTAACTCAACATGTTCTTTAAGCTTGTTCCTAGCATCACTTTCTTGATCTCATAGTCTTAACCAATTAAACTAAAAAGTGCACATCTTATTTCTGGAAGATGATAGTCATAATCATATAGAGATTGATACATTACAGACAATGCTTCCATGAGTTAAGCAACTAAACTCATTTTGCCAAATGTGCTTATGCTACATTCATGCTCAATCTTTTGATCTTATCACCTACAACATAATTGAACAAAGCACACAACATTAACTTCATCTTGTTCCATGTGCCCAAGGTTAGAGAAGACTAAATAAAGTTTTGGTTCTATTGGTGTTTTCCCACCAACAGAGCGCATGCACTTGATCTCTACCTTGTCTTTGCAAGCAGGACACACTTCGAACAAAGTGTGGAGGGGTTTGTCAATTCCCTAAAATTTTACAAGTGAAAGTTCTGAACCTGTGAACATGCACACTAAGCAAGATGCTGCCAGCTTCCACTACTAATGCTTCACTTCAACCGGTTGGACAAGTAAAGAACAAGGGTGGCACCACCATCAGAAGCTCCACCTTGTTGAATAGTTACACCAACATCTACTCCGCCTGAGTCAAGTCCATAGACCAAACAGGTATGGAAAGAAAAGGTGACAACATCATTAGAATCACCAAAATAAGAGGTCCAACCATCAAGGTCGTCATCTTCGAGACCAACAGATGCACCCAAGGAATAAACAAGATTGGAGAAAAAGTCCTATCCGAAGGACTTAAAAATCCATACCCTCGCCTAGAGGTAACATCAGTAGTTATCCATATTTACTTTTAGCATTGCATGAATTATTTTCACTTTAGCGTATCAACTTTTCTGCATTAGCATTGCATTTGGAAAATAAAAATAAAAAGTTTAATTACTGCATATCATTATTGCATTATAAAGCCCCATGTGAATAGATCAATAGTGTGTAAACACCCACGGGAATGTTCACCGTGGTGGCATCAAAATAAAAATGTATCATGCATACATATTTTCTTTTCTACATTATAAATTTAGAAAACTCTAAAAATATGAGATAGACATCCTACTAGAACTCGGTCAATTAGAAAACATCTTTAACCCACAAGAACAACTAATCTCCAAATGTCTGACCGCTAACCCATTATCCTAATCTGTGCTACGAGTTTTTGGTGTTCTTATTGGAGTATTTTACAGGATGAGACATATGATCAAGAGCAAGTTCATCCAGTCATCTTCACTCCACCCGTGGATAAGAAGGACATCCGTTGGCAACATGCTCTGAGAAGGATCACTTCAACATTCAACTATGACTACACCTAGCTTGGGAGAGGAGCATCCCCCATGCATCTAGCTAAGTATTTGTTTCCCTTTTGGTTTTAGTATTTTTAAATTGGCTATATTTGTTAAAAAATAAAAAGGCACATAACAAACAAAGCAAAATAAAAATTTATCTTAGCTAGTTATATATGTATATTAGTAAGGTGTGATCTTAAATCTTGAAAACAAAATAAAAAGTGTGTCTAGTTTACTTTAATTTATTTTTAAGAGTTGAATAAAATAAAGAGGACTCAGAGTAATCTCTTAAATGGAAATGATGAATAGTTGCTTCGTCGTAACTCCTTTCAAGTATCTAGTTTTTAGCCTTGAATTCTCCCAAGTTTTGGATAAGACCGTTTTGATATAAGGGTTTACTCTGAACTTGAAACTCGTAGATATCATATGCTTGATCTAAGTCTAAGTAATTGACGGATATGATATGAGAAGGTCTGAGCTACTATTTATCTTGTTTCGAGTGACACTAAAGTTCTGGCAATTTATCTTTTGAAAACATAAAAATGCTACATGATGAGTTCCTGTATGACAAAGCTTGAATTCCCACCAGAGCCATACATGTTATACATGTAGCAGAACTTACACATATATATGATGCTTGCTATTGCAATGAGTTTTATCAAGCTTTACTGATACCTTATGAGAGGTTTGTCACGCTCTTAAAATCCAGATCACGTATACACCATCCACATATGCACTACTCCTACACTGGGGGTAGGCGCAAAAACATGCCTACCATTTAGATCCACCCAAAAATGTTATACTCCTACACCAGGGGCGAACACAAAAACATGTTAGGTTTCCCATCCATCAATAAATGCTCCATGTTCTTGTTGATATCTCTCTCTATAGTCCTGTTGCAGAAAACAGACATGGGGCTTTGCGAAAGTTATTCAAAAAAGAAAAAAAAGTTGAGCAAAAAATGAACAAGTGTCCGAGATATCTAAAATAATGGGTACTCAGATGCCCGTCCGAAAAAAGAAGAGTAAGAGATGAATAAGATAGCCCCTGTTCTCTAGCAAGTGTTTCTATGTTTCAAAAGAGAGATATGTTTTCAAGGGGCAAAGTAGAATTAGGATTAGCCACCATATATATCCACCATATATCCATACACATGCACATCTTGATTTGATTGTATGATATAAATCTCTTTGGATCTATTGTTTGACTTTACAATATATGCATTGCAAGTATGCTCTAGCTTTCTCCCTGTCTATGAACTCCACATAAGCCTTAGTAGAAGGAAGAGAAAAAGACATAACATCTTTATTGCCTTAGTGAAGATCCACAAATACCACATATATTGAGAGACTTGAGAGTGTCATGCAATGGAATCTCTGAGTTTTATTTTGAAAATTTATAAAAAACTTCAAAACAATGTTTGAACAAAGGACTTGGGACATAGTGCTTGACTTGATTGTTCTATCTTTCAATTACTCAAGACCCAAGTGAAGGCTAAGAAGCCCCATGGTTGAAGGTAATATGGGTAAGGTTTAAAGTCACATCAGTTTATCCTAATCTAGAGGAGAATTTTTGATTGAACGCATGTGTACTTTTGAGGCATGAAAACATTGTAGCAACTCCTGATGTGTTTAGCTTTACTTAGGGACTGGCAAAGGTTAAGCTTGGAGGAGCTTATTGATGGTCACTAACATCAATTATAAACCGTCAACATAACTTGCATATATGCTTAATTCCATCACCAAACATAGGTATAGGGGTCTAAACTAATAAATTCCATGAGCTTTGGTGAATATTTGTATGTAGGAGGATTTATCCAGAAAACAGCTCCAGGACCACTATCATACACTCCAAACAAGCAAACCGATGACAACAAGCGATTCTATTCGCGAAAACTGCAAAAGACAACTCTAGAAGGATCCAGAAGACACCACGATGAAATGTGGGTTGAGACTCCACAGTGGCACACTGCCTGGTACATGGAGGATGCCACCTGGCCCCCTGTGGCCCCACCTATTAGCTCGCTTCCAGAAGGTTCCTCCACTGCCTCCTAGGATTGCATCTACGTCGTTCCTTAAGTCGGTTTGATCCAAGGGCTCATGCTGGACGCTCCGGCCTATATAAGTAGTCCTGTACCCCTCTCCCTAGAGCTATCCTAAAACCCTAATACATATTCTCTAGTCAGGATCAGTTGAGAGGGGTCCTAGGAAAGGATCAACCTCTCAGAGCTACCTATCAAGAGAAGATTAGTCCTCAATAGGATCTAGTCTTTAGAAATAGAGAGGGGAGAGGAGGAAAGAGTTTGGAGGAGGTGCCGGCCTATTGGTGCTCCCTCTACGGCTTGTACCTTGGTGGAATTAACCTACGTCTAAGATTTCTCTAGTAATCGACTTCTAATTGAAGTAAGCAACGTGTTTATATTGTTCTCTGGTTTGTGAGTCTCTTTTGAGTGCTTTAATCTATGGCCATAGGCTAAAGTATAATTCTTATTGTAAGCGTGGTGCTTAGACCAGGGTTACTCGTGAATGCACCCTATTTTCTGGATCAGTGGTTGCTCGTGAAGGTGACTTTTATAGCTTCGTTGAATCCTCTGTAATCCACCTCCTATTAATTGGACTAGTAGGGCTTTTAGTTGCTTGTAGGGAAGAAACTCTGCATTTGTTCCTTATAAGACATCTCCCCGGATAGAACAGTAGAAGACATAGCTTACCGAGACTAGATGTAATGCCCAAGAGCCCAAACGGCTTAGATCCACTCTGCATGCTGAGCGAACCACACCTACCACCATCCCACTTACACTTTCGTCCTCGCTTCATGTAAAAGGATTAACCCGGGGATGGTGGAATGGACTCTAGAAGCCTTATATATTGGTCTATCCCACCTTTAACAACCAGGGTGGGACTAAACTCTCCATAATATCTCATTAACATGCACATGGGCCACTATGGGCCAAACTCTAAACTGGGCCAGATGTGACAATAGAACTAGAAGAACTTAGCAATCTCCTCTACACTCTTGACTTTCTTAAGTCTTTTTGCTGCTCTGGGTTAACTTGGACCGTAGTTAGCCTCACATGTTTCCCTATGAATACGATATTTAATACCTCCGGGTGAAAGCTATAGCGGTATCCGTGTTCTTGCGGATTCATCTATGTGCGTTAATTTATACCAACAACCTCTGATCTCCTAACCGCCACCCATCATCGCGCGAGGACCCATAGGTTAGTGTCGGCCCCTTAGATACGCTATAAGGGTGCTTAGTTGGCCAGTGTGGTAGTCTAGTGCCGCTGCTCACCACGCCGGTGGGCATGGAGGCATCGAGGACCTCCTGATGTGAAAATGAGATAACCTAAGGGCCTTTGGGCATAATCACACACTAAGACAATAGTGCGTACGGTGTTGGGTAGTATCGTCGGGTAGTATCACGAAGTGTGGGGGTTCTTCCTGCAAAAGCACAATTGCGCTCGTGGGCTACCCATCGTGGGCCAGTTTGCATGGGCCGCATCTGTGCGGTGGTGGGCTGCGAGGCTGAAATTGCATTTTCTTTTTAGTAAGAATTAGAAATAGCTTTCAAATTTCTTTTATGTGCCTGTTTTGTATAATTAATATAAAATCACATAAGTGACAAAAAATTGTGAAACTACTTTTGTTGGGTTCCTAAAATTGTGATCTATCTATTAGTGTAATTACTTCATACATACCTGTGTTGATGCTAAGGTCTATTAAATCAATTGGAAATGCTAAATCTTATTAGGTTAATATTGTAAGAATTTTTGTGGCAAATCTGTGATGACTTTAGTCTTGAAATTTTTACCGTAGCCTTATTGTATTATTATGTGCTTGTTGTAATTTTTGTAGCCTTAGCATAGACTGTTTATTAGGTGTCACACCCAGTTTTAAGGACAAAACCAGACATACACCATATGTGAAATAAAGAAGACAAATCTCACATATAGCCACAGATAAGTGTAATATCAAGAGACAAATGCTTAATATACATAACTCAATAGTATAAATTATACCTTAAAGAGCAACACAGCGGAAAGACAACTCCAAACACTGGGTGTAGACTTCACTCCAGGAACAAACTGACTGGTTGATCACAAGCCTAAAAACTCCAGAGACTATCCTGAGGTGTGGGAAATAGCAAGAGTGAGTCCATGTCGAACTCAGCAAATATATCATGGGGTTCATGAGGCTCAAAAGGTTGACACTGGTTTACTGCGATTAGCTTTTAGTGAGTCATCTTTTAGCAATTGAGTAGCAACAAGTTATCATAATCCCAAATAACCTCATGATCATGTAAACGAGAATAATGTATAGCAAGAAACAATAACCATTAGTGGACATCAATATCATTAGTATTAACATTATCATCAGTGTTCATCATTTATTCTGTAAGGGTCCAAGGCCACTCGTGACCGTGAGCACGGCTGTTATAACAGTTTTACACTCTGCAGAGGTTGTACACTTTCACTGTGAGTCGTGATTGCCCATATGCCCAGGGCGGCCAATCCCCAAAACACTCCCAAGGTGAGCAGGCAGGTTCACTATGAAGCCTTTCAAAGGTTCGTCTAACAAGTTAGGGCCGCTAGGTTTCAGAAGTCAGTCCGTGTGATACACCACGCAGGGATCCACAGTCTGCTTTACCCCATTTGCGCCACAAGGGTAACCTCTAACAAGCTAGAAAAGATCCTCATACTGAGCTAAAGCCAGAGCCATATAGCCCTCACAGTTGTACTGTAAGTCCCGGATGTTCGCTTACAGATAAGTCCTTAAGGAGAGAAACTAGAGCACCATAAAAACAACCCAATATGCTCTAGCCCTCTTGAGACGTATTACTATAAAGCATCTTTTAATCGTTTATTGCATATACCATTAGTCAAGTTACAGATCATGGTTATTTATCTTGAGCACTAGCATAAATACTACCCAATGCAATGTCCCATGGGTGTCAAGATACAAGATACAAAAAAAACTAGGATATCCTTAGTGGTAACAAGGTAGACACATGCACATAAATTAAGTGTATTAAAGGTGAATAGGAAACAAGGATGATCTCATGTTATACTTGTCTTAAATCAAGATCCTTCTCTGATCTAAATCTTCAATTAATAGCTTCTTAAATCTCCACGTAAATCTCACCGACTAGACAAGATCATAAAGCACCACACATGCATCCATGCATTCATACACGAGGCAAACAATGTAACTAAATTAGAATAGTACACCAAACATATGAAATAATATGTGAAAAGGTTTTAAAGATGTTCTACGTGTTGCTACGAACACACAGACGTAAAGATCACGAAATTCGGATTTAAAACGTGAAAGTTATGAATTTTCTAAGATTTCCTATAGATAAATAATTACTTTAATATAAACTCGAAAATTAAATTTTCCAAACCTACTGTACAGTACTACCAACATGTAGAGCTCGCAAATACGAACCTAATGCAATTTGAACGGGTCAAATTGGAGTTAAAACGTAGAAGATATGACCTAAACAAGATAGTGGCAGTTTTGTAAATACCTAATCTTAAAAATAAATCAAAATCTGGTTTTTAATGTGATCTAGACGGTGGAATTCAAGTAAATACCTCTTCTTCTTCTTGGAGTAGAACGCCTGGTGGCTTCGTCGGACGGCAACAAGAGGAGGAGAAAATATAATTTACTACACGAGAGATTTCCCAAACTAGGGGCTCCTCTACGATAGTTTTGATGTGCTTTACCCATGGGGTAGGTACGTATATATAGGGAGGAAAACTCTCCACCTCCATGTCAACTAGCGATATGGTGCTAATTGACGTTGCACCATCCACCTCCGCTAATAGGCCTAAATAATCATTTAAGCCCATTAATAAATAAATGCATGGGCCTTTGAGATTTATTAGGATTATTGCACATGGGTTTTGAGAGTTGGAAAACAAATGAGAGATTTATTATTTTCGGAATTAATTATTTTCATAGATAAAATAATTCTAGAAAAGTCCAGAATTATTATTTAAGCCGCGAAAAATACTCCGAAAGCTCCGAAAATTCAGGGAAATTTTCTAGAGACATTATGGAACATGAGGAACCCAAATAAAGTATTTGGATCTCATGATAAGATATTTTGGAGCATCTAAAAATTAGACTATGCTCACAGACAAGTGGAAACAAGCTACAGAAAAAGTCGGAAAAATTCCCGAGAAGTTTGTAGAGGTTGATTGATGGATGAAAAATAAGGTATTTGATTGTAGAAAAATGATATATGTATATCAGAGAAGGAAAATCGACCTAAACGCATTTAAAAAAACAACTTGAATTCATTTTGATCTTTGGTCAAAACCAAACAATACAAAAACACAAATGCATCAGCATGTATGCACAACAATGTTGCTACATCCTAAGATGAATTTTAATTCAATGAAAATTTTGTTTTACTATGTTTCATGAGCACAAAACATTCATAATTAAATCATTTTAGCTCTATTTCCAAAGAAGCAAATTTTAGGGTGTTACAATTCTACCCCCTTAAGATGAATCTCGTCCCGAGATTCGAAAGACGGTGATCGAAGAGATGAAAACTTTGACTATAGATCTTCTTCACTTGATCAAGCAGCCTCATCATCTTAGTGCCACTCCATTGTTTCTACATACCTTGATAATCTTACTCCGGTAACTGGCTCAATATTTCCAAGATTTTGACGGGTATTCCTCACAACCCGGAGGTAACTCTAAACCAATTCTTAGGTAACTTTCAACTGTCAGGCCACTCCTCGTTTTCCTGGTTAGCAACCTTAAATAAACCGTTGCGGTGGGGTGCTGGCTTGCTCTTCACATCAACACTCTTTACACTTCTCATAAAGACCACCTTGCTGTCACTTGTATGATAAACTCTTGTCCCCACTGATTCAAACTGCAATGCAATAACTCTCATCATGTTCGGCTATATTCTTTTCTAATCCATAACTTCATACATTCACCTCCCAATGAAGCCTTCTTACTTTCTTTGTCTAAAGTAGGTTCTACCACCAACTTTGAAAGCATATGACTATTTATGCTTAGGTTAAGTTGCGCAACACTTAAAAACGATGCTTAGTCCATGGTGTTGTACGAATCTTCTTAGCAAAATTCTCCTTTGCTAAGGGCATTGGTAATGACTCTTACTTTGCTTCTCCAAGTGATAGCACCTTCCATGTTGTAATCAACTCAAATCCAATGATAATGTCACTAACTCAACCCCAACTTAGTGTAAATGCCTTCTAGACTCTTATGTTCCATGTAGATATCTCTCTTATATCCAAGAAGATAGTATCTCATGTTCCACACTGGATATCTCCATATCATGTGTCAGGTGGTCCAACTTACTTAGTTGACTTAATGCATAAGCTACTACTCTTTTTGCATAGAGCACATCATATCCCAAGTCTTGATCAGATGCATTATAGAGGAAATTCTCATGCCCATCTTTATAATGCCTCCAATAAAACTCTGATAGAATCTTATTATTTCAAGGAAACTCTAAGTCATACCTGCATCATTGAATGAGTTCCAACTCAGCGCATCAATTCTTGTGTTCTTCTCCATAATTCCACCGTTAGAGATAAACCTATCCATACCAAAAGTTTCCTTTACTAGCCATGCCTGGTGTAGCAGTGACGAGGTTTCCTAAGTCTCTATAGAACCAACTATAGATTTCCAACATCACCTCCTATGTTATCCATACCAATTTACCTTGGGTATGTTGAAGGTTGAACTCCCAACTGATGATAGCTCGAATTGAAGACCAATCCTGATGATTACCCGAGCTCCATGTAAACGATCCAACTAGTCATCAATCCTGAGAAAAGATGTCTGCACTCGATAGTGACTTCTCCACCGTGGGGATAACCGATTCTCCCAAGTGAAGCGCTGGAATGTTCGAATCCTACAACTTGCAACTTCTTTAACTCGGCTACCCCCCTTAAGAAAAGATAAACTAGGGGAACAACAAAGGATAGCTGGCATCTTCTTTCGAGTGAATTAACCATCATAAAGATTTTCTGATATCCCAATGATACTCTTGTGTATGGGTAAGAACAAGAAATCTGAAATTTCTCGCGAGCAGAAAATCAGCAGTGCAGTAAAACAGCTGTAACTCTCATTCTGTTAATCCAATGAAGCTGTAGTTTACACCGATGGAAAGCTTATAAAATTCTCTACAACTTTATTATAGAACATACTTCCAGATTCTGTAGTTAACTTGGTCGAAAATAGCACATAACAGATTCTGTTCCAGGTTTCAGACAGCATAGATTCATCATTTTGTGATTTTCATAACTCCCAAACCAGAATAGCTATCAGGGTGATTCTGGCGGCAAATTAAATACAAAGAAGCATAGTTGTTCTTACAAAATTCTCATGATCTTTGGACTTCTAGACTTGGAGATATCTCATGATGAACACAGACCGTCCAGAAAACAGTAAACTACAGAGATGAGAAAAACCACCCCTACTATCTATTCATTAATCCTTATGCCTTAATCCTATATCTAAATGAAATTGTAGGAATACTCCACAAGATCATTGCAATCATTACAAAGCTCCAAATCAAGCAAAAGCATAATGATAATTCAACAAGCAATAAAGGTGCACAAAACAATCATTGACTCAACTTACGATGCTATCGTTCTCTTCATACCAAGGGTAAAGATCCTAAAGCTTCTCTTTCAATTTCGTAAGAAGGGGGTGAGGAATGGTTCTAAAAAGCATATCAAATCAAGGAGTGTAGATGAGGTCAAAGGTTTAAAACAAGCATCATGGAGAAGATGAATATCAAGGGTGGGGATATAGTGGAGAAGAAATATCAAGGTTTATAGACCAAGGAAGTTATAGCAATTTTAAAACCTTAAGACGACCGATTTCTAATGAGGCTTGCGTCCTACAGTCAGCATTGCTCTGATACCACTCTGTCACACCCAGTTTTAAGGACAAAACCAGACATACACCATATGTGAAATAAAGAAGACAAATCTCACATATAGCCACAGATAAGTGTAATATCAAGAGACAAATGCTTAATATACATAACTCAATAGTATAAATTATACCTTAAAGAGCAACATAGCGGAAAGACAACTCCAAACACCGGGTGTAGACTTCACTCTAGGAACAAACTGACTGGTTGATCACAAGCCTAAAAACTCCAGAGACTATCCTGAGGTGTGGGAAATAGCAAGAGTGAGTCCATGTCGAACTCAGCAAATATATCATGGGGTTCATGAGGCTCAAAAGGTTGACACTGGTTTACTGCGATTAGCTTTTAGTGAGTCATCTTTTAGCAATTGAGTAGCAACAAGTTATCATAATCCCAAATAACCTCATGATCATGTAAACGAGAATAATGTATAGCAAGAAACAATAACCATTAGTGGACATCAATATCATCAGTATTAACATTATCATCAGTGTTCATCATTTATTCTGTAAGGGTCCAAGGCCACTCGTGACCGTGAGCACGGCTGTTATAACAGTTTTACACTCTGCAGAGGTTGTACACTTTCACTGTGAGTCGTGATTGCCCATATGCCCAGGGCGGCCAATCCCCAAAACACTCCCAAGGTGAGCAGACAGGGTTCACTATGAAGCCTTTCAAAGGTTCGTCTAACAAGTTAGGGCCGCTAGGTTTCAGAAGTCAGTCTGTGTGATACACCATGCAGGGATCCACAGTCTGCTTTACCCCATTTGCGCCACAAGGGTAACCTCTAACAAGCTAGAAAAGGTCCTCATACTGAGCTAAAGCCAGAGCCATATAGCCCTCACAGTTGTACTGTAAGTCCCGGATGTTCGCTTACAGATAAGTCCTTAAGGAGAGAAACTAGAGCACCATAAAAACAACCCAATATGCTCTAGCCCTCTTGAGACATATTACTATAAAGCATCTTTTAATCGTTTATTGCATATACCATTAGTCAAGTTACAGATCATGGTTATTTATCTTGAGCACTAGCATAAATACTACCCAATGCAATGTCCCATGGGTGTCAAGATACAAGATACAAAAAAACTAGGATATCCTTAGTGGTAACAAGGTAGACACATGCACATGAATTAAGTGTATTAAAGGTGAATAGGAAACAAGGATGATCCCATGTTATACTTGCCTTAAATCAAGATCCTTCTCTGATCCAAATCTTCAATTAATAGCTTCTTAAATCTCCACGTAAATCTCACCGACTAGACAAGATCATAAAGCACCACACAAGCATCCATGCATTCATACACGAGGCAAACAATGTAACTAAATTAGAATAGTACACCAAACATATGAAACAATGTGTGAAAAGGTTTTAAAGATGTTCTACGTGTTGCTACGAACACACAGACGTAAAGATCACGAAATTCGGATTTAAAACGTGAAAGTTATGAATTTTCTAAGATTTCCTATAGATAAATAATTACTTTAATATAAACTCAAAAATTAAATTTTCCAAACCTACTGTACAGTACTACCAACATGTAGAGCTCGCAAATACGAACCTAACGCAATTTGAACGGGTCAAATTGGAGTTAAAACGTAGAAGATATGACCTAAACAAGATAGTGGCAGTTTTGTAAATACCTAGTTTCGAAAATAAATCAAAATCTGGTTTTTAATGTGATCTGGACGGTGGAATTCAAATAAATACCTCTTCTTCTTCTTGGAGTAGAACGCCTGGTGGCTTCGTCGGACGGCAACAAGAGAAGGAGGAGAAAATATAATTTACTACACGAGAGATTTCCCAAACTAGGGGCTCCTCTACGATAGTTTTGATGTGCTTTGCCCATGGGGTAGGTACGTATATATAGGGAGGAAAACTCTCCACCTCTATGTCAACTAGCGGTATGGTGCTAATTGACGTTGCACCATCCACCTCCGCTAATAGGCCTAAATAATCATTTAAGCCCATTAATAAATAAATGCATGGGCCTTTGAGATTTATTAGGATTATTGCACATGGGCTTTGAGAGTTGGAAAACAAATGAGAGATTTATTATTTTCAGAATTAATTATTTTCATGGATAAAATAATTTTAGAAAAGTCCAGAATTATTATTTAAGCCGCGAAAAATACTCCGAAAGCTCCAAAAATTCAGGGAAATTTTCTAGAGACATTATGGAACATGAGGAACCCAAATAAAGTATTTGGATCTCATGATAAGATATTTTGGAGCATCTAAAAATTAGACTATGCTCACAGACAAGTGGAAACAAGCTACAGAAAAAGTCAGAAAAATTCCCGAGAAGTTTGTAGAGGTTGATTGATGGATGAAAAACAAGGAATTTGATTGTAGAAAAATGATATATGTATATCAGAGAAGGAAAATCGACCTAAATGCATTTAAAAAAACAACTTGAATTCATTTTGATCTTTGGTCAAAACCAAACAATACAAAAACACAAATGCATCAGCATGTATGCACAACAATGTTGCTACATCCTAAGATGAATTTTAATTCAATGAAAATTTTGTTTTACTATGTTTCATGAGCACAAAACATTCATAATTAAATCATTTTAGCTCTATTTCCAAAGAAGCAAATTTTAGGGTGTTACATTAGGGTAGCTAAATATTCATTAAAACATAATATGAATAAGAGAGTAATATTAATTATGAAACTAAGCGCTTGTACGGTGAGTTTGAAATCTGTTTGGTAGAGATAATGATTAGCTTAGTATCTTAGTCATTAGAGCTAGCTTAGTAGCTTAGCATATGTATTCTTATTTTAAGAGTTGTTGTTGCCTAAATAATGGAGTTGTTATTTAGTGGATGCTATGGCATGTTTTTGCGTAACTTTCAGTGTAAGAGTCAGCATTTTTATTTGTGGGTGTACGTGAATCTTGATCATGGGTGTATGAAAATAATCTCAACATTGGTCACAATAATTTGACAAAGCTCACCATGAATACGAGTAGCATATGACTAAGGGTTTGTATATGAATGTGTCATATGGCTTTTGGTAGGAATTTTGAATCATTGAGGAATTTTTTATTTTAGCATTTTGAAAATAAAAACTCCCGATGTCAAGTATTTCTTAGAACAAAGTCATAGTAAAGTCTATTGCACTATATCGTGTCAAGCAACTACTTAGACTAGATTAAGCTTTTGGAACCCACAAGTTTTAAGTTTTTTGGATGAGACATTTTTTTGGCCAACAAACTCAAATTTTGGAGAAAACTAAGCTACAAGCTAGGCACAGTTGAAATATAAGACAGAGCAACTATTCATCATTTCAACAAGGATCGAATCAACATTTCTACATCACATATATATGGAGTGGAATCATATTTTTGGTCTTTTTATCTTTTTTACATTTTTATATGCATGGTAAATAAGCAAGTAGATGAAAATACAAGGAAACAAATATGCAATGCATTATACCTGTGTAGGGCCCTCCCCCGAGCTAGCTCCTGGCCAGTGGTCCAAGGTTGCTTGATGAAGACTCTAGGGCAGGTACATTATTTTATATTTTATAGTTTTATCCTTGTTTTATACTTAACAATTTTAGAACAGTGATCAAACTAAACAGTTGTCTATTTTGATCAAGGTAGGCAAGTCAACCTAAGCACCATGCTTAATTTGAAAAGTCTATGAAAATATGATCGCTATAAATCATATTTTCAAACCAAGGCATACTAGCATAAGCAAGAATTTATTTGAAAGGTAAATGTTTTTATGTTTTTGGTTTATCATTCAAAGTTTACACTTAGCAGGTTTTAGAACAATGATCAAATGTGACATTTAATCAAAGTAGGCAATTTAACCATAGCACCATGCTAGTTTAAAGAGCCTATGAAGACATGATCACGCACAAACCATGCTTCAAACTAAAACATACTTCATGTAAAATTTAAAGATTAACCAAGATTTTATCAAATGATCACAATTATATATTTTATTTTATTTTCCTCATCACATGCAAACAGTTTTAGCTCCATGACCGGACTAAGAATCTTAGTACGATCATAGTAGGCTAAATAACCCAAACACCATGCTTGCGTTATAAAACCTATAGGATGATGATGGATCACACACCATTTCCCTAAGCCAAGACAGTTTGTATAGAGATGAAATTTTGGGTTTGGAAATACAATATTTTTATTATTTTTATTTTCATTATTATCATTTATTTTATACTAGCAGTGTTTATTTATAGTATGAAAATAAAAAGGGTAACTACTGATTACCTTCGGCGAGGGTCCATGGTTTAGAGTCCGATGAACAGGACTTTCTCCCCCTTCATTGTTTGCTTGATGAAGGGATATCCATACCCGGGGGAGTGGGTACGGGTGTGTCCTTCTTGGGCCTCGACACCATTTTGTTCTTCTTTGGTGGTGTGGTGGTGGACTTTGGAGCTTCTTCTTGATGTTTCCACACCTTCTCTTTCTTAGAAGGTGTGGGGACAACCCTTGGGGATTCCTTCTAGTGCTTGGGGTTGTTCTTTTTCTGCTCTAGCCTCTTCTTGTTCTTCTTGGTGAGGCCCTTCACCATGTGAGGTTGGATCTCAACCTCCCTGATTCCTTGTTGGTTCGGCCCATACTTGATCCGAATCATGGAGCATTGGTCCTCTTTTGCCTGCCATACCTGTCTGAAAGGTTTGTTTGTTTGTTTCTTGGGTTGCTTGTTCTTATCATACATGTTAAACCCATTAAATGGGCAGGTTAATGTTTTCCCTTGAATATAGAAATGAGCAACCCCCATTCCCACATGTAATTTGACATGTGTTGTGTTAAGGAACGGTCTCCCGAGGAGGAGAGGAACTTCCTTATTCTGGCCCATGTCTAGGATGGCGAAGTCGGTGGGGACATATTGGTCTTGTATTCTTACCAGAATGTCCTTGGCTACCCCTACCAGTCTTTGTCATGACTGATCTGCCATCTGCAATCGAAAATCTGTGGGGGCAAGAGGCCCTCCCAGAACTGTATCATATATTACCTTAGACATCACATTGATGCTGGCTAGAAGGTCGCAGAAGGCATTCATGAAGACATGAGGTCCAATAGCACATGTGATTGTCGGGAGGCCTGGATCTCCCATCTTGGTAATGAAAGGCGGGTCTTCAAAGTAGCCTTGCCTTCTCTAGCATTTACTCTTACCATAGTTCGTGGAGACCATGTTAACTGATTCAAATTGGACTTTAGGTTTCCCCGAAGTCTTCTCCAAATCAGAGATAGGTATAACGGCCGCAAGTTGAGCTATTTGTTTTTCTAGTGTTTTATTAAAGCTCAACTGGTTTCGGACAGTAGTAGATAAGCTTTCAAGTTTTGAATTTATGTTTTCTAATATTTTATCATTATGCAGCATCTTTTTGGTAAGATTTCATTTGTTTTAGCTTGGCCTAAAACCAAATCCTTAAGTGAAGGTTGATTTGAATTGAAATTTGAATTGTAATTCGAATTACCTTGGAATGGTGGACGAGGTTGGTTACTCCAGCCATTATTACCTCCTAGTTGGCGGTACCCGTTGTTGATGTATTGTGCTTCTTCACGAGTCTTGGGGCAATCATTCCCTAAATGGCCAATATTACCACAGACCTCGCATGTCATCCGCGAGTCCATGGTTTTGATGGTGCTAGTGTTGACGTCGGTGGCACGCTCGTCAAACTTCTTGAGGAGCAGATCTACTTTTGTGGCAAGCATATCCATCTCCTTCATGGTGTGCATGCCTTTTTGTGTTTTGGCTAGGGTTCTGTCCTCACCCTAGCCCTGATTGGTCACCATCTTCCCGATTAGTGTTGTAGCCCCGTCAGTGGTGAGCGATAGAAATGCACCACCAGCAGCTGTGTCTAGGTGCCCCTTCAACATGGTGTTAACCCATTATAGAAGTTCTGGAGCACCAGCCAGTTTTCCATCCCGTGGTGAGGGCAAGCTTGGATTTATTCTTGCAGCCTCTCCCACACCTCCGGGATGGGTTCCATTGAAGTCTGCTGGAAGTTGGCGATTCTTGCCCGCAGGGCATTGGTTTTGCCCATAGGGAAGAATTTCACAAGGAATGTCGTGGAGCATTTGCTCCAGGTGTTCACAGCTTCCTTGTCCTTGTAGAACCACTATTTCTCCTTCCTCACGAGGAAGAAGGGAAACAAACGGAGCCTGATAGCCTCAGGTGTGACGTCTTTGATGATGATTGTGTCGCACAGTTCAAGGAAGTGTGCCAAGTGAGCGTTGGCATCCTCACTAGGTAGTCCACAGAATGGACTGGGCTGCACCATGGTGATTAGCCTGGTCCTAAGTTTGAAATTCTTATCACCGATGTTGACAGCAGGACCGGTAGGCATATTGGCAACAGCTAGGACGGAGAACTCACGAAGTGACTTCTAAGCCATAACGTTGGTAGCAGCTGGTATAGGAATGAGTGGTTTGGTTATCGATGGAGTGGCAGAAGAAGTAGAGGCCCAAGACCCCTTCTTCCTTAGGAGTGCCTCTGGATCAGAAATGAAGTTATCTAGCAAGTTGAAACCACTCATGCACTATCCTATTTTCACCCACAATAGGAGAAAACATAGAAGATTAGCTTGTATGAGCAAAAGGCTACCATACATGCATGCTATCACGATCATATCATGCTAGAGTCTTATTATCCAATGCCTTCCTCGGCAACAGTGCCAGAAATGCTTGTTGGCGTTTCTTAACATGATCACCAAGAATGGGGGTTTAGGCCCACCCATGGTAATGGTGTTAGAAATGCCTGTTGGTATTCCCTAGCATCGCTACTAGAATTGGTTTATCCTAGCAGCGATACTCAGGAATGTCAACCAATAGGTCATAACGTTTACAAAAGGTTATCCGCAAGTGCACGGATCCATCGTTGTAGCATTTCACCCAGCAGTATTATCAGGGTATCGTTATTTATATTTTTCCATATGAAGGCATGGTAGTAAGAGTTCTAGTATGGATATGAGCAAAATAGACATACGTGCATAACTAACCAGATGAGCATACTGGGGTAAACAATCGTAGTGTAGATAGTGGACACACACATACACATCTAACACTTCACTCTGGGGGAGAGGAAGAATGAATAAAAAATAAAAGAATGTCCTATTAAGAGTAGATATATCTTAATATAGTTATATGCTATGAGCAAAGTAATCATACATGCACACGGGTTACAGCTAGGCCTATGTGAGATGGATCAGGAGGCCACTAAGTACTGGTCTGCCAGCAACCTCATGTGACAATTTACATACACCATGGCAGAACATGGGGGGATTACGAAGGATGGACAGGGCTGTCACCACCTGCCACCTACCCCTCAACCGTGGGACATGAAATGCATTCACCCACCCCTATATATCCAGGCACCTGGCCCGCATACATAGGAACCGCCCAAATCCCCTCGGGTCCCCGACCCTACGGATTGATAGGTAAAGGACTTAGGTGTACCCGAAAGCATGATGAACCACCACCTCAACATAAGTCTAAATCTATTCATAAACATGGTATGAATGATAAAGCATTGAGCCAAGTATGATATGAACATGACATAGGGACTATATTCTAGTTCATATATCACGAATATATCAACTTGACTATATTCTAGTTCATAGCACAAACTATATTCATAAGATGAAGACATGGCTATTTGGAGAAAAGATAACTCTTTTATTACCACCAATTCTTCTCCAAGGAGCCAAGCCCTCCAAGGTAGCTTCTCTACTCCTCTATTACTTCTACTAAACTAATTCTAACCTAAAGAGTGGAGAGAGGGAGCTCAAGTGAGAGTGTGATGTGTGTAGTGAGGTGTGTGTGAGAGGGGGGCTCCCCTCTCTTACATAGGGGCTTGGACAGGCGGTGGAGGCGAATATTCCCCGGATCCACGCCGCACCGCCAGCACTTAGCCCTAATTGCACAGCCACGAGCGAGCTGGGCCAGAGAGGTGGCACGAGGGGCGCGCCCGCGCCTGGGTCGGGCCCCCTTAGCCTCTGCTTCATCCTATGGACCATGCTCTGGGCCTGTATCGCCGTGGTGTGGTGGGCTAGGCCGGTTTGAGTTCTGGAATTGAGCTTCTTCTCTTGTTTAGCTTTTACGCCTTCCTAAAAGTGCCTTTCCTGCCCTGTTTCATTTGTTTCTGGTGTATGCTTCTTCAAAATGTCAATTCTACCGGCACAGGTGGAAATACATTAGTAGCAAAGGTATATGTGTATAGAAGTGTATGTTTCTCTCATTTTTGGACTTATGCTGGCAGTATAAATGTGTCGATAACAACTGCCAATAGTGTGACAAGTTATGTCCCGGGGCCACGGGGCTTAGCTTGGTTACACTGTTTTCCTGTGTGTGTCGATTGAGGACCATCTGTTGCTGTGGATGGTAGTCAAGTCACAGATTTATTATCCTGAGCACGTACTTGCTTATGGGAGTGAGAAGGCTCGTTACTCTCTTGTCGTGGATTTTGGCTCTTTTCGGACCGATTGATTGGAGGCAGGGAAAGGTGGAGGTCTAAGCACCACATTGAGTCCGGGGCTCAAGGGTTGGGGCTTCGAGTCCAAGTTTGGACGCGGACCTAGACCCCTTGACAGGAGTGGAATAGGTTGGTCTTGCTTGGGCCTGGGGTACAAGTGAGGCACGTGTTTTGAGGTACCTAGCTGGGCTACGTTGATTCGCGAATCGCCATTTCTATGTGACGGTATGACTTGGCTACGGTCTAGCACCGTAGTAAGAACTGGAATATGGAAGCTCAACCCTTGCTTGAAAGTAGAACACGTGCATACATAGAATGGTTAGTTAATGAATTTAAAAATGACTGCTAATAACCTGACAGTAAGGATACACTCTTAGTAATGCTTTTCGCAAAACAAAGAAACCTAACAAACCATATTGCCTGGCTTATCCTTGAGAGTCGAAAAATTATTCTCACTAGTCGGGTAAGTCTTGCGAGTACATTGTGTACTCAGGGTTTATTCTACCCTGTTGCAGGTGTAGCTTAAGGAGTAGCTCTTGTATGGAGGATTCTTCCGGTGGGCACAGACGGATCCTTGTATCGTTCCGCTAGATGTTTATTTTAATTCTGCTGTTTAATTATCGCACTCTGAACTCTGGTATTGTAATAAATAATTTTCAAGACTCTATGTTGTATCAAATGGACTAAATGTTGCAAGCTTGTACTCATTATTGGATTCTAGATGTAAAATGTGGATTGTTTCGAGTTCTTCCTTGGAGTGTGCTCGACAGAACTGTTCGATTTAGCTCACATTCGGAGTACTTAGTGTCAAGTGGAGGACAAGTGCCTCCGAAAGTGAGTTATTTCAAGCCGTTCTGCCACATTGTGGTAATTGTGAACATACCGTGCATGAACCAAATTGTGCGGATCATGTGAAAATCTAGAAATATTAGTTTTCTTTGATACCATCGTGGGAAAGTCAAACATGGTGTAGGCCACAAAGAGTTACATGAGAGGAACCAAAATCTAAGTGTGCTGAATATTCTCAGCCATATGGAAAACTTGTCTTTTGTTGTCATATTCACTTGTTCTTTTGTAAATCCCACACATATTTTACTCCAAATTTGGTTAAGCACATATCTTTTGATTTGCTTCAAAACAAATGTGCTTAACCCAAAAGCTTAATCAAAAGCTGCCAGATAAAAAATCTGAACACACAAGCACATTCCACTATTTCTATTTTCATATACTACTGCAGTGAAAGGCAGAAGCTGGGATGCCACGTTGTGTTCACTTCCATATGTAGGTTCAAGGACGGATCCAGCGGTGGGGCAGGGGGGGCTCGAGCCCCCCCTACCGCCGCCGATCCCACGTAGCCCCCCGAGCCCCCTTGAAGTTTCTGCGAAGTTTGCAGTTTTCCACCATTATTTTACTGTGGAGGAGGGGCTGAGGTCAGAGGTTGAAGACGACCTTCACGACTTGGGCCGACCTGGCCTTTCCAGTAGCACTAATCTTATTCTAGTAACTAAAGCTTGATTGATATAGAAATTTCCAATTGAGTCTGTTATTTGCAGTGAACTCAAAATGTCAAAAACTAAAAAAATGGCATTCTACTTTCAAATCATTGTATGTTTTTATGTAAAAAACCACTTTAAACTATTACATACATTGGTCTATGATCAACTCCGCATTTTTTGTTCAGCCCCTCCTAAATTTTTTCTGGCTTCGTCCCTGTGTAGGTTTGCAGTAATTGGAATAATAAGCTCCAATATTATGCCTCCTCTACACGGACATAGCAAGCCACATTATCGATCTGCTAAGCAAATGGCAAATATATCAACTGTCAATCATATACATGCACACTATTGTACTTCTCAATTTTGAGTGACCTTGCCTCTTGTCAGGCCACGATTCAGGCTGTGTTAGTTCGCTGCTGAACAGATCAGTGAACAAACCATGGTAACTCACACCATCTCACATGCCTCGACCTTTTATAGTCTTGTTCATTAGGCGAGTAATATGCACATCTTGTACTGCAAATGCCTTCCCTATTTATTTTCTTTTTCTTTTGTAGGTGAATAGTGCACATGCTTGGCCTAGCAGACACTTGATTGCTATTTAATTTTCTCTCGATGTGGAACACATTATTGTGTCGGTAGATAAGAAGGTACAATATGAAGTAAAAGATACAAACAAACTAAAAATATGACTCTGATCATGGTTGAATCAAAAAGCTGGGGTAGGCATGCTATGTATTTCCTCGCATTGTACATCTAGCGTACCTAGATGGGATGCAAAAATGCAGATGTTTGAATGCCGAGGAAGCAACACATGATGCATTTAAAAGACATACAAGATATCCACGAGGACACAACAAACGATGCAAGCACCTAGAGAGCAAGCCATATAATTAACTATCACACAAACCTATCATGCTAGGATAACAAGAAGGCAATACTAAGTATTCATTCACAATCAACTCAAGTTAAGCTATCACAGGGCAAGCATCTATCATAAGCTAACTAAACTTAGCATCACATAATTAACCAGTGGGTGAGATATAAATAAAGTAAGATACATGTTCACTAGACATCTCAGGTAGATCAATCTAAAACCACTGAAATTATGGGCTAACACTACCAATCACACAAGCAATACAATACAAAACGAAAGCAATCAACTACAGGTACAATACAGATTCTGGATAGCAGCATAGTAGGCACTTGTTTTAATCATAACAGGAGTTACAAATGTCCAACAGAGGTGATTTTAGACTATATGGAAAGCTAATGAAATTGTCTACAACTTTGTTATTTACACCCAGAGCTGATTCATTAGTTAACTAGGTTAAAAACCACAAGAAAGCAGAACTGCACAGCAAGGACAAAAAACTAACATGAACTTCAGAAATGTATATATGAAGTTCTAGACATCCAACAAACATGATTCTTAACATTATGGAAATCTCATTAAGTTATCTATAACTTTATTATTATCATATCATAATAATTTAACAGCTAACAAGACCAAACAACACGAAGAAGCAAATCTGTCCAGACTTGGACAGATTCTAGCATTAGGCTTTAGACATCTATATCTAGAGTTCTAGACCATGAAAAGGTGTGTTCTCTAACATTTTGGAAAGCTTAAGAAAACCACTACAATTCTTTTCTTCACATCAAGAGGTGATTCAAAAGTTATCTTAGTCAAAAAGGCACAAAATTGCAGCACTGTCCAGAACATAGACAAAACCTGACATGGTATTTGTAAAATCTATTGCTCCCAAACCAGTTGTCCTAAAATTATGAAATTTTAGGAGAACAAAGATAAGGAAGTTATCTACAACTTTTATATTCATCACATTTACAGAAAACATAATTATCACCACATAACTATCACCACAACAGAAACTATACAAGCAGCCATTTTCAGCACATAAGCAAAAAGGTTCTCCACTTGATTAATTAGCAAGATCATACATGTATAACTAATTACATGGCTCACAAACTACTCTTAAAATATTTAACTAACATTAGTTATAGCTAGCATGAAAACACACTAAAGTAACTTTAAACATGAAGGTTAGGTGGAGGTCCATCTTTTAGTTATTCACTGAGCACCCGATTATTGACTAGCAAGCATAACAAGTACATTGAGAAAGGCAACTTTCCCCCAAGGTATTGAAGATGGTTTATGAATAACACCTAAACATCCCTAACATACACCTGGCACTTACTCAAGGTAGAGTAAAGCAAAGGTCATCAAACTTGCATAAGCAACATAATTACTAGTTGTTATAACAACATGAGAGCATACTCATAAGCTATTTAAAAGCTCAAACAAAACCAACATTCTCCAGCAATATACCATTTAACACAACTATTAGAATCATCACAAGAGACATTCAAAAGCTTATTCACTATTAAGCATCCACTAACCCTTTATATATAAAAACCTATATATTAAATATAAGTGAAGTTGCAAACATAGAGTTTAGAGCTGAGATTTTTATGGGTGAGAGATGTTATCAAAATATGACTACTGTACAAATGTCACATGCTCAGGTTTTATAATTTAATTATTGCAAACAAATCAAGTTTTAATCACAATAAAGCATGTGAGAGCAAGATAAATCTAAAAGTCAACATTTTCTGCAAACACATGGCCATATTAAGTGTTCATTGACATAACAACACCAACCAAAGGTAGTGGAACTATATTTTCCATTTTTACACATGTATATTATTTATAAACCATTTATCAAGCACTAAACCTGGTAAATCAATAAATCAGTCATACATGCACCAGTAAATCTGAAATTTTTACCACAGAACAAGCATCACATGAATGGCCTACCATAAAAATTTCACATCAAAAGAAGCACTACAACAACATATATGAATTTATCTCTAGGAAACCCTAAAAAGCATAGATATAAATCTATAGCAAGATTTATCTACTACAACATGTCATATTATAGATTCACTGCATATATCTACTCACAAGGATTCCAAAACATCTTTGTTTTCCTTTTTATGATTTTTCTGTGATTTACTACGTATTTTTAAAGTTTCAGCCCGATTATGCCTTAACAAGAAAAGATTAACAGAAAAAGAAAAGGACACCTTGCACTGAGAACCCCGGAGTTTCCTCTAATCTATCTGCAGTTCATAAGGCACTATTCATCTGAGTCATAGCCTTCGCAACTGGAACCAACAAAAAGCTTCTATTTCTATTTCTATTTCTATTTCTATTTCTATTTCCTTCCCTTCACTTCTTTCTTCACGATGCACAGCAGAGGGCCGTCAGGGACGAGCCTGGTTCCGGCGGCATGGGGCTCGATGGCGGTGAGGGAGGGATGCCGGAGCATTGCCAGGGTTAGGCGCATCTAAGGGCTCCTTTGGCAAGGACGGAGGTGGCTGGTGGCCTTCCAGCCACGTGCGTCGGTGGCCCGGAGCCGAGCAGACCGATGGCGAGCAGGCTCTAGCGCTTGATGGATGAGGAGCGGTGTGCCTGCACCTAGGGGAGGTCGGGGCAGAGCAAGGACAAGCTCGGGCTGGGATGGGGATGCATGGAGGACCTGGTTGGGCGGCGGCCACGGAGCTTCCACGAGCAGCCATGGCTGCAGCTGGCCATGGCGGAGCTCTCGATCGAGGAAGAGAGAGAGGCAGAGCGCGCAAGGTGAGCACTGGGAGGAGTTGGGAGAGCGAGGCAGAGGGCAAGCGTAGGGCCTTGGCATGCTCTGCATAGATGCAAGGGAAGGCAGGGGCTCGTGGCAAGGAGGTGGGGGCACTGTCCACGCATGGACACTACACGATAAGAACGATGAACACCTGGCGGGCGTGGTTCAGCCTAACTTCGGGTCCAAATTTTGGCATATTTGGTTAAGATTTGGGTCTTGGGTGCTGTAGCAAAGTTGCTCTTCTCTGGCTGATCTCCCATCCTTATTAAGGGTGCACGGCGATTAGAGTCCTCCATTAGCGCCTAATTAAGCCCCAAATTGACACTGTCAGTGACTTAACAAGGGTTAAGCCTTGCTCTGCTTGAGCTCGAATTACTTGGTCCAAACATGATCCAACTTCTTTCCAAACCATATTCATGGAATTAGCTCCAACTCTTATTTTTGGACCAACTCAAGTTGCTTCACGAAAACACGAGAACACGACACATCAACCATCATTGCCACTGAAATCTCATATTATTCTTAAGGGCTGAAAACAACAACAAATTCAAACTTGTAACCTCTGCTTGACAGGCTTAGACATAGATTCAGCCTTTGGTCTAAAAACAAAGTTTGTAGCACAGAAACTAAACTATAACTTTCATTTAAGGTCAAACACCAAAACAAGTACAGAACTTATAATTCTACTTTGGTCAAAACAGCATCATGAGAAAGCTTAAATTATCCTTTTTGATCCATTGAAGCATTTTCTTGACACTTGCTCAATATGAACCCTACATAACTTTTGTTCATGAGTTTAATTAGAGTTGTTTGAGCAAAGTTGCATGGTTTGGTTGAACTCACATATTTCCATTCACTTGACAATGCAATTCAAGCAAGGAGACACTTACCATTCCTTGTAACTTTTTAAATTCCAAACTTTATGAAATTCTTCCAAGATTGTGAACTAGAGCCCATGATTATCATTTGACATAACTTGTTTCAGTCCAAATCCATGGCTCAGCTCAAGATTAACACCTGGGGTGTTACAGGGAAGATTGCAGCGCCGAGAGGCGATGCGAGTGGGTTGGCGAGGAGTGCAAGGGTGAGGCGGAGCCGCAAGAAAGAGGAATTGGGCGCTGGCGGTGTGATGGCGAATTTTGTCAGCGTGTTGAGTTGGCCGGCAGCGAGCAGGAAAGGGAGAAAGAGAAAAACGGCCGGCTGCGACACGATAAGAGGGCGAGGGTGGCTTCTCTAGTTGCGCTAGCTCGTGCTTGACTGGGACAGGTAGGCAGCTGCGCGTCCGCACACAAGGGGGTGGCAAAATGGTCGGCGGCGGTCGTCAGCAAGCTGCTCGGTGGCAGCTGCTTGCCAGCAGCACTGTTCATGGCTGGCAGAGCCATTTCCACCCCCTTCATTCTCTTGATTTTGCAAAGAAATGTGATGGTCACTCAACAAAAGTTGTTGATCTATGATAGATCTCCATCTTTGATTAAAGAATCAACATCAAAAGGTTAACAAGGGTTCCTTGAAAGTTTCAGGTTCTGAAAAGCAGTTTTGATAAAGCTGCTTTGACATTTAACTAATGATCAACCAATAATCAAACATCATAACTAAATGCACAGTATCATATCCCAAACATAGCATCAAGCAATGGAACAAAGTTTGGACAAATTTTACTTAGGAAAATTCTTTTAATAATTCCCCAAAGTTTGAACTCACTAACTACATTTCTGAGACTTGGGCACCAAGGCTGTGCGAGAAACAATTAGTGAATTCAATTTTGGAGCTCAAATTTGAACATATTTGACTTAGAAATATTATCAATCTTTGATTCCACATTATAAAGCACACTTTGCAATACAACTTTTATTTTAACAAAATTTTACTTGTTTAAGCAAATTCGCATATTTAAATCAACTAAGTTTCTTAATCACTTTTATTGGCATCATTTCATGCAACATGTGAAACATTACATATGCAACATATGAAACATATGAATGCTATAAATGAAACATGAGTTGCATGAATGAAACGTTACTTGATGATTATGCTTTATGATGCTCATGATCAAGTGTTAATTGCTTTTTAACATCTGTTACACAATATCTCATAATCCTCTTAAGCTTTTTAGGATATTGGAGAAATGTGGTACATGCTGAAAGTGTTTATCATGACCCTAACATATAGTATCAATTATTTTAATTTATTCATTTCACCAATTTCAAGATGACCAATCCAAGTGGTTGGAGGTTAAAGACATGGGTTGAAATGACATTTTATGCACATTCTCTCTCTTGAAATATGAGAAAAGAATAAAATAGTTGGTGTTGTGTGTTACGGCAAAGATACACACTTTTATAATTACTGGGCATATTTACGAGCTGGTGGTCTCCATCTGCATATACCACGTTTCTCCAATGTCCCTGAGCAAAATTTCCATTTTTCCTATTAACTAAATTGAAATTAACAAAGTTTTAACTACAAAGTTTTAAATCTTATGAAGTACTATGGCTTTGGTATAGGACATGTCTCCATCCGAGACTATTTGAAAATTTCAAAAATTTGAATCTACAAATATATGAATTTAAAATAAATATTTGAGACTCTAAACAATTTTAGATAAAAAACACATCAACAACAAGCATGTAGACCAGATTGGCCACTACAACTTTAGTACGAACCATGTGAATATTAGAGGTCGTTTGGAAATTCTAAATTTTAAAATTCAAAATCTAAAAACTTAAACACATATTTGAAACTCTAACCAACTTCAAATAATAAACTTTTCAACTATGAAGTTGTACATTGTATTGAGAGCTACAACTTTGGTATAGACCATGTCAACATCCAAGGTTGTTTGAAAAATTCTAAATTTCAAAATATGCTAACTTAAAACAATATTTTGGGACTCTAAACAGTTTCAACTAAAAATCTTCGCCAATAAACTTGTACACCATGTCGAGAGCTATAATTTGATATAAAGTTTGTCTTGTCTTCATCTGACTTCATAGAGAAAAGTTTTGAATTACTTTTTGTGCAAGTATTTCTAAAGACGGGCCTCTTAAGATGTATGTTTCTATTATTGGAATTTTAGAGAGACATCCTTAAAATGACCACATCTATTAATAGCGTTTTTTAAGATGCTGGTCTCAAAAAATCAATTTATAGAGACAGATGTCCTAAGGCGACCTCCTTTGTAAATCCACGATTAATAGAGGCTGTCAAGATAGGATGCCTGCCTCTGAAAATGATTAAAAGAGGCGGGCGTTTGCCTCAAGGGAACTTGACCATTTAGGGTCTGTTTGGTTAGAGGTGTTAAAGTTTAACAAACACTGTAGCACTTTCGTCTTATTTGACAAAAAAATTCTAATTTTGGACTAGTTAGGCTTAATAGATTCGTCTCGTAAATTACTCCTAATCTGTGCCGACATACATGCAATTAGTCTACATTTAGTACTCCATGCATTTGCCGCAACATTGATGTGATAGGAGTTAAACTTTAACACGTGGAAACCAAATAAGGCCTTATATATGGAGGCATTATCTAGATGTGCCTGTCTCTGTTAATCAAAAAGATTGTCTTTTCTAATAGTGTGTACACTGTCATGGTACATGTACACTTCTGTATTCATTAATAGTTTCCACTTCCTATCCCTTTTGGAGAGCTGGCTGGAGGTGGAGGCTAATCAAGTTTAAAACTCGTATATGTATATTTCGTTACATGCCTAGGGCACAGGCTGACTAGCAAACCGTGTATAACATAGGGCCCCACACAAACACTAATGAGCATGGTTCCTAATAACAGACCAATAGTTCATAAAACTAAACCCCTTCAACGTTGACAGCCATTAATGCTGCTCTTTGAACCCTACGGCTCAGCTTGTCCACCACTAACTCAGCTTCATGCCACAATTTAAAAGTAGGCTTATAGCTAGCAATTTAGTTGCATAGCGCGGACCTGTACACGCTTGTTGAAGTATAAGTGAATCAACCATTTTTCTTATCAACATAAGTTTTTAGTTGAACTGATCATTGCATGCAACTTAATATGGTATCAAAGCAAAAGGACTCGAGTTTATATCCTAGCTAGCGCAATTAAATAAAAATAATTATTGCTCACTTGCTCCAATTTCACGTCTGACGGCTGAGGATGCCTATACGTGAGTGGGAGAAACATAAGTGAATTCTTCCACCTCTCTCCATCAGCTTATGGTTTTGGGTTTGATGTAAGAAACTCTTATATTAGAACAAGGATGGATGGATCAACATAGATGTCACACCCTCCTGTATTTGCGTTAGCAGACATGACCAATCTTAGCAACATAACTGCTCATCAATGGCAATTTCAACAAGCACCGCAAACTGAACAAAATTGCCTCATTGGAAATGTTCAATTAAAATTAAATGAGGGATAATTTCAAAAGGTCATGCAGCTTAGGCTTTGATGGATTGTAATGATTTGGTAAATTTAGTACCATATATATCTGGGTTATGTATCAAACCATGGCCGTGCCTACAAACAGTACCTTTGTCTAATACATCAAATTTCAGTTCTTCTGTTCACTCAATTGTTTTATTTCCTGAAGTCAGATTCTGTTTGTTAATAGTATAGGCGCATGCTGCAGAGACCTTCGTCGCATTACCGATGGGGTGAAGGCAGATCAACAGACCTTTGTCTACTCATCGATGTGTCGAGGACACCATTGTAAATAGTTCATCAAATACTTCACGATTGTGTGCAGCCAATGGAATTAATGACACTGTATTCTTTCATCCGTTTGAGTTCGAGCCATACTGAGGTGAAGCTGTTTAGCTGCCGGTGTAGAATGATGCGCGCCAATTAATGACACTGTGGCCTTTCATCAGGGCACACGAATGATGCGTAGAACGGACTGACGATACTATATGTGATCATGCAGAGACATGAATCAAAGAGCTTTCACAGTGAAACCATCGCTACTTTCCTGCTGCCTCCTGTTCCCACTTGTCATTAATTATATATCTCTTCTCCCTAGGTGAACAACGCTACTTATTTGATCTATGGGGGAGGATGAATGGAATGGCAGAGGTTGCTTCCACCTCGTATATTTATATATGCAGTGGGGAAAATCGAAGCACTATTGGCACTAGTGAATCAGGTGGACATTCAGTTTGTTTTTATTTCAAGTTAGTCCTCATTTATTCGTAGTACTCATCGTACAGCAATTTGAATGAAAAATAATGGACAAAAACTGCTTCAGAACACATTTCCTTCCATAAAGACGGCTGAGAATTTGTTATATAGCCATGGTATTTGTGCTAGTACACCTTAGCAATATAACTGCTGAAGACTGTTGTTTCATGAACACACACATCAGAGTAAAACAAATTTGCTTCACTGATATGACAGTAGACCGGCTGGCCATGCTGGGACTGCCTCATCCAGCGGCGTGCTCATTCTGAGAGGCACAACTCAGCGCTTGCTCATCTCTTGAGGGGCTAAACTCTCTTACAATCCTAGTATTATGGGAAGTATGGAACATTCCGAACTCAATCTTGTGGTTTTGATGGTGCGGCACCGTTCAAGTGCTGTATTTGGTGCATGGCAGGAGCTTCGAAACTCAGTGTGTTGCTCGATAGATTGCTGATACCAAATCCTTAGGCCCTGTTGGTTGCGTTTTCAGTTTCCAGTTTATGGCATGTTTATAATCTGGTTGTTTGGTCAGTGTATGTGGGTAGTTGCTCGAATCGGGTTGCCTTATCTCAGCTCATTATAGTTTTCTCTTCCTCTTTTAATAAAATGATGCACAGCTAACTCTTGCGTCATTCAAAGAAAAATGGGCAACTAAAATCAATTAGGGGTAACCTAGAAACATATGGAACTACACGATTGTGACGATTACAATGCAGTAATCATGGTTTTACTTAGTTTCAGTATGATATAAGAGTTTACGTATCAAATTGTTGCATTGCTTACAGTATACAACATTTGTTCAGTTAAATTCATTACAACGGCTGCAGGCAAATCAAGTAGCTTATTTATTCATATAGTCCTGTTTTCACATTTTCAAATGTTGATTGTATTAAAACTAATAGTAAAAATAATTTTCACTACCGGTCATGCTATAAAACTAGTCTGGTTTTCACAACTAGTGAAGTCACGAACAGGTGGTAAAAACTGGTTTTTACTATGACGGTGCTGTGCAAGCAAGGCTGAGGACAGCGGTGTAGGTGTGAATAATGAAGCGAGTGAGGACGGTGATGATGATGCGGGCCTTGATATGTGTGGACGGGCGGCGTGGTAGCAGGTGCAGATGCAGACAACAACGAAGGCACGGACGGCAACGGTGACTGTTTTTTATTTGTCATTTTTCACCGTGACTAGTTTTTACTTTTTTTTTCATTTCTCACCGTCGGTTGTAATCTGGCGGTGATGAATTATTTAATTTTTTTATTCATTTTCACCACCGCTAATAAAAACAGACGTTTATGGGGGTTAAGCAGGCCAACAGTAAAAATGGTTGTGTAGTAGTAAGCAGCTAATATTGCAGCAGGCCGTGGCAATATTCCCCCACGTTAACTGCAATCAAGCATTAGCTCCTCATCACGAGCAACATTCATTTGCCTCTTGCCTCGGCTGGTGACTTCGCATAATTATAATTTTCCTAATCTTTTGCCTCGAGTAGCACGATAAAGTTTTCCAAAATTAATTCGACTAGCACGGCTAGCAAAGAAATCCATGTCACATCCCACTGCCAGTACTACGATGTCCTTTTTAACAAACGAGTGAGTATAATTTTCTGAGGCGAGCAACTCCAGGCCTCATGGACAATGCCTGTGTTAGTAGAAGTACAGACAAGGGCAGGGGCGGAGCCACAATTTAGATATAGGGGGGCCGGATCATCGAGTGTCCAGAAACAATATATGGTATCACCGTCAAATCTTGATGTTGGCTTAAAAAAATAAAAAGTTACCAAATATCCACTCTAACTTGTAAGTTTTCACAGTCGAGTGGTATTTTTCTCGAGAGAGTAGAGTAAATTGGATGATGCTTAAATTCAGAAAATAAAGGATTTCAGATAAGAAAGCGGTAAGAGACAAATAAAATATTAAAAAGGTTTGGTTAGTTAGAAATATTTCGGGGCTCCCAGGGCAAAATTTTTTAGTAAGCTATTGTACGAAACTGTTGGATAAGGACAAAATTTAAGGTTGGTATTTCTTATGTTAACTTGCTAGATCTATTTGATTTATTTGAGAAAAACAATTTAGAATTAGCTGAGAAGTCTTTGTTTACTTATAATTTCTAGTGATTAGTGAGAACTAATGAGATGTATTAATGAAAAGTGTGCAGCATTAGGGGGGCCAGGCCCTGCCCGCCCCCCGTCTCCGCCCCTGGACAAGGGTGCAGGGACCGCCTATGAAGTTTGATTTTCAGAGGCTGACACTTAGGATGTATGCCCCAAGAAATTTATTAAAAAAATGAAGAAAATAGCACCTGTCCACAACCAGCGCTGAAGGCGCCACCCCTCCTCGGCCGACCACTTCACCGGAGGAGTCACCACAGGATCTATCTTGTCCCTCGAACGGAGAAGAGTTTGGATCTGAGACTCGGGAATCCTATTGCAGTCTCGCTGCTACCATGGATCAGATTTAAGGGAAGGGGATCGGGCCGGTGAAGTGGTCCTCGTACACCGTACGTCACGCTGCTAGATGCATGACTCCTACATGACAGCCTCGTCATCGTCGGAGCCGCTGAACACACTACCATGGACCTGTTGGAGCTGAGCACAGGATGCTTGGCTCCAGAGCGCTGGCAGCACAGCCTTGGAGCGGTGACCGCGGCGACAAACACACACCTATTCTAACGCATGCGAGATCTGGAGAATGAACACAAGGAACAGACACAAACTGTACTGTACAACTGGCCCAGCGTGTCTTTGCATTGACCTTTCAGATACATTGGCTTGCAGCCCTCCCACCTGCCTGCTGCCACGACGGCTCACGATAGCCCTCATTTTCTGATTGCCATCGGATTATTGCCTGCTGAATCCTGAAGACACGGTAACGGCATGGATCAAGAACATCACCAATACACCCGTGATTCTACGTCATCAAAGCTAACTAAATAGCTAAAGAAATGTTTACAACCGGATTACATAACATGACAGCTTATTCCAAGACTAACAGGACCGGTGCACCTCACGCGCCCACTCGTGGACGAAGCGCACCACAATAGACATCACCCCTTCTACCCTGCTGCCTCTGCTCCTTCCTCTGCTACCAGTCCGGTGGGTACATAGCGAACCCTACAAGCATATCACACGACACAAGCACATCATATGACCGAACAAGTACAAAGTATTAGATCTTGTTGAGGTATATAATTTTCATATAAAGTTTGTTTTGATCAATCTTCATTCGTAATTGTTATGAATTTATTGTTCGGTAGCTATTTTGAAGGGTGGTTTTATTCAACCAACAAATCACATGAAAAACGATTTTCTAGGAACGGTTTGTAGCAGCACAGCATTAATATGTAGAGGTGCATGACAGCCGCCCCCTCCTGAAAAAATAGGAGTTACAAAAATCATATGCATTGTGGTGATTATTCTTATTTTCAATTATGTGGACAAAGTGTTATTTATTCTTGACAGGACATGAGTCAGAAGGAACCTTATATGAAGTAAATGAGGTAAGGGCAAAGATATGAATTGTTGCCATATATTGGTTCAAGAGAAGACAGAATATAAAGCCTATGAGGTAATAGCAGGTTGCAACAAAGATCTGGAGCAGCAGGGTGGCACACTACCGACACAGAAGTTCTCTGCACAATGACAAACCTATATAGCTCATAAAGGTATCTGAAAGGACCTCCTTTAGTATTGAACAACTACATATACTGCTAAAGCTTTCCTATTTTCCCCTCTTACTCAACCCCGTACACATTAATTTGCACAAATTGTTATAGCTAGGACTTTAATCTTAAGCACTACGCTTGCATGGCCGCTGATCAGTCTCCATGGAAGTGTCTTGTTAACCATTGTATCAGGGTTCATGGAGACCTTACAGCAGGTTGGTTTCACGGTGCCAATACGGCTGCTTTCCTGCCGCCTCCTGTTCCCACCTGTTAACCAAGAAAGCACATGCGCACAATAGTGCCTGTCTCTATTAATAGAAAAAACAAAGAAAATCCCATTGTGGGACCGATGAGGTGCTGGCTCCCTAACCTGCCGCCAAGCCCATCATGGAGATCTGACAGGCGTCGAGCCCACTCCAAGCGCCATACCCTAGCCTCCGTGACATTCTCCTCCTCTCCTTGAGATGATGCCAACAACCATAGATATGATGATGCTGCCACAGCAGCAGCAGCATGGGATGCGCAGCCCCGCGATCAGGAGGCGGCCACGAGTGAAGCCGCTGCCATGGTTGGTGTCACCAGGATGCGCAGCCCTCCTGTTGGGATCTATATCTTATTGGTGGCCGCCATGGAGAGACTGAGTGAGAAGGGTGAAGGGATGGTGGCAGATACAATCTGTAATGCTCAGTTTTTCAAAGAAAACCAAGCTCGTCGTATGTGTGCCTAGGAAGTCAAAACATACAACAACGGATTGGAAATTATCCGAAACAATGTTTATATGGCTGAAACATATTTATAATTAATACTTATATCAGAGTATCGCGGAATGGTAACTAATCTTCAAGCTCTGTTCTTTACAGGAACGACTGACTGGGGATAACATACGCCTAGCATTCCTATCAATCTTCTAGGAACCTCTATGTCTTCATCATTCTTCTGAGCAACTTTTGCTAGAGGCTGGGGTGTGGGGGAATAGTAAGGGTGAGCACATGTCGTACTCAGCAAATATAACATGGGAAAATAAAGGCTCAAAAGACTAGACACGGTTGAACTACGGTAGGCCTCTTTAGTAGACCAAGTTTTAGCATTAAAGCCTGAGTTGTTAAGTTACGCTTAAGCTCCAGTTCTCACATGATCATAAATAATGGCAATATGACAATTATGAATAAACTTGAGCATCAACATCATAGAATAACAATAAGAACCAATTATTCCATAAGTTTTCCAAGCCGCTCGTGACCGTGAGTACGACTGTTCTAACAGTTTTACACTCTGCAGAGGTTGTACACTTTCACCATAAGCCATGATTTATCCTTTCGTCCGAGGTGATCAGTCTCTTGACCCACTACCAAGGAAGGTCAGCAGGGTTCACTATGAAGCCTTTCGAAAGTCCCTTTAATAAGTTAGTAGCCGCTAGGTTTCAGCAGTTAGGTGAATGGATCCCCTCTAATAGAGTGGCACATTCCACGCAGGCTATATGCACCCAAAGAGATAAGAAGCCATTCTGCAACCTAGGCCTATCCTTTTGTGCCTTTCAGTAACCACTAACGAGCTAGAAAAGCTCCGTTTACTTAGCAAAAGTCAAAGCCGGAGCTATAGCTCTCATGGTTGTACTGTAAGTCTTGGATGATCACTTACAGATAAGTCCTTTGGATTCCTTGTAGCTATAAAGCACATTTTACACATCATTGCATTCGCCATTAATCAATTGTAAAGAGCTTTCATTAATGTGGAGGAACTCGCAAAAACTACCCATATGCATAAACTCATAGGTATTAAGGATCAAGGTAAACAATATCTAGGCAAGTCCTTACTGGTGGATTAGATTAGACTCATTCAAGTATGAGTTTGGTGACATTAAGGTTATTAGGTGCCATGGAAAGCCACATATTATACTTGCCTTATACGCTTGCTCCAACTTCCTCATACTTTTCTTTTGGTCATCACTTTTGATCTTCAACGCTCACAAACGGTTCTCGTTCTACTCGTAGCAAGCACCACGCATAGGCAAATATACAAGAAACAAATAAAGGCAACTAAGAACAATACACTACACGAGAGAAAAACAATGTACTAAAAGGAAGCTAGCTGCTACAGTCGCAAGAGCACAAGAAACACCAAAAACAGAGCTGTGGTGCAAAGAAACGACTATTGAAGATTTTATGTTATAAAAGAAAAGACTATAGGCTTGATTTATTTTAACTAAACAAAACCATGTGAATGACATTAATTCATATTAATCAAACTAGTTATTTTAATTGAAAAACTGAGTCAGTCATGTTTTATTTATAAATGTTAAATAACATTTAAGCCAATTAAACTTTGTTTATGAAGAGAAAGTAATTACATGAGAGCATCTCACAAATTTACTATTGACTCATATTTAAACTAATCAAATTTCAAATTAAAACATATTTAATTTGGCATTAATCAAATTAATGAGTATTTATAAAACAACGATGCATAAAAACCTATGTTAATTTTATTAATAAAACTAGTTACATAACATTAATCAAGTTAATATTATTTTACAAAGTTCACAAACATGTTTAACAACCGTACTAGAGCATAGATTACATCGCTACGAGTCTAACACAACTTGAACGGACTAAAACGGAACTAAGACAGGGAAACTAAAAAAAAGAGTAGATAGAAAGGGATATAGGCAACGTGCATGGATTGTGCACCTGCTCTGTAGGCATCCAAGGCAACGGCGCTTAATTGCTGGCTCGTGTAGGTTGAACTAGCGACGATGACTAGCAAGACTGCTCTCTCCACGAACGCTTGCTCGGCATGTAGCTGGGCGGACGTCCACACACGCACGAAACGACGAGAGAAGAAGGATTCATGAGAGACACTACTATAGAAATCTTAACTGCGGCGGTCGGTTTTGGTTAATCGAGGCGCGCAAAGGCGTCCGCTGCAGTTGAAAGGTCACCGTTAATGGTGGCTTAACCACGGCGGTTGCCTCGTGCCTGCCTCGGTAAACAATTTGACAAATTAAAAAAAAAGCCCAACAAGCCCGGTAGGGCACCGAGCCCACCGAGGCGGATTTGTCCACCGGGATCCGCCGGGAGCTCGCTTTGCCGCAGGGGAGCACGATCCACCAACGCACCTAGCCGCCGTGGTGGAGCCCGCCGAGGCCGGATCTGGCCTCCCCGTGCACCACCGTCATCAGATCTGCCCCCACCGCCGGGAGGAAGAGGAAGAGGGCGCCGTTCCTGCAGGGTGGCTGGATCCACCCCACACCGCCTGGATCCGCCGGGATCCCGCCCGGATCTGAGGGAGGAGCGCCGCCGTAGCCGTGCATCAGGGGGATCTGCCGCCGGGAGGGGTCCCGTGCATGCCCCTGCCACCGTAGTGGCCACCACCGAGGGAGGAACTCGGGCAAGAAGGTGGCGCCCCGCGCCACCGAGGAGCTCGAGCCCCACGCCGCCGAGATCCGCCATTGCCACCAGCCTGCGAGCTAGCATCCATTGGGGGAGGAGGCGCCGTGCATGCCCGTGCCACCGTAGCGGCCACTGCAAAGAAGGAGCTCGGGGGAGGAGGTGGTGCCCCGCGCCGCCGAGATCCGCCGCCACCACCGGCTCGCGAGCTGGCGTCCATCAGGGGAGGAGGCGGCCGTGCACGCCCCTGCCACCATAGCGGCCATTGCCGAGGGAGGAGCTCGGGGGAGGAGGTGGCCGCCGGGTGGAGCTGCCATAGGAGAAGGAGAGGTGAGGGTAAGGCGAGTGAGAGGGAGAGGGTGAGCACATCGCGCGTCGGGCCATGAGGGCAACTAAGGGTCAGGGTTCTGAGTGACTTAAACCCTAAGCGGTGTGTATGTATACAGTGAGCACGTATCAGGCCGAGGTAGGCTGAGCTGAGCTAGTGTATTTTAGGAGGCGGGCCTTATAGTGTGCCCGCCTCCGAAAATTGATTTACAGAGGTAGGCACCTTAAGATGACCGCCTCTGAAAATAGGTTATTTTTAGAGGCGGTTGTTTCAAGACGTCCGCCTCTATAAATCTATTTTCATGCCCGCTTCTGTTAATCGCGGGTATTAACCTAGGCGGGTAAAAGGGGTGTCCGCCTCGGTTAAGTTTTGTGGAGGTGTCATGCAAAATCAATTCTGTAGTAGTGACATAAGATGCAAAACGGAACACTAGATGGATGCCGAACATGATGGTATACTCACCTCCAGTGAGAGATGAACGACAGCCAGAAGTCGGCCAACAAAAACGACGATGACACTGTTGCCGAGAGCTGGAAACGGTGGATCGGGAACCTCCAGATGGTGTGACACAAGCAGGAACGAAGGTGTTGGTTACGTGAAGCTTGTCACGGCAAATTCGAAGCTCCAGATGGTCGAGGCTTTCACGTCAATGACGAGCACACTTGTAAGCTTCAGCAGATCGATGGCGTTGGCGACGATAAAGGAGAAAAATCTAATTAACTACCTTAGGAATTTCCAATCTAGGGACTCCCTTTATGATAGTTTTAGCGTGCTTTATCCAAGGGATTGGTGTGTGTATATATATATATATATATATATATATATATATATATATATATATATATATATATATATATATATATATATATATATATATATATATATATATATATATAGGGAGGAGAACTCCCAACATCTACATCAACTAGCAATATGATACTAATTGATGTTGCACTCTCTACATCCATTAATAGGCCTAATTAATCATTAAAGTCCATTAGTAAATAAATGTAGAGGCATTTCAGATATATTAGGATTATTGCACATGTTCTTTGGTAGAAAATGAGATATTTTATTATCTTCAAAATTAATTAATTTCACAAATAAAATAATTCTAAAAAAGTCAAGAATTATTATTTAAGCTGCGAAAAATACTCCAAAAGCTCCGAAAATTTGGGAAAATTCTCAGAGACATTTTTGAACATGAGGAACCCAAATAAAGTATTTAAAGCTCATGATGAGATAATTTGGAGCATCTGAAAATTAGATTATGTTCGCAAAAAGTGGAAATTAGTTCCAGAAAAAGCTAGAACAATTCCTAGGAAGTTCGTAGAGATATGTTGATGGATGATGAAGTCAAAGTAATGATTTGGAGCAGAAGGAAAAGATTCTGGGAAATCCGAACGATAGAAAAAGACATAGACAAGCTGGAGAAAGATAAACGACTTACTAAACGCGTTTTGAAAATTTTACGCACTCGCAACACAAAGTCAACAACAAGCAAACATCAAGCATAAACCCACCAAATTATCTTAGACAAATTATGAAAACCATTTTTTTATATCTAAACTTTGCTATAACTTAAACTAAGCTTGGGAAATTTTATATCAACATTGAAATCATTTATTTTTTAGTGTTTTCCATGCACAACCCAAAATTGCAAATTTTGGGGTGTGACAACAATTTATCTCCGACCACTACGCTTCATAGCAGGGGTTCGATCCGTGCATCTTGATGTATTGTGTCCCAGTTTAGTGTATGGAAAAACGAAGATGCTTGTGGATTATACTTTCTGTACATTTGTTGGTTAAGAGCAAAACTGTAATGTCACTACTCTGCTCTGCTCATTTTGCTATTTGTGCCATTGATTGTTGCTTGGATATCGAAGTGAAACAAAATTATTTCACTGAAATGACAGTAGACTGGCTGGATGGCCAAGCAGGGCCTACTCATTCTGAGGTCAAGTCTAAGAGAAAATTTCAGCACTTGCTCATCACTTGAGGGGCTAAACTTTCTGATCATCATAGTGTCCTGGAATGTGGAACACCCAAACTCTTGTGTTTCAAGGTGGATATTTTAAGGACACCGTCTCTCGGTTAATCAACTATTTACAAGGATGTTTGTCTCCGTTATTTGATTAATGGGAGCAGAGTACATATCTTAACATGCCCGCCTCTGAAAATGACTATTAATAGAGCTGACATTCCAACAGTGCCTCCTCTAAAAATCAATTAATAGAGGAAACACTTAAGATACATGCCTTTATATCGCACCAAAAAATAATTATTCATAACTTTTCTCATATGAAGATAAACTTTATTTTAAAATTTAGAGATCCACATGGACATCTTAATAACTTTGTAGTTGACAAGTTTTTGCTTAGAAATTGTTTATTGCCCCAAAAAATTATATTATTCTCATTTCAAAGAATTTGCAATTCTTTAAGTACACACTTTTAGATCTCGTTGAGGTATGCAATTTACAAAACATTAATTATAGAGGTGCTTGACAACCGTCCCCTCCTAAAAAATAAGAGGTGCTTGTAAAAATCATTTCTTTAGTGGTGATTCTATTTTCAATCAAGAGGACAAAGTGTAATTCATTCTTGAGAGGGCAGGTGTCAGATGGTGTCACATCCGGCCCAGTTTGGAATTTGGCCCATGGTGGTCCATGTGCATGTTAATGAGATATTGTGGGATGTTTAATCCTACCTTGGTTGTTAAAGGTGGGTTAGACCAACATATAAGGCTTCTAGAGTCCATCGTACTATCCCTAGGTTAATCCTTTTACACGAAGCGAGGACGAAAGCGTAAGTGGGATGGTGGTAGGTGTGGTTCACTCAATGTGCAGAGTGGACCTGAGCCGTTTGGACTCTAAGGCGTTACAAATGGTATTAGAGCTGACCTTCGTGGTCACGGGCGCGTCCGGGTCAGGGACGTTACAAATGGTATCAGAGCTGACCTTCGTGTTATTTGCACAAAAATTGGATAATTCAGCTAGAAAAGACAATTTATTTTCATCATGAGCCGCTCCATAAACCACCAATAAGTTCCATTTTAACTTTAAAATTTTATCCCAAAGATTCATCTGGATCATAAACTCATCCTTTTTAAAAGATCCTACATCAAAACATTCAATCAACACTCCTACTAAAATGCCACCATATTTCCCTTTAGCTGCGTTCCACAACCAAAGGTAATCTTGATTTATATCAAATTTTCTCAAAAGGGAATCTTTGCAGTCTCCAATCATTTCTTGCAAACCCACAAAATGGAATTTATACTCAAAAATAAGATTTTTTAAGAAAGTAGCTACCCCTCTTTTCTTTATGCCTCTGCAGTTCCAAATTAAGCCTTGTATCACCATTTTTTCCTTTGTTTTTTCTCTTATTTAGACTTACTGGAATGCAGACATTCCCGGAGTCTTGCATGCCAAGATCTTCTTGGTCTTGCTTCCTCCCCCCTGGGGAGAACTTAAGATTTCTTGTATTAGATTAATTTTTCTTGAGGGATTTCTGAAAAGGCATCTCTTCAATTCCGGATTCGTCATCAGTAACCACAACCTCAACAGAGTTATCATTATTAGGATCAAATTCAACAATCTCAGCCAGTGTATGCATAATATTTAAATTTTTTTGCTTTGAGTACAAACAATTCCTAGCCAACTCAAGATCTTTTATAAGATCAAAAGTAGCAAAACGATCTTTCTGAACTACCACACCCATGTTTTTAGCCATACTATCAACTTCCAAATTATCAACATTGAATAAATGGCGAGGCAGATTCGAGTTACCTTCCAGATTTCTTTTCTTAGCCATACCTTCATTCTTCTCAGACGTGGTAAGATGAACTTCCTTCTTCAATCTCTCGCTCCTTCTTCTCTCCGGCTGGACATCTTTGGGTAGATCATCATCTTGAATTATCATGCCGGCGTCTTCATCAACCTCAACTACCATATCTTTCACCCTGCCATCATCAGCAAAAAACACTTTCTTGAGAATTGAAAACATTATCACCATCACCCAACTGATCAGCAGGAGCAGGCAGAGCTTGGGAGTTCAGAGGCTTCGTGGCAATAGCTTGGTATTTCTGCAGACTCTGTTCCTTTAGCATTGCATGAATAGAACCATCCTCTTGCTGCTTATTCATCTCCATGCGCCACACCTGATGACCACCTTTACCACTTGGTTTCTTACTGCTCTGTCCAACCTCATTATAGGCATCAATCCAACGAAGCTTGTCACTTAAGGTCTCAGTATCAGCATCAGAGTCCTCAAAAAACTCTGGAATGTGAATTCTCTCATTCTGGTCCATCACTTCACTTGGTTGATCTGTAGAAACCACAGCTTGATTTGATTTTTTCAATTGCTATTATCTTGTCAGCAGATCCAGCCTTTTCATTGATCTCAAGGTTACCCGATAACTTTGGGGGAGCAGAACTGCAAAGCTATGCAGCTTGCTTCTGCTGACTGTTTTTGCTAGAGTTTGCTTCAGAGATTTTTGGCTCACTCTGACTGGATGACCCCAGCTGTAAAACAGGTTGGCATTGTCATCAGCTTTTAGCTTCTTGCTCGGAGGCTCTTGTTGACCCACCTTGATTCCACTTGTTAGAGTTTTAACAGTGTTTTTCCTCCTAAACTTTCCTTTCAAATCCGAAGTCATGAATACACAACCCCAAAGTACCTTTGGCAGTTGCTGGTAGCTTCTGCAGATCTCTACAAGCTATTCTCACTCTCACATAATCAGCTCGAAACCTAGTCCTCTCATCTATCTCCAACACCTTGCCCACCAGACCCCCTATCTTTGCAATAGTTCTAATTGACCTCTGATCCCCAGGTATCTCACTGACATGAAACCAACTAGTTTGCAGCATACCTTTGGCCCCAATTTTAGGAGACCATGGTTCAACCTTCATAAGAGCATCCACATCATTCATCACTAAGGCGTTGCATTTACTCTAGTCTCTCACCATGTTTGCATTTGGGAACCTCATAACAAACATATTTTCCCCAATCTGTCGAGCATTCCACTTCCAAGAATTGGACCAAACTAAATACATGAACTACTGCTCAATCTGTTTGCCAGTGGCCATACCCTGAATGATGTTGATAACCCAATACATTCCTTTTCTTTAGACACCCTAGGGTCAATGCACTCTTCAATGAAGAAGAAACTTTGATCCTCCACCTGTTCTGCACATAGTTCCGGCCCAGTGTTCCACAACACACAGCGTTTGCACTCATATGTAGAATGGTTACTGTACCCACAAATTTCACACAAGACTCTTCTGCAGTCCTTAGTCAAGTGATTGAACAGCCCACAATTCTCACAAGTTATCCGATTCTGAGCATTATGAGTAGGATTAACTGGGCTCTGAGGCTCGGTAGTACCTTGTTTTGCATTGCTCTGATTAGCTTCTGGTAGACTGCTCTGATCTTCAGGCCCTTCCACAACTTGCTTGTCACTTGCTTTTCCAGCTGCTTGATCCCATTTCTCATTAGTGTTCTCGGCTGCAGGAGGAGCTTGCTCAGCATCTTCTTTCTTGTCTGTATCAAGCTGTTGTTCCCGTCGCGGCCAGGTGTTACGACCCCTTCCTCCGCCGCTAGGATCGCCTCTCCCTGGGCCACGACCTTGCCCTTGAGGACCCCCACCCCATCCAGCACCTCCGCCCCATCCATGACTTCCTCCACCCCATCCATACCCACCAAAGTTCTTGCGGCCACCTCCTTGACTCATCTTTACCTGGACAATCCGAGCAAACTCGGTCTTGGTAGCAGAAACAAACGATTTGGACGGGGCTCCACTCCACAAATGACCAACAAACCGAGCTAAATTGGATTTTTGGGTGGTACGTGGTGGAGATGAGAGGGATGGTTGGGGAACCAAATTGGGGTTTGTGAAAACCCTAATCTGAATCTGAGGGGGTACCTGATTACGATCCTAGGATAGTGATGCCCCTGAGCGGTGACTAGGCTCAACATCATCCCTAACCTTCAACTCACCCTCCCCTGGATAAGCGACGCTTGGCTCAACAGATGGTGCCCGCCCTAGGATTCCTGGTACGATCTGCACCTTCGGTGGTAACATGAACCAAGGACGCTGACGCGTAGGACCCCTGTTTCCCGTTCCTTTTGACTCCTCCAACTTGTCTCCCACCATTGGCACCAACTCCTTTGCTCCGCCATGAGAGATCCATTGCAAACTGATCGTTACAGCCTTCAATTTCACCACCTCTCTTCCAATCTCTTCGAAAGGAATGGTGTCCTGCTCCGACTTCCTTGTGAATCGTCTAGCCGAAGTATCAATTGGGAAATCAACACTCTGAGACTTGCTACATCGATGGGAACCTTCCTCAATCGTCGGGAATGACTCCATATATCGCGGTGCAGGCTTATCCACAACTCCCAACCCGCCCTGCTTCCAATAATGGGGGGGGGGGGGCTGCCTTCCCGAATCGGTCTCCGAACTCGAGGAGGATGGCCGTCGTGAGGAACGGGGGTTGCGAGAATTTGGAGAATGCTCATTCGCCGACGAACACAGAACCAGTAAATTGCCAATATGATGCGGCGAATCTGATAGGAGTCGGATGACACGGCAGCGATGGCGGCCTCCACCGGAGCCCTCGTCACCTCCTCCGCCCACTTGAGAATAGCTTCTCGTCGTGCTTCGCGAAGATGCAGCAACTCTTCGCGAAAATGAAGCAGTTCAGTCGATGAATCCTCAACGGAGCCCAGCCCCGAGGGGGGCGTAGACTCCGAATCCTCACCGGAGCCCCACGGAGGATGAGAAGGGGTGGAGTCGACGATTCCCACCGACGAGACTGTCAGAGAGGTCGCGGTCGCCCTGTCACCCAAGAAGGAAGCTATCATGTCCGCCTTCAATACGAATCCTTCCTGTGAGTCATTCATTTAATTATACACTAGCAAAAGTGCCCGTGCGTTGCAACGGGAGAAAAAATACGTTAGCAGAAAATGAAGACATCAGTGTTTTATTCTTTCTATTAAAATTTGAACCTATAATATTGGTAGTAATATAACAATGTCCTGTTAAATCTATAAAAACATGCCCCATACGTTCTAGTGGGACTCATATATATTAGAATCGGACTCCATATCATCGCTAGATTCTAACACATGAGCACGGCTTATGAGTCGAAGAACCTAGAAGTGTTTGATATTGGCTCAAATTAGTCGATGACAACTTCGTTTCAAGGGACCAAGGATGATGAGCCCAAAGCTCATCAAATTATTCAATTTGGTTCATTTTTATTTGATGCAAAGAAAAGCAAGACGAAGGATGCAGCTCTATCAACCATTGCCCATTTGCTAGTCAAGCTAATATTTGAAGGAGATGATTTTCTCATGAAAACTAAGAAAAAAGCTGAGAAATTATACTGATATTGGCTCCACTCTACTGGAATTCAAAGATAAATTACTGACCACCTAATTGGCATCATTCAGAGGCCTTTTTTTTAACTGCACTGGTGCCATAGTATACACATGTGCATGTGTCACGCGCAGGGAGGAGACATGTACATACGTGCAGGAGGTCAGACTTAGTTGTTTAATATTCAAGTTTTAGTTTGGGTTTTTTGTTACTATATATCAGTCCGATTAGGAGCTTGGAGATATCTTGTTCGTCGATTCAGAGTTCAGAGTTGTGAGGTTTCTGAATGAACATGTGAGGTTTCTGAATGAAGGGCACGCAGCTTACCGTTCACGAAGACGTCTTTGGTGGCCTGACGGAAGGACACGAAGGAGATGTTGACGAGACGCAGCATCTCATCGGTCACCTTCATCAGATCAGAATCAGATATATATACATAGAGAGTTCATCAGTCAGTCAGTCCATATGTATGAATTTGCTGCCTGCTTTGCATTTGTAATTTTGCATGCATCGTCACAGAATGGATCGGAACAGACCAGACTTGAGCGTCAGCCCTTGCTGTGACGCCGGGATGCTCCTCATGATCGTCTCCTGCTGCGCCTGGCATGACAAGAACAAGTTAAGAACACGCAATCAACCAATGCAATCTCACCTCATCTGCAAATGTGCGGGTTTCAGGATTTCAGCTGAGAGCAAAAGATGCAGTCTTTTTCAGGGTTCAGACCCTACGTGCGCACCTTTGCCTTTGCGAAGATGTCCGGGTTCTCCTGCAGGAACACGGTGGCCCACATGGTGATGTGGCCGGACGACTCGTGCCCGGCGTTGAGGTACATGATGAGCATGTCGATGATCTTGTCGTCGTCCAGCCGCCGCTGCGCTCGTTCACCGCCTCGGTCAGCAGGTCCGTCATGTCCACTCCTCCGGAGCCGGAACAACATGAGAGCCCCCTGGCCCTGGCGGCACGCTGCTCGTCCAGCACGGCCACGAGCCGCCGGCGTGCGCGGAGCGCCCTGCCGTATGCGAACCCGGGCAGGTTGATGGCCATGGCCCGCATCCCGTAGTTGAGGTCCGTGTAGCTCCGCTCTAGCACGCGCGTCGTGGGCTCGTCCGCGCCGCCCAGGAAGATCTGCACGATGATCTTGAACGTCATCCGCCGAAGCTCTGTCAGGAAACGATCCCGCCCTTCCCCCGGCCGACGAGGACTCCTTGGCCCACGCGCGCAGCGACGACGTCACGGTGCGGTCGATGAAGGGCAGGTACGCGGTGAGTGCGTCGAAGCCGTTGTGACGGGCTAGAATAAAAGGGTGGCAGACAGAAATTTTGAGGTGGAAACAAAAAGGAGTGTAGAAATTTCCACGATTTATTATTAGGTATTGATATAGATTAGGATCATCTATTAATTTGTAGGAGATAAAAGGTGAAATATATATATTCATTTAATTTCTAATTTTTCTAGATCCAATTGATGCAAGTTGGATCCGCCCCCTGCAGCCTGCTCCATGCCTCGCACCGCCGAGGCCAGAGCGCCTTGTCACTAGAGATGTCTCGCCAGCTTGCCATCGGGGAGAGGAGATTGAGATTGTGTGAGGAGAGAGAGTGTGAGGGACAAAAGGATAAGACATAGTCGGCGAACCTGAGTTGATTTAAGCGTGTTTGACTAAGTTGAAATAAAACTTTAGGATCAGGATCCACGGATCACTACCAGTTAGTTGTGAACTTCATTTTGAGGGCCCTGCCCACATTCATCGCCGCGGTGATAGGGTTTGAGGGCCTGTGATGAAAATGGTTGTGTAGTAGTCATGACACATTCTAGCGGCAGGCCGTGAAAATAGACAACTGGTCCAATACTCTTATAAAATTGCACACGTCTTAAAGCAGCCAACAAAATTAATTAATCAAATTTTCTAATTATTACTCGCAAAAAAATTCTAATTATTAACCGATGTCGCTGGGTCACACATGAGCCTGGGAACCCGGCCTGTTCAAGCCCTGCCCAAAAGATCGTGTCCATCTCATTCATGATCCACCTCCCGCGATCCCGTCTATCTGTTCTTGTTTTTATTTTTTCGTGCAGAAATGAAAGTGCGCGTGAGATCGTCCGTGCCGAGAAGTCTGTCCAGATCCATTTTTGAGGTCCACCACCACCAGTGCCGTCCATTTCACTGGGGAGTATGTCCACGCCATCGTAATGTTTCGCACCCACCTCTTACTGATGGACGTCCATCATGGACTCTCTATGTCTGTCTGCTCGCCAGTGTTGGAGGATGCGATGACCACGGACATGCATTGAGAGAGTGCTACCCTATCTTGAACGCCCGTGGCCGTATCCACCACATTCACGGCATAGATGTTGCAGTAGCTATTTTTGCTGACTCCGAAGTTCGAACACGTACGGGTGCAGCAAGCATTGAACATCCATCATGAAGCGGCAGCAGTGAAAGGGAATGGGGCTGGCTGACATGCTCCCTGTGGAATGGAAAGGTACTGGTTCATGCATGGGTTTGGGCTTGGAAGGGCCTGGTCATGGAGGCCCCAGGTGGATATAATAACAATTAAGAAAACGAATAATTAATTTGGTGGGCTGCTTGAAGATATGTGCTATTTTCTAGAAGACGAGTATTACAGCAGTTCTTCACGATATTGCCGCGCCAGCAGTCATCAACCATTAGCTCCTCAACGTGATCAATTCATTTGTCTCTTGCCTCGTCTAGTGAATTTGCATAATTACAATTTCTCTAATGTTTTGCGTGTAGTGGCACGTTACAATTTTCCAAAATCGTCACTTAAAGTATGTTCAGCAATAACAGCTAGTAAAGACATCACGTACGTGGAGCAGCATCGAATGAGGAACCCAGGACGGGCATGCAGCCTCTTCAAAGCATCAACCTGTGTCTTCTCTGTAACAATATCTGCAATGGCTCAGCTCACTTTCACCTGCTTCTTAGTGCCCTCGCTCCCGTCGACCTCCTCCAACCATCCCCACCACCTCCTTCGGTGACTGGCAGTGCTATGATCTCCACAGCAGGATCACTCACACATCTTTATCCGATGAACAATAGTCGTCCTACTACAAAATGGATTTTAGGAGATAAACCCTCTAATTAATAGAGATAGAGATTTTTAGGAGCTGCCTCCCTATAAATAGTCAGACGGGTCTCAAGCAAACACTGGCCTCTGTAAAACATTTATGATGCAATACTGCACCTTAAGACAAGGTGATTTTTGCTAATGCAAAACCCTTAATATCCTGCTGCCTCCCGTGTCTACTCCATCCTAACAGAGCTACAGATAATCTTAGGACCTGTGCCAAGAACACTAAATATGAGCATAAGGAAAATACTATTGGCTCCATAGTTCTTGTCAGCTGTCCTAATCTTGAAGCCTTCATACAGATACAGCAAAGAGCAACATAGCAGCGGCATAGGTTATATATGGCCTGATGACTGTCCTGGTTGATGAAGCAGTCAATGTCATTCTCAGTTGCCCTCTGGAACATGTATCACATCAGATAGTGCACACCTGGTAGATGCTAGAGCGCCTTTTAATTTTTTCTCAAGGTGGGACAATAAGGGCATGTTGAACCCATAGACAGGTTGATGTAAGTTCTTGGAACTTGCACGCAGACAGCTAAATAGACAGTTCGTACAACGGGTCGTCTATTTAACTGTCTCTAGACTGTTTAATGCATGCAAACAACCATGATCAAGTATGAATAAGAGCTTTGTATACAAAACAGAGAACGCATAAATAAAATGAATGTAATCGTGATATTTATGAACATAAATAAAAACTTGGATTAACTCATGTGTCATTTCAGTAACATTCAGATAACCTTTTCTCAACAACAGTTTATTATGCAAAACAAGCAGTCAAGCACCCTGTTTTAATTTTCACAATTGCAAAACTATAAACTTTAGCTCTGAACCAGCTAGTTGGAGCCGATGCAAATATACAATCATTGGGGGCGCTAGGGAGCAAGGCCACACCCCAGGACCAAATCAAAGCTTGCCATGGAGGAACAGCAAACAAATGCACACGCATCCATCTAGATGCCGCCGCTGTCGCGCTCGTGGCCTCCTGCTACGCCGTGGGCCATTGGCGATTTGCAGGGTGGCGCGGTCGATCTAGAGTAGAGGATGCAGGGCGGCCCCACGGTGGCTCGCGCAGGATGGGCAATCCAGGGCTCCAGGCATGCCCGAGCAAGGCGGCCGCAGCGCGCTCACATGTGGCAGCCTGGCGGCACCTGCACCCAGCGGTCCGGCCGCGCTTGGCGCCTCATGAACAGGCCTGCAAAGCATGCGTGGCCTAGAGAGGTCTTGCGCAAGCAGCAGAAGGGTGCAAGCAGTGGCGACCAAGCGCGCCATATATGGAGATGGGATGGATTTTCGCACGCTCCCGCAGCTGGATCCGCGAGGCAATGACAGCAGGAAATGGCCCGTACAATGCTCCTCCCTCTCAGCGAGATCGCCTGGGAGCACAAGCTCCTGTTGTTGTCTCATGAAGAGACGAGTTCCCTCTCTTTCTTCATTTACTACAACGAGGCGTGGCGTTTTCTGGAAAATTTACATCATGCAGATGAGCTCTCAGAGCGACGTGCCCTAAGTGATAGTTCTTTGGGACCGTCAACAAGAAGGTGCAATATGAAGTAAAAGGTACAATCAAAATAATAATATGATTCTGATCATGGTTAAATGAACAACAGTCGGCATGCTATAAATATGTATAAACTTCCTTTCTTTCCATGGTCAAAACATGTAAACAGAGAGACCGAATGAAGAAAAGGTAGAGAAAATGATGAAAACCGGAGTTGGGTTGCTATCTTCTACTAGTATTAATTTTGTATCACTACCACACAAATGATTTGTAGAGAAACCTGACTTTTAGGGTAGGAGCCACCTCTATAGTGGCTGCCCTTGGCACCCACTTGCTAGCCGTCTCTATAAATACATCATCAGTGGCGGCTGGTATTATTAGCTGCCCTTGAAAAACGCACTATTTTCAGGAATGACTGGTAACACTGACCGCCTCGAAAGATGCATTTGTAAAGGCTGCTAGCTAGACATGAAGCCGGCTCAACAAATGCTCCATGCATCTATACCAGCCCTCTTCTTTCTCTTGGGGACATTTACTGTAATCCGAGGAGGAAGGAAGGGGGCCTTGGGGGCTACCTCCCAAAAAATGCAATTCTATGGGGGAAAGCTTTCTATTTTGATTCATTTAGTGGAGGAGTCTCTAGAAGGTTAGTAAATGCTATTCCAAGCATCATTTTGAGGTTCTAGTGGTACATTGGGATGTAATTAGGGTTTTGATTTTCTCTCTCTTCCATTTGTTTGCTGAATTCGAATAAAAAACTAGGCCAGAAACGTGTGGACTTCGATCTACATTACCTAGTGGGTTAAAACCAACCCCCTCTCCTCTATATAAGTGAGAGATTTTTGGCCGATTGAGGCATCCAACTGATCAAAAATAAAATCAATCTACTATTTACTTTCTCCCTCAAATCCTACTTTTCCAACCCTATATCTACTGTTCCACTCTCCTCTTGACAGGAATGATGGGTGATTTAGGTGGATTTGCCGACCATAGATCAACCCAAGTACGTCTTCCCCATGCTTCTTCTTGAGAGGCATTTGTGGGTCTTCGCGACGTCTCTCCCAAGACCAGTTTGGCCGGGTTTTTAGGTTCTCTGGTAAGCGTTGTGTTGCATAGCTCGTGCAGATCTACATAGCCAGCTCAGCTTGAGTCTTGACATTGTTGCGGTGTCGATGGTGATCATGCATTATATCTTAAAGATGCACCACACAAACAAATCCATTTGCCTCTCTTGACCTGGCTGGTGGCTTTGTAATTGTATTTTCCTATTGTTTCTCACCTGGAGTAACTCATTGTTGTCCTGGCTGGGTCCTTAGCTAGCTCCGGCTGCTGCACTTGATGAATGGCTGCTTCAACACATGTTTTTAAACATAAGAATCCCGTTCTCAATCTATATATATCGGAAGGGGTTGAGCTGGAATCAGATCACCTGGACCACTGTGTCATTGCCCACGCCGCCATCTCCTTCAGCAACGATCATTAGGTTTTTTTTTTTGAGGGAACAGGAGAGGCCTTAGCCCCCACTGAATTTTATTAGAAAAAAACAAAGTTACAAAAACAAGAGAAAAAAGGGTATGGGGCAGGGGAAGAAAACCAAGAGACAAAAAAAAAGATGAGATCGATTACAGCCAGCACTCTAGCCATCAAGCAATGTCTGGGAGGTATTTCTTCTTCACACGTAGTATAACTAGGCTGAATACATTCTTGAAAATGTTCTTGCATCGCTCCCTTGATGCCTCTTCTCCTCAAAAGATGAGATTGTTTCTTACTGTCCATATACTCCAGCAGAGAAGAATGATGATTTCTGTGAAAAAGGGACAATAAGCTGGGCTCTGAGATCCTCCAGAATCTGGAATGGTCCCTGAGAGAGGCAGACTGCAAGCCTAATGAAGTTCTAGCACGAATTTGCAAACTCACAGTGAAGGAAAAGATGATCCACTGTCTCTTCAACAGACTAATTGCATAGAACATAATTGTATGACTGGAGGTGCATGTTCTTTCTTCTTAGAATATTGCAGGTGCTGAGTCAGCTAGAAGCCAAAAAAAACCTTGTGTTTGTGTTGGCAAGAGGATGATTTCCAAATCCAACTGAAAGTGGGATGCACCCAGCGCGAGCCAGCAAGGTGTTTGTAGGCTTTACTGGAAGAGAAAAAGGGCCTTCCGCAAATATAAGCCATAAATCACTGTATCTGAAGCTGAAAACTGTGGGTGATCTCTTCCAGTTTCAAGAATTGTTTAACCTCCACTAGAGACGGTGACACACCTCTGTAACTGTATATATCGAGCGTACGTTCATAGAGACCTAAAGGTAGATTGGTTTCACGGTGCCAATACCACTGCTTTCCTGCCACCTCCTATTCCTATGTGTTCTTAGATCCCAACTCTTTCTGTGAACATCACTGGCCTTGGTCTATTTGATCTACCAAGATGTTCCTTATATGTAGAGAATAGATTTGTATATATATTGGAGCAAGGATAATAGGGGCATCAGAAGTTGGTCTTTCCATGGATTTATACATGTACGTGGAAAGAGTGGATGTGTTCAGCGTTTATATGGTCATTTGAGGAATAAAAATATTAATTTCTGAACACGTCTTGCATGGATAACTTTACTACCCATGTGTTTGTGTGTCAGCACAAGTGACCGATCATAGCAACATAGCTCCTCAAGGCCATTTCAACATGCACAGCAAAATGAAACAAAATTGACTTGCTGAAAAGCTACAAAAATTAAACGAAATGATGAATAATTTAAAAAATGCATGCAACTTAGGCTTTGAAGGCTTCTAAGGAGTATTCTGAAATAATTAAGGTTTTAGTATGACACCAGAGTTATGTATATCTGGCACTGCCTGCTACCCACACAACCTTTGTGTAACAACAAATTAAAATTCGGTGTCCTCAGTTCATTCAATGTTTCTATTTCCTGTGCCTGTTTTCTTTGTGCATAGATGCATGTACCTACAATGTCATTACACTTGAATGCTTTATTGCTTTCCCTTCCACGTTCCCTTGATTGATTTCTTCCATCCCCTTTTGGTCCAGACATCCTGTATATCACTATATTATTCAATTTCTCATGTTCTCTTGATTGATTTTTATAGTTTGCCTTCCAGTTCTAGTGTACCCTCATTCTGTACACAACATCAATTATGAGTTTCCTCTTCCCCGTTTATTTGCTTCTTCTTTCTTGAGCGCGTCCATCAAGATGAGTATGGCGTACATCCACCACCACCTAGTGCTAGGACACGCAGCAGATCTACATAACCAGCTCAGCTTTAGTCCTGTCATTATTGCAGCGTCGATAGTGATCATGCATTAGATCCTAATTAAAGGCGCACCACGGCGAACAAATCCATTTGCCTCTCTTGCCTCGGCTAGTGACTTTCTAATTGTATTTTCCTATTGTTTCTCGTCTGGTGTAACTGGTTGTTGTCCTGGCTGGGTCCTTAGCTAGCTCTCACCACAGCGGTTTATGAATCGCTGCTTCAACCCATGTTTTAAAACATAGCAGTCCCCTTCTCAATCTAAATTGGAGTATATTGGAATGGATTGAGGTGGAATCCGATAACCTTCACCACCGTGTCATTGCCCTTGCCACCACCTCGCTCCTTCAGCAAATATCAGTAGGTGTAGGCTGCCGTTGACAGCTAAATATACTGCTCAAATCATATCGATGTCTAAATGCTTTCCCATTTTTCAAACTAACTCAACTCTGCGCATCTAATTTGCGTGTAGTGTAATAACTAGAACTTGACTAAGCCTAGCCAATAAAAGTGACTTGTTTCATAACAACGTATCAAGGTTCAAGGAGACCTAAAGGTAGGTTGGATTCACGGTGCCAATACCATTGCTTTCCTGCCTCCTCCTATTCCCACGTGTTCTTGGATCCCGACTCTTTCTATATGAACATAACCGGCCTTGGCCTATTTGTTCTACCAAGATGTTCCATATATATATTTTTTAAAATGGAATCCATATATGTAAGGAATAGATATGTACATATATTGGAGCAAGGACAACTGGGTCATAAGACGTTGGTCCCTCCATGGATTTATACACGTACATGGAAAGAGTGGATGAGTTCAGTGTTTGTACAGTTATTTGAGGAACAAAAATGTTAATTTCTGAACAGGTCATGCATCGAAGACTTTACTTCCACACGTTTGTGTCAGCACAAGTGACCGATCATAGCAAATAGCTCCTCAAGATGGCTATTTCAACACGCAAAGCTTTTTTTTCTCAAAAAGGCAGGTGTCACACCCATTTTTAAGGACAAAAATAGGATACATAAAGTACTCATGTGCGCTCCAGGACACGATCGTACACATAAGTAGACAAATTACATAGTATCATCACAGTGCTTATTACATAGCGAATAAATATTTAGACATAGTCTTGAACTGTAAATAATAATAACTAATAGTAGATCTCCAGTGGAAACTCCAAACACAGGAACACGGTTGACTGGTTGACACCAAGACTAGTACTCATTACGATAATCTTCCTCATAATCTTCATCTGTTATGGTGGAAATAGCAAGGGTGAGTCCATGTCGAACTCAACAAATATAACACAGGGTTCATGAGACTCAAAAGGCTAGACACTGTTTGACTACGTTTAGCTTTTAAACCATTATATAATTAACCATTTAAGTAGCAACAAGATACTCCAATCCCTTTAATGAAACAATGATCAATTGTAATATAGATAATGAATAGCATTAAAATGAGCATAATAATAATCAACAATAATTAAGCATGGTATAGCAGTTATGATCAACTATTCCATAAGAATCTCCAAGGCCGCTCGTATCCGTGAGCACGGCTAGTATACCAGTTTTTAACTCTGCGCAGAGGTGTACACTTTCACTGTGAGTCATGATTTCCAAATGAGTGGGGAGATCAAGCCCAAACACCGGAGAACCATATAAAGCCATTCAAAAGTTCGTCTAACAAGTTAGGGCTATTAGATTCACTCGGCAGGCAGATGTAGAACCCCTTTCCAGTGGCACAACAACCGCAGCCTATACACACTAGGCCAGGGGCTCGCCCTACACCCAACGTGACAAGCCTTTCTTACGCCATTTAAGGTAACCACTAACAAGCTAGAAAAGGTCTTTTAAACAACTAAAGCCAGAGCCATATAGCCCTCACAGCTGTACTGTATATGCCGGTTATCACTTACAGATAAGTCCTTATGGAGAGAAACCAGAGCATCAAAATAATACACATGCTCTAGCCCCCTTTTAACAGTAATAAAATCATCTTAATGGTTGATTGCTTAATCCATTAATGAAATTACAAGATCATTGTTCATAGTTTAAGCACTAGCAGTAGCTACCCATATGCATTCCCAAGGTTGACAAGGAATCAAATTACCGGAAGAAAATACGCTTCCAAAACGCGAAAACGTATTTTCAGCAATACGCTATGGATGGCGGGTTGATTACTAAAAAGTTAAGGGGCTCTTTATGAATTTTACCCGCGAAGGGGTAAGTTCTAATCTCAACCGTTGATCTGAGATCGGACGGTTACTATTTGACCTAGGAGAGAGAAAAAGAAAATCCGGTTGTCTCCTTCAACGCCGGCCGACGGCCGCCATTACCGCCATGAGCCACCTCGCCGGAACAACGACTCTCGTGACTCAGACCACCAATCGGCCCATGAATTGTCCCAAATGAAAAAGAAACTTATCACGAACTCACCTAGGGTCTTTTCTTAGGCCGAAAGAGCTCGTCGGTGATGCTTGACTCGAATAGGCGGAAATCCCCCCTTCCTGTGAATCCCGACATCGAAGTATGAGCTCTTAGAACAAAAGGAAGAAAAATAAGGCTACTACGGACACTTCACCTTGAGACAATAGCACCAGAAAGACTTTTGATAGCAAAGGGGCGGCTACCGTCGAGCTCAACCACGGCGGCCTTGACTTCAACCCGACGAGATCCAAACCCAACTCCCGACAACGAATCTATGACCTAGGGCAGCGCGTGAAAAGAAAAACGGAACGCGGGGGTCATCATGATCTTATAGGGATAAACGGCTTGCGGTCCAAGTCATTGAAGCTGAGGAAACCGAAATCTACTGGTGATAGTGTCCGTCTCGGCCACGAACCGGAGGTGGAAGAGGGCGCTGACAAGGGGGCCTGGTTGGTCAGCGAAACAAGGAGGGAGAGGGCGCGGCTGTCGCGGCTCTGGGCCGGCCCACGCGACCACGAGCGCGAGGTGAAGCGGGGAAACTTTGGGCTCGGCTCGGTTCAGCGGCCCAAAACCGAGAAAGGGGAAACAGGCCGCTAGCTGGGCTGCACAGGCTGAATAGGTAAAGAATTTCCTTTTTATTTTCCATTTCTTTTCTAATTTTCCAAACACATTTTCAAATCAAATTTCCTAAACCAAATCAATTAAAACAAATAAATCCACACCACAAAATAAAATAAATGCAACAGCATGAATGCATCACCAAATAGTTTTTAAAATTTTAATTTCCCATTAATTGTCATCTAAATTATTTGAAATTCATTATTCCTAAAGTTTAGAATTTTTGGGTGTTACAGCAGGAGAGATGCGCTTCATTATATTAAGAAGAAAATACGGGACAAGAGCCCAAACACCCACACACACTTTACACACACCAAACTAAAGCTTTAGATTACATTTTCGCCTGCTAAAAATAAAAGGACGACCACAAAACCAACAGCTAGGACACTCTAAGGCAAAATTGCCGGGTAGCAAGGAAGAGAAGCTTCGTGTGCCTACTATCTCCCAAAGACGCTGTTCCTTGCTGTTAACAATAAGAGTCCTTGTAATGGTAGGAGCAGCTCCGTCAAAAACACAAAAACTACGGTGAGTCCAAAGAACCCAAGCACCTAGAACAACCAGAGAATTGAGACCTTTCTTTTGCTGTTCTGGAGCAGCATGCCATGATCTGTCCCACCAATCATCGAACACCATATCAGTTGCCTGAGGAGTGAATTGCTGCAGCCCAACCTGACCTAGCAGGGAATACCAGTATTGCCTTGCAAAGGGACAGGATACTAGAAGATGGTTAATTGTCTCTTGCTCCTGATCGCATAAAGGACAACATTCCGGACAGGGCAGACCTCGAGGGGCAAGACAATCAGCCTTCCAACACCTGTCATGTTCGACTAACCATAAGAACTTGCATTTTCCGGGGGCCCAGGTCTTCCAAATCCGAAGCTAACTGAAACAAAATTGACTTACTGAAAAGCTGCAATTAAATGAAATGATGGATCATTTCAAAAATTCATGCAACTAAAGCTTTGAAGGCTTGTAAGGATTAATCTGCAGTAATCAGGGTTTTAGTTAGTTTAGTATGACACCACAGTTATATATATCTGGCACCGCCTCCTAGCCACACTACCTTTGTGTCACACATTAAAATTCAGTTTCCTCTGTTCATTCAATTTTGCAATTCCCTGTGGCCGGTTTCTTTGTGCATATATACATCTGCCTACACTGTCATTACTCTTGGTTTATTTTTTACTTCCCCTTCCTCATTCCAGTCTTCCTCTGGATTGGTTTCTTCCTTCCCCTTTCAGTCCAGACATCTCGTATATTGTTCTGTTTTTCACTTTTTCATGCCAGTTTTTTGTACTTTCCCTACCTGATCTAGTGTGTCCTCGATTTGGTGAACTGGTGAATGTCAAATCGAAGATGGTTGGCTTATAATTTTGCACATCTGTTGGAAAAGAGCAGAACTGTGATATCCTTACCCTGCTCATTTGGCTATTTGGGCCATAGATTGTTGCTTAGATGGCAGTATGTTCAAGTTCCTACCCGGCTCATTTTTATGAACATGTTTGATACATTAAGGGTGGGTTTGGCACGGCTCCTCCTCAAGCGCTCCAATGGAAGATCTAGAGCACTTGAGGAGGAGTTACTTTTTGCAGGCCTAGCCCGAGACCCATAAATGGCTCTGGCTCCTCTACTATTCACCAAAAAATGTTTCCTCTTAAAGTTTTCAGTATGGGTCCTCCACAGAAGCTACTACCAGAGCAAGAGCTGGAGCTGTGCCAAATGGGCCCTAATTATTCTGGCAACAACAGAGCCATTGGTTACTGAAAAATCCAGTTAGTAAGGGTGTGGGCGAATAATTTTACTAGTTAGTCTTGTTGTGGATGGGTACAAAGTGTCTGCTCGGATGTGCTATTGGTCAAAGAATCGCTTCACCCACACCTTTCCCAACATGTTGTCATCACTAGCCTACATGCCATCCTGTATATCTCTGTCGTTTTGAAGAGCTACATATGACTGCAGGCAAACCATGTGGCAGATTAACTTGTATGTACAGAAATGCAAGCAACTTTATTGTTAATGCTCCGGTTATCAGTATTACTCACATCTTTGTACAGCAAATGGCAAAACCTTTACAATATTCCAAAGGACTTATTTGCATGGGTATGTTTAGAAAATTAATCTAACATCCTTTGGTCTCGTCCACATCAAAAGCATGTAATGATATTTTTCCAAAAAAAAATGTGTTTAATGTTTAACACATAACAACTTGGCACCATGCCTTATATAAGACTGAATTCACCGTGACACACTGTGTTAACTACAACACCATGGATAGGAATCAGGTAACAGAATTGAGAATTAGAGCAGAGAGTTGAGATTGAGCTATGAATATTTGGAAGGTTCAGAGCGGTTGTTCATGCCAATTTTCATACCCTTTCCTCCAGCACTTAGGCAACATATAGCGTACGGCTCACAGAGCCACACACACATGCTATCTTATCCCTAGACTGCATCTGCCTATCAGTAATTCCTTCTTTTTGTTCAGACTCAGGCACCTTCATCTCTTCATCAACAACCTCACCATAAGCACGCCTAACACACTTTTTTGATGCATCCCATTCGCATATGTTGTTTGATCCCATCTCTTTTGGTAAACACAACTTATTTGATCTACCGAGATGTTGGATTTAAGGAATAGACATATTGGAGAAAGGACGAATGGGATGAATACACCGATAGAGGTTGCTTTCTGCCTTTTCCTCATATTGATAGGGAAAGGGAGGCATTGTATATTCACAATTGTGAAGTTGTTTCAGCATTTAGTTTGTTTTTAAAGGCCAAATTACTACTCATGATTCCTATGTACTGATACATTGATTCGAAGACAAAAAAAATAATCTTTGAGCACATGTTTTGGTCAAAAGCTAGACTTTATTACGCCTATAACTGTGTTAGCACAAGTGAAGCAACATAGCTGCTCCGGGTTGCAGTTTGAATGACATTGTGAAACCAATTGCTTCAGTGAAAAGGTGCAATTAACAAAAACTCATGCACGGCAGAAAAAAATTATTTTCAAATATGACAACTTTTATCTCTAAAGTCATTTAGAAAGGCCGTCGTCCTGTACTCTTGGTGAGTGCTGTACGTGCCCAGGGGGGGGGGGGGGGGGGGGCTTTCGAATGGCCATCTTAAATGACCACCTAAATGATATATTGTTTTCCTAAATATTGTTGCCATAAGCTATCGCCTCTAGTAGAAATAGTTGCCACTCAAAGAAATTCACAATTTTTTATATGAAGATAGCTGGAGACAAACTTTAAATGAAATTTGCACAGCTCAATTAGATACTACACTTTATAGTTGACAACATTTTCAATTTTTTATTTAGTGGTCAATGCGGGTGGGGTGGGGGGGGGGGGTGGATTCGCAGGATCCCCACCTGAGATTAACCTTAAGAGGCTGATCTGGTACAGTCAAGAGTTTATGATGTCGTTTGAGATCATATTTTTTTAGATAATGGATTCATTAATATGGCCTCTATATCCACGAAGGATATAGACAGCCAAAAGGTTAGTAGATCACTTAGACTCGCTCCTCAACAAAGAGGAGAACACACAACCAATGCAAAAGAGAAAAAAACTACGACCTCGGCACATCACTGCTTCCCGACATCCTCTCCTGAAACAACCAGATTCGGCTAGTGGAAATCTTCAAGTCGCCACCGCCCCTAGTGCGCCATCGCTGCGAACCACTGCTGGTGCCATCCTCATCCGCTTCAAGTGAGGTGACGCCGCGTGTAGCCCCTTAGCTCACCTTTATCCATCGTTGTCTAGTCAGAACTAGCCGAACAAACGCGAGCTAACAGGGATCTGTTTCCACTTCACCAGATTCCAAGGCCTCCACGACTCATAGGCCTCTGCCAAAATCCTATGTCACTGCTGCCCCTAGGACACTGCTACCAACGGGGTCCGCCTCCTCCTTGCTGAGATCTTCTTTGGACACCCATGCCACCGCTATCCCAAGTACACGCCTGTCTACGAAACCACCTCTATTGGATCCGTCTTCTCTCTGCCGAGGACCGGTCGTCGACGTTTAGGCCGGCTGCCACCATCCTTGGCCACACCTGCAGCTCCTCACTGTCTCGCAACTCGCGGTTCGTGATTGGGATAGACCCATCTGCTCCGCGTGCTGATGCCGAAGAAGACGCCTCACGACAAAAAAGGCGCAAACCGAGTCCACGTCGTTGACCTAATGCCCGGTCTAGGCAGCGCTGAGGTGGATGTGAAGGGGCCGCACCCAAGCCTACCAGAGCCGCTGCTCCGCTAGGTGCCTCGTCGGCCACACGCTTCGGCCTGTGTCGAGGTCGGGCCGCCTGTCCATGCCACACCACTGTGGAGGCCAGGAGGGAGGGACTTGGGCATCATGGCCGGCGACTGGAGGCTACACGCCGGCGCCCGCGGATCCAACCACCTAGGATCTGCTCACATAGGATCCGAGCGCCTTCTAGACCGCCAGCGACGGCTTCGTGGGCAGCGTCGGCCGCGCATAGGACCCACCATCGCCGGCTTCCACGCGCGGCAGGGGAGGGGAGGGCAGGGTGGGTGAGGAGGGGGTGGAGTAGGCCGGCACCGGAGCTAGGGCGGCAACTGGTGCTGGCACCGGTGCTAGCGGCGCAGAGAAGGCAGTCACCAGGTCATCCTAGGCTTAGCTCCGCCACGGTCTAGTCCTCGAGGATGATGATTATACGTCCAACCTTTGAGTGTACAACCATAATAGATAAAATTAGTTGTATCCAATCCTATGAAGCGTTAACATGCTACGGGCGTGTGTTCCATTTTGGCGAGCATGGTGCCAATTCGTCCTTGAGTTCGCTCATGCCTGGGTCCTTTTTTCCACGTCTGGGCGAGAAGATTTTCTCTCACATGGTCAGAGACATGCCACTGTACATTTGCATACCACACTCTGGGTACTAGAATCCTATCCATGGAATGCCACCTCCATAATTGGATATGCCTTGTCAGGCACCACACGGTGATTCTCAAGCTAAGCCAGTTTCGGCGTCCTCTATCCTCTCTCACAACCTCTCATGCACACAACACGTTGCAATCTCACGCACAACTCTTTGTAGCGTGGGCCCTTCTCAAGGAAAGGCCAGACCCCGGCGTTGTCCCCTAAACATCCACACTCCACAGCATGAGTCCACATGTTGCTCTGGCTCATGGTTGGAGGAGGTGTTGAGGTCTGCTCTAGGTCTGGGATGGGCATGGACGATTATGCCTGTAGAGTACATATGGTGTACGTGATACAGTTTCCTGTAACTCAACGATAGCAACTCGTCTTGGTGCGTTTAGGTTGAGGAGGGTCAACATTAATTTCAGGCGTTTATGGTTCTAGCGTCCTCTGGTACTATTTTATAAGAATTCAGTTAGATGGTATTTTTATGTTTCAATGTGTAGTCGCTCAACAGAGTACGTACAATGTAAATATCACTCCGCCATGGTTAAATGAACCAGGAAACACGGGTTATAAAACCTATGCCAACCTTATGGCAATGTATGTCTTACTCCAACAGTGAAACGAGAGACAAACCAACAACAGTAAAAGAGATACATATATAGATATATATATATTTACACCAAATATTCTATAGTCAGTTAGGAAATGGGCATGGGAGGTATGTGGAAATTCAGGTACTCGGCCGAGAGCTCTCCCAGTGAAGGTTGTATGGTTGACAGTGTCGATGGATATTATACTCAACATCTGTCAACCTTCATCTGGGAGAAAAACTTATACATCCTGAAAGCAAACCACCAAGGTGCAGCCCATCCTGGATGCACGCCGCATGCATTGTGGACACATCGCAGCAGAAAGGATGCAGGCCATGTGCACTGTAGACACATCGCTGTGGAAAAAAAATCATAGAGAAGGTGTGAACAAGGGTTTGCATGAATTCCTGCACCATATTGCTGCCGTGTTTGGTGCTGCCATATAACGCCTTTGGCTTGCTGTGCTCATGTTAGTTGGTTCCAGTGAATGGCTGATTGTCTGCAGACTGGGGATGATGCACTGGTGTCCTGCAGAGGCAGGAGAGGCGCACAATGACATGTTTGTGCACCATTGTCATAATGCGTCTGGATACACGGGTAGAATGCATGAAACATCTCCGATCCTGGGCATGAAATCAGAACTGCACCAGCCTCGATTGCACATGCCCAGAGCATGTTAACGCTTAACAGGGCTTCATCAATGCTACGAGATGCCATAGAGGTGGAGTGTAACCTTGCTATGTACACTGTTCTTGTGTAATATGAAAAATCAGTGAGAGAATCTCATCTTCTAATTAGTGTTGCCCGAAATAGTATGACTGCTCTCTAGCTATGTAGTAAGAACCCATAGCCATCCTCCAGTTCTATACTGTAAGAGTAAAGTGCTCAACATTATTATTTCAAATACAAGCCAGATTGCATTGTCTGCTTATAGACGTCTAGTTAGTAAGATCATACCAAGGTTATGTCCCTGGTATGTTACATACAAATATCATTCTGATTAGAAGGAACTCCATTTACACACAAGGGATCTACCATGCACAAACATGTACACCCTCTGTCCTGTTTTACCAGGCGTCAGCTCTTTTTTTTATTTTGGCCATATTAGGGCACGTACAACGGCTGTGCTGGCCGTCGCCTCCGTATGGTCATTTTGCAAAATCCACCCCTGTTAGCAGTAGAGATAGCGGAGCCGTCGCGTGGTGAGACGACAGCGCGGCTCGTGCTCCCAGGCGAAGAAGACGGCTGGCCGCGCGTTGTACGAAGCCGTCGTCTCTAGTCGACGCCGTAGGGATCCAGCTGCGCGCGCGCTCGGTGAAGATTGCGCGCCAAATCTCCCGCCATATATGTTTCTTCTTTGCCATTTTTTCCCACCTCGACAGTCTCCGCCGCCCTTGCGCGCCTTCGCTGGGAGCCGCCCCTTCCCTCTCCAGCGATGTCTAGCAAGATGCCATCAGTTTCGAAGAGGAAGGGCGTGGTTCCTTCGAAGAACAAGGCGACGGCAGCGGCAGCGGTGGCAGCGGCGACGGGGGCTGTTGCGGCGGCGATGGGTGCGGCTGCGAGCAGACTTCCTCACAGAAGCGACTCAGCCCCAACACCCAACCTCGCCGGTCTTAGCAACGGCGTGACAGCGGCATTCATCGGTCGCGGAAGCAGCTCGTCCCAGCACCCAACCCCTTTGCAGGTTCGATTCATCCTCAATCCATGGCAGACGGCTTCGATTCTTCACCTATCCATGGCAGACGAGGCTACCCAGCCAGATTTGGCACAGTTGGCTCTTCACTTGGCAGATGTGGTGGCTCCATCAGTCCAAGTTCCCCTCCGTTTGGGCATCAATCTAGTTGGGATCCTGCATGGTAATTCAAAATATTTGCTAATTTTCCAATTCATATGTTTACATGTGTTGCTGCTAGTTTTTTTTTGCTGAAAGTATGTAATTAGGTATGCACTGTGATACTATTTTTCAGAGTGCTAATATATTTTGGGATAGCAACTGCATGATCTATGTGTTCAGTTCCTTAGAATTGATAACTGAATGTGTACAATCACTAATCACTGAATTTTTTTCTAGCTCTGAATGGTTTTAGTTTAACAGATTTGATGTTGAATGTGTTTAGTCATGATCACTGAATTGATAACTGAATGTGTTTAGTCAATCAGGAGGTAGTATTACTAGGTGAATTCCCCGCGCGTTGCTGCGGGAATGCAAGAGTAATTTGAATTGAGTTAGGAGAAATAGGATGTAGAAGGAATCTCGTTGGTGTATAATACATAAGTATATATACGATATAAGCAGAGAACAGATTTAGTTTTTTTTGTTAAAGGTATAACTAAAGACAACAAAAACCATATCAAAGAAAACACGGTCACTAACCTATAGGATTGACCAGTACGGGAGACTAATCTCATCCACCCTCACCCCTACTATACCTGAGGGTCATCCCCCTCTCAAAAGTTCTAGGAGTTTTCCTTCACAAAATCATGCATGTTTCGGAGGACCACATATAATCCATGTGATATGTAGTTTTGCTAGGTTTTTCTTAGAAACAGACTTTTGCTTAGAAATAGTTATCAAAGAAAACACGGTCACTAACCTATAGGATCGGCCAGTACGGGAGGCTAATCTCATCCACCAGAACCCCTCACCCCTACTATACCTGACGGTCATCCCCCCTTCCAAAAGTTCTAGGAGTTTTCCTTCATAAAATCATGCATGTTTCGGAGGACCACATGTGATGTCATATGTAGTTTTGCTAGGTTTTTCTTATAAACGGGCTTTTGCTTAGAAACGGTTATCAAAGAAAACACGGTCACTAACCTATAGGATCGGCCAATACGGGAGGCTAACCTCATCCACCCTCACCCCTCACCCCTACTATACCTGAGGGCCATCCCCTTCCCAAAAGTTCTAGGAGTTTTCGTTCATAAAATCATGCATGTTTCAGAGGACCACATGTAATCCATGTGATATGCAGTTTTGCTAGGTTTTTGCTTAGAAACGACAGTTTTGCTAGGTTTTTGTTAGGAACGGCCGTTTAAATATTTGCAAAAAAGTTATCAAAATATATCCATGTGGGGTCTTGTTTTGAAGAGTTTATTGCGAGGAACACCATGGTGCAATTGGATTTTAATTACGATACTTGGTTTAGGTGCTACGACTTTTTTCTATTTCAAAAGAAATAGCTAGTGGAAGATAAATGAGGCTTAGTGGGCGGATGACATCATTTTGCTGATGTGGCCCAATGAGAAGCCAGAGAAATAGGCTAGTGGGTCTTTGCTTTGTAGGAGGTATAGATTTCTATTTGTGTCTTTGGTGTAGTATTTTTGCTATCAGTGGTAACTGAATGTTCAGTCAATAGAGCTGATCACTGAATGTTTTTGGTCTTTCAGTGGTAGAATGGCATTTTCCATGTCCCGGTAGTGATCACTGAAAAAGCTAGCTCTTGTATCAAATGTTTGCATGTCTCCTTGTGTGAATGTGTCGAACTTCTGATTTTTCAGTTACCTGCATGTGACTTGAATTTTCAGTTACCTGCATGTCACTTGAATTTTTAGTTACTGCATGTCCCGTAGTGTCACCTATCTGCATGTATCCTATGTGAAACAGTCCACTATCTACATGTCTCCTTGTGAAACTGTCCACCAACTGTATGAATCTCCATCCAGTCGTAGGTTGCAGACTAAAAAAAGGTGGCTTGACTCCATTCAGTTGGCATAGGATCTGTAGTTGTTTTTTTTCCAGTATTATGGAACCACTTCCACCAGCCGATGATGATCTCCCAGAAGCCGATGACTTTGATCCTACAGAGGTGTTCACCATGGAAGATTTTCTAGCGGAGGATGAAATCGTAGAAGAATTTGTGAGGAAGATTGGAGATGAATTGAAGGCCGACATCGAAGGAGGAACATCGTCTGTGACTCGTAGACGACGACAGAGTGGACCAAGGAGGTACATACCAAGGCAACGAGAAGCAGGTCATGATGATATTGTCGCTAATTACTTTTCTGCAAATCCTATCTACACTGATGAGATGTTCCGTAGAAGGTTTCGGATGAATAAACCGTTGTTCATGCGCATCGTGCAAACTCTTAGCAATTGTGATCCTTATTTTACCCAAAGAGTTGATGCAAGTGGTAGGGATGGACATTCACCCCTTCAGAAGTGTACCGCGGCAATCCGGATGCTAGCATACGGCTCGCCAGCCGACCAACTTGACGAGGTACTCAAAATTGCCGCAAGCACTTCTTTGGAGATTCTAGGAAAATTTGCCGTAGGGATTATTGAATGTTTTGGTCTAGAGTACCTGCGCCTTCCTACAAGCAAAGAACTAGAAAAAATTTTACAAGAAAATGAGGCTCGTGGTTTTCCGGGAATGTTGGGAAGCATCGATTGTATGCATTGGGCATGGAAGAATTGTCCGAAAGGTTGGGCAGGCTTGTTCACACGTGGTGACAAAGGTGTTCCTAGTTCCTACTATGATCCTTGAAGCAGTGGCATCTCATGATCTTTGTATATGGCATGCTTTTTTTTTGGTACCGTCGGGTCTCAGAACGACATTAATGTCCTAAACAAGTCACCACTGTTTATCAATGTCCTGAAAGGGGAAGCTCCAAGGGTACAATACACCGTAAATGGAACACAGTATGATATGGGCTACTATCTCGCTGATAAAATATATCCAGAATGGGCGGTCTTTGTGAAGACAATATCAGCCCCTCAGATGGACGAGGACAAATTGTTTGCATTGAAGCAAGAAGGAGCGAGAAAGGATGTTGAATGCGCATTTGGCGTATTGCAATCCCGCTTCGATATTGTTCGTCGCCCATCAAGGTTATGGAAGCAGGGGGACGTTAATATGATAGTGGAGGATGAGAAGGAATTGGTTAGAGTTTCCTTGGATTTGAATGAGAATGCAAGTTCCACGATAGTGCTCCCGCCTGAAGTGCATACAAGTGATAGCCCCAATTCAAGCTTCGCGGATGTACTTAGAAGGAATTCTGCTATCCAAGCGCGGCCAACACATAGACAACTTAGGGATGATCTTGTTGAGCACATATGGCAACGCTATGGAAACAAAGAAAATTAGACATAAATGTTTTAATCGTATTTGATTTATGGGGAAGAAGATCATATGTTATATTTGATTTATGAAATATATTATATATAAAATATGATTTACTTTGTCGGATTGTTTTTGGATCAATTAGCAACACAATGGTACTATAGAAATGATATGCATAATTGATCATGGCTACATGCAAGCATTAAAGGATTTGTAGACAGCCAAACAGACAGCAACTGTCTGTGGATTGTACGAGCTGTCTGTTTAGCCGCCTGTATTGTAAATTCCAAGAACTTACAAACAGCAGCTGTCTCACTGTTGTACTTGCCCTTAGGAGGGGGTTTGGAGTATTGATGAGACAATGAACTACTCAAAGCAGCTGAAGCGCGTCACATGCATGCATGAGGTCCTAGCACCAAAGCGTCGCATGCGTGCGTGGGACCTGAGGGCCTATCAACGAAGGGAACACGGGCTGAGTTCTACGCAAAAAATCAATGAGTGACGGATTTTTTGACTGGTACCATGGAAAATTACGCCAATTAATATGTTTGCATGCATGATAGACAGCCGTCTTGGTACCTGGAAATTCCCTTCTCACGTCTAGTAAAACGGAGCGGAGGGAGTAAATAGTAGCTAACACCATGGAGAGCCAAGGAAAATCACAAGCTTATCTGATGTACCAAGATGTTCATTGTGGGGATCACTACGGAAACGGACGATTTGCCGGGTGCAAAATTCTTTGCCAGGTGCTTTTTATCGGGTACCCAGCAAAAGCACTCTTTGCCGAATGCCAGACCCAGCGGCACCCGGCAAAGAAATACACCCGACAAATTAGCCTTTGCCGAGTGCCGAGCACTCGGCAAAGTTCAGCTTTTGGCAAAAATCGGCCTTTGCCGAGTGCTGGCCAGACCGTCAGCAAAGGTGGTCGACGTGACGCCGGCCACCTGCCATCATCATTTGCCGAGTGCCGCACCATTAGGCACTCGGCAAAACATTTTTTATTTTTTTAAAATTTCTTGGCCGGGTGCCCCCTAACCTAACACCCGGCAAAGGCTTCTTTACCGGGTGCCCAAGATGGCACCCGTCAAATTATTTTTTTTGTTTTTTTCCCCATTTTTTTGTGGGGCCTTGCTACATTAAATAAATCCTTATTTCAAAATTTGGGATAATTTTAAGTTTTTTTAACTATATTTACTTAATTTTTTTTGTTTTATTGAATTTTTCTGACTATTCTAAATTTGAATAGCAGGTACATGAAATAATGGAATTTGGTCGTTCAAAAAATGGTATTTATGATATTTAGAGTATGTGAAGGCCGTATCCAGGAAGTTGCATAAATTTTCACGTATCAAGTTGTCGTAGCATGATGATGTACTCGCGGGGAAAGTGTATTTAAATTATATAAAATTCAAACAAAGTCCGAAAATCACGAAACTTGTCGATGTGTCTTGTTGTCGCATGTGGAGGCCATGGTAAAAAATTGAGAAAGTTTCGAGCAAATTGTGACGTCGGATGCCTAAAACCCAGACATCTCCAAACTGATGCAACTATGAGGCAGGAGTTGAGACAGGTTACAAATGGCTTCGACAGTAAGGTGAAAACTTATTCAGGTTATGATGTGAATGAATATCGCTTTCACACAAGAAGCTACGAGCGAGCTCGGCCTCATAGAAAAACCACAATCAGCGGAGTTTGTACTCCCGGCACTGATGGCCTCGAGTATCATGGCATAATTGAAGATATCTATGAACTTTCATTTTATGGTTCGAAACCTCTTTGTCTCGTCATGTTCAAATGCCACTGGTTCAATCCTCGACTAACGAAACGGAGCCCTAATATTGGTCAAGTCGAGATTCGACACGATTCCGTCTATCAAGGAAATGATGTCTTCATTGTGGCGGATCAGGCCGTGCAGGTTTATTATTTGCCATACGCATGCCAAGGCAACAAGGCTCTTCATGGTTGGTCTATTGTGCACTAGGTATCGCCACATGGTAGATGTCCTGTCCCAAACGATGAAGATTACAACTTCAACCCAAACACATATGGTGGAGAGTTCTATCAAGAAGATGGGCTACAAGGGAGGTTGGTGATAGACTTAACCGAGGTGATCGGAATGGAAGTAGACAATGAAAGGGTTGATGACGAGGAAGAAGGAGATGAGGTGCAAAATGCCAAGGCCATAGAAATGCTTGAGCGATTACATTTAGACGATGACGATGAAGGCAACATTGAACCTTCGGATAGTATTGTTTATTTGGACAATTTTGATAGTGATGACGAGACATATGATCCAGATAATCCCAATAATGATGATTACTTCTAATACATGCAATACAATGTTATTTTGTAATCGTGTTTTGTTTATTTACTTAGCATATATTTCTAATACATGTAATAATATGTCTTTTTTGTTTTTTTAATTACAGGTGATTGAACAAAAATGGTGGGTGGCAGTGGGCCAAGGAATGTGAACTCGAGGTACCAGAGGGCACATGAGGATGCAGATGTCAGAGAGAACTCGTCGAACGGGAGGAGGCAGAGGGCCAGGAGCAGCGGCAGTGGCAGCGGCACTGACAGCAGGAGGGGCCAGCCTCCTCTAGGCAGGCCGCGTGACGTGCCAGAGGAGGAGCGTCTTACCTCAGACTCCTCGGAGGACGAGCAGGTTCGGGTGACGGACGACGAGGGAGATGCACAGGAGGGCGGCGAGGCTGGAGGTAGTTCCACTGCTGCGGCCAGGCCCTACTTGCGAGGTCCCTCAAAACTCCCTCGGCCTCCGCTTCCTCCCCTGTGCCCAGTGATCCGCCCCCAGGAGACAGGTAACTAACTTTAGATTTTGTCACAGCTACTTCATATAACCTGTTAAAAATTATCAGAGAAACTAATATTTTTTGTTAATGACTTGTGCAGGCGCTGGCAGGTTGTGTCGCCTGGTGACTCATGCAACCCCAACCACATCTTGGGGCTTGTGTGCAGGCACTATTACCCCGGCATTGTCACGCACAAAGGGACTGTGGGGCCGGCCAAATCGTGAGACCACTACAAATCTGCCCCCGATGCAGATTATGAAGACAAGTAGGAGCGGGTCAGGAGAGAGTTCTGGGTAAGTCTCGTTCGCACAACTTTGATCAATATATCGCATTCATTTGACCTTTTTTTGACATAAATAATTGATACATTGTGTCTGTCTGCAGACTTTTTATAGGTGTGAAGAGGGACATGAGGAGAGGGCGGAGAAGAACTTGGTGAAAAGTGCCAGGAAACGCATCTCCGACATGCACTATGAGGAGTGCCTCACTTGCATCATCAAGTACTACGCCACGCGACTTGGTCAGAAAATCAAAGACACAAGCAAGACAGATGTCTCTAACCCGGGAACAGTTCCTTGAGGTAAATGAAGAAGAAAAATACTGATTCATTTTGAGATTAAGTAGCTTTAATTTGGTCATCTTATATCTCAAATTATTTGGGACATGTAGATGATTCCATGGTGGTGCGAGTCGTATTGGGACTGCTGGGAGATGATTGTGGACAGGTAGTTCACAGAGGTTTATATCTAGAAGCACGAAGCCCACCAGGAGCATGCTTTGCAGGCGACAGGCCCCACACACCACCAAGGCAGCCGTAGCCTCGCCGCGTACAAACAAGCATGTGTACATGAATTCATTTTTAGTATTCTGACACTCGATTCTGCATGTTTCTTCTAGTCATCTTGTTGTCTTTCTTGTAGTCAGCGTCGCATGCTGGCCAGTCTTTGTTCACGTTCATGGCGTATGGATTGGCCTCCAAGGGAAAGGCGACTTCCGATGTCACCTTCAGCCCGGATGACCCGCCCGAGTCGTACAGCAACTCGAGCGTCTACACCCGCATCAGCTCCTATGCGTCGGAGGCAAGGTCAGTCCAGGGGCCAGAGTGGGATCCGAACGCCGACGACATTGATGGGCAGACTGTCATGAGGATCGAACAGGGCAAGAAGCATGGGCGGTATTGGCTTGGCGATGGCACCCTCGAGTCCGGCTCTGTTCCAACCCTCTCCCAGATCCGAGCAGATACCCCGACCGGAGGCTCGGCCATATGCCAACGGCCGTCCCCTTCACAGCAGCGGGTCGATGTACTCCAGGTTTGTCCCGTTTAACTCTTCGTACACTGATCTTTACATAACTTAGTTGCCTTTGCATCACTGAAACAGATGGGTTGAAATGTTGCAGGCCGAGAACAAGAGGATGGCTCAAGAGCTGCGGGACCTGGTGGCGAGGACCGAGCAGGCCGAGCGGGAACGAGAGGCCGAGCGGGCCGAGCGGGAAAGACAGGCCAAGCAGCTGGCGGAGATTACGGCGTTCCTGCAGAACTTTGGGCAAGTCAACGGTGTACCTGTGCCGCAATTCGCTCCACCGCCGCCAGTTCTAGCTAGTCCTGTGAGTATGAAACCAAATTGCTTCGACTAGTGCTTTCATTAGATGACCACTCTAACACATGCAATCTCTTGTCCTTTATGCAGCCTCCGTCGACAGGTTCGAATAACCCATCTCATGGGCAACCAGGCGACCACGCTTTTCCTTCACCAGGCACTCAGTTTCCCCCACCTCTAGTTTGTTTCTCTTTTTTACCGCTTGATAGACATGTGATGCACTGTGAATGACTATCGACTTATGACGATGGCTATTGGACCTATTATGTTTGCGATGTCGTGTATGTGAGATATTGTGTTGGCGATGTGATATTTATACGTGGGATTGAGTTTGTGATGCGATGGATGTGCTATATTGTGTTTGTGATGCTTCAGATGTGATATATATCTTTTATATGCTGTGTTTGTAATTATAGAATAAAAAAATAAAAATAAAATAAATTAGAGGTTTTGCCGCGTGCCCTGGCCCTAGCACTCGGCAAAGCCGGGAATTCCTCATGTTCAGAATTCCCAGCTTTGCCGAGTGTCAGGCTAGGACACCCGGCAAAGAATTTTTTTTAAAAAAAATTCTTTGCCGAGTGCCGCCTTGACAGGGCACTCGGCAAAGAAAATACTAAAAAAAATAAAAAACTCTTTGCCAGGTGCCCCAGCGGCACGACACCCGGCAAAGAAATTATAAAAAAAATAAAAAATCTTTGCCGGGTGCCTCCCCGGCAGCGCACTCGGCAAAGAAAATTTGAAAAAAAAATTAAAAAATCTTTGCTGGGTGCCTCTAACATGCACCCGGCAAACCAAGGGCTGACGGATCTGGCGCCGTGATGTCCACTTTTCTTTACCGGTTGCCAGGTTTGCACTCGGCAAAGTGTTTGTCGGGTGCCCGATAAAAAGCACCCCGCAAAGAAATCTTTGCCGACTGACTTTTTACCGGCAGCTCTTTGCCGAGTGCAAAGTAGCCTTTGCCGGGTGTTTTCGGCACCCGGCAAAGCGCCTAAATCTTGTAGTGGATGTACTCATTATATTGGAACAAGGATGAATGGGATGACAGAGATGTTGCTTCGTTCTAATATTTATACGTGTTACAGGGAAAGAGAAGGGCATTCGGACTAGGGAATTATTACTTTTTGTGCCTTATTATTCCTCCAGATTATTCAGTAATACTCAGTCATTTCAAAAATACAAAAATTAATCTAAACACGTTTGCAAGTCTAGCATTTAGTGCCCCTGTATTTGCGTTAGATACATGACCGATCTTAACAACATAGATGCTCAATAATAGAAATTTCAACACACACAAAGAGAAAAAATAATGTCTCACTGAAAAGGTGCCATTAAAATTAAATGTGGGATGATTTCAAAAGCTCATGTAACTTTGCTTTTGATTTGAAGGGTTATTATGCAATAATTAAGGTTTTAGTGATTTTTGCTATGATATTATTATATCTGAGTTCCATGCGTAACTTGATTTACAAACTTTCGATGATTTATCGCAATCAGTTATGTTACTGACAAGCCAAGCTTCAGTTAGGATTTCTGAGTAATATCTAGTAGAATCTCTATGTTATCCATACTTCCATAGAGTTTTCCATGTTATACTCAGTTTTGTACTTCTATAATTATTTCCCTCTCCTCTCCTTGGAAGCAAACTCTAAACTACAAAACTCCTAAGCCGTCGCATATTGACCTTGGTTAGTTGGTTCAGATCTGCGCCGCCGCCGCTTGAATCGCCGGATCGCCGGAGGAGTAGGTCATCGGCAGCCATGGCTGAAGGAGGAAGAAAACTGGGAGAGGAGAGGGTGTAGGGCCCTGCTGCTGCCTTCATCGCCTTGCACGGCCACCTGCTGGCAGGCTCGAGCAGCAGCAGGGAGGGAGGAGCTGGGTGGGAGGGGGGCCGGCGGCAGAGTTGATTGGGGCCACCGCCCGTGCTGCCTACGACGCGGGGGCTCAGGTCGGCGGTGTCCTCTAGAGCTAATTAGATTGATAAAATCTATGTGATGTAAGATTTACTAAGCTCGGGTTAGTGTTGGTTTCGGAGTGCTTTCTTAACTATGGATGCAGCCCATCCCTTGCCAATGTTATAATGATTATAGTCTTTTGCACTGCTAATATTTGGGCTGTGCCCTAAAACTCTAAAAAATGTAGTATTTTCCCCTATCTTTTTAGATTTCATTTTTGTCATAAAATACATTGATTTGTTATCATTTTTGTTCTTGACAAGTCAATGTAGGTATATAGTTGTGTATTTCATCATATGTGATTTTTGTTGGTGTCAGAATGACTCAGCTCTTGCCTATATATGATCCAATCCTGTTCCCCCATGACTGGTAGAGCATCGTGCAAGCAGAGCCGAGATGAGCCGAGTGGCGAAGGGATGCATGTGTTTGTGCACCACGACACACTTGCCTGCTCTCGGTGTGGAAGTCTAAGCTGTAAACCGAGGTAATAATGGTTCTTCCATGCTGATTTTCTAAGGAGTGTATTTGCTTAGTACATTTTTGTTTCATTATAAATTTATTTTGATATAGCTACTGATATGAACCTTCATTTTGATCGAGAAGGTTCAGGGCCACTACATATGTATTTATAGCATCACATGTGAAATAAATGGTGGAAGAGGATAAGATAAATATTAACTCGGCCATGCTTAAATGAGCTAGGAAAAATGCAAATTATAAAACCTATGCCAACAGGTGGCAATATATGTCCTGACCTTACCTTGAACCAAGAGAGATGTAAAGAGCAAAAGAGAGTACGTAGATAAAATATTGTGTAGTGGATCTGTAATGGGCATGGGAGGTGTTTGGACATTTAGGCACTGAAGTCAGGAGATTCACAGCGCAACATGTGTAATCAGTGGTTCGTCCTTCCACCATTCTAGGAAAAGAATTTCCTTTGATGTTCCAGGCCGCAAACAGCTGACCTACTGCCCCACCATACACGGCTGTTCGTGCACAGATGGAGGTGGTCTGACACAAGTCCACTGCCCATATGGCAACTGTGAATCCCTAGCCACAAGCAGGACGGATGCCGCATGTGTACACGATATCGAGTCATCTGTCCCATCGCGTCCATGGGGTGGCCAATAATTATGTGATGGAGCTTTGGAAGGCAAATTTACCTCTGAAAATTGGAGTTTTCCTCTACGCGGTCTATAACTTCAGTTGGTGGCTCAAGATAACAAAAACTAGCGAGCAGAGAGAAACTGCAACATGTGTGGGTGTTGTCCGTATTTTCTGGGTGTGGCTTAACCCATTTCGTTTAATAGATTTTTGCAGATTCTTTTGGTTGTGATCAGGTCACAACGGGTATAGCCGAGTGTTACAGGACAATAATCATCTAGTATATATGCCGGTAGTATGTTTATGGACATATAGAGTTCCCAGTTACATGTGGCAGCTCTTCTTGGAAGTCTACGTGTAGGCAGAGGAGGAGGCACAACAGTAAGTTTTGCACTAATGGTTCTCGTATGCTGATTAATGTTCTAAGAGCAACTCCAACATATAAGAACCAAATCAAGTCTTTTACTTTTGATTTGAGAGCTCCCTTTAATTTTGAGGTCCTATTTTCTGGCCTCAACTCTATCAATGGCTCTCAAATCAGGGCTCTCCTACATCTATTTTTCTATTTTTGCTCGTATGCTCTATCATTCTTTGTATTTGATTATTCAAACTATAAATACTAGTAGTTAATACAAATGATACAAATTCAAATACGGGAATTAAAATTTAAATTCGAAATCCCAATGAAATTTTAATTCAAACTGAAACAAATTGAATATGTTATATTAGCATTTCGAATGACTATGATAAAAATTTGATGCCTAGGAGTCGAGGTCCATGGGAGTGTCGAATAGTGGAAAAAAGTTACACTTGTAGTCAACTCTCCCAACAGAGCTCTGCTCCCAATTGCGGGAAAAATCATATGGCTTGGAAGGCCGCTAGGCAAGTAGAGAGGCAGAGGCACATGAGAGACCAACGATAACAGTACCTCTGGATTAGGAAGCAAAAAAAATGGAGGAGAAGGTGTAGTAAGAGAAACAAAAATATGAGAATTCTACTCCCTATTCCTCCCTTGATTGATTTCTTCCATGTGCTGTTCTTGACTTCATATCCTTCTACCCTTGCATCAAATATCGACACAGCTCTCTTGGTTACTTTTGTTTTTTTATATCTTGCACTAGTGATAATCACACGCAAGAACATTTTACTTAAAATTTTACATTCCTTGTGCATAAGAAGTGTGATGATCATTGTTCTGTTGTTTACAGGTGAGGCTCTCATGAAGGCAAAAAACTACCGCAAGGATCCTTTTGGTCTTCTTTACTATCTAGAGGACGAAGAATACAGGCTGCTTTGTATGTGCCGACCATTCAGAGGCAGGTCCATACTACAAACCAGCTATAAAAGTACATTTCTGACCAAGAAAGTCAGTAATATGGACTGGCCCTCAACATGGAAGTCATCTCCGCTGGAAATGGGTTTCCCGACACATACGTTAGCTGGGCTTAGCTAGTTGTATTATTTTCTAGGTATGATTGATTATCTCAACCGGCTTTGAAAAAATCAAGGTCCATGTAAAAGTGCTAGTATTATAATTAACATACTTTTTTTAGTTACCTCAAAAAATAATATACTCATTTGGTGTCCCCTTCCTCAGGTCATCCTCCTTCCTCCACCCTCCATGATGTGTCCCCTTCCTCGCGTCCTCCTCCTTCCTTGATAGACTGATGTCACATCTCGCACGCCCAACCTTCAATAGCGACACCTTCAATACCGGGCACCGAGAAGCGAAGAGCATCAATCGATGGCAACATCGTGGCCAAGACAAACTTCAATTGTGACGCCTTCAGGATGGGAATGACGTATGGGATGCCACCATCGCTCGTTTGAGATGGACCGACCTTTCGTCCATGGAAGATAGTGTTGGGGAAACACAATGCCCTCAAAAGGGAAAGTGGCGCCCACGGGTGTCACTGTCGTTGAGGCTTTCGCCCAAGATGTCCCCCACCACAGCGCCAAGCCAAGACCCCGGGTCATAGCATGTTGTCTCCGCCATCATCGCTACCCTACGCCATCCCGCAGAAACCCTTCCAGAGGGGCATTGACGCGCTGGCTGCACACAGCAGCTGCATAGTTGCGTCAACCGCCACCCCCTTCGACCGGGCACACAAAACAACGCTTTACCTTGCCGCATGCTACACATCGCCGCACACCGAAGTCGTTATCGGCCGTCATCGCCGACCCTGGCACATGCAGCCAACGTTGCCAACCACCACCAGCCACCATCCGACATGCGTGCCTCGCCCACCGTGGGCGTTACCCCCAGACCAATGGGCTCCGGATCTGGCCGTGAGGACAGAGAACCTGGTGCCCCAGGCATGCGCAGCCACCACCACCAGCGCCGCCCCCCGACCTGGAGGTGCCAGATCCAGCTGGTAGGGCACCAAATACGGCCACCCAGGCCATGGAGCTGCCTAGGCCAGCGCTGTCAGTGCCGCATGAGATGAGGAAAAGGGATGGCGGAGGGGGAGAAGAGAAGCCCTCCGCTGCTAGCACCCTGCGCCTACCCGTGCCTCTAGCCGGTGCCACCACAGTCATGGCCAGGAGTCCTCCCCGAGCCCTACGCGGCTCTAGCGAGGCGACGCCCCGCCGCCGCCGCCATCTGCAGCAGCGGTGCAGCAGGAGAGGGGAGGGGAGGTGTGAGAGCGTGGCTGCTAGGGTTGGCCGCCTGAGTGGGAGGGCGACGCGGGGTCGAGCTGTATCTATGACTATTATATTCCTGCATGACGCCTGACATGTACACCGGACGGAATCCTTCTCGGATTTTTTTCATGGGCCTCCTTGAATCCGAGAATGGCCAGGTTATAGTGGACTCCATTCCGAGTTCAGTGAGCACACCCCTTGTCACATTTATGTTAATACCTTTTGCCCTGATTTTTTAGGGTTGCAATTGATGACAATGAGAAGAAGACTGACAAATAGAAAATGGTGTGCTATGTGTTGTTGCTAGAAGAGTCAAAGAAGTGTTTGCAAGCAAAAACAGTCAAGATGCCCAAGTTCCAAGTTCCTGGTAGCAGTAACTTTTATGTTTGCACTCTTATGGTTTTGTGTCATGAATCAACTGGACTCCCTGTAACCATTGAAGTCTGCATCGAGTATCACTGTCCTCTAGTATTTTTTTTTGTTTTCATACGACTGTAATTGGAGCTCCAGTGAGGAGACCATTTTATCCAGTAATCGGTACCTCCCGTTGGCATTATTTATGCATGTTAGAGATGCCAATATATTAGGATATGCATTTTTTTCTCAATAGAATACTATGCTATCTAACAATGCACTAAATATATTTGTCAACGTGTAGTGTCGGATACTAATATGAACAGGCAATTTTCGTCAACGGATGGTCGGATGCCAAATAAAATAGCTACATATCCATACCATATATCCTACTTTGATTATCCGACAGGAAACTCATTTTTCTGTAAGAGAAAAAGTAGTTAATTCACATGAATGGCCAACAACAAAGAATGATACACAGGGAACGGGCTGGTAGCCCAGTTGGTAGCGTGTTCCGGTGGGAGCGCTATCCGCCCGAGTCCGATCCCTAATTCTCTGCCTGGATTGTTTCTAGGCCTCTGCCTCTCATACGTGGTGCCATAAGGGGAACACAACGCACCCGTTGCCTACAGAGTCGGAGGATTCCGGTGATATCAAGAAGGACGCGGTCTTGGATCTGTGTGTAATTGTAGGTCTGCTTGTACATGTATGGTGTGCGTATGTAGAGTGGGCGTGCGTGTGTACGAATAGACACTACAGTTGTACCCAGATAAGAGGCTTTCAAAAAAAAAGAATGATACACAATTAGGTAACACTATTCTTCATATATTAAACATTGGAAGATTTACGTGGCTCTATCATATCCACATCCAACGTCGAACTAGAATATGTATAACCGATGGATAGAGGAAAAGAATACTTGACGTCCTGGGACTGTACTGCGTTTGCGTAATTCTTGACGTTGTGGCCGTGAGACTCCGTCGATGGACGCGTTTAGCCCTAGGCTTCTTCCTTCGATAATCGCGCGGCAGCCACGCATTAATCAGCATGCGCCTCGCCAGACAAATGAAATCCCAGAGTGACAAAAAATGGTGCCCTGCCACAGGTGTCGAACCTGGGACCTCACAACCAATGCCTCAATGCACTAGCCATCTCAACTATAGAACTTTCTCATTTAAATTGCACCCACAACCCTATTTAATAGGGGTAGACAAGGAAAGATACCCCTAATTAATCACTCCTTGGTTACCACAATCTTGTCCTAAACGTCAGGTTTTTTGGGTATGGATGGAGTATGTCGTATAGGAGCAACTGCATACATGAATGCACATACCTCTACCAGCTAGGGCTTTGAACTCCACGTTATCCACATAGTCAATACATTGTGCATCGTCACGGGGTTCCCCTTAACCACTGTGCTTGGCCATACCCAAACTTTTGCCTGGCCATCTCCGGTAATGCAGCCATGCATGGGACTCCTTGAGGTTTCTCACATGCACCAACACCCACCTCTATGCACCAGCTTCATCGTGGTCCGCTGCCACACTATAGTTCCCAAAATCTTATACAGCGAGCATGCGCTACGCTTCCTAGCGACGCACGGTTTCCTTTTAGAGCATAGACATTTCTTCTGACCAGTACCTTCCATTTCCGTTACGATTTTGTTGCCCTGTCTTCTATTCGGAAACGTTTGCCCTATTCAGCCATTTAAAAAAATTCAAAACAATACCACATGTTCTTTTTCCCCTTTCTCCCTACTCTATTCATTTCATCTCCTTCGAGGCGGAGGTGAAAGTGCAGGCAACGGCGGCGCAGCCTTGATTTTAGGGCGGCACCAGCTGTTCTCCCCGTCGGCGGCGGCGCACCTAGTCTCTCCCCAGTTGAAGTGGAGGCGGAGCTCCATCCACGCCGGCGTGGTCTTGATTTTTGGGGCGCTTTCCTGTCGCGGCCTCGATTTGAGGTGGAGGCATAGGCGGATTCGAGCTAGTTGAGGGCTGAGGAGCGAGGGGCCCCAGCGAGTCTGCCACCCGTCGAGACCTGGTGACTACCATTAGGACCAGGAGGAAGGATTCAAACCCTACTCCGACACGACGGCCGGTCGCGCCGCTGTGAGGACGTCGACGTCATCTCCAGCAATGGCCTCCAATGACTCCTGCCGCTCTAGGTACGTGCTGTCACCTCGTCCGCCTGCCCTTCCCTGCTCTTCGCTTCTCTGCTCCCGCTGGGCCCGCATGCGTGCCGTACTTCATCCATTGGTGGTCGTCGTTGTGCTGCGGGAGGTGGGAGGAGACAGAGGCAACTGGCTTTGGCATCCCGGCGTGCCTCGGCGGTGGCAGGAGGAGTCGGGTGTTGTGAGGTTTGGAGCTGGGACGTACTGCGTTTCTGACTTACTGCTGCTGCCTCTGCTAGTCTGCTTATGCTATGAAGTTTAGATTCAGATAGGAAAATCTCTGATGATACTTTCCCTGGTTCTTCTCAGAGTCTCATTTTGTGATAAATAAATAAATTGTTTTTAAATCTAATAAATCTGGCCTAAACTTTTTACAAACAAGATGCCAAGATGCTACGATGACTGAGTGTGTTGAGGACTACCTGTAATAAATCAATGTAAACAAGCGCTAACTATAAGCAAAAATCGATGTGTTTAGGAGCTATAAACACTTTTTTTACACTCACAAGAGCAATGACTAGGGAGAACAAAGCCGTATAGGCTCAGATCCTTGGATGAGATACTTTCTTCCAGAAACTTGGAGGTATAACTCAATCAGTTGCAGTTTGAAAAAGATTTTATTACTTTCATTTATGATACTTTGACATCTAAAATCTGACTGTATTTGTGTCTTACAAATAGCAGAGAAAAAGAAAAAGGGTTTGTTTCGTGTTACTGTGGTACACGATTGAGTGTTATCTAGGATGAGATTTTAACTAATGATAATAGCATGTCTTTTCTATGCTCTGCAATTTGTCTCAATAATAAATATGGCTCTTCATTTTATATATATTAGTACACTCCTGGATGAAATAATTCCCTAGCTGCTTCTTTTCGCATTGCAACTTTTGCATATGAGCATACACTACACCACAGCCCAAAATTAACGTCACTTGGGGGGTCGTTAAAAATATCGATTTAACATCGGAAGGTTAGACGTTAAAGATTGCTAACGGACTGTCGGTCGTTATATCTCGTTTTGGGTACAAATCTAGGCTGTGGTATAGTGATATGTGTCTTATTTGGAGTATGCATATAATATGAAACACTTAGTCTCTGTAGATTTTTACTAATGTAAACAAGATATTAATATGTTCCATGAGATACTATTTTGGTAAAGTTTGATTTGATGTATTTTCTAACTTTTAGATGAATGCAGTTCTTAGAAGAATCGCTGCTAGTACCCAGGAACTGCCCATTATCATTGAGGAGATGGTATGCATTTTATCTAGAGACAATTGTGCATACCTATTATTCTTTTCGCTTTTTATCAATAAACAATGCTAAAATGAAGCTCTTTCTTTATTTATGGTTTGCAGATGAAAGTATATATTTGGCATATTTAGACTTCCACCCTTATGTTGTTGATGACTTGGCTTGTACAAAAGAGCAAAATAGGTGGTTCTCCAAGTTATTTGAGAAGGTAAATCATGTTCGGCTGTCACATTGTTCTCAGTTAACTTGTCATAGATTGTAAAACTAGTGAGAAGTTTTACAATCTATGACAAGTCAATACATATAAATTGGCAGATTTAGGTATATTTTGTCATCTTCACTATTTTTTCCAAAACAGTGTTCTGCATAGTTATGTATTTCTAGCATTGTTTTACTTTTTACCCTTTGAATAGCATTTGATAACTCTCCACAGTTTGTCTGCTCAGTTGTTTAACATTAATATTTGTTATATGATCAGGTGCCATTTCGACTTGTTGCTGAGGAGGGGAAATAGCATGATTCTAATATTGGGATGACGTAACAAATGAACTCATGGTCTTACTGGTATTCGATACATTTTGTAGTCCATCAATCACTTGGTCAATCATCTCGCCAGACACCCGTTTATCAAGATTGCTTGCCAACTTGAATGGAAGAATACAGCTAGTGCTTACTCAATGCTTAGAGTAATAGAATCTGAGTTACAAAGCTACCTCTCAGCAGTCAATACCCGCTTTTGGTAAACAATTTCATTGTTATTAAGTTGCTTCTTGTCCTTGTTTCTTTTTTGTCTTTTCATTTAGCATTGCTAACTCATGTTCATCAGGATTACCTATATCCTCCTCGCCTCTAAAAAGTTTATTTGCTGCAGGATTTCCTCTATTAAGACCTATGAGCCCTCTGTGTTACCTGCTTTGCTCATACTTGGAGCGCATTAAGATACAAAGCAACAAACTAAGTTAGAAAGTTTTATGGCTGCGCCATGCAAATATTTGTGCATAAAAAAATCATATTATTAGTATATAATTATAAAAGTTTTGGATATAGTAATATAAAGTTAGAAATATGTTACGACAAAGTTCAGAAACTTGAAGTGCAAAGTTTAAAATTACAAAGTTGTGAATCTTAAAGTACAATGTTTCAAATGTCCTAACACAAAGTTTTAAATTTGCTAGTATAATGTTCCTGAATTTTGAAAGTAAACTTTTAAATCTTAAAGTATAAAGTTTTATATGTGCTAGTATATTAGTACAAAGTTTGTAATGTGATAGTTCAAAATTCATAATTTCTAAGTGTAAATTTTTGAACCTAGCAGTACAAAGTCTAAAATGTGGTAGTTCAAAGTTTTGAACCTAGTATTACAAAGTTTGTATTGTGACATATAAGTTTGTAAGTTTTGAACTGTGTCCTATCATCTTGATAGATAGAATTGTGATAAATTCTTAATATCTATTTCAAAGTTTCACAGTTTCAATCGCAAATGTTTTGTTATAAACTTTGTTCACTAAATTTTGTAGGGTGTCATCGTGGATTTCTGACTTTGAGGATAAAACCTTCTCTTATTCGATGAATATACAAGGCTAGCTAGCTCTAGGGAAGAATGACAGGCAGCATCCTTTTTCCAATACTCAAGTCACCATTTTCTTCTGAGCATTTATATGTACTAATATTTCTATTGAAAAATATTGTCATATCGTCTATTTCGCGTCAAAATTTTATCATTAATATGTTTCCTATTTTTCAATCTATTGTTTAATGTGTAGTTATCGATGTTAAAACATGCTATATTTACCATAAATCTATAACTTGTACTTTCATATGTAAGTGAAACCATCCCCCACCTGTTCAGTACCCACACACCCGCTATCCCGAAAAAGAAAAACAAATAAGCTAGATTAGAAAATGGTGGCCCAAAATAAACTAGACAGGAGAAATAAAGAATAAAAAATAGCCCAACACAAAATAGGCTGAATTGGATAAAAGCTAAACAAGCCCTGGACTAAAGGTAGACAGGGGAACCGGACCCCAAAAGCTCATGCACTGGTAGCGCTCCGCAACGGGCATGCGTCGCTACCGGTCCCAGCGTGCGCGTCGCTATCCGGCCGAGTGCGCGCGCATTGAGGAAGATCGCCGCTATAGTTCCTCTGCTTATGCTTGTCATGACAAACAACACGGGCGGGCACACAGCTCGCTAACTAGAGTTCAGAATGTGGAAGTCTGGTGTCACTCCAGGCCGGGGATCAGTAGAAAATTCCAAAAAACAGCTTTTCCCGAGTGGTACAGCTGGTGCCTGGTGTACTGTGAGATGGGGCTGACCTCGTATCAGTGTCAGATATGGTGCCATACAGCACCAAAAGATAAAATGATTTTCGTGGATGTAAAGCACTGAATGTCCTGCTGCTTCCCATGCCTACTGCATCATAACCAAGCAACACACCTACATCGATCAACCAGGCCATGTGCCAAGAACACTGAATAAAAACAAAGGAAAAATGCTATTGGCTCAATGGTTCTTGTCAGAACTCATATAATCTTCAATCATCGATGCAGCAAGGAGTAATATAGTAGCAGGCTAGTAGCATAGCTTATATAGGCTGACGATGACTGTCCTCATTCATTGAGCAGCCAACACCACATTTCCTCCTTGATTATTCACATCAATATCTGTACCTTCTAAGCTGCCCTCTGAAACAGATATCACATTATATTAATTCCCTCCAGAAGTACATTTGCATTATATTGCTTAAAGCAATATATTAGTTCCACATACACCTGCACCATTCAATAGCAGCATCCATCAAGCCAAAGAGGTCCAGAAATAAATAACTATTTGCATTACCCACCTCCTCATTTCCATTTATAAATTTAGTGTCTTATAAACTACCATCCCCACTCTAGAAGCTGGAGGCCACCTCAGTTCTTCAACTCTGCTGGTGGAGAGGCAGTCTGACCAATAGGATATGGATGATCAACATTCAGAATGGATGGATGGATGGATGGATGTGTCATGTGTGAAATAGAGCAGCCATCATTCATTCCATCCTGCTGCACAGAAACATTTTCAGAAGTAGGTCTTTGGCCTGAAACTTTCACTCTATCAAGACATTTTGAGCAATTCCACCGACGATACTTTGACATCAAAACCGGGGACGAATCATGGTGCTGATCATATTGTGGCTGGTTATGGAAAATATAAGGAGAGCAAAGTTTGGGATCCTTCTTCTGAAGCATAGCAACATAACCCCTGATACATGTATAGAGAAATCATCAAATGTTTGCTCTAGATATAAAAAAGGATCAATACCCAAAAATGCAATTCTCAATTAGAAGTTGTGCATAGGTAGTTTCACTCATGGATCTCATTTTGTCCTATCACTTTGTGAATGTGTAATAAAGAAAGAAAGAAACTACATCATTTGTTCATTTCTACTTAGCTGGTATTAAAAAGAAAGGAAGAACCATAGGGCTAAAATCATCAAGTATAATGTCAAACATTTTCAAATTGAGAGCACAAAAGCATATAAAGATAGTTATCAGAAGGATATGGGTTGAATCCATGTTTCAAAGGTGTCACCTAGGCATTCAGGCGTACCAAGCTCACCTTCGTGAATAGTGGCAGCCTTGTTGCCTAGGCATCTAGGTGGACCCAGCACCCACCTAAACCATGGGTTCAATGACCAATAAAGTATAGGAACCAAACTGAACCATTTCAATAAATACAAAATTCGATATGTAACTTTATTTGGAGTATGCACTCCTTTTAGGACAATACTAATGTCAGGTAAAAAAGTAGCTGTGCGGAGCATAAATGTACTAGACCACCATGCCAGTTCTATCCTTCAAAGGAAGAAAGAACATACGCAAATCCAGTTGTTTGTGTTATAAACATAAGTAAAAAAACTAATTGAAACCTTCTCTGAAAAAAGTGACTTACACTTTAGTGGGACAAATATTGTTGCAAATATGAACTAGAACACAAATGGTTTTGGACTGCCGGAGGGCAGCTTGGCAAGAGTGCTGCTTGGATTGAATTGAAGTGCAGGTGATTACATGGGATACAAGATGGTGGCCCTTGTATATATGAGCAAGTGGCTCACCTACTACCTAGCATATTCCAACTGCCTAAAAGCAGATGCTTTGATTCTACTTAATTGCCAAGGAACTTAGAAACTACCTTACAGTGAAAAGTAAAAGTAGTAGGTAACTAGATACATAGGTTCAGCACTAGACTAACACCCTCAGTTCTCCCCCTTAGCCTTGTGCGCCTTGGGGATTATTTGCTTCAGACTGATTCTCCCCCTTATTTCCTAGAACTTGGTCTTGCCCAGAGACTTGGTGAGAATGTCTGCAAGCTAATCAGTAGTGGAAATGTACTCGGCATTGATGCTTCCATCTTTTAGACAGCTGCGGATGAAGTGGTACTTGATCCTGATGTGCTTGCTCCTCTGATGGAAGACTGGATTCTTGGCCAGGGTGAGAGCAGACTTGCTGTCCACCTTCAGCTCCACCACCTCGACATGCCTGCCAAGGAGTTCAGCTAGGAGCCTTGAGAGCCACAGAGCTTGAGTTGCAGCAGTAGAGGTGGCAATGTACTCTGCTTCATAGCTGGAGAGCGCCACCACCTTCTGCTTGATCGATTGCCAGCTGACCAAGCAATTGCCAAGGAAGAACAATGTTCCATTCGTGCTCTTGCTCATGTCGATGTCGCTGGCGAGGTTGCTGTCGCAGTAGCTGATGAAGCAAGTGCTGCCAGGCGCCTTGGTGAAGTGCAGACCTTAGTCGAGCATGCCAGCGACATAGCGAAGAATGCGCTTGACAGCTCCTTCGTGCTCCGCCGTGGGCCGCTCCATGAACCGGCTGACGAAGCCGACGACGACCACCAGATCAGGGTGAGTGTGCACCAGGTAGCACAGACTGCTGATCAGGCACCGGTAGTGAGTGGAATCGACCTCTGCGGCCGTGTTGTGCCGGCTAAGCCTCAGTCGTTCCTCCATTGGAGTATGGGCAGGGTTGCAGCCAGTCGTGCCCCCAAGCTCCAGAATCCTCTTGGCATATTGAGTCTGCCGAAGAGTGACTCCGGTGGAGTCTTGATGCACCTCAATGCCGAGGTACAAGCTAAGGAGGCCAAGGTCTCTCATGTCTAAGGTCTTCTTCATCTGAGCCTTGAACGCCTCCACTTCTCGCTCTTTCGCGCTGGTGATGATCAAGTCCTCGACGTAGACACAGACGAGCAGGATAGAGCATCCACTGCCCCTTCAGTAGATTGCCGCCTCGTGAGAGCTTTGCTGGAAGCCCATCTCCTTGAGTGTGGCATCCAGCTTGGCGTTCCAGGCACGCGGAGCCTACCATAGACTGTACAGATCCTTGCGGAGGTGGTAGACCTTCCCTTCTTCTTCGGCGACAGCGTAGCCTAGTGGCTGCTGCACGTACACCTCCTCCTTGAGGTCACCATTGAGGAAGGCCAATTTGATATCCATGTGATGGACGCGCCAGCCCTCCTGGGCTGCCAGCGCGAGGATGACCCTGAGTGACTCCATATGCACCATCGGAGTGAAGGCATCGTCGTAGTCCACCCCTTCTTGCTGAATGAATCCGCGCGCCTTCAGTCTTACCTTGTGCTTGATCACCACGCCTAGCTCATCCTTCTTGAGCTTGTACACCCATTTTAGGGTGATGGGCCGGTGACCAGCAGGGAGCAGCACCAGCTCCTAGGTGCGGTTCTGCTCCAACACCTTGAGCTCCTCCTCTATTGCTGCCCGCCATGTTGGATCATCCTTGGCCTTGGCGAAGTTGGCAGGTTCCCCAGCGTGTGTCAGGTGCAGCTCGACGAAGAGGCGTTGAGTGGTGGAGAATGGTTGCCGAAGATGTTCACCATCGTGCGGTATCATAGTGGCTCGCCATTGTAGTAGGAGTCAAGTCTGTCTTCATCATCCTCTAGTGGAGTGGCGAACTCCACTTGATCACCGAGCTCAGCTAAAACTATCGGTGAGGTAGACAAAGCGGTGGGGCAATAGGAGACGCTGGTGGAGGCGTTGACGAGCTTGGTTGGGTCGCCGATGGAGTGGCAGATGCTGCCGAGCTCTGTCCGAGCTCTTCCGAGCTCCTCCGAGCACCTCCAAGCTCCGTACGAGCTCCTCCGAGCTCCATCCGAACAACTGGTCATGGTGTTGACGAGCTCGATTTGGGTTGCTAGTGGAGTGGTAGATGTTGCCGAGCTCTGTCTAAGCCCTTTCGAGCTCCTCTGACCATCTCTGAGCACCATTCGAGCTCCTCCGAGCTCTGTCCGAGCACCCCCGAGATTTGGCGATGGCGAGCGTGGCGCCGCTGGAGATGCACCTTGTGCTCCCCCGGCTCCTCCGAGCTCCTAGTACTCGATGGTGAAGTCGCTCGCTGCCGAGAGGTTGAACTGTCGGCGTCCGGAGTGGACCAGTCCCAGCCGCTCCCCTCATCGAAGACAACGTCGCGGTTGATGGTGGGGGCAATAGGAGACACTGGTGGAGGTGTTGACGAGCTCGGTTGGGTCACTGGTGGAGTGGCAGATGCTGCCAAGCTCTATCCGAGCTCTTCCGAGCTCCTCCAAGCACCTCCTCTGTGTCACCGGGTCGAGGATCCGGTACCCCTTGGCTCCCTCCATGTAGCCGATGAAGACGCCGAGCTTGCCGCGGTCATCCAGCTTGTGGAGCTGGCCTAAATCCTTGGTGTAGGTGATGCAACCGAAAGTCTTCAGATAGCTCACTGTCGGCATGTGCCCGTGCCAGGCTTCATAGGGGTCTTGCGCTGCAAGCTTCTTGTTGGTAAGTGATTGAGCAAATGGATTGTCGTCATCACCGCTTTCCCCCAATACTTGGCCGGTAGCCTCCTCAGCCTCAGCAGCGCCCGGGCCGTGGCCACCATTGTTTGGTTCCGGCGTTCCACCATGCTGTTCTGCTAGGGCGAGTGAGGTGCGGAGAAGTGGCGCTTGATGCCCTCATCGGCGTAGTAGGCGGCGAACTCAGCAATGGTGAACTCACCACCATTGTCAGTGCAAAGGACCCAAAGCTTGTGGCCGCTCTCCTTCTTCGCCTTAGCCTGGACCTTCTTGATGGCATCCGTGGTAGCATCCTTGGACAGCAGCAGGACAACCCACATGTAGCGGGACGCGTCGTCGACCAGCAGCAGGAAGTAGCGCCGAGCTCCTGGAGTCACTGGCATCACGGGCCCACAGAGGTCGCTGTGGACGAGCTCCAGCTGCTTTTGCACGTGGTATTGAGCCTGCTACGGGAAGGGGCACCAGCGCTGCTTCGTCATGACATAGGTGTCACAGACCTGCTCGGGGTGCTGGATCACCGGCATGCCACACACCATGGATTCCTTGTCAAGTTGGTGCAGTGCCTTGAAGTGGAGGTGGCCAAACCGCTCTTGCCAGTGCCAGGCGTCGTTGTCCTTCGTCATGACGAGGCAGATCGACTGCACGTTCTCGAGGTGGAGGACGTAGAGGCAACTGGGCCCACGGTTCACCTTGACGGGAAGACGTTCGTGACGATCCTAGATGCAAAACACGCCTTGGTCAATCTCCACCTTGGACCTGCCTTCATCGAGCTGCCCAAGCTCATGATGGAGTTGTGCAGCGCCACGATGAAGTAGACACCGTGGAGGACTCAGTGGTCGCCGTTCTTAGCTTGGAACACGATGGAGCTGATGCCTTGGATCTCCACCTTTGACGTGTCGCCGAACCGCACCGAGCCACGAACTGTGGTGTCGAGGTCGGAGAAGAGCTCGCGACGGCTGATCATGTGGTGGGTGGTGCCGCTGTCGAGGTGCCAGCTGTCGGGCTTGTCCTCACCAGAGCCGGTGTTCAGAAACGCCCGGGCTCGAGGCTCGTTGAGGTCAAGGTCGGCGTCGGCCTTGGAGCAGAGCACATGCTCCAGCTCCAGGAAGTCATGGGCGAGGAACAGAGTTGCCCCGTCGTCATTTGCCTCTGCAAGATGTGCCGCACCTCCACGCTGGCATCAAGGCTGGGGGCAGTCCTTCACCCAGTGGCCGATGTGATGGCAGTTGAGGCAGGTGTCGTCGCGGTTTGCCTTGCGTTCGCCGCCAGGACCACCAGCCTTCTCTCCCTACCTACCGCCACCACGGTCGCCAAGCTCTCCCTTGGGCTTCTGCTTCCTCCCGCCATGAGGTCGGTGATGGGGTTCCTTAGACGAGCTCATCAAGCCAGAGTCGTTCCCTCCTTTCTTCTTCTGCCGCGCGAGCCACTGCTCCTCAATGAGCATGAGCTTCCCACTGACAGAGACGGGCTCGGACGTAGACTCCTCCAGATTGTCCACTGTCTTCAGTCTCCCGGTCACCCTCGATGGTGAGGTCCTGGAAGTCGAGAAGAGTCTCGATGGTGATCTTGAGCTGGGCGTACTTCTTCGGCACGACGCGAAGAAGCTTCTCCACCGCCCGCTCCTCATCAAGGTCCTTGTTGTTGTGGAGGGCCACCTGCTGCTTCAGCACGGACAGGCGAAGGGCGAAGTCCTCGATCTACTCCCCGGGATGGAAGGCGGGGTTCTCCCACTCCTTGCACAGTCGCTGCAGCGTGGTGCGGCGGCCGCGGTCGATGCTGATGCAGTCCCACGCCTCCTTGGCCGACGCCTTGTCCGCGAGCGGGGCTCCCATCTCCGGCGGAACTCCGACGATGATGGCCTCCAGCGCGCGCCAGTCATCGTGGTATGGAAGGTCGACAAACTCGATGGCGTCCCACAGCTGGCGCGCCTGCATCTTCACCTTCATCAGTGAACTCCACTCGTGGTAGTTCGTCTTCGTCAGCATCGGCCATGGTGTCCCTGTACCAGAGTCCTTTTACACCGTCTGAACGGCCGCTGGCGACCCACGACGACCTCCGCGTCTGCGATGGTGCTCCGGTGATGGCGACGGGATCTGGCGACGGCGCTCCGGGCTCCGTGATGGCTCCTGGAGCTGCCGCTCCAACTCTTGGCGTAGCGCGGTGGCTGTGTTGGCCGCTGCCTGGGCTACTGCCACTGCCTGCCTAGCCGCCTCGATTACCAGTGCGGCGGCAGCCTCTGCCGCGGCCAGGCGCTGAGCACGATCGGCATCCGGGCGAGGGTTCACCACTGCACCACCAGCGTTGGCGGCGGCTGCTGCTTCTCTCAGGGCACGCTCGTTGGAGGTGGACATGGCCTCTGGTCTCTCCTCACCAGGCTCCGACACCAATTGTTACAAATATGAACTAGAACACAAGTGGTTTTGGCCTGTCAGAGGGCAGCTTGGCAAGAGTGCCGCTTGGATTGAATTGAAGTGCAAGTGATTACATGGGATACAAGATGGTGGCCCCTGCATATATGAGCAAGTGGCTCACCTACTATCTAGCATATTCAAACTGCCTAAAAGCAGATGCTTTGATTCTACTTGGTTGCCAAGGCACCATGATCAACTTGGTTGCCAAGGAACCTAGAAACTACCTTACAGTGAAAAGTAAAAGTAGTAGGTAACTAAATATATGGGTTCAGCACAAGGCTAACACCCTGAAATACATTTGCGAGGCAATAGCTAGTTGGCATATTATTAACCATTAATAAGGAGGATGAAGGATTCATTGTGATCATTACCAAACAGAAAGGCTAACAAAGGGAATAGATAATATTAACTCTGGACTGTCTAAACACTTTATTAAATGATTCAAAAAAATCTAAAAAACAATATAAAAAGTAAACATGGCATTCTGCTCTAGCTGACCGCCTCACTCCTTACATTCAACATGCCTGTATCATGCTTGCAGACAACATATGACTGCGTAGGGCCTAAAGATGATAAACCATGCTCACCTGGACGCTGATTGTCACAATAATGGCAATATGTATCATGCTCGCATACAACAAATGACTGTATAATAAGTATGCTTAATTAACCATGCTCACACAGTACCCACTAAACAGTGCTACACTGCTAGATAGATATGCATCGTTCAATGGCAGTCAATGAAGAAATATAGACATCTACTGGATATAGAAAATGATTACCTCAGGGAGAAGTGGTCGCATTCCTGCTGCTCTGCTGCTGCTGGTGTGCCATCAGATTCAGCAACTGTGGATAGACGATGCTCTGCTGGTGTGCCATCAGATTCAGCAGATAGACGCCGTAGTTCCTCCACTGCTCTAGCTCTACGAGCAAGCGCTGCTGCTTCCATTTGGTAGAAGCACAGCGTGCAGCACAACTGTCACTTGAGTCTTGTGATCTTGGAAACGAACCAAGCACCTTGCACAGCCCTGAAAAAACTAGCAAGCATTGCACGATTTATCTTACACATCTTTTTCCGTCGAGACTGCAGAAAGAGAAAGCTAGTACGCTGATACAGAAAACGTACAACAGGAATGAGGAACTAGCAGGCTTGATTGTATAAATCCCAATATAACGCAGACTATACATCTTAGTTCATTCATGGAATAGAACACAGCATAACGAGCCATATGCACATATATCGTAGCAAAAAGGTAAGAAATGAGTACAACCTGGACCTCTAACTAATTCATTCCCAGACTACACACATGTATACAAATAAAAACGCAACGTCAGTTACCAAATAAGACAAAGATAGATAGAAACATGATTAACTTCCATGCATGTTTATGCCAGCAAGGCTGCTGTGTTAAATCTGACAGGGTCGATGGCCACTCGTTTCTGCAAAGAATCCAAGTAAAGCCAGAATTTTTTCGCGACATGAAATATAGACGGTCACGGCTTCCATGCAGGCACACACAGTAAGGCATCTCGAGAGTGTGCAAAATAAGGAGGCTGGGAAATAAGCAGGTTGTATTTCACCTGTGCCTTTCCTGGGAAATAAGGAGGCAGCGAAAGTAGAGCTAAAGTCGGCCTCATACATAGCAAGAACGATCGATCTAATAAGAAGTCCTTATAATAGGCAGAAAAAGCTTCTTCTCAAGTCAAAGATCCGACCCGATCTCGTCATCAATCAAGAGTTAAAATATTGATTGTCACCTGTGCCTTTGCTGAAGGGGTCGGGTGTGGTGGAGGCGTGGAGCTGTGCCGACGGACGTCCTCCGCTATACACGGCTTCCTGCAGCGGACGGATCGGTGCCTGAAGGACGCAGGAAGGTGGATCGGAAGCTAGCGGTGAAGCTGGCGGCGGCTGGACCGAGCTCCTTCTCGACTCGGTCGTCGTCGATAGCAGCCGCGGCGTCGCCTGGTGTTGCCCAATACGCCGTTGCAAACGCTCGCGCTCGGGTTCTTCGCCTTCGTTCCTTCCCGCCGCCACAGACCAGATCCGCGACTGGGATGTGAAATCCGCTGCGGGTGGGCGCGGAATCGGGCGACCTCGCGCCGGCAGCAGTGGGGAATAGGGTGGCAGCGGCGCGATTAGGGCGGCGGCGGTGGGACGCCAGCAGGGAAAGGGGAATTTCACGCGAGAGCCGAGCCCAGAGAGCACACGTCTCGGGCCTTAACAATACGCTCCGGATGCCCTAAGCTACGTCTCGGGCCCGCACAAAGCAGAGCGAGCGACAGCATGTACAGTGACGGCGCGGAAGCCGATGCGCACACCCGATCCGCCCCCTCTATCCTTTCCATCCATCCATCCATCATATCCATGCCCACACATCTCCATCGCCTACAGAAAAAATTGGATGCACAATGGGTCTATTCCGTCCCGTGTGCGCTCCCCTGGCTGATGTACGACGTGTGGACAGAGGCTCCATCCGACGGGACCCTGAACCGGTGACAAATCACGTACGGCTCGGCTCAGACTGGCTCGCTAACAGACAGTACCTGATTGCTTGGAGCCCTAACCAGTGCAGGCAGTTGCACGCTGCGGCCGCCGCTTTGGTCCAAGAATGAAGCAGCCTCCATAGCAGACGTTGGAGGCCAAGAAGATATGGCAACTGTTAACCTGACGGCATCATCTTCTCTGATGGAGGAGGCTTCATGTTTGCGGATGAGGCGGCAGTGCCGCTCGTGGGGGCGTTCTTCACAGCGACGGCCAGCAGTGGTGGAGCTCGTCAATTTTGAAGGCCAGGGCCACTGTCAAAGCATATGTATCATCGGTATTGGGTAAAAATACCACCTGCACGTTGATATATAACAAAATTAGCTCATAAATACATAAATTCATATGATATTTCAAATCCATATTTAAATCTACAACATAATTGATGGAAACATTAAACCTATTTAAAAAATACTCTTCTATTGCAATTTTGCAATCGGCAATTAAAAAGTACTACTCTTCTATTGCAAATTTGCAATCGGCAATTGCAAGGAACAGAGTCAATCAGTCAATCAGGGAACTCAGAGCCGCCTACTTGGAAGCCTGGCTATGTCGTGCGTGCGGCCCTGCAGGCTGCTGCCTGCTCAGGCGGCCACGGGGAACCGAGATGCTTGCCTACGCCTGCCGCTGCTGCTGCCGGCACCGAGTCACGCGCCCGCTCGGCAGTGCAGCTACGGTGTGCGCCCTGCGGTGTGGAGCCGTGGAGGTCCGGCGGGACCAGGGGGCGGCGTCCGGTGTACGACGTAGTGAAGTCGTGGAGCTCAGGGGGAGGGAGTACTGGCGAGCGACGGAGCCGCGTAAGATGGCGCTCGGCGACCGGCGGCTAGGGTTAGGCACCCGGCAGAGTTCGGACTACGTAGAGGAGCCAGGAACAGGGTCGAGGTCTCGGCCTCTTGGGGAGTCTCTGGGCGAACGCCGCGCTCACAAATCGCTAGGTGCCGTCTCTATGCTGGGCCGAAACGCTACAACATTCTAGCCCAACGCCTACACTATGAGGGGTTTTTTGGGCCACGCCTAGGGCCGTGGCCCTAGTGGCCCTAGGCCCAAATCCGCCCCTGACGGCCAGGTTGGCATGCTTGCTCGTAGCCACGATTAACGACCTACTACTCGAGTCACGTTCACGGAACCAGTTATGTCGCCACCGCCTTCGCCTCCTCCATCGGCAAGATGCGTGCAGTCTCCATGGCGCCAGGCCAGGTCTTGGCCTCCTCCGACGAGATGACCTGCTGAGTGGCGTGGCCGTGAGCTAGTTGTGGGCCGCTGTTTCCACATCTAAGCGTCGGGTACACTACAGGAGACGCATGCTTTGCCGAGCGCCAGGGGCACTCGGCAAAGCCATATTTGCCCTTGGCAAAGCCTTTGCCGAGTGCGGCACTCGGCAAAGGGCCCTTAGTGGCATTTTCGTTGGCAAAGGCCTCTTTGCCGAGTGCCATTTCTCGTGTACTCGGCAAAGGCTTTGCCGAGTGGCCTTGAGGGCACTCGGCAAAGAAAAGCGGCCATCATGGCGCTAGCACCGTTGATGGCGCCTTTGCCGAGTGTCGCACAGTGTGGCATTCGGCAAAGAAATTAGTTTTTTTTTAAATTCTTTGTCGAGTGCCGTCGTGAGCACTCGACAAAGAAATAATTCAGTTTTTCATAAAAGTCTTTGTCGAGCGCCTCGCTGTGTGGCACTCGGCAAAGTGCAGTTTATTGTTTTTTACATTTCATCCACACAAGCACATATATATCACAAACAAAGCATTTCTCACAATATATCACAAATGTTCACCATCATTCACAAGTCACATGTTCACAACCAAACCACGGGTACATGTTTATTACACCAAGTCCGAACGACAAACCACAAGTCATATTCACAAACGACAGATGGCGCTCGTGAGCGTCATCACGAGCACACTCCTCACCAACCTGGCCTCTGAGACGTCGGTGGTGTAGCATAGCCTCCATCACCGGGTGACGCATTAGTGGGATTATTTGAACCCGCCATCTTGTACACGGAACATGTCGGGGAACTTGTGGGAAAAGTAATTTTAAATTATTTAAAATGCAAACGAAGTCTGAAAATCACGAAACTTGTCGAGGTGTCATGTTATCGCATGTAGAGTCTGTGATAAAAATTGAGGTGGTTTCGAGCAAGTTGCGACGTCCGATGACTAAAACTCAAACATCTCCACTTGCGATAACATGACACCTCGACATGTTTCGTGATTTTTCGACTTCGTTTGCATTTTAAATAATTTAAAATTACTTTTCCCGCAAGTTCCCTGACATGTTCCGGGTACACGATGTTCAAAATTTCATGTGAGTTCCTGATAAGGCCTCAAAATACATTAAATATCATGAATGTCAGTTTTTGAATCACTAAATTCCATTATTTCATGCACCTATAGTTCAAATTTGAATTATCAAAAAAATTCAATAAAACCAAATTAATTAACCAAATATAGCAAAAAAAACTAAAAAATGCACCAAATTTGTACTTTTAAATAATGTAGGTGGGCCCCACAAAAAATGGGGTCAAAAAACAAAAAAAAATAATTTGCCGAGTGCCAGGGTCATTCAACAAAGAGAGCCTTTGCCGAGCGCCAGTCCAGGGGCACTTGGCAAAGATTATTTAAAAAAAATAAAAAAAATATTTAAAAAATATTTGCCGAGGGCCTAACGCCTAGCCCTCCGCAAATACTGACAGCAGGTGCCGCTGTCACCTATGGTGGGCTTTTGCCGAGGGCTCATGTTTTGCCGAGGGCCGGGCTATCGGCAAAGATTTATTTTGCCGAGTGCTCGTCTTTGCCGAGCCCTCGGCAAAGAAGGCTTTGCCGAGTGGATATCTTTGCCGAGGGCGGTCCTCGGCAAAGATGGGCTTTGCCGAGTGCCTTGGCACTCGGCAAAGTCATATGCCCTCGACAATGACCCTGTTTCCAGTAGTGGTAGCGTGTACTCGAGGAGAAGCCGCGCTCACGCCTGAGCTGAGGAGCCATGGTGGAGCCTGGTGTGTGTACACGAGGAGCCGAGGGGAGCCGGAGCTGCACTGACCCTAAGATTAGAACCAGTGACATGTGGCATACATCTGCTTGAGGGGCACAGGCCGGATGGAATAGACCCATAGCCCACCCAAATTTTTTCCTACAGAACAAAGTGATATTATATGGAGAGGTCTCATGGCTGCACGTGCTTGCCAGACTGTTAAACCTAACTCGAATATGAAGGGCGATGCCGACTATAGACGGCCATATGAGCGGCACTGCCCAGGCCAGCCCAGGCCCGTTGAGGGCATGGCCCGACAGGGGTTGGGCCGGCACGGCCCAGTGAGCTCATCGTGCCAAGCCGTGCTCGCCATGGGCTGAGGCAACGGCCCTAATAGGGATTAGCAGGGCCGACCTAGGCCAGGCCGACGCCCTGGGCCAGGCCAACGGCCTGCTGGGCCTGAGCTGCGCAAGAAAGAGCTGAGGCCGCACCGCTACTTCCTCAACACATGAGGGTTGGGGCCAAGTAGTCGCCGCCTCCTCTCCGAGTAACGGTGGGTTCTGCACTGCCTCCACCCTTTGGGTTGGCACGTGCTAACGGGCAAAGGGAGGTACTTGGCGCGTACGGAACACAACGGGCAGTGGCTATGGGCTCTTGCGCGGCTCTCATGCGGCTTTGAGGCGCGCGGCCGAAGTTGGCGGGTGGTGGGCGGCTGCCAGAGTTGCGCAGCGTGCCCGTAGGTGGGCGGTGGGCGGAGTTGCGGGCCGCGCGCATAGGCAAGCGGCGCCCGGAGGGGCGCACGGCTATAGCGCGCGGCAGCCTGAGGGGCGTGCTGCTATGGTGGGCGTCAGGTTGGAGGGGCGCGCTACTACAGTGGAGCTTTGTTCTCCTCTAGAACACCGGTGGCCAGGCCATGCTCTCCGGCTTCTCGAACTATAGGTGAGCAAATCTTAAGCTCGAGCCGCCGGCGCTCCTCTCTGTTCCTCTTCTCTGCCGGAGCACCGTCATGCCGCTCGATGGCAAAATTCATCGTTGTTGTTCCATCTTCGCCCAATTGCCCGTGCTCCCAGCTCCGCCTAGTTCTTGCGGTCCTCCTCGAACTGCTGTAGCCACCTCTCGCCGCCGCAATCGCCTTCGGCGTCGGTTGCCGCTGTGGCCGTGCCACCATGGCTGCCATGGGCACCTTGCCGTGGCCAGCTCATTCCGGAGCTCCTCTCGTCATCCCGTTTATTGTTTTAGCTCCCCTGCAACTCTGTGATGCTCATCGGCTCCATTCTTTTACCTCTACCATGCAGGTCGTGCCGGAACGGTGACCTCGCCACCAGTTCGCGCCGCCTCACGCGACATCACCGCTCTAGAAGCTAACCTTCACTGACAGGGAAATAAATATTAAACTATTGATGAGGCCCGACAGAAAAGAAAAGACAATTTTCCACCGCCAGGAAACTCAATTTTTCTATAAGAGAAAAGATAAGTAGTAAATTCACATGAATGCAAAATACTGAAGTCCTGTTGCTTCCCATGCCTATTGCATCCTAACCGAGCAGCACCCCCCATCGATCAACCAGGCCATGTGCCAAGAACACTGATTAAAAACAATGGAAAAATGCTATTGGCTCAATGGTTCTCAGAATTCATATTATCTTCAATCATCGATGCAGCAAGGAATAATATAGTAGCAGGCTAGCAGCATAGCTATATAGTCTGACAATGACTGCCCTCGTTCATTGAGCAGTCAACATCACAATTCCTCCCTGGTTATGCACTTCAATATTACTTTCTCAGCTGCCTACTGAACAGATATCACATTATATTAATTCCCTCTAGATGTACATTTGCATTATATTGCTACATGCAATATTTTAGTTTCACATACACCTGCACCATTCAATAGCAGCATCCATCTGGTCATATTCGTAGGCTTGATGATGGTATCAATATCCTGGTGTTGAGGTTTAGTTTGGTATCGAAATTTTAGTTTCACATACATGCAAAACTAATTCTTTACTTGGCACTTGTTCTCTGTTTATGGGCGCAAAAGAGGTCCAGAAATAAATAACTATTTGCATTACCCACCTCCCCATTTCTATTTATAAATTTAGTGTCTGATAAACTAGCACCCATCCCCACTCTAGAAGCTGGAGGCCACCTCAGTTCTTCAACTCTGCTGGTGGAGAGGCAGTCTGACCAATAGGACATGGAGGATCAACATTCAGAATGGATGGATGGATGGATGGATGTGTCATGTGTGGAATAGAGCAGCCATCATTCATTCCATCCTGCTGCACAGAAACATTTTCAGATGCAAGTCTATGGCCTGAAACTTTCACTCTATCAAGACATTTTGAGCAATTCCATCGGCAATATTTGGACACCAAAACTGGGGACGAATCATGATGCTCATCATATTGTGGCTGGTTATGGAAAATATGAGAGCAAAGTTTTGGATCCTTCTTCTGAAGCATAGCAACATAACCCCTGATACATGTATAGAGAAATCATCAAATGTTTACTCTATATATAAAAAAGGATCAATATCCAAAAAAGCAATTCTCAATTGGAAGTTGTGCTTAGGCAGTTTCAGTCATGGATATCATTTTGTCCTATCACTTTGTGAATGTGTAATAAAGAAAGAAAGAAACAAATTACATCATTCGTTCATTTCTACTTAGCTGGTATTAAACAGAAAGGAAGAACCATAGGGCTAAAATCATCAAGTATATAACGTCAAACATTTTCAAATTGAAAGCACAAAAGCATATAAAGATAGTTATCGGAAGGATATCGGTTGAATCCATGTTTCAAAGGTGTCACCTAGGCATTCAGGCGTACCAAGCTCGCCTTCATGAATAGTGGTGGCCTTGTTGCCTAGGCATCTAGGCGGACCCAGCACCCGCCTCGCATTTGAAACCGTGGGTTCAATGACCAATAAAGTATAGGGACCAAACTGAACCATTTCAATAAATACAAATTTCTATATGTAACTTTATTTGTAGTATGCACTCCTTTTAGGACAATACTAATGTCAAGTACAAAAAGTAGCTGTGCGGAGCATAAATGTACTAGACCATCATGCCAGGTCTATCCTTCAAAGGAAAAAGAAACAACATATGCAAAACTAATTGGAACCTTCTCTGAAAAAAGTGACTTACACTTTAGTGGGAGAAATATATTAGTGAGGCAACAGCTAGCTAGCATATTATTAACCATAAATAAGAAGGATGAAGAATTTATTGTGATCATTACCAAACAGAAAGGCTAACGAAGGGAATAGATAATATTAACTCTGGACTGTCTAAACACTTTATTAAATGATTCAAAAAAAATCTAAAAAACAATATAAAAATTAAACATGGCATTCTGCTCTAGTTGACCGCCTCACCCCTTACATGCAACATGTCTGTATCATGCTTGCAGACAACATATGACTGTGTAGGGCAGAAAGATGATAAACCATGCTCACGTGGACGTTGATCACTTGTTGTCACAATAATGTCAATGTATCATGCTCGCATACAACAAATGTCTGTATCAGAGGGGGAGCGTGATCGAATATCAAGGAGGGGCCAATCCACTAGCTTACTACTCTATGCAGCCTATGTTTTATGCAGAGTTGTAGACTAGTATGACTTTACACAGAGATTTGAGTATAAGAAGCTAGCTAAAGTAGGCATCATAACAAAATAGACTCCAGTGTGATAGGCTTTATCTGCTAATAGGTTAGGAACCTAGCTGGTCCTTCATAGTTTGCTGCAGGCAAGCAGGGGCAAGAGCCCAGTTTTGCCGCCACAAAGCCCCGCCCCTGGTCTGTATAATAAGTATGCTTAACTAACATGCTCACACAGTACCCACTAAACAGTGCTACACTGCTACATAGATATGCATCGTTGAATGGCAGTCAATGAAGAAATACAGACATCTACTGGATATAGAAAATGATTACCTCAGGGAGAAGTGGTCGCATTCCTGCTCTTCTGCTGCTGGTGTGCCATCAGATTCAGCAACTGTAGATAGACGCCGTAGTTCCTCCACTGCTCTAGTTCTACGGGCAAGAGCAGCTGCTTCCATTTGGTTGAAGTACAGCGTGCAGCCCAATTATCACTTCAGTCTTGCAATATTGGAACCCAACCAAGAACTTTGCACAGCCCTGAAAAAAACTGCAAGCATTGCAAGATTTATCTTACACATCTTGTTCTGTCGAGACTGCAGAAAGAGATAGCTAATACGATGAAACAGAGAACGTACAACAGGAATGAGGAACTAGCAGGCTTGATTGTGTAAATCCCAATTCCCAACATAACGCAGACTATACATCTTCGTTCGTTCATGGAATAGAACACAGCATAACGAGCCATATGCACATATATCGCAACAAAAAGGTAAGAAATTAATACAACCTCGACCTCTAATTAATTCATTCCGAGGCCAGACTACATATATACAAATAAAAATGCAACGTCAATTACCAAATAAGGCACAAATATATAAAACATGATTAACTTCGATGCATGTTTATGCCAGCAAGGCTGATGTGTTAACTCTGCCAGGGTTGGCCCCTCGTTTCTGGAAAGAATCCAGGTAAAGCCCGCATTTTTTCGCGACATGAAATAAGGAGGCTGGGAATTAAGCAGGTTGTAGACAGCGAAAGTAGAGCTAAAGTCGGCCTCGTATCGTACGTAGCAAGAACGATCGATCTAATAAGAAGCCCTTACAATAGGCAGAAAAAGCTTCTTCTGAAGCCAAAGACCCGACCCGACCTCATCATCAATCAAGAGTTAAAATATTGATTTTCACCTGTGCCTTTGCTGAAAGGGTCGGGTCGGGTGTGGTGAAGCTGCGCCGACGGACGTCCCCCGCTATACAAGGCTTCCTGCGGCGGACAGGTTGGTGCCGGAAGGATGCAGGAAGGTGGATCGGAAGCTAGCGGTGAAGCTGGCGGCGGCTGGACTGGATGGAGCTCCTTCTAGACACGGTCGTCGTTGGTGTCCGCCGCGGGGTCGCTTGGTGTCACGCTCTACGCCGTCGCAATGAACCGCGCGCGCTCGGGTGCTTCACCTTCCTCCTACCCGCCAAGGTTTTCTTTACCGGTATTTTAAAAATCTCGGTGGTCACTGATAAACGGGAATATCGGATATATCGGAAATTTATCGGCGATAGAAATAAAATTTCGAAAGAAATTTAGACAAAAAAATGACTCATTTTGTTGAGGAAAACACACAGATCATTTCTAAACAATCTAACATAAAAATCTAAATAAAACATGTTATCAATTGCTTATTCAATGAGGAGGGCAGTGACATGGCTGGAGCGTGCTGAGTGTGTTGCGGCGGTGGCAACTTGAATTTAGAAGATAAGATGACAGAAAATTAAACGTGGATTAAGGTTAGAGTATTGTGTGGGCTTTGGCGTCTATTTGGATGACAAAATTTTAAAAATATGAAAATTTCGGACGATAGAGGAAAAATTTCGGACCCAGCCGGTAAACGGGATATCTCGGAAATTTCGGATTCTACCGGCCGATATTTTTTTCCCTGCTACCCGCCGCCGCGGACCAGATCCGCGACTGGGAGTTGAAATCAGCTGCGGGTGGGCACGGAATCGGGCGAGCACGCGACGGCACTCCGGCAGCGGTTGGGATTGGGAATAGGGCGGCAGCAGCGCGGATAGGGCGGCGGCGGCGGGAGCGGAGCGGAGGGCCGAGGGCTGCGGTCTGCAGACACGAATGGGGAAAGGGGAATTTCACGCGAGAGCCGAGAGAGGCGAACTGGCGACAGGCGAGCGGCGAGGGTTTTTCTTTTTTATTACGGAGACAATACGGAACTATACTCTCGATGCGGGGCACAGCCCTGAAAACGATGCTGGCCTTAACAATACGCTCTGGATGCCCTAAGCACAGCGACGGCACGGAAACCTATGCGCACACCCGATCTGCCCCCTCTTTCCTTCCATCCGCCCACACATGCCACGCCCATCTCCATCGCCTACAAAACAAACTGATATTATACGAAGAGGTCTCATGGCAGCCAGTACTTGCCAGACTGTTAAACCTAACTTTTTGATGGCTGTTAAACCTAACTTAAAATATGAAAGATGATGCCGACTATAGATGGCCATATGAGCGGCACGGCCCGACAGGGGTTGGGCCGGCACGTCCTAGTGAGCTCATCGTGCCATGCCGTTTGCCGTGCTTGCCCATGGGCTGAGGCAACGGCCCTAATAGGCATTAGCCGGGCTGGGCCTGCCCGATGGTGTCACACCCCAAATTTTTTGATTTTGGGTTGTGCATGGAAAACACAAATTAAAATAAATGTTTTGATATTTGGATAAAAAATTTCAAGTTTAGTTTAAATTAGCATCGATTAGTTATTGGAAAGATGTGAATCTTCAAACTTTTCTGAACTAATTTGACGGACTATTGCTTGATGTGATGTTTGCTTGTTGCTTCTTTGTGTGCTGTGAGTGAGTAAAGTTTTTAAAATGCATTTAGTAGGTTGATTTTTCTTCTCCGGCATGCCTTTATCTTTTTGTACTATCAAAATCCTTGTTTCTCAGCTTATGTTTTCGTTGGGAGCTTCCAAAAATCTTTTCTTTGTAACCCAAATCACTCCTTTCAGTTCCTCGTCCGTCAATCAATCTCTACATACTTCTCAGAAATTTTTCTGGCTTTTATTGGAACTTGTTCTTACTTTTCTACGAGCATAATCTAATTTTTTTAGATGCTCCGAAATATATATTTATGAGCTCCAAATACTTCATTTGGGTTCCTCGTATTCCAAAAGGTCTATGAGAATTTCCCCCGAATTTTCGGTGCTTTCAGAGTATTTTTCGCAGCTTAAATAATAATTCTGGATTTTTCTAGAATTATTTTTTTCACAAAATTAATTAATTTCAAAAATAATAAAATATTTTTTCCACCAAAGCCGTGTGCAATAATCCTAATAAATGTGAAATTCCTATGTCTTTATTTACTAATGGGCTTTAATGTTTATTTAGGCCCATTAGTGCTCGTGAATGGTGCAACGTCAATTAGTACCATATTGCTATACTACCAGAGACCAGGTTTTTCCTGTCGGTTTTATCAAAACCGTCAAAAATGTCAACAGATTCCTGTCGATCGCTGAGAACCGACAGGAGTGAGCAACAATATTCCTGTCGGCTACCAAAAACCCACAGGAAATATAGGAGCCGTCAGGAACCCGCTTGTAACTCCTGATGGCCGTGTCCATACCGACAGGAGTCTTCCCAGCGCGGCTGATACGCCGGATAAAATTACGAACAAGATTCGTCCCCGCGTGACCCAGCGGAAAAAATTGCAGACAGCATTACTTGCCATGCTACAGTACCATGGGTCCCACATCGGACATTGCGACATAAAACTCCATTGCCAAACCCTAGCTACCCGTCCGCCCCCATCTCTTTTGCCCGCAGCCACCAAGCTCCTATCGCGCTCGTGTCCGCCTCGAGCGTCTCCCCGCCGCCCCAGGGACTCACCGCCGCCGGCACCATCACCCCCCATAGGGGCCTCCCGACACCTGTGCCCTCGCCCCCAGGGGCCTCCCGATGCAAGTCGCCGCCTCCCCGAGGGGTTCCCCGCCGCCGCCCACAGGGGCCTCCCCGACGCCACGCCGCCGCCACCGCACTAAGGGGCTCCTCGACACCCGCGCCGCCGCCGCCCCGAGGGGCTCCTCGATGCCCTCACCGCCGCCCTGAGTGGCTCCTCGACGTTCGTGTTGCCGCCCTGAGCGGCTCCCCGACCTAGTGTATCCGGCGCCTACACTGCCGGCCCCAGGGGCTCCTGCCACCCGCGCCGCTCAGGTGTGCTCTCTCTCCCATCCTCCCTCTCAGATCTGCTGTCTCTTTCCTTTGCTGATGGGATCTATGTTCACAATTGCATAAAACTGATAAGATCTATGTTTTGGTTTAGATTTAGAACTAGCAAACTGTTGACCTTATATCTTGGTAGATGTACTATCAATTTCTACTTATCAATAATGCTATATTTGATTTTCTTGATCGAATGCTAGTTATCGTCAAAAGTATATATCTGAACATAATAAATCCTGCAATAGTGGCACACCCAGTTGTCTTTGCCTGATGCTATCTTCCAAAAACTAGAGCATCCGCAGTATTTTCTTGGGTTACAATAAAGATCAAATTATAATTTATGAACATACTAGGAGACAGATGTAATCTTAGGAGAGATGCAATTTTCTTCTTCCCTAATTCAATACAATGTAAGATGAATACTTGTAGGAATTTCTAGACAAAATACACATCAGGAGATATAAATGGATACGCTATATGATTCTCTCCCTCCAAATGGAATAGGCGTGCGAAGCAAGACCTCAATATTAAAGACAGATCAGTTCAACACATATACGGCACCTAGTATGTACATATTTCTTTTATATTTTGGTCATGTTATGATAACCAACCAAGTTTTCAGAATTTACACCAGATGTGCCATTATTGGATACCATTTTCCATGATAACGACCCTTTGCCTTGCCCTTTCCGTCCAGCGAAAGGTGATGGAGAACTGTGTTGAAACTTCTTATAGTTAAGCTGCTGCATGCAACCAAAGACGGTGTCTTGAAGGTAATACACTTGCAGTGCTTGGTTCACAGCACTTGATGGATCCTATTTGTCAAAATTGGTTGCATTATACGTAACATATTTTGATGACATGTTGGTCCAATTTTTTCCTTGCCAATGACAATTGCATTATATGAGCCTTGATGGATGGAAAGACTGATTGCTCAAAAACATCCAGACCTAGGTGAACTGACATAGATGCAGAACAAACATATTGACACTTGATTTTCTGTCCTGGAGCAATTCCTGGACCCAGGACAATCGAACGTAGGTAACAGATTCAAGGAGAATTGCTGGGGCTGATTAACGACCTGGAGGAAGCCACTCCGTTTGTTGAGAATCTCAAAATATATATATATATATATATATATATATATATATATATATATATATATATATATATATATATATATATATATATATATATATATATATATAGGACTGCGCTAAACAGTACCCAGGGTACTAAATATTATTCAGTACCCGACATGTTCCCCCTCACCCGCGCAGGAAGGCTCGCTCACGATCTTACGTCCGGACCCCCCACTACAGTCGTTTCCCAACCAGTGTTTTTCTTTTTTTCCATTCGGATTTTTTCCACGTACGGTCGTTATTTCCCAGCCGATTTTTTTTCTTTTTTTCATTCGGATATTTTTTTTGACCCGAAGGGGCCGATTATGTTCAGTTTTTTTCTTTCGGATATTCTTTTTTTTGACCTGATGCAGTTTATTGCTTGACCGGGTTTTTTTTAGTCACATCGCACGGGTGGTTTCAATAATTGAGAATTTTTTTATGGTTTGAATAATTAACCGGGTTTTTTTTAGTCACATCGCACGGGTGGTTTCAATAATTGAGAATTTTTTTATGGTTTGAATAATTAAGTTTTCGTTTGATGGTTCCGAACTCCCAATAAATGGTCACGTAACTTTGTACTAATACATCAAAAAATTTTGTTTCACATGATCGTATGGAACTTTTTTCTTAATTAGATCCAAACGACCAAATCTTATTGTTTCTACAAATCAATTCATATATATGACAAATACACATTTGCCCACGTTAGAGGAGGCTTTTTTCCTAGAATGAGTGAGCAGCAGTATTTCCTTTCTGAATCAGGTGTTGGGAAAATGTTTGGCAGAACATTTTGCAAAAAAAAAAGAGCCCGCGCAAAGCATATACATAACAATCAAATGTAAACTGTAATGCCCATGCCAGGTTTCTTGTCACAAAGCATCAATAGAATTATATAGCTAGTAGGCAGGGCACCAATGTCCGTGCCAGGTTCTTGTTGTGAGTCTGTGCCTCAGCCCTCAGGTCATGTGCAGCACACACCTTTGCAATTATTTTTGCCTTTCCTATCTTACCACCTTTTTTGCTTGATCGCCTCCTTTGCAAGATAGCTTCATTGTAGAGCATAACGGCCAATATGCAAAAAAAAAATGTTGTTGATCTTAGGTTTTGCAATCATAGTATTCTGAACAGTAAATATAGCACCAATCGAGCTTGGGACTGACTACACATCTTGTGGAAGATTTTGCTGTTTGTTATCTTCCACTTTTTCAACAAATCATAATTTGACGTCACATAGTAAACAAAACAAAAACATAAAAACGCACCTCTATGTCACATGCCTGGAAGATTTTTATGGTACTTATCTTCCACTTCCTGAAAAGTGACGTGGCAAACTCTATCAAACAAGTCGTAGTGAATATTGCACTATAACGCAGTATTACAAACTAATCAATGGAATCTACAGATATTTAATAACTTCAAACTCATTGATAATAAAGTTTCCACGCATAAGTCCATACCTAAATGATACATGAACCTTTAAAATATGTAGAAGGTTTTATGCTCTGTGATGTTAAAACAATAAATCAAGCTCATACTCATTCAACCTGAGAGCTTCCTACTGTCATCAATGCAGGAAAACGAGAAAGAGAGGAGCCTGCCACTGACCAGAAAGCTGCGTCCTCACACAATAGCTTAAGTTCAACACACTTGGGGTATCTGAAAATCGAAACAACAAAGCATAAGCAATGACTTGAAGAAACCAACAAAGCATAAGCAATGACTTGAAGAAACCAACATGCCTACTACATGCTACTTCCAAACTATAACTCTGCTTTTGCAGCCGTATATCACAACAATGAACAATCAGAACCACCCAGGTTATGCTTCAAATGTTCTAACTACAAGCAAATGAGAGCTAAAACACTCAATTTCTATAACTTAATACTAGACAGCATCATAGCAAAGCTGCATCAAGCGTCAATTCCCATTAATAGATGGGCAAGTGTAGGGCGTCAAAGCAAAGCGCAGTGGGGAAAGCTCGACAGCAAATCACTGGTGGAGACAGAAAGCCATATGTGCCAAGCAAAGTGCAACAGGAAAAACTCAACAGCCGATCGCTCGTTACATGCAGGAGAGAAAAACACACTAGAGCTGAGCGGGCTTGCCACAACGAGTGCAGGGGCGACGCCCTTTTAGAAAAAAAGATCAACTCAAAAAATGAAATACTATACAAATTAATAACACAATTATCAAGTAAAGAACAATTTAGAATATGCATGAGTGACTGATATCCAATACTAAGTGTTTTCTTATACTAAAAACAAAAATGAAAATACAAACCGAAAATGAAAACTGAAATTGCAAGCACTAAAAGTACTACCTGAAATTAGAAAATGAAAACACAAAATGAAATTAAAAATTGAAATTGCTAAATGCATGCAATTGAAGACTGAAATTGGAAAGATAACACAGAGGAATCTGAAAATAGCTAATACTTAACTTATAAACTGAAATAAACCTGAACCTGAACAAAACTGAAACTGAAATCTGAACTTAAATAAGACTGAACCTGAAGCTATAACCTGAATATGACCTGCAATTAAATTAGACTGAACCTGAACCTATAATGAAACCTATTAGAAAATGATAACACAAATGAAGTTAAAAACTGAAATTCGTAACTGCAATTGAAGACTGAAAATAACACCATTACAATTTTCCAAAAACAAGTATGAACATATGCAGGATCACTGGATCCAATTGTGTCACCACCAATAATAATATTACAAAAACCAGGAGAAAATCATCATAAGAAGGCAAACCAAAATCCTAACTCAAGTATATATCAAGATATGCAAGTTCACTGAAACCTGGAACGCAGTCTCTAAAATCTGCAGAAAGGTCTTAATATATGAAAAAATGCACCTCCATGTGTTATCTACAAGTCTGCATAAAAGGCAATATGGGAACTAGCTAGTAGCAGGTAGCAGCACAGGAAACCTACCAACACTTCTGTCCTTATCTTTCAAGCATCAGCACAAGAGATACCTCTTGTTTGTGATATGAAACATGAGATAAACATGATCATTTGAGAAACAAGAAGCAGTAGTACAAAAGTACAGTCATTTAAGGCTAGCCCAATAGCTAATAATTTTCATTTTCATCATACAAATTTAGATTCCAATGTCCAAGAAATTATTGAGCAATCACTACCTCATAGCATGATCCATAATGTTATTTAGATTTCTTCCTCCAAGGTAGGACTATGTGTGCATCAGGGTGTTGATGTGTCCTATGATTACTTGAACACCATCAGTGTCAACGTGAAGTGCTTAATATACAATACACCCATTCCAATAATAATAATAATAATGATAATAGAGGTTCTTCTGTTCACCTAGTTTAAAGTGACACCACAACTATAAAGCCAGGAGACCAATTATTTCATATTTAAAATAGAGATAACTTTGCATATATGCAAGCTTCTTTTAGTTTTACAGAGCAGAACACATAATAATATCTTACAAGTATGTAGAAGGGTACAGGCAATCTATGTTTAATCACAGTTTGTTCTTAAGATCTGTAATGTCATAAGAACGAGACTCTGTTTAAACTTGCTAAAACAACTGGAATGGTTAACCTTTCTTAAGATCTCTAATGTTCAATTAGAGGGCTTTAGGTTTCTTAACTCAGCACTGCACTTCACTCCTAAAGCCTGGACTTCAATAAGTGCTTGTTTGAACCTATGTTCAGAAAAAAAACCGAAAAGACAACACAAGACCAATAAAAAAGTACAAAAAAAAGTGCAAACAAAGTATGTAGAATGGTACAGACCATCTTCCTTTGTACAGTTAGACGTATAGAAACAAGTGAACTTTTGTGCATGTATCACCAAGGAACCACATCATTGTCCTAGTAGAACATCCAACTAGCAGGCTGCAGGGTGCAGGCAGTTGATAGCCTGCTACCTACAGCACCATGTTACTCTCTGAACAAAAAGAAATCAGGCACCCACTCCCCACTTGCAAATGCAATGCAGTCACTGGGGTATTTTTTTTCTTTTTTCTTTTTTCTTTTTTCTTTTTTCTTCTAATCTTGATTTGAAAAGGGGACATTTCATCGAACATGAGCTAAGTGAGCACGCTGCACACGCCCATGGGCTGAGAACGCACGAACATCAAGCATGAGTAAGCTTACATGAGTAGAGATAATGATGTGGTAGACACAGCATGGTCAAGGCGATGCAGCCGATGCCGCAGACAACACCACAGCAGACAACACCGCCGCTGACAGCACTGCCACCCGCCACAGATAGTTCCGCCACTGCTGACAACACCACCGGCACCGACAGCTCCGTCGCCACCGGCAACGACGCAACCGCCGTAACGATAGCGATACAGAAAAACAGAAGTGGACTGGAACAACAGAAGGACAGCCCATTGTAATTTAGGCAAGCCTGTACAGAAAAACATGAATCTTAATGAAGATCTGAACCACACAAAAGTGGAAGAAAACAACACAAGAAATCTGCTGCCAGATACTTAGAAATTCCGTTGAGCTTAGCTAGCACATCATCTATGGGGCCTCAATTTTGCGTGGAATCAAGCGCCGGAACCATTTCAGTTACTAATTAATCCATGCAATTCAATGTAGATGCAAACAAAGATGCTGCCATGATGCGCTCGGTGGTATCCATTGCCCTTTTATTCCTAACTTGTATTTTTCTGATGCAAAGAGAATGCTAGCTTAAAATGGAATAGTTTCATTTAATCAAACTTTAGGGTGTGACTGAACTCTGAAGTGTCACTCAAAAGCAACATGAAATGCTTTGCCACCTATCGGGCAAACAAAATATCATCCAGAAAAGGAAATGGTAAGCAGAGGAAGTTTACCATTAGGAAACTCCTGGCCTCTGGACCCTGACAAGAAATTTAAAAAAAAACATCAGATGAGGAATAATATATATTACAATATAGCTTTCCATTTGAGATTACATCCAGACAAACATTATTTATAAGTTGAGAGTTTAAGTGAAAGCAAATTGTCATATAAAAATTTTCATGATATGACATTTGAATATTGCATTGTGTAGCTGATTAGGTCTTAGCAACAATCATTTTAGCTCTTCAGGGATAAAAAAAACTGATATATTCCTTAAGCTAAGAAGATTCAGTTCAGTTGCAGGGAACTGTGGTTAAAAAAATTTATGCTTGTTCACCAGAAAGTTGATCTAACTAGCACAAGAGGCAGTACCTATCAGCTACTGCGCATAATGACACAACACACTGATTAGGTAATTTTTCAAATGTGAAAATATGTGTTCTACCAAAAAATAATTACTAGGAATCAAATGCACGACAGTTTCTTAGATGAGTGTCTCCTTAGTCAGGTGTGATTCATTATTATGACCAGTTCAGCGAGCTCATAAGTACATAAGACCGCAAATAAAGTGACAATATCAAAATAGTCTCCTTGATCTATTTCTATGCCTGTCATCATAAATCTGAAAAATGCCATATTGTTGCTAAATCTATGTCAAACCAAATAAAGAAAAACGTGGCTGGAGCATGATAACAAAGAAAGAATCCAGGAGCCCAACACTTGAAAAGCAAGAGCACATTTGATGCATTCTGGTTTGGCTATATCAAGTGTGGACTAATTAACCTGGAGAACCTTCAAATCAGTTGTGCATGTTCATGGATTGGATGTCGATTCTCCCATGCCCCTCCTGCATGGTCCTGTAAATGGCAAGCTGCATGCGTGTGGGATGGTTTACCTCAGAAAAAATCAGAACAAATTCATGTATGAAACGAACCTTCGGAAGGCCTGGCAATGCCCTCCGTCGACGAGGCCATGGGGACGTGATGGCTTTGTGCTTATGGTGCTGCGCCACACCCGGAGGCGCCGCCACCATGGGGATGGAGATCGCAACATGGTGGGTGCCGCTGCCGCTGGGGAACGGGCCAGGAGACGCCGCCGCCGGGGCTCCACGATGGCACGACCACGCTGGTGAAGCAGAGATGGGGCGCTGCCGCTGTTGGTGAAGGGGAGATGGGGTCGCGGCCACTGTCGTCGCAGGGGAACACCACACCGTCCGCGTGGGGTGGCCATGCCGTGGCCGGATGCAGGGAAGGGGACCTGCTACTGCGGCCACCACCAGAGGGGCATGGGGAAGGCGAGTCACGATCAGATCCACCAGCGGAGGGCAAGGGACGCTGCGGCCAGGGGCCGCCACCGCAGGGGGCCGTGGAGGACGCCGCTGCCCTAGTCGAGGCGGCGGCGCCAGGAGCGCCGGTACGAGGCGCTAGATCCACCAGGGAAGGGGATGCAGCGGTGGAAACCCTCGAAGCCTACTGATGCGATGGGGAGGGAGCGAGCTGGGCTCGTGCGGCGGAGGTGGCGGCGAGCTGGCTCGATCGGCGGAGGGGGGCGAACTCGGGGAAACCGGCGGAGGGGGGCGAACTCGGGGAAACCGGCGGAGCCTCCCACGATCTCAGAAATGAAATTATAAAACGAAAAAAACTCGATATGACAAAGAGGAGCTGGGAGCGGGGGGGAAACCCGGGCGGGGAGCGGCCGTGTGGTTGGCTTGGGTCGGACGCGGGAACGGGGAGCGGGGAGTGCGCGTGGTTGGCTCGGTGAGTTGGACTCGGGTAGAGATTATAATTCAGTACCCAGGGTAATAGATAGAATATCTATATATATATATATATATATATATATATATATATATATATATATATATATATATACACACGGCAGCGCTATTCTACACCTTAGGTGTAGAATATTATTCTACACCACAAGCCAAAATTGACCTAAAAAATACTGAGTACTACTGAACCATGTTCAGTATCAGTCAGTACTACGCACAGTACCACAAATACTGAATAATACTGAAACGCGACTACTGAACATTACTAAATTTTGTTCAGTATAACAGCTCGGTGTAGAATAGTATTCTACACCTACCCTATAGCTGGCTACAAAATAACTTATTCTGTAGCCACTTTGAGTTACGATAATTGCTATGCTAATTTATGAGATTATAGTAACTCCTTATTATGTGATTTACTATAACATTATGGTAAATATCCCTATGTATTATAGTAATTCAACTATTGTAAATATATACTGACATTATCGTAAATTAGTATATAAAATTATCGTAAATAGAGGTGGTGTATATATATATATATATATATATATATATATATATATATATATATATATATATATATATATATATATATATATATATATATATATATATATATATATATGTGATTCCATTTGTTGCCAGCAAAGTTTTGCTGATGATATAAGTTAATTGATTGTTGGATTAATGTGTACTCCCTTTGTCCTAAAATAAATGTACAATACGAGCCATACTACAAGATATTACTGCTATTGATTCTCTTTTAATATTTCATTTAATGTATAATTGAGGTCGCTGCTGCTAGAAACAATTACTATAGGCTGGTTTGTTTGGTGAAGAACTAAAATCAATTGGTCACTTTGTGTAACTATGCCTTACCTATAAATAGCTACCTTCTTCTCACATTGTTGGAGACTGACGATAATGGTCAAAGAGGATGGAGACAAGAGAATATGGATTACCAAGGATGAGCTGTGTTCATAGGGAGTGGGATGCAGTGGGAATTCGGGGGGAGGATGAGCAACATGAACTCTGATCTTTGTTCCATCCAGTGGTGGCTACATTTGCCATTGTTGGTGGCATGACCCAAATTCATAGAACATGATTCGTGTTGGATGGATTGGAGGCTCAACGGGTATCAATTGTGCACTATTGATAGTCACGACAACGTGGGTTGGGACTCGGAGAGCGAAAAGCCTCTGAGCCTTTAGACCCATTCCTACTAGGCACACATTCTTACTTGACAAGCCTTGGCAGTAGGCCTAAGACCATCTGCAATACACCTGGTAGCTTTGTATTAGCACCATTAGGCATGTAGGTTGAGATGCCACCAAAAAGACAATGGTTTTGGAGCATGTTAGAAACATGCTTGTAGAGACAGTGATGGCTTCATTAGAGAAATGAGTGACATGAAGGATTAACTATCCAACACGTCATTGTAGTAGCCAGTTTTAAAGAACAAAACTGGATACATACCATATGTGAGCCCAGATAGTCAAATCACACATATAGCAACAAATAATATCAAAAGACAATGCTTTATTACATAGCATATTTATTAAAAAGTTATACAACCTTAGGCTACAATCAGCAGAATGACAACTCCGATCTTGAGGCGAAGGCTCCAAATCCACAGGGACAGCTGACTGGATGATCACAAGCTAGCCTAACTCCTCCAGACTCTAGCGATCTGGTACCCATCTGGATTTTTATCCAGGTAGTAAAAATAAATAAGTGTAAGTACATCTCGTACTCAACAAGAATAACCTAGGGTTCATGAGGCTTAAAACGGTAGACACTGGTTTAACTGTGGTTAGCATTTTAATGAGTCACAATTCTAGCATTAAGTAGCAACATGTTATGCTTAAGCCCCAATCATACCACATGATCGTAAATATGAGTAATAACCACCATCAGTATCATCAACATTCTCATCATCAAGTGAACAACTATTCCATCAGTTTTCCAGGCCGCTCGTGACCGTGAGCATGGCTGTTATAACAGTTTTATACTCTGCGAAGGTTGTACACTTTCACCGTGAGTCATGTTGCCCATATGCCCGGGTTTATTACTCCCAAAATACTTCCAAGGTAAGCAGGTAGGGTACACTATGAAGTCTTTTAAAGGTTCGTCTAACAAGTTAGAGCCGCTAAGTTTCTATGGCCTGCAAATGTAGAGCTCCTCTTTCCTAAGGCACATTCCGCGCAGGCTATACTCTTAAGAACAGATGCCACACTATACCCAACCCGGAACACACCCTTAAACAGTATCGCCAACAAGGCCCACGTCGGGCACCCGCCACAACATAGGATCCAATTCAGTCGAGAGAGGAAAGGGGTTCTCGATCAAGGCGCATCACTTTCCTCGCGATCAAGTATGGAAACAGACTACGGACATGGTGCTTTGCCAGCATTAACACGGCAAGCTAGCCAGCTACCAGGACATTGCCCGCAGCAGCCAGGACATGGCAAATCAATGTGACAACTAGTTCAGTGCACTTCCCTGTGACGTTGTCAAGTGGTTTCACAAAATAATCGGACCATACTGATGCTGCAGCAAACCCTTTGTAATGACATATTATGCTAGGCTACTGATGCTTAGAAAGTTGCAATCATGCATGAACTCAACCTGAGAGGAAGGTCGTTATCCGGTGACAGAGTCAGGCTGTTTTCTATTGGTTTAAAATTTCAATTCATGGACAAAGACCCTGCATGGTGCACTGCTGCTAGATTGGTACAACAAATTCAGGCATTGTGAACACAAAAAGTTTCTATAATTATTGAACACAATTGGATACCAAAATGGATGATAAGGATATCGGCATGTTTTGGCCTGTACACAGCATCTGATGAATGAAGCCTCTCAAGCAGTTAAGGAACGATTCAGAGAGAACATCAGTGGCTATCATTTATACATCGTTTTCGAAATGACACTGGAAGTAATCAGATCAGGTTTGTGGTTTATCTTGCCAAGCGAAAAGGAATATATACAATCTGATGCTCTAGCTGGACCACCAGGCTAAAATTTTAATAAAAAATCATAACTATGTTGTGTGCGAAGCCAATGCAACAATGCTAATTGTGGTTTCTGTGATCCCAAGATTAGGGCGTTCACGCCCGATCAATGGCTTCAACAATATCATTGGAACACCTATGTGTTGTATCATCATGCATCACAACCACGCTGGGTATGAACGAAATTAGTCTCGTCCATTGATCTTGCAAGGCAGTATTATTTTTTGGTTTTCTTTGCTATATTGTTTTTAGAAAATAATACAAAGTTCTAGCTTCAACGTCCTCTCCACCAAAGAGGAATAAGTCCACACTTGTTCCAAAGTGTAGCTAGAGGTACCCAACATTATTGATTAACCCTCAATAGTATTTTTGTCGACAATCAGTTGCCTTCGGTTGTCAATTCACTGCAACAGCTCCAACAGAACCCGTGACGTGTCAATATAATAATATAGATTAATATTTATCAGACATTTCCTATAAGAGAAAGTGCACAACAAATTTCTATTACCCGTGCCGTGTCAATATAATAATATACTTATGATTTGCCTCCTCTAGTCTAGACCATCGATTAAGTAGACCATTGTAACACCCTAAAAATTGCATTATTTTGAAATAGGAGAATTTGATTTATTTACGCAACTTTGTGAGCATTTTAACCTAGAGAAATAATAATTTTCATGAAATTAAAACCAACTATAAGGTTAGACACATGCTTGCTCATACATGCTGTTGCATATCTTGTTTTGTATTGAATGTTGTTTGAGAATTTTAAAAGAGAATTCAAATTCTATTTAAATCTTTATTTGAAAATGCATTTGAAAAATTAGAAAAAGAGAAGAAAATGGAAGTCTTCTTCATTTCTGTTTTGGCCCGAAGGCCTTCCCTCCTCTCTTCTTGGCCCAGCCCGTGCCTGCTTTTCTTGATTTGGGCCGAAGCTAGCTAACCGGCCGCGTCGTGGGCCGGCCCAGCCAGCAGCTGCCGCAATCCAGGCCGCCTCGCCCCTCTCCTCTCCTTGTCTCGCTGCCACCCGGGCCCACTTGTCGGCGTCGTCATCTTCCTCTTGCTCGTAGCTGACACGGAGACGCCGATGGAGTCCGATGCCGCCCCGATTCTTCTCCTTGGCTTGCTCCTCACGTTTGAGCCTCTCATAAATAGCCGGGTGTTCCACCACCTCCACATCAACCCTAATCGTGATCCATCGCTTCGAATCGGCCTCGCAGCAGCACCGCAGCCCTAGCTCCGCCATTGCCGAAGTCGGTTCGATGAATTCGTTGATTTGGTCATCTCCGTAAGCTTCCAAAGTGCTTCGGGTTGCTGCTTGGACGTTTCCGAGCCCTTCTTCTCCTTCTTTTTCAACTTGATTAGCTAATTGTGCATCACCGCCGTGTACAGGAGCTTACCGTCCGCCATTGATAGCCGCGGGACGTTCTCGGCCGATTCCCGTCGCTTTGCCGAAGTCGGTTCGATGAATTCGTTGATTTGGTCATCTCCGTAAGCTTCCAAAGTGCTTCGGGTTGCTGCTTGGACGTTTCCGAGCCCTTCTTCTCCTTTTTCAACTTGATTAGCTAATTGTGCATCACCGCCGTGTACAGGAGCTTACCGTCCGCCATTGATAGCCGCGGGACGTTCTCGGCCGATTCCCGTCGCTCCAACCCATCTAGGTGAGTTCGCGAGCTTCCGCTCTTGCTTCCCGTGCTTTTGGATCAAAGAATAGTGCGGTATCTTGCTTGATTGGTCAACGCCGACGAGCATAGCTCGCCGCCGGCAAAAACGCCGCCGTCGGATCACTGTTGGTGGCCGGCGATCTCATTCTCTCCCCCTTTATTCAATCTCGGCCGTTCGTTTCTAATCCGACGGCTTATATCGTGAGATACCCCTTCGTAGCCACTTTTGCTTAAGAGCCCCTCTGTTTCTTTGTATTTGAACCCGCGGTCCATAGCGTAAAGCCCGAATACGCTTTGTTCTTTTGAAAGCGTAAACTCAGTCGGTTTAGATGAAAATACGCTTTCTAGTATTTACAGTTTTGCCACTAGATTTATTTAGGTCATAAAATCTCCGTTTTAACTCCGATTTCACCCATTCAAGTTGCGTTAGGTTCATAATTTCATACTCTACCTGTTAGTACTACTGTTTAGTAGGTTTTCCACTTTTAAATTTTGAGGGTAGATTTAATCTATTACTTTGATAAAGTAAATATCGTTTAAATCATAACTTTTCAGTTTTAGCTCTGATTTACGTGAAATTCGCGTCTGTGTGATCCTAGTGCGATGTAGATTCGTTTTAAAAACTTTTCATCTTATTTTTCTACTGTTGGTGTACTGTTCTAATTGTAGCTTTGTTTGCTTTGCATGATTGCTCTTGGATGATTGTTATTGATGTGCTTATCGAGGATAGACGGTGATCAGTTCGTTGGTGATAAAGAATACTATTATGAATCGGATCAACATGATCGATTAAGGCAAGTATAGCATGGGATTATCCTTGTTACCTATTCACTTTAATTCACTTAATTCATGCTGCATGTGTCTCCTTGTTAAGGATGCCCTAGTATTGATCTTGTTCCTTGAATCCTATGGTTATTGGCATTGAGTAGTGGCTAGTGCTCACATAAACAATGATCTTATAATTTGACTAATGATATATGCAATAACTCTAAAAGATGATTTTTAGCAACAGGGAACAAGAGGGCTAGAGTTTTCTCTAGATTCCTCTCCGTAAGGACTTATCTGTAAGCGAACATCCGGGACTTACAGTACAGCTGTGGGGGCTACATGGCTCTGGCTTTAGTCATATAAGAGGACCTTTTCTAGCTTGTTAGTGGTTACCTTTATGGCGCAAAAGGGGTTGTGTTCTGGGTTGGGTGTAGTGCGGCTCCTGTCCCTATGAGTATAGGCTGCGTGTCATTGTGCCATACGGAAGGGGGGCTCTACATCTGCAGGCCACAGAAACCTAGCGGCCCTAACTTGTTAGACGAACCTTGGAAAGACTTCATAGTGAAACTTAACTGTCCAATGGGGAGTCATGACCTTGGACTTTTGGGGATCGCGACTCACAGTGAAAGTGTACAACCTCTGCAGAGTGTAAAACTGGTATATCAGCCGCCACGGACACGAGCGGCCTTGGACCCTTACAGAATAGCGATCACTATTAATTTACTTGTTTTTGCTATTCATTACTCTCTTTACATGATCATGTGTTTATTATGGGAATATCACCTATTTGATGTTACTCAATTGCTTAAAATATGATCAACTAAAAGCTACATGCAGTTGAACCAGTGTCTATCCTACTTGAGCTTCATGAACCCCATGTTACACTTGTTGAGTACTTTTGTGCTCACCCTTGCATTCCCCCACCACAGGATGGAATCCCGAAAGTGCAAATAGTGATTACTACTACTACTTTCCTGAAGATTACTAGACTTGTGGTGAACCAGTTGACGTGCCTGTGCTATGGAGCTAGCTACCACAAGAATTATTCTATGTTTCCGCTTAATTACGTGAAGACTCTGTGATATTATTCGTTATGTAATAAACATTTGTGATGATACTATTTATATTTGTCATCTTATGTGTGATTGATCTCTGGGCGCACATAAGATTATACATTCCATTTGTTCCTTTAAAATGGGTGTGACAGATTGGTATCAGAGCTATGTTGACTGTAGGACGCAAGCCTAGTTAGTAATGGTCGTCTTAGTTCTCTTTTCTTCACTTGTTTCATGCTTATCACTTTACTCTTGATAATTGCTAAATTGTTATGCTTCTTTCGCCTCATTCTATTGTGAAAATATTGTCTCTAATTCCAACTTACCCTTGGCCTAAAACCTGTAGATGCCTCGTGCCCGCAAGACTGCCCGTATCACCACTAGAGGCTACTATCCACCCCGTTCCCTGTACGAACCAGAAGAGCCTCAGGAGGAACCAGAAGAGCTTCAGGAGGAACTAGAAGACACTACACCAACCCCACCATCAACACCAGATCAGGCGCCAGAACCAGTTTTGCCCCAAGAAGAAATTGAACCTAAAGAGGAGGTTATCTATTTGAGTGATGATGAAGATGTTGAGCTTGCCCATGATGGAGGACAGCCCCCTTCGCCTCCACAAGATGGTTTCGCTGAAGTTGGTGTGCCATCCCTTCCTATGGGTTGGATTACAAAGATCCATCACAAGTCAAGCCATGACACTCCTTCACACCACCGACTGGTTGGCATGCTTAGTGCCTACTTCATAGATTGGGATCCTGGACTTGAGTATGTCTGCTGGGAGCATAAGCACCCTTTGGAAGCTACTTATTGGAAGTGCAATGTGCGTATCTTCGTTAAGAATGAAGAGATGGGTACTTATTTGCTGGACCGGTGTTTTCCCATAGTGGTCGTCGTGCCACTATAGAAGATGGCATAGAAGATGCAGCCTTTGAAGCATGCTTGGGACTTCGTCACCTTCGCTATGAGGTTATGCAAGATGATCAATATCGCTATTTTCCCCGTGGAGACCCAGAGCAAGGATGGGTAATGATGAACCCTGGGAATTTGGAATTAGTTCCTCGAGTCATGGTGGATTTTGGTCATGATATGATGGTGACAAATCGTCGGTTGGTAGCTCTAGTTAAAGCTTTGGGGAAGGATGTCAAGAGGTACCAAGAAGTGATAGATGGCCTAAGGATTGACCAAGGCATGGAAGCGATCTATGATTATCATAAACATCAAGCCCGTCCCTAGGAGTTGGAATACCATTTATGTAATAATACGATAGTACGAGTAGTGTCGAGTTAAGTTGAGTTTGTGGTGTCGTGTGAACTTTGTGTGGTTAGTTGAGTTATTATTGTGCTTATGTGTGAGTTGGTTTTTCCATGTAATGAGTGCTGGAGCTTTGTAGGCTTGTCTACAAAAGTTCCTAATTATATAATACTAAGTTTTAGTGTGATAAAGAAATAATTTGGTTGGGTTAACCTTTCTCTCTGTTCTGTCCTTTCTGGAGCGGTCTGTCTTTCCTTTTATGCTTAAAATTAACTGTTCAGCGAAAAATTCTGAAATTTTTATGAGAGAATCTAGACCCACGTACCTTTCCAATGCCTCTAGAATCACCTTTTTATATGTTCTGGATCATGAGATATAATCGTTACAAGATGAAGTTACTGCGCAGTCTGGAAGTCAGAAACAGTTTCTGTTGTGTCCTGTGTTTGGGTAACTTCGTGACAGAATCTCGAAGTGTGAGTTAAATAAAAGTTGTAGATAATTTTATAAGCTTTCCAACCATATAAAGTACACCTCTACTGGATATCTGTAACTCGAGATAGGTCTATTTTACCGAACCGCTGAAATTGGGACATGTTCAGAAGACTATCAGATTTTATTCTCTATCTCTAAAATTGTCTATAATGTGGTTATCTCTAAGATTTGATATTGTATTGGATCACAGATGTCTGGAAGAGGACGAGGTCGAGGCCGTGGTCGTGGAGTTGGTCCACCACCTACTATTCATGAGCTTTTGGCCATACAGACACAGTTGATGGAGGCTCTGGTGAACAATCAGCAAAATCAGCCAGTAGGAGGAGCACCTGCGCGTGATAAGCGGGGTGAATTTTTGAAGGGTCATCCCCCGGTGTTTGCTCATGCCACTGATCCATTGGAAGCCGATGATTAGCTTCGTGCAGTAGAGAAGCAGCTCAACATTGCTCAGTGCAATGATCAACAAAAGGTGTTGTTTGCTTCGGGACAACTTCAAGGAGCAGCTCAAGACTGGTGGGATTCATATCAGTATGGCCGTCCTGCCAATGCTCCCGCCATTACTTGGCAGGAGTTTACAGAGAGTTTTAGGTCCTACCATATACCAGAGGGGGTGATAGCACTGAAGGCAGAAGAATTCCGCAATTTGACACAGGGATCTATGCCTGTAGCGGAGTATAGGGACAAATTTGCTCAGTTGTCACGTTATGCGCCGAATGAGGTAGCTAATGATGCTGATAAGCAGCGACTTTTCTTGAAGGGTCTACATGATGGTCTTCAATTGCAGCTAATGTCCAATGCTTACCCAGATTATCAAACATTAGTGAATCGTGCTATTGTGGTGGATAATAAGCGTAAGGAGATGGATGCTAAAAGAAAGAGACTTCAGGGACAGGTATCTGGAAACAACACTCGCCAACGCACTGGTTATCAACAAGGTTATCAGCAGAGGTATCCGTCCAACCAATGGAATCATGGTCAACTTCCTCCACGTAATCAGTTTCTGCAACGTCCTCCTTATCAGTCGCAGAATGGCAATCAACGCTCTCAGCAGCAGAATGGGAACCAGAATCAACGACAGAGTACCCCCAACAACACCCCAATGAAGACTAGTGCTCCTAATACTCCAACTAAGTGTTTCCGTTGTGGGAAGGAAGGTCACTTGTCTTATAACTATCCTGAGAAGGCCAATCAGCAAACTCCTCAGAAGCAGAACAGTAACCAGAAGCCACCATATTACGGGAAGGTGACTCACGTGTCGGAGGAAACTGCCATGGCAGAACCTGAAGTTATGCTCGGTACGTTCGATGTCCACTCCATCCCTGCCACTGTTCTTTTTGATTCTAGAGCTTCGCATTCATTCATATCTATAATATTTGTTAAGACACATAGCATCCCTTTATGTGCCATGAAAAACCCTATACTAGTCAATTCGCCTAGGGGAAGTATGCAAGCTTCCTATCGATGCCTCCCTATTAGTTTAATTTTAAGGGGGGTAGAGTTCAAAGTGAGTCCTATAGTGTTGAGAACAGCTGGGATTGATCTTATTCTGGGACTAGATTGGATGAAGCAAAATCAGGCAGTGATTCAGTGTAAGGAAAAGGCAGTAGCCCTGACAACACCGAAGGGAGATCGAATTAGTGTGGAGATTGTAGTGCAGAAGCCGCAGACAGCTACAGTAAATCGACTTGATGATAGTGTTAATCAAGAGGATCCAGTTGTGGATGAATTTCCGGATGTGTTCCTCGACGACTTGCCAGGTATGCCACCCGACCGCGACATTGAGTTTATTATTGAATTATTGCCTGGAACTGCACCTATAGCTAAGCGTCCATATAGAATGGGGGTTAATGAATTAGAGGAACTTAAGAAACAAATAAAAGAGTTGCAAGAGAAAGGTTTCATTCGTCCTAGCTCTTCACCGTGGGGAGCCCCTGTGATCTTTGTTGACAAGAAGGATGGTTCTCAACGGATGTGTGTTGATTATCGGTCACTCAACGAGGTAACTATCAAGAATAAGTATCCGCTGCCAAGGATTGATGACTTGTTTGATCAGTTGAGAGGTGCTTGTGTGTTTTCTAAGATTGATCTTCGCTCTGGCTATCATCAGTTGAAGATTCGTGCTACTGATATACCAAAGACAGCACTCACCACCCGATATGGTTTGTATGAGTATACAGTGATGTCTTTTGGTTTAACTAATACTCCTGCATACTTTATGTACTTGATGAATAAGGTATTTATGGAGTATCTTGATAAGTTTGTAGTAGTGTTCATCGATGATATCCTGGTATACTCTAAGACTAAGGAAGAACATGTGGAACATTTGAGGTTGGTCCTGCAGAAGCTCAGAGAGCATAAGCTCTATGCTAAGTGTAGTAAATGCGAGTTTTGGTTGAAGGAAGTTGCTTTTCTGGGTCATGTGGTCTCTAATGGTGGAATATCAGTGGATCCTAGCAAGGTAAAGGATGTGTTGAATTGGAAACCCCCAACCGATGTGGGAGAAATTCGTAGTTTCTTGGGATTGGCTGGATATTATAGAAGATTTATTGAAGGGTTTTCTAAGCTTGCCAAGCCAATGACAGCATTGTTAGAAAAGAATGCCAAATTTGTGTGGTCTGATAAGTGTTAGGATAATTTTGAGGAGCTGAAGAAAAGATTGACAACAGCTCCGGTGTTAGTTTTGCCAGATTTGAATAAGAGCTTCTCTATTTATTGTGATGCATCCCGTTTGGGTCTTGGTTGTGTGCTTATGCAAGAAGGTAAAGTAGTGGCATATGCCTCTCGACAGTTGAGAAAGCATGAGTTAAATTACCCTACTCATGACTTGGAGTTAGCAGCAGTGGTGCATGCTTTGAAAATATGGAGGCATTATTTGATTGGACATAAAAGTGATATTTACACTGATCATAAGAGTTTGAAGTATATTTTCACCCAATCAGATCTGAACTTGAGACAACATCGCTGGTTAGAGTTGATTAAGGATTATGATTTGGAGGTACATTATCATCCGGGTAAGGCTAATGTTGTTGCAGATGCTCTTAGCAGAAAGAGCTATGCTAATGAGGTGCAAGTAATGCCTATGTCAAATGAGTTATGTGCTGAGTTTGAGCATTTAAACTTGGGTATTGTTATTAATGCAGTGGAATTAGTAATAGAGCCTATGTTAGAGCAACAAATACGCAAGGGTCAGTTGATAGATGACAAAATAAAGGAGATAGTGAAGAATATACCGAAAGGTAAAGCACCTGGATTCCGGTTGGATGATAAAGGAACCCTATGGTTTGGGAAACGATTATGTGTGCCTGAGGACAAAGCTATAAGAGAAGCAATTCTACGTGAAGCTCATGAGTCCGCTTACTCTATTCATCCCGGAAGTACTAAGATGTATATGGATTTGAGAGAGAGGTATTGGTGGCATGGTTTGAAACGAGATGTTGCAGAGTATGTTGCTCTATGTGATACGTGTCAGAGGGTTAAAGCTGAACATCAGAGACCTGCAGGATTGTTGCAACCGATGCAGATACCTGAGTGGAAGTGGGAAGAAGTTGGTATGGACTTCATAGTGGGGTTACCACGCACTCAGAGAGGTTTTGATTCAATATGGGTTATAGTGGATCGTTTGACTAAAGTTGCTCATTTTATACCGGTTAGAACGACGTATTCCAGTGCAAAGTTGGCTGAACTGTATTTGGAAAGAATAGTAAGTTTGCACGGAGTTCCAAAGAAGATCGTGTCTGATCGAGGTACCCAGTTTACATCATATTACTGGCAGAAAGTACAAGAGTCATTAGGGACTAAGCTGAATTTTAGTACAGCGTATCATCCTCAGATGGATGGGCAAACCGAAAGGATTAATCAGATATTGGAAGATATGTTGAGAGCTTGTGCTTTGCAGTATGGTACAAGTTGGGATAAGAGTTTGCCATATGCAGAGTTTTCCTACAATAACAGTTATCAGAAAAGTCTACAGATGGCACCCTTTGAAGCTTTGTATGGTAGGAAGTGTAGAACTCCGTTGTTTTGGAATCAGACAGGAGAAAGTCAAGTGTTCGGTCCCGATGTGCTTAGGAATGCTGAGAAACAAGTAAGAATGATCCGAAACAATTTGAAAGTAGCTCAGTCACGACAGAAAAGTTATGCTGATACTCGACGGAGAGAGTTGACTATTGAAGTGGGAGATTATGTCTACCTGAAGGTGTCACCTATGAGAGGTGTGAAAAGGTTTAATCGGAAAGGAAAGTTAGCACCGAGGTATGTCGGTCGTTTTAAGATCTTAGAGAGACGTGGTGAAGTGGCATATCAGTTGGAATTGCCTGAGAGTTTAGCAGGTGTGCATGATGTGTTCCATGTGTCTCAGTTAAAGAAATGTTTGCGTGTGCCAGAAGAACAAATACCGTTGGAAGAACTCACTGTTAAGGAAAATCTTACTTATGAGGAGTATCCAGTAAAAATCTTGGAGACAGCGGAAAGAGTTACCAGGAGCCGAGTTATAAAGATGTGTAAAGTTCAGTGGAGCCGATATTCGGAAGCAGAGGCTACGTGGGAAAGAGAGGAAGATTTAAGAAAAGCATACCCACAGTTGTTTGAGTAAGCATCGTCCGAATCTCGGGACGAGATTCATTTTAAGGGGGTAGAATTGTAACACCCTAAAAATTGCATTATTTTGAAATAGGAGAATTTGATTTATTTATGCAACTTTGTGAGCATTTTAACCTAGAGAAATAATAATTTTCATGAAATTAAAACCAACTATAAGGTTAGACACATGCTTGCTCATACATGCTGTTGCATATCTTGTTTTGTATTGAATGTTGTTTGAGAATTTCAAAAGAGAATTCAAATTCTATTTAAATCTTTATTTGAAAATGCATTTGGAAAATTAGAAAAAGAGAAGAAAATGGAAGTCTTCTTCATTTCTGTTTTGGCCCGAAGGCCTTCCCTCCTCTCTTCTTGGCCCAGCCCGTGCCTGCTTTTCTTGATTTGGGCCGAAGCTAGCTAACCGACCGCGTCGTGGGCCGGCCCAGCCAGCAGCTGCCGCAATCCAGGCCACCTCGCCCCTCTCCTCTCCTTGTCTCGCTGCCACCCGGGCCCACTTGTCAGCGTCGTCATCTTCCTCTTGCTCGTAGCCGACACGGAGACGCCGATGGAGTCCGATGCCGCCCCGATTCTTCTCCTTGGCTTGCTCCTCACGTTTGAGCCTCTCATAAATAGCCGGGTGTTCCACCGCCTCCACCTCAACCCTAATCGTGATCCATCGCTTCGAATCGGCCTCGCAGCAGCACCGCAGCCCTAGCTCCGCCATTGCCAAAGTCGGTTCGACGAATTCGTTAATTTGGTCATCTCCGTAAGCTTCCGAAGTGCTTTGGGTTGCTGCTTGGACGTTTCCGAGCCTTTCTTCTCCTTCTTTTTCAACTTGATTAGCTAATTGTGCATCACTGCCGTGTACAGGAGCTTACCGTCCGCCATTGATAGCCGCGGGACGTTCTCGGCCGATTCCCGTCGCTCCAACCCATCTAGGTGAGTTCGCGAGCTTCCGCTCTTGCTTCCCGTGCTTTTGGATCAAAGAATAGTGCGGTATCTTGCTTGATTGGTCAACGCCGATGAGCATAGCTCGCCGCCGGCCAAAACACCGCCGTCGGATCACTGTTGGTGGCCAGCGATCTCATTCTCTCCCCCTTTATTCAATCTCGGCCGTTCGTTTCTAATCCGACGGCTTATATCGTGAGATACCCCTTCGTAGCCACTTTTGCTTAAGAGCCCCTCTATTTCTTTGTATTTGAACCCGCGGTCCATAGAGTAAAGCCTGAATACGCTTTGTTCTTTTAAAAGCGTAAACTCAGTCGGTTTAGATGAAAATACGCTTTCTAGTATTTACAGTTTTGCCACTAGATTTATTTAGGTCATAAAATCTCCGTTTTAACTCCGATTTGACCCATTCAAGTTGCGTTAGGTTCATAATTTCATACTCTACCTGTTAGTACTACTGTTTAGTAGGTTTTCCACTTTTAAATTTTGAGGTTAGATTTAATCTATTACTTTGATAAAGTAAATCTCGTTTAAATCATAACTTTTCCGTTTTAGCTCTGATTTACGTGAAATTCACGTCTGTGTGATCCTAGTGCGATGTAGATTCATTTTAAAAACTTTTCATCTTATTTTTCTACTGTTGGTGTACTGTTCTAATTGTAGCTTTGTTTGCTTTGCATGATTGCTCTTGGATGATTGTTGTTGATGTGCTTATCGAGGATAGACGGTGATCAGTTCATTGGTGATAAAGAATACTATTACGAATCGGATCAATAGGATCAGCTAGATCAAGGTAAGTATAGCATGGGATTATCCTTGTTACCTATTCACTTTAATTCACTTAATTTATGCTGCATGTGTCTCCTTGTTAAGGATGCCCTAGTATTGATCTTGTTTCTTGAATCCTATGGTTATTGGCATTGGGTAGTGGCTAGTGCTCACATAAACAATGATCTTGTAATTTGACTAATGATATATGCAATAACTTTAAAAGATGATTTTTAGCAATAGGGAACAAGAGGGCTAGAGTTTTCTCTAGATTCCTCTTCGTAAGGACTTATCTGTAAGCGAACATCCGGAACTTACAGTACAGGTGTGGGGGCTACATGGCTCTGGCTTTAGTCATATAAGAGGACATTTTCTAGCTTGTTAGTGGTTACCTTTATGGTGCAAAAGGGGTTGTGTTCCGGGTTGGGTGTAGTGCGGCTCCTGTCCCTATGAGTATAGGCTGCGTGTCATTGTGCCATACGGAAGGGGGGCTCTACATTTGCAGGACACAGAAACCTAGCGGCCCTAACTTGTTAGACGAACCTTGGAAAGACTTCACAGTAAAACTTAACTGTCCAATGGGGAGTCATGATCTCGGACTTTTGGGGATCGTGACTCACAGTGAAAGTGTACAACCTCTGCAGAGTGTAAAACTGGTATATCAGCCGTGCTCACGGACACGAGCGACCTTGGACCCTTACGGAATAGCGATCACTATTAATTTACTTGTTTTTGCTATTCATTACTCTCTTTACATGATCATGTGTTTATTATGGGAATATCACCTATTTGATGTTAGTCAATTGCTTAAAATATGATCAACTAAAAGCTACATGCAGTTGAACCAGTGTCTATCCTACTTAAGCTTCATGAACCCCATGTTACACTTGTTGAGTACTTTTGTGCTCACCCTTGCATTCCCCCACCACAGGATGGAATCCTGAAAGTGCAAATAGTGATTACTACTACTATTTTTATGAAGATTACTAGACTTGTGGTGAACCAGTTGACGTGCCTGTGCTATGGAGCTAGCTACCACAAGAATTATTCTATGTTTCCGCTTAATTACGTGAAGACTCTGTGATATTATTCGTTATGTAATAAACATTTGTGATGATACTATTTATATTTGTCATCTTATGTGTGATTGATCTCTGGGCGCACATAAGATTATATATTCCATTTGTTCCTTTAAAATGGGTGTGACAACCATATGTATCCACATACGGTGCAATACCAAACTTAAGTACAACGTGCGGTAATAACTTGACATAATGGTAATAAAAAAGAGGTGATTGACGGTTTTATGTTTAATAAAGTACAGTTAGTTTCGTCCTCATTACAAAGTCTCCTACTAATGTTATCTTTGGTCAGAATAAACTCTATTTTAAAAAGTAAATAATATATTTTAATCATGAATGGTATCCTCACATATTACCAAATAATGATCTGAAATCTCAAGATAATTAATGGACACATGTCGAAAATTTTGAGATTCTTTGAATTCTTTTAAATTTAATTTCAAACTAAAACCTAAGTTTGAGCATGTTGTTTGTTAAGGAATTTTGGATTTCACTTGCGAACACATGCTAAAAAATTGCATGAAAATATTACTTTTTGAACCAAGAATTTGCATGGTTTTTCTCAGATTTTTAGAGCAAATTTTGGGGTTAAATAGTTTAACTGAAAACTGAAATATGCAAGTTTTGAGAATCATCATCTATGTCAGTATGTCCCCTTGCTTCGGCTTTATCCTAACTCAAATTTCTCTAACTTTGACCAAAGCTTCTAGAAAAATATATTAACATCTAAAAGCTCAATGAAATGCACTGTCACAACATATTTAATAAAAGTAGTTTGAGGTTGAAGATATTAGTGTATTTTTATATAATCCTAGTCAAAACTAGAGAAGTTTGACTTGGGACAGAACAAAAGTAATTTATAGCCAAAGTGGAGAAAGTAGTTGGAAGGAAGGCCCTTCGTTTTCTTAAAACTTCATTGCCTACATATAGTACTACTCTTGTTCCTCTTTAGTCTTGGTTTATTTGGGTACATAATTGAGCTAAGAGTTGCTCAAAACACGACGATTTACAAGTGGCCAGTTTGATGGGTGAAGATTTAAGTCACTTAGTCAAACTATACAACTACACCTCGCACATAAATACCTATATTCTCAAGACATCATGTGTGTGACCAAAGAGAATGGTAGATGAGGGAGATGACAGAATGTTGACCTCCAAATGTGATTCATGTTTCTAGGGAATGGGATGCAATGGGACTCTGGGGGACAGCAAGAGACATAAACTCTGATCTTCGTTCTATCCATCAGTGGCTACATTCGCTAGGACTGGTGGTAGGAAAGAAAGTAATAGAATACATTTCCTTTCAGATGGAGGCTCAATAGGCAACACCCATACTCTGTCATCTCTTGCAGCCATCCGACGAGGGAGAAATCTAGCTAAAGAGTCAAGTTGTGCGTATTTGGAGGGACCCACTAAAAAGCCTGTGTGCTTCTCGATGCCAGATGCAATGAGTGGCATGTGTCCATGGTTGGCACAACATGTGATGCAGGTGTGCTTGCTTTGTCATCACCCGCCTCACAAAGCATGGAGTTGGTTGGCCGGCTCCTTTGTAACTGTTGCATTCATTCTTTGGTCCAACATCTAGGAATGACTTATCGACAGGAAGCTAGTGCCATTCTGTTTGTTCAAAATATATATACCCAAGTATTCTTTTCTTCTTTCTTTCTTCACTCTTTGATACTCGAGAGTTTGAGATCAATTATTTGGTTGTGTCATTGGCGGGTGAAGAACTCGAGACGATTTGAGTCATCCTGTGCGGCTACATCTTTACCTCTAAATAGTTAGAGCTTCTCAAGCTACATATAGTGATTAATGAGAATGTGAAAAAAGGAGAGGGACAAGAAAATATTGATATCATGCCATCAAAGGGTTGTCATACATGTGGAGAGTGGGATGCAGCAGGATTTTGCATGTGGTTAGAACAGGGAAGCAATCGGGGTTCTTACCGACCTCGTGTGCCAGAACCTTATCTCAGGCATTAATTTGTGGATTATTGTGGAGTATTTTTTATTTGCGTTTCTGGATAACAAGTTGATTAGAATATGGGGTGGAACTCTTGAAGTATCTTGTTGATAATCTTTTCAGTTTCTTCTCCCAAATGTATTACATTATTAACCATTTTTACTACCTAATTAGTTGTATTTTACAAAACACATTTTTACACCGTGTTAAGGTGCAGTAAATACATCATATGGATGTTACTACAAAATGCATAAGTTAGCTTTGCTTGCCTGAATCTATTAAACCAACATGACCGTGATCTCGAGCCTTTTGACCTCAACACCACTTGGCTCGTGAGCTTTAAGAGAAGCTTGAGCACGGCACATTTAATTTACAATTATAGACAACATTGAAATAAACCAAACATGTTTTACTCCCTGGGTTCAAAATGTTGCACTCCCTTCCAGTATGCCAGATTGGATAATGGCACACAACATAGTTTCTCATATAAGTCACTTGATATATTTCATTGTGCTCACGTTCTGTCATTGTTGACAGCACCAGTTTCTTGTAACACTGCCAGAATATGTGCTTTATATTAAGCACATTCTTAGAAAAACAAATATTCTGTAGCTCACAAGTCTCAAACATTTTTGGAGGCTAGTTTACTTGGGTTGGCATTTTGAACCAAGCAGTCCTTCCATTGTGGAACGGAACCAAACGTCCATCTCAGGAACTACTATTTTCTCATTTTCTCTATTTTTGTAGCTTGGATATGAATCAATAACTTAAAATCATTTACTGTTGGCATCCGGACTGGTAGGTGAAGAGCTCAATAGCCATCCATTATTGCAAAGGCAACATCTATACGTATAAATACTAGGCCCTTGTTTAGATGACATCAAAATTCTAAGTTTTTTCACTCTCTCTCCGTCACATCAATTTTTAACCGCTTGCATGGAGTATTAAATGTAGGTAAAAAAATAACTAATTACACAGTTTAGTTGTAAATCACGAGATGAATCTTTTGAGTCTAGTTGGTCCACGATTGGACAATATTTGTCAAATAAGACGAAAGTGGTACTATTCATCGGGTTGAAATTTTTTCCCAATCTAAACAAGGGCTAGCTATAGCTTCCCATGCTGCATGAGATGGCCAGGGGAAGGAGGTGGGGGAGAAGAAAGATATTGACTACCATGCCAATGCCTTCTGTAGGTAAGTAGTGGGACATATTAGGAAAAAATGGTGCTTCTACTCTTAACACGCATGTATGTGCTTAACCAACTGGGATCCATGGCCTCTGTGTGGAGGCATTTATCAGAATTGTGTCATGCCATGCTATTGCCAATGTGGCCTGACATAGACTCTGATTCAGTGGAGACAGGAAAGGGGTTCTCGAGTAGGGCGCAGCACTCACCTCCGGATCATGTACGGAAACAGACCACGGACACAGTGCTTTGCCAGCAGCAACACGGCAAAGCTAGCTGACTACAGGGTGAAGCCGGCAGCCAGGACATGGCAGATCAATATGACAAGTGGTTCAGTGCACTTCCATGTGACATCGTCTAGTTGTTTTGGTTTAACAAAAATGTTCAGACCATATTGCTGCAGCATAGGCCGTTGTAATGATAGATTATGTTAGCTAATGATGCCTAACAAGTTGCAATCCTTGCATGAAGACAACCAGAGGGAGATCGTTATCCGGTGATGGAGTCAGGCCTTTTTTGTCAGTTTAAAATTTGAATTGGTGGACAAAAGATCCTGCATGGTGCACTGCTGTCAGATTGGTACAACAAATTCAGGCACTGTGAACACAAATAGGTTCTATAATTTTGCAGGAAATTAGATACCAGTAAAATGGATGATAAGGATATGGGCATGTTTGGTACACAGCATCTGATGAATGAAGTCTCTCAAGCACTCAGGCACCATTCGGAGACAGCATCAGTTTCCATCATGTATATATCTTTTTCGCAATGACACTGGAAGCAATAATCAGACCATGTTTGTGGTTTATCTTTCAAATGGGAGAAGGAATACAATCTGATGCGCTAGATGGATAACCTAGCTAAAATTTTAGTAAAAAATCATAACTGTGTGTTGGGTCCAAAGCAATGCAACACTGCTAATTATAAGTTGCTGTGATCATTTCTACGAGCTCATCATGAAGAGCACCGTTTGTAGCCAGAACACCACCCCAAGGGTAGATGATTCTGCACCCTGTTTGGTCAGCAGCAAAATCCAAAGGTTCCCCTCGCCAGTCACATGTCTGTCAGTTTTTTCAAGTTACAAACTCAGCATGGTTATAATGTAGAAGATCAACATAAGTATAGAACAAAAGGACACTTGCTATATACTTGTATTCCTGGATTAGTAAATAGGGCATACCTGCCCTCCAGCTTCCTGAACACAAATTACCCCAACTGCATGATCCCAAGCCTACGTGAACATCCAGAACAGAATGGGTCAATACAACTGCTAACTAAGCCGACAAGTTATTTGACTTGTTTTGCAGTACAACAGAAAATTCATGCAGAGGACACCTTGATTTGTTTTTCGGCTCGTGCTAGGAGGATAAAGACTGACATTCTCCCAGAGGCTACCATGAGATACTTGGACAAGCTAGAAAGCAGCAACAACAATATGAGCACATCATGGTAAATCATATATTGAGAATTCATTAACCAGTATAAGATAGTCGCTTTGATCCTAATATACTATTGTAGAAAAGTAAAGTAATTTATGGCAGCAGAAGAGCACAAGAAACTAGGATGGTTCGATTTTGAATACTGATGACAAACTATTAGCAAACAACAAAACACAATATCCATTGAGAACTTGTTAGTATGGGGATAAATATCTGCTAGTCCTCGAGAAGATTTGCGCTGATTCACTAGGACCATGTTTAAATTGGTTAGGAACATAAACAACCATGCACATATATTTTTTGAGGAAAATTCGACAAACCTGCCACCACAAGAATTTTATTCTCATCTCTGGGATCAGATTCATTCATTGTTGAATTGAAGTAGACAGACAGTGGCATCATATCCCATGTATGGCTATCAACAATGCAGTAGCGTGCCATGTGTGCAATTGAACAGGGATCAACAAAGCATTTCTTCCAAGCATCCAGCGCTGTAGTGAACTGGTCAATTTCAGCAGAGAAGGGCCTAGACCAAGTGCCACAGCCTACATGAGACACCATAAGGATACCACGACCAGGAGGGGCCGCAAGGGATTCATCATTCGTTTTGCCTGTGATGCCATCAGTCCAATTTGGACATCCCATAACTCCTACTGCTAGCTTTCCATCCACCACAAGAGCCAACCCAACCTAAGAACCAAGCCAAAAAGCTTCTTATTGGATAAAAGAGAGTAAAGAAACAAAGTGATCAAGATCTGATGCTAAGGAATCAAGGAGCAAATCCTTGTGCAACAGCGACAGCCTTGGTATTCAGACATGTGAGTCAGTCAAACCGCATAAAAAGGCATCACAGGCATTCTCAACCACAGTTAATCAATGATTTGTTTCAGTGATGGCCTATGTAGAAACTACAAACCATGAACCCTAATCTTATAATGAAGCTCACAATGGTGATTATATTTGTTGCTTTTGAGGCATATGTCTGAATCAACAATGCTTTAGGTTGTGATTAAAGGAAGTACAGAGACAAACCACACATAAATAGTGTTCAGTATAGATAATCCCTCAAAAGTGAGTATGGTAAACTTTAAGTGTGCCCACCAAAAAATAACAATGAGTTTCATGCTTGTTCAATGGGAATAACATTTTTGTGCATGCTGAAATTTGCATCCCATAACAAATTGTATGTTTGTGCATTTCATAAAATGGCTTTGTTCCACATTTCAGTCATTACGTGGTGATCAAACACTATCTAATCATGAGCCATACAGCAAGTACAAAGACACATACCACAAACAGTGAATCATCTCCTCCTTTCAAGAAACTCTTAGTACCATCAATCGGGTCAAGCACCTACAAAACAGCACAGCAAATTTACTATATGCAACCAACTTTTGTAGGTCTAGACATATAATAACTATGAAACTTTCACAACATACCCAATAAGTAGCGGGATTTGAATTGAAGGAGACAGCATCCTTGCCTCCTCTATCAATAGCTCTCAACACATCATCATGACTTAATGGCGAAACATTATTACTCACTCTGTCCGAAACAAAGCTTGAAATTGACTCAACAAGTGCATTACCATTGCTTTCTTCGGCATTCAACAACTGTAGGCATGCTGAGTCCTCTTCTGCCACCAGAGGTATTGATGGAAACAATTGTTGTAGCTCTTCCAACAACACACAATCATAAAGGTAGTATCAGACAAAGATGCAAATTGCAGAACAGAACTTGAACTGAGGAGGTCAGCTATGAATTACCAAAGCTAATAAGGGCCTGAACACCAAAATCGGCAATTGTTACAGGAGTTTTGTCATTCTTTTCAAGAAACTTTCTGTCACCTGAAAGCAGCGATGCCTTCACCTGTGACAGCAAATCAATTCAACCAGCAAACTTTAGCTCAGGTTATTGGATATATTTTAAGTGGTATACGTCAGGCAAAAATATAAACCTAACGAAGCACAATTCGATGATAACAACTCGGAAAATTTAACATTTGGGCTGAGTATAAAATTTTGCCTCTGAAACCTCTGGTTTGATGTATCTAGTTGTCCTCTTGTAGTTAGAACCTATCTCAGTAATCTTAGTACACCTGACTATAATGAAATAGACTTTTTGTTATTTGCACATAAGGCCATTAATAAACAATAGTTATTCTCTAATCTAATGACTAAATTGCACACCTTTAGTCCTTTATGATGATTTCTATGTAGTCCTACGGTCGTTGAATGCCGAAGAAAGCAATGGTAATGCACTTGTTGAGTCAATTTCAAGCTTTGTTTCGGACAGAGTGAGTAATAATGTTTCGCCATTAAGTCATGATGATGTGTTGAGAGCTATTGATAGAGGAGGCAAGGATGTTGTCTCCTTCGATTCAAATCCCGCTACTTATTGGGTATGTTGTGAAAGTTTCATAGTTATTATATGTCCAGACCTGCAAAAGTTGGTTGCATATAGTAAAGTTGCTGTGTGGTTTTGTAGGTGCTTGACCCGATTGATGGTACTAAGAGTTTCTTGAAAGGAGGAGATGACATGATTTTTATCTCCTGTTACAGGCATAATCATTCATTTTGTAATTCACTTCGATCTACTTTGCCTATGATAAATGTCAATGAAGGAAAAATTCTGTAGATACAATTGCTAAATTTTAAGAAAGAGTTCTGTATGTTGTATTAGTTAGGATAAAATTCTGTGCCATAGACCAGAACGGGGTGTCTCTTGTATATACAGATAAACTTTCAGAGTTTTGGATTAGTTAGGATAACATTCAGTTTAACCGAGCTCAACCTAGTTACTGTTGTTGAAATTTAAAACCTAACTATACGTTTGTTGATCCCTTTTTTGCATTAAAGTGATGGGCAATTGCGCATGCTTGTACATGGGTTTATCATGATTGGAACAAATTACTGTGGTTCAATATGAATGCATCCAGGAGCAGAAACTTGGGCAAGCCGGAACACCAATGCGAGTTCCCGAATTCCCTTTCTCCCCACCAAATTCAGGGGAAAAAACCCAGATGAAGCGCAGATTTGCTATTAATACATGGCCCACTGTCTCTCTCATAAAGTTTCTTGGTTCTGTGTCCAAGCCGGCTGTAAACTTATATCTCGCTTCTCCTTTCTCTCCTCTCTTGTCTACCTCGGCATACAACCCACCTACATCGCTTTGCTATACTTGCTCTCATGTACACATGCCACACATACAGCTGTCGTCTGGGGATTTGGAAAGGAGGAAGAGACAAAGCGGCCGCCACGGCCAACCATTTTGCAGCTTCTTGGCTGTGTGCCGCGTCAACTATCTCGGGCTCACTTCTGGGTGAAAATGCTCTCGGGCTGTATAATGAGCCATGGAAAATGTCACCGTCGCTTCTGTACATTTTCTTTTGTGGATCGTTAAGTGTATAGTAACAAATAGTATATTTATTAGGTACATCTATTACTTAGATTCTCTCAAAAAACCATATGTTACTTTGATCATTAATTTCTTTTATTTAGGAATTAGGACACTAACCCGATGGGAATGGCCGGGCTATCTCTGTCGCGCTCCCATTTTTTTTCCTGTACTTCCCCCCACTGCCCGGCTGGCAGCACCACCGCCATCTTGCCCCACAGTCATCCCCGTGCCCGCCATCATTGTCAGGTCGACCTTCTCTCCCAGCAATCCTTCTAAGTCTGCTGGACTCAGGTAAGTCCCTAAACCTCCTATAACTTTAAACTAGTGGCATTCTTCGATTGATAAAAAGAATCATAGCGAAATCACTGGAGGGACATTTAGCTTTACCGAACCAAGTTCATATTAGGTCTGACCGTGTGAAATGCTCCATAAAGGGTTCCACAAAAGTTTTTTTTGTTGATTGAGAAACACTTGTTGACGGAGTGAGAGTGCTGTGTAATTTATTAGTACTGCACTATATATGATAATCGCACAATATATATGCTGATATGCATGTGAAGGCGGTTAAAATTCCCACGCTCAAAACTGGCAAGCCATCGAAGTAACTGTCATCAATGAATAACTCACATCGATGCAGAGGCGGCAGGCGCGCTCGACGGAGGCAACAGCTGCGGCGAGCTCGCGGTGGTGGGGAGCGACCTCCGGCGAGAAGGGTAGCACGCACGGTTCATCATGCACGACCGATGATGGCACCGCCCCCGCCACTGAAGCCGCCGCAGCCGCCGCCGCTGCCCTGTCAACAACGATAACGTGGATTTTAAGTTTATTTGTGACGAGGGAAGGACCGGAACAAGTAACGAACTGTACCTCACAGAGAGGCGCGAGGGGGTGAGCCTGAGACTGCAACTGCACCGCTCGACGATGACACGTGGCAGCGGAAGCCGCAGCTGGAGAAGGAGCGGCATGTCGTGTCGTGTCTCCTGGATTTTTCTGAGGTACATAAGTACTTGTACATAGTACGTGTGATGTGGCCAAATGAAGCAAAAAAAAAGGGTTGATTCTGTCGTAGCAATAGATACCTGATCGAACGGCATACGTATACAGGTGCGTGCGCTGTGATGTGAGATAGGATAGGATTTGCGTGACGCTCGGATGCTGGGCGTCTTGGTACATAGAGTTTGATGCACCGCCTCTCTCCTACCTCAAGAATTTTGCACGGTCGTCCGTCTCGCTGTTGCTGGTGTGTGATTATGTCATACTGAATAACTGAAATATATTTCTAATAAATAATGCTGTCTCAGGTGGAAATACTTGTCCCTTTTGATGATGACTACATATATATTCTGCAGTGCATTGATCTTGGGATTAATATAAAAAATAGGATGAATAGTATCCACAGGCGTAAACTTTTGCATAAAAGAACAACTCACAGCCTCAGACTGAATATGTGGTATATCCTGGACGGTGTGGTTGTCCATAGACCATAGTTATGTCCACAGCCACAGATTCCATGTGTGCTTCTCGTTGACGCTTACCTTTTGGACACACGAGGAAAATGAACCTATATATATATATATATATATATATATATATATATATATATATATATATATATATATATATATATATATATATATATATATATATATATATATATATATATAGGACGAGTAGTCCTAAGCGGTTCTGTGGTCCTTACCGAGAATCAAATTAAAAATAGGTGCTATTTTCTAAATTGGAACATCAATATATTTGATTTAATTTAATTGATTAATATATCCGGTGTACAAATATATACATTTCCAGTTCTGTAAAATACATATTCGCTGAAAAAATTTAGAACCGAGAGAATATATTAGGGACAAGTATATTACAGGGCGGAGGGAGCATATTATTATTAGGATAATGATTAGACCCGGGCGTCCGTCCATCCGGACCCTGCGCACCCACTCCGCCTCGCTGCTACCGCCTTCGACGGCCACGTGCCTCATACCGTGCCGCTCGCTCCTCACTCACACCAAACGTGCGCCCCACCCAAGGCTTTAGCTCCTGCACTGTCGCGCCGCCCGCCTCTGCTCTCCCCATTCTCGCCCTCCCCTCCTCTCGATCTCTCTCGAGCGTTCACTGGTAGTAGAGCACCTCCCTAGGCTCTTCCCAGCCAACCCCAGTGCCATCAGGTTGCCTAGCCGCCACTGCCCCTACCGATGGCCACTGGGCGCAGTGTCGGGGCACCTCAGGTCGTCCCCAGCTGAGCCAAGGACACCCATGATCACGGCCGGTGCTAGTGGTCCTCACGCACCGCCGCTCGCCGCTGGCTCCCACCCCGATTGCCTCAATCGACCAGCTCTGGCCTCCCCTCCCCTATGTTGCAAATGTATGTCTTAAGAGTTGCAATTATACTTTGTATACGTAATTTTTGCACATACGGGTACCGTATTTTTGAGTTTGTCATAACCTCGCTGATGTAGTATACCGGCCGCTGTACTTTGTATATGTGCCCTTCTTCTCTTTCCACCACAATTGCTGCACTGACCACAGTAGATGTTGCTGATATGTATAACATCATGTCTTCGTTCTTCTTGGGTGGTGTGAGTATGGGTGATGAGGTGAGGTACACCTTAAGGCTTTCAAAAGCCTCTTTGGCTTCCTCTGTCCACTTAAACTTGCCTGTCTTTTTTAGTAGCTTGAAGAAAGGGAGTCCTTTTTCGCCGAGTCATGAGATGAAGCGATTGAGGGCTGTCATGCTTCCTGTGAGTTTTTGCACATCTTTTACACAACGCGGGGGTGACATTTCTGTTATGGCTCGATTTGCTTAGTGCTTGCTTCTATTCCTCGATTACTAACTAGGAATCCGAGTAGTTGTCCTGATGGTACCCCGAAAACACATTTGTTTGGGTTCAATTTTTACTTCCACTTATTTAGAATTTTAAAAGTTTGCTTCAAGTCTTCAATTAGCATGTCTGGTTTTTTTGTCTTTACTACTATATGATCAACATAAGCTTCCGCGTTGTCACCAATCTATTCATCGAGACATGTTTGAATAGCTCTTTGATAGGTGGCGTCGGTGTTCTTGAGTCCAAAGGACATGGTTTTATAGCAATAGGCACCGAACGGAGTGATGAAAAATGTCTTGCTCCGGTCTTCTTCTCTTAACATAATCTGATGATAGCCTGAATAGCAATCAAGGAAAGATAGCAGAGCGGATCCTGCCGTTGAATCGATAATTTGATTAATCGCAGTAACCTGAACGGGTCCTTTGGGCAATGTTTGTTGAGATCCGTGTAATCGACGCACATGCGCCATTCTGTCGTGTTCTTTTTCTGTACTAGAACGAGATTCGCTAGCCAATCTGGATGAAGAATTTCTCTTATAAATCCGATTGCCATTAATTTCGTAATCTCCTTCTTGATTTCTTCTTTTTTGTTTGGTGAAAATCTTCTCAGTCGTTGCTTGATTGGTTTGGAGCCTTTATTGACATCGATTCTGTGCTCAGCCAACTCTCTTGGGACATCTGGCATGTTGGCCAACTTCCAAGTGAAGATATCTTTGTTGTCCCGAAGAAAGTTGGTGAGCGTGAGTTCCTATTTAGCTGAGAGGTCACTGTCTTCTCAGGATCACCAGTACCCAGGTCATTTTTCTTTACATCGGCTTCTTTTTGCGGTGCAAGGATGCAAGGCTTCTTTGCTGGGATCTCTAGCTCTTTCGGGTTTATTTGTGCAGCGACTGTGGTAATTTTTTCTCTGTCGTCGGCTTCCTGTGCTTTGGCTATGATTTGGATTGCTTGAATATCAGAATCAAAAGCACGCTTTAGGTTGCCCCAAAGGGAGAGTATTCCGTGAGGTCCTGACATCTTGAGCAAGAGGTATGGGTAGTGAGGTATAGCCATGAACTTTGCAAGTGCTGGTCTTCCAAGGATGGTATGATATGATGTCTCGAAGTCTATGACTTCAAACTGAATGAATTCGGTTTGGTAATTTGCTTGTGTTCCAAACGTGACTAGTAGAGTGATTTGCCCGAGTGGCATGGCAGCTTTGCTGGGTACTATTCCATAGAAGGGTATTTCTGTTGGGGTAATCAACCTGGCAAAGTCTAGGCCCATCTTCTTTCGCGTTTCTGAAAATATGATGTTGAGTCCGGCTCCTCCATCGATCAAAACATTGGTGACTATTATCCCTGCTATAGTTGGATCTAGGACTAGCAGATATAGACTGGCATTTCCAACGCTAGTCCATTGATCTTCTCTTGAAAACTGGATTGGGTACTGTGACCAATTTAGGTACCTTGGGATGGCTGGTTCGGCTGCCATGATGCTGCGTAGGGCTAGCTTATCTTGGTGCTTGCTTCTGGAACCTGGAACTCTAGAGAAGATTACTGCAACTGTCCCATTTGGCTGCTAGAATCCTTTGTTTTTCGTGTTGTCTTCGCCTTTCTTCTTGTTATCCTCTTGTTTATCCTTGCTTTTTCCTTTTCTTGCGTACTGATCAATGAAAATTCAGCAGTCCCCTGTAGTATGGTTTCCTTGTGGGTGACATATAGCTTCAATTTTCTCGATGTCTTCGAACATCCTAAATTTTGAGAATTTTTTCATCTTGTCGGCCATGGCGACAATGTTGTTTGGTCCGCGCTTCCTGTCTAGATGTCCCATGTTTAGAAAATTTCTCTGGTCCGAGTTGTTTCTGTTGTTTTCTCGGTTGTTTCTGTCCGAAAATCTTTCCCTCATCTTTTCTTCAGCCATGATCATTTTTTCTACCGCGCGTCTGAATTCTTCATTGGTCCTTGGATTTTCTTTGCGAAAATCTTGAAATTGCCATTTGGCCATGATCCCGTGGGAAAAGGCTTCAATCACTTCTCGTTCGGTGATGTCATGTACCTGGGCACGTAATTCACAAAAAAAGGCTTCAATCACTTCTCGTTCGATAATAATCTCTGAGGCTCTCGTCTCCTTTTTGCTTGAGTCTTTTTAGCTCTGCATGTGTGATGGGGTGCGTAATGATGCCCACGAAGTTTTCGCAAAAGGCTCATTGCATGTCCTCCCAGCCTCTAATTGACCCCGGGTTCAATTTATCGAACCATTGGAGGGGCATGTTCTCTAGGGCCATGGAAAAGAATAATGCCTTGATATCATCATCTTCGCCGGCTAGTTCTATTGATTGTGAGTAGATTCTGAGCCATTGCTTTGGTTCGGTCTTCCCGTTATATTTGGAGTGGTTTGACGGTTTGAACTTGTGTGGCAGCCGTACTGAAGCAAGTCGTCTTGAAAAACAGGGAAACCTATCGTGCATTCTGACTTCTCTGTGTTCTGATTCAACTCCCTCTTCCTGCCAGCTATTATTTAGCCTAGGAGTAAACCGTGGGGATGAGCGGTGAGATGCCCTACTCCTTTCTTCTCTTGGACACTCGACTTGATTACTCCGGGTGTTGTCTCTTCTTTTCTCTTGATTCTGGCTCCCGTTTGGTCCTAGTCTCTCGAAGATGGACCTCCTTTGACTTTGCGCATCTTGTTCATGCGATGCTGTTCTAGCGGGAAGTCTGGAATGAGTTCTTCCGCCATGTGCCCTCAGAGCTGTTGTTCAAAGAACTTCTCGAAGTTGTTCTTGTTCCTCGTTGGGATGCAATATTGCTTCAAGTTCTTCTAGTGCTTCCCGTATCTTTTCGTAAGGAGCTTCATGTACTCTGGCTGCACGCCTTTCTTCGGCTTCTTTTTCTAATTTCCTCTTATGGTATTCGGCTAGCTCTATTTTGTATGCGTCCTATGCTTCTTTTCGTTGCCTAGCATGGCGTCTGCGGCCTTCTTTTAGTTTGTTCCTCCTTTCCCTTGCTTGTCTCTGGCCCTCAAATTCGTCATCGTATTCATGAGCGTTGGCGATATGTTTGATGCTGATTCATCTGAAGATCTGACATCGGGTGTAGTGGGCGACATTGGTAGCGATCGCCGAATCATGAAGGCTTCTTGGCCTGGCACCAGGCTTTTCTTGCTGTAGTTGCTGATGACTTCAGTTGGAGTGTCGACTTCGCGGAGCGCACTACCTTCTTGGTAGGGTAGAGTGGTATCTTCTTCAACTAGTCGGGCACTATTGTTCTGGGGATAAGTACTCGGCTAGTGGACTAGACAATCTTTAGATGTTATAGTTAATACGAGACCTTCTTGTGCCCCGATAAGATGTAGCCTCCATGCTTGACTAGTCGTATTTCAGAGTAAGTCTTGATACGTCTTTGCCATGTTATTAAGTCCGGTTGGAAGGCGACACAGCTTCTTGGAAGAAACCTGAAGTAGATTCGAATTGATCTCTTGTAGAGTTGATGCTGTATTCTGGAGTCCCATTGGAAAAGGACTCGGCTTGTCTTTACAAGAACTCGGATAAGACTCCGAGGGGGAATCTGACCTGGATGTCAAGTCGAGACTAGTTGTTGTCGGGGCCTGAGTTGATTCGGACTCCATAAGCCTTTCGGCGAGATCTTTGGTAAGCTTCGTCGGAAGAGTGAGTTCCTCGCAGGCTTCAAGTTTCGATGAGACGTCCTTGGAGGTTGCCCTCATCATCCGCCTCGCAAACCCATGATCCGAAGATGAAGATTGATCCCTTTGGGAAGATCATGTTGTCAAAATCTGTAGAGCTCTTGATCGCGATTGTGCTGAAAGCCCCTACCTGGCGCGCCAGCTATCGGTGTTTGACCACCGATAGCCTGCCACGGGGGTACCTGGGATAGTTGTTCGGGCTTCGGTGCGTGCTAGAACTCAACGGTGAACGCAGAGACAGTCGATTTATACTGGTTCAGGCCCTCGGTCATGATCAAGTAATAACCTTACGTCCAGTCGGTGTTAGCCCTTGCGTTGGATTGATTGTGTTATCTTGTCTCTTCTACAAGGGTGCCTACAGCCTCTCTTTATATCGGTAGAGATGGCTCTAGTGCGTCTAGACCGTGAGGTCTATTCCTATTATCTGAGGTCTATTTTTCTCTACCGATCTAGGGAGCCTTGCCCTCCTTTATATAGTCTAGGAGGTAAGAGTCCTAGTCGGTTTACAATGTAGAGTCCTAGTAGGATTACATGATAGCAACGTTACTAGGATTATATAGGAGGAATCCTAGTCAAACTAGATCTTCGCCCTTCCTTGCGGGGTACCCCGTGGGTCCCACATCGACAAGTACCATTGGCCGAGGCATGTACCAACAGAAGGTGGAAAAGGGTGTATCCATTGGTTTGCTGAATGAAAGGTTGATCATGCATGTATGTATACACGGATGGCACAAAATGGCCGGATATGGCTCATAGCTAGGAGGTGAGAATGGCTCATGTTAGTGCAGAAATGGGTCATGAAACAATGAAACAACAAGAACACAGGAGTGATCCACAACATCTTTGCCAAGATTTGTTGCCTCTGGTCCTAGATCTTCGGTCAAAGATGTGTTGGACCTAGTAGAGGGCACTAGGTGGGATAGGATGTGCCACTGGTAGGGAACGCCAGGACAGGGAATGGGCATTGCTGGTAGAAGACCACAAAGGGAGAGGGACGTCGCCTATAGGGAACCCTATGAGGGAGAGTGAAAGCCAAAGTTTGGTTTTGGTAATTAATGACACCAAGTTGCTAATGCCATGTGTTAAGTGTTTTGAGTTAGGCATAAGCAACACATGTGATGAAGGTGTTTGTGGCAAGGAGTGTTGGCCACAAGATCACTAAGAGATGGTGCATGAAATGATGAGCAATATCATGAAGAGATGCACATTAAATGATGGACATGATGATCAAGTGGAGGAGAAGGATCTAAGAGCGCAAGGCAAAGGTATAACCATAGGGTTTTCCTTTTGCCGGTCTAAGATGAGTCGAGAAGTGATTGACCGGGTTTAGGATACATAGCCGACTATCAAGAGGGGCAATCACGGTTAGCTCGGGAATCAAGTGCCACTAGACCAATGTCTTGAGCATATGCATTAGGATCTACTTGAGAGCTAACATAACGCCTTAAAAAATGTTTGTGAAATGCTAACACACATGCACATGGTGGTGTACACTTGGTGGTGTTAGCACATTTGCGAAGGCGGTGGAGTTTGAGCGGTAGAGAGGGGTTTGGGTTCCTCTCTCCCTCCCGCCAAGCTTGCGAGGCGGGATTCGGTGCTTTTTGGGGAAGTGAAACGCCTATTTTCCACTACGCCAGAAGTCGGAAAACAAACGGAGGTGAACGGAGGCCACCAGGGCGATCGGACGCTGCACCGGACGCGGTCTCGGTTTGACCGGACGCGTCCGGTCCGTTCTTCAGCTGTCTGGCACGTGGGAATTAGGGTTTGCAACCGGTGCGTCCGGTCCCTCACGGAACCGGAGCGTCCGGTCCCTCACGGAACCGGAGCGTCCGGTCAGGCACCCAGAGGGGCAGAGCCAGTCGTAGAGCCGACCGGACGCGCGGTGCGATCGGACGCGTCCGGTCGCGGTGGGAGCTTACTAGACTCCGACCGTACGCCAGGTGCAGCGCGTCTGGTCAAACGCTAGAGCGCGTCCGATCACGGCAACGGTAACTTCTGAAGCGCACTGTTCACGCTTGTCCTGTAGTGACCGGACGCGTCCGGTCACCCTGACCGGAGCGTCCGGTCAGCACGATTTGCACTGCGTCGTCCGGTAACGGCTAGCTGCGTACCCCTTCTCTTTAAATAGAAGTTGGCCGGGGTTTGAGGGTAACTCTTGCACATTTTGAGACCTAGAGACATCCTTTGAGCTAGAGAACAACCCCTCCACTCATCTCTTTGCACAGTTGCACATCTTGAGTGAGATTGAGTGAGATTCAAGTGCATTGCTTGAGAGTTGCATTTTAGAGGCACTTGATCTTCGAGTTGCTGCGGATTTCTTGTTACTCTTCCGTGTTTCCCGACACGGTAGACGGCTTGGAGCAGCGGAGGTGATTGAGCTCACAATTGAAGATTGTTGGAGCCCTCACCAAGTGTTGTAAGGGGTTCTTGATCCTTCCCCGCGGGAGTTCGCAAATTGGATACTCTAGTGGAGCTCGTGGCTTGGAGGATCCCCATCTTGTGTGCGGTTGTGCGGCGCCCGCCGAAGGCTCGACTCTTGATAGTCGATTAGCTCGCGAACCGACAAGTGGGTGCATCGCCACAACGAGGAGTAGCTTGCCGGGAAGCAAGTGAACCTCGGTAAAAATCTTGTGTCATCTCTTTGCCGAGGATTTCTCTTGTGATTGATTCTTCGAGTGCATTACTTCTCTACATCGTTGGTATAAGAATCAAGTCACTTGCTCTTTACTTTCTTGTACTATTCCTAGTGTAGTTTGCTTAGTGTAGCTTTTATCACATAGGAGTAAGTAGCTTAGTGACTTAGTCTTGTTGGTGTGTATTAGAGATCATAGCCTTGCTTCACTAGAATTATATAGGTGGCTTGCATAGTGTAGTTGAACTAGTGCTAGAATTAGCTTAGCCATCTTTCATACTAACGTGGTTGTTTAGAAGCTTGTAGTTTTTTTGTAAATAGGCTATTCACCCCCCCTCTAGCCATTTGGACCTTACAGAGAGGGGTGTGTAACACCTTAAAATTTTGAAAAGAAGAAAAATAGGAGAAATATGATTTTTATATATTTTTGTGAGCATGCAAATTTAGAATGATAATAATTTTTAAAAAATTTAAAATCAAATATAAGGGTAGAAACATGATTGAGCATTCATGCTGCTGCATTTGAAATTTTGTATTGAGTGGTTTAAATCAAATTCAAATTAGATTTAAAAATCTTTTGAAAAATGGCTTTGAAAAAATAGAAAAAGAAAAAGAAAAGGAATTTTTCTTCTCTCGGGCCGCTTTCCTCCCGCAGCCCATCACTTCGGCCTGCAGCGGCGGCCCGCTTCCCTCTCTTTTCCTCCCCCGCGCCCGCAATCGGCTTCTCGGGCCGAGCCCAGCAACCGCGGCCGCGGCCCAACTCGCCCACGCTGCTCTTTCCTCGCCCTCCGAGTCGCTGACATCCGGGACCCACGTGTCAGCGGCTTCATCTTCATCTTCCTCCCCACGCCGACGCCGGCTTCTCTTTCCAAAAGTGCAGCCGCCAAATCAATCTCCGAATCCTCCTCTTTCCTTGCTTCCGCGTGCCTTTGGGCTATAAAAGCCGAGCCCCCGCACCCCTCCGCCCTCATCCTACCCTTTAGGAGCTGTTGTAGCCTTAAGAACATTGCCACCGCAAGCTCCCACCCTACCTCGCCGCCACCGTCCGCCATCCCGAGCACGCCGTCGCCTCCATCCATCCCGCGCCCTAGATTTCGCCCTTGGTGAGTTCGCCATGCTTCGGTCTTTCTCCCGGTGCTTCCCCTTCGTTGAATGGTGCCCGGAATCGAGCTTTGGAGATTCCCGACCATGGCGCTGCTGCGGAAGGGTCGTCGTCGGGCCAAAAACCGGCCGGAACGCCGCCGGCGCTCTCTCTCTCCTCCCCGATTTGATCTCGGCCGTCCGTTTTGAATCGGACGGATATTATTGAATCATACCGGTTCGGTTGTAATTTTGCTTAAGAGACCCTGTAGTTTTTAAGTTATGAACCCGTGGTCCAAAACGTAAAAACCCGAATTCGTTTTGATCTGTTGAAAGCGTATTTCGTCTCGGTAAATGAAAAATACGGTTTCTGATATTTACAGTTTTGCCACTAAACATGTTTTAGTCGTAGAATCTCCGTTTTAACTCCGATTTGATCCATTCAAATTGCGTTAGATTCATATTTGCGAGCTCTACATGATGATAGAACTGTACAGTAGGTTTGAGTTAATTTATTTTCGAGTTTTTATTAAAGTATTTATTTTTCTATAGGAAATCTTCGTAAATTCATAACTTCGTCGTTTTAGCTCCGTTTTTCGTGATCTTCGCGTCTGTGTGATCCTAGTGAGTTGTAGATTCGTTTTAAAGACTTTTTATATTATTTTCTTACTGATGGTGTACTGTTCTAATTATAGTCTTGTTTGTTTATGCATGATTGCCTCTGGATGTATGTTGTTGCTGTTATTGATCGAGTATAGACGGTGAGCACTTCGTTGGAGATCAAGAGCCTTTCTACGAGCAAGATCTTCAGGACCAGTTTGAGAAAGGCAAGTATAGCATGGGATTATCCTTGTTGTCATACTCATATTAAGCAAATAATATCATTATGCATCTATTCCCTTGTTAAAGATGACTTAGTGATTGATCCTACACCTTGATACCTATTATATTGCATTGAGTAGTATGGCTAGTGCTTAAACATGGACTATGATCATGTAAATTGATTAGGGGAATATGCAACAAACATTAAAAGATGATTTTGATTAATGTTTAAAGGGGATTAGAGCATGGGGGTTACTTTTGATGCTCTAATTACTCTCCATAAGGACTCATCTATAAGCGAACATCCGGGATTTACAGTACAACTGTGGGGGCTATATGGCTCTGGCTTTAGTCATATAGAAGGACCTTTTCTAGCTTGTTAGTGGTAACCTTTTTGGCGTAAGAATGGCTTGACGAATCGGGTATAGTGCGGCCTCTGTCCTTATGTGTATAGGCTGTGGGTTATTATGCCATTTGGAAGGGGGGCTCTACATCTGTTTGTCGAGTAAATCTAATGGCCCTAACTTGTTAGACGAACCTTCGAAAGACTTCATAGTGTTTTCCCTGCCTGCTCACCTTGGTAGTGTTTTGGGAGTAATTAACCCGGGCATATGGGCAACACGACTCACAGTGAAAGTGTACAACTTCTGCAGAGTGTAAAACTGTTATAACAGCCGTGCTCACGGTCACGAGTGGCCTTGGACCCTTATGGAATAGTTGATAATTATTAATGGTTATGTTTTTGCTATTCATCAATCATTTCACATGGATCATATGTTTATTGTTTACTTTGAGATATTTTGATGCTATTGATATGCTAAAATTATGCTAATTAAAAGCTACATGCTGATAAACCAATGATATGCCTTTGAGCCTCATGAACCCCATGTTACACTTGTTGAGTACGAGATGTACTTACGCTTGTTTATTTTTCTTACTTGGATAAAAATCCCGGATGGGTAACAGATGGTGCTAATAGTGACTACTACGCCTACTTCCCTGAAGATTACTAGACTTGCAGTCAACCAGTCAATGTGCCTGTGATTGGAGCTACCACGAGAGTTTATTATTTTTTACTTCCGCTACATTTGTGTTAAGACTATGTGTTAAATATCGTGATGTAATAACATTTGTGATGATACTTCCGTTATAATTTGTTAACTTATGTGTGATTGATCTCTGGGCACACATAAGAGTATGCATTCCATTTGGTCTTTAAATGAGTGTGACAGGGTGCCACTAGATGTTGACCACACAATGTCTATGATTGCTAGTGTCGTGTGAGAACACCTCCATGACCACATGCGCCAGTGGGCCAGGTTTGCCTCTGCTTATCAGTGCGCACGGCACCCCTCCACCTCTGCGTCCAACAAGCTCATGTGAGAAAATGCTAGAGAGGGAGTTTGGGCTGCTCTGAGAATCAGAGAGGAGGAAGTTAGGCGCTCAGGAAACCCTAGGCTTAATATATATACTCTGGACCATATGTGTAGGCCTCTCCACTCTTAAGAGGCCTGCCTCTCAATGTAGGCTCTATTTCCATAGGCGGATCTCTTCATAGGCTTATCTATACTAATATATCTTGAGAGGCGGCAGTATTTGTGTTGACCCCTAAAATTGCTTGAGTACCTTCAAAAAAAGTTGAGTATTTTAGGAGAGTGCATTGCTTTTTTGGCCGTCTCAGTAAATAAAATAGCTAAAATTATTTTTGTTGTAGTGGAACAGGCCATGGTGAGAGTTTTGTAGTAGTGCACAGGTTGGTTGGGAGATGTGGGTCAAGTCAGGTTAAGCATGGGGCTGTGGCAGAACCGCTCAAGTCATATGGCCCACATGTGCCTATCATTGTCTTTTAGACTTTTGATAGCAGCACATGCAAGTCAAACAACTTCGGTAGTCTGTCAGGTGTCCTCGGGGGAACCCCGAATCATCCACGTTTTTCTTTCAAGCAGGATCCATTACAGAAACATTGCAGTATTATAACAGTTGTACAATTATACAATTAGATTACATCAGAGTAAACAGCGGAAGACTTGTAACCATAAGTTTACAAATTGTTCATTAAGTTATTACAAATTTAACTTTAGCCAATGAGGTAGTAGGGTAGCATGACAATTACCACTAGTATCACACAAGAGAGATTCACCCTGCCTAGGGGTTCACAACAAACTCTTCTACTGCTGGCTCTCACCTGCAACAAGGGTTTAACAAACCCTGAGTACAAAGGTACTCAACAAGACTTAACTGACGAAAAGGAAAGACTCCAAGGATATGCAGGCTTAAGGGGAATCAAGGTAAGTCTGTAGCAAGAATCAAGATAACTTTTGCAGAAAAGTTTTACTAAAAGTTGATCCTTACTTTCAATATTATAGCTTAAGCTTAATAAATATAAGTATCCAAGTATCACCTGATGTAAATCAATCACTCCTTAAACCATCTCATCATGTGATCATGAGCACCAGGGTTTAAGTTGTTAACTACGATGTAAGGCAGAGGATCGAGTCTTCTTCTCCAAGAAGCAACGGTGATTCGAATTGATTTGGCCCAGCTGGGGATTCCTTACCACATGACATATGTAGGTCTAGGTCCGAACCCGGATCCAAACCCGAACCTACATACATCAACCTTCACTCGGATCCTCCAAAACAGGAACCAGTCCAGCGCTACCCGAGAGCACACTACCACACCTCTCTGCGTCATTCATCCCTGACGGATTCACAGAAATGGGTACATGGTACTCCCGCCATCTCTCCACTCCCAGTGTGCGGTTATCGTTTCCCATAAAGGAATAGCCCAGATATTGGGCTTACCAAAGTATGTGGCCAGTACTACAAAGTCTCGAACACAAGCAAGCCTACAAGAATGGTCCTCAATCGACACAGGCGGGGTCACTACATCAGGCCCAAACCATGACGCAAGCCAAGATTCCGTCCGGTCTCATGTTAAAAGCATGATCATTCTCACATTTCAGGTTCATCAAAGTTTTAGGATAACTTGCTTTATCATTCTTATCATCTAAGCAAGGCTAAGCATTTAACAATTATCATATTAAACTGTGTGACATGGGATAAGTAATTTGTAGTCAAGGATGACATGCAACAACGGTATATCACTCAACTCCTACTACTTAATGCATCGAACATAGACTTATGTGAATAACTTTTATAAAATACAAGGAAATGGGTTATGCTCCAGGGCTTGCCTGCGATGTCGGGGTTGTCAGGCACTTCAGAAAACCACAACAGGATAACCAACTTCAAACGAATATAATTCCACTCCAAGGACTTGCTCAACTATGGAATTCCACTCTTGATCACTAAACGTAAATAAATATGCATGCTTTAGGATGATGAGGTACTAAGCATGTTTATGAAGAACAACAAGATTGATTTACTTGAGTACAACTTTCCTTCGCTATTTAACTAGGTTAATTACTCACAAAGCAATATTAGTTATTATTATTAATAAGTTAATCATGAGTAACACAATCAATAATTAACTTGCCAAGGAACATCAAAGGTGAACATGTTCCCTAGTCTACACTTAATCCAAAAGGTACACTCAAGTTATGTTATGATTAATCTAATTTAAACCAACATTAATTAATTAATTAAGGATATAATTAAAAATTATAAAAACAGTACCATAATTTTTGTGAAGACTACACTAAGCATGTAAAACATTCCTACAAAGTTTCATGATCAAAATTTATTTATTTTTATCTATAAAAATCATGGAAGTTTCCTTTATTAATTAAAATATGTAATTCTAAATCATAGAAAAATTATTGAAATTGATCATATTATATTTTTCCCAGGTAAACTACATCATGAATAAGCTATACAAAAAGTTTCAGAATTTTAACACACTTATATCATCTTCTATCAATTTTACAAGAACAGCACTGATTAACTTTTTCAGAAAAAAGAAAAAGCATTTTCTTTTCAGCCCGCGGATCAAACACTCTGGCCCATTCCTTGGCCCAGCAAGCGGTCACGAGCGGCGCACACGCAGACGCAGACGGTGCAACACGAAACCCTAATTCAAATAGTCACACGCGACGATGGACATGGCGGCACGGCGGCGTGGTGAGCGGTGCGCTGGACATGGCAAGCCGGTAGAGGTAGAACTGAGGAAAGCAACGTAACCAGGGGCGCACCACGAAGCTGCTGGACTATCTGAATGAGGTGGAAACGGAGTGGAGATGGGTCACCGTTGTCGAGGACGAGGACGGCGGCGTGAGCGGCTCGGCGACACACTGTTCCGGCAAAACCTGTGGATGAAGGGTTCACGGTGAAGATGACGAGCAACACGACACCGAGAAGAGCTCAAAACGCATGATGCTTGGTCGGGATGCTCACCGAGGTGACCTAACCATGGTGAGGCGAGCACTTGGCGGCGATGGCGGCAGCCGCGGCGGAAAACGGCGGCGCAGGTGGCTCCGGCGATGTGAGGGGCTGCGTGCAGGCTCTGTGCGTGCGCGACTGGGAGGCTGAGCGGGGGACGCGGTGAATTGGAGAAATTTACAGCGGCTGCGGCGAATTTGACGCCGGCGGCAAGGTCACTGACGGCGAGTAGATGAGGATAAAAGAGAGAAGAAGGCGGCTGACGTGCGCTGATAACGGTGAGGATGACTCGAGCGTGGTTGACAGCTTCTGCTTGAGCTTGGACACGGCATCAGCTGCGTGCAAGGGCGGTGACGAAGGACGGCGGCCTCTCCGGTGAAGCAGACAGGGGAGCAGCTCCCCGAGTTACTGTAGCACGTCTGAACCCTCCTCTTTCTCCTCCAAAAACTCTTGATTCCTTGTAGTAACTCGAAAATCTTCCCAAAAGAAAGTTACTCATCTTGATGCCTTCTCCAACAATGCTTTAAGAACCTATAGACAGAACTTGATAGATTGGAAGATTTTGAATTGGGGATGAAGGTACATTAAAACTGTTTTTACTGAAATAAGAAATCAGTTTTCAGAACAGACTGAAACGCTCTCCTTCCTCTTCCTTTCTCTTCCAAAACTGTTAAACAACTTGAAAACAAGCCTAAAGCAAAGTTGTTCTCTGATCTTCCCTCTCCAGCTTCTCTTAAAGACTCAACAGCAAAGGAGTTCTGTTTTTGAAGATTTTTGAAATCAAACAAGGGCACTTTGAAACTGTGAAAAGGGATTCAGGGTTAGGGTTTAGAAAACTAAGCTGATTAGCTACCTTGTGGAATTAATGGTTATTACTTATTGATCAAGCAACTCAACCAATAGCACTACTTTACAGTACAAACTTTGTACTAAAAAATGATGCCATTGTTTGAACAAATTTATTAAAGAAATTCATTTTAATTTGCTCCCAACATTGAATCCATTACAGAAATCCAGCACTTCAGCCAAATTGACAATGTTGAAATCCAATTATTGGATTCAACTTTGAGGCTCCATTTTTAATGTTTTAGACTTAAGATCATACCCCATACTTGACACTAGTGTAAAGTGCACACTTTACACCTCAAAGTTTATTAGGGCATAAATTCAAGTATGTAGTGAATTTCCAAAAATAGAAGGTCTCAAAGTACCTTAAGAGATTTTTTTTGGTTTCAACTCATCACATCAAACAATGCATTGCTTAGCTAACCAATTAGCATTGATTTTAGTTGATGCAAAGCATAGTTAGCTAAATGACATGACCAATCTTTTAGTGTTGCTTAACAGCAGGGTGTTACAGGGGCCCTACTAGCAGACTTAGTTTATTGCTACTGTGAATGTTTATTGGCACGTCATTAATGATCCCACTGGTATTGGTCCACCTTAATTATTTCTTTGTCATCTGGTTGATAAATAATAGGTAAAAAAATGGTGGTCATCTATTGCTGGGCTAGCTATAAATATCCTCTTGAGCCAGCACCATTGTGCAGATTTGATATCTTGCTGTATAGGAAGCATAAGCGAGCACGCCCTTCTCCAATCCCTTTGTGTGGTTTTACAAAGTGCAGGCATCTAAAAAAAGAATTGAGATACACACAGTTTCCCCTTGTGAGAGGTTCCTATGTACGTGTCGATCTGTATGACAACTTCCTTCTTGAGGTTGAACAGCATTCCAGCATGCATGTGAAGTGTAAGGAATCAAGGTGGGGCGGGGCAGAAAGAAGGCAGAGGCGTGCTGTTAGTTCTGAGATTGTATTGCAGGCATGGCTCTCGAAGCTGGTATGGAACAGGGCACCATGCCGATTGTGGAATGACAATGACCAGTAGCTCTAGGTTGTAGATACTTTTGTGAGGTCAGGCCCATATTCCTTAGACTCTACGTGTGTCTATACTGCACTGAGCCCTTTGCCTGTAAGCAAAAAATACCAAGCCCACTTTGAACTAACTAAAAGGAAGAAGTAATATACTGAATTCCTTAGGGCACCATGCCGATTGTGCTGTTAGTCTCTTTGATAACATCTGTTTACAAAGAAAAGAAAAATGGTAACCTCCTATATTGACGTGGAAAAAACTAATATGCAGCAGGTAACAGTAACACATGCGGCACTGCATGCCCTTGTCCATGTGTGCCTTAATTGAGAAACTGTAGGTCCTTACAATAATTTAAAAATGGATGCATATCACACATCATATTTCTCATGTTGGTATCACTTCTAGGAGGGTCATCTGGGCATGTCAACGAAGCATCAGAAACAAATATATGGTACCAGAGTAACAGTTGTGAGGCAATTGGAGACAACGAACTTACCATGTGCCATAAGGATCTACATATTAGTGTTGTTCATATATCATGGGTCACATTTGCCCTTTTTTCTTTGCATCTTAATGATGTCTTGGTTAACCAATTTATGAATGGTTCCATAGAAAGGACTTTGGTAGGTGTAGATATTAGAAAGTATATATATGTTGTTAGGTTTAATCCGATCCCATCTCAGAAATTTTGGTGGGAGAGGGTACAACAACTAAGGTAGGGCAACGCGCTCACCTATGGTTAAGTCAGGGCGCCTAAGGCTTCGGTTGATTGTGGGCTCTAGTAAAACTAGAGCCGGAGGGATGCTGGCTCGTGGCTATAGCAAGTTATGGATATACTGCACAGTATTGAGTTGCATGCAGCGACCAATTCAACCAAAAAACTTAAGCTGATGGGGAGAGGTGGACAATTCACTTATGTTCCAACACTCCCCTCACATGGAGGCTTCCTCAGGCTTTAGACGTGGAATAGGAGCGAGCAACAAATATTTCATTTAAGTGCACTAACCAGGATTCAAACTCGAGACCTCCGGCTTTAACATCATATTGAGTTGCATGCACCGACCAATTCAACCTAAAAGCTTAAAAGCTAATGGGGAGAGGTGGGCAATTCACTTATATTCCAGCAATAACATATTTTGTATATTGCTTATAAATTAGTGTCTTTGATCACAGTTGTTCATATGACAAGCCCCTGACAAGAACATACAAGTTCGTTGTAGTTATATTGAAGTGGAAAGGAGACCATGAGCCAAGGTAACCTGCATTGCCCTTTTCACCAGGCGTGGCATCTGAAACTGCTACTTCTTAAAAAAGAACTGATGCACACAGGAAATTTCTCACGTTTAGGGGGCAAACTTTGGTTGGTTCACTTCTTCGAGGTTAGGTTATGTGGGCATGTGAAGCATAAGGAAAAAAGACGATGCCCAAACCTTCCTTGGTTCAGAATTTGTCATGGGCAATGCTATAGTACTCCCAAATACCTATCAGGAAGTAATAGTTCAAATAAATCTAGGCCATTCAATGTTAGACGTTTCTAAAATAAATAAATAAACAAATAATAACTAAGACAAGGGACTGTCACACCCATTTAAAGACCAAATGGAATGCATACTCTTATGTGTGCCCAGAGATCAATCACACATAAGTTAACAAATTATAATGGAAGTATCATCACAAATGTTATTACATCACGATTATTAACACATAGTCTTTACACAAATATAGCGGAAGTAAAAATATAAATCTCTCGTGGTAGCTCCAATCACAGGCACATTGACCGGTTGACTGCAAGTCTAGTAATCTTCAGGGAAGTAGGAGTAGTAATCACTATTTGCACCATCTGTTACCCATCCGGGATTTTTATCCAAGTAAGAAAAATAAACAAGCGTAAGTACATCTCGTAATCAACAAGTGTAACATGGGGTTCATGAGGCTCAAAGGCATGACATTGGTTTATCAGCATGTAGCTTTTATTTAGCATAATTTTAGCATATCAATAGCATCAAAATGTCTCAATGTAAACAATACACATATGATCCATGTGAAATGATTAATGAATAGCAAAAACATATTCATTATTAATGATCAATAATTCCATAAGGGTCCAAGGCCACTCGTGACCGTGAGCACGGCTGTTAGAACAGTTTTACACTTTGCAGAGGTTGTACACTTTCACTGTGAGTCGTGTTGTCCATATGCCCGGGTTAATTACTCCCAAAACACTCCTAAGGTGAGCAGGCAGGGAAACACTATGAAGTCTTTCGAAGGTTCGTCTAACAAGTTAGGGCCATTAGATTCACTCGGCAAACAGATGTAGAGCCCCTTCCAAATGGCACAATGGCACGTAGTCTATACTCATAAGGATAGAGGCCGCACTATATCCGATTCGTCAAGCCATTCTTACGCCAAAAAGGTTACCACTAACAAGCTAGAAAAGGTCCTTCTATATGACTAAAGCCAGAGCCATATAGCCCTCACAGTTGTACTGTAAATCCTGGATGTTCGCTTACAGATAAGTCCTTAAAGAGAGTAACTAGAGCATCAAAAATAACCCCATGCTCTAGTCCCCTTTAAACATTAATCAAAATCATCTTTTAATGTTTGTTGCATATTCCATTAGTCAATTTACATGATCATAGTTCATGTTTAAGCACTAGCCATACTACCCAATGCAATATAATAGGTATCAAGGTATAAGATCAACACTAAGTCATCCTTAACAAAGGAATAGATGCATAATGATATTATTTGCGTATTGTGAATAGGACAACAAGGATAATCCCATGCTATACTTGTCTTGCTCAAACTGGTCCTATAGATCTTGCTCGTAGAATGACTCTTGATCCCCAACGAATTGCTCACCGTCTATACTCGATCAACAACAGCAACAACATACAATCATGCATAGACCAACAAAACTATAATTAGAACAGTACACCAACAGTAAGAAAATAAGATAAAAAGTCTTTAAAACGAATCTACAACTCGCTAGGATCACACAGACGTAAAGATCACGAAAAACGGAGCTAAAACGACGAAGTTATGAATTTACGAAGATTTCCTATAGAAAAATAATTACTTTAATGTAAACTCGAAAATAAATTATCACAAACCTACTGTACAGTACTACCAACATGTAGAGCTCACAAATACGAACCTAACGCAATTTGAACGGGTCAAATCAGAGTTAAAACGAAGATTCTACGCACAATTTAACATAATGGCAGATCTGTAAATAAGTGAAAACGTATTTTCTGAAGTTACGCGATCAAAATACGCTTTACGAAAAAGAAAACGTAAATCGGTAATACGCCTTGGACTGCGAGTTCCATACTTAAAAATTACAGGGGTTCTTTAGCAAAAGTACCGGACGAAACAGTATCTTCTATTTACAACCGTTAGATTTAAAATGGACGGCCCAGAGCAGATCGGGGGGAAGCCGGGCGGCGCTCCGGCCAGAACAGGGCCGCGACAGCGGTTTCCGCGGTGGCGCCATGGCCGGAGATGGCTTCCTCGCGCTACAGAGCACGAGCTTGCGAACGAAGGACACCAGCTGATAGAGAACATCAAGGCGAACTCACTGAAGGTCAAATCGAAGCCGAGGACGAGACAAAGAGGACGTGCGGCTCGGAGAGGCAGGCAGCTAGGGCTGCGCCTCGAGCGTGGCCACCTCGGGATGTTGGAGACTACAATTTGCAGGGAAATGTGGAGTGGAGGGGTGCGACATCCCGTTTTTATAGCCCGGAGGCTGCTCTAAGTAAGGAAAGGGAGGATATGGGAGACGGATTCGATCGGTGAAGCAAGGGAAAGGAATCCGGCTGGCGTGGGGAGGAAGAAGGTAACCCTGACATGCGGGCCCGCGTCGTCAGCGACGGGAAGAGGAGGGGAAAGCGTGCACGCGGTAACTGGGCCAACGGCCGACTTGCTGGGCTCGGCCCGAGAAAGCGAAACGGGGGAGCGGGGGAAGGAAGACGGGCCGCGCGCGGGAGGGCAGGCCGAGGCGGCGCGCTGCCGGGCTGAGCTGGGCCAAAACCGAATAGGAGATTTTGAATCCTCTTTTGAATTTGATTCAAACCACTCAACACAAAAATTCAAATGCAGCAGCATGAATGCTCAATCATGTTTCTACCCTTATATTTAATTTTAAATAAATAAAAATTATTATTCTTCTAGGTTTGTATGCTCACAAAATGGTATAAAAAGCATATTTTCCTATTTTTAATTCTTTCAAAATTTATTGTGTTACAATTCTACCCCTTTAAGATGAATCTCGTCCCGAGATTCGACTGGTGCTTACTCGAACAGTTGCGGGTAGGTTTTCCTCAGATCCTCTTCTCTTTCCCAAGTTGGCTCATCTGCAGTGTACCGATTCCACCGAACCTTACACATTTTGATAGTTCAACTCCTCGTGACTCTTTCAGATGTCTCTAAAATTTTAACCGGAAACTCTTCATATGTGAGATCCTCCTTAACAGTGAGCTCCTCTAACGGAATCTGTTCCTCTGGTACTCGCAAACATTTCTTAAGTTGAGACACGTGGAACACATCATGTACACCTGCCAAACTCTCAGGTAATTCCAACTGATATGCCACTTCACCACGTCTCTCTACGATCTTGAAAGGTCCAATATACCTTGGTGCCAATTTACCTTTCATGTTGAACCTTTTCACACTCCTCATTGGTGATACTTTCAAGTAAACATAATCCCCTACTTCAAAAGTCAACTCTCTTCTACAAGTATCGACATAACTTTTCTGTCGGGACTGTGCTATTTTCATATTATCTCTAATCATCCTTACTTTCTTTTCAGCATCCTTGAGTACATCAGGCCCAAACACTTGACTTTCCCCTGTCTGATTCTAGAACAATGGAGTTCTACACTTTCGTCCATACAGAGCCTCAAACGGTGCCATCTGAAGACTCTTCTGATAACTATTGTTATAAGAGAACTTTGCGTAAGGCAAGCTCTTATCCCAACTAGTATCATATTGTAAAGCACAAGCTCTCAACATATCTTCCAATATCTGATTAATTCTCTCCGTCTATCCATCTGTCTGTGGATGGTAGGCTGTACTAAAGTTCAGCTTGGTTCCCAGTGATTCATGTATCTTTTGCCAATAATGAGATGTAAACTGAGTACCCCGATCAAACACAATTTTCTTAGGAACTCCATGTAGACTCACTATTCTTTCCATATACAATTCAGCTAATTTTGCACTACTATATGTAGTCTTAACTGGTAGAAAATGAGCAACCTTTGTCAGACGATCTACTATCACCCAAATTGAATCATACCCTCTCTGAGTACGTGGCAACCCAACTATGAAATCCATACCAACTTCTTCTCATTTCCATTCGGGTATCTGCATAGGCTGTAACAATCCTGCAGGTCTCTGATGTTCAGCTTTCACCCTTTGACAAGTGTCACACAAAGCAACATATTCAGCAACATCTCTTTTTAAACCATACCACCAATATTTCTCTCTTAGGTCCAGATACATCTTAGTACTCCCAGGATATATGGAATAAGCTGACTCGTGAGCTTCACGCAGAATTGCCCCTCTGATATTCTTATCCTCAGGCACACACAGCCTTTTCCCAAACCATAGCGTACCATTATCATCCTTACGGAATCCTGGTGATTTGCCCTTTGCTATATTCTCCGCTATCTCTCTCAACTTTTCATCTTTCAACTGACCCTTGCGGATTTCTTGCTCTAGAGTAGGCTCTAGTACCAATTCTACTACATTGGTGGTAAACCCTAAGTTCAGATGTTCACATTCAGCACACAACTCTTTTGGCATAGGCATTACTTGTATTTCATTAGCGTAGCTTTTCCTACTAAGAGCATTAGCAACAACGTTGGCCTTTCCTGGGTGATAATGCACCTCTAGATCATAGTCCTTTATCAACTCCAACCATCTACGCTGTCTTAAGTTCAGATCTGATTGAGTGAAGATATACTTCAGACTCTTGTGATCAGTGTATATATCACTCTTGTGTCCAATCAAATAAAGTCTCCATATCTTTAGTGCATGAACCACTGCAGCTAATTCCAGGTCATGAGTAGGATAATTCAATTCATGCTTCCTTAACTGTCTCGATGCATATGCCACAACTCTACCCTCTTGCATAAGAACACATCTCAAACCCAAACGAGATGCATCACAGTAGATAGAGAAGGGTTTACTCAGATCTGGCAAGACTAATACTAGTGCAGTAGTCAATCTTTTCTTCAATTCCTCAAAATTAGCCTGGCACTTCTTAGACCACACAAACTTAGCATTCTTCTCCAATAATGCAGTCATTGGCTTCGCAAGCTTGGAAAATCCCACTATAAATCTCCTGTAATAGCCAGCCAATCCCAAGAAACTACGGATCTCACTTACATTGGTTGGTGGCTTCCAGTTCAATACATCTTTCACTTTGCTAGGATCTACTGATATTCCTCTATTTGAGACAATATGACCCAGAAAAGAAACTTTCTTCAACCAAAACTCACATTTACTCCACTTGGCATATAGCTGGTGTTCTCTGAACTTTTGCAAGACCAACCTCAAATGTTCAGCATGTTCTTCCTCAGTCTTGAAGAATACCAAAATATCATCAATGAATACCACTATAAACTTGTCCAGATATTCCATGAACACCTTATTCATCAAATACATGAAGTATGCAGGGGCATTAGTCAGACCAAAAGACATCACTGTATACTCATATAAACCATACCGTGTGGTAAAAGCTGTCTTTGGTATATCACTAGCATGAATCTTCAACTGATGATATCCAGAACGAAGATCAATCTTGGAGAATACACAAGCTCCTCTCAACTGATCAAACAAGTCATCGATTCTAGGCAATGGGTACTTATTTTTGATAGTAACCTCATTGAGAGACCGATAATCTACACACATCCTCTGAGTACCATCTTTCTTGTCCACAAAAATTACTGGTGCTCCCCATGGTGAAGAACTAGGACGAATGAAACCTTTATCCTGCAACTCCTTAATTTGTTTCTTAAGTTCTTCTAATTCATTTACTCCCATTCTATATGGATGCTTAGCTATGGGTGCAGTTCTAGGTAATAATTCAATAATAAATTCAATGTCACGGTCTGGTGGCATACCTGGCAATTCCTCAGGAAACACATCGGGGAACTCCTCCACAACCGGGTCCTCCTGGTTGGCACCATCATTAAGCTGGTTCACTGTTGCGGTCTCCTGTTTCTGCACTTTCACCTCAACCCTGATTCTATCTCCCTTTGGCGTTGTCAGCACTACTGATTTATTCTTGTACTGAATCTCTGCTTGTTGTTGCATCATCCAATCCATTCTCAATATGAGGTCAATCCCAACTGTTCTCAATACTATAGGACTCACTGTAAACTCTACCCCCCTTAAATTGAGACTAATCGGAAGACAACGATAGGATGCTGGTATGCTTCCACCAGGTGAGTTTACTAATATAGGGTTCTTCATGGCACACAAATGAATTCTATGTATTCTAACAAATGATTGTGATATGAAAGAATGTGATGCTCCAGAATCAAAAAGAACAGTGGCGGGAGTGGAATGGACATCGAACGTACCAAGCATAACTTCCGGCTCCTCCACTGCGATCTCTTGGGACAAGTGGTTCACCCTTCCAGTGTTAGGTGCTGGCTTCTGGTGACTGCTTTGCCTCTGGGGAGTCTGCTGGTTGGGCTTCTCAGGGCAATTGTAAGACAAGTGACCTTCTTTCCCACATCGAAAACACCTGTTGGGGGTATTGGGAGCACTAGTCTTCATGGGAGTATTATTGGAAGGGCCCTGACGCTGTGCTTGATTCCCACTCTGCTGCGGAGGACGTTGGTTGCCATTCTGCGGCTGAAACGGGGGACGTTGCGGGAACTGACTGCGGAAAGGGACCTGACCACGATTCCACTGACCAGAAGGAGGCCTTTGTTGATTACCCTGCTGAAAACCAGTACGTGGACGAGTGTTGCTACCGGAGGCCTGTCCCTGAAGCCTTTTCCTCTTGGCATCCATCTCCTTGTGCTTGTTATCCACCACGATAGCGCGGTTCACAAGCGTCTGAAAATTGGGATAGGTATTGGACATCAACTGTAATTGTAGCCCATCATACAATCCCTTCAGGAAGCGGCGCTGCTTATCACTATCATTAGCCACCTCATGTGGAGCGTATCGTGACAATTGAGCAAACTTGTCACGGTACTCAGCTACAGACATTGACCCTTGGGTCAAGTTCCTGAATTCCTCTGCCTTCAGTTCTATCATCCCTTCCAGTATATGGTAAGCCCTAAAGTTCTCTCTAAACTCCTGCCAAGTGACTGCGGGAGCATTGGCGGGGCGACCATACTCATACGATTCCCACCAATCCTGAGCTTCTCCCTGGAGTTGTCCAGAAGCAAACAACACCTTCTGCCGGTCATCACATTGTGCAATATTGAGCCGCTTTTCCACAGCACGAAGCCAATCATCGGCTTCCAATGGATCAGCAGCATGCGTGAACACTGGGGGACGACCCTTCAAAAATTCACCACGCTTATCACGTGGTTGTGCCCCAGCAACTGGCTGATTCTGTTGGTTCTGCACCAGTTGTTGCATAAGCTGCGTCTGCACTGCCAATAGTTGCTCAATAGTTGGTGGCGGTGGTGGTGGTGGATTTGGGGGAACACTTCCACGACCCCTGCCTCTTCCTCTTCCGGCCATCTGCCATCCATAAAAATGCAAACTTTGAGATTTTCATGTTATCAACCACTTATAAGATAAAGAATGATATCTGAAAATTTTCTGGACGAGTATCAATATTGACAGTTCAGTAAATCAATCATATCTCGAGCTACAGAAGTCCAAAAGAGGCGTGCTTTATATGGTTGGAAAGCTTATGAAATTATCCACAACTTTTATTCAGACCCCAAGATCAGATTCTGTCGTTAAGTTAATGAAAGATAAGGCGCAACAGAAACTGTTCCAGATTTCAGACTGTGCAGAAACTTTAACTTGTGACAATTATATCTCTCGAATCAGATCAGATAAAAAGGTGATTCCAGTGGCATTTGAAAGGTGCTTAAGTCTAATTTCTCATAAAAATTTCATAAATATTGCACGAACCGTTTTTGAACCATAGCAGAAACATTACAGACTGCTCCAGAAAACAGCAAGGATAGAAACGTGACAATACCAAACCCAACTATTATTCCCTTGACTATTAAACTTATTGTTCTTAAAAATAGAACTTGTAGACATGCCTACAAGCCCCAACACTCATAAAAAAATCCAACTCACACATAAGCATAATAATAAAGCAACTAACACACCAAAGTTTAAACCACACGACAAACTCTAAGACTCAACTGACGTTACTAGGAACGTTCTTATTCCATAAAGGACTCCTATTTTCTAAGGACGTGGCTCATGCTCTAATGTCTCATAAATCTTGGCCATCACTTGGTTTGCTCGGAGTTCATCAATTGTTGCCTGGCACCTCTTGATGGTCTTCCCTTGTGCCTTCACCATCTCCTCTAACTGCAGCTTCCTCTCCATTATATCATAGACAAGGTTCACCATTACCCGAGGAAGTGGTTCTAACTGCACTGGATCCATCATGGCCCATCCAAGGTCGGGGTGTGCACGAGGGAAGTAGCGATGAATATCATGCTTCATGCTGTCAAAGCGAAGGTAGCGGAGACCCATACATGCTTTAAAAGGCGGCATCTTCAATGCTATCCTCCATGGTAGCTCGACGACCCATGTGAGAATACATCCTGTCCAGCTGGTATGCCCCTTTTTCCTCATCCTTGGGAAAAATACTCGCCCTTGCCTTCCAGTAAGTGTCCTCCAGCGGATGTGTATACTCCTAGCAGACGTACTCCACAGTTGGATGCCAATCAACGAAGTAGGCAGAGAGCATTCCCACAAGTCGATGATGAGAGACAACATTCCCTTCATCCTTGTGGTAGATCTTCACAGTCCACCCCATTGGAGGAGGTGGCACATCTCCAGTAGCCTCATCATGTGGTGGAGACGGGGGTTGCTCTCCTCCATTAGCTTCCTCCTCTTCATCATCTTCAATCTCAATGATCTCCGGATCTTCTTCAGGCTTATACTCATAAGGATAGAGGCCGCACTATACCTGATTCGTCAAGCCATTCTTACGCCAAAAAGGTTACCACTAACAAGCTAGAAAAGGTCCTTCTATATGACTAAAGCCAGAGCCATATAGCCCTCACAGTTGTACTGTAAATCCCGGATGTTCGCTTACAGATAAGTCCTTAAGGAGAGTAACTAGAGCATCAAAAATAACCCCATGCTCTAGTCCCCTTTAAACATTAATCAAAATCATCTTTTAATGTTTGTTGCATATTCCATTAGTCAATTTACATGATCATAGTTCATGTTTAAGCACTAGCCATACTACCTAATGCAATATAATAGGTATCAAGGTATAAGATCAACACTAAGTCATCCTTAACAAAGGAATAGATGCATAATGATATTATTTACGTATTGTGAATAGGACAACAAAGATAATCCCATGCTACACTTGTCTTGCTCAAACTGGTCCTGAAGATCTTGCTCGTAGAATGACTCTTGATCCCCAACGAATTGCTCACCGTCTATACTCGATCAACAACAGCAACAACATACAATCATGCATAGACCAACAAAACTATAATTAGAACAGAACACCAACAGTAAGAAAATAAGATAAAAAGTCTTTAAAACGAATCTACAACTCGCTAGGATCATACAGACGTAAAGATCACGAAAAACGGAGCTAAAACGACGAAGTTATGAATTTACGAAGATTTCCTATAGAAAAATAATTACTTTAATGTAAACTCGAAAATAAATTATCACAAACCTACTGTACAGTACTACCAACATGTAGAGCTCACAAATACGAACCTAACGCAATTTGAACGGGTCAAATCAGAGTTAAAACGGAGATTCTACGCACAATTTAACATAATGGCAGATCTGTAAATAAGTGAAAACGTATTTTCTGAAGTTACGCGATCAAAATACGCTTTACGAAAAAGAAAACATAAATCGGTAATACGCCTTGGACTGCGAGTTCCATACTTAAAAATTACAGGGGTTCTTTAGCAAAAGTACCGGCCGAAACGGTATCTTCTATTTACAGCCGTTAGATTTAAAATGGACGGCCCAGAGCAGATCGGGGGGAAGCCGGGCGGCGCTCCGGCCGGAACAGGGCCGCGACAGCGGTTTCCGCGGTGGCGCCATGGCCGGAGATGGCTTCCTCGCGCTACAGAGCACGAGCTTGCGAACGAAGGACACCAGCTGATAGAGAACATCAAGGCGAACTCACTGAAGGTCAAATCGAAGCCGAGGACGAGACAAAGAGGACGTGCGGCTCGGAGAGGCGGGCAGCTAGGGTTGCGCCTCGAGCGTGGCCACCTCGGGATGTTGGAGACTACAATTTGCAGGGCAATGTGGAGCGGAGGGGTGCGGCATCCCATTTTTATAGCCCGGAGGCTGCTCTAAGTAAGGAAAGGGAGGATATGGGAGACGGATTCGATCAGTGAAGCAAGGGAAAGGAATCCGGCCGGCGTGGGGAGGAAGAAGGTAACCCTGACATGCGGGCCCGCGTCGTCAGGGACGGGAAGAGGAGGGGAAGGCGTGCGCGCGGTAACTGGGCCAGCGGCCGACTCGCTGGGCTCGGCCCGAGAAAGCGAAACGGGGGAGCGGGGGAAGGAAGACAGGCCACGCGCGGGAGGGCAGGCCGAGGCGGCGTGCTGCCGGGCTGAGCTGGGCCAAAACCGAATAGGAGATGGTTTTCCTTTTCTTTTTCTTTTTCTAATTTTTCAAAGCATTTTTTCAAAAAGATTTTGAATCCTCTTTTGAATTTGATTCAAACCACTCAACACAAAAATTCAAATACAGCAGCATGAATGCTCAATCATGTTTCTACCCTTATATTTGATTTTAAATAAATAAAAATTATTATTCTTCTAGGTTTGTATGCTCACAAAATTGTATAAAAAGCATATTTTCCTATTTTTAATTCTTTCAAAATTTTAGGGTGTTACAGGGACAATCTCTCAAATCCCCTAGTCAGCGGGCAAACATACACTACGGAAATCAGGCGCTTTGCCGAGTGTCCAGGGCACTCGGCGAAGCCCTAAATACACTCGGCAAAGGCTTTGCCGAGTGCCACACTCGGCAAAGAGCACACGACAAAAAAGTTATCGGCAAAGCGGCCATTGCCAAGTGTCTTTTATCGGGCACTCGGCAAAGACTTTGCCGAGGCCGAACCGAAAAAATCTGAAAAAAAAATAGTAAAAAAAATTATTTTTTTTAATTAGAGGAGGGACCCATCGGCTAGGCATATGGCAACTGCTCCCAAGTGACCTGCCAAAGCAGTTTTTTGAAACTTCGCGCCCAGCGAGAATCGAACCTGTGACCTCTCACACACGCGCGAGCTCCTCTACCACTACACCTCTCTTTCATTTGTGTTTATATTCCATTTCGGTTACCTAAATATTATACCAAATCAAGTGTAAATTAATTATTTGAGGCCCTAAACGAATTCAAATCAAAAAGTTGCCAACTACAAGGTTTCATAACTTTTCGAGATCTACAATTTTCATTTAGGAAGTTTCTCCATCTGAGGTCGTTTGAAAAATTCGAATTTTAAAATTTTGAATTTCAAACGTAGTTTTGCATGACAAGATGATTTCAAATTAAAAAGTTGTCAACTACAAAGTTTCATAACTTTTCGAGATCTACAATTTTCATTTAGAAAGTTTCTCCATCCGAGGTCGTTTGAAAAATTCAAATTTTAAAATTTTGAATTTCAAACGTAGTTTTGCATGACAAGATGATTTCAAATTAAAAAGTTGTCAACTACAAAGTTTTATAACTTTTCGAGATCTACAAAGCTTATTTTGGTTGTTTTTGCATCCGAGTTCTTTTGAAAAATTCAAATTTTAAATTTTTGAAATTCGGATGCAGTTTTGTATTACAACATGCTTTCAAATTTAAAAGTTGTCAACTACAGTGTTTCATAACTTTTCGAGATCTATAATTTTCATTTAGAAAGTTTTTCCATCTGAGGTCGTGGTTCTAACATTATTCACAAATCTTATATATCTCTCTTGTAGTTTCATAAAACTATATGAGAGACGTTTAGATTTTGTGAACAACGTTACTATCGCTTTGTCGAATGAAGAAATGACCAAAATAAACTTTATAGATCTTGAGAAGTTATGAAACCTTGTAGTTAAAAACTTTTTAATTTAAATTCGTTTAGGGCTTCAAAATGTGCTTTGAAAAACTGCTTTGCCAAGTGCAAAAAAAAAACACTCGGCAAAGACCTTCTTTGCCGAGTGTTTTTTTTGGCACTCGGCAAAGCAGCTTCTTTGCCGAGTGTTTTTTATTTAGCACTCGGCAAAGAGCTTCTTTGCCAAGTGCCAAAAAAACACACTCGGCAAACCACGTGGCACTCGGCAAAGAACTGGATTCCGGTAGTGATAGCTGCCTTTCCTTTCTTCTAGTGTACCAGGAGGGGCGGCATGGGACCGGACACATAGGCATTGGCATTAATTAAAAATGTATTCTCATGGATAAGAAGGGCAGGCATAGTGCAGTTGGTGAGTGCTAGCTCGCCGAGTCACCAGGTCCTGGGTTCGAAGCCGTCTCTCTGTAGAATTTCTGCGGGGGTAAGACTTTACTTCGGTTGTTTCCTTCCCTAGACCCCACTCGTGTGGGAGCCTCTGGCACTGAGTCTGCCCTTTATTCTCATGGATAACATGTGGGTGCATGCACTTGGTGTTTGCCCGTTGATACTGAAGATTTTACTAATTAACACAGATTTTATCACAACCGCGTGCTTATATATACCAAATACCAGAACAGGCTACAAAGGGGGTTATGAACCGGTGGTGATGTTCATTTCTCTAGGAGAGTCAGAATATATACTTTCCATTTTTCTATAATGGGATGTAAAATTCAATGGCTTGAAAAAACAAAGTATCAGAGTAATCACGCATTTGTGTCCTTTCAATTTTTATTGAATAATATCTATGTTGATGGATTGTTGAATGGTACCACACAAAGCACATGGTAGGTACAAATGTTTAAAATATTACTAGCTCTGCTGAGCTGCTTATAAAATGGCCACGTTATTTATGCACAAAGAAGTAAAAATGGCAAGGCACCGAGAAGAATGTCACTAGCAGTGCCGTTCTTCATGTAGTGTGTGGCTTCTAACCTGCAGCATGTCACAAAATCTCATGCATATCGCATATCATATTTCTCATGTTTAAGTCGTATAAGCTTTGGTTGTCACTAATTCGCTCATCATGGGGCATGTGAAGTGTCCGGAAAACAAGACGAGAGGCAAAGAGGGTTATCAAGCCATTAGGAAACACTAGTTGGAACTTTCCAGGTTGCTTTGTAGCATTTCGTAATGGTTGAAGATGGAAGCTCCTCATAGATTCCAGGCTGCTGGTACTTGAAGGTGTTCGCTAAATAGAATACCAACGAAAAATTGTGGGCCTGCATCTCTGTAGGATGTCATGAAGCACCGAAGTCCTTTCTAACAATTGCAATGAACCATGCTGCTGGTTGGCTGATGCTATGGGACTTGTTCCAGGGTAAGAGCTCCTAAGGCAAACCTAACTGTAACACCCAAAAATTTCAAAATTTAGAATTACTGGGTTTTAAATAATTTAGATAATAATTAATAGGGAATTAGGATTTAAAATTTTAGATAGAATATTTGATGATGCATTCATGCTGTTGCATTTATTTTATTTTGTGGTGTGGACTTTATTTTATTTGATTTGGATTTGAAAATCTATTTAAAAGGTTTTGAAAACAAATAGATAAAAAAAGAGAAATAGACTTACCTGCTGTGCCAATTCGGCCTGGAGGCCCGCTCGGCCGGCCTATGGCCGTTCTCCCGCTGATGGGCCGAGTCGCGTCTCTCCCGCGCGCGTGGGCCGGCCCAGGCGAAGCTGCGCGCGCCTCTCCCTTCATCGTCTCGCTGACGGATGGGGCCAGCTTGTCAGCGCCCTCTTCTACCTTGCATCGTAGCCGGGTCGGTCACGAGTGCGACCACCGTCGTATCTCCAACGGATTCTTCGGGATTTCCTAACCGAATACGGGGTTTAGGGTGCTATAAGAGCAACGCCGCGACCTCCTCACCCCTTTTTTCCATCTAAAGCCGAGTTTAGCCCGTGAAATCGAGCCTTGCGAGCTTGGAACCCTAGGCGAGTTCGGTCGCACACTGCCGTCGCTTACCGGTGGTTTTGCGTCTTCTTTCTTCGCTTAGGTGAGTTTGTCAGCTTCTCCTCTCCCTCCCCATGCTCTTCTTTTGAGTTTTTGTGCTTTATATCGCGGGATTGGAGCTCACCACGGCCGGCAATGGCTCCACCGTTCATCCCTGAGCCGCCCTCTCTCTTTGGGTCATCGTAGCGCTCCTAAACCGTGTAGGTGAGATCGGGTTAAGCTTCTCGTCCGATTGGAACAAGTCATGGGCCGTTTGGTGGTCTAAGTAGCGGGAATCGCCGTTTCCGGCGACGAGGGTCGCGACAGCCATGGCGGCCGCCGGCTGGCGTTGAGGGAGGAGGCCGACTTTTTCTTCTCTCTCCCCTGGATTGAATAGTAGCCATCCATCTAGTGATCAACGGGTAGGATTAGAAGATACCCCTTCGCGGGTACAAATTGCTAAAGAGTCCCTGCCCTTTTTCTTAATAGAACCCGCGGTCCATGGCGCATTATCAGGAATCCGGCTCTTCGTTTTGAAAGCGTAATTCTTTCCGGTAAATCAAAAATACGTTTTCTGAGATTTACAGTTTTGCCACTAAACTTGTTTTGGTCATAAAATCTTCGTTTTAACTCCGATTTGATCCGTTCAAGTTGCGTTAGGTTCGTATTTGCGAGCTCTACATGTTGGTATAGTTGTACAGTAGGTTTGGGAAAATTAATTTTCGAGTTTATATTAAAGTAATTATTTATCTATAGGAAATCTTAGAAAATTCATAACTTTCATGTTTTAACTCCGAATTTTGTGATCTTTATGTCTGTGTGATCGTAGGAACGTGTAGAAGAGTTTTATAAACTTTTATTACTGTTTTTGTTACTGTTGGTGTACTGTTCTAATTATATCTCTTTGTTTGCTTCATGTATGTTTGCTCGATTGCATGTATGTTGTTGATTGGTGATCGGATTTAGACGGTGAGCAGTTTCTGGACGATCAGGAGTATTACTTTGAGCCAGACCAGCAGTATCATCCGGAAAGCTTTGATCAAGGCAAGTATAACATGGGACTATCCTTGTTACCTATTCACTGAAATTATCATACATATGCATGTGTTTTCCTTAACAACCTTAGAGATTATAACATAGGGATTGTTATCCTGATTCCTTGTCACCTATGGGTTATGCATTTGGGTAGCTGTTGCTAGTGCTTAATTATGAATAATGATCATGTAATTTGATTAATGGATTCAGCAACCAATCATTAAGATGATTTTATTACTGTTGACAAAGGGGACTAGAGCGTTGTGTTGTGTTGATTGTTTGTCACTCTAGTTACTCTCCATAAGGACTTACCTGTAAGTGATGACCGGGATATACAGTACAGCATTGAGGGCTATATGGCTCTGGCTTTAGTTGCTTAAAGGACCTTTTCTAGCTTGTTAGTGGTTACCTTAAATGGCGTAAGAATGGCTTGCCACGTTGGGTGTAGGACAGCCTCTAGTCAATGAGTATAGCCGAGAAGGAAGTGTGCCATTTGAAAAGGGGTTCCTACATCTGCCTGCCGAGTGAATCTAATGGCCCTAACTTGCTAGACGAACTCTTGAATGACTTTATATGGTTTCTTGTGTTTAGGGATTCATGACCCCTTAGCATATGGAAATCATAACTCACAGTGAAAGTGTACACCTCTACGCATAGTTTAATAAACTGGTATAGTAGCCGTGCTCACGGACACAAGCGGCCTTGGGATTCTTACCTAATAGATGATCACCATTGTTATATCATGCTTACTTACTGTTGTTATTATTATGCTCATGTTAATGCTATTCATTATCCTTATTACAATTGATCATTAGTTCATTAATGGGAATTGGTTCATCTTGATGCTACTCAATTGCTAAGTAAATGATGATTAAAAGCTAAATGCAGTCAAACAGTGTAGCCTTTTGTGCCTCATGAACCCTGTGTTATACTTGTTGAGTTCGACATGGACTCACTCTTGCTATTCCCCAACACTCCAGTGTGTAGTAAGGTGCTACTCAGAAGAAGGATAAAGAGGTAGTGGAGTTTCCAGAAGTCTTTCAGAAGTGTTTGGCATACGGAGCCCCCAGTCAGCCGTCCCTGAGAAGAATGGAGCCTGAAGTTTAGTCACCGTTCCATGATACTCTGATGTAAGTGTTAATATAGCTATGTATACGTTATATAATAACATTGTTTCTGATACTTTTTCATTCTGACATATGTGTGGACTTCCTGGGCACACATATGATTAGCCTGGTTTTGTTCTTTAGAAAACCGGGTGTGACACTAACTGAAGACAGAATATCTGGTCTAGGTTGAGACTTCAAATAGAAGTCCAATTTGGATGCTAAAAGTGTTGTATAGCTAGGCATGAGAGGACAAATAAAACTGAGGGGAAGGAGGTATTGTGGAGTTTCCTGTTAGTATTGTAAATAACATGTTGTGCTCCTGTTATATTTTGATTGAATCTACATAGGGAAGGAGGTAATATATCCATTATGCACGATCAATATAGGTGACGGTATACTAGCAAATCATATTAGGTTGCGAGTTCATGGTATGGAGATGAGCAATCAACCATCGTGGTCAGAGTCACGCAGTCTCATATCAGCCGGGGCAGCCGTGTCTCTCTCTGTTCATGGAATAGATACAATTACTGTAGATAATTTTGTCATACTCACCAAGCATCATTTGTCTTGGTAAGAACATTAGATGTGCAGGATGCATTAAATCTTGGATAAAGACAGCCTAGTTTTTAGAGGTCGTCTTGCATACATGTTCACACTATACCAGAAAGCTGAGATTTTGTGAGAGTGGAAATAGCGTCACGAAATATTGTTTTACCCTCATGAAAAAGATTCGTGACGAACAACCATCACACATTAGTTCTCACGGTAATAAGACCAGGAAAATACAATTTTCATGAGAGTTAACCGTCATGATTTATTTTCGTGGCGAACATTCATGAGGGTCACCTTCACAAAAATAATGGTGCTGCCAGGTTTGCAGTGTTGTTTTCATGGCGCTATTTCGTGGAGGTCACCGTCATGAAATTAATTCGTGAGAGTTTCAAAACTCACAGGAAAATAGTATTTCAGACACATCAGCACGGAAAAATGTCTGAACCATCACAAAATATAGTATTCATGAGAGGGAGACACCGCCACGAAAATATGTTCGAACTGTCATGAAATATTGTTTTGTTGGTAGTCCAATACCCCCACGAAATTAATTTAACCAATAGGAAAAATATCAATCCAAATTCCAAATGCACACATATATGGTCCAAATGTCAATCCAACACAAATACAATCGAATTACACAAATCACAGAAGTTAGGTTCATCCAACAATTCCACTACAAACATACTACAGAGTGTTCATCCATTACATTGAAATGCCATACTTATCTCATAGTCATAGCCAACTAACATATGTCCCAACACCTACATAGCTCTGAGTTCTTAGTACAACACCAAGGGTTGTTGGTTAGCAAAATAAGTGTAGCATCCATCAGTTTGGATAGTATGAGGGTACCATGTTCAGTTTTACTCCCATCCATTGCATCAGTTGTCGACTTTTTTGGATCCATACTTCATTAGAACATATGCGTTCAATGCACTAGCCTTCTCGGAGCCAAACATATATTCCTACATGACCACAGAATGAATAAAGTTACAAGATAGGCTTTGAACATGGCTGCAAGGTAATTTAAATTATGGCAATGGTCAAAGTTAACTTGAAACAAAATAAGTTCAAATTATCATGCTAATTCCAGCTAAAGCAAACTGTGGACAGAGTAAATAACACATCTAAATTTGAGCAGATTTATGTAATCTTTGTGTTGGATGCCTATAATTTTCTGCATGTAATCTTGTTTACAAGTTGCTGCTGCTACATTTTAATTAATCATCATATATGATTACTTTCTTCCACATGTGATAGACAGCTTGTGCTTGTGCTCAGCTAAAGGAGCAGCATGCATATGCATGGCTAGGAGTAGTTTGCAGGAATGTATTGATAAAAGTAAAATTAGTACAGGCAGCAACATGGGAGCCACTAAGCCAATTACAAAGGAAATGCACATCTGAAGGTTTTGATCTAAGTAAACCTGCACAAATTAGGACATGAGTGACAACAAACTGAACTCACAAACCTAGTTGGATTAATACTATTAGTGAATCAACAAAACTTCAAACTTTATTAAGCTGACAAGAAAAACACAAACCACGAAGCTGACAATTACCTTTTTCAATACACACAGAAATTACAGAAACCACAGAAGTTAGGTTTGGCTGTTCGAGCTCACCAGAGTGGATGTAGCCACCAGAGGAGGAGGAGCTCCCTGGCCGCCGAGGTCACCATGCCCCGCATTGATCCGGGCTCCAGGCCCCGTGCTGCCACCAGACTTCATTACAGCATATGTGTTCAAAGCAGCAAGCTACAAAGAATACATAGTTAAGGTGATAACATGCATAGTTAATAGAATAGCAAATCAGTAAGCTACAAAGAATACCATTTTTGTATCACTAAGCTATTTACTTGAGCAGTATTTGGCAAAACAAAAGACATTAACCATGACCAAGATATAAGAAAGATATCTAAGTTTGACAGCATTAACAAGCATTCAAAATTCTTGCTAAACTGGAGTGTAGCGATCTGCTTTTTTTTCTTCAAAATATGGCGGACATGCATACTCTGCAGTACTGAATCTTTGCACGCCCTACTACTGCAGTACAATAGTCTATGGAGATAATGATATCTAAGTTTGACAGTACAATAGTCTATGGAGATAATGATATAACAACCCAGGAAGCTGCAAGGAGAAAAAAAAGATGAACAGAGCCTCTATTCATAATTAAAAAGGGAACAAAACAAAAGAACCATATTTTCATCACATAATTTATACAAAATTAATTTCTTTTGCATATACGATTGATAAATCATCTTGTTTTGGAACCTCCTCAAGTACTACTGCTCAGATTTCTCTCAAATGTTCTTCTGTTGGACATTCAACACCTCAGCACAATACTTAGCTCTCAACTCTCTACTCCTGACTATCATTTCAGGTACCAATCTCAAGCTCTCAACAGATACTGCCAACTCCCTTGGGATTTATAATTAGTTAATTACTGACCTTGATTCATTTTCTTTTCAAATATTGTTTAACTGAAGCAATCAACTTAAAAATTCTATGCTACATAGATTTACGCTCTGTACATGCTGCATTGTTACTTGTATTTATACCACAAACTTAATACCTTGCCTACTACAATAGTCAATATGTTGATATAATCACCAGTGTTACCTAATCTAACACAGTAACTTATAATCACCACTGTTACCTAATCTTCCACAGTATACGCAACGCAGACACGGAATGGTAAAGGAAGTAGGCAGGGGCATGCGAGTACATGTACCTGTGAGCTCGAGTTTTGTCAGATGGGTGCAGCGGCGGCCACGGAACGAAGTACCGCCTGCAGAGGAGGAGCGGTCGAGCACCCTCCGCCGCCGCCGACTCCCGGGCTCGCACTTGCCGCCGACACCATGCCTCTTGCTGGATCCACACCGAAGCATCGTGGGGCTGTGGGAAGAGGGCGTGGTGTGAGGCTGCGGGTTGTGGCAAGGGGCGTAGTGCGGGGTTGGGGAGAGGGCACGGCGCGGTGCGGGGCTGGGGAGAGGGCGGCACGGTGCGGGGCTGGGGAGGGCACGGCATGGTGCGGGGCTTGGGAGGGGCGCGGCGCGGTGCTGTGCGGGGCTGGAGAGGGCGTGGCGTGGTGCGGTGTTGGGGAGAGGGCTAGGGTTTCGGCTCCTTTTTATATACTTGTGCTTTCGATCCAATGGCTCTGAAGGCATCATCCAACGGCTGAAATACATCGGGCCACATAGTGCTGGCCCAAAATTTTTTAAACTCTAAATTGAATAAGACATAATTTTCAAACTATAAATGAATTCAATAAAAAAACTTCAACTACAATTTTTTTTTTGAAATCATCGAGATCTACTACTTTTGTGTCGATCATTTCTCCATCTGAATTTGTTTGAACAATTCAAAATTTTAATTTCAAAATAAATTGGTAGAGCATGATTTTAGAAATATTTAGGAAAAAGAATCACCACATTTGGAGTTGGCATGAGGGGGAAAGATTAGTTACAAAATTTCGCTGTAGATTAAAAGTGAAAACCTTTGTTCATGTTCTTGAATTTCCAGTATTTAAGTAATTTATTTTTGTACTGAAAACCAACAACCCAAGTTTCGTGGCAGTGGGAGTGACTCTCATGAAAAATAATCACTCTCACGAAACAGCTGATTTCATGACGTATGTGGAGCACTCTCAAGAAAATAAGTTTTTGTGCCACTCTCATGAAAAAGAATATTTCGTAAGCATGTGTTTTAAACTCTCACGAAAAAAATGTAACCCTCACGAAATCTCCGTTTTCTAGTAGTGCAGTCTATCAAGAAAGAAAGCTATCTGGATGATAAGTTTATCAATAATAATCTTGTATTGTAAGAAGATGTAGGAAATCAGGAGGTATTAATGTTCTATATCCTGAGACTGCACGGAGCACTGATGTACGAAACTAAAATTTACATGAATTTTGTTAACTATTAAAAGTTCTAGGTTCAAGTAGCTGGCTGCAAATGGGCCGCTAGCTGAGTTGGAAGTTAACAATTCCTGAGAGTGGTCTCAGGAAAGGTGCTCTTCGAGTTATATATAAGATATGTTTTCGTGCATGCATAATGGATCACCATGCTTTGATAAGTTTTGGAAGGTCTCATTGAGTTGTCTCTCATGTATGGTTTTCTTTGACTACTATACTGTACGAAACTAAATTTTGTAAGTCGTTAACTTAATTAGATAAGTTTTTACATTTTGATTGAAACACTATGACATGTCAATATTGAGTTCTTGTGCAGGCTGAAAATGATTCTTTATGCCAATGTAGTAGGTGAGAGTGGAGTCTAAGACCTAGGAACAATATTTTAATAAAATATAAAATTTTGATAAAATATACAATAAACACTACATTAACATGGACAAAAATGTTGGAACAACTAATGGGATCAAAAGTTTAAAGCTAAAATAGAGATCCATGATCTGACAAAAGAACTTATTAAGCTTATGATTGGACTAAATAAATATTTAAAACACGTAGACATTCAATTCATAGGATGGAAAATCATATGGAGTAAATGGTAAATTTATCTTGACCTGAGAATTTTTTTTTGAATGGATACCCGATGAACAAATAGAGAGAGTATAGATAATCATTTTTTATTAAGTGTTCATACTAAATTTATCCATGAAAATTACTTCATACACATCTCCTACATTTCGGTCACATGAATCTTGGAGTCCTCTCATGCGATTAGTACGTCCAGGTTGTTGCCATTCAGAGGATGCCAGCAACCATAGCGATCGATGACGGTCAGGTGGGTGTTCAGTGTTTCTTATGGGCGCTAGTTATTGATCCAGCTGGTCTCTATTTTCTTCTGAATTATTTCTTAGTAGCTGGACCATAATATATACTACAACAGACAGCACGCACAGGTAGGTTAATGATGGCGCTTATGTTGTTTGCCTGCCTATAAAATGGCCTCAGCACCACGTTTATACACAGATGATGAGATATCTTGTGAAATAGAATGATGAGTGAGCACGCCTTTCTCCCTAGTTGCTGTTGTTAGTTGGGCATGTGAAGCATTGGGAATCAAGATGGTAAGGAAGAGAAGAATTATATCTGTTGGCTGAGAAATTACAGCCATTGATGGCTGGCTGGGATGGAGCTAACATTATGAAAGGCAACTCGCCCTCGTGCTGCAGCTGGCTGATGGAATTGCAGCCCAGCCGGTGCTCAGCAACGATCTCGAACGCACACATACACTCACGTGAGCTCTGGTACATGCATGGTGTGGTGCTGCCAAACGTTTGCAGCTTTTTTCTGTTCTCTTGATCTTTTTTTAATTGATGAGTGGTTATAGGGGCTGTGCCCATACCCGGCTTCGCTGCCATGTCCTGTTCACTCTGCCACATGCATGCCCGCCTTGCACGGGAGTGGTTTTTTTTTTTTGAGGTGAACATGAGGGGGTGCTCCCCCTACTGGGCTTTTATTAAAACAAATGTACTACTCCGTCCGGAAAAGAGTGACGTTTTTGACTTTTAGACATCGTGTTTGACCGTTTGTTTTATTTAAAAATTTTGTGTAAATTATAAAATAAATAAATTATTATTAAAGTATATCTAATAATAAAATAAGTTATAACAAAAATAAATGATATTTATAAAAAAATTTGAATAAGACGGATGGTCAAACAAGATGTCTGAAATTCTAAAACGACACTCTTTTTGGGACGGAGGGAGTAGTTCTTACAAGTATGATGATGCAATGTGTGCATGGGATTGAGTTCAAACAAGCCGTTACAGGCAATATATGGGAGCTCAGCAAATGTGTGGGAATTAATCAACCGCCGTAGCTTCATGTAAACCTATCATTTGTCATACCGCCGCGCTCTCATGCCATTGGAAGGAGAGGTGGCGCTGTGTTCAGGAGTAAGAGTAGTAGAGCCAGCAATTATCGAAATCTGACTTTGAGAAAAAGCTAACGAGAGATCTTTCTCGTCATTACTGCAGAAATAATTTTTGCAGGAATCTCGTTTTTTTCTAGCTGTGGTTGGATTAAGGGTCTGTTTGATCAGGCAAAACAAGCTACGAGCTGCCTATAAATTATAACTAATCCAAACAACAGTACTTATAGTGCAATTTAAATTATTCAATCATCCAACTTATTAAAAGTTATTAGACGGCTTTGTCTATTGCAACTTACACAAATTGTAGTTGTGCCAAACAGTGCCTAAGAACCGCCTGTACAAATGCTTTCAGGATGGATTGCCTCCAATGCTGCTATTGTTTGCAACAGCCCCTAGAAATATGTGTCGTTTTTACAGGCGGTCTGTGTTAGTGACCACCTATACAATTTCTTGTGGCAGTTAGTGTTGCTGACCACCTGTAAAAATAGATCCATTTTTAGAAATTGAGATTTTCAGCTGCAGTTCGTAATATAGCAGGGCGACACGGCTTGGGCCATACGGTGCACTTCCTGACTTGGGTAGAGTTGGACCTGTCGAAGAGTGGTAGGTGCATTTTCAAATTATGCTGGAAACATACTAACCAAAATCTAAGGATAGAAAGCAGATGTTTTGGTATGGATATCAAGTGATTTAAATACTAAATGGATAACCCGTATCATAATTTGAAAATTGGGGAAACATTCAATATCTATGTAATATCCAAATCCGTATTTTCGAAGTCGGAAATAATTAGACATAATAAAGATGTAGTTAAATTTTGTTACTTAATTTGTATATACCAAATTTAGCTATAAACATTTACTTATATGTGTACATCGTGCTAGTGCACCGGTTGATAGGCTAACATTGTCTAACAAAAATTCAACAAACACAGGGTGGACAAATGAGTATAGTCGGGTTGAAACAAACGCCCCCGTCAACCATCCCAGGAACGTGTATTGCCACTATATATATGTGTTTCTTATTGCACGACGCGTAATTGATCCAACTGGTCTGTGTCATTTGCTTCTGAATTATTTTTTGGAAGCCGGACAGATATATAATAGTACAACCACCAACACCATAGGGTAGTAGCTTAGGTTAAATAATGGCACATATATTGTGGTGCTGCCTATAAAATGGCCTCTTACATCATCACATTTATGCACACGGGTCGATGACCTTATATCTTGCTGATAAGTAGAATGGCAAACGAGCATGCTTTCTTCTACCTTTGCGTAGTATTTGAAACTGTACTCATCTACATATATAAAAGGAACTGAAAGTCTGAGATACATATATTTTTCCCTTGTGACCATGATAAGTCAGCCTATGAGAGCATCTATCCTACAAGAAAAGTTGGTGTATTTAATTTGGGAATTTGGTAGGAGCATTTGGGCATGTGAAGCATTAGGAATCAAGATAGGAGGCACAGACTGCATTGTCGCTATTGACAGTGAAATTGGAGGCACTGATGGTGCAGTTGGGCACTACTACCATAAGGTTTTCACACACAGGGCAAAGAGTATTGCAGAGGCAACGTGGGCGCCCACCTCTAACGCAATGTCTGTGGTAATAGAAACCATCAAAGGTGGTCATAATTAAACTCCTGATTCTGAAAATTGGGGAAAAAACAAAGAAAAAGGCACCCCTCTCCACTGCTCCTGGTAGCGCTGCACGGCCCCACCTAGATATTTTTCAGGTGCCATGCCTTGCTCAGCTGCTTCCCCAAGACTCGGCGGCGATGCCTTCCTTACTTGCTTCTCTCCCACCCGTACCAGCAACGTGGCTGGATGGTGCGTCCTTGATACATGCGTCTTCCCATGCAAGGAAGATGAACCATTGCTTGTCATCAACCCTCACAGAGTCACAGCGACAGAACCAAATCAGCAGCTGTGAGATCGAACCACGGATCATCATTGACCCTGTCACCCTGAGGAGCCACAGTTGCATGTGCTTCCTTTGGGCTGAGATAGCTGAAAGTGTTTTACAAATAATGCATAGAAACTAAAGGCCCCTGGGAGTCCACGCTCTAGTTGATGCATTTTGCAAATGTTGAGAACTTGCTAGGCATTGCTGGCACTAGGATTAGAATGAACTTGTAAAAGAGTTCAATTGTTGGACAGGATGATAAACTAAGGACAGATTGGACGATTGGAACCTCATTGAGGATTTGTAGAACACAGTTTGGAAGTATAACAGAGATTGGTCTTCAAAAGAAGAGCATCGAAAACCAAGATTGGTGTTTTGCATCCATTTTCTGACATCCATCCACCCTAAACTAAACAATTAGATAAGCTTTTTTGTAAATCTATATCTTCCTTATATGGGTTTTAATTATGTGAACCATTTACCAAGCATAGAAATTTCTCTCTACAAGAAGCGTTGCCTAATACTCAAGATGACTGTTGACACAGGCTTATTATGTGTACTTTGTCTACTGATGATGGAAGCCATACTTTACGAATTATCTTTTTTAAAAGAATGTGAGTTCCTATTTTATATAGGCAGCCTCATGCATGGGCATCCTCATCAGCCTCCTTGGCGTCTGGAAATTTCCTCGGCATCACTGGCATGACTTGTGTCCTTGTTAAGGTACTCATTAGCCATGGCAGCTATGGGTTGCAGCATAATGGTGCGAACAGTGGTCAACAAACTGTCTATATATAGTTATTCGAGTTATTATTGTGTAGGAAAATATCTGAACCCCAAATGCTTATTGCAACTTTCAATGTTGCTATAATTTTCTTCAGAATTATTTCTTGTACAGTTGTCTTATTGATAAATATTGGTACAACAGAAAAAGCAGATAGTAGGTATATAAAATGATGGTGTATCTCTTGCTGGGGATGCTTATAAAATAGCCTCTTGACCTCAGCATGTTTATTCAGTGAAAAGAATGAGTACAGAATACGTCAAATAATGATGCATCTGCTGCCCGCCTCCCAATAAAATGGCCTCACCATGTTTATGTGCAGAGGGACAGATATCTTGCTGTGAACAAACAATGATGAGCGAACATTTCCTTCTCCCTGGTTTCTAGTGTTAGTTTGGCATGTGAAGCGTTAGGAATCAAGATGGGAAGCAAAGGAGGTATGAAAAGTGTTCTAGTGGATGGCACAGCCCCTAACCAGGCTTCCCAGAGGCAGCATCTGCTTGTTTTTCTGCCTGTTCTCCGTTCCTAGATAGGCTACAGTGTCCTCGTGTGCCTGGGTGCATGTATGGCAACAGCAGCATTGCCGACAGCCTGCTAAGTAACTCATGCGGGTACCAGAGGCAATCCTTGTGCAGTGGCTGTAGGACCACGTCTGCGCACCTGCTAAAGGCCTCAACTCCAACGACGCAATAACGGTCAGTTAGTTCTATCCTCGTGCCATTCTGCTCAAAGCTATAGCAGAAATCCATGACGATTCCAATGGGATGCATAATTGGACACAATGCTCGATCTCTTCCAGTTTGCTCCTTATGCTGCTCCACCAGAGACAAGGCTCGGGTGAACTGAAGTACTGAACCTAGTAATAATGATCTGTGCGGATGCTAATAATAAATATGCTCTATGGTGGGAAATAATGAGGAAATTTCAATTTGTTCTTCTGATCGATTTGATCAATTAGTAAGTATTTGTTCTCTTTTTGAAGTCATCACTCGAGGACATGATTCAAAATGTGAGAAGCGACTAAGTAAACCTCACCCTCAACAGGGATGTGGCCATTCTTTCCAGCCAATGTTAGTAGTCAAATCACTTCACGCCATTAAGAAACACCAAACTGTATAAGCAATCTGATACAATATGAGAGAAATTATAGTTCAGGAAAGGAAAGCAAGCAAAGGGATCGAGGAGCACTAGAGGTACATGTGGATTGGTACTGATGGTAGGTACAAAAGTTACGAAGTACTGTACTACATAGAGGTAGTATTATCTTTGGGCAACAAATGAATGCTAGAATTAAATTTTTTCGGGGACTAAGGTAGTACTGCAGAGCTAACCTACCTATAAAATGGACTCTCTATGTCAGTAGTTGCCCGCCTTCTTCATGAGTGGGTTCGGAGAAGCTTCTTTAAAAGACTGATGCCTATATCACACGCATCGTTCACATGTTTGAGTTTTAATTTTTGGATCAAAACACTGCTATGAGGGTCATTTTGGCGAGGTGAGAATACCCGGCCCCTAACCCGGCGTGAAGCCCCCCGCTGCCCTCCCCGCCGGTGGCCAACCCGGCCCCACTAGCCACCCGCCCTTCGTCCCCGATGGCGTTCCCCCTGCCCCTGACGTCCCCCCTTCCCGCTGGGCGGCCTGGGGACCTCTTCTTGCTGCTGACAACTAGGGGACGCCTCTTGAGGCAGACACCCCCCCCCTACACACACACATTTGGGATGGCGGCACTCTCTTGGATGGCATCTGAGTATGGCGCTCTCTTGGATGGCACCTGAGTAAGCTTCCTCTGCTCCCTCCATTCTCCTTGCCCACGGCGCTTCCGGGGCTTTCGTTCTCGCCGGGGGTAAGGGTTGAAGATGAGATTAGAGCCTCGTTAGGAAAGCTAGTGTCTTCCTCCCTCTCCGATTCCTTCATCCTTGTTGCTGCGTTTGGCCGTTGCAAGTTTAGACTCTCTGAGTCCTCGGTTGGCTTGATCCTCCAAGCTACCATCAGTGGTGCGGCTTCCTTCTTCAAAGTTTCCGCTCTTTGTGATCGCGTTTTCAAGTTCACCCGTCGCTTCTAAAAGAAGTAGGCCATTTCATCCGGCGTTTGTTCTGCTTCGAGTGTGATCTCTACAAAGTTTCTTTTCATCTCTGGGGCAATGGTGGTCCCAATTGGCGCCGCGAGCTCGCCCTCTTCCTGGAGGAAGAACGGAATTCTTGGCATCTGGCGCATTCTAGGCAATCGCAGGCTCTCTCGCCACTGATCAAGCCTTCTTATGCTGCGATGGTTAGTTGGTCGGCTAATAACCTGCCGCTCTCCGGGGCCAATGCTGTCCCACTGGGTTCTCGCACTCGCCGCACGCCCTTGCCGCCGATCAGTTCTTTGCTCGGTAAGGTGCCGCTTTTTGAGGCCAATGCCATTCCTCTTAGTGCTTGCCGCACCTCTGTTTTTCGACAAATTGAGTTTCCTGAGCAATCTACGGCTAAGCATCTTGGTCCTAGTCTTCGTCCTCCCCTCTGGCGCGGCGGCGCTGCCATTGTCTCGCCTTGTTCTAGGTGCCTTGCTCCTAATCATGGCAGGCGTGCTGCTGCTGGCCTATCAGGTGCCACGCATGCGACACCTCAGGACATGTCTCTGCCTCGTGCCCCGGGAAGGTGATTAAGCCACGACAAGCTGCAGGCAAGATGAAGGAACTGACGACACTAATTAATTCTTTGAGCTGGTTTAAATTTGCGATTCGCTCGGGCCCTTCGGCGCCTCCAATCTTTAATTCTTTTGGGGATATGGTTGTGGCCTTTCGCCTTCTTGGGCCAAACCAAAACTTGTGCCTGAGTTTATTGTTCCTTGGCATCTTCGCCCATCACCACCTCAAATGGGCTGTGAACGGCCTGATCTTAATCTCCCAGCCAACTTAGACCCTTCAGCTTGGTCGTTGGCTGCCCCTTCCCTTGCCACCAGTCTAAGCACGGAGAAAACCCCAACCTTGAGCTACAGTACTTGCCTCCGATCATCGCCGGTGAGCCTCCGATAGTCATGGCGTACCAGCGGGCGGACCCAAGGCCCTTTGTTCCAAGGACCTTAGTCTGGCAGGACATTGTCAACCGTCCGACGATGGTCAACGCGATGGCATCAAGAAGGGCGCAGCGGAGGAACGAGGACCTCGCCATCATAACCATATACCCCTTACCGGGTAATGTCCTTGACTTCGAGGTGGTGGATGAGGTTCTTAATGAGTTCTTTGAAGCAAGAATAGTTGCAGTCACAGATATCTAGCCATGTAATCTTGGCCAGGCTTATGTCAGGTTCCATAGGGGCTTGGATCGGGATGCTCTTATTCAGCAGGGACCCATCCCATTTGACAATGTGAATCTAACATTTGTAAGGCATAATGAGGGAAGGAATTGGAGAAGAGTGCATTTCAACATGGAGTGTTGGCTTATGTTGCTGGGGTTTCCCCCTGATTATCAGGAAGAGGAGTTTTATCATAGGGCTATTGGGTCCTTTGGCAGATTCCTCTTTTGGCAAGAAGAAGAAAGAAGGCTGACCAGGGTCATTATTAGAGCATGTGTGACCGATCTTCAGTCAGTGCCACACTTCATCGTTTTCTCTGAATCTAAAGGGCTTGACAGTGACTCCTGGATGGTCCAGTGCGAGATTCTACAGCATAATCTGTTAGGAGCTGGACCACCAATTGAGGATCTTGTACCTAAGCTGCCTGTGGGGGATGGAGCACCTTTTGCCTTTTTTGGCCTTGGACAACTAGGGGCTGGACCGGTAAAGGAGCCACAGGAACCAGAACATGTTGAGGAGCAGAATCTGGGAGGTCAGAATGTGGGGGAGCAATAGAACCTAGAGGAACAGCAGAATTTGGAGGAGCAGCAGCTTCAGAATCAAGATTGGGATGACATGCCTCTTGGTCAGGCCAACCCCTAGAATGGGGCCTGGGATCCATGGCCCGAACAACAACAGCAAGCTCCTATTGGTCAGGATCTGAATCTGAAGCATCTAAACCCACAACCAATGGAGCTTGACCTCAATAACCCAGCCTTGTAAGATGATGACAACCCTCAGGAGGTTTTGCTTCACCTGGCTCAACCACAGGGAGATTTTCTTGAGCTGCATGACATTCTTGAGGGTAATAATGTTGTTGAGGAGGTTATCAACAACTTCTTACCACCTCCAGTGCTAGAGGAGCAGCAGTTGTTTTAGTTGGAAGATGAGATGTATGTGCAGCAGCCACTCTTGCCAGCCAATCACATCAATATGGTGGTGGAAGAGGTACCTCTTGATCAGCTAATAGATGTCGATGAGTTCAATTTGCCTGAAGATGTCATGGCAGAGGATGGAAATGTTTAGGGGCAGCAGGAAGTGGGCAATGTGATGACCAACAGCTAAATGTTGGGATGGTTTTGGTCAGATATGATGGGCTTGATCCAGCTTTTGCAGAATGGGAACGATGGAAGACAGCTGAGGCCACCAGAGTTTGGGCCCAATACTTCAGCCCAGGTAATCCCACTTGCCTCAAAATATGTATCCCTGCAGATTGGGCCAACTTCTTTACATTCTGCTTATGAACCCAGACAACTTCGGCTGGGCCAAGGAGTTCTTATCTTCCAAAGCTCTAGGCCACCTTGACAGTAAGTGGGGTAACATTGATTTTTGCTTACCAAAAAACTATCATTCTGAGCATGGTATTCACTGTATGTTTTCATCTGAATATGGCACAGAGAAGTGAGGATTGACCCTGGAGGAAATACATGAGGAGGGGCAGAAGACAATAGAAGGGGGAACAACATCTTGTGACCCCAAAAACAAAGAAACCTGGGAAAAGAAAGGCTCCAATTGTGGGCAGTCAGGTAAGAAGAAGCCCCAGACACCATCAGTGTAATAGTGGTACTAAACCCTTTGGTTGCCCTAGGAAAATATCTTGCTTGTTGCCTTGCTCCACCAACTTTGAGTCCTAAAACTATCAAAAATTTGGGTGTGCAGTTCTGTGATATGGATCCAGCAGTCCTGACTAAAGAATCACTCAAGAAGAAGAAGAAAGTCAAAGTGATAGTCAAGGGAAAGAAAGGTGAAGCTATCAGAGATCAGGATGCTAATGCAGCAGGAGGTCAGCATGAGGAACAAGAAGATAAAGATGGCAAACAGGAAGGACCTGGGGCCAAAAGCTAGGCTAAGGATTCCTAGATGATGTCTAGGATAATGTCAGTTCTGTTGGGTCTCTATATAGTCAGTTGATGCTTAGCTTAGCTTTTCTATAGTTGTTAACAGCTTTGGAACATGTCTTGGCATGGATACAAACAACAGTAGAAAATGGAATGCTATGTCATGGAATGTCAGGAGCATTAATGCCAGATGGAAGTGGGATGCTGTTAAGGATAAAGTTTCACAATCCTTTTGTGACATTGTCTATCTGCAGGAAACGAAAAAGGATTCCTTTGATAGGCCCTTTCTGAAAAACATTTGCCCTTTGAATTTTGATGCTTTTGATTTTCTGCCTTCTGAGGGTGCTTCTAGGGGGATTCTGATTGCCTAGAAAACCTCTCTCTTTTCTAACCAAAAAATTTTCAGCAATGATTTTAGTTTGAGCATGGAGTTTACTTCTCTACATAATGACATGAGTTGGGTCCTGACATGTGTTTATGGCTCGTGCACTACTGAGGGCAAAGGTTTGTTCCTTAACTGGCTTAAAAACATTGAGATCACAGCCTATGTGAATTGGCTTGTTCTTGGAGACTTCAACCTCATCAGAAGGCAGGAAAACAGAAATAGACCTAGAGGAAATATTGCTGACATGTTTCTTTTTAATGAAGTGATCAGCCATCAGGGATGGAGTGAGATTCCATTGCAAGGTAGGAAATTCACTTGGTCAAACATGCAGCCCTGACCCCTCCTTGAGAAGATTGACTGGGTATTCACCTCTAAGTGTTGGAGTCTGTCTTTTCCCATTGAGAGCCCTGGATATGGCTCCTTCTGACCATACTCCCTGTGTTGTTTCAATTGCCACAGATATACCAAAAAGCAGAATCTTTAGGTTTGAAAATTTTTGGCTTTTGGATGATCAGTTCCCTGGAATCTTAGCTGAATGTTGGTCTGAAACAAATCAGCATATTGACTGTGCAAAGGCTTTGACTGCAAAGTTTAAGGCTCTGAGGAAGAGATTGAGAGAGTGGCAGGCTTCAAAAACTAGTATGAGAACCATAATTGCCAACACTAGAGTTTCTTTGCAATTCTTAGAAGTGTTGGGAGAGTATAGGGATCTGAGTGTGGAAGAATGAAACTTCAAGGAGCTTTTGAAGGATCACTTGATTTCTCTCCTGGAAAAGCAACGGATTTATTGGAAGCAAAGAGATGCTATTAAGTGGGTAAAACTGGGAGATGCTGGCACTAGTTTTGTTTTCATGCTCATGCTACTATCAAGCATAGAGGAAATCTTATCACTGAGCTGCTGTTAGGAGATGGGTCTATTGCTAGTGGGCATATTGAGAAGGAACATATTTTGTGGGAGGATTTTAAGTCCAGACTTGGGAATTCTGAATTTAATGGGTTTTGTGTTGACACTATTTTTTTTTATTCAGAGGGTGGACAGTCTCAACTATTTAGAGCAGCCTTTTAGCCATGAAGAGATTGATAATGTCATCAGGGCTCTCCCAAGTGAAAAGTCTCCTGAACCTGATGGGTTTAATAATGAGTTTCTCAGAAATCATGGTCAATTATTAAGCAGGATTTTTACAGTCTATGTGATGCCTTCTATAATAACTCTGTCTGCTTGAAGAGTATTAACTCCTCTTATATCACTCTGATCCCCAAAGTGGAGGGGGCAAGATCTGTCAATGAATTCAAGCCCATCTCACTGCTCAATTCTTCTGTTAAGCTGGTTACTAAGATTATTGCTAATAGATTACAGCCCATTATCACATCTTTGGTGCATAAGAACCAATATGGGTTCATTTAGAGGAGAACAATACAAGACTGTTTGGCCTGGGCTTTTGAGTATATACACCTCTGCCATCACTCAAAAAAAAGAAGTTGTGATTATCAATGTAACACCCTAAAAATTTGAAGAGAAGAAAAATAGGAAAAATATGATTTTTATATTTATTTTTGTGAAGCATGCAAATTTAGAATAAGAATAATTTTTATAAATTTAAAATCAAATATAAGGGTAGAAACATGATTGAGCATTCATGCTGCTGCATTTAGAATTTTGTATTGAGTGGTTTAAATCAGATTCAAATTTAATTTGAAAATCATTTGAAAAATGAATTTGAAAAATTGGAAAAAGATTTCTCTTCTCTTTCTGTTTTCAGGCCGCTTCTCTTCGCAGCCCAGCGCACGCGGCCCACCTTTCTCTCCCTCCCGCGCCGCCTTCTCCTTCGCGGGCCGAGCCCAGCAACCGGCCGCGGCCCATGTCGCCCGCGCGCGCTTCCCCGACTCCCGGGTCGCTGACACGAGGGGCCCGCTTGTCAGTGTCTCCTTCCACCTTCCTTTCTTCTTCCTCCGGCTCCGCACCGCCTTCTCTCTTTCTTCTCCGATTCGGTGAATCAAATCCACCGCGCATCTTCGTTCTTTCCTTATTTACCGACGCCTCCGGGCTATAAAACGGAGCCCCCGCACTATTCCGCCCCATCCCATCCCTTTTGGAGCTGCCAAAACCATCTAGCCTCGCCACCGTCGAAGCTCCGCCTCCACCGCCGCCTTGCCGAGCTAGCCGCCGCCCTCCGGTTGCTCTCCAGCTTCGTTCTCGCGCGGGGTAAGGTCGCGAGGATGCACTCTTTCTTTTGGTGTTTTCAGTTTGGCGAATGGCGCTCGGGATGATCATCTTCGCAAGCTCCGGCGAGTTCGGGCGATGCCGGCCATGGCGCCACCGCACGGTCACCTTCTCCGGTGGGAGCGCCGCCGGGCCTTCCCCCGATTTGATCTGGACCGTCCGATCTAAAACGGACGGATCTTATTTAATGATACCGGTTCGCGTGAACTTTTGTAAAAGAGACCCTGAACTTTTGTGTTATCGAACCCGCGGTCCAAAGCGTAATCTGGAAAATACGTTTTGATTAATTGAAAACGTAATTCGTTTCGGCAAAAGAAAAATACGCTTTCTGATATTTACAGTTTTGCCATTCAATTTGTTTTAGTCGTAGAATCTTCGTTTTAACTCCGATTTGGTCCATTCAAGTTGCGTTAGATTCATATTTGCGAGCTCTATGTAAATATACAACTATACAGTAGGTTTGGATCAATTTATTTTCGAGTTTTTATTAAAGTATTTATTTTTCTATAGGAAATCTTTGGAAATTCATAACTTTGTCGTTTTAGCTCCGTTTTTCGTGATCTTCGCGTCTGTGTGATCCTAGCGAGTTGTAGATTCGTTTTAAAGACTTTTTATCTTATTTTCTTACTGTTGGTGTATTGTTCTAATTATAGTCTTGTTTGTCTATGCATGATTGCCTCTGGATGTGTGTTGTTGATATTGGTTGACCGAGTATAGACGGTGAGCAATTCGTTGGAGATCAAGAGCCTTACTACGAGCAAGATCTTCAGGACCAGTTTGAGCAAGGCAAGTATAGCATGGGATTATCCTTGTTGTCCTATTCACCTTATGCAATTAATATCATTATGCATTTATTCCTTGTTAAGGATGACTTAGTGATTGATCCTATACCTTGATACCTATTGTGATGCATTGAGTAGATTGGCTAGTGCTTAAACATGGACTATGATCATGTAAATTGATTAGAGGAATATGCAACAAACATTAAAAGATGGTTTTGATTAATGTTTAAAGGGGATTAGAGCATGGGGGTTACTTTTGATGCTCTAATTGCTCTCCATAAGGACTCATCTATAAGCGACAATCCGGGATTTACAGTACAACTGTGGGGGCTATATGGCTCTGGCTTTAGTCATATAGAAGGACCTTTTCTAGCTTGTTAGAGGTAACCTTTTTGGCGTAAGAACGGCTTGACGAATCGGGTATAGTGCGGCCTCTGTCCTTATGTGTATAGGCTGCGGGTTATTGTGCCATTTGGAAGGGGGGCTCTACATCTGTTTGCCGAGTGAATCTAATGGCCCTAACTTGTTAGACGAACCTTCGAAAGACTTCATAGTGTTTACCCTGCCTGCTCACCTTGGTAGTGTTTTGGGAGTAATTAACCCGGGCATTTGGGTAACACGACTCATAGTGAAAGTGTACAACCTCTGCAGAGTGTAAAACTGTTATAACAGCCGTGCTCACGGTCACGAGTGGCCTTGGACCCTTATGGAATAGTTGAATAATTGTTAACGGTTATGTTTTTGCTATTCATTAATCATTTCACATGGATCATATGTTTATTGTTTACATTGAGACATTTTGATGCTATTGATATGCTAAAATCATGCTAACTAAAAGCTACATGCTGATAAACCAATGTTATGCCTTTTTGAGCCTCATGAACCCCATGTTACACTTGGTTGAGTACGAGATGTACTTACGCTTGTTTATTTTTCTTACTTGGATAAAAATCCCGGATGGGTAACAGATGGAGGTAATAGTGACTACTACGCCTACTTCCCTGAGGATTACTAGTCTTGCTGTCAACCAGTCAATGTACCTGTGACTGGAGCTACCACGAGAGTTATTTATTTATACTTCCGCTACATTTGTGTTAAGACTATGTTTTAAATATCGTGATGTAATAACATTTGTGATGATACTTCTGTTATAATTTGTGAACTTATGTGTGATTGATCTCTGGGCGCACATAAGGGTATACATTCCATTTGGTCGATAAATGGGTGTGACAATCAAGCTTGATTTTGAGAAGGCCTTCGATAAGATTGAGAATCAAGCCATGTTGACTTTAATGGAAACTAAAGGTTTTGAGCAAAAATGGCTTGGCTGGATGAAGGAAATCATGTCATCAGGGACTTCTGTTTTTCTCCTGAATGGGGTGCCTAGGAAGACTTTTCATTGTAGGAGAGGTGTTAGGCAAGGGGATCCCCTATCCCCCTTGCTCTTTGTCCTTGCAGCAGATTTTCTTCAATCAATGATCAATAAGGCAAAGGACATGGGGCTCTTGCACCTACCAATCCCAACCTCATTTACTTCTGATTTTCCTGTGATCCAATATGCAGATGATACTCTGATTATTGTGGAGGGAGACACCAGGCAATTATTTTTCCTCAAAGGCCTCCTGAACAGTTTCTCTCTATCCACTGGTCTCAAGGTGAATTTTAGTAAGTCCATGATGGTCCCAACAAATATTTCAGAAGAAAGGCTAGAAGTGCTAACAAGAACCTTTGGCTGTTCTAAGGGAAGCTTGCCCTTTACCTATTTTGGCTTGCCCTTGAACACAAGCAGACCTAGAGCACATGATTTTTTGCCTCTGCTAACTAAATGTGAAAAAAGATTGTCTTGGCTGTCCTCCTTTTTGAATTAGGCTGGAAGATTGCAGATGACTAATGCTGTCTTTACAGCTCTTACAACCTTCTTTATGTGTTCACTTGCCCTTCCTAAGGAGATCATTAAGCAAATTGACAAGTACAGAAAGGCTTGCCTCTAGAGGGGATCTGATGCTAATGCAAGAAAGCCACCAAAGGCAGCCTGACCAATGGTCTGTGTGCCAAAAGATGAAGGAGGTCTAGGTGTTATTGACATTGAAAAGCAAAACAAGTCATTACTTACCAAGAATCTCCACAAATTCTTCAACAAGGAAGATCTGCATTGGGTGAATCTCATTTGGGAGAAATATTACAGAAATGGGAAACTTCCAAGTCACATCAGAGAGGGGTCATTCTGGTGAAGAGACACCCTCAAATTGTTGCCTGAGTTCAAAACTTTTGCCAGACCACAGGTGAAATGTGGGGAAAGCTCTCTCTTTTGTCATGATAAATGGAACAGTGAGTCTCTAGCAATTACAGCCCCTGAGCTCTATTCATTTGCCAAGAACAAGCAGATTACAGTTTGCAAAACCTTCCATGAAGGAGATTTTGTGGTTCTTTTTCAGTTGCTTCTCTCCAAGCAGGCCTTTTTTCAGATGCAAGAAGTCCAACAGAAGATGCAGTTGCACCCTCTTTCTGAAGGAAATGATAAATGGATGTACTCGTGGGGCTCTTGCATCTTTGCATTAGCCAAAGTGTACAGAATTCTAATTGGTCATTCAAATGTTCATATCATTTACAAATGGTTGTGGAGGAGCCAGTGTCAACCCAAACATAAAGTCTTTTTTTGGCTCCTAATAAGGACAGACTAAGTACAAGAAATCTGCTAAGAAGAAGAAATATGCCCCTGGACTCTTATAATTGTGCTTTATGCAATATGTTGGTGGAAGAATCAGTTACTCATCTCTTTTTACATTGTGCTTTTGCAAGAATGTGCTGTGATATTATAAGCATTGACATACCCCTAAATTCTGAATTTCTAGAGTTAGCAGTTGAGCTAAGGCCACAGTTAAACACCCAATTCTTCATGGAGGCAACTATTCTCCTCTGTTGGACCATCTGGACAACAAGGAATGAGCTTATCTTCAATGGAATCAGTCTAAACTCTGTTGACTGTCAAAGAGTGCTTCATATGGAGTTGAGACTTCTGAAGCATAGACTGAAGGCAGAGCTTCAAGATCCTTTTTCTTCATGGATTTAGAGTCTAGACTAAGCTGTTGGTTATCTCTCATTTTCTTTATCTTTTTTTTTGTCTCTTGAGTTTGTTGTACCCCTGCCCCCTTCCTCTTGTACTCTGTTTTTTTCTTGTACTGTCGGCTCTTTTTTTAATAAATCCCTGTAGGGGCCTCAGCCCCTCCAGTTCCGTAAAAAAGGGTCATTTTGGCATGTGAAGCATCAAGAGACAAGAAGATAAGCAAATGAGGAGGTCATGCCAATTAATATCTGCCGTGTCCACCATAGTGAGGCAAACATCAAGCGACCTTCCTCGGCACTAAGACAGGTCAACATGTTAGTCTTAGGTGATATCAAGGAACACTAACTCATAGATTATTAGAAGACTTGATTAGACTAGAGTTCCTCTCAGGTTTACCTTTGATGGAAGGAAGTCATGGCCATTGGTCCTTAACACTTATCAATGTGCCTGCGCTAAGTAGGCCTGATGCAAGTGGCGGGGTTCGTGAGTTATCGACGACGGTTTGTTAGAATCCCCGATCAGGGTGTGTGAGTGAGACGTTGACCCTTCATAGTCGGGTCTTTGGACTGATTGCTGAGCTAAACCCAATAAAGGATCAACGAAAAGATTCCAACTGCTGCTCCAGAAAGACATGGCAGCTGGAAATTAATTGTGTACTCGCTGACCATGCTTGTGCAAACAAAAAAGTTGCCAAAGACCTAGGGCCTATTTAGTTCCCAAAATTTTGCAAAATTTTTCAAGATTCCCCATCACATCGAATCTTTGGACACATGCATGAAGCATTAAATATAGATAAAAAATAAAACTAATTACATAGTTTAGATGAAATTCACGAGACGAATCTTTTAAGCCTAATTAGACCATGATTGGACATTAATTGCCAAATAACAATGAAAGTGGTACAGTACCATTTCCTAAAAAATTTCGCGAACTAAACAAGGCCCTAGATAATGTGCGAAGGTGTTACCTATGGGCAGGAAACCAAAAGTTGCCAGATGATTCCAAGATGGTCAAGAAAGACATGGCAACTGGAAGGTGATGACCCTTCAATGAGAATTGGTACTCCATCAAGATCACTACCGGATCCGCTCCCTTTGCCGACGGCCCTGAGCCGTCGGCAAAGGCACTTCTGCTGTCGGCGAAGCCTTTGCTGACGGCCTACCACGTCGGCCGTCGGCAAAGGCATCTTTGCCGACGGCCACGTGTCAGACCGTCGGCAAAGCTTTGCCGACGGCCACGTCAGCCGTCGGCAAAGGAGCCACGCTGGCCGTCACCTGACGGCGGTCTTTGCCGACGGCTGACGTGGACGGCCGTCGGCAAAGATTTATTATTTTTTTTTGAAAAATTCTTTACCGACGACCAACGTGGCAGGCTGTCGGCAAAGGACCTTTTTTTGTCTTTTTTTTTATTTTTTTTACACAAAAATGGCTTTGCCGACGGCTGACCGTCGGCAAAGGTTTGGTCACTTTGCCGATGGCCAGGCCGGCCGTCGGCAAGGCTGGGCCGTGCTGGTAAAAATGGCCCAGCTTTGCCGACGGCTGGCCGTCGGCAAAGCTGGGTAAATTTTTTTTGTTTTTTTTGTTTTCTTGCATTTAGTCCACATTTCATCACATATATACCATATAACCCACATTTCATCACATATATTCAGAACAATATACCATATGAACCACATTTCAGCATCAAATTCAATTTCAACATGAATCCATACATGAAGTTCCTCAAATCCATCGATACATGTCCACAATACACATAACATGTCCAAAAGAATCCATACATGTCCAACATAAGCTAAACATGTCCAATGTGCAACAACTTCATCGATGAAGGTCCAGAAGCGAGAAGTAAAGGTACCTAGCTCTGTGCGTCGTCCCCAGGGGTCCCAGAACGCCCACCTTGCTCGTACGGAGTCCAACCCAACTGCGTGGCCGTACCGTAATGCCAGTAGTACCCCTGCTGCGACGGTGGAGGAGGCCCCTGTTGTGTCGGCGCTTGCGGCCATGAGGAGTACCCCTGCTGCGACGGTGGAGGAGGCCATGTGTACGGCTGCGTGGGGAAGGTTGGGTAAGCTGGCCAGCCCTGCGGTGGAGAAGGACCTGGTGGAGGGCTGGCACCTAGAGTCAGGTTCGAACCCACGGATGGTGCCTGCACAAAGGCACAATGATGTAATTAGTACCTGCAGGATGGCCGCACAAGCTAAAGCAACAGGCAAAATACTCACCGGATCAGGTACAGGTACAGGAGCAGGCACAGGAACTGGTGGTGGAGCGAAGATCAAGGCAGGAGGCTCCTGCATCCCCGGGATCTGGGACCGGAAGTAGCCGGTCAGGTCCGTCAACTGACGCTGGTAGTGCTGCGTCAGTGCTGCAATCTGCTGCTGATGGGACGCCTCCTGCTGCTGACGCAGCGCGTCCTGGGCCGCCTGGTTGGCCTGCAGCTGTGCGATCTGGGCCTGCAATATTACACCCACAAGGTTGATGGTATATGAAGGCTAGGTACATCATGTGTGAAACGAGTGAACGACGAATGAAACTGCACTTACCTGAAATGCCGCCATCATCTGCGAGCTGCTCGGCTGCCGAGGCGCTATGGGGATTTGTGATCCGCCCCTTTTCGAGTCACCTCTTCGGATCTGGCTCAACGTCTGAACAGAGGACGACTCGATGACGCTGTTTGCAATAAAGTACCGGCCGTGCTGCTTCCCTCCTCCCACCCTCATCACGAGGTTAGTGTCCAGGAGGTCGGTGGTGGGGTCGAACGTTGGCCCATGGCGCTCGAGACCTACGGCGGTGTACTTGGCGAGCTTGTCGTAGACATTCGGATTGGTGTACGCCTCGGGCCCCTCCGTCGGGTCGTAGACGGTGGACTCCACAGTCGCTTTGCCCTTGTGAGCAAGGGTGTACCCCATCCACTCGTTGATTTGCTGGCCACCATGCGTCTTCGTCTACGAGGAAAACACAAACATGGTTACAAGTAGTGACAATTGAGCGCTATAATAAATGGATCAACAGAAGCATACCCATCTGTCCATGTACACTGGGAGGCTCTGGTTCCCTTGGTGGTGTGAGACCAGAGGATTCACCAGGCGGCGGTCCCGACGTTCTCTGCGCTCCTTGTACGCCGCGTCCGTACGCCACCCACACACAATTTGAAGTCAGCAGTCCTCGTACCTGCTACACTAGCTTGGACACTCCTGCATGACATTCAAGTATTTGATATTCCAGAAGATGAATTGATGTGTCACGTAAGGAATCATAACGGATGTTTCCTACTTAATTACCTGCAAGTACTGCTCCTCGGTGAGGTCGGTCTCCCTGTCCAGTATCAACTCCCTGACTCGGTTCTTCTTCACCACCTGGCCCAACACGTCGGCGTAGTAGGTGATGACGGCCTAGAGATGCGCCTCGTGGTACAAGTCCTTGAGATGGTCTTTATAGACCGCCTCCTGCTGCCGCGCCGCCCGCTCCTCATCCTGCCCCTCCTCCAACTTGTAGTACAACTGCACACAGACATCAAACATCATTTCATTGTTTGAAGAAAGTCCAACGAATGTGTAGTATTGAGATATGCGGTGCGATGCAAAGACTCACCCAGAACTCCCTCTTGATCTTGTCAGCAAGGACTTCGCCGTGTACGTCCTTGACCTGGTAGAAGTGGTCCCATTTGTCGGGCACAATCTCGTTACCCCCGATGGTGACCAAGCCAGGGTAGTGCATTTTAATCAGTAGGCCCTAGATGCCATTGACATGGCACGAACTGTTCCTTTTGGTCACCTTTGCCCAGCCCCTGCATGAGTCATTAACAACAATTGTTAGTCTGTAGTTCGAATTTCAACATGTCATATGAATAAGTAGTGAAATCAACAATGGTTACTTACTTGCCCACGGGTCGAATCACCGGGCGGCGGCTGAGGAGCGGCGGGTTAGGGACCGACGAGGGCCCGTGCTGGTAGGGCTTGCTCGAAGCTAAGGCAGTCGAGGTGTCTGGTGTCTGCTCGCCCCTGTCGCCGCAGCCGAGGTCATCGTCGTCATCGTCGTCGCCGCCACCGTCACCAGTCATCGTCGTCGCCCCCTGCTGGCCCTCCTGGAACAGCCTCCTCGATGACGTGCGACGTCCCCTACTGGTCGACGGCTCCACGTCAAGCTCCTCGTCGAGGCCTGCCTCGTCCTCGGCGGCCGCGGGCTCCACGTTGGCGCTGGGGACCATGTACTGCGAGCGGACGTCTCGCTGTGGCCGCTGCCGCCTTCCGCCCAGCATTTTGTTGAGTGCTTGCAATGGCAAAGATTAAAACAGTTAGCATAAATAAATGTCAAGTACTTGTAAAGAAACATAATTGCAAGATAATAATAATAAGAATATAGTATTACATGAATTAGAAATTATCTCCGCGAAGGGCAATATGACTGGCGTGATCTGGTCATCACTACTGTCGTCATCACTATCAATATTGTCGAGCTCTCTTAAGACTTCGGCTTCATCTCCATCGTCATCATCATCTCCATCGTCATCAGGCTCTACATCGTCCTCAACAACTCTATCGCGCTTCATCTGCCATTCATCAAGGATTCGTAAGTCCTCAGCATCGTGCACCTCATCACCCTCGTCCTCATCGATGTCGTTGTTTACTTCCATACCCATCAGCGAAAGAATGTCTATCTCCAAACTACCTTCTAGCCCCTCAGTTTGATAGAACTCATCTGTCCTTGGGTCAAAGTTGTAATCATCATCGTTTGGGACAGCTGCTTTACCACGCGGCGATACCAACTGCACAAGGCTCCAACCCGCAAGATTCTTGTCTTTTTGGCACGCCCATGGGAGGTAATAAACTTGTGTGGCATCTCGGTTAGCCACAATATAGACATCGTCTCCTTCATATTTGGAATCTTGTCGAATTTCAACTTGCCCAATCGTAAGGTTCTTTTTCGTGACCTTAGGATCGAACCAATGGCATTTGAATACCACTAGCTTACAACCTAGGTCTTTGCCAAAGTCAAGCTCGAGTATCTCTTCGACTATGCCATAATAGTCCTTCCCATCCGTGCCGGGTGTACGAACTCCGCTGCACGTGGTTTTTAGGTTGCCCCGATTCTCTTCGTAGCTTCTCGTGCGAAAGCGATAGCCATTCACATCATAAACGTTGAATGACTTGACCCTTCGGTTGAAGCCACTGCCCACCTGTCTCAATTCATCACTCATTTCCGCATCATAAAGGGCCTGCAAGGTTAGGACAGGTAGATCATTACATTACTCGCTCTGAGGAGCAAAGTGGAATCTGAAAGTCGCAACGAGGTTAGTTGGATGGTACCTTTGTACAGAACCAGTTGACGAAATCGGGCACACCATGTCTGAGAAGATGGTCTTCTTCTTGCTCGGTAGGATCCCTACTGCCTGTCCAGTGTTCATTAATATATTTACTGGAACAACAAGAGACAAGGGGGGTCGGATCGATAGGTGGAGCATAGTGGCGACGTATGTAACGAGCTCATCGAGAACTTACTTCTGATAAGGAATGCATTCGTCAAGGTTCAACAACAAGCAGATCATGATAGTGTGCCACTCATCATGCTGCAAGTTCTTGTTGGTCCCTACGCCTCCTCTTTCGAGATCCCCTTTGAAAAGGCTGAGGTTCGATGAATTCTCGTCGATGTTGTAACGAGGGGTTGGATTTTGCGGTCTGTGAAGTTTCTCAGTATAGTACGCCTGTGTGAATGTCGAGAACTCCTCCAGAATGAATGCCTCTGCCACAGAAGCCTCAATTTTGGCTTTATTTCTACAGTTTTTCCGAAGAAGCTTTGGACACCTCTCGATTGGATAGCACCAACGGTGCTGCACGGCCCCCCCCCAACCGTGCCTCGCGCGGTAGGTGCAAAATTAGATGCTGCATGGATAGGAAGAAGCCAGGTGGAAATATCATCTCCAACTTGCAGAGCAACAGAGGTGCAGCCTTCTCCAGGTCAAGACAAACGTCCCAAGATAACTCCTTGGCACAAAGCTGGCGGAAGAAAAAGCTCAACTCTGCCAGGACGCGCCACACTGGCTCGGGGAGGTATCCCCGAGTCATCGCAGGAAGGATCTGCTCAATCCATATGTGGAAGTCATGACTCTTCATCCCTAAGACTTTCATAGTCTGCAAGTTCACTCCTCTACTCAGATTCGCCGCATACCCATCAGGGAACTTTAACGTCTTGATCCACTGCAGTACTTCCTTCCTATCTGCCCTTTTCAGGATGTAATCGCCCGGGCCCTTTTTCCATCTCTTGCCTGGCGCAGGGGTCTTCATCACTAGATTTGATCTATCGCAAATCGTTTCAACGTCTAGTCTAGCCTTAATGTTGTCCTTTGAATTCTTGCCAATGTCCATGAGTGTTGCCCAGAGTGCCTCGGCGACATTCTTTTCTGTGTGCATTACATCGATGTTGTGTGGAAGAAGAAGGTCCTTGTAGTAGGGGAGCCTAGTCAAGCCCGATATATGAGTCCACATGTGGTCGGTACCATATCCTTTAAAACCACCCTTCTCTTCATCAATTTGGAGAGCCTCTATCTGGGCAAGGACGTCGGCAGGGCTCTTATCCTGAGGGATGGGGCCGGTGACTTGAACACCTTTCGTGAAGTGCTTTTCATCTCGTCTCAGTTCATGGTCCTCAGGCAGGAATTGACGATGTTTGTCGAAAGAAGAATACTTGCCACCCTTGTCCAGCCAGGTGAACATCACATCTGCCTTGCATGTTGGGCAAGGGAACTTCCCGTGAACACACCACGCGCTGAATAAGCCATACGCCAGGAAGTCATGCATTGAGTACCGGTACCACACATGCATTGTGAAGTTCCTCTTTGTAGCTCGGTCGTACGTCAGTACCCCCTCTTCCCAAGCACGTTGCAATTTATCCCACATTAGCTGCATGAACACACCCATATTGTTGCCCGGGTGTCCAGGTATTATCAGCGTCAAGAACACGTTCCTGGGTTCAAACATGACGCCGGGGGGAAGATTGAGGGGGATCACGAACACGGGCCAACAAGTGTATGGGGCCGCCATCATTCCAAACAGGTTGAACCCATCTGTTGCCAGCGCTACGCGTACATTCCGAGCCTTCGCAGCCTTGTCAGGATTCATGTCACCGAAGTGCCTCCATGCATCACCATCCGCTGGGTGCTGCATCTTGTCACTGTATCGTTTGCCATTCTTGTGCCACGTCATTTGTTTCATGGACTCCTCTGTCATGTACAGCCGTTGGAGTCTCTGTAGGACAGGAAGGTGCCGTATGACCATCTCGGGGATCTTAGACTGTTTCTTACTGCCATCACTACCTTCTACCTCCACAAACCTAGAGGCTTTGCACTTTGGACAGTGTGTTGCTGTCTCGTGGTCTCCCCTGAACAGGACGCACCCGTTCTTACAAGCTTGGATCGCGTCATACGGCATCTTGAGTGCACGAAGGAGCCTCTGTGACTCATACGTGTTCTTCGGTAGGAAGTGAACCTCCGGAAGCAGTTGGCCAACAACCGCCAACACGAGATCAAAACCTTCTCGACTAATGCCCAGTGACGACTTCAACGCTATTAGGCGTGAAATGGCATCTAGTTGCGAAACCATAGTGTTCTCATGAAGGGGCTTCTTTGCCGCCTCCATCATGGTGTAGTACGCCTTTGCGGTTTCCTCTAGATCTTCTTCCTCCACCTCCATTCCTTGAACGAACTGTGCTTCGTGATAGTCTGCCATCAATTCTACCATCCCGGCATTTGCATCAAACTCCTCGAGGAGGGGTCTCACCACCTCCTCCCTAATACGATGGCGTTCACCATGGTGGATCCAGCGGATATAGTTTGGAACATATCCGTTCGCAAAAATATCTCTGTACATGTGACTATAGTCTTTCTTTTTCTGGTTCTTACACTTGCTGCAGGGACACGGCATCCGAATCGACCCTTTAGCAGCTGGGCCAAATGCTTGCTGCAGGAACAGGACGGCTCAATCCATATGTGGAACTCATCCGAACCTGATAAGGCAAGAAGTACATGTACGCAACACCAACAGCATCACCAGCATGTATATATCACCTACAAATCCACTCTACAAGGAAGACAACGATCATAAGCATAATCTACATATTGCTTACAGTAACTGCAGAGCAAAGACGAAAGCAATGCTACTCACGATGAAGGACACACATATGTTTGGATGCATTCAGAAAATGATTTCGCCACATCTACCCCACTGGCCTTGTACAATTTATTTTCTCAGCAGTGTCCTGGTTAATCGACTGATGAAATAGAACTACAGAAAGCACACGGTGGGTACAATGGTTAAATAGCATGTGTTGTTGAGCCGAGCCCATTATAAAATGGCATCAGGATCTGAGCATTTCACCCTGCGAGTGGGGGGAGAAGGGGGGACGATAGCGGAAACTAGTGACAAGATCTTGTAGCTATACTGACAAAAAAAGAATGGAGAGATGGGTTAATCTGCCGTGCTATTCTACCTGTGTAGTTTAGGAACTGTTGCTCCATACAGAAACCGTGGGATGTCTCGTTTGTCTCTCTCATTTATTTTCCAATCAGAGAGTGTGAGTCCATCATATACTTTCCTACTTAAGTGGTATCAGATCAGGCATGTGAAGCATCAGAGAAGATATGCAAAGCAAAGACACAGGGTCCATGATGGTGTGGATATGTCATGGACCACAGCCATAAGACTCGCCTCCAAATTGTGATGAACTGCCAATTAGCTTAGAGCCTTACACCCTGCTCTGCGCAGATCTTAAGTAGTCCACGCAGAAATCATGTTAGTGCAATTAACAACTTGGCAAACATTCACTAACCGGCACTGCTGCTGCAGCAAGCATTCAGGTACTACTGATTGTGGAAAGAAGAAACCAGGCAATAGCAGTTGCCACGACTGTAGAAAAAGCACCACAGAGCAAGCAGTTAAGTAAAGCAAATTGAAACAATATAGCAGCAATTTTATCATCAAAAGTTACTTCTATTGTGGCCTGATTTTTGACAAATTACTAAGTTTATCTTCTTCCTCCCAACTGCATATTCCTCAGCCCTCTCTTGCTCTCGGTCTTTCTCCATTCTCGAGTGCCTAGTCCCCCCTTGGTCTCTTGCATCACCTCCAATAATAGCTTGGGACACACTTCAAACTCCTTTCACCTCCTCCCATTCCTGGATCTACCTCCTCCCACCTTCCATATTTAGTTTTAGAAAGGCAGATATACCCTAGTTATCTGATTACTCTGAGTCGTCATTATGTTTGGTCCAGCTTCATATCGCTCATTATAATGTTGGGTTCAATAAATCATTTGGCCAATCACATCTACTAACAATATAAATAGTATCTATGGCCCTTAGACAAATTGTATTTCAAAAGAGAACCTAAAGTATTTGGAGAGAAAGGAGTCAAATATACTTCTTAGTCTCCCATGTAAGTCGATGCTGCTGTCAGTAATGTGAAATATAAGGCTAATGATTTTAATTAAGTATTTACTAAGATCGAATAGCCAAATCTCAAACATACTTGGGAGACTACGTCGTTGAGACAAGCCTAAAGCTGCATGAATAACAAACCAGACAGCATGACTAAAATGAAACTCAAAGAACTACAAGTGCTTAATTGTTTCATCTTTATGACAAAAACAACATTGTTTGATGTTGTGTCACTTCCGTTTAGCTAAGTTGTCTTTAGTTAACTCTACGCCCCTTACGTAGGTACCACAAAAAGACCTCAGTAGAACTTTTATTTTCCATAGACGTTTGTTAATACTGGGGACATCACTATGGATCATAGCCAGGTAGTGGGATTTAACTAAGAACTGTCCATTATGATGTAAGTTCCAGCAAAATTCATCTTCCTCTTGGCTTAACACAATATTAGTGATGTGTGGAAGTCAAAAGTCATGCAATTTTTCACACTTGTACGAACCGCATGACCTTTTAAGTGAAAGTATAGGATGCTATTCTTTTCTATTAACTTTTATGATTGTATTAAATTTTTTGGAACAAAAAGTAATCTCAACTAAAAACATTAAATTATAGCTTTAGATCTCATCGAGCACTGCAACATCGGTATTGGAGATCTCTCGATCCGAGGTCCTTTGGAAAAGTGAAAACCATGAATTCAAAATCTTACAACTTAAAACATATTTTGGGGCCCTAAGTGATCTCAAATTAAAATGTTCTCCACTACAAACTTTTGATTCTCCTCAAGGTTTACAAAGTGATTCTGCCAGTCACATCTCACCATCATCCATGGATTCTGCCAAGCAGCATACGGCGTGACCCTGGACAATGCCTCCCATGGATATGCATCACAATGTTGCTGGGAGCTAGTGTCCCACCATCCATCGGTGTGGCTCAGTGTGGAATAGACTTATGGAAAGGAAACCAAAGGGATGATATTTAATTTTGACCTACTAGACGTATTTATGACTTGTTTGCAGTGATGATTTTTAACCAAACCCCTACTATTCCTCTATTGATTTTGAGGGTACTGCTGTGAATGGCCTCTAAACTTCGATTTACCCTCTTTTTCCATGATTTACCTGTATCTTTTGTTTCTGTATTCCGTGTGTGGCATCCCCAAAACAAAGAGCAACTAAGAAATCCCCCACGTTTATTGCAATTGTAGGTGCTTCTTAGCACAACAACATTGGCCCCCTTTTCTAGAATAATGTTGGACAGTTAAAGTGCATTGATTTGCTAAGCTGGCTATAGAATGACCTCTGGATGGTAAGCTTGCTGACAGCAACATTGCTCTGAAAATAAAGGGCAGATGAGGTTATAGAGCGTGCATTGCTCTCATCTGGGCATGTGAAGCATCAGCACACAAGATGAGCAGACAAGGTGGAGATTTGGCTGCGTGAGCGCTGATGTGGGAAAACAAATTTTACAAGAATCTGGTTAGCATGGTTTACACAGTGGAGTCAAATTTTCTTAAAAAGTAGACTATTAGATTCACATTATCTGATTCTTTTAGTTTTCAGATATTCTGTATGCAGCACAACTGAGTACATGGTGCTCAATCATAATCTCTGCCAGCTTTGTGACAGAGGCTAGCGCACACAATAGACATGTAAAACATAGAAAACTTTAAAAGCATATATAGCTTATTTCCTTGACTTATATGCATGTATTCTTGTACGTTGTTATAATATCTTCTGTTTCTCTGTATTAGGATGTCAAATCCAATGGCGTGAAAAAAGTAACTAAGTGACCCCACGTCTCTAAAGCTTGCAATTATCAGTGCTTTTTATACATATACATGATTGGCCCATTTGTGTTTTGAATTTTTCTGAATATTGTTATCTTGTTGATGGATTGATGAAATGGTACTACAGAAAGCACATGGTAGGTACGTATTGCCGAGTGGGCATAGACATTCCAAACTCAGACAAGTGGGCACACAGATAAAATGTAGAATAACAACATATAGCAAATAGATCACAGGCCCTCAACAATTCTTCAGTCTTCAAAGTAGTACACAGCACCTCCGCTAGGAACCTTCAGTCCTTGTTTAGCCCAAAAACTTCACTGCAACACTCCTTGCTTAGCCCAAAATCTTCACTGCAACACTACTTGCTTAGCCCAAAATCTTCACTGCAGCATGGACACGCCCATAATTAGATATCACAACAATGACAACTGCATTATTTTGGATGACAATAGGTGGTGGTAAAGGAGGAGAGATGCTACAAAAAAGGTGGTTGAGATTACCCTCTCACTGACTACCTTTATGTACATAAGCTACTCTGTATGAATAATTTTATACAGCATTACAGCTCAATCATAATAATTTTGCGTGCTACCAGAAAAACATGTAAAATAATGGAACTGGGCCTATTTTATAGAACTATCAATTGTATACAAATGCACAACTTCGCACTATCCATATGGAAGTAACCGAAACCTTCATTAATTCTCATAGCCAAAATGGAATATCTCATGGATCATTTGTCACCGACCTCATTTAACAAACAATTTCCACGGTGACAACAAAAACATTCAGTGAATCTGAAGATACCCCAAGCTTCACCTTTACCATACTTTTCCACCTTCGCCTACCTTAATTCCTACAAATTAAGGTGGGGGATCCTAGTTTTTTTTTAATATCTGGCTTTAACAGCCACAGTCAATACAACCCAGGTGAGGGATCCTCAACCCAGGTATGAGTATGTATAAAGAGTGATGAAGTACATACTACTCTCTTGTTGTAGTTCCAAAAACAAAGCAGGTGAAGATTCAGTTACAGTGCAGGATGATATAGCTACCTTTATATCAATATGTATATATTACTAGGTGTCTTGCAATTAAGACGAAGCTTGACAATTCAATGGAAAGTAAGGATAGCACGGATGTCTCGTAGCTTTCATTCACAAAATTAGTGGCAGAGGGCCCTGTTTCATAAGATTTCTTAAGAAATAGGTTATTTTACATGCAAGAAAAATGTTAAGAGAAGATCCTGATTTTTCTTTACTTTAGTAATCTATGTTTATCATGAGGCTCTAGTACATAAAGGAAAATTCGACTTCACTAGTGTGTTTATGACAAGTACTAGTTGGAAACAAGGACCCACGCTCAATCAGTTGAACTCCATTTGAACGTTTGTCATTCTGGAGAGGATTTTCATTTAAGACATGGAACCTACAGCACTGTATTGTCAGATGAGCAAAGTGCAACCCTGACAAATCCAAAGCCTAAACAAGATCTCAGTGTCTTTCAGTGGCGCACAAATTACTGCTCCTCCCTTTGCTGCTACAGATCGGAGTATGGGCTTACCTTGTGCTCTGTCTACAGACTGCTGCTGTATCTCCCTTGGCCTTCTACGTCATGCCGAGACGAGCAGTGGAGGGGAAGGTCCCACGACCCTGTACAGTTGGTGGAGGGCCTGGGGACACGCCCCGGAGCACCGGCAGCCAGTGGCTGGCACCCAGCAGCCAGCGGAACTAGGCCAGCGCACGGGAGGGCGCGCGGCCGCCAGCGGGCTGGGGACAGGGAGGGCGCCGAATCGGTGGCAGGCGGGAAGCTCACGGAGGTGCGGATCTAAAGGCGTGCAGTGGACGGCCTGGGTGCGGAGCTGCTGCGGCGGCGGGGTGGGCATGCATAGTTGCGGCGGCGGCACAGTACATGAGGAGCCGACGAGCCGGCATGCAAGTCCAGAGTGCGTGCATGGTATTGGGTCGAGTGCGTGCAAGGGTGTTTGGGGGCGGCGGCCGGCGGGTTAGGGTTACGACTTTGTTTTTTTTATTTTCTTTTCACCAGAACGCACGAACGCTGCTGAGAGCGCCAATGCCAAAACGGAGAGCGCCAACGCCAAACCCTAGTGCTCGTTTGAATTTTTCCATGCGTGTGTATGTTTTTTCCGTGCGTTTTCAAATAACCCACAGAATAATAACACTTTTTTCTGTGCGTGCATGTATTTTTTCTGTGCATTTTTGAAGAACCGACAGAATAAATTGAATTTTTCTGTGAGTGTTGATTTTTTCTGTGTGTATTGTCACGCACAGAAAAATCATATAATTATTTTGTGCGTTTTAGCATTTTTCTATCGCGATATTTTGGTACCGACGGAATAATCGTAATTTTTCTGTGCGTACCAAAAAACACACAGAAAAATTATACACACACAGAGCAATTCGAGTTTCCAGTAGTCGATGCAAGTCATGAAACATGTGTGCTAGCCTGGTCAAAGTCAACAAAGTGCCCTAGCTGATGGAGGTTAACTCCAAGAAAGAGTTCAAGTTTAGCGTCATCGCAAATTTCCTCAGGAAAGGTGCTCTTTGACTACCCACAAGAGGCGACTACCACCTCAAGACAGCAGTGCACATAGAATTTTGACTTCTCGATGAATTCCATATTATAATCAAATTCAAATCATGGCATGAATGATATAAGCTACAGCCTACTCTCTCTTAGCCTGTCTGTGCAAATCCTCTGTTTTTATTGGCTGTTCACGTTGGAGGTTAATTGTAGGAGGCGCAAATGATAATAGAGTTTTACACGTAGGTAGAAATTGTGTTTGTACTAGTGCAGGCTAGACAACTAGCACGCTTTATTTATAGTAATTTACTGGAACCACGAAATCCTCCTGATTTGTGCACATGGACCACTGCAACACACGTACACAGGAGTGTAATACAATCAGTGATACATACCAACATCCTAGTGTAAATCCACACGTACATTGATTTGCTGCATATAAAATGTCGTCTGGATGGCAAGCTATTGACACAAAAAGAGCATCTAACAGCTACATTGCTCTGAAAAGAATGAAGAGATGAGATTACAGAGCACATTGATTTTATACCTGTGCATGTATACTAGCCTCTTACGAGTATGAGGCATGTTATGCATATTTTTCTGTGGTTTAGGTTCAAATCTTTTGATCAGGCTAATTTGTGAATTGGAGTTGTCTATCATGCATAAATGTATCATGGCATCTGGGCATGCGAAGCATCAGCGAACAAGATGGCAAGAAGGTAGACTTGGCTGCTAGTATCCTCTATGCCGTGAGGCATGCTATACGCATTGTTTGTTCCCCAATATATATCTTCTATTTGTGTATCGTTATCATGTGACACAAAGAGTAGCTAAAATAAACGAGGCTACAGACCACATTGCTCTTCTCCCTGTCTAGTTTAAGAAGCTGCAGCTTCAATTCATAGAAAAAATTAAGTCATGTTACACGCACTCTTCTCGTGTTTAGGTTCAAACTTCATATGAAACCAATTTGTGAAGACCAGGTGTGTATCGTGCTTGAAATTAAAAAGGGCATCTGGGCATGTGAAGCATCAGCAAGCAAGAGGGCAGAAGAAAAGGCCGCTCAGCTGCTGGTTGTTAATGTACAGTGATTGATGGTACACTGCTGGAGATGGACCAATAAGCTTTCGCCACGTCCATGGCGAACACCTCTGATTTGGACGAATGAACCTATGCCTGTTGTTTCCTCAAAAACAACCTATGCCTGTTCCAGTGTAAATGACAAACAGGCACACTGGCATGACCTCCAATCGCTAGCAACTACTCCACTACTCCTGCAAGCATTAGAAGGTTCCAAACTGTTCTAAATAGCAGCTTCCATCAGGCCATTTGAGACAACTTAGTTAAGTTTTAGTGCGTCGTCAACTTAGATGAAACCTCGAGTCTCAATCGTGGACTTAAAATTTCAGGCAATTTGTACTTACATTTCAGGCAATTTGCGGATGTAAAATAGGCCAGATGAAGTACAATAGATGAAACATGTGTGCTGGTCTAAGTCAACTAAGTGCCCTAGCTGGAGGTTACCTCCAAGAAAGAGTTGACATTTTAGCCTCAACACAATAATTGCCTCAGGAAAGGTTATCCTTGACTACCCACAAGGCCACTACCCCTCAAGGCAGTGTACAAAGAATTTTGACTTCTCGTTGAATTCCTGATTATAATCAAATTCAAATTATGACATAAATAATTTAAGCCTGCCTGCTGTCGCTTAGCCTGTCTAAGCAAATCCCCATCTTTTTACACAGCACATAGCACGCTTTATTACAGCAATTTACTGGAATAACTAAATCCTCCTGATTTGTGCACATGCACCACAACAACACGTGCAGGGGTGTAAAACAATCAGTGGCACCATACGGTACCAACATCCTGGTGTAAATTCGCACGTCAATGATTACTTCTAGCTGACCATGTTAGCTGGATGTGGGCAACTTGGGAGAAGCTTCCCCCGGTTCCGTTGCTACAGAAATTATTTGAAAGGCCTTCTATTTTTCTTTTCAACTGCAACTTTAGTTGTCCTAAGAAATGGTTGTAGGCCAGCTAATGGATCTCTCCTTAAATTTGAATTTTAGGCACAATTGCTAGTGCCATACCTAATATGTCTGAAAATATAGAGACGCTTGGTGTTACAAACAGGCCTTGGAACTTGATTTACAGTTGCCATTCGAGCGGTACACTATGAGGGCATTTGTCAGTTTAAATGGATTTGTACTGGCAGCAAATGTCACCATCACTCATTAGCACAGAAACAATTTTCGGAGATGGGCAAATAGCATGTGTCAGTTTAAATGGATTTGTGCAAAATGTGTGCCTCTGAAAATCGATAGGAAAAAACAAAAAAAAAATAGGGGCCGGCAAACCTGGCGGCGATCCAACTATGGAGCCAACCGCCGCCTGCATTGTTGCTAACTTGCCGTAGATCTAGGCTGGATCCACCTGCCGCCGTGCTGATCTGCAGAAGCAAGATGGTGATGGAGATTAAGGAGGAGGGAAGAAGAGGATCATAGAATAATTATTAGGGCTAAACTTAAATTAATTTAACTCAAGATAAAAAAATAGAATCGTCCTTTATATTTTAAGATAGAAAGACTAGAGATCTATACATAACTCTTAAAGTCGAGGCTCCCAGCATCTCCGTATCCTCTCATAAAGTCCTGTTCCGGGAGCAGTAAACGTAAGATAGAAAGAATAGAGATAGTATCGTATTAGCCAAAGAGAGAGAGAGAGAGGAGAACGACGAGCTCTAGTTGTTTTCTGGTAGGATATGGACTTGGTGGTCGATCGGCTGGTCGCTCAGCTTCCTGTTTGAGTTTTGCTCCTGTGTCTGGTTCGAGTTCGGGTCCGATCGAGATACTCAAGGCCACGATCGAGCCCTCGTACCGCCTGCACCCACCACCCCGTACCTGTAGTTTCTATATATATAGACGATTATATTATTATTATGTAACAAACAAACTATATATTATATGTATACATCTGTAAAAGAAGCGCCACGCGAAGACACACCTGGGCACACGGCGCTCTGCAAGTAGTTGCGATTGCGATGACGACAAATCATGTTTCGGTACCCGTCGTCGGCTCCTTCCATCGTCCGCCGCCAGCGGCAGACGCGGAGCCATACTCCGACTCGGACTCCGACCACGACCATCTGGTGCAGGAGCCGGAGTTTGTGATGCACGCCATGGACGACCGCCGCCAGCACGCTCCGGCCGCCGTTCGTCTCCCGATCGTGCAGCAGCTGCCGCCGCCGCGCCATCCCGTGGCCAACTGGGAGCGAGAGGCGGCGGCCAGGACCGAGCGCCTTCAGTACCACATGCTGGTCCCCCAGGTAATACTGTGTATGTAGTACAGATCAAGATCACGCGATCGAGTCACGTCCGTCGTTTTGGTTAAATCTATCATATCGCTGCATGCTTCAATTCAATAATCTCGTTTATTTTGAATTATGTCGTCATCAGGTGGTCATTTGCGTCTGTATCCTGGTTTTCGGGAGCATGATGATCTTCTTAGCGACGAACCCCGACAAGGTCCCCGACCCAAATTTCACCTGGCTCATCGTGCTTTCCGCTCTGGCTATGCTTCTGTCGCTGCTCTCGCTCCTGCTCTCCCATCTTGGCGTCAATGTTTATGACAACTAGTGCCCGGCCAGACTCCACGAATCCATGTACTCTCGCTTTTGCAGATTATAAGACATTTTGATATTTTTTATATCTAAGTGTATAATAAAAGCTATATGTATCTAGAAAAGCTAAAACATCTTATAATTTGGAATGAATGGAATATCCACGAATATGCATGTGTGTGTATGTATGTCCAAAATAGATGCCACTAGTAGGGACTGAGCCAGCCACCGACTAAGAAGGACTATGCAAGTTACGTTGTTTGTAAGTTTTGCCCTATTTACACATAGACAACTGAATATACAGTGGAGACAAGGTCTCTAACTGGGAGCAGCCTCTGAGTGAGAGCAAGTAGAGATTTTGTAGATGGGAAAATGAAGGAGGGAGTGAATTTATAGATGTGTAGGACAAATCAAGGACACGGAGGTGTGGGGTGAGCAATTTATCAAGACGAAATGTTGACATATTTGAACAGCCTCTCAAAATTGGGGTTGTCATCGTAATATCTCGTGTTTCCCTTTGCTCCTAATCCCATCTTACATGCCTACCATCATCATTCATAGATAAGACCAATCCCGGTGCTCTGGTTTGCCTCCATTGCCAATTCCAGCTTACATGCCCCATCATTATTCATAAATGAGACCCATCTTAGTTGGTTGCTCTTCTGATGATGGTTAGCTAGTTCATATTTTTTGAGCCGGGGGACACCATCAGACAACTTGGAAACACCAGTGATGGTGTCATTGGGGAATGGCGATCTTGAAGTGATTCCCGCCCATGGGGTGTCGTTGCCTGTTGGGCTAGAAACAGAATAGATTGGCAGTAATGAATATTCCTGCAAGGCTTGAATCACGACCTTTCCAACTTCATATGCAGACCTATAGTAGTTGCTCTGTTTCTTGCCACTGGGTGCTGGTATCTTGGTGGTGCGTCTTGTTTAGAAGAGCAGCTCAGCCACCCAACAACGAACCAACTCATCAGAGGTAACAGGGCAGTCCATAACTGGGGCAGTCGTTGCTTCCTTGCAGTGGGCAGTAGAGGATGCCATAGTACAAGCAGTGCTGAGTGCTGAGCTACATGGAGCCAAAACGCAATGTCTTCTTGGTCCTGGAGTATGCTGTGGATGGAGCGAGCTGCATCCCGCAATGCCTCTTTAATCAACACAGTCCAATCTCGCTTATGAAGGTCATCAAAAGGCAGTGCATGGTAGTATTCTGGACTTAAATGCAATTCCCAGTGATCAATACCTTTATTACTAGCTTCTCTGCTTTTGGCGTGGACATCTTTGGAAGTGGGTGAGATAATCCATGGTCTAAGAAGTGGTGATGGCCGCCGCTCACCCATTGTGAAAATCAACACGTCCAGTAAGATTGGAGCATGCAGGTTTTCTATCAGCAGTAGATGCCTCTTCCCTTGCAAGGCTTCTTTGATCCTTTCTATCAGCAGTAGCTTGCGTACTGTGCCGTAAGCATAGACTGATCTGATCCAAACCAGTAAATGTACCGCCATCCAAAAATCTGGAGCATCAGGTAGTCAGAGATTGTACCGTAGCCAAAGTAGCTCTCTTCTGTGAAAAGTTGCTTGATGTCACCAGGCAGCGGTATCCCAAGGGTTTTTTCCATTTCCATGAGGACCACAAATGCCAATCTATGCTGGGCTGTACTTCTGCTTGTGCTTGTTGCAGCAGCGGGTGGGAGCCTCACATGTATAATGTGGTCGTAGGGCCCATATAGTTCATCCTTGGTGCGCTCGAATAAGAGCCTGGTAAGCGTCGGCACAAACGAAGCTCGAATAAGAGCCTGGTAAACCATGTGATTGCTCTTTTGTTTTGCTTCCAATTCATCATTTTTCAAACGATTAACTGCTCAAAGTCTCCTACAGTTTAAAGTGCAGCAGCTGCCATGAAGGCATTAGTTCAGTTATTTTTCCTTTCCTTCAACAGTGCAATTTGTTCAAGATGGACAAAGGACAGTGACCTCCTATATATTTACAACCTAAAAAAAATAGTTTCTGGCATGTTATCGGTTCTTTACTATTGTATACACTTGATGTATTTTTATAACTATTGTTCATGAATCATGATTTTTTGGTAAAGTCATACAGATGGATTGGTCCATGGATAATATTGTCATGTTTCTGTTTCCAGTCACAAATGCTTGACACATTTGGCTCTAAACAATCCTTGATGCATATATTTGACTATTAATATTTTCTAGAATGTGTTTCTTGTATCCTCCAAATTTATGATATTTTTCAAGTGTTTTCAGTTCAAATCCAGATATATGTCATGCCTGTCTCCAAGGACCTGTTTGGCAGGGCTCCTCTCCGGCTCCGGCTCTGGCTCCTCCAGAGGTGCCCTGCCAAACGTTTTCTTGGAGGAGTCGTTTTTCAGCAAAAAGCATAGAAGCCAGAGCCGTTTTGGAGGAGCCACAATCTGGCTCCTCCGGAAGAGCCCCTCAGGTGGAGCCATGCCAAACACACACCCTAAAGATTTAACGGTTATTGATATTTGTAGCTTTTATTATAAGGTTTTACCAAAGGTTTATCATAAATGACATGTTTTTGTGAGTAAATAAGATCTTAATCTTCCGAGTGTTATATCATTGCTTCATCAGGGACAGTAGAAAAAAAACAAATCCAGCGACAAGAACAGTAAATTAGTGTGTGATCACGCACGATAGTAGGTCATTGATGAGTCTGTCGACCAAGTAAAATATTTCTTCCTCCATTTACGTCCAGTCCTGTCTGCTCAGGCGTGCATACTTAATCCCACCTGGAACATGCAAAGCTGTAACCATTTTGTTTCCATCCAGTGATCAACGAAACTATGCATGCAACTATAATAGGCTACATGCATCATGCAGGAGAGAGGCAAATGGTGTATATATGCTAGTTGGAAATTACATACTCTATACTTCCCTAGACCTACGATATATGTGTTGTGCAATGGGTTCATGTCAGACATCAACCCAGAAGAATGAATCATACATTGAAATTTTGTATTGTAATAACTCTGTTTTCGAGAACTCTGGTTTGTAACATTATCTCTGTTGCAGCCTATGTCTTGTGATGTGTTGTACTAAATTCTGATATGTGATCCTATATTGTAAAAGTTATTAAATCAGGGTCCCTCAGGGACGTTTTGATATATTACCAGTTTTATATAAGTTCAAATGCGTATGAGTTGAATATCCTCGGGATTGCTGCTAGCGTACTTGAGATTATATAATTGGGCTATTCTGCTACCAAAAATCGTGGTGAGATACATATGATTTGCTTTTATGTGCAAATAAATTTTCAAGTAGCTGGGTGGTGTGTTTCCACAAAACCCAGCTTTCATCTATATTACAAAATGCACCATTGAAGGAAAAACTACACATTTTCATAAAGATAGCCTAAAACTAAACCTTTATGACATCCTCTATGCATTGTTAACACCTTTCGTTAGGGCTTGTTGAGTACCTTAATTACTCACCCTTTGTTGGCTCACAAATGAAAAGCCTGACTAGAACTTCACTGCCAGTGTTGAAGAGGATTAGACTAGATTCATGTTTGCGCAAGTACCCTGTAGTCTTGGGTTATGCTCTTGCTAAAGCATCCATTGTAATAAATACTATAATGATGTACTAATAGCCTTTGACCTTCCCCTTGTGTCAGATCAATATTAAGTAGTAAGACTGTTTGTGTATTAATAAAGATGATGTATGGTTTGATTACTGATATGCAGTGTGTTGATTTCCAGAGTTAGTCAGTGAGGTGAACCTCCTTTAGAAGCCCCCCTTATTCCTTCGGGCAGTCGAAAATATGAACTGCCTCTATAAAGGGGCATTTCTAAGTGCGGTTTGTATTGCCAGCAGTCCCTAAAATAGGAGCATTTCAGGGGTGGCTCATGAGGTCGACCTTATAAATAGTTGTGCAAATAAATTCATAACTATAGTTCGATGAAGACAAAATTTATATTTGAATTATAGCTCGATGAGGTCTACAACTTTATGGTTGGCAACTACACTGATGATTTCAATTCAAGATGTTAGTGTGAGTAATCACTGAGCAAGGCAAGTCACAAATGTAGCTTTCAAAGTCAACTTTAAATAGGGGAAAAGTTGCAAAATTTTCTACGTCTGCACCACAATTGAGTACATAACAACCACATTCAATGGTGAACTCTATTGTTTTATACATTTTTTGGGGGGAAAAACACATATGCAAATGCACACATATACAAACCCTTACGAATGAACGCATCACACCTGTAACACCCTAAAATTTTCTCCTTTTGAAATAGATGGAAAAATGATTTAATTTTGCCATTTTGTGCTCATGAAAACATAGTAAAAATTTTTTTTCATTAAATTAAATTTATCATAAGGTTTAGCAACTTGTTTTTGCATACATGCTGGTGCATTTCATTTATTGCAATGAGTGGTTTGATCCAAAAATTTAAACTGATTCAAAACTGTTTTTAAAAACCGGATTTGGAAATA